>OX596236.1:18192945-19469383 GCA_951394345.1 Salicornia ramosissima
AATGTGGGTAGGATCATGTACATATTTCCTTAGCTGGGAAACATGGAACACATCGTGAATATTAGACAGACTAGGTGGTAATGCCAACCGATATGCCACCTCCCCAACTCGTTCTAGTATCTCGTAAGGTCCCACGTATTTCGGTCGGAGTTTCCCCTTTTGACCAAAGCGTGCCACTCCTTTGAACGGTGAAACCTTAAGCAAGACTTTGTCACCTACCTCGAAAGCCATCGGTCTACATCGATTATCGGCGTAGGATTTCTGACGACTCTGAGCGGCCTGCATCTTAGACCGAATGACTCGGACCTTCTCAACAATATCTCGTACCATCTCAGGTCCTAAAGCCACATAATCACTAATATCATTCCAACAAATCGGACTCCGACATTTCCTGCCATACAGGGCTTCGTACGGAGCCATATCGATGCGGGAGTGATAGCTATTATTATAGGAGAACTCTATCAAACAGAGCATACGTACCCAAGACTGATGGTACTCCAGAGTACATGCTCGTAACGTATCCTCTAGAGTCTGGATGGTCCTCTCAGTCTGACCATCTGTCGGCGCGTGAAAAGCGGTGCTCAGCTTCAACTTCGTCCCAAAGGCTTCCTGAACTGATTTCCAGAAACGAGACAGAAATCTCGGATCTCGATCAGAAACAATCTCCCTCGGAACTCCGTGAAGTCGGATAATATCCTCGGTATACGCCTCTGCCAGACGCTCCATAGACCAGGTCATCTTCATCGGTGTGAATCTAGAGACCTTGGTCAACTTATCCACTATTACCCAAATGGCATTCAAACCATTACAGGTAGGTAGGCTAACCACGAAGTCCATAGAAACCAACTCAAATTTCCAGGTCGGAATCGGTAGTGGCTGCAACAGACCTCCTGGTCTTTGATGCTCGATTTTAACCTTCTGACAGACTAAACATCGAGCTACGAACTCTGCTACATCCCTCTTCATCTTAGGCCACCAGAATTGGCCCTTAAAGTCCTGGTACAACTTATTACCTCCAGGATGAACAGAGTAGGGCGAGTTATGTGCCTCAGACATAATTCTGTTCCTAAGATCAGAGTTGTCCTGTACACACCACCTCCCTCAGAATCGCAGACTACCATCGGAAGGGATCTCGAAACCTACGGCTTTTCCTTGTCGTAAAGCCTCTCGAATCCTAGATAACTGCGGATCATTCTGCTGACCCTCGCGCAATTCCTAAAGCAATTCAGGCTCAGAACTCATCGATGTCAAACGAAGTCTGACGGAACTACGGCTTCTACTGAAGCTCAAGCGATGCTTACGACTCAGTGCGTTAGCGATTAAGTTCGCCTTGCCCTCACAATAGTTAAGCGTCAGGTCGTAGTCCTTAATAAGTTCAAGCCATCGTCTCTGCCTCATATTGAGGTCTTTCTGAGTAAAGATGTACTTGAGACTCTTGTGATCCGTGAATACACTACACGAACCACCATAGTGATAGTGCCTCCAAATCTTGAGCGCGAATACTACAGCTGCTAGCTCCAAGTCATGCGTGGGATAGTTACGCTCGTGCAACTTCAGTTGTCTTGATGCGTAAGCGATAAACTTCCCGCCTTGCATGAGCACACATCCTAGGCCACTCTTTGAAGCATCACTATAGACCTCGAAGTCCTCCTCATCGTTCGGAAGGTAAGAATCGAAGCAGAGACTAATCTCTGTTTCAACTGCTGGAACGCTTGCTCGCAAGCCTCCGTCCAAACGAATCGGATCTCCTTCTGTAGGAGACTAATCATCTGCCTAGAGATCTTGGAGAAGTCCTGGATGAATCGTCGATAGTTTCCGGCTAATCCCAGTAAACTACGAACCTCCGCCACATTTCTCGGGCTACTCCAATCAACTACAGCCTTAACTTTAGCCGGGTCTACCTTAACGCCCTCCTTACTAATTACGTGACCCAGAAATGCTACATCGCGAAGCCAGAACTCACACTTAGAGAGTTTCACGAACCACTTATTACTACACAATATCTCATGCTCCGCATGCTCAGACTCATCTCTCGAATAGTCTAAGATATCGTCTATAAATACTACGACACACTTATCGAGTAAGTGATGGAAAGTCCGGTTCATCTAGTCCATGAACACGGCTGGCGCATTAGTGAGGCCAAAGGTCATCACCTCGAACTCGTAATGGCCGTATCTAGTACGAAAAGCGGTCTTCGGGATGTCTTCTTTCTTGACAGGAATCTGATGATATCCAGACCAAAGATCTATCTTCGAAAATACTCTCGCTCCTCGTAACTGATCGAACAGGTCCTCAATCCTAGGCAACGGGTACTTATTCTTGATAGTTACTCGATTCAACTCTCGGTAGTCTATGCACAGGCGCATACTACCGTCTTTCTTCTTCACAAAGAGCACAGGTGCTCCCCATGGAGAAATGCTCGGCCTAATGAAGCCCTTATAGATCAAATCTTGGAGTTGCGTTTTTAAATCTTGCAACTCCGATGGTGCCATCCGGTAAGGTGCCTTCGAAATCGGCGCTGTCCAGGGTGCTAAATCGATATGAAACTCGACGTCGCGCTCGGGTGGAACTCCTGGTAGCTCATCAGGAAATACGTCTCTGAAATCCCTCGCTACAGGTATATCGTCCAACAGACGCTCCTCAGTCAAGTCCCTTACCTGACATAAGTACACCATATCGCCCTTCTAGCGATGTTTTCTCATCTTCAAGGCTGAGATTACCTTAACTCCTTTCTTAAGGACGAACCCAGAGTAGGTAATTCGGTTTCCCTGTAATCCTCGGAATGTCACTGACTGATCTCGGCAACAAATGATCGCTCGATACTTCGACAGCCAGTCCATACCAAGAATAACATCGAACTCCATCAGCGGGAACTCCTTCAGATCGGCCGTCGCTTGCTCCCCAGCTATCACGATAGGCACTTCTCAGAACTCGCGCTGACAAATAAAATCCTCTCCAGATGGGAGAGTTATAACTGAACTAATAGGAAAGCTGCCACGAATATTAGACCTCGAGGCAAAACTACTAGCCACAAAAGAGACAGTAGCACCAGAATCAAATAAAACTAAAGCTAACACACCAGAAACAAGAAATCTACCTGATACGACGTCAGGCTAAACCTCGGCCTCTGCCTCAGTCATACAGTAGACTCGGTTCTTCACTGGTGTCTTATTCGGTGCCGGAAGCTGCTTGATCTCGGTGTCTGGCTTCCTCTCAGGGCAAATTGATGCCTTATGGCCTTCCTTCCTGCAGATAAAACAAGCTATGGGCGAACCGTCACACCGCTTCCCTGGATGGAAGTCTCTGCTGCAGCCTCTGCATCTTGAGCCGTCGGAACCCTTATGCGATCTCGTGGTCGGAGGGGTACTGCTAGGAGCACTAAATCGAGGCTTCTTCAAAAAAGATGACCTCGCCGGAACCTGAGCCCTCTTCCTGCTCGTATCCTCCTCGGTCGTCGATGCCTGAATCTCGAGTGCTACCTTGTAGGCCTGCTGAAATGTCTTCGTTCCACTACTAATTACGCGCGAATCCTCGGATCTAGCTTTTTGATGTAGCGCTTGACCCGCTTCTTCTCTGATGGAACTACAGACGTAGCGAACCTCGATAACTCCGTGAACTTGTCGGTGTACGCCTGAACTGTCATCTTACCCTGAGTAAGAGTAAGAAACTCCTCCTGCTTCTGCCACCGCAACTCGTCGGGGTAGAATCGCTCCTGGATCTTATCGACGAACTCGATCCACGACATCGAATGTAAGGGCAAGCATGCGTCCTTAGCTACCGTCCACCAGTTATCGGCCTCTCCACGTAGATAATAAGCGGTGATCTGCACCTTCTCGTGCTCGGGGCAAAACGTCGCGTCGAAGAGCTTCCCATCTCGCGGATCCAACTCTCCAAGATAGTAGGGTCGGCAACCCCATCGTAGGTCGGAGGTCGATGACGTGCGATACGATCGAACGTCGACTGCATACTAGGTGTATGACGACTATGGTGCGCCAACGTAAGGATCGCCTCCTCGAGCGCTCGTAACCTCTGTCGTCGCGTACTCAACCGGCGAGGCGTAGACATGCTGCAACGCAATCAAACAAAGACATACCAAATAACAGTGTCAGTCATACATCCCCACCACAGTCAAGTACACAAAATTAAGAGAGAAAAGAAAATAGAAAAAAGATCTTATCCCGGTTTTTCTACCCGAAATCTTCTCCCTTTACTTAATCTTAATTTGGGTTTATCACTCGGGAAAGATAAAGCTCTCAACTCCCGGGTTTAACTCGAATCCTAAAACTTCACTTAAAACCTATTCGGCTCTGATACTAACTGTGACGACCCGAGTCACTTAAACCGGCGCGGAAGAAACCGAAGAGTCGAATAGTCAGATCTAACAAACTAAAATACTTCAAAATTAAAGCAAAACTTCAAAATTGAATATATACTAAATCCGAAAGTACAACACCCACAAGATTGTACATATCTAAACCCAATGTCATTACTACTACTATTAACAACATAAACTCCAAATAGATTTCAGAGTTAGAAAATTACACAAGTACCACTACTATAGTCTAATACTAGAAATCGTAAAACAATAACACCAAGACTAAATAACATCGGCGCTCGCCCAACCCAAAGCTAAGCAAGAACCTCATCATCAGAATTACCTAGAAAAATAACAACAGTCCACTGTCAGTGGCGAGTAACATAACTGTCCCACCCTAACGGGGATACACATGAACATAGCACAAATCAAACAACCAAATCAAACATAAAAACATGCGAACCAAATCAAGTAATCATACTGACTCGACTAACTTTAACCAACAAATAACATATCTTCAAACTTTGGCGCAATCATTCACATACTAGACCGGACTATGCACGTACGAACGCATCTTATGCAATCGAACTTTCTACTATGCCAGGATTGAGAATCTTACTCCCAACCCCATGAAAACCATCTTACGGGAAATCCATATCCGAAGACAACATAGCAAGACCACCAACTATCCCAATACCGCGGATAGGATAGGGGCAACGTCTTAACCCAATTCTTAGAATCTTACTCTAAGTCTTAGGCGTCTAGTAGCAAAATCAAGCTAATCTTAACTTTAATCGAAATTTACATTCTTAGTTAATTCTTAAGTTGCATCTTACGCCTTGACCCAAGAATAACATGTAAATCATCCAATCTTGGAACCTCTTTATAACATTCTTTAACCTTTCTTTAATTATTATAACTTTCTTTAACTTTCAAGATTCGACCAAGAACTCATAAAGAACCAACAAGACTCATAAAGAACTCTTCCAAGATTCAAGAACTTCAATCAAGAACTCAATGAAGATTCAAGAACTTCAACCAAGAACTCATTCAAGATTCAAGAACTCAATTCCAAAATCATCATTAATACACACGCATGATCATAACAAAATTCAACAATAATTTCATCAACTTCCAAACATCAAAACTACACGAAACTTGAACATGATCAACATCAAATAATAAACTAACATAATCAATCATGAAATTCACATAATCAAGTAGAAATCATCATAAAACCATCACCCAAAATCAGCTATAATACACGCATAAAAATGGGTACATAAACATCAAAACGGTCTAATCTAATCACTTAATCTATACTATGAATCAAGGTATACAAACTAGGTTGAGATAGTATGTTACCTTATTAAAGATTAAGCAAACAACACACAAAAACTCGCTGCCCGGAAAAGGAACCACACGGCCCAACAGTCACGCACACGGCACGAACAACACGACACCACCGTGTACCACCACGAGTCACTTGGCAGCCCTCACGAGCACGACCCCTACTGCACGGACACCACACGAACCACCACTAGCCACTGTCCTGCTGCACGGCTCCCACACGAACCACCACTTGCACACACGGCTTCCACACGAACCAAACCCAAACACGCAACAACCCGGAACCCAACCTAAACTAATGATCTTGATCACAAAAGATGAAGACAAATGGATGTTTAACCACTTAAAGACCAATGGGATATGAATCTTTACGTTTTGGGTTTAAAAGGTTGATGAACAATTGATGGGAAAATTAAGCCAAAAATGGCGTGTGAAGGAGAGCAAATTGGAGGGTGTTTTGTGTTTAAACTTTTGATGGCAAAGGATGACAAGTGAGCAAATGAATCCTCAAGCCTTACTACTACTTCTATTTATAGAAGTTAGTTAAGGTGTGAATGCATGGCAAGTGGAAAAACTTGCCACATAACAAGGGGGAAACCGGCCAAGGCAAGGAGAAAATAGGCCTAATTGGGCTTTCGATAAATAATTGGGCTAATTGCACTCTTGCATGACCAATCATGCTTAAATCGATTTTGGCCCAAAAATATTAAATAATTAATTAGAAAATTAAATAATAAAAATTCCAATTAATTAAATAATAATTAAAATAAATAATAATCAACCAAAATAAAATATTTCGTATTCAATCGAAATTATTCACATAAAATAAATAAATCGGCGACAGAAATACCGATAAATCTGGGTCGTTACAGAAGGTGTCTCCGATGAAGGGTATAATTCGGTTTGGCCAGAAGGGTAAGCTCAGACCCAAGTATGTAGGGCCATATGAGATTCTAGATCGGGTCGGAGAGGTTGCTTGTCGATTGGCGTTGCCTCCGGATCTATCGAAGGTTCACGATGTATTTCATGTATCCCAGCTACGGAAGTACGTGAATGATCCTTCTCACATTATTCCGGTGGAATTGTCAGAGATCGAGCCGAATTTGACCTTTGAAGAGAAGCCGGTGCGGATTCTGGATCGCCAGGATCGGATGTTGCGGCGTAAGGTGGTACCTTTGGTTAAGGTACTCTAGCGTAGTCAGAAGTTCGAAGAGGCTACGTGGGAGATGGAAGCTTCGATGAGGGATAAGTATCCTGAGTTGTTCAAAGCAGGTATGCGGCTGTTTTAGTCGTTTTTGTTTTTATTTTGGTTTATGTTTGTAATTGTTTTATGCATGTGTGTGTTTTGAGCTTCGTTAAGTAAATTTCGAGGTCGAAATTTATATAAGGAGGGATGACTGTAATAACCCGAAATTTAGGGCCAGAAAATTTCGCGGTTAATTAATACTATTTTAATATTCTAAGTCCAAAAGGCCCAATTATTTGGACTGTTTATTCTATTTCTTCTCCTTATCTCGGATTTGGGCCCAAGGACCCACACATCCCTCTACCTTGGCCGGCCCCCATACATGGCCAAGGGTTGTTTGTTATTTCTTTTAATTCATTTATTTTGATTAGATAAATGTTTATCTAATTAATTAATGATCCTAAATGACTAATTTTACTTGGTCTACCTATTTATCTCAACAACTCTAAATTCACTCCATTTTTCCCTAATATTCCTCTTGATTCACGACCCCCCTATTATTCTTTTTATTTATTTTTCTTTTGGGTTCTTTTATAATTAAATAGGTAACAAAGCTCATAACCTGTTTACCTAATTTTCAATACAACTCTAAACTCTCAAAGAACTCTAGAAACCCTTTATTGTCCGTGTGATATACAAACCCCAAAGGATCGTTTTTCTTGATTTTTCTTCCTAATCCAGGTAACTAAACTATCTTTCTTAAATTTGGTACAATTTATCTATATAATTAATTAGGATTAAACTAGGAAAATTTATATAATTAGTATCATGATAGGTTAGGATTGTTCGAACCATATGATGTATTGTTTATGATATTTTTCTTGATATTTTATGAAATCTCTGATGAATCTTTAATTGTTTTAATTAATTCTATGCACAAAATAATTTCTCTAATTGCATGATTATATTGAATAACTGCATGATAATTTGTTGATTCTTGTTCTTGAATTTTCGTGTGATTGTCGAGTTTAATATGATGATTTCATGATGATTTTTATGATATTTCTTGAATTAAATTAATGATCTTGATTATTTAATTGTGTAAATAAAGTCTTGAATTAAAATTATTATTTTGTCCTTGTTTCATGAAAATGTCAAGTAGTGTATAAGATTAGGAAGAATTAAAAATCTGATTTTTATTGTTGAATCTTGTTAATTCTTGAATTATTATTGGTAATCTTGATTTTAATCTTTAATTTAATCATGTTATTGTAAATTCTTGAATTTAATCTTATTATTGTTCTAAACCTTAAAATGCCGTGTGGTTCATGTATGATGAAGGATTGATTTTGATCCTGTTTTAGTCCAAACTTGATGATTTAATGATTAAAGCATGATTTTATTATTTATTATTAAGTTTATATGATTAATTATTGAATATTGAATATTGATTAAATTAAAGTGTCAATTTTGGTATTTTTGGATATGAATGTCGAGTGGTATGAAATAGGAAAAATAGGATTTTTATCATGTTTCAAGTAATATTAATTGATGATTGATAGTTTATATGATTATCTGTTTATTTAATTGATTTATTAAATTGTTTATATAATTATTTAAGGAATTGATTTAATTATTGTTTTGTCATGGAAAATGGCAAGTGGTATGATAAAGGTTATGATCAATTTTAGTTTAATTTTTGGCTTATAATAATTTAGTTAGTAATTTTAGGAATTAATATAATTAAAGGAATAAAAGAATTAATAAAGATAAGTTACAACATGAAGGAAAGGAATAATATGATGATAAGGATAAGTTATAATAAGATAAGAAGTATTGGTCTCACGATGGCCATGTCGATAAGATAAGATAAGAAACGGACGCCTGTTTGGTGATACACGGGTCACCAGATTAAGTTAAGTCGAAGCCACTGCCCTATTGCGGTCTCTGGGCAGTTCTGGATCTTAAGACGTGTAGTCGTCTAAGTAGTAGTACAGGGCTACTATTTAGGAGTTATGACCATAGCTTAGGCTTAGTTCTTGCAAAGGAGAGCTACGGGTAGAATACACGGGTTCTTCCCGGCGCATTTTAGGAAAGTTGGGATGTACACGGGCATCCTTACGAGCTATAATGACCGGTCCATAAAGTTAAGAAGATGGTTAAAGGAAGGATTTTGGGTAATAATATGATCAGATAAGTATTATACGGGTTGGATATGATTATGTATGTATTAACGTATTTATATGTATGTATGTTATTTATGTATTGTATAAGTATGATATGTTAAGTCTTCCGTTGCGTACGTCTAACAGGTATGTAATCACATATGTATTCCATATGTATTTGTATATGTATTTGTACGTATATGGGCATGTATTTTATGTGTATCTGTACGTATTCCTAAGTATTTTTATACGTATTTTCCAGGTATTTTTATACGTATTTCGTATGTACTTTTATACGTATTTCGTATGTATATTTATGCGTATCTACATGTATTTTTGTATGGTTTTTCTTGGTTAATTCTATGATATTATAAGGTTAATGGTCCCTCATTTAAGCTGGACAGCCTAGTTACTCGCCACTGACGGTGGACCCCCCCCCCAATTTCAGGTGATGATGCAGACGCATAAGTGGGCTTACGTTTAGTTCGAGTTGTGTGCATTGTTGAGATTTATAGAGAGAACCCGAAGTCTGTCTTATGCTGTTTTATTTCTTTATTATTTAGTTTCGCCCAGCCTGTTGGGAAAGACAGTTTGATTTGTATTTTGGATTTATTTAAGGACTTTTGGGACTTTTATTTAATTATTAGATAATAAATGAAATAATGAACTGTAATAATAATAATGTTATTTAAGTTTTGTTTGGTAATGATCCATTTGTCGATTTCCTTCCTAAATCGACATCCTATAAAAGTCGGGTCGTTACAGTAATAGCCTCACTAGCAACATTGGGTAAGGAAATCAAAGCATAATTAACTCATAAACAAAGCCTAATTATACTTTGAAAATACTAAGAAATCAACTATGACCTATAGCTAATTATTAAGCTCATTAAACCAATATTAACCAGCCATGAAAGCAACAAAAAATTATATGAAAGCCCCCAAATTCAAGTCATCAACCCATCACCTTCAATCTCTAGGCATAACTACTCATAAAGAATTAATGAAAGCATAAAACTAAGAATCAAGCATGAAAACATGACATTAAACCCTAAAACCACCAATAAGAAGGTAAATAAACAAAGCATATATGAAATTGCATAAATTAAACACTAAAGTACTTGCAAAACATTGAAGAAAAAAGATTTAAAGCAATGGAAAGCAGGAACAAACAAAGTGGAGAACATGAGAACTTATTGAAATTTGATGAGCAAAATCGTTAGATTGGCCATGTCACTTGATCAAACCTTCAAAATCATTCCTCGTCTTCAACAAACACTCAAAATCACAAGCTAAAACGTCATCTAAAACTATGGAAGCAAGAACTAAACCTAAACCCTAAAAACTAAAGAGGAAGAGAGGGGTTCTCTCTCCTTAAGAACCCTAAGCTAATCTGATTTTTCATCTAAAAAACTAAGCTAAAGTATGTGCTCTTCGGTGTATGGACATATAAAACATATATATACAAAGTGGGAAAGCAAAAGCAAGAGAATTGAAAGAAGAATGTGACATAATAAAACTGCACGCACAACCTCGCCCGCCACAAAAACAGAGCTGCAGGGGCCAGCTCCGTCGCGGACGCGCCTAGGGGACAGTTGTTGGTGCTCTAATCCGTCTGCGACATCAAGCGTCGTGGGCATGAATATGCCTTTATCCGTGATAAAATTTTAACCACAAACCTACCAAGTTTTCTCAAGCTTTTTGGGACGGGTCGGACGCCTTCAAAGACATCGGACCTCGGGCTCGGAAAGTTGTTAAAATTAAAAAAATGCCATTTTGAGATCCTTAGCTTTATTTTGTGTTCTCGGCTCTGTGGCATGATTCTCAAAACTTCTCAAGACCTCTTACAACCCTTGTCGGCTATCAAGAATCACTCGAAAATATATGAAACACCTGCACTAATGTACAAAAGGAATAAGAAACGCAAAAAATGCTCAATTATTAACAAAAACATCAAGAAAACAACAGTATTCAACGAAAACTCAAAATAAACCTAAACTAAACTAAAAATGCTTAAAACTAATAAAAATAAGCCTAAAGAGCACATAAAACAACTAAAAATATCCGAAAAAGGGTCCAAAAATGGACTGATCACTTGGAAATTAGGAGCAGAAGACCACATCTTGAAATATTGAAAAGGGTTATTCCCATGAGGAGAATTGCTAGTATAGAGCACCACAGGACAATGATCTGACACCCTCATTTAAAAACATAGCCTCCTGTTTTTTATTCAAGGTGAAGAAATGCGCAGTTGAAGGGATATCATTATAACCTCCGTATATACACCTACATTTGTCCTGAAAAAATAGGCCAATGACTATCGAATACCAGGCCACTTCGCTATTCGTCCGATGACTCTGAAAAAGTGTCAAAATAAGTGTTTTAAGTAGCTCAAAATAAATGACCTCTAAAGTGCACGGACCTTAAGTCCGATAATCACCTCTTAGAAACCGAAAATTCGCTACGAACGTTGTAAATAATCTTAAACGTTGTAAATAATCTTAATAAATTATTTATAATTTTTTGGGCATTTTTTAAAAAAAAATCTTATTTTTCTTAAAATTAAAATAATTTTAATAATTATTAAGTTAATTATGAAAATTATTTATTTTTCGAAAATCGACGAAAAACTGAGAAACGAATATTGGAAACAAAATTGTGCAAATGTTCTAGTTCACTTGTGCGCCCCAGCGCACAAATGGTGTTTTTTGTGCGCCCTAGCATACAAGTAGCGAACCACTTGTATGCCCCAGTCTACAAGTCATGTGCTCCAGCACATAGTCTGTACGCCCAGGCACACGTGCACGGTTTTAGACTTTGAGCACTATAAATATGTCAACTTCAATTGAGCAGGGGAGAACAAATTTCATCCTCTAATTCCCGACACCAATCTTCCTCCCGTTCTTTTAATTCCTAGTCCACAATGTTGAAACTTTGTCAAAATAATCTCTCGATAAAAAATAAAAAAAAACCACAAAAACAATTCTAAACACCTTCAGAGTCGTCCTTTGATGGTTTGCACGTAAGGTATCTAATATGAGAGCGCCGACGACTTAATTCCCACACTTTACTTCTGTTATTTAATTTCCATTTGTATTGTGCACCTTGTACTTTTTTTTCTCGTTCTCTTGTACTCTTGTAATCATCTCTGAAAATATTGAAAACCATTTATCACTTTTTATCACCTAGATTTAAAATAATATGGACTAAATAAAGGACCGACAAAATGTAGAATCCGAATTAAATAGAAACATTTTCTTAGATTTATTTTTTTATTTTTTTTATTTATTTGCGTTAATCACCTAGAATTAGGTTTTAGTTTTAGATTTAATAAAAGACCGAAAAAATTATTAAACCACTTTAAATAAGATTAGATCTACACAAACTTGCTTTAGATCTCAAAATTGATTAAAACAAAGTGATCCCCTAAAAATTAGATTTGTCTATGCATTTAAATAAATAAAACTCGCCTAGTAATTCCTATGTGTCCTTAGGCATTCTAGAACTCGTGACCGGCCTATTCAATTGAGTCATTAAGGTCTTTGGATCATATGATTAATTGGGTTCCATTTATCCCTAAATAAGGCACGGTGACGACTTCTTTATTTGAGTATCTATACTCAACCCCCAAAGCCAAAGCATACTCACTCTATGCAAGGGACGTCCGATGTCCATAGTTTGACGACTTCACTGGGGAGGATAGTTTTAAGACTTTTATTCCTAGAACTTTGGTGGGAGAAACTTGAAAAATCTCGTGGTTTCATCATTATTAAGTTGAATATGATTGTTAGGCATCTTGCATGCGGTTCCCATGTGAGGGACTCCATTTAGGAATACACATCTCGTAAAGAGCATTATTTACTCAAGACATGCCCGGGGGACTACTTTTTTTTATGACCAGGTGACCTACCTTAGGGTCATTCATCTAAAGAAGTCCACCCACCCATGGTGCGCGATCGCATGACCTATGCGACTCGTAATGGATGCCTCCCTTTTTATCACCTCTAAGTTAAGATGTGTGAAGGCTGACATACCCTAGTCATGGTAACCTTTGACACCTTAAACCTTATCTCTTAGTCCACACTTAGAGCCTTGGCTAGGGGACTTTTTTGACAGACCGTCTCATACATAGGTGTGCGAATGTGCTACATAAATTTTGTGCCCACATCTTGACTGGAGTCTAGCTTTACAATGAATCTCACCAAGAGTCACATATAAACCATGGTTACTTTACATGTCAACTTCCATAATGCATCTATAATCCCCTAGGATTGCTTTTCATTCATCATTGTAAATCCTTCCCATCTTTCAAAAAAAAAAAAAAGATGGGAAGTGAGCATTCTACACCATACATTTCCCAAAGGAATAAGCATGACTAGGCACATTCATTACATAAGAGTCTTTTGAGAAAAAAACAAGCAAAGCCTGACGCTCTCCATTTCAGGATAGCTCGAATTCCAAAAGCACCAGTCGGTTGGGTCAGTAGCCGAGGAACTCGGCTACCGCGCAAAGGTTCTCCAGTACTTGTCCAGCGCCACGCTCGTAGAAATACGAGCGTTCCCTTTTCATAAACCCATCTTTAACTTCAGAGCCCTTCAACTAGCACCATGAGTGACAACAACGATTCATTATTTTCTGAAATGCCCTTGAACTTCGCCAAAATGACTCACATGCTCGACACTCTGAACACTGAATTGAACAATGTCAAGAAGAAACGATCTCGAGAACACAAGAAAATCATTAAACATGCTATGTACATGGACTCTTACAAAATGCTCCATGGATTGAGACCAATTTGCTCAACTCACTCTAGAAAAAGTTCTCAACAAATGACTTGACCAAGTTCAGGGACACTGACAACCCTCGGTTTCACCTGAAAGCTTTCAAACTCTACATGGAAATCAAGAAAGTGGACTCGAAACTGTATCCTCATTTCTTCCCAATGAGCCTCGAAAATTCCAGCCAAAAATGGTAACTTTCCTTGTCTAAAAAACACTGTGCCAATTGGGAAGACATCACCCATGCATTCATGACAAGATACAAGTGTGACACACACACCACCACTTCACAACGTGAGCTTGAAATCCTCAAGCAAGACGAGAAAGAAGGGTTTTCTGCTTACCTGGCCAGATGGAAAGAAACCACTGCCCAAATGGTCACTACACCACCAGAGAATGAAATGGTTAAAATTTTCATCTCCAACTTGCTCCCTAATCAAAGAACCATCTCAAGTACTTAGAACTAGAAACCTTCGACAAGATAAACCACATCGGTATAAAAATCGAGGATGATCTCCTTAAAGAACCTCCCAAAACCAAATGGGGAGGAAACAAGAAGACTGAATACTCCAAGGGAGTCGCCTCTTTAAACATAAATGTTGTAGAAGTTTCCAAGGCCCCCTTCACACGTCGCTCTAGATGTGAATACACTCCCCTAGGTATGACCTATACTCAGGCCTTTGATCGGCTTTATTCAAAGGGAAAAATCAATCTCATGGGGCCCATTGCAGACCCTGCTCCAGAGAAAAGATCCCCTAAGTGGGACATCAACAAGACATGAAAACACCACCAAGGTAGGGGCCACAACACTAAAGAATGTTGGACCCTAAAAAATCTACTCTGAGACATGGTAGAGGATGGAAGGCTTCCTATCATGCCCAGGGGTAAGAAGCCCAACATCCAATCCGACCCGCTAGGGTTATGTGTGATAGAGGAGGAGGAAAATGCCAATGACCCTCTCGAACTGATCTATGTCATCGATGAATTTTCCTTCTACGAATTCCTCGACGAGAATGCCAAGACATCTGAAAACTTGCCACCCTCCGACGACATACTAAGTTGTGACTGTTGGAAGAGGGTTCAACTTGAGCGCATGAAGATTGGATGGGATGACCCCAACATCTTCCCTCAAAAATATTTCCAACTATGCAAGTGGCATGAAGATGAGCCCGAATACCCTATGGCGATCTGCCATTTTGGGAAACTAGGCATCGAACTACAAAAGGTGATATGGGAACTATTGGAAAACAACCACATAGTGGCCTGTCTTGTCGTCAATTGTTGGTGGAACGTAAAGATCACGGAAATGATTTGGGATGAAACGAACTAGAGGAGAAATTTCCGGTATCGACGACTAAACAATTCTAGGAAACTCTCTTTGGTCTTTTCCATTCCTCAGTATTCGCCTCCTCATCGCATTCCATCTTGATTGTACCCGGAGGAATTGAAAAGACTCCGAGAAGGTAAATAACCTCCTAAAAATGATGGTAGCTCCTTCCACCTAACCTCTCTGATCACTCGTAACAGTAGATTCCTTGTTATAAATAAAGACTACTTCAATTTTGCCAACAATTATTTTTTCAATTGTTTTTTTGTTAATTATATAGAATAATTTTTTTGATGTATTAGAGTATTTGATGTATCTAGTGTATTTAGTAGATGTACTTATTATAGCTTCTTAATGTATCTAAATATGCAATAAATTAATGTACTTGCATACATATTCAATGTATTTATATATAGTTACTAGTCAATGTACCTATATCTTGTATATGATTTTTTATACCCTTCTCATGATAAGAAATTCTCACCAGAACCCAAACCCTACATATATAGAAATTTCTTAATGTGAGAAATGTGATAAGAGATAAATACATCAATGATGACCTAATGGTACATTGACTAACAACTATAGGTGCTTTAATTGTAAACTATAAATACATTTATATACATTGACTTTAGACTATGGATACATTGTTTACAAATTTTAAGAAGAGTAATAGGATACAACTTAATTTAATCTTGACCTTTCATTTGCTCATCTAAGGATCATGATTTTTTCTCATCCTTCTCACGATAACTGGCTTTCTCACGTGAGCCTAGTTATATATGTGTGTGTGTGTGTACGAGGTTATGAAGTTGATGTGTAGAGCCTGTCTACTCAAAGCCTCGATCATTGCTCTCAGCAAAGCTACTAGGTATGCTTGTTGTCTATCCATAGTTCATTCAATCGATTTAATGTCGAAAAATGTGTTGTCGTCCTCATCGACCTCTGATTCCACAGAGCAATTAAATCTCTTTGGACTGAAGCTTACGCCTTTTATGCGAATAGTGGTATATGTAGTGCATGGCGGCCAACAACACATATGTTACCGAGTATGGGACTAGAAAAAACTAGTGGCCCTGGAAAAACTCGTTGTTACGATGAAACCACAAGCTTCTCTTGATTTGGTGTCTAGAGACGAGCGAAGGTTACATAGCCATGTTGAGGCTCACTCTTGAAGGTTGGAGATTAGGGCGCTCTCAACCCATGCAAATAGAGAGCTTAATACCATGCCAGACATGTTTCGCAAAATCACACTCCCTAAACATGAGAGACATTGACTCAGAGATGTTCCAAAGTCGTGGTTCGAGATCCACACATACCCCGCTTGACCAAATCTTTAATCGGGATGGCTTGATTCCATAAGTTCCACACCTTCCAATCTTGGCTAACCAGGAGATCCCAAGGGACCCTCCACTGTCGAGATACATAACTAGCATTTTTCTCGGACATGATCCCCCCCCCCCCAATTTCACGTGCGTGTAGCCACTCATTAATGCGTAAATCCCATTAGCAGACTACCAAACCTTATTGTCCTGGCTGGAGCTAGTAAGAGGTTAAAGACACATGATTCTTCTATATATGTTATATCAAAAAGTCTAATTAGAGTAGTGTTAACTTAAACAGGAATGGGAGTTAGAAGAGAGTAGATTCTCTCCTCTACTATAAAAGACCAGGAGGTGACAAAGTTGATGACTCGATAGTCTAGAGGCTTAACCTCCATACAGGCGTGCTTGATTTTGGTTGTGCTTCCATCACCAATGTTCCAAGCACAACCTCACTCTAGGATATGCTTCCATCTCCATCCCAGGACCCCCTTCCCCCCTAAATATGCTTTCATTTCCCATCTATGAATGAATCCTCTTGAAGTTTGTATTTGGTATCATAGATCTTGACAATTAAGGAGTCCTTATCTTTTAGGATTTTTTAGCTTTGTTTTGCCAGCAACACCCTATTAAGAGAGCATATGTCCCAAATCCCCAAACCCCCGTCTTCCTTAAGCTTGGTGATGAAATCCTAACTACGCTAATAGTAGCCCCTACCCAGGTGCAAACCTTCAACTAGAAACGTGAGATAATGTGTCCATTTTATAAACTATATAAGCAGGAAGTAGGAAGATCGAGAGGACATGGTTGACCAGGTTGCGCAAAACTGACTGAATAAGGGTTAGTGTACTGGCAAACGAAAGCAATATATTATTTTAGCTTGTTAGTCTATTCTCCAACATTTTTTTACTATAGTGTTCCCAAATATATCCGTTTTGCTTTACCCAAAGTCTAAGGACAACCCTAGGAAAATCCCCAAATTGATCGACTAGCGACATGCTAAGGCCATTTGTTGCCTCTTAGAGGAGATGCGCATGGGAATTATGGCTAGAAAGGATATCACACGTATCCCTATTAAGGCTCTGTTGCAAGGCCTTACGAAAAAGGTTTAGTTACTCGTTGAGAAGTTAATAAGACTTTAACAAGGCTCGCAAAAGAAGCAGACATCATCAACGAAGAAAAGATGTGAGACATGCTCCACCCCTCGACCTACTAAAATTCCTCGAAACAACTTTCTCCCCTCCCTTGTTCGAAGGTGACTGGAATGATTCATCTATGGGAACAAAAGATCCCCCTGTTGTAAACCCCTTTTGGGGGCGATTAAGGACCCCGAGGAACCGTTTTGAAGGGAAACTATGGAAAACATTTCGGAGGAAGCATGTTCCAAATTATTTAAATATTAAACTAGAAAAGAGAATCAATTTTATCTATGAACCCTTGGAAGGCTCCGGCCGGGCCCTGATGGAACTCCGACGAATTTTTTTCTAGAAACATTGGAGCGTAATGGGTCCTGACGTCTCCAAGGTAGTGTCATCTTGCCTTATTGGGGGAAGTCTTCTAAAGGAAATTAACTGGATTAAGATTGTTCTTGTACCCAAAAAAAGGACATATGTAACAATATGGACCAATACAAACCGATCAGTTTTTGTAACTTGATTTACATCATCTCGGAGTGTATCACAAATCGGTTGCGGGAGGTTATGAGGTTGTTGTTAGGGACCATAAAAAAACTTTTGCCCTAGGGCGTCACATCGCTGATAATATTTTGATAGCTCATGAGGACCAAGAGAATATCAAACAAAGTTGGGGAAAACGTACAAGTTGGCGATTAAAATAGATCGCATCAAATCATATGATAAGGAACTTAGGGGACTTCCTTGAAAAACTTTTGTCGAGGCTGGGCTTTCCCAAACGATTCAAGAGACATTTTGTACAACTGTGTATCTCACATTTTTAAGACATTGGGTTTCGACACATTAAATATTAACCCATTTGTTGACTTTATGTTTTCTTATGTTTTGAAGCTTGACAAATTAAAGTTAGTTCATGTGAGAAAACGATCCTAATTAAAACATATATCTTTCCATGTACACACATAAATTTAAATAGGTAATAGATGGACCCGGGACCAGTCAGCTGTTTGTGGTCCCGCGTGTCACAACTACTGAAATAAAAATAAAATAAAAAACTCACAACTCCCCTTCAGCACACACTCTACAAATGTTCACACACGAAAAGAGTAATGTTCACAAGACTATGCACAAATATTCATCACTTTTTATAGAATGTCACCTGTAAGCTTATGATTTATAATGTTCACTAGCTTATACAAAAGTCCATGATGTAATGCACAATATATATTGGATTATTGTTTGCTGGAATGCACAATATATACTTATTGTACAAATCACAAGCTTGTTCATCACCAATTTAAACAATAATGTTCACTAATTAAAGAATAAATATTCACAACACTTATATACCACCAATTAAATATAAATATTTACCACATAAGGCACAAAGGTTCATCAAAATTGCAATGTTCATAGTTTAAATAGCAATGTTCACCAATTAAATAATAAATATTCACAGCACTTCGAAATCACCAAGTAAATATAAATATTCACCTACAATGTTCACCAGTTAAACCATAAATGTTCACAACACGTACATATCACCAATTAAATATAAATATTCACCACATAAATCACAAATAATGTTCACCAGTTTAAATAGCTATTTCACCAATTAAACAATAAATGTTCACAACACTTACAAATAACCAAGTAAACATAAATATGCACCACATATAGCACAAATGTTCACTAAAATAACAATGTTCACCAGTTAAACAATAAATGTTCACCGAGTGAGAATGAGAAGTTCACCATCAAAAATGTTCATAAAAGTTCACCACAATCAATATTCCAATACATATAAATGTTCATCATAATAAATATTCACCATAAGATCAATAATGTTTATGAACTCAAAGACAAATGTTTACAAAAAAAAAAATCAAAAATCAAATACACAAAAATGTTCACATTAAAAATGAAAAATGTTCATCATAATGCAATTTTCACGACCCCAAAGAGAAATGTTCGCCACAAAATCAAAAGGTTGAATGCACAGACACAAAATTAAAAATAACTATAACATATACTAAAACAGAACATGCTGACGTCATCTAATACCACATGTCATGCTCAAAAGAAATGATGATATCATCCTTTTTTTTTAATTACTCCACTCAAGTTTCAAAATCATATATTAAATATTTCCTAGAAATTATAACTGCACTTTTTTTCTTAAAAAAAACTTTTAAAAAATGATATTAAAGGGAAAAGTGTCGTAGTTAATTTCAAATTACAAATATTTTCTTCCATCTATAATCTATAACACACTAAAACAGAACATGCTGAAGTCATCTAATTACTCCATTCAAAACATGCTCTCATGAAAAATTTTCCCTTCAAAAGAAATGATGATGTCATTTTTTCTAATTACTCCATTCAAGTTTCAAAATCAAATAATAAATCTTTCCTAAGAATTATAACTGCACTTTTTTTCTAAAAAAAAAAAATTTTAAATTATATTATAGGAAAAAGTGTCGTAGTTAATTTCAAATTACAAATAGTTTTTTTTAAAAATTTATTATTATTTGAAACTTTACGTTAACCAAACTGCGAATATATGAATGTTTTCTAATACCTTAAAAATTTCAACGTGTCTTTAGAAAACTATATATAAAACTATATAAATAATCATGCAACACACAAAGCACATTCTAATTGTTTATTTTATGGATTAATAGAAAATAAAGTATTGAAAATTAGAATCCAAATCTCTACTTCTTACTTCTTAGGGGTATACAACTCATATAGTATTAACCTAATTAGGTGTTTTCCAATGTTTTCGATATTATTGTCTCAATATTGATAAAATTAAAAAATAAATCATTATATAAAAAAATAAAATAATGAGAATTTAACATTAAATTACCATATATTTAAATATTAATAAACAAATTACCAATATAAATTAAATTTTTACTTATTACTTTATTAAAACAGTGCATCACACGGATGCTAACCTTGTCAACCACTACAAGCAAAAATATTTAAAAAAAATGAAAATCATGAGAATCACCACAGTTTCAAACCATATATGCAGAAATATCAGACATTTAATAAAATCAATTGTAGTGAATATTAAGCACCATTCTAGTAAATATTGAACAAGATTAAAAAAAAAAAATTAAGAAAATAACAGCCAAAAAATGGAGGTGCAAAAATAAAATGCTCAAGATTTAATGAATAAGAACAAAAATAGATGTGCAAAAATAGCAAAAATTATTAGCTGGTAGAAGGAAAGAAAAACGAATCATGCTTACTTAAAAACGATTTTTTCCTGGATCCAGCTAATAATTTACGCATAAATTAGCATAAGACAATTACCATCAGTTAAATAGAGGTGGAAATAGTTAACACAAGTCGTCAACCTAACATGAAATTCTCCTATTATTAGCGTGTCCATATACAAAAACGTTCGAACCATTTAAGCGTACGAGTTATCAAGACACTATAGTCATTTAGTAGGTCGTGTTATGGTGGATTAACATTATTACATCCAATATACAAAACTAACTCACACCATGAAACCAACCCTTTCTTGTTTAGATAATGTGTCGATGCAACACAACACAACCCTTTTTCTTTTTTTCTTTTTTTTTTTTTTTGAGAAAGATTAGTATTAATAGGATTCAACCCCTTAATGTTAGACTAACCCAACCAAAACGATCCAATTACTAGCCCTAAGTTTCACTAATATTCAAATGTCTGACCTATGGAATAAGAGGCAGAAGTTGGGTCACTGTTATATACCACGCTTTCCACTGCTGCATAAATTGATACCTCACTTTCCAGTTTCCACTGCTGCATTCTAAATAGTAGGATCCAACTACTACAACAAATAATCTAATTGTTGATTAAAAAATGGATCATTTAGCCATCAGGTCAACTAAAGTTTTTTCAAAAAGAAAAGTCGAATCAATACCCACTGAATAAATTTACTCACATGAGATATAGGGTTAAAAACTTATTGTTTTGGCTAAATTGTAAACCACTATACATTATAAGAAATTAAAAAAATAAAAAATAAAAATTATGTGGGTTAGATATATTTAGCTCCCTTATAAATTTGAGCAATTAGAGATAAATATAAGTACTCCCAAGTCCCAACCAATCTAATAGCTCTAGTTTGACTATCAGCTTTTTACACAGAAAGATATGTACTAAAACAAAGGAAGAGCTAATTTCAGGAATATATGGAAAGAATAAAGAGTGAATATTTCATTCACTTTGCCACGAATTTAACCATCAGTATCCAATGAAATTACACTTTTACAAGGCTTTAGCCTATACCAGTAACACCCTTCTCTTCTTCCCAAAGCGAGCACATCTCTTTATGTACAAAGAAAAAAACAAAAAACACCAATAATTCTAACCCAATAAAAGAAAAAACCAATAATAAACCCACCTATACCCTTCCCACCCAAAATTTTCCTTATACCTATTTTCCCTCTTTTCTCCCATTATTTTTATTAGTCATTTACAATGCCCAAGGTATACCCACACCATATTCCACAATTCATAAACTCGAAAAACTACCCTCACCCTCCTATCCTCCACCCATCTTTCTAAACAAGCTTAATAATCTAAGACATAAGTTAGAAAACTAAACAAAGACAAAATAATACTTCCTATGCTCCATACTAGTTGCAACATACCCCTTAGCTCGTATTTTAAGGGAGATATTTGAGCATGTAAACGAGCAAATTTAATGAAATAATTTTAACGCGGAAGCTTTAGTTTGCTCTTGCTTACGTTCACATTATTTTAATTAATTTGCTTGTTTACATACTCAAATTTCTTTCTTAGAATGCATGCCAAAGAGGCACATTGTGAGTAGAGCAATGTAGTAGTAGTAGTAGTAGTAATAGTAATAGTTGGGGTAGAATATGAAGACCAACTTGAAATAAGCACCCTCAAAATGTAACTTCAGGTTGGAAGTTACCTAGGGTTTGGACGTCCAGAAAGTGAACGGGGATGTCTGACGGTAGGAGAAGCCGAAGGTTGGAAGCTGCCAAGTACCAATGCCTGAGAGCGAGTAATCATATCAGCCATGAATGAGGTCTGGTAAGATTGAGAAAGATTAATACTACTTGTGGTATTAGCCCTCTGCCATGAGTGAGAGCTTAATCCAGACAAAACATAAGCCCTTCCAGATTCCTCGTACACCTGACGACTTGACATCCTCTCTTGCATCTCCTTCAGTTCATTCAGCAACCCCACACACAATGCATCATGTGCTGATACACTTTCAGACAATGTCTGCCTACAGCTTCCAAGGATTGACACTGCACCCGCCAGATCACCATTCTCAGCAGCAGATCTTGCCTCTGACATAGCATCTGCTGCTTTTAGCCTGTTTCTCTGCTTATCAACCTCCATGGAAACTACTACATTCTCTGCTTTATCGGGTCTATTGATCCTCACTACTTCAACTTCGCCTGATGTTGCAGTCTCTTTTGTTATGGGGTCCTTGTATGTGCAACTAACCTTTAGTAATGGCATTTCACTTACAAAAGATGTCGCAGGAATGTTCATAGTCACAAGGAAATCCCTTTCTTCTTCAGCATACAAGTCTCCAACGCTAATGTGACCTGTTTTACCATCTTCCCTTAAGCTAGAATAGTAGCTTCCAGCTTTGATTGAAGTAAGGTGCAAACTAGGGTATACACACTGAAGTTCCAGTTTAAGCTCTTGTACAACCACGCTCAGCAGACCTCCCATGCACTGGGCAAAAGCGTCTTGAATCACACCTTCAGCCTCGATAAAGGAAAATGTCCCTCCAGAACATTCGGCAATGGAATGCATTGAAACGGAATCATGATCTGCACCAAACCCAAACGTATGCACTGGTATTCGGATGCTGTTTCCTGAATTCTGTTGGATGGAATTTGGAAGGAGTGAATTGTAATCTGCCCTTGACTGTGCTCCTCCTGGATTGACAGTATATGTGTCCTGCCCATCAGATAAAAGGATGATACTGCTAACTGGATTCTTGCACCTGCGCTCTACCATTACCTTAGCACCCTTCTTCAGACCCTCAGCAATATTGGTTCCACCATTCGAAGAGAGGGAGTTAACTGCCTGGAGAGCATGCTGTCTTCCAGAATCAGTCATCCGTTGAAGATGGAAGAGACGGCGAGCTGATGAAGAAAAAACAACCACCGAAAGCCTATCATGGGGCCCAAGCTGCTGTATCACAAATCCCATGGCTCGCTTGAGCAGTGCAAGTTTGGTACCTGCCATGCTGCCACTGACGTCTAGTACAGTAACAAGATCAACTGGAGCCCGAGAACTTTGAGACCCAGATGGTGAGTCAGGACCACTATTGCTTACTCTTGCTACAGGAGCCTTCATGTGTATAAGGACAGTGAAGTTATCATAGGAGACTGATTTAGCAACAGACGAAACTTCAGGAAAGGTCCTTATCTCAATACTTCTAACAGAGCTGTCACTGTCATTAGAAGCTGTATTAGCAGATTGTTCCCTAGAAACTTGCTGCTCATCTATCAGATCATCATCATTAAACATAGCGGGTTCAGCAACCCGATATGCAGGGGTAACGTTCTGAGTCAAATCTGGCTGAGGAAGGGGAAGATGCTGCAAAGCAGCCACCAAGTGATTGTCTCTGCTCCAATTAACTGAGTTGGTTCTCAGCTTTCCACGGAGTTCAGAAGATTGACCTTGGAGGGGTATTTCTTTCCATTTTGCTCGGCAAACTGGGCAAATGTGATTGCCATGCTTCACATTAGAAGTGATGCAGTTAAAGTGAAATGCATGAGAACATTCGGCGGTAAAAATAGCATGACCATGCCCTGCGATCATAGAATTCAGGCATATTGCACAGGTCTTCTGCAATAATCGAAGGGAAAAAAATGGATGTAAAAACGAAATACATTAATTAAAAACACAACGGGAACAACACAAATTTCGGATATTTAAAACCAACACAATCAATAATAATACCATTATAAGCATTATATTTCTACCAAACTTGAAACTTCTAGATATGCTAGCTTACATGCAATCCTTTCTGCTATAGCGTGTGAAACTGATTTCAGATCCATGAAAATGCACGAACAATTTCTGAAATAATTTTATTTAAAAAGCTAAAGCAGAGAAAAACACACACACACACACAAACACATCCAAGTATCCAACCATGGATCTTATGAAATTTTAGAAGGTTTTAAAAAACAGAATAGGAATAATCATAATTTTGGAGACCTTATGAAGATTATATTAAATAAATAAAATTGAAAAAGGATTAACCGAAAAGGGCATAAATAAAACTATATCTTATTAGCATTGTTACATTTTGCTTTAGTATATAGATATCGATATTGAAGGCAATATGGCATGCATTAAAACAAAAATAGGAATCTCTCAAAGTAGCTCATGCCCGACTATGCATCAACCAAACAAAAGTCTTACCCCCCAACATCCTTTTCCAATACCCTAGAGCAGCTTTTGAAAAGGAGCGCCTAGACGCTAAGGCACTAGGAGATGGGGGGGTTAGCGCAGTGGCTAGTCGCATGTGAGGCACACTACTGAGACGAATCCTAAGAAGCAATAAGACGCACTTTTGCTTTTTTCCCATATTTATTTTTTCAGATTTTTCCCATGCCTTCTTAGGTGCGCCTTACTTCAATGAGGCGCACTAAGGCTAAAAGAAATCCAATTGCATTGATGCGTCTTAAGCCTTTTCATACATTCCCTAGAGAATTCCCACCTTACTATCCAGCCAACCCCATATGGCTCTAGAAGTCCTCATCCAAGTGCCACTTCTTGATCCCCTAGTCTTTACACAGAGTGGAAAAAATTTATTGGAGAAAACAGGGGGACCACACATAACTGTTTGACTTGTTTTAGATTATCCTCATTCCAAACATGGACGCCGAGTTTTCATATCTCTTAGCGCTTGACAAATTAGGTTACTGTCTTGAGAGATGTTCTAGTTAATTGTTTGTTTTTCCACTCAAAAAAGAAATTACTAAACAATACTTTTCAATAAAGAAAAGAGTACCTTAGAGCAAGAACCATGTCCTTACTAAGGTCATGGAATTGACTTCATAAAAACTCCATATGCTCTAGATACCTCCCATTAATGACCTGAACAGGATGTTCTTAAGATTGCACAAAGATATGCTACGCTGCAACTAAGATTATTTGAATTACTAAAAAGTATACCATATTAACTCATTATTATACCATTTATCTACCCAGCTCACCAAACAAGATTAAGTTAATCGGGATACATATACATTACCATAAAAAATTAAGCACCTTCACGATAGGGTAACATGAAGCACATTAATAAAACAACAGCCAGATGCCAGCTAGAATCATTTTAAGAGTTTGTGTGTTTTTAATGAAACTAGTAAAACTTGCAAGACCGTGAAAGCAACAACGTCCTTTTTATAACTAAAATCACTAGCTTTTAGCCTCTGACAATGTATCCGGGGGACTTTGTTGGCGATATGAAAATAAAGAGTAAAATAAGTAGAAACATGTGAATGAAAAAAATGATAGAAGAATAGGTAAAATTAATGAGGGACCTCCATACCCAATGAGGAAATGCACAAATTAAATTGAGACCTCCATAATAAAAGGTAAATGTAGCAACTGAAAAGAGACGGATGAAGTATTATCAACTCTACTTTAATATACGCTATCTGTTTCTTAATATTGTTCTCATTTATAATCTGTTGTGAGAATTGAGGCTTAGTTTTAAAAGGCGCAAGGCGCACCAAGGCGCAAATAGTCGCGCCTTACCAAAAAGCGCTCAAATGCGCAATGAGCGCGCATTCCGGAGGTTGTTGAGCCTCACTTAACTAAAACGCATTTCCCAGAGCCTTAGAGCGAGACGCGCCCAAGGCGCACTTTTTAAAACTAAGAATAAGGTATTGTTAAATAAAGTATTTTTTTGACAAGATTATTAAATAAAGTAAAATACATTTTTTTTAGTTTAATAAATTTTTAGATTGGATGAGAAAAATATGATTAATAGATGAAAGAAAAAAAAAGGGTTGAATGAAAAATATTGTATGCATAAATTTGGTATAAATAAGGTACAAACACCACCATGATTGGATAATTTTAAGAAATAATGTGAGGAATTATGATAGTATTAAATGCAACTAAAATAGAAAGATTTTAAACAAGAACAACATTTTGAAACACCAAAAAAAAAAAAAAAAAAATACAGGAACAAAAAGAACCAGAGGGAATGATAGGCTACCATATACTTTAGCCATTTCCTTGTAATTCACTCAACTTTTTATTTTGACAATATTCACATACTTCATTCTGACTCTTGATGATCATTGATACATATCAAATATTGTAGTTATCTGAGATTTTGTCTGATTTAGTTTTTATTTTCCAAATATCAGCAATTTAAAATTCTACTTGTATAGAATTTCAAAAAAAAAAAAAATCTACTTGTATAAAAATACATATTAATGGCTCAGCAAGGGTCCTTCCTAGAAGATTTCTCCTACTTAATTTTGGAGCCCTAGATTGTAAAATCAATCTATGTGCAATTCATTATATCCAGTGAGGGTCCTTCCTAGAAGATTTTCTCCTACTTGAAACTAAAACTTAATAAAAAGTAAATATTCTACTTTATAGCCCCATTGCCATACTTCCCAATCACATTACAATTTAATATTCTTAACACTTGTTGACACAAATCAAACAAACTCCAATACGATTATATTTCTTTTCCTTACACATTTTAACAACATTTACAAGATTCTTTTTTACTTGAACTGTTTACATATGAGACAAGAAAAAAAAAAAGTATAATCCTTTAAAAATGATATTAATTGAATGAAGTTTTAGATTTATAGTTCAAGAAAATGGAACAATGATTTGACCAATAATTTTTTGGAACCCCATTAATAAAGTGAAAATAATTTTGATAAATTTATGAAATTTCATTATAAATTTAGAAATAAAATCCATGACAAAATGGTTCTTAGGATAATCAAATATGGTGTATTAATTAGAAAAAAAATAAAAAAGATATCTTTTTAATGAGTGGAATATAGAGCACTCAAATTATTCATCGAGTGACCCAGCCCACAAAGCGCAAAGATGCCCATATTCATGGCTTAGAATTTGGAAGAAAAATTCCCTTGCCTATGTCAAATGAAAAAGAAATGCTAAAACAGAAAATGACTTTATAAGTTCACCTAACCCACCACTTTATCTTACAGACAAAATTTAATGGAGGAGGCAACTTGGTACCATATTTGTTAGTGATGGAAATCGACCTAAGACTCATAATATGCAAACAGCTTGCATGATTCCAAATCTGGAAAACCTAATCAAAGCAGTAAACCTTGAAAAGCAACAGGCCAACTAATTCATTCAAGGAATTGAGATTTTTAATTATGCCCACCTATACATATAAAACTGTTTACATGTCATGATAACAATGGAGTATTTTCTTTTGTGGCAAAGAATAAGAAATTTATAAAAGGTCCCACAAGGAAATTTATTAGCTATAAAAAATTGAAGTCAAATAACACAAGATAACACAAGAAGATCATTGCCAAAAAAATAATAATAACACAAGATAAAAATTGCATCATATAAATTGAAATATTAAGCATTGACTTATAATACACCTTATTTGAATAAGGGCCAAATGAAGTTTCTTCCAAATATGAACAACAAAAAAAATCTCTTATCAAGAAAAGGAAGCATAAACATCAAAATAGTGGTCAAACCAACAATTGTTAAGAAGCAATGTCAAAGAAGAACTCTGCAAGCAAGAATCAAATACCTTCATACTGAATCAAATTGTATAGCCAAGAGCCCAAGAAAAATAAAACCATAAAAAAAAAGTCAAAATTAGGCTGCCAGAAGTGTATGAAAGATAAAGGTTGGAACTGAGGAACATCCCCAAGTGGGATGAGACTTTTTTTTGTTTTTAATAAAGCAAAAGTGATCAAGTAACTCTCACCAGTAATAATGAATTTTTCAAGGCAAACATTAGAGAGCCCCACCCATAAAAAGAAGTGGAAAATCATGAAAGGATAGATGTCATGTAAAACTATTTCCCCGTACAGAACCCCCCCCCCCCCATTTTTTTAATAATAATATAAAAAAAACTCTTAAGCGCGAAAAATAAAAACTAAATTAAAAATCCAGTACAATACAAAAACAAACTAGAAACCCCATCTCTCGCGTGCACGAGACAGGAAATATTGATCCTAGACCATGCAATAATTCATCGACTAACTCATTGAATACAAAAACAAGCTAGAAACCTCGTATAGTCGTATCCGGCTTGCTTTGAAAAGCACAAGACGCGAAGTATTGATCCTGGAACATGCAATAATTCATCGACTAACTCATTGAGCATCCATTATTTCCCATCCTACCCTTTGTCAACTTTGAGGAGTGGTAGGGTAGGGCTCATCCCAAGGTAAGAAACCTCGCAATCAACGGTCAACAGGCTTTTTTTATTTTCACAAAAATGTGCAAATCCTCAAAAGGATAGAGAAAGAAATGGGGTTAAAAATTGGGGGGATGAATGGGCATAGCTGCTGACCATGCAAAGCACTTTCCCTTGAATGGAAATAAAGGTGAATTATTCACTGTTGTGTTTACTTTTTACAATTGAGCCAAAGAAAACATGGTCCATAAAGTTGTATAATTTCACCTCCCTAGCTTTTTTTTTTTCCTCTCTACCACAACACAATGATCCAATTACTAATTGACAACAACCACAGCAACAAAGCCTCATCTTTCCACCACTATTCAGATTCCTTCACAGTATATCCCATTATCACCCTTTTTTATCTTTCTTCTTTATATCAACCAAAATTCCATCATTTCCCCCAAAAAATTAAAAATATTACCTCCTCTCCTTTTTACATACAATAAAAATAGAGAGTAAATATAAAAGTTACATTGGAAAAAGCGGGGGCAGTAATTAATTTTCACATGACCTAGCAAATGTTTTCGATTAACAAAATGTTTTAAAGCAGATAATTGTGATAAAAATGCAGAAAAACTGATTAATACACCAGGTACACAGATTAAAAAATTCACAAAAATCATCAGATATATGATAGATTCAACAGAGAAATTTTAAAAAATATATATTAAAAAAAAAACATGGTTGCAAAGTTGAGAAAAATCAACAAACCCTGGACGATTTGGAGAATGTTCTTGAGAAGCGAAGGCCGGAGGAGGAAGGCGTGGGCGTCACCGCAGTAGAGAGGCAATCGGAGACGGAGAGTGCGGCGGAATAGGTGGTTGAATTTGCAGCGTCCGAAAGCCGACGAGGGATTTCATCATTGTTGTTGGTTAGAACAACAGCTTCAGAAGAAGAAGAAATTTCATCTTCATTTGTGCGAGGGAGTTGAATGCAACCCAAAGCGGACTTTGCTTTTCGCCATTTGCTAACCATTATTCTTCAACGATGAAAAACAAAGAAAAAAAAATTGAAAAACAATTGTCAGAAGAAAATGGGGATCAAAACAGGGGAAGATAGATAAAATGTAGATCAAATCGATAAGATTTGAGACGCCATGATTGGAGATTGTGAGAGGTTGAAAACAAAAACAAACAAAAAAAAGAGAGGAAAAAAAATTGAAATGAAAAGAGGGATTTTATAAGAAAAAAAGAAGGAAAGAGAGGAGGGTTAGGTGTTACAGCGACCAGAAGTGGCGGCCATGGAAGAGATGGTGAAATTTTGGAGTTTTGACTTTCTAGAGAGAGAGAGATAAATAAAGTCGGTAAAATAACGAAGATGAGAAAAAAAAATTTTGAATCATCCAAAAAAAACAATAAATAAATAAATATCATTGGACAGTGGACACAGAATTTTTTATAGTTTCTGTTTTATTTTATTTTTTAAGGGTAGTTTTCTGTTTTCTTAAAACAATAAACAAACCATCAAAAACAAAAATAAAAAAACAAATCAAATTAGAATAAGAAAGGAAAAAACTAAGAAACAAAAAAAACAAATTAGAATGATTAAAAATAAAATAAATAAAAACCAATGGTTTGCACGGTTTTTGTTGTTAACTTTCAAAAATTTGATAATATTAACGAAAATTTGTCAAAAAAAAACCCTTCAAATTTTCATTTTGCGTAAAGAAACCTTTTAAAATTTATTTGGCAAGTTAAAACCCAAACTCCAAATTTTAGGTTTTATCTCACAACAAAATTTGGGGTTTGGATTGTCAAAAAAATAAAAAGATTTATTCGGAAAATGAAAATTTTAAAAGCTTTTTTAAACAAATTTTCCTAATCTTAATAGGTTTTAATATGTTATTTTTTCCGACATTACATACAATATCTTATAGTTATAAAAACCAAAACCACAACATTGCTAATGAATCCTTTTTTTGGGTTTTTTACAATGTTGAGTTTTCTCGCAAATAACTATTGGGTAGTGTTTTCTCTTAAATAACTATTTTAAAGACCAAGTATAAATATAATAAATTTTAAGCTAACCCCCAACCTAGCTTTGGTAGCAAGGGTATGAGCAGTAGCTACTAAACAACAATTGACTTTAGAGGACTTAAATAACAAAAGGGTACTTGCAAGACATGCAAGTCTTACAACATCTTCAATATGACTAGATGGATAAAAAGAGGGAGGTGGAATGGCGGGTTGGAGAGCTTGGATGAGTGAAGTAGAATCGGTGAGGAGATGCATGGAGTTCCAATGAATTGCCTCAATAAGACCAAATAGAGAGAAAAACCCTAAGCTTGGACGATAGAAAAGGCAAAAAGGCAATGAGAGTCGGACATAAGCTGTCCTTAAGCAACAGGATATGCTAGCCAATAGCGGCACCCCATTCTACAATGCGTCGCGTGAGCCACCATTTTTCAAGACAGTCTGGACAATAAGAAGGAGAGTCCTACTGCTATGTGAGAAGGGGAGGAGGCTGAGGTGGAGAAGGAAACACGCGGGGTGAGGAGGGGTGGGGGGCAACAATAAAAGTGGCAAGGCAAAATGTCCTTACTTCTTCTATCATTTGAAGCACTGTAAGTGGATTAGGCTTCAATACCCTGTAGGTGATGTTATTCTAGTGAACCTAAATACTCCATATGGTAGCAACATAGGAAACCTATACATGGGTATAGGTGGAAGTATTCGTATGGAAATACAATACAAAATTGTGTACCTACCCATACAGAGAACTTTTCCTCATGGACTGCACCTTGCGAAGACCTAACTCCGAGGCTGCCTAAGTGCATTGCGTGAAATCACAATCACAAAGGTAGTGGGACTAAACTCAAGAAATTCATCATAACATTCGACCATCAACAATTAATAATCAAGATCTACACTTTAGTTCAAGAACTTCATCAATTAGAAAAAATAAATCAAGAAAATTATGAAAGATCATAGATTGAACAAGATTATAATCAAAAGATCCAAACTTTACCCACTTAAACCACTCGAAAAATTCAAGAACATGCAAGGACAATTAGATTTTTATGCTAGCAACAATTCATCAAATCAAGCATCAAAGTTCATGGCAAGAATCACAGATTAAACATAAAATCATGTTAAAGCGTAAATTAAATTCATCAAAACATCATGAATTATTCGGCCCTCAATAATAAACACATAGAACACGGTTTTCATCAATTCTAAACAATTCTAATAGTATTCTAAACTATTATAAATTTAATCTATTCTAAAGCTAAGTAGCACATCTAATTACCTAAGGAAAGATGAGCAAGAAGACTCGAATTCAGCCTTAGGTTGGCCGTGTGGCTTTCGAACAAGAAGACTAGGTTTTTCTTGGGTTCTTGCTTCAATATTTCTGTTGTTTGAAAAATAGAATTGTGTTGAAGATCCTTTGAAGTTTTTGTGATTAATTGTTCTTGAGAGAAATAAAGAAAGTATTTGTTGAATTGTTGTTCTATGGGAGCTGTGTGATAGGGGAGTAGGAAGGGGTTTTATGCTTGTTTACAAGTTGTTGAAAGGCTCCTAAATAATAGTAGGCAAAGAAGAATAAAAGTAGGATTTTTCCTTGGAATTCGTCTATTTTAAGTAATTTAATTATTGTTATTTTGAATTAATTAGTTAAATCTTGAATTATTATTATCATTGTTTTAATCTTAAAAATGCCGTGTATATTGAAGAGTATTAAAAGTTTATCAATTGATAAAAAGATTAGATTTTGAACCCAAATATTTGATTTTAATAATCCAACCTTTTAGCCATTCGCAAATAATAATCCAACCCTTTGATTATTCCTGAATAATCCAATCTCTGTACTAAATTTCATAGAGTTAACCAAAACCAAATTTTAAGTGTGATATTGGGGCTAATTTAAGTGTTGTTTGTGTCTTTAGGTAAGTGGTCAACAACGTTAGCACTAAACTACCCAACCCAAACACTACTTAAACCAACCCTAAAACGACACCTAAAATTTGGTTTTGGTTCACTCTATGAAATTTGGTACAGAGGTTGGATATTTAAGAATAACCAAAAGGTTGGATTATTATTTGCGAATGGCTAAAAGGTTAGATTATTAAAATCAATATTCCCAATTATTTATTTATGAAAGTTTGGAATTTTATCTTGTTATAATGAAAATGTCATGTGCCATGTTAATTTTGGAGACCAAGTTTTGATTTTTATGTGATGATTGTATGATTGGAAATTAATTGTTGAATTATGTGATTTTATGGTTTATTGGTTGATATTATTTGATGAACTTGATTGAATTGGTTGAATTTTGAATTCGGTTGTTTGAATGTTTAAATTGGTTAGACTATTGGGTATTTGAAGTGCCTAGTCCGATTATTCGTGTCTAGAAGTCTAGAGTTAAGTTGCAGTCTTAACTTGAAGTTGATAAGTTGAAAAGTAATGTGACTATGAGTCAAAGTTAAGGATTGAATATTGTTAAGAATTGATGTTGTTGAATGTACAAGATTGAGTTACAATGTTGTTGATAAGTTAAAGTGAAGATAAAATGAGATTAATGAATTGAATAACTATGAAGTGATCGTCCGATCGTGGTTCACGTACCATGATTAACGGGTATAGTCGAAGCCACTGTCCCACTGCGGTATGGCGACAGTTCTGGATCCCTACGCTCGGGAAGTAGATCTTATGTGGTTGACCCCGCGTGAGACAAGGAAAGTTGGGGAGATGAGTAAAAGAGTTTCCCCCTACGAGCATATGACTGTGTCACGGATTAGAACTAATGAATTGATTATGAAAGTTGAATAGTTAAAAGTCTAAGGAGTCTAGAGTCTTGAGGTGACCCTAGCAAGAGTGTACGGATTGGTTATGATATGGTTGTAAGTGTATTCCGCTGCGTTGACTGATTGATTGATGTAATTGAAGGTAATTGTTGATTATGTTAAATTGTCTTGAATGATTTGTCGATCTGTGTTCTCGCTATTATATATTTGATTGCGTTCTACTATTAAGTAGAACATTCTAATTACTCTCCACTGACTGTGGACCCCTCATTCCCGTTTACAGGTAATGATGAATAATAAATTGGGTGTTAGCGAGGGTTGGGATTCGTGAGCTTGCAAGTGAGGCAGCAATTAGCTACCCGTTTATTTAAGTAGTCCTAGCCTTACCCTTAATTCCATTAAACTTGTAATAGAAGTTGGTAGTTTTATGGAACTTTGATTTATTCTTTTGTTTTGGATTATTAGAATTCAAGTAATAAAATCATGTTTAATAGAGCTTTCATTATTTTTCTATGTCCTGCTTAGTAAGTAATTTGAACGATAACGATTCGATTTGTTGATTTCTTCGAAATCAACGTTGCTAAAAGACGGGTCTTTACAGTTGGTACTAGAGCTTAGATTAAGACCCTAAAGTTACTTCTTCATAAGTAACTTGAAAGATGAGTGCTTTATGAATCCAAGAGTGTAACTCAGCCTAAAAATGGGAAACCTTAGTGAGAGTAGCCTTGGGTAGAAGCTTGGGTTAGGATAATTTGACTTTTCCTGACTTTTAGTTTATGTAATTGGTTTTGTATAACTGTTGTTATTCTTTTGTAGCATGTCGACCCCTGATCGTGTGATTAACTGCCGCATCAGACGCTGAGCCCTAAAGGATGTTGTCCTCACCTTGGCTCAGAAGAGTGTTCAACCAACGAATAGTCAGTCCTCGTTCGACCGGATCGCACGCCTACGACCTCCAGCATACGATGGGGAAGCTGATCCAGTGATTCTCGAAAACTGGATACGAGAGATGAGAAAGCTATTCGACGCTCTAGCGTGTCCCGAACAAGAAAGGGTGTAGATCGCAGCCAATTATTTGAGGGGTGAAGCAGACAATTGGTGGAGTACGGTAAGAGCCAATCCCGAGACAGAACTGATGATGAACTGGAAAGGATTCATTGAGAAGATTCAAGAGCGATTCTATCGAGATGATGAGCTACGTTGGCAGAAGCAAGTGGAGTTCCTGACTCTAACTCAAGGAAGCATGTCCATGCAAGCCTATACGGACAAGTTCACCGAATTGTCTTGGTTCGCAACAGCTGTGATACCTTCGGAGGCTGAAAGAGTGAAACGATATATTAAGAAGATGGATCCTCGCATCTGGTTTCATGTGATAAGCAGTGGAGCGTCAACTTTTCAAAGGGCGTATGAGGTAGCGCAAGAGATTCACACATCTCTTACTAAGGAAGAGGCAGACAAAAAGAGGGTTTCTCCATCTCCTACTCCAACTACAGTTAAGAGGCCTCTCTTTGAAGACAATGGGAACCCACATCAATACAGTCAACCATCTTAGGATCGAGGCCCGAAGATTTGTAACGGCTGCAAGAAGAGAGTACATCCCGGAGTAAGGTGCGATGGTAAACCGATCGTATGGTATGAGTGTGGACAAGGTGGCCATAAGTCGATGTTTTGCCCAAAGAAGCGAGCTGCAGATACATGCGACAAGGCTCCAGTGCGGAATCGCGTATTCTGCATGACTCAAGAAGAAGTCGCAGCTCAACTAGACGTAGTCACGGGTAATTTCCTGGTTTTTATTATGTTTGTCCTTGTGCTATATGATGCGAGTAATCTTAGTTGCCAAGTATCCTGAGTCTAAAGCTAAAACATGAGGGAATCTCCTGTGAGTCTTTGATTTCTCTAACGTAAAGAGAAGTATCTTGAGCTGTTCGAAGTAGAGGCGTTTATTTTATTTGTTGTGTTTTGTTTATCTCTGTGCTTACTTGTGCTTCCTTATGAAATTTCGAGGAAAAAATTTTCTTAAGGAGGGGAGACTGTAATAACCCTAAATTTTGGGTTATAAAATTTCATGTTTATTTGCGTAGTTTAAGCTTATTGAGCCAAACTCATTTATTTCGGGCCAACAAACTTAAACTATGATCCTGTGTTTATGTAACAAGCCCAAGGCTTGCCTTGCACTCCCCATAACCAACCCCCCTTTATGTTAGCCTCGTTATATTTGTTTCCTTTAAAGCCCATCATAATTAAAGGATAGGTTTTGTTCTATAAAAACCTCCTAAAAGCCTACACCTATTTTATTCCATAACCACAACTAGCAACAAGTAAAACTTCATTCTTTTCTCTCTTCTTCTTTCACGACACCCTCCAAGTAATCAATCAAAGCTTTGCTTTTTATTTCATCAAATCAAAACACAAACTTCATAGATCTTTCAATCACTCAAACTTCCCTCAACCTTGATCAAAACACCAACCTTGGGGCGTTGCTTGGCTTTGGACGAGTGAGGTGGGCGAGTGGAATAGAAGAAGTTCCGAAACTTGATTGATTAATCTAGGTAACTAGCTATTTTATTTAGCAATAGGACTAACCATCATAGAACATTAGATTAAATAGATTATTCTTGTGATGATTACTTTTATGCGTGACATAGCCGAGTAGCATAGGGTGTTGTTCTTCGTTTCTTGGTTTGATTTAATTGAATCTTGTTCAATCTTTATTTTTTTTATGCAAATTTAATGTTTAATTGATGATTTCTAATGAATCTTGATGCAAAATTATGAAATCTTGAATCGTTGTTGATGAAGATTTATGCGTGTGACTATATGAATGAAAGCATGAATTGTAATTATGTTCATGAACTAAATCTTTGAATTAAAAGTATGATTTTAGGGTTTTTTTAATCATGGCAATTTAATTAAAATTATGAAATTTACCTTGTTATTAGAATGTGTCGTTAGATGATGTTTCTTGAATAATTTACGAGTGTATCAATTTAATTCTTAATCGAATCATGTTGTTTCTTGATAAAATTTTGATGGTAATTCTTTACTGGATAAAATTGATGGAATAATTATTTCGTTTCTAAACTCGTCATTTTGGGCTTCAAAATGATTGAATCTGTTAAACGGTTGAATTCGTCCAGATATTGTTTTCGAATTTATTAACCCATTTAAACAAGTTTGATTGCAACGCAAATTTAGATGAGTATCCATAATAGGGTAATGTAATCTGTTTTAATTTTTAGTAATTTTTTTTAGTCCATTTGCTAAGTTAGAAAATTCAGGAACCGACTTTGGATAAATCTGGAAATCTGGTTATTAATTTCTTTAAAAATAGTAAAAGAACTTATTTTTGTACGAAACTTTTGTGGTTTAACCCTTGAAATTAGTGTAAATGACAGTAATAATTTCCAGAATAAACGAATTCATTAATTGGTCGATCTATATTTTATTCGGTAAAATCAGAATTGGATAGTTTGTGTAATTTAATTATTTAAAATACTTGTAGAGTTTATTTAGACTAATCCTTTATAACTAATCTAGAACTTAATCTAAGGAGTAGAACGTAAAACCTTTCGACTTGAGTATTCATCTGTCAAAAGCTATAAGTATGTTTATTTGATTACTTAAGATCTAGTTAACACGTTTACTTGAGATATGCGTGGTTGAATTGTTGTATCGACTTTGGTCGTGTCGTTTGTTTGTATCGACTTCGGTCGTGTCGTTATGTTGTATCGAATTCGGTCTTGTCGTTATGTTGTATCGACTTCGGTCGTGTCGTATGGTGTATCGACTTCAGTCGTGTCGTATGGTGTATCGACTTCGGTCGTGTCGTTTGTTGTATCGGCTTAAGGCCATGTCAGGGACTTGTTTGTTTTATCGGCCTTGAGCCGTGTCAGGGACTTGTTTGTTGTATCGGCCTCGAGCCGTGTCCGGGACTTGTTTGTTGTATTGGTCTCCAGCCGTATCGGGGACTTGTTTGTTGTATCGGCCTTGAGCCGTGTCGGGGATATTGTTTGTTGTATCGACTTCGGTCATGTCGGGGATATTCTTGATGTCTATTGATGTTATTCATTGCATTGATGTTTGAGTGCTGTAACCCTTTTTGGTATGATTTACGATGATCATGTTGTTCTTCCGCTGCCTATGTATTATGTTGTACGTCGTTGTTGATGCATTACTTGATACTATGATTGATGAGTGAATTGTTCATGCCTTGCCTATTTGATCTATTATTTTATGTTGTTTGGTTCCACTGCTAAGTGGAACAGTCTAGTTATTCCTCACTGACTGTGGACCCCGTTTCAGGTACTAATGGTGAAGTGTGATTGGCCTTGAATTGGCGTGGTTTTGGGTTGTGAGCGGTGGCGAGATTTAGTTTCTTCTTTTTTTATCTTTTAGTTTTAATTACAATTTTTCTTTATTATTGCCTAGCCTGTTGGGTTTGAATTCCTTAATGTTGTCAAGATTAGACCGTTTTCCCTGTTTAGATGTTTTGTGGACTCCATTATTTCCTTTCCATTAATAAAAGTTGGATTTCTAAACTCAATCTAGTGGTTTGATTGTTATTTAATAACTCGTAAGCAATTAGTAACGAATTGGTTTGTCGATGAATACAAGATCGACAACGTACAAAAAGTTGGGTCGTTAAAACAATACTCAATTTCAATGCAAAACAACCAATTGAAATCGAAAAAACACAACACTCAATAGAACTTTACATACTAGTAGCAAAATTCGCTTCATTGTTTGCAAAACATGGCTTGCATGATGGCAGCTTAACACAACAATAGACCAAGTGCCCAACCACAAGGAGCTTAACATTAGCTACATAACATCAGCTACATAATAGTAGCATAATAACAATAGCATAATAACCATCATAACAACTAGTTTAACACAACTGTAGAAAAATTAAAGTAGTTATTACTTTCAACTTAACGTGGCACACTAGCTTAAAATAACCTAACATAGCTAAGATTAGCTTAACTTTAATAATCTATGCCTAATCTAAATTTGTTGTGGATCCTTGGCTGAATAAGGGTTGGCTGATTGGTATTAGACTTCTGAGTTTCCGGGAACCTATTGCAATGTACAAGTGCATCACAATTAGTTAGCAATTCAATAAGTTACAAGTAATGTAAAGGAAAATTGGTAGTGAGCTTATATTAGTCATGACAGACCCATCTGATCGAAACAACACCCCAAATCCTTAGGGTTGTTGAGTCTTTCCCCTTCCTCTTCCTCTCCCTCTTCGAGCTCTCTCTCTCTCTCCCTGAATCCCCTCTACCACCAGCACCTCCACTTGCACCACCACCCCTCTCCCTGCACTCCCTCTACCACAAGACCTCCACTTGCACCACCATCGTACCCCCTCTCCCTACACCTTCTCTACCCCATAACCTATAGTTGCACCAGCACCTCCTCTTACACCACCTCTTCTTACACCTCCACCCCTCTGAACACTGTTTACATTGCATTTAGTCCTCTATCCCGAGGAAAAGGTTTGATGACGATAGGATAAGCTCATTTCTCCGAAAAATGCACACTTCAGTATACATGGGCCATAGTAGGCTTAATTTAAATTTCCAAATGCCTTAAGCTAAAAAAAACATTGTTTTTCAAATAATGATCCATTCTTTGAAAAAGAAATCTTTTTTAAAAAAGGTCAGCGAGTCAAATTAACTAACGTTGTTTAGGCAGCGTGTCAAAATAGTTGTCACTGACCAATCATCGCAACTTTAGAGTCTACGTTGCCTTGTCAGCGAGCTAATCTTCAACTCAATGACAAATTGATTACAGCTAGTGCTAATTGATTTAATTTGATTGGAGCTGATGTGTCAGCGATTTTAATTGATTTACGCTTATTTGCCAGCGATCCAAATTGGTACTCGCTAATACAACAGAGTCATCTGAAGCTATACGCTCACTCTTCAGCGAGACCCTCATTGACTCATTGATACTTTAGCCATAAAAATGCCTAACTTCTTAGTGAAGGGGAGATTTTGGGAACTTTGAAAAGAAAAATAAAAGATAAATCATACTCATTCTTCAAGCCACATTTTCTTACAAAAATTCACACACAAAAAAAAAGATAAAAAAATTCTTCAAAGTTACATTTTCTTACATAAATTATTCTCAAAAAAGTTTAAATAAAAAAAGGTTTCTTGTATTTATATAAAAAAAGTGGCTGCGGTATTTCTAAAGGAGATAATTTAAGACAAAGTGTTGTCCATACCAATACTCAAAAAAGGCATTTTTCAAAGGAGAAGTGGTTAGGTTTCTAAGAGCCTTAATTTCTACTTAATCTTTTTATATTTCGTTTAGTGCTTTTCCGCACATATTTTGTTAAAGATTAAATCAAATAAAATCTGTCTGCGTTAAATTGTTGCATACACTAATCTATCAGCAAGTATTTTTTTACTCGGTTATATGTCAGCGTAGTGTTTCATTTAACGTTTATTTATTAGCATTGTATTGTTTTTTCCGCTGATTTCTTTTATAAAAAATGATTTAATTTATTTTTATTTAACTTGTATATATGTAATTGAGATAATTTAGTAAAGGCCGCCTACGTGCTAATATGATGCATTCTGTTGTATTAGTACCATGATAACCTTGTTTATTTCTTGTTTATTCTCCTTATTTTGTATGGTTTTATTGTTCTAAACGTGCTCTTAGTCATTTTACCGCTAATAAGTCGGTTTGGAGTGTTTTGTGTCTTTTTCATATTTTTGACAGAATTTAGGTAAAAGATGCTCTAAATAGGACAAAAACCATCAAAGTAGGCCAAGCGGAGAAGCATTGGGATGTTATAATAAGTGAGGAATTGGCTTGAAGTTGTTCGATTTGGTTCAAATGATTTTGACCACCTCTAACTATTTCGGACATAACTTAATCTACGCATATCCGATTGAAGCTCTTATAGTGGCGTTGGAAACTAAATTCAAAGAGATTTCCAGTGATAGGTCACACACCAGATTTTGACTTGAAACAAAGACGTTATGGACGTTTGAAGTTGGTAAATCAAACAGGCCTGGTACCGGGGTTTCTTCGCCCCAAACCAGGGTGCATTTATCCCATACTGAGGTCCCTGAAAATGCCCCAATTTTGACTATGATGAAGTCACAAATTGTCCCCAGCATAAAACCCGGTATTGGGGTGCATGTACCCCATACCCCATACTGGGGGTAGGTGTTCGTCGATCCGTTAGGCCCATTTTGTTGTATAAATACCTTCCTCTATCCCTTGTAACAAATTATGCTTTCTTTAGGTTTTATTTTTCTGAGTTTTTCCTTAAGTTTATACAGTATCCTCTCTTATAAAAACACATTTAATTCATTCAATGCAATTGAAGATTTAATCATTCATCCTAAATTTTGGTATTTCTTTATTTTTTGTTTATTTAATTTATGAATTTAATCATGAATATGTTTAATTCTTTAATTCTTTCAAACACGTGAGAGTAGTCATTTTAGATCTAGAGTTTGGGAAATTTAATTATGTATGATTGATTAAATTAGTTGAATTCCTTTGTTCTTTATTTCATGATTTATTTTAATTCCCTAAATTCTGTTTTAATTATATAAGTCTAAGTAATAATCAAGTTATTAACTGAGAGGTGAAAACTCCATTTAGACTTAAGATTTTGGGATGCTTTATTTGAAAAATTGCAAGAGTCTTTTAGGTAAATTTGTAGATCTAGCAAATTACGAGAGCCTCCTAGATCTTGATTAAAAATTGTTAATGAATTATTGAACATTGGTATTTAATTAGTTTATAATTTCATTCATATTAACCATAACGCTAGAATTTTCTTTAATTAATTCAATACTTTAAATCGGTCTTTAGTCTTTCTTTTAGTTATTCCTTGTCCTTTGCAACTTCTTTAGCTTTAGTTAATAATATTTTAATTAGTTGTTTCTTAATTAAATCAATTACCAAGGCCCTTTATATAATTCATATATTTAAGAAATAAAAGTAATTAAATTACTTCCTGGTGGATTCAACCCTGCTTATCGCTACTATATTAATTTTGATATTTAGGTTATTTTTGATGGGTTGCGACACCTTGTCAAATTTTGGCGTCGTTGCCGAACAGGAAATAATATTTTCTTTTTCTTTTTTCTTTGTTTCCTTTCTTCTTTTTTTCCCCCTTTTCTTTCTTTTTTGGCATATATTTATTTTCCCCAATATGAGAATAAAGCATTTTGGAGGCTTGAGGATTTTCTTGGTCCAGACTATCTATTTCCACAATGGGAGTTAATTTTGATAGTTTATGAGGGACTAAATTATGAAACAAGGTCGGTTTTGGAATACATGTGTGGTCATAATTTTATGAGGAATATTGTGCCAGTAACTTAGAATTTAATTGAAAGATTAGCTAGAGATTCCTATGAATGGAAGATGGGTGTGTTTACCGCACCAACTGCAGATAATTTTTTCTTTTAATTCTTAACAATATTTTTCCTCTTGTAATAATTATGATCTTTCTATACGGTACAATTTAACATGGAAAAATATTTCGCCAATGTATAAAATTCTGAAGTGATGGTAATAAGCTTGAATTAAATCACAAGCAAAGAAAAAATCGATTCAATGTCAAGTACAACGCTAGATCTTGAATTCAATGAGGATCTAACTTCACTTAGTGGTTTGGAACACTACAAGTATAATTCATCCCAAGGGTAGTGTTTGTTACTACAATGATAAAGGAGGGTAAGGTTCTTAATAAATCTTTGATATTCGCTTAGTCGCAGGAGCATATGCGTAATGATTTACCTATATGAGTTAGAAGTTTGACCTCTTCGTCAAATTTTAGCTAAACTTGAAACGCTCATGAACAGATACGAACACCATGGCTTCTAAGGTGTAAAGGGCTAAAAGACCTTTGTTAGTGCTTGTGTGTATTGTATCTTTGGTAATTCGTAGTGATTGTATGTATGATTCAAAGCTTAGTCTATCATAAGAATTAGAAATATTGTAAATTATACATATACTAAGTAGGAATTCAATCTTAGCATGTTATTTTGTGTGAATATTTTACAAGTTGTTTATAAGCTTGTCAATAGTTATGCCAGAAATGGGAGGAGGATTGTTTGAACATTTATCTATAAATAGGCTTGACATGTGAATGTAGGGAGGTCCTAATAAGGGTCGAGATAGTGAGGAAATACACCACGAGAAAACCTCGCTGGACGCGAAAAGTTACTGGATCGAAGTGCAAGAGAAAGAAGCTCAGCAAAATGTAGTTTTGGTAATACAGATTAATTAATATGATCAGCAAAATGTAGAATCCGGATTAATTAGAAACCTTTTATTAGGTTTTATTTATGGAATAATTACATTAATAGGTACCAACTATTGCACTTTTTATTTTATAGGTACCAACTTTTGAATATTCACTAACAGCACGAACTATTACATAAAGTTGCAATGATATGTATATGACCTGAAGGTAACCTTCTGTACAGGTTAATTAAATGTACACGTGCCATGTTTTTATTGGTCATCAATTAAATAAATTAATTGAAATTAATTAAATAAATAAATCAACTTAATATTTTAGTTAATTAATAAATTAACTTAATATTTTAATTAGTTAATAAATTAAACTTAATAGTTTAATTAATAAATTAACTTAATATTTTAATGAATAAATAAATTAACTTGATATATAAACTAACTAAAATAATTATTCATCATTATCAATTTATCATCATCAAATCACCTTCATCATCTGTCCATCATCAATTCACCTTCATCATCCGTCCATCATCAATATAATAATGTTATGAAAAATGAAAAAAAAAAAATATGGAATTTTACCTATTTAGCAGGTTATAGGTCATTCATACCTATCGTTGCAACTTTATGTAATAGTTCAAGTTGCTGGTATTTCAAAGTTGGTACCTTTAAAATAAAAATTGAAATATTTGGTACCTTATTAATATAATTATTCCTTTATTATGTGATTTATTGCTTTATTATTTAGTTTTAGAGTTAGCCTTTAGGTTAGTTTTAGGATTAATAAAAGATCGGAAAAAGTGCAATCACATAAAATAAAGACTAATTTTCTTGGTTTTCCTTGGATACTTTCTTGGATGCTTTTGATGATAAAGTCTGATACTAAAGCTCTTGTGGTATATGTTGGTTAATAAGTAGTGTTAATTGTGTATTCATACCATATGTTGCATGGATTAAGTCTATGATTAAACCAGAGTTTCAATGTGGTTCAATGGGTTAAATGCTCATATTTTTGTCCTGATTCCTCTCCTTGGTAATGCCTATAAATATACTAGCTAAGTGGTTATGGAAGATCAATAGATTAACAAAAAAAATATTAAAGTTTTTTATTAATTAAAAAAGATATTAAAGTTTTTTATTAATTAAAAAAAAATAGATTGATAGGAAAGTGATAATAGATTTATAGGAAAGTGAAATGTGGTAGATGAAACTTCATGTTTTAAATATTTAATTATAGATTATAGAAGATATAGATTTATATCCTTACACAAATCCAATATTGACAAAAATTTACTCTAAGTGTAATAATTTTAGAACTACATATTTTGTACTCCCTCCGTCCCAAAATAAATTCTACATTTACTTTTTCACATCACCCTAGACACATCTTTAAAAATTAATATCTTTAATTGTGTACAAAAAAGTTATAAAAATTATATATTTAGAAAGTACATATTGAGACAAATCAAACAAGATCCCACATAACTATATTTTTCCTTATATATATATATATATATATATATATATATATATATATATATATATATAATGAAAGGGAGTCAAAGTTACAAAGTTAACAATACCAAAAGTCAAAATGTATCATTTAATTTGTGACGGAGAGAGTACATACAAAAATAGTTGGTACCATTCTGAAAATTTATCTTATCTTATTATCTAAAAAATCGTGCAATACATGAGACTAATCTAGTGCTAGATAAAAATATAAAATAAACTTTGATTGGTCATAATATATATAACTTTTTGTGGGGATAGCCCAGCATTTGTGGTCATTTTGTGGGGATATCCCTCAATAAATTTTTTTTTGCGAGGATATCCCAAACTAAATTTAATGATTGCGAAATTAGCCCAAATTCCATTTTTCGGGAAAAAAAATGTCAAGATTACGACCATTTAATACTACAACATATTAAATTCATAAACTCACCTAATTGAGTCAGTCAATCCCCAAAATCTTGAATTTTTCCCTGAAAAATAGAATTTGGGCTAATTTCGCAATCATTAAATTTAGTTTGGGATATCCTCACAAAAAAATTATTGAGGGATATCCCCAAAAAATGGCCACAAATGCTGGGCTATCCCCACAAAAAATTCTAATATATAAGGGTAAATTGAGAGATGATAGGTAAACAGGTGATAGTTACCCATGTAATAACTATCCAGGGTAGTTTAGGTATTTTAACACTTTGAAAATTAAAACAAAAGGAAAAAAAAGGGAAAAAAAGAAAAGAAACCCAGCCCAACAAATTAGAAGATGGAAAATTTGAAAACGTGGAAGGAGAGCATAGTGGGTAGGAATAACGAAGAAGAACGACGACGAAGAACAAAGGTTCCAAGGAGGAAGAGGATTCGAACTTCGAAGGTGTGCTGAGAGTACTCGCAGTAACGAAGAACGAAGAGGATCTCGAAGGCGGAATTTGCTTGTTGAAGGGGTCGAAAATCAAAACCAGTTGCTGGTTGCTGGAAGGCATAACCCATAATTGAAACTTTATTAAATTAATTCCTATGTCTTTGTATTTTTGTATATTTCATTTTCAAATATTAGCCATAGGTTGAGGATTAGGGTTCTATGTTTTAGGGTTTATATGTTATAATCCTTGTAGCTATCCTCTTCAAGTAGTAGCATTTGGTACGAGCTAACTTACTTAGAAGTAAAAGGAAGGATTAATTGGGGGGATCGTGTTTGGCAGCTCACGTTTGGGTCAGGGTTTAAGTGTGACAATGCTGTTTGGAAGGCAGTTAAACGCATTAAGAAGCCTACTTGTAGGAACCCATGGCTTTCTACCATTGAAAATTACCTTCTTTTGGCCTCTCAATATTGATTGAATTGAATTTGAACAATATAATGCACTTGCTTATTATGCATGTATGGTTTTCAATTACTAGTATGAAGGAAACTAAATAGTATGTAAATCATGTGTTAGGTGATTTCGTTGTAGGTTGCATAAATGTATTATACATTATTATTATTATTATTATTATTATTATTATTATTATTATTATTATTATATTGAATTGGCCTAGGGTTTGTATTAATTTATGTATTTCATGACGACAATTATAATTATTGTGAATATTTTATTTTGCTGGATGATGGTAGTGGAAATGAATTGATATGTATATATGGATGAATGGGAAATCAATATCTATTCTTATGTAGTTATAATCCTAGTAGTTGGTTTAAGTTTGAAGAATTTTTCATTATGTAGTTATCCTCTTTGATTTATGTCCTTTTTAATAGTTTTAAAACATGTTGAAACAACATTACTTCATTTACTTGAGTACTTGCTCATTGAAATATAGAATTATATTGTCAAAATTACCAACCAATTAGCCCAGCATATCAAACTTCAGGTATACTCTATAGTAGAATTTTATGTGCTTTTCATCCTCGTCTATATATGACATGGAATTCATATCTTTTATATGATATCAATTCAATTGGACTTGGGGGCTATTACTTGATAGAATTCTAATGTTTTGATAGAATTTTGGCTTTTATACGTTGTTTTGTTTGCATTATGAAAAAAGGGAATGGAGGATACTTTTGGGCAGAAGGGAGCAAGGCAGAAGGGAAAGGTAAGACTGCACTAAAACTTTTGATGAATAATTTACCAAAGGAACAACTTTAAATGTTTGTGTTTAAGTAACTTGGTATGTGTTGTTTATTTGTAGTTTAGAATTGGAAAAGGTGGAATACGCGGCCGCAGTTCGGGTGATGAAATCTTTTGGGTCAGAATTCTTGTTATAAGATAAAAAATACATTAAACTACTTATAGATGAGTTTAATTTTTTTCTAAGTTTAATTTTGTCGTCTAGGACACTGAGAAGACTAAAAGGAGGACATATTAAAGTAGTCGGGAAGGTAGTGAAGACACGTATGGGTGTAGATGAAGGTGCACAACCTAATGTGAACTGTAGGATCCAATCATTTGGTTTAATTGTTGAGAAGTTTAATGACCGGAAGCTCAAGTGGGTTAAGGACATGGGGTTTCATGGTTTGATGTATTTACGGGGAAAGACGTTGCCTAGAGGGTTGTGTTACTGGTTGTTGTCAAAGGTTGATCCAATCAACAAGTTATTTTTGGGTTCCCCAGATTGTGAGTATGAGCTGGAAAAAAGCCAAGTTTCTTGGGTGTTCAGAATTCCCCACGGGCCTAAAGTTGTTCCTCGAGGTAGTCGGCGTGATAAGTATGCTGCTTATGTGGAGAAGTTTTATGAGAAATTTGGTGTAGTGAGTAGAGGCAAACGCTATGCTTGTATGAATAAGGTGGTGGAGGCAACTGAGAGGGACTGCGATGAGGATTATGAGAAGGATTTTAAGGAAGCCTTCCTCGCTCTTGCATTAGCCTTTGTCCTATGCCCTACCACTTGTGCTAAGTTGGAGACAAATTTGATTCCATCTTTGTCTGTTGCAGCAATAGCCAAGGAGTATGATTGGTGTGGTCTCGTTTTCGAGAAACTAATTTTCCGTACAATTCGGTTTGCTAAGAAGTTCTATGAACAAGGGTTTGCCATGTGCTGTGGAGGATGTACATACTTCTTGGCGGTGGGTTATTTATATGATCAATTGAGTTTCCATTAATGATTTATTTTAATAATGTTGTCTAATTAATTATTGCAGATATTCTACCTTGATAGGCTAGAACGATGACCAGTGGAATAGGATGTCTTTCCTCGTATAAGGGCATAGAAAGATGAAGAAGTCCATTGGGCTAAGAATGAAGATAAGGTATCTGAAGAAGCGGAATCAGATTATGGCAGACTTAAGGTAAATGTATATTTTAAATCATTTATAATTATACTTGGAGTATAATTATGAGGCAAAATTGGTGAATATATAATCTCAATGTTTGTCCTAGTAAGATGCTAAATTTAAATTGAGGGGTATTAATACAAATAATTCAACAAAATCTTAATTAATGTTATACAAAATAGTTTATTAGGATGGTTAAATATGTAAGGTTATGGTGCATTGAATTTATCTTTGGATGAGTTTTATATCAGATTGATGATTTAATAATTTGTAGTTTTTGTGTTTATGTGGAAGAGTAGTTTTTGAATGTAGCATATGGGGAACGACATCCCCGTGCAGCGAGGGATACTATGGGACCACAACAGATGTGTGATGGAGTATATGACTTTGGAGACGATTTAGTTTGGATGATGATGTAGGTCATCATAAAGGAAGGAGAGAACGGAGGAAGGGTGATCGGGTGCCAGGGGTCGTTACTTCCTAGGTCCGGTCAAAGTATAAAAACCCTATTCCCTAACTATCCTAAATGGGTAGTATAATGGAGTAAGGGGTCGAATCCACAGAGAGGTAGGTGATCGGGATTGTTTCTAGGCCAATCTTGCTATTTGAGGTTCTCTTTTTTTTTGGGTTTTTTGGGTAAATTGGGATTTATAAACAATGAAACTAACCAAATTAGACTACAACTACATCTACAAGTAAAGTCACTAGGGAAGGGGGAAAACACGATATTCCAAAAATTAAGCACGAAGCAACCACATAACAAGCATAAAATCAATTGTTTCAAGCAAGGAGATTAGTTAATGCAAGTGGGCTTAGATTTCTCAGCCGACCCACTTACATAACATCTCAATCTAGACCAAACCAAACACCATGGATCGAATCGCTCGGTAGACTAGATCTCTCATTCTCTACCTCGCTCACAATCCGGTTCGAAGTACCCTAGACCTTTTCTAACATATTGTCTCTAACCTCATGCTTAGATTTCTCAACCACACTTGGTTAGTCCAATATTCTATCCTAGAAGTTGGCCAAACTCCTAATCTAGCATTTTAACCCATGTTTGAAAACAAGCATCAACAAATAATTTCACACCAAACTAACAATTACTCCATGTTCAATAATCAAAATACCATCATTTTCCCCCTCCCCTAGCTAAAAATCTAGCCTAGGTGAGGGGTACTCATACTAACTAAAGCAATACACAAAACTACCATAAGAGAAAGCATGAATAAGAACAAGAACATTGAAGAAAATAGCAACTACACTAACAAATTAACTAAAAGATGCAAACTATAAACTCATAAACCATAAACAAGATGGTTAAACCAAGAACAAGCTAAGTAACAAACATAATAGCATAAAGATGATAAACAAGTATAAGGGAAGTGAGAAATATTACCAAAAACTAAGAGATTGAATGTATTGATTGATTGCAAAATGATGAAGAAGACATGTTGATTGAAGATTACAAGCTAAAAACTACTCAAAGCTCTTGTGTTTTTCTCTCTAAAAATACTGAAAACAATGCTAAATTAAGTGGTAATTTCGTGCCCCCTAAACCTAGAAGAGTTGGGGTATTTATATATTACATGAGTGAGAACAAATGGACGCGCTGAAACTGGGCCAAGGGAGCGGACGCTCCAGGGGTTGGAGCGGACGCTCCATGCAAGGGGAGCGGACGCTCCATGGGTTGGAGCGGGCGCTCCATGCATGGAGAGCGGACGCTCCATGGGTTGGAGCGGACGCTCTGGCCTTTGCTAGCAGCCAATGCCTTCTGATCGTGGGCCGAGCGTCCGCTCTAAATTAGAGAGCGTCCGCTCTGACATGTCAGAGCGTCCGCTCTCATATTTAGAGCGTCCGCTCTGAGAAGACTGCGCAAAGAGCTGATCTTGTAAGGCTCATAACTTTTGATGTAGATCTCTGATTGGAGCGTGTAATATACCGTTGGAAAGCTCTTGAACTCTAGTTTCCAACACAATAGGCCCCGCATCCAAAAGATTTCCAGAAAAGAATTTATGCCCAAAATAGTGGAGGGTGGTCAAAACCGGCTTCGACCCATCTTTCTCCTCTTCTTTTACACCCAATGCTTCCATATTTGATTTTTCCTTCCATGACTCACCCGGTTTTAGAGTCGTTTCCTTGCTTTTGCTTGGATCATGGGTCCTTGGATGCTCTTGTTTCTTTCCTTGGCTTCCTAGGCCATCATAGAATGTTCATGTCCTTCGAGGGTACTTAAGCATTGTTTTGAGGTCTTAGCTTTGTGTCATGCTTCTCGAAGCTTCCCGGGACCTCTCACGATCCTTGTCGGCTATCAAGAATCATTCGGTAACATGCAAAACACCTGCATGAAAGAACGCATGGCATAAGCAACACAAAAATGCTCAATTATTATCAAAAACAACAAGAAAACACATTATTCGACAAAAACACAACATAAACATAAACTAAGCTAAAAAAGCCTATAACTAAGCCTAAAAAGCATTGAAAACGAACTAAAAGAGCCGGGAAAGTCGGTCCAAAAAGGGCCTGATCAAAGGGTCCCGCCGATAACTCAAATCCGTATGTTCATTTATTGGCGAAACGTGCTAGGATAGAGGCTGAGATGAAAGAAACACAAGAAAAGAATAGTGGAAGGGGTGATGAACCGGGGACCTCGAGGCGGTAGTGAATAGTGGGAATTTTGGTGAGAATTCGGTCAGATCAAGTTACGGACATAGCGATCACCTTACTTTAAAAATAAAGAGGATGATGGAAGGGGACGAGGAGGATAATACAAATGTAAAGGGTCAGGCGTATGACTTTGTTGACGACATGGGGAGTTGTTTACGATCTCCGTCGATAAGGAAGAGAAGTTGGAAAAAGGCAGGAGTCATCGGCGTCGAGGAACAAAGCCAAGTAAAACGATGATGGATAAAAAAAATTTGGTCGAGCCTGTTCCAAGACGTAACCGAAGGACAAAGGCTCGCCTTGTAAAGTACGTGAGTGAAGTTAGAGATTGGCTAAAAAGCGACGAGGCTAATTTGGTTGAATGGTGAGAAATCTACATTGTTGTTTGATTTTTGTTGTGGAATTATATATATTATTGTTCTTATACTCTAATGTTATAATTTATTATTATATTTTTTTACAGGGAAGACGAGATCTTGCTTAAGGTCGGAGGAGTTTGTGCCTCACTAAGTAGTTGTTTCTCTGTTTTGCCTTCTGATGATGGTGGGGTCGACGATAATGTGGGTCTTATATGTCATTTTTTAAGTTTGGTTATAAGCGTTTAATTTGATAGTTAGTTATCTAATTATAGTATTAATTTGCAATCCTGGTGTATAGTATGTGAGGGCTGCAGCTGCTTTGTACCAGAAAATTTGGAAACGAAAACACGGTGACCATAGTTTAAGATACATGTTAGACCCGGCTTTTGGGGTAAGTTATGTTTGCTTAAGATTCTATACAAATGTTTTTAGGAAAATTCTCATTTGTGACCATAAAAACTTTAAAATTATCAACTGTAACCATACTTTTTAAAAAATCTCAATTACAACCATACATAACTTTTAAAATCCCAAACATGACCAAACTAACCTAAAATCCGTTAAATGGCCGTTAAGTTTAACCAATTATCCTCGATTTCCATGCATCGATCTACGTGTAAAAAAAATAGTCTGCTCACGGTTTTAAGGGTCATTTCAAACCTTAAGGGGTCCGATTTAAGGTCGGATTTTGCAAAAAATGATCCGATTGCCCCCGATTTGCATTCCAAATCCGCCTCGATTTGTGCGCATTAATATAAGTGCGATAAAAAATAGTCTGCTCAAGGTTTTACGGGTCATTTCAAACCTTATAGGGTCCGATTTGAGGTCCAAATTTACAAAAAATGAACCGATTGCCCCCGATTTGGGTTCCAAATCCGCCTCAATTTGCGCGCATTAATACAAGTGCAATAAAAAATAGCTGCTAAAGGTTTTACGGGTCATTTTAACCCTTAAGGGATCCGATTTGAGGTCGAAATTTGCAAAAAATGAACCGATTGCCCCCCGATTTGCGTTCCAAGTCCGCCTCGATTAGAATATTTGCGCAAATCGAGGCGAATTTAGAACACAAATCGGGGGTAATCGGTTCATTTTTTGCAAATTCCGACCTCAAATCGGATCCTTTAAGGGTTAAAATAACCCGTAAAACCTTGAGTAGACTATTTTTTTATTGCACTTTGTATTAATGCGCGCAAATCGAGGTGGATTTGGAACCCAAATTGGGGGCAATCGGTTCTTTTTTTGCAAAATCCGACCTCAAATCGAATCCTTTAAGGGTTGAAATGACCCCTAACACCATGAGCAGACTATTTTTTTACACGTAGATCGATGCACGGAAATCGAGGATAATTGGTTACACTTAACGGCCATTTAACGGATTTTGGGTTAGTTTGGTCATGTTTGGGATTTTAAAAGTTATGTATGGTTATAATTGAGATTTTTTAAAAAGTATGGTTACAGTTGAGAATTTTAAAGTTTTTATGGTCACAACTGAGAATTTCCCATGTTTTTAATAGTCATTTATGTTTAGGCATGCTTTGTTATTAAAATACACACTATTTTTTGTAGATCCGATTAGGTGAAGGAATTGCATCCTCAATTGGCTGGGATTAGGGGTGGGCATAAAAAATCGTATCAGTTTTCCGATCCGGTATCTGATTATTTTTTATCTGAAAAAGCGGATATCCGATCCGGTTCATAAAACCGAAGTGGATATCCGGTTTTTTTAAACCGGATACCGGATAGGATCCGGATCACAATTTTTAAGAACCGGATTATCCGGTATCTGGTTTTTATTTTAAAACAACATACAAAAAAAAAAAAAAAACAAAAGGCTCTAGCATTAGCATGTACTACATACTACTGTCTACTAGTAGTTAGTAGTGCACAATAACTTTCTTTTCTTCACTTGTGAAGCAGACCCAAATATATTGATTTATAGAGTGAGGTTTTATATATTTTTTTCTTTATTCTGATTTTTTTTTTATTTTGGTTTTAGTTCAGGTTTTTTTTTATTTTTTTTATTTATTGTTTTAATGGTTGTGTTTAAATTTTTTGATGGTGTTATTTTCTAATTTTTTTATTATGTAATTTCTTTTTTTTATTATGTAATTATTTAAAACCTGATCCGAATATCCGTATTTTTATTCCGAATTTTCGGATATCCGGAAATTCGGATATCTAGATTATCCGGATCGAATCCGGGTCGAAAAATAAGCGATCCAAAAATTCAGATATCCGGTTTTGCCCACCCTTAGCTGGGATGACTGTATTAGATTAGGGGAATCTTATGCGGAGTTATTCTCGGGCTATCCTGTAGTTCGGTTTCAAATGGTATATTGATGAATGTTTATATGTTAGTATTAATATTATAGTATGTTAAATTGTAGTAATTTGATATGTGGAGGTCTATAGTTTGAGAAATATAAGCAGGGGCAAAGCCATGATTTGAATATTAAGGGGCCAAATATATTTTTAAAAAATTTAAAACATATATAATTTGTTTATTAATAATTAATAATAAAGAAGAACATTTTTATCTTATGCTTTAATTATTTTTATCCTTAATACTTTGTAGATTTTTTTTATATAAAAAAAACTACAAAATAAAATTAAATTCAATTTAAATTGTATCTACGTACTTTGAAACTAGCAAAAAATATCAATAAAATATGGGAATTATAACTTAGAATTTTTTTATAAAATACGAGTTTGCTAATTACTAAGGTAAACTAGTAAAATAGTTAATTAATATATTTTATAAAAGTTTTTCGGTGCCTTATACTAAACTAGGGTTATTCCCATTGTTATATCTGAAAATTTAACAAATCCCACAGGTACACCTAACTTTTTTAAATTCCCAATAATAAACTAGAGTTTTTGACAATTCCCAAATGTCACATTTATTAACCAAAACCTTTAACCACTTGCCTCGATTTATGTGCAATCGATGTGTGTGACGAATAAATTATACAATCAAAGGTTTTTGGGGTCATTTTAGCCCTTAATGGATCGAATTTGAGTTCAAAATTTGCAAAAAATGACAATATTCATCTTCAAATGCGTGCTAGAAACTAAAATGAATAGTAATTTAACGGAATATTATGTTTTTGAACTGAATATTTCTTAAATGAATAGTAATTTAACAGAATATTATGTTTTTAAACAGAATATTCCTCCTAAATGTCACGTTTGGGAATTGTCAAAATCTCAGGTTTATTATTGGAAATTTAAAAAACTTAGGTTGTAACGACCCGACTTTTTGGACATGTCGATTAACGAAGGGAAATCGACAAACGGATCATTACTTAAACAATTAAACTATAAATGAAATTAATAGTTCAAAACTAAACATCTTTTATTAAATAAATAAACTAAAACTCCAAAGGTCTACATAGGTCGAACTTAAATTACATGAGTTAAATAAAGTCCATCCCAACAGGCTGGGATAATCTAAATTGCATAGAAATCTTATTAAATAACTTAAGAAAACAAAGGCTAAACTACAGGTCTCTGCTACACAAAGCCCAACCCAGCGGAAGCCCGATTTAAGCAGCTGCATCGTCGCCTAAAACTGAGGGGGGGTCCACCGTCAGTGGCGAGTAACTAGGCTGTCCCGTTTAAGTAAGGGACCGCTAAACACATAATAGCATAGGATAACACACGGAAAACATGCCAACAAATAATATTCCAAACACATGTACGTATAAAAATACGTATAAAAATACGTATAAAAATACGTATACAATACGTATAAAAATACCTGCAAAATACGGTTAGAGATACGTATAAAATACGTATAAAAGTACGTATACAATACGTATAATAATACCTGCAAAATACGGTTAGAGATACGTACTAAATACGTGCACCAAACTAGCTTACATACGAAATACACATATATTTTCATGATCAGACATACACAGCGGAAGACTTATACCAAACATATTATATTACAACCAATACTTAACTTATACTTTAATCCATCTTATTCTTCAATTATCATATTATACCTTATATTATCTTAATTCCATAATCGTATCACATCGTTCATCTTAGCTTTATAATCATATTATATCATTCATCTTAACTTTACAATCATATCATATCATCTTTATCTTTTAACGGACCGGTCACTATAACTCGTTGTGGATCCCGTGTGCACCACAACTTTCCTAAAACATGCCGGGGTGAACTCGTGTATTCAACCCGTAGTGGATCCCGTGTGCACCACTAAGCCTAAGCTATGGCCATAACCCCTAAATAGCAGCTCGTGTACTACTACTTAGACGACTACATATTCTAGAACCAAGAACTGCGCGGGGGAACTTGTGTGTTCGTCCCATGGAGCAGTGGCATCGACTTAACCCAATCCGACGACTCGTGTATCATCGAATGGGCGTCCTTATCTTATCTTATATTTCATATCTTAAATCTTATCTTATATCTTCTTGAGTCGGGAAATACTAGGTGGCCGTAATCGGAAATGAAATGTTCGAAATCCCAGGAAAGAGAGGTGCGGCACGTATATTGGCCACCTTAAATACCAGGTCTTTCCTAGCCAGAGATCGAAACAATTCAAATTCCTTTTACTCTGTTTCCTTTCTTTCCCTTTTTAATATCTTATCATATAACTTGTCCCTACTGATTCCTTAATAATAATAATAATACTAATAATAATACTACTAATAATAATATTAGTAATAATAATAGTAATAATACCTATCCCTTCATATTACAACTTATTCCTGATAAATCCTTTAATTCCTTTTATTATAATAATTCCTAAAGTTACCTTCTAATATTATTATAGGTCAAAAATTAACTAAAGTTGATCTATAATAAACTAAGCCATTCGACATTTTTGTAAAATAACAATAATTAAATTAAATTAATTAAAAAATCATATAACAATAATTATCATCAAAAATTACTTAAAACATAATAAAAATCCTACCTTTCATATTTGAATTCACTCGAAAATTCCAGGTCAACAATACCGAAAATTAACACAATTAATTAAATACAACTATCAATGGTTAGCAATTACACTTAATAATATTAATTAAAGATCATACTTCAAACATTAAAATTATCAAGATTAGATTCAAGAATTCAATGATAACATGTTTTAATAATTTAATCACACTATTTTACACAGTCTGATTTTAAAGAATTAAATTAGGAACGTCCATTTAAAGATCTCTAATAAACTGGAAATTTTGATGGGAGTTAAACATGAGTTCAAGGTTTAACGTGCATAAATTTCGTCCAAAAATAACGTCGTTTACTATTTTTAAGTGATTTTACAACTAACAAATCAGATTAGTCTTAAATCAGTTTCATATTTTTCTGCCATAGCAAACGAACTTTAAAAATTACGAAAATTTAACACAAGATGTAAAACATAATTACGGAATTCCACCTAAAATTTTGTGGCCATCTTAATTGATTAAGTTCCTTAAATAATTCGTAAACCAAATCTGGACAGTTTTACCGGTTTGAAAGATTAAATTGTTTCAAGCAAGAGAAGGACGAATTTCGCCATGAAATAAATCTTGATTAAAGATCAAACAGTAAAGAAGCTCCTAAAATTATTCTAAGCCACTCGATATTTTAGAACATCAAGAACAAATTAATTCGTTTTTATTCAAGTCTTTAATATAGCAATTAAATAATCAAGATTAACAATAATAATTCAAGAAAATACATGAAATAAATCAAGAAACATTCATGAACAAATTTCATATGGCTCGACATTCTTAAGGAAGTTTTAGAACATTATTCCTAATAGTTTTCATGATCATACCCTAATAAACTATGTGATTAACTAGTACCGAAATTAAACAGAAAAGCATAGTTACCTTAAATCGCTTAAATTTTCCAAGGAAAATATTCACCACTTTGGGTGAATGTAGTTCGGCTTTTTGGAGAGGAAAGGAGGAGAAATATTTTTTTTGGAGTTTCAAAGCTTTAGCAATTATGAACAAATAACAATTGCTAAGCTAGTATTTATAGAATAAGAAAAACAAAAATAAACTCTAACAATCCCCTTAGGGCTGCCATGAGCATTGAGCAAGAATAGGAAAAGTTGAGTAAATTTAGTTAGATTGTTTTGGCTAGGTTTGAATAGGTTTAGGATTTTAAAATATAATTTAATTAAATTAATTCAATTAATAAAATTAAATAGAATAGATAATAATACTTGGCCCAAAAACATAAGGGGGAGCCGGCCAAGCTTTAAAGAAAGGAAAAAAAGATTGGGTCATTTGGCCCAATTTGAGAAAAAGATAACAGATTAAATTAAAACAGTCCAAATTTAATGGGCCTTTTGGACTTAGAATTAAATAAATAAAATTAATAACCGCGAAATTTTCTGGCCCTAAATTTCGGGGTATTACATAGGTGTACCAGTGAAATTTGTTAAATTTTCAGGTGTACCAGGGGGAATAACCCCTAAAACTAATGGTCACATTTATGACTTACGGGTGTTGGGCCCCTCCCAGCCCCCCATGTAGCTTCACCCTTGAATATAGGCGTTTGTACTTATTTGTGAAGGTAGCCACTGGTGGTGTGCTGCCTATTCTGTGAACACGGATGAGGTTTGGCTTACTGATCCTGTTGCGGACAATTCTTGTGAAGCTCATGACTTGTTTCTAAAGGTATAACCTTGTATGTTTTGTAGTCAACTTATGTTAATGTGGTTGGTTTTGTGTACTAAATTCATTTCCATTATATGCAAAACTTGGTTGTGGATGTTTTTCTTAAAGCTTTAGAAAGTTCATGAGAATCCGGAAGACTAGGAAAATGGGAGAGGAAAGTTGTGACTTTAGAGTTAGAGGAAAACGGGTTAGTATTTATATCAAGTTCCTGTTCCAATGTACCTTGGGTGAAATATAAATTATGGATATGAAATATTTGTCTTCTATAAAGGAGATTGGATAATGAACAACGATGAACATCTTAGGCTTTTTGGTGTTTTTGTTATTTTCGTTCTCAACTTGGCACCGATCAATCTAGATTATGTTTTTAAGTGTCATTTACATCCTATAATATTCATGTAAACGTTATATAACTTATTTGCATGATTTTGAGCAAAGTTATAGCTTTTTGGAACAAAAACAAGCCAAATAGGGCATTTTTTTACTCGTATTGGTTGTTTTCGTTCCCATTTTCTCACCAATCAACCTAATTTTTATTTTTAAGTTTCATTAATGTCCTAAAGTATTCATATGACTTATTTGCATGATTTCGCACAAATTTAGAGCGTTTTAGAACAAAAACGAGCCAAATAGGTCATTTTTGGCTTGTTTTGGTGTTAAAGTTTTCATATGGCCACCGATCATCCTAGTTTATGTTTTTAAGATTCATTTGTGTTCTATAACATTCATTTAAATAATGGATGATGTATTTGCATGATTTTTGGCAAGGTTAGAGGGTTTTGGAACAAAAATGAACCAAATAGGCCATTTTTAGCTCGTTTTTGGTGTTTTCGTTCTCAACTTGGCGACGATCATCCTAGATTATGTTTTTAAGTTTCATTTACATCTTATAGCATTCATGTAAACATTATATGACCTATTTGCATGATTTTGGGAAAATTTATTGCTTTTTGGAACAAAAACAAGCCAAACCGGTTATTTTGGCTCGTTTTTGTTGTTTTCGTTCCCTTCTTCAAACCAATCAAACTATTTTGTATTTTTATGTGTCATTCACATTCTATAATATTCATGTAAACTTTATATGACATATTTGCATGATTTTGGAGAAAGTTGCATGATTTTGGAGAAAGTTAGAGCGTTTTGAACAAAAAACGAGCCAAATAGGTCATTTTTGGCTCGTTTTTCATGTTATAGTTCCCATCTTGGAATCAATCAACCTAATTCATGTTTTTAAGGTTTATTCACAACCCATAACATTGATGTAAACATTCTATAACTTATTTGCATGTTTTTGGGAAAAGTTAGAGGGTTTTGGAACAAAAAACAAACCAAATAGGTCATTTTTGGCTCGTTTTTGGTGTTTTCGTTCGCAACTTAGCACCGATCAACCTATATTATGTTTTAGAGAAGGTATTGTGTAAGACTAGTCTGACAGTAATGTTTCTGTCAGACCAGTCCCCTAGACCTGGACACATATGTGTTTAACCTGGACACATATTGTTAAACCTGGACATGTATTGGTAGACCTGGTCACATATTTGTAAACCTGGACACAAATTTGAAACCCTGGAAACATATTTATAAACCTGGACACATATTGTTAGACCTGGACACATAATGTTAAATCTGGACACATATTGTTGAACCTGGACGTATATTGTTAGACCTGGACACATATCTGTAAACTTGGACACAAATTTGTAACCCTGGAAACATATTTGTAAACCTGGACACATATTGTTAAATCTGGACATATATTGTTGAACCTGGACACAAATTGTTGAACCTGGACAAAAATTTGTAAACCTGATGAAAATTTATTTAACCTGGACACATATTATTAACACTGGACACATTGTGTTACCCCTGGACACATATTGTTAAACCTGGACACTTATCTGTCTAACTTGGACATATATATTGTTAAACCTGGAAATCTATTTATAAACTTAATGAAATTTGTAAATCTGGTGAAACTTGTTTAGCCTGAAAAAATATTATTAAACCTGGACAAAGGTTGTTGGACCTGGACACTATTTCTTTGACCTGGACACATATTACTAAACCTGGATCCCCTCATCAGTTGTTAAGAAAATACAAGTGTTGGACGGTCCGACCGTCGGACCATCCGACATAATACTTTCACTTTGTTTTAAGGTTCATTACGTCCTATAATATTAATGTAAACATTATATGACTTATTTGCATAATTTTGAGCAAAGTTATAGCTTTTTGGAACAAAAACAAGCCAAATAGGGCATTTTTTACTCATTTTGGTTGTTTTCGTCCTCATCTTCTTACCAATCAACCTAATTTTTATTTTTAAGTTTCATTCACGTCCTTGCATGCTTACTTTCCCCAATAATGGAAAACCATGGTTTGGAGAGGTTTTGTATGCCAAGTAAGAGAATAATACGATCTTTTGACCTTTTGTTTTTTTACAAATGGTTGTGCCATGTAGGAATACGTCTGGGGTTCGTATGTTACTCGTCGTTAAGAGTTGTGCTGACTGTTATACAAGCGAAGTTAGGCTGGTATGTAGCTGCAACGACAATGCTATTGATGTTGGTTCAATGTGGTTGTATTAGCTGAATTTGTTTTGATTTATTTTGTATAGGTCAAGCATAGGAGATGAATGTGGTTGGATGTTGACCGATGATCTCATGTCATTGGAGAATGAGGCGAGGGAAAATGCCATGAAGCTTGTGGATGATTATAGTTATTTTTGATTTGTGACTATTATATTTTTGGATAGTTTATGGCTATGGATCCAACTGTTTTGGATAGTTCTAGGTGTGCAGCAGTAACTTGTATACTGGGAGTGATGATAGGAGGCTAGGTGATAGTTATCTTGTAAAGCAATATTAGAATGAATGTCTTTTCATGAACTTGCAATGAAGGTCCACCGAAGTTCCTTTGCATTTGATGTAATGTTATTGTCAAGTGTTTTGTGTAAAAGATACTATAGTGGAGCTTGCTAACAAAGAGAGCCATAGGCTACATTTTTTAATTATGGTATCATGTGTTGTTGTTTGGCACACAAAGGAACCGAGCATTATGATTATAGTTATTTTAGAGTACATTTTGACTTCGGAATTGTTAATACTCTGTATATTTTTAAAAAAGCGAGCATTTAACCAATTTTTGTTATGTACACTGGCTCGGGTATTTTTCCAATTTCAAAAACAAAACCGAGCATTTTTGTAATCTACCAATGTAAAATTTACTCCATATCGAGAGAATATATCAATAACAGAATGAAGAGAATAAAACCAACAATAGACAAAATGTTTATGAAAGTAGAAAGATGACACAACAACTTCAATAACATTAATGTAGCATCAGGAACATCCTATTAAATTAAAGATAAATCTTCGCGAGCCTTACTCGTCCTTGAGTACAATTAAACATCAAAGGAACACCTTACGCTTGAGGTCCCTATTGTAAGATAATTTTGATCCATAAAATAAAAATAAAATTACATAAAAAAAGGAATAATTACATTAATAGGTACAACCTTTTGCCATTTTTATTTTATAGGTACCAACTTTTGATTATTCACCAGCAGCACGAACTATTACATAAAGTTGCAAGGATAGGTATATCACCTAAATATTGTTGCAATTTATAGGTCATTCATACTTATTTATAGGTCATCCATACCTTTCGTTGCAACTTTATGTAATAGTTCGTGCTGCTGGTGAATAATCAAAAGTTGGTACCTATAAAATAAAAAGTGCAATAGTTGGTACCTATTAATGTAATTATTCCAAAAAAAATACAACCGACAACCCAAATCCATAGATTCCTACAAACCAAATAGTAATTATAATTTTAAGATCCCGAAGGACCACCCGGATCACGAAACCCCGTTCCTGTGGACCGCTCCGCTTGACGTCGCAAAATTGCTTCATTGATCTGCTGAGTTGGGTCTTGGTAGTTGGGGAATTGAGACACATAGAAATATAGAATGAGTTCATAGTAGAAATCATGGAGAACATGGAATACTAAGTATCCCCAAACTCGTTCATCTGAGCTCCAAAATTAGCTTGAGCTTGCTCGATGGCAGTAAGACGGGCATCTACCATAGCCCGAAAATTTGGGGAGGCACCCGGCATCGGCGCCTCAAATTCTCCAAACTCCTAAACACCTACTCGATATTGTTCATCAGGAAGCAGATCAGACAAAGCTAGTTAGTAGTGGTTTGCTCGGTAATAGCGGTCTTTTCAGGTTGTGGTAAAATGATAAATTTGAAACTGTTGCCCCCATACAACCACACCAGGGGACGCTTATTAGAAGGAAACCATAGCATCTTAGCATTTTTCAACTGATGAACGTCATAGAGGTTACTAGGACGTGTTCTCCCAGTCTCGGGTGTACCAAGCTGCTGAAGAAGGAGGTTAACCGTACCTCATCATCCGTTGGTACGGGCTCATTAACAAAGTCAGCTAAAAGTGACACCATGCCACCTATATTTATATTTCCTGAATCCTTCTGACTAATCTCGATGCATTCCGTGACTTATAGACCAAACCCAATCAGGACACCCTACACCCTCGGGTGTCATAGCCCAAAGACACTTAAGATCAAACTTGGGAAGATGCGTAGGCTCCCCTTTTCCAGGCACCGTCAAGACCAAAAACCGATGGACAAAACGGATGGCAGGGTGTGGAATGGATGTGTTCTTACATCGACTATGCCACACTTTGTCAGTTATAGCATACCAGAAACAATTGTCATTAAAGCTCTCCGTCCCCTCAAAACTTCCATCTACCACATAGTCCCAAGCAAAGGCTTCACTTATTTCATGAAAACCCATCCTATACTCGTTGTCATTTAGTTTAAATGAGATAATTGGACCATTTTCATCATGATGTCTTTGCAAAGTGGACAAAAATTCGAGTGTGCAGCGCTCATAAGTGGGGGCTCGAACATACAAAAAACCCTATAAACCAACTTTCCTTAACAAAAATTGGACCAGCTCAATGATTCCTAACTCCTTAGTGTGGGAACACAAGCAAACTTGGTCTCTTTAATTTTTCTACCCCCGTGAATCAATCTCGCCCACCTTTTTTTCTCATTTGTACCTAGATTTTGGAGGCCTAAGGTGTTAATCCTAGGGTGCCTTTGGGTAGAAGTAATGTGTATTTTGTTACTCTTTTGGCTTGCCATTCACCCTCTTTTTTTTCCCTTTTTTTTTTTATGTTATAGTAATGGAGAACACAACAATAACCAAGGTTTTTACCAAGAAAAATCAATATCACCAAGAACAATCACTTGCACCTACAAGAACCACCCAAGTTAAACCAACAAATAACAAGGACACAAGATAATTAGAGCTAAATAAAAATAAAATAAAGTAGTTTATGAGATTTACCCAATAAAGTGATGAAGTAAACAATGTGACGCAAAAGGCACTTGTAGAAATGTCATGTAACCTTCAAAGGACAAGATTGAAGTCCTAATTTCTTAAAATGAAGCCTCAAATCAAAACCCCCCAAATTCTAGGGTTTATTGCTAAACCCATCAATTACGTGAATTTGGTCCGATTTTTAAGTCTATGTAGTTCATTTTGTGTTGGTAATGTGTTTAGAATGGAAAAGATTGAAGAAAAAAAGATTTTAACATATATTTATTGTGAATTGAAGAAGGAGGTTGAAGGAGAAGATAGGGATATGGGGCGGACTGCACATATATTCGAAGGATAGGGATTTTGTGAAATGAAAAGTTCCAAAGCAGAGTAGCAATTGATGCAATGCTTGCTGAACGTTGCGGGGCGCGGATGTGGTCGCGGAGTGCGATTTATCACTGCATATTTTGGCTAATATTTGTTGAAGCAACATTAGGGGGCAGTGTTATATCGCAAGGTGCGATGTTGGTCGCGGACCGCGAAATACCCTGCCTTTATTCCTACTTTTTTCCCTTTAAGGGGGCAGTGTTATATCGCAGGGTACGATGTAGGTCGCGGACCGCGAAATGCCCCTGTCCTTTTTCCTACTTTTTGTTTTCTTTTGTAATTACTCAAGTATCAAATTATGGAAATTACTGAACATGCACAAGTTTCACAAGATAAAGAAAACATTGAACAAAATAGAAAAATGACACATAAAATTGCATAGCATTATAATAGATTGGTCATTTTAGAAATGATAACCATAAATACCATACAAGCATAAAACAAACACACAAAAATCTTTATTTATTGACTTCTTCCTACTGCCATTACAAAAGGTTTTTGCAAAAAGCTTTCTTTACTACTTACTACTACTACTTAGCTTAGCCGCATGCAAAATGTTGACATCTCAAACAACTATTTTTTCCCCTTTAACCTTGCAACTCATATGCCCAAAGCTGAGATAGTTACTGACAATGGAAACCATGTTATGAGCTGACATCATAGCCATCCCTCCGTATATGTTCCGAGGCGAAACACCGACGAGTTGGTTGGGAAAGCACCGACGAAGGCAACTCACAAGGAGAGTTTGGCCCTATCATTTCTCCAAAAGGATCACAATGTCGGGGCGGTGTGCACGAATAAGTTGCTGCACATTACCAAGGAATTATGGCCTTCCAATACCCTGAGAATTCCACACAAGTATGTTTAACTCTTTATTAAGCACGTTGTATGCGTTATCTCCGTAAGTTTCGATCCCTTCTTCACTAAATCTCTCATTCACTTTCACCTCCAAATCATACCTCCTTCCATCCATCGGATTTTCCGAGACATCATCGCATGCCACATATATTTCAATGTCGGTTGGCATTGATTTCTTTACACTTATGAGTTGGATCGTGAAGGGAGACTGAAACAACTCCATTTCATGAGTCCAAGGGACAACCTCGTCTCATTTATTTTTAGTGGAATAGTGGGGTTAGTGGCCAGCCACAAATCATGGAGAATGGAGGGTGTCTCACTATCGAAAGTCTTAAGCAGCATAAGTAAAACCAACCTTATAGGCTTTAGGAGAAGTGCAAAATCTGCAAGGTCGGGAATGAAACCTGGGAAAATCGTGCCATCCTTCTTTATGTTGACAAGATTACTAACGTCATTGTTATGAAGCCATGGATTAAGAACCATGTCCTTTAGCTCTTGTCACCTAAGGAGCACCAAATTACCATCTTTCCAGTAGCCGAGAACATCTTCGTCGTCAATGACATCCACTGTATCGGAGCTGAACTATGCCACCCTTGTAGGCTTCAAACCAATGGAGCGAGATACCACTAGTGGAAAAAATGCTATCTACCACATCATATCTGCTCCGCTTCATAAAATACGAAACAGATAGTAGTTTAATAAAATGCCATTTAAAAAAAATAGGGTTTTCTGCCCCGACATTTTAATAGCCCGTGGGGCAGAAAATTAAAAAAGATTAGCTGCTCCGTTGTGAATGTTTTGCGGGGCAAAAAATTAAAATAAAATACTAAGGAATTTCGTCATCCTTCGATTAGTACGATATACGCACGATAATTTTTAAAACAAAATTAAACATTTTGCACTCATCTTCTCTTTATTCCTTTAGAACCCTCACTTGATCATCTTCTGACTCACACTCATCATCTTCTAACTCTCACTCCTTGATTCTTCTTCTGAAGGTCATGAAGGAAATAGACGAATTCTGGTTTGATTTTTCCACCTCACACTCTCTCGAATTCTAGCATAAATTTGTGTTTTTTTTTTTTTTTGGTATTCAAATATGGGGTTCTTTAGTTACGAATCTAGCGTTTTTTATTCAAAACTAGGTTTGCACTCTAGTATTTATGTGAATGTGTTGCAATGATTTTGTTCGAATTCTATGGGTTCGAATTCTTAGGGTATTTGTAGTTTTTTTGGTTTAATTTTCAAGGGTTTCGAATTGTAGGTTTTCCAATTTATTTATTTATTTATTTTAGTTTATTGTCGATTTTAGGGAGTGGATGTAAGGATGATGCAGCAGGGTGGCTGCAGGGGGAGGGTTGTAAGGGTGGGGTTGCAGGGGGCAGTGGCAGTTTAGGGAGGAGGTGTTGTAGGGGATGGGGTTGTAGTGGGGGTGGACTGAATCTGTAGAAATTATAGCCCCAAAATATACCAAACTTAGCACTACAATTGTCTGAACAGAAGGAAAACAATGATAACCCATCCATGAATAACCATGTCATTTTCATATTGTAGTTGGGTTTCTATCATGCTTCTCATTATCTTAATTTTTAGGACATCACTGGCTTAAAAATCATGGAGAAATAATTATTCCTCTTGATATGCTTGTCTTCAAACTCCTCAAGATTTATTTGCGTTCATATTTTCTTCGCAGATTTGTTTTGCGGATGGGTATACTTTTTTATTTAGTTGTTAGACTTGTGTTTGCTAGTGACCCTTTTGGCCAATTTCTGTGTTTTCTAGTGACCCTTTTGGTCTTTCCCATCTAATGATGGCTTCATATTTAATTTATTGGCTTCTTTGTGTTGGTCAAAACCATGCATCGATCATAATACACTCTACGGGTATAGTTCAATTAGATCATTGCACTTCTACATTGCTTTCTCCCTTTGGTGGTCAGCGATGTACCTAGATGGTTGGGCAGATTCATGAAGATTAGTCAGGACTGATGATGATTTGTAGTAATTTCAGTTGTAGGAATTTGCCATTTACTCTTCACATAAATTGGGCTGACAACTTGGCTTCAGGAACTTCCTTACAACTACAGTATTACAGCAAAGCTTCTTTTCATGTAATTAATATATTGTTTAATCATGGGTGAGACGCTTGTTAATTATAGATTTGAATTCTTGTAGTGTTTGTATCAATTTTATGGTGTGAGATCTCACTGTTGCCTTTTTGTTAGGTAGGGTACAGTGTTGTAACCCCATGATAAAGGAATTTGGGAAAGGTGTGTATTCTGCTATAGCTTCCAGTTTTCTTTTTATTTATTTTATTATTTTTTATGGGACAATATTCACTCATGGATCAATTGCAATTATATTTTCTATTTATTCTGTTTATTCAACATCAACTCTGGCACTATAGAGTCCCTTGAGCTTGATGCATTTGGTTATTTTGTTATTCCTTCAAGTCTGGTAGGTCATTGATGCTTTTATAATACTCTGTTGATGAATTTGCACTTTTGCAACCTAGTATACCCGTATAATCTAACATTGAATATCATGGAAGTATAGATGCATCTTAGTCTTTTACAATTTTCTTATGGAAATACCTAGATATATGGAGAACAACGTTAATAAACCTATCCTTTGTTATTGTTCAGTCTTATGCTACCTTTACTCCTGTAAATTTGCAAATTGGAATTGTCATGCAGAAAAGACATATTTCATGGCATGTTATTTGATGTATGATCCATGTAGATTTTTGTTTTGTGGTGTTTTATAGGCTTTTAGATTTGATGGGAATGCTAGTGTCTTATGGTCTTCTCTTCCTTCCTCTATTACAAAGCTTGGAAAGGTAATTCCTATGCAGCTGCCTATATTGGGTTGGTTTATTTAATATGGAACATAATCATACTTTGATGAAGTCCATTAATTTTTTTTGATCATTTGACAAGTTCCTTTTGACATTGCAGCTCAAAATCGAGTGTGGTAGTCAATTTACGAATAAACTTGAAGGTGTATTCAAGGTATATGTGTTTTTAACTAGCTAATTGTTTGAATCTTAGATTTCCTTCTCTTTTAATTTCATTATATTTCGATTTGATTTACAAGATGTTTTGAACATATTGTCACCTTCAATTGACGTACTTGTGAAGATCGTTGGAACCATCCGTCCTCACTCCTCACTAAGGTATGTATTTATCATTCGTACATTAGTTATTCAATTGCTTAAGCCTTTTTTAGTATAGATTCAATTATTTAAGCTCATATAATGGAAGGTAGTGTAACCATCAACGTTGCTGTGGCAGTAAAAAGAGGCAAAGCAAGGATTGCTTGATTTTAGAGTGAAGGATTCTTCATGTGGGGTTGGAGAAGGCAAAACAGGGATTGTAAATATTATCCTTGAAATTGTAAATTTGATTATTAAAATTTTAAATACTCATTTGTAATTAGTTAAATTTTGTATTAATTGAATATAATAATAAAGCATTGAGAATTTTATGCGTGTATTTTGATGTATTCGTAGTATTGAGTGGGTGGGTGGAGGCTAAAGCGTGAGAAGCAATAAATACAGCAGTAATGTAGCCTATTAATATAGCAGCAGGTGCAACTAATTTTTTTTAAAAAAATGAAATCAGTATCTGCTCCGCCATTTAAGAAATGGAGGAGCAAATAGTTGTATTATATGCTCCTCTATTCCATAAATAGCGGAGCAGCTATAACCAATATGGCGGAGCAGATAATCATTATCTGCTCCGTTGGAAAGCGGAGCAGATAAGACATGACTAGCTGCTCCGGTCAATGTTGCACCGGGGCAATAGCGGAGCAGATAGTACCCAAAATAGCGGAGCAGATAGGGTTTTTTCCACTAGTGTACGTATCTCCGCCGTTTGTCGGGAGCGTATTGTGGTTAGAGACTCTTCATTGCACCACGATATTTGAATGGCACAACGGCTTCTTTTGTAGTTAGTGGAGCAATGAACTTTTTGGATTGATTTGTTACAGCCATTAGAGACATTGAAGAGGAAGATGATGAAGAAAAATGATGAAGAAGACGAGTGATGACAGGGTGAAGAAGATACGGTTTTTTGGTTTACTGAAGAAAAGAAAAAAAGTTGTATTGGGATTGTTAATGGTGCACAAATTCAGATGTTTTATGTTGAGAGTTGTTAGGGCAAATTGCTTTTATATGTAAGCACAAACCCATTTAGCTGAGGTTTGCCATTTCCCGCCAAATCTCAGGGTAAATTGCGCCTGCATCGGGAATTGGGCCAAAAAATGCCCTTTTTAATAATGCTTTGCTTTGCTTAATGTTATGCTTTTATTTTATTTTCTGCATATCCATTTTAATAGAGTTATATAAATACAAAATAATAATTTTTTTATTAAAGTCAGCTAAAAGTGACACCATACCACCTATATTTATATTTCCTGAATCCTTCTGACTAATCTCGATGCATTCTGTGACCCATAGATCAACCCAATCAGGACACCCTACACCCTTAGGTGTCACAGCCCAAAGACACTTGAGATCAAACTTGAGAAGATGCGTAGGCTCCCCTTTTCCAAGCACTATCAAGACCAAAAATCGATGGACAAAACAGATGGCAGGGTGTGGAATGGAAGTGTTCTTACATCGACTATGCCACACTTTGCCAGTTATAGCATACCAGAAACAATTTTCATTAAAGCTCTCTGTCCCCTCAATACTTCCATCTACCCTATAGTCTCAACCAAAGGCTTCACTTATTTCATGAAAACCCATCCTATACTCGTTTTCATTTAGGTTACATGAGATAAATGGACCATCTTCATCATGATGTCTTTGCATAGTGGACAAAAATTCGAGTGTGTAGCGCTCATAAGTGGGGGCTCAAATGTACAAAAACCGTCTAAACCAACTTTCCTTAACAAAAATTGAACCGGCTCAATGATTATTAACTCCTTTAGTGTGGGAACACAAGCAAACTTGGTCTCTTTAATTTTTCTACCCCCGTGAATCAATCTCGCCCACCTTTTTTTCTCATTTAATTTGTACCTAGATTTCGGAGGCCTAAGGTGTCAATCCTAGGGTGCCTTTGGGTAGAAGTAGTGTGTATATTGTTACTCTTTTGGCTTGCCATTCACCCTCTTTTTTTCTTTTTCTTTTTTTTTTTTAATATTATAGTAATGGAGAACACAACACTAACCAAGGTTTTCACCAAGAACAATCAATATCACCAAGAACAATCACTTGCACCTACAAGAACCACCCAAGTTAAACCAACAAATAACAAGGACACAAGAGAATTAGAGCTAAATCAAAATAAAATAAAGTAGTTTATGAGATTTACCTAATAAAGTGATGAAGTAAACAATGTGACACAAAATGCACTTGTAGAAACATGTAACCTTCAAAGAACAAGATTGAAGTCCCAATTTCTGAAAATGAAGCCTCAATCAGAACCCCCAAACTCTAGGGTTTATTGTCAAACCCATCAATTAAGTTAATTTGGTCCGATTTTTAAGTCTATGTAGTTCATTTTATTTTTTTCTACATATCCATTTTAATAGCCCCCCACACTGCCCCTGCACAGCAGCACCAACAAGCCCCCCACCCCTCTACACAACAACAGCCCCCCACCCCCCTACACAACACCAGCAAGCCCCCCCCCCCACCCCCCTACACAACAGTTGCACCCTACACCACAACTGCACAACAGCATCATCAAGCCCCCCGCCCCCCTAAACAGCACCAACAAGCCCTCCCCCCCTACACAGGTCCAACATGTCTTTTTTCCTCAACTCTTGAATCCTTGAAGTATATATTTTTATATAAAATAGTCAACCGTGATGAATGAAGTCGTTATTATTAATTATTTTGTCATTTAAAAAATAAAATCCTCATGAATTTTAAACTTTTTTTGAACTCGAATTGTCTAAATTAACTAGAATAATGATGTAATATGAAGAGTTCTTACGATCTACCCCGAAATATTTAAAAAATAAAAGATGCATGTAAACAAACCTGAACACCAGCAGAATGAGTATTTACATCGGCGACAGCTTCTTTAGACCCTTCTATACCATTTCCCCTGCCCCAAACAATAGGTCCAGCCTGCATACAACATAAAAAAAATAAAAAGTCACACTACAGATCAACACACCAATAACATATCACTCTTTCAAAAAACCAAAATAAGTACTTACCGGATCATTAGAAATCAGAACTTCATCACCATTGTCTCCGGTCCTCTTCTTCCCTTTACCATTGTTGTTTCCCTTTCCGTTGTCAATACCAACATTGCAAGTATCTCCAGTCTTCTTCCCCTTTCGCTGTCCACCACCACTATCACTCGAATCCTTCTTCTTCTTTCCAGCAACCTTTTCCACAACTGTCTTGTATCGCTTTGAAGTCTTACCAGTCCGACTTGGAATCGGAGGGTCCTTAACAACTTGTACTAGTCTTCCTCATCGACTAAATCATCCCCATTATTGTTGCCAACACCATGTTGCTCTTCCTCGGTTTGATTATTTGCTTCCTCATTTTCGACGTTGTGTTCTTCATCTTTGTCGGTTTCTTGTTCATTTTCATCATTCCGTTCATTCCTTTCACCACCACAATGCCGGGTTGTTGAAGCTGGAGTGGACTGTGGGTTTTTCCCTTTTTCATTTCCAACACAAGAGGGAGTGTGAATAACATTCTCATTCTCAAGCATGTTTATTTTTTCATCAACTTGTATATCCATTAACTCCAAAAGCTCAAGTACCAAACTAATTGCTCACTTATAAGCAGAAGCCTTCGAGCACACTCTATCAAACACAAGCTGGAGCTTATCATAATCACGTGCTTGTTCCGTCTTGGAGGGGTCATGGTATGCTACTTTGATACAAGTGTGAATCCTTTGAATGTCCTTCCTCCACTGCCTAAGAATATAAGCCTCAGAAACGAACATCTCGGACATCTGCTATATCATACACTTTAATCATGTGCCTGCACATGATTCCATTGCAATTGAACAACTTGCACTCACACTCTACCAGATTCGTCGTTGAGTCATGAACTGCCCGGAAGTACCACTTGTCTTGGGTTAAATACTCCTTCTTGGTGTGTTTATTCCTACGCCACACCCTATCCTGAAAAAGATACTTCGTCTTACGCTCTGACACCTTTTTCTCAGATTTGCAATTAAGGTACCAAATGCATGAACACTCTCTTTGAACCTCCTTGAACTTCATAGTGGTGTACAGTCTTTGAAAGATTCCCTCCGTCGGGAAACCGGTCAACAGTTGCAATGTCCTCGCTTCTGTATGAGCATCAAACTCCCTCTCTGTCTCTGATCTAACCTCCATTGCCTCACAATAACTCTCAACAAATTGTCGAAGCTTTGTGTGCTTGGTTACATAGTCATCAAAAAATGCATGTATGCTTTCTACCCTCTAAGTGGTCTTCATCCCAGCCCAAAAATAATTCTTTGTATACGCAGGCACCCACATCTCACGCTCCTCATAAAGCCCTTTAAAGAAAAAAAATAAAAGGTTAATAATAAACTACTTAAATCGAACTATTAATATTAACTTCAAACAAAAAAAAAAATATGAATCTTAATGTTGACACAATATCTAATGATAATGGCTATTAACCATGACAAACCTGATATCCACTCCTTACCAGCCAAGCCATACTCGTTGATGACACTTTCCCAACTGCTCTCAAATTCAGCAACATCCAAACTATCATATATTGCAGCTAGGAGCGCATTTTTCATTTCTCCATAGGCGTTGTGCCTCCCTAGCTTGTCTCCAAATTTCGACGTGATGTGCCAAATACACCATCGATGTCGCGTATTTGGCATGCTCACTGTTAGGGTCCTCCTCATTGTTGGTGTAATACCCCGAAATTTAGGGCCAGAAAATTTCGCGGTTATTAGTTCTATTTATTTGTTCTAAGTCCAAAAGGCCCAATTAATTTGGATTGTTTTATTTTATTTTCCTCTCTTTTTCTCAAATTGGGACAATGACCCAATTTTTCCCTCTCCTTTATGACATGGCCGGCCCCCTCCTTCCTTTTGGGCCAATGTCACTTCTTTTGTTTAATTTAATTAGTTAAATGATTTAATTAATTAAATTAAATAATTATTTTAAAACCCTAAAACCTAGTCTTCTAGGCCTATTTGCTAGGTCCAATTGCCCCCTTTTTCCCCTCCCTTTTCACGGCAATCCTATTGTTTTTTTTAGGGTTTGTTTGCTCTCTTTCTTCTATAAATACAAGACTTAGCAACTCATTTGTTTTCTAATTGCAAAAAGCTTTGAACTCCAAAAATATTTTTCCTCCTTTTCCTCTCAAAAGGGCTGAACCATATTCACCCAAAGTGGTGAATTTTTCCTTGGAAAATTTAAGCGATTTAAGGTAACTATGCTATTTCGTTTAATTTCGATACAAGTTAATCACATAGTTAATTAGGATTAAAACATGAAAATTGTTAGGAATTAGTGTCACGATCACCTAGAAAATTTCGAATCATATGATAGGATATTATGTAATTTTTTTTCTTGATGATAATATGTAATCTTTATGAATTATTATGAAATTTTCTTGATTATTTTATGTAGTTTCTTGAAATCTTTAATTGTTGAATAATTAATTGTATGAATTTATTTATTGATCAAATCTTTTTATTTCTTGATGAATTTTTCGTGGAAGTTTCTTTAGTGTTTGATTATGAATCATGATTTATTTTGTGGCAAAATTCGTCCTTTTATTGCTTATAATAATTTAATCTTTCAAACCGGTAAAACTGTCCAGATTTGGTTTACGAATTTATTAAGATACTTAATCAATTCGGATGGCTACGAAATTTTAGGTGGAAGTCAGTAATAATGTTTTACAGCTTGTGTTAAATGTTCGTAATTTTTAAAGTTCTTTTGATGTGGCAGAAAAATCTGAAACTGAATTCAGCCTAATCTGATTTGTTAGTTATAAAATTCCTTAGAAATAGTAAAAGATGTTATTTTTGGACGAAATTTATGCACGTTAAACCATGAACCTACATATAGATCCCATCAAAATTTCCAGATTATTCGAGACCTTTTAATGGTGGTTCTTAATTTAATACTTTAAAATCAGATTGTGTAAAATATGGTGTTTTAAGGATAATTTTAATGTTTATTATAAAGTTCGCTATGATTTATTGGTTATTGAATTTAATTAACTAAATACGTAATTTTTGGTATTGTTGTTCATGATTTTCGAGTGGTATAAAATATGAAAGGTAGAATTTTTATCATGTTTTATGCAATTTTTGGTGATAATTATTAATTATTCGAATTATTGTTAATTGAACTGATTTTGTTAATTATTATGTTGATGAATTTATCTAATTAGTAAACTAACTCTAAAATGTCGAGTAGGTTAGTTATTGTTGACCAATTTTAGTTTAATTATTTTGGCTTATAATAATATTGGAACAATTTTGGGAATTAGTATTATTATTATAATTATTAATATTTATAATTAGGGATAAGTTATAATATGAAAGGGTAATAATAATACGATTAAAGGACTTAGCTATTATTATTTATTATTATATTATAGTTAAGGAAGTCGGTAGGGATAAGTTACAATAAGGATAATAAGATATTATTAGGGAAGGAAAGGAAACAGAGTAAAAGGGTAATTATTTGTTTCGATCTCTGGCTAGGAAAGACTTGGTATTTAAGGTGGCCAATATACGTGCCGCACCTCTCTTTCCTGGGACTTCGAACATTTATTCCCGATTACGGTCACCTAGTACTTCTAGTTATAAGAAAGATAATAAGTTAAGATCGCCCCTACGATGACGCAAAGGTCATCAATCGGGTTAATAAGATAGGACGCCCTTTTTGATGATACACGAGTCATCAGATCGGGTTAAGTCGATGCCACTGCCCCATGGGATGAATACACGAGTTCACCCGGGCAGTTCTGGGTCTTAAAATATGTAGTCGTCTAAGTAGTAGTACACGAGCTGCTATTTAGGAGTTATGGCCATAGCTTAGGCTTAGTGGTGCACACGGGATCCACTACGGGCTGAATACACGAGTTCACCCCGGCATGTTTTAGGAAAGTTGTGGTGCACACGGGATCCACAACGAGCTATAATGACCGGTCCGTTAAGAAACAAAGATGAATGATATGATATGATATGATTACAAAGTTAAGATGGACGATATGATATGATTACGAAGTTAAGATAATATAAGGTTCAATATGATAATTAAAGTATAAGATTGTATAAAGTATAAGTTAAGTATTAGAAGTAATGTATTATGATTGGTATAAGTCTTCCGCTGTGTATGTCTGTATATGTATAACTCTGGAATGTATGTATGTATAAATGTTTTCGTATGTATGCTTGTATTGTATACGTATTTTGTACGTACCTCTAACCGTATTTTGCAAGTATTGTTATACGTATTGTATACGTACTTTTATACGTATTGTGTATGTATTTCTAACCGTATTTTGCAGGTATTATTATACGTATTGTATACGTATTTTTACACGTATTTTTTTGTACGTATTTGTATACGTACCCCGTATGTACTTGTGTATGAAATGTTATTTGTATACATGTGTTTTCGTGTGTTATCCTATGCTATTATGTGTTTAGCGGTCCCTTACTTAAACGGGACAGCCTAGTTACTCACCACTGACGGTGGACCCCCCCTCAGTTTCAGGTGACGATGCAGCTGCGTAGTCGGGCTTCCGCTGTTTGGGCTTTGTTGAGGCAGAGTTTTAGTTCCACCTTAGTATTTTTTTTCTAGAATTCAATAAGACAATATTACATTATTTCTTTTATTTTCCCAGCATGTTGGGAAAACATTATTTTAGTTTACGTAATTCTTTAAGTATTCTACCTTTATCGACTTTTGGGATTAATTTCAGACTTTTAAGTTAATAAAAGATGTTTCTATTCTAAATATATAATTAATGTTTAATTTAATGCTTAAGTAATGATCCGCAAGTCGTTTTCCTTCGTCAAACGACAGCTTAAAAAGTCGGGTCGTTACAGTTGGCGCCTGATCTGTAAGAATGGCTGCTGGTGCTTTGCCATTCATGCATTGCACCCACTTACAAAATACCCACACAAGTGTTTCTACCGTCTCACGCGAAATTAGAGCACAACCCAACAAAATGGTTTGCCCATGGTGATTCACACCAACAAAATTAGCAAAGGGCAACCCGTACTTATTCGTCAAATACGTTGTATCAAATACAACAATGTCACCAATCTCCAAGTACGCTGCCCGACTACGAGCATCTACCAACAATATGTCTTGCAAAGAATTACCATTATCTAACCGAAATGTATAAAAGAAATTTGATTTCCTTCCGTCATCTTATCAAAATATTTTAACATTGCTTCAGCATCTGCCTCTTCAAACTTCAACCTCTTCTCCTTTCAATTTCGTTACTCACATCCCTCTCTGAAATTCCAACCTCGTCAAATCCATTACACTCCTTCTCAAGCAAATTATGAATTTCAGCTACCATAAGGCCCGCCGCTGATCCCAACTTCAGCTTCCGTCGGACATTTGATGTCATCTTCTACTTCCGAACAACAGCCAAATGCCTTGTATTTGAAGGGCTTGGATTATGGTTCTTATGCTTGTAATGCCCCGAAATTTCGGGATATTTTAAAATTTTTATAATTAATTAAATATATAATTAATTGGCTATTTAATTGATTATTGTTTAATTAATTATTAGTTTTTGTAGCAGTCTAGTTATTTTAATCCTGGCCCGAACCTTTTTATCTTGTCATGCCAAAACCCGAGCCCAATCTATTGTTTTCTTTTCCACCTCACGGCCCATATTACTTATCTTTTAATTGTTTAACCAATATTACTAATTCCTTACCTATTCTAACTGATTCCAAAAAAAACCCTACTTTTACTCTTGCTCACCTATTCTTTCTCCTATAACTTTAGGAAACCAAAACCCCTATTACTACTAACCCCACACGGCCAAGCCCCCTTTTTGGATTCAACAATTGTTCACCATTTTTTTTTTTTTCCTATCAAACAATTCATAAGAAAATCCCTAAACTCTTCTCCATCCATCCAATCAACCAAGAATTGAAGCAAGAACGCTAAAAGAAGCCAAGAACCGTGTGATCTTGGGTATTTTCGAACCTTCTTACAAATCTAAGGTAATTGGATTGCTTTTACTTAATCTTTAGGATAGATTAGTTTCATAGTTTTTAGAATATGATTTGGAATTGTTTAGAACAATGTAGGATTGTTTAGAATTAATGTTTTGAATTGATTATTTGCCTTTAATGAAGAATGTCGAGTAGTACTATGATATTTTCTTGTGAAGGCTTGATGAATCTTTATTTGTTTTAATTAATTTTATGCTTGAATTAATTTATTTAATGGTATAATTATAATAAATACTTGTATAAAGGTTGTTAAATCTTGTTCTTGAATTCTTTCTTGAATTTCGTGTGGTGAAGGGAATATTATGATGATTGTTGTGACAATTTCTTGAATTATTAGGATAATCTTTAATGTTTAATTGTTATTTTAAGGTCTTGAATTAAAAAGAATTAATTTTTACTTGTTATTCTAAAGTGTCGAGTGACTTAGAATAATTTTAGGTGCTTCTTTAATGTTTTATCTTTAATCAAGATTTATTTCGTGGCAAAATTCATCCTTTTCTTGCTTGAAATAATTTAATCTTTCAAACCGGTAAAACTGTCCAGATTTGGTTTATGAATTATTCAAGGAACTTAATCAATTCTGATTGCTACTAAATTTTAGGTGGAAGTTATTAATACTGTTTTACATCTTGTGTTAAATTTTCATAATTTTTAAAGATCGTTTGCTATGGCAGAAAAATCTGAAACTGATTACAGCCTAATCTGATTTGTTAGTTATAAAATCCCTTAAAAATAGTAAATGATGTTATTTTTGGACGAAATTTATGCAAGTTAAACCTCGAACCTATATTTAGCTTCCATCAAAATTTCCAGATTATTCGAGACCCTTAGACGGTTGTTCTTAATTTAAATCTTTAAAAATCAGATTGTGTAAAATAGGGTGATTGAATTATTAAAACATGTTATTATTAATTCTTGAAATGTTCTTGATATATCTTGGCCCTATAATTGTCGTGTGATGTTATACAGTTAAAGGATTAACTTTTGATCTTGTTCTTGATTAATCTTGATGTCTTGATGCTGTTGCATAATTTATTTATTTATTTATTAGGTTAATTTATTTAATTATTGATAAAGGTATTTAATTAATTTAAAGTGTTAATTTTGGTATTATTTCTCCAAATTGTCGAGTGACCCAAAAGAATAAAGATAGGATTTTTATCATGTTTAGGTAATTTATGATGAATTTATTTAATTATTATTTTTTTTAGATTAAAATGTCGTGTGGTCTCATATTTTATTTGATCCATTTTAGTTTAATTTTGGACTTACAATATTATTAATAGGTAATTATAGGAAGCATTATAATTATTATAATTAAAGGAATTAATAGAGATAAGTTGCAATACGAAGGAAAGTAACAACATAATTATTACCATTAAAAGGAATTAATAGGGATAAGTCGCAATATGAAGGAAAATAATAATATGAATAAAGGAAGGGTTATGGGTAAAATATGACAAGATAAGTATTTCGGGGGAAGGTTTCCTTTGTATATGTGTATAGTATGAATTTCGTGTATTTGTGACTGTATGGTATACGTATATTGTATGTATTTCTAACCGTATTTTGCAGGTATTTTATACGTATTGTATACGTATTGTTATATGTACTTTGTACGTATTCCGTATGTATTTTTGTACGTATTTTTATACGTATTCCGTATGTATTTTTGTACGCATTTTTGTACGTATTCCGTATGTATTTTTGTACGCATTCCGTATGTATTTTTGTACGTATTTTTGTACGCATTCCGTATGTATTTTTGTACGTATTTTTGTACGTATTCCATATGTATTTTGTATGTATTTTCGTACGCATTCCTTATGTATTTTTGTATGTATTTCCAAGTATTTCTGCATTATTTTTTCCGCATGATGTTGGTCATTTTCGAGTGGTATAAGTTTAGTTTGGAGTTTGAGTCAAGTTAAGATGAACAAGATTGGATTAGAAGTTAAGCTATGACGATAAGGAATTGAATTGAGGATTGGAATAGAACAGAACAGAACAGAATTGAATTGAAAAGATGATTAACTATGAAGTGACCACCTATCTAGTGGCTCATGTGCCATGAACATAGGTATAGTCGAAGCCACTGTCCTATCTTCGGATTGGGGACAGTTCTTGATCCCAGTGCTTGGGGAGTAGATCCTTGTGGTTGACCCGGCATGAGCAAGGAAAGTTGGGGGGAGTAGATCTTCGTGGTTGACCTCTTACGAGCATATGACTGGTCACGGATTAGCACCTGATTGGGAAAGAACAGAAAAGAAGAGTCGTTGATGAGGATTAGAAGTCTAGAATTGGTTGAGCTGAGCTGAAGGTCTTGTTGAGGATGACTTGTATGATTGTTTTCCGCTGCGTACTTGATGTGATTGCTTGATTGACTTCTTTGCATGATGACTTGTTCGACAGTTCAGATGATCTGTTCTGATTATTATGTTTCTAATTGTGTTCTACTGATTAAGTAGAACAATCTAATTACTCACCACTGACTGTGGACCCCCCATTCTATTTCAGGTACAGGTGGTGATTGAGTTTAGGCTACGTATGGGCTGGGATTGTGAGCTAGCCAGCTTAAAAGTGACCCGATGACTAGTTTAGATTATGTTTATTTGATTTAGTAGTCTTTTCTTTATTTTTATTTATTTATTTTTTTAATAGTAAAGGATATTGGTTTGATATTTATTTTGGGATTATCTAACAATTTTTAATGAATAATATGATTAAGTTTTAGAGCTTCCGCTGTAGTTTATGAACCTAACTTTGAAGTTTTAGAAGTTAATGATCTGTGATTGTTGTTTTCTCCGAAAACAACGCTGCTAAATTACGGGTCATTACAATGCTCATTAACAACTTTCCTCAACTGCCACATATTGTCATCATTCACACTTGCATAAATCATTGTTGAACATTCACATTTATTTGACACGCTAGTTGTTTCCTTCTGCTTTTATTGCGTGTCAGTTACATAACCTGTGACGACCCGACTTGTATAAATCGGCGCGGAAGGGACCGACGAGTCGAATTGTCGAACTAGCAAACAAACATACTTAAAACCTAAAATCAATACCTCAATTATATTACTAAGAATCCCAAACGTACAAATACCACAAGTTTGTACAAAACTAAAACCTCAAATAGTCATTACTAAAGAATTAACTCCAAACCATAGTTAGAGTTAGAGTATACAATCCACTAGTTGTCCAAAATCTAATGACAGAAAATAAACTAAAACGAAGGAAAGTAAATCGACGCTCGCCCATTCCCAAGCTAAGCATCAATATCACCATCAGAGTTACCTGAAATACAACAAATCCACCATTAGTGGCGAGTAACATAACAGTTCCACCCTAAAGTGGATACTTATGAACATACTACATATCAGATAAACAAACCAAACAATCATATGCGAAATCAACCAAGACTTATCCAACCTTAAACTTAACATTATCTTTGTCGCTATCATTCGCATATTAGATCGGACTGTGCTCGTACGAACACATCTTACGTGATCGAACTTTCTTATTATGCCGGGAATGAGAATCTGACTCCCACACCAATGAACCCATCTTACGAAACCATATCAAAAGTGTAATGACCCAGATTTTTCGATATTTTTGTCATCGATTTATTTGTTATTTATGTTGTTTTATGTATGGTCCAAAATTTATTTGGACTATTTATTTTTATTTTATGTGAATAATTTCGATTAATTTTATTTTTGGTTGTTTATTATTTATTTTATTATTATATAATTAATTAGAATTTTTATTATTTAATTTTCTAATGGAAAAATTAACAAAAATAATCCCAACTTTGGTTGGTCTTCCGTTTTTAATCCCAACTTTTCGAAAACCAAAAATAATCCCAACTTTTTCTTTGGTTTTCCATTTTTGGACCCTCTTCAAATTTTAACCTACAACTACCGGTAAACCTTGCTAATTAGTCGGTTAAAATTTGAAGAGGGTCCAAAAATGGAAAACCAAAGTGAAAGTTGGGATTATTTTTGGTTTTCGAAAAGTAGGGATTAAAAACGGAAGACCAACCAAAGTAAACATGCAATAACAACCCTTAAAAAAAACAAGAACAACATCATTCAAACCCATAAACATCCAATAAAAACCATTAAAACAGAATTTTGCAAAAACCTAATTTCAAACCACACAAATTCAAACCCAGAAAATTTCAAACTTAACAACCTAAATTCAAACTCAAATTATAAACCCTAAATTCCAACAACAACAATTCAAATAATTTTACAAAACCTACGAAATTGTATTTACAGAGTAAAAAAAAAAAAGAACCTGGGGTTTGATTATTTGGAATTTTTTCCGCTGGAATAAATTGGGGCAATAACTGGAAGGAGAGTAAATTTCACAAACCTTGACTTTGCTTCAATGGCAATGGTTAACAATGGCAAAGGAATTTGGGAGGGAAAGGGTTTATGTCATAATTTGGGTTTTGGAGGGGAGATGAACTGTATTTTGTGTTTAAAACTCAATTAATATAAAATGAAAGAGTTTAATTATCATAGAAATAAGTTGTTTACCTTCGCAGCAAGTTACCGGTATAATGGTCCAAAAATGGAAAATCAAAGCAAAAGTTGGGATTATTTTTGGTTTTCGAAAAGTTGGGATTAAAAACGGAAGACCAACCAAATTTGGGATTATTTTTGTTAATTTTTCCTTTTCTAATTAGTTAATTAAATTTTGGGCCAAATGCAAATTAAGCATGATTAATCATGCATGAGTGCAATTAGCCCAATTGATCACCAAAATCCCATTTTTGCCATGTCATAACCGGCCCCCTCATGATTAGTGGCCTAATTGCCACTTGCTTCATGTTCACACCTTAAACCACTTCAATAAATAAAAGGGTTAATAAGACTTAAGAGTTCGTTTTGCCATCTTAAACACCTTTGATCATTTTTTGCTACAATTAAAGCCAAACACAAACACCCTCCTTCCAATTACTCCATTCCACATGCCTATTAGGCTTGTTCACCATCAATCCAACCAATTTGTTCATCATCATTTCAAAACTTAAACTTAAAGATTCAAACTCCATTGATCTTTAAGTATTCAAACACAAATTAATCTTCATTGCCATTTATCAACACTTGGGTATTTGGTTGGGTTTTGGGTTGGGTTCGTGTGGGTTGTTCGTGGATCGAGTGGTGGTGCACGGTGGTGCTCGTGTGAAGACAGTAGTCCGTGGTGGTGTCGTGCAAGAGCCGTGGTGGTGTTCGTGCAAGGACCGTGCGTGTGAGCCATGTTGGGCGTGTCAAGGGCCGTGTATTTGGGTTTTCCGGGCTACAAGTTTGTGTGATTGTGTGCTTGTTCATCAAAAAGGTAACATACTTTCTTACCTTAATATGTGTACTATGATTATAGGATAGATTAAGTAATCATGTTAGATGAATTTTCGATGTTTGTTTATCATGATTTGCGTGATTTTAAGTATGGATTTGGGTAATGGTTTCATGATGATTTACTTAAGTTTTCATGCATGTTTTTGATGAAGTTTTCATGTGGTTTTCGTATGAGTTTTGAGTTCTTGTTGAGTTCTTGATGAGTTCTTGATGGGTGCTTGATGAGTTCTTAGAGTTCTTTATGAGTTCTTGGATGAATCTTGAAATCTTGGAAGTTGGTCTTATGTTCTTTTAAGTACAAGTTTATTGATGTTTTTCCATGTATTATTTAAAGATAAGTAAGTTTTGTAAAGATTTTGAAAGGTAGTTTTAAAGAAGTTAAAGAAAGGTTTAAAGATTTGTTAAAGATTCGATAAATAATGATTATGAAGTAGTATTGATTTTGGTTAAACTCAAGAAAAGGCGAAAGAAGCGATCTTGAATATAACTTCGATGGTTGTAAGTAAGATTAGCTTAAGTTTACTTTTAGACGCCTAATCTTGGAGTAAGATTCTAAGTTTTGGGTTAAGACGGTGCCCCTATCCTGACTCAGTATTGGGATAGTGTATACTTTCTATGTTGTCTGTTTGATATGAATTTCCGTAAGATGGGGTTCATGGGTTTGGGAGTAAGATTCTCATTCCTTGCATAGTAGGAAAGTTCATTCGTGTAAGAAGCGTTTGTACGTGCATAGTCCGGTCTAAAATGTAAATGGTAGCGACAAAGATGTTTTTATGATTTTTAAGTTGGAATTATTTAAGTTGGTTAGTTTTACGATTAATAGTATTTTGGGACGTTTTTACCATATGTTGGTTGGTAGTCTGATATGTTGTTTGATTTGTTCTATGATTATGTGTATCCATGTTATGGTGGGACTGTTATGTTGCTCGCCACTTACAGTGGATTGTTTTTATTTTTCAGGTAATTCTGATGATGACTGTGCTGCTTAGCTATTGGTTGGGCGAGTGCCGTTATAGTGTTCTTGTTCTAGACTACGTTATGTTATTAGTTTGGACGTATAGTTTTTTATCTTTAGTGTATTTTGACTCTGACAGTATTTGGAGTTATTTTCTAGTATTGATACATTTGGGTATAGTATTGTACAACTTGTAGGTATTGTACGTTTTTGGGTTATAGTATTAATTTTGAGGTTTTGTTTCAATTTTTAGTATGTTTGTTTGTTAGATCGACAATTCGACTCGTTGGTTTCTTCCGCGCCGGTTTAAGCGAGTCGGGTCGTCACAGTTGGTATCAGAGCCGAATAGGTTTTAAGTGAAGTTTTAGGATTTGAGTAAAACCCAGGAGTTGAGAGCTTTACCATTCCCGAGTGATAAACCCAATTTAGAATCAGTTAAGGGAGAAGAGTTGTAGAAGAATCCGGGATAAGACTCTTTTTACTACTTTCTTTTGTGTGTATACTTGACTGGAGTGTGGATTTTTAACTGACATTGTCTCTTTTTGTTTGTCTGTTGCTGCGATGATTTCAGCATGTCCACACCTCGCGGGACAAGTTCGGGTCGACAGAGGTTACGAGCGCTCGAGGAGGCGATTCTTACGCTTGTGCATCATAGTCGTCAGCCATCGGGATCGCAGTCGACGTTCGATCGTATCGCTCGTCATCGACTAACTACTTACGATGGGGTTGCCGACCCTACGACGTTGGAGAGTTGGATCCGCGAGATGGGGAAGCTCTTCGACGCGACGTTTTGTCCCAAGCACGAGAAGGTCCAAATCACCACTTACTACTTGCGTAGAGAGGCCGATAACTGGTGGAGCGTAGCGAAGAACACGTGTATGCCCCTACATCTGATGTCTTGGGCCGAGTTTGTAGCTAAGGTCCAGGAGAGGTTCTATCCCGACGAGTTACAGTGGCAGAAGCAGGAGGAGTTTCTTACTCTCGCTCAGGGTAAGATGACGGTTCAGGCCTACACCGATAAGTTCGCCGAGCTATCGAGGTTTGCTACATCGGTATTGCCATCTGAGGAGGAGAGGGTCAAGCGCTACATCAAAAAGCTAGATCCGAGGATTCGCGGCCATTTGATCAGTAGTGGAGCGAAGACATTACAGCGAGCTTACGAGGTAGCACTTGAGATCCAGACGTCTGTCATCGAGGAGGATACGAGCAAGAAGAGGACTCCGACCCCGGTGACGTCGCCATCATTTAAGAAGCCCCGGTTCAGTGCACCTAGCAGTACCACTCTGACCACTAGTTCGTCTCAGGGATCAGGGAGTTCGAGATGCAGAGGATGTGGCAAGGACTTCCATCCAGGGAAGCGATGCGACGGGACGCCCATTACATGTTTTATCTGTGGGAAAGAAGGCCACAAGGCGTCAGTTTGCCCCGAGAAGAAGCCAGGCACCGAGACCAAGCAACTTCCAGCACCGGCTAAGACTCCAGTGAAGAATCGAGTCTACTGTATGACTGAAGCAGAGGCAGAGGTCCAGCCAGACGTAGTCTCAGATAGATTTCTTGTCTCTGGTATTTTAGCTCTTGTTTTATTTGATTCTGGTGCCACAGTTTCTTTCGTGGCTAGTAGTTTTGTCTCGAGGACTAATCTTCGAGACAATTCCCCTGTTAGTTCGATCATAACTCTCCCTTCTAGAGAGGATTTTTTTTGTCAGCGCGAGTTCCGAGGAGTGCCCATCATTATAGCTGGAGAGCAGGCGACGGCTGATCTGAAGGAGTTCCCGCTGATGGAGTTCGATGTCATTCTTGGCATGGACTGTCTATCGAGGTATCGAGCGACTATCCGTTGCCGAGACCAGTCAGTGACATTCCGAGGATTGCAAGGCAATCAGATTACCTATTCTGGGATCGTTCTGAAGAAGGGTGTTAGGGTAATCTCAGCCTTGAAAATGAGAAAACATCGCCAGAAGGGCGATATGGTGTTCCTATGTCAGGTAAGGGACTTGACTGAGGATAGTCTGTTGGACGATATACCTGTAGTGAGGGATTTCAGAGAGGTATTTCCTGATGAGCTACCGGGAGTTCCACCCGAGCGCGATGTCGAGTTTAATATTGACTTAGCACCCGGGACAACGCCGATTTCGAAGGCACCTTACCAGATGGCACCATCGGAGTTGCAGCAGTTAAAAACTCAACTCCAGGATTTGATCGATAAGAGCTTCATTAGGCCAAGCGTTTCTCCATGGGGAGCACCTGTGCTCTTTGTGAAGAATAAAGACGGTAGTATGCGCCTGTGCATAGACTACCAAGAGTTGAATTGGGTAACTATCAAGAATAAGTACCCGTTGCCTAGGATTGAGGACCTGTTCGATCAGTTACGAGGAGCAGGAGTGTTTTCGAAGATAGATCTTCGATCTGGATATCATCAGATTCCGGTCAAGAAAGAAGACATCCCGAAGACCGCTTTTCGTATGAGATACGGCCACTACGAGTTTGAGGTGATGCCTTTTGGCCTCACTAACGCACCAGCCGTGTTCATGGATCAGATGAACCGGACTTTCCATCACTTACTCGATAAGTGCGTTGTAGTATTTATAGATGATATCTTAGTCTATTCGAGAGATGAGTCTGAGCATGCAGAGCATCTCCGGATGGTACTAGAGATATTACGAAAGAATAAGTGGTTCGCGAAACTCTCCAAGTGTGAGTTTTGGCTTTGCGAAGTAGCATTTCTGGGTCACGTAATTAGTAAAGAAGGCATTAAAGTAGACCCAGCAAAAGTTAAGGCTGTTATAACGACCCTGATTTTATGGTATTTCTGCCATAAATTTATGTGCATTTATGTGATGCTATGTATAGTTCAAACTTAGTTTTGAACTATTTATTTTGTTTTCTGTGAATAATTTCGATTTAATTCAAAATATTTTATTTTGATTAGTTATTATTTATGATTAATTATTATTTAATTAATTAGAATTTTTATTATTTAATTTTCTAATTAATTATTTAATATTTTGGGCTAAATCGATTTAAGCATGATTAGTCATGCGGTTTTTGTAAATTAGCCCAATTATTCACGAAAGCCCATTTTTGGCCCTTTTCTCTTGCTTGGCCGGTTGGCCCTAGTATTTGGGGGCAAATTTTGCCACTTGCCTCATGTTCACACCTTAACTAACCCTATATATAGAGGAGTTAGTAAGGCCTTTTGTTCATTTTGCCATCCTTGCCATTTTATGCACTTGCCATCAAAAGTTTAAACACAATTCTCTCCATTTGCCTTGCCACTCTACACGCCATTTTTGGCTATTGATCATCACCAATTGTTCATCATTCTATCTAATTCCAAACTTAAAGATTCAACCTCTATTGATCTTTAAGTACCAAAACACAATTTAAACCTCAACAATTTTGTTCAAGATCATTGGATGGGTTTGGTTTTGGGTTCGTGTGGGAGCCGTGTGGTTCGAGTGGGTTCGTGTGGTGGACCGTGTTGATCAAGGTGGTCCGTAGTGGTGGCTGTGCAGTGGCCGTGCAGCAGTGGTCGTGTGTCGTGGTGGTGGTGCAACCGTGTTGAAGCCGTGGTGCTGTGTTGCTCGTGTGGTGCACTCGTGTTGAGGCCGTGTGTGTGTGTTCGAATTCCGGGCAGCTTCTTGTGTTGTTTTTGTGTGTATATCTTCAATAAGGTAACATACTTTCTCAACTTGATTGGCATACTATGTTTCATAGTATAGATTAAATGAATAGGATTGGTTTAAATGAAGTTTTGATCATGTTTTTGAGTAAGCATGTAAATCTGATTTTGTGTGGTTTAATGATGATTTTGATGATTGAAAATGACTATTTTTATGTTTGATTGCGTTGGTTTTAAGTTCATGTTGATCATGTTAAAGTTTGATGAATTTTGGATGATAGTAAGTTGGTAATTTCATGATTATAAGTTGAGTTATGCGTGTGATATTTGAATGTTGGATGAGTTCTTGGTTGAAGTTCTTGAATCTTGATTGAGTTCTTGATTGAAGTTCTTGGATCTTGGATGAGTTCTTTATGAATCTTGGTTGAGTTCTTTAAGTTCTTGTTAAGTTTTGATGAGTCTTGATAAGTTCTTGGTTGAGTCTTGGAAGTTAAAGAAAGTAGTTTTGATTTAAAGAAAGTTAAAGATAATGTTAAAGAAAGTTAAAGAATGGATTAAAGAAAGTGGTTTAGTCTTGGTTAGACTCAAGATTAAGGCGTAAAGGCAATCTTGAGAATAACTTCGTATTTTTAACTAATTATTTTCGAGAATAAAGGCGCAAAGGCAATTCTTCAAATTAATTAAGTTATGATAAAAGATGTTAAAGAATTAAAGATTTGTTAAAGATTAGCTTGATTTCGTAACTAGACGCCTAAAACTTAGAGTAAGATTCTATGTTTTTGGGTTAAGACGTTGCCCCTATCCTATCCGTGGTATTGGGATAGTTGGTGGTCTTACTATGTTGTCTTCGGATGTGGATTTCCAGTAAGATTGGTTTCACGGGACTTGGGAGTAAGATTCTCATTTTCTAACATAGTAGAAAGTTCGAATGCGTAAGATGCGTTCGTACGTGCATAGTCCGGTCTAGTCTATGAATGATAGCGCCAAAGATAAGTTTTGGATAAGTTGGTCAAGTCGAGTTTATTAATGGATGATTGTCGCATATTTGGTGTTGTGATTTGGATATTTGATTTGTGCTATATTCATGTGTATTCCCATTAGGGTGAGTCAGTTATGTTACTCGCCACTGATGGTGGACTGTTGTTTGTTTTCTTTTCAGGTAATTCCGATGATGAGGCTCTTGCTTAGTTTTGGGTTGGGCGAGCGCCGATATTATGATTTAGTTGTATTTTCATTATTCTGTGATTTTGGATAGTATTAGACTATAGTAGTGACTTGTATACATTTGTTTTGGACTCTGACATGTGTTTGGAGTTTCGTATATTAGATTTGATAGTATGACTTTTGGTTTAGTATTGTACAAACTTGTGGTATTTGTACTTTTGGGTTTTAAATAATAATATCTTGAGGTATTTGTTTTAGTTTTTAAGTATTGGAGTTGTTAGTTATGACTATTCGACTCGTCGGTTTCTTCCGCGCCGATCTAAGCGAGTCGGGTCGTCACAGCTGTAGTTGAATGGAGTAGCCCGAGAAATGTGGCGGAGGTTCGTAGTTTTCTGGGTTTGGCCGGATACTATCGACAATTCGTCCAGGACTTCTCCAAGATTGCTAGGCCATTGACTAGTCTCCTACAGAAGGAGATCCGATTCGTTTGGACGGAGGCTTGCGAGCAAGCGTTTCAGCAGTTGAAACAGAGCTTAGTCTCTGCTCCTATTCTTACCCTTCCGAACGATGAGGAGGATTTCGAGGTCTATAGTGATGCGTCTAAGAGTGGCATAGGTTGTGTGCTAATGCAAGGTGGGAAGGTCATCGCTTACGCATCGAGGCAGCTGAAGGTGCATGAGCGTAACTACCCCATGCATGACTTGGAGCTAGAAGCTGTAGTATTCGCGCTTAAGATCTGGAGGCACTATCTCTATGGTGGTTCGTGTAAGGTATTCACGGACCATAAGAGTCTCAAGTACATCTTTACTCAGAAAGACCTCTATATGAGGCAGAGAGGATGGCTTGAACTTATTAAGGGCTACGACCTGACGCTTAATTATTGCGAGGGCAAGGCGAACTTAGTTGCTGACGCACTAAGTCACAAGAATCGATTGAGCTTCAGTACAAGCCGTAGTTCCGTCAGATTTCGTCTGACGTCTATGAGTGCCGAGCCTAAATTATTTCAAGAGTTGCGCGAGGGTCAGCAGAATGATCCGCATTTAGCTAGGATTCGAGAGGCTTTACGGCAAGGAAAAGCCGTTGGCTTCGAGATCTCTTCCGATGGTAGTCTGCGATTTCGAGGGAGGTGGTGTGTACCGGACAGTTCTGATCTTAGGAACAGAATCATGTCTGAGGCACATAACTCGCCCTACTCTGTTCATCCTGGAGGTAACAAGTTGTACCAGGACCTTAAGGGCCAATTCTGGTGGCCTAAGATGAAGAGGGATGTAGCAGAGTTTGTAGCTCGATGTTTAGTGTGTCAGAAGGTTAAGATCGAGCATCAGAGACCTGGAGATCTTTTGCAGCCACTACCCATTCCGACCTGGAAATTCGAGTCGGTATCTATGGATTTCGTGGTTAGCCTACCTACCTGTAATGGTATGAACGCCATTTGGTAATAGTGGATAGGTTGACCAAGGTCGCTAGATTCATACCGATAAAGATGACCTGGTCGATGGAGCGCCTAGCAGAGGCTTATACCCAGGACATTATCCGAGTTCACGGAGTTCCGAGGGAGATAGTTTCTGATCGTGAGCCGAGATTCTTATCTCGTTTCTGGAAGTCAGTTCAGGAAGCCTTTGGGACGGAGTTGAAGCTGAGCACCGCATTTCACGCGGCGACAGATGGTCAGACTGAGAGGACCATCCAGTCTCTGGAGGATATGTTACGAGCATGTACTCTAGAGTATCATCAGACTTGGGTACGTATGCTCTGCTTGGTAGAGTTTTCCTATAATAACAGTTATCACTCCATCATCGATATGGCTCCGTACGAAGCCCTGTATGGCAGGAAATGTCGGAGTCCGATTTGTTGGAATGATATCAGTGATACTGTGGCTTTGGGACCTGAGATGGTACGAGATACCGTAGAGAAGGTCCGAGTCATTCGGTCTAAGATGTAGGCCGCACAGAGTCGTCAGAAATCCTACGCCGATAATCGACGTAGACCACTGACTTTCGAGGTAGGTGACAGAGTCTTGCTTAAGGTTTCATCATTCAAAGGAGTGGCACGCTTTGGTCAAAAGGGGAAACTCCGACCAAAATTCGTGGGACCTTACGAGATACTAGAACGAGTTGGGGAGGTGGCATATCGATTGGCATTACCACCTAGTTTGTCTAATGTTCACGATGTGTTCCATCTTTCCCAGCTAAGGAAATATGTACATGATCCTACCCACATCATTCCAGTGGAATCGACCACATTTGAGCCGAATCTGACATTCGAGGAGCGACTAGTTCAAATCTTGGATCGCGAAGTGAGGACCCTCCGGCGTAAGCAAGTCCAGCTAGTCAAGGTGTTGTGGAGAAATCAGAACCATGAGGAGGCGACTTGGGAGATAGAGGCGTCCATGAGGCAGAAATATCTGGAGCTGTTTGAGGGTGAGCAATCTCCTTTGCCTTAAATTTCGGGACGAAATTTCTTTTAGGAGGGGAGCTTATTGACTAATTCATGTTCATTGGGTATGGCCGTATGGTATACATGAAAGAAACAAATCCGACCCAAATCCAACCCAAAACTCTAAACCCTAAACCCAATACTAATATGAAAACTAATCAGAAAAAATTGGGTCATGAACATAAAAATAAAATCTGAAACTCATTTTTAGACTGTACTCAAAGACCCGTTTTGAATTAGTGACTGACCAGGTACCGACCTGACTGACCAATTTATATCAATAAAAAAATTATAAACTAAACAAATTAATATATTGATCGATCATAGATACAAACAAATGCATCTATTTTTTAATGAGTTAACCAAAATAAATATCAGTTTTTATATTTTTTTAGTGTTACCTTGAATTGTTACTTATTATTAAATGTTATATCTTTTGAACGTATATATGTTATATATAAGGGTACATAATTACTTCAAAATTGTTACTTAGATAAAGTGTTACTCTTATGTGTTACCTAATAAAAAGTGTTACCTCAAAAGTGTTATATTTTAAAAAAGTGTTATCTAAATATGTTACCAATTAAAAAGTGTTACCTAAAAAGTGTTACATATAAAAAAGTGTTACTTGAATGTGTTACCTTTTAAAAAGTGTTACCTAAAAGTGTTACATATTAGTAAAGTGTTACAAAAGTGTTACATTCATACTTCTAAAATTTAGATTATGTAAAAGTGTTACCTTTGCATGTTACCTAAAGTCACTTTTGTTGTAGTGGAGGTTGTAATGACCCAAATTTTTCGGTATTTTTGTCATTGATTTATTTGTTATTTATGTTATTTTATGTATGGTCCAAAATTTATTTGGACTATTTATTTTTATTTTATGTGAATAATTTCGATTAACTTCGATTATTTTTATTTTTGGTTGTTTATTATTTATTTTATTATTATTTAATTAATTAGAATTTTTATTATTTAATATTCTAATTAGTTAATTAAATTTTGGGCCAAATGCAAACTAAGCATGATTAATCATGCATGAGTGCAATTAGCCCAATTGATCACCAAAAGCCCATTTTTGCCATGTCATAACCGGGCCCCTCATGATTAGTGGCCTAATTGCCACTTGCTTCATGTTCACACCTTAAACCACTTCTATAAATAGAAGGGTTAATAAGGCTTAAGAGTTCATTTTGCCATCTTAAACACCTTTGATCATTTTTTGCTACAATTAAAGCCAAACACAAACACCCTCCTTCCAATTACTCCATTCCACACGCCTATTAGGCTTGTTCACCATCAATCCAACCAATTTGTTCATCATCATTTCAAAAATTAAACTTAAAGATTCAAACTCCATTGATCTTTAAGTATTCAAACACAAATTAATCTTCATTGTCATTTATTAAGACTTGGGTATTTGGTTGGGTTTTGGGTTGGGTTCGTGTGGGTTGTTCGTGGATTGAGTGGTGGTGCACGGTGGTGCTCGTGTGAAGACGATAGTCCATGGTGGTGCCGTGCAAGAGCCGTGGTGGTGTCGTGCAAGAGCCGTGGTGGTGTTCGTGCAAGGACCGTGCGTGTGAGTCGTGTTGGGCGTGTCAAGGGTTGTGTATTTGGGTTTTCCGGGCTGCAAGTTTGTGTGATTGTGTGCTTGTTCATCAAAAAGGTAACATACTTTCTTACCTTAATATGTGTACTATGATTATAGGATAGATTAAGTAATCATATTAGATGAATTTTCGATGTTTGTTTATCATGATTTGCGTCATTTTAAGTATGGATTTGGGTAATGGTTTCATGATGATTTACTTAAGTTTTCATACATGTTTTTGATGAAGTTTTCGTGCGTTTTTCGTATGAGTCGAGTTCTTTTTGAGTTTTTGTTGAGTTCTTGATGAGTTCATGATGAGTTCTTGATAGGTTCTTCATGAGTTCTTTGAGTTCTTTATGAGTTCTTGGTTGAATCTTGAAATCTTGAAAGTTGGACTTATATTCTTTTAAGTACAAGTTTTATTGATGTTTTTCCAAGTATTATTTAAAGATAAGTAAGTTTTGTAAAAAAATTGAAAGGTAGTTTTAAAGAAGTTAAAGAAAGGTTTAAAGATTTGTTAAAGATTCGATAAAGAATGATTATGAAGTAGTATTGATTTTGGTTGAACTAAAGAAAAGGCGAAAGAAGCGATCTTGAGTATAACTTCGATGTTTGTAAGTAAGATTAGCTTAAGTTTACTTTTAGACGCCTAATCTTGGAGAAAGATTCTAAGTTTTGGGTTAAGACGGTTCCCCTATCCTGACTGCGGTATTGGAATAGTGTATACTTGCTATGTTGTCTGTTTGATATGAATTTTCGTAAGAGGGGATTCATGGGTTTGGGAGTAAGATTCTCATTCCTGGCATAGTAGGAAAGTTCATTCGTGTAAGAAGCGTTTGTACGTGCATAGTCCGGTCTAAAATGTAGATGGTAGCGACAAAGATGTTTTTTATGATTTTTAAGTTGGAATTATTTAAGTTGGTCAGTTTTACGATTAATGGTATTTTGGGACGTTTTTACCATATGTTGGTTGGTAGTCTGATGTGTTGTTTGATTTGTTCTATGATTATGTGTATCCATGTTATGGTGGGACTGTTATGTTCCTCGCCACTGACAGTGGATTGTGTTATTTTTCAGGTAATTCTGATGATGACTGTGTTGCTTAGCTATTGGTTGGGCGAGTGCCGTTATAGTGTTCTTGTTCTAGACTACGTTATGTTATTAGTTTGGACGTATAATTTATCTTTAGTGTATTTTGACTCTGACAGTATTTGGAGTTATTTTCTAGTATTGATACATTTGGGTATAGTATTGTACAACTTGTGGGTATTGTACGTTTTTGGGTTATAGTAATAATTTTGAGGTTTTGTTTCAATTTTTAGTAAGTTTGTTTGTTAGATCGACAATTCGACTCGTCGGTTTCTTCCGCGCCGGTTTAAGCGAGTCGGGTCGTCACAAAAAGACGACATAACAAGTATGAACTACCCCAATACCGTGGTTAGGATAGTGGCTACGTCTTAACCCAAGTATTAGAATCTTACTCTAAGGTTAGGCGTCTTACATGCGAAATCAGGCTAATCTTTATGTTTATTTACATCTTGGTTATTCTCAAGTTCACATCTTACGTCTTAACCTGAGATTAACTATGAACTTTACTTCCTTTGAACTTCTTTAAACATTCTTTAACTTTCTTTTACTTTCTTTAATTATGACTACATAATCTATACTTAAAGACTACATAATCGTAATAAAGAAAAGGAAAAATTCATATGAATAATCCCAACTATTGGAGATCTTCCAATATTAATCCCAACTATAGGTTATTATACTATAATCCAAACTATGGAGGGAGTTTTATGATATTAGTCCATACTAACTTTTGACCGGCTCTGATCTCAATCGTAGAAAGGGAGGAAGATATAGTCAAGTATAATAAATAGAAAAAGATGAAAGATAAAAATAATTTTTGAATTGGTGACCAATAACAATAGGTTAATTAAGCCAATGGACTAATATCATAAGAAAACCCCCAAAGTTTGGATTATATTGTAATAACCTATAGTTGGGATTAATATTGGAAGACCTCCAATAGTTGGGATTATTCATATGAATTTTTCCTAAAGATAATCAAGAATCATATTGAACAATCAAGAAACTTCAAATATATACCAAGAATACGTTTCTTTAACTTAAAACATGAATTATCATTCCAAGATTCTCATAAAACTCAACAAGATTTATCAAGAACACTAGCACAATCAATAACAAATTACACGCACAACAAAGACAAATTTCAGCAACTTATTCATCAATTATATACATCAAAACTTCATAAATACCTCATGAAAATTGTTCATGAACATAAGCAAATATGAATCTATCATAAGTAATCAAAACATGCATGAAAAATAAGCAAGAACATCACAAAATCAACTCCAATTGCTGCCCAGAAATCACGCATAAAATGGGGCTAAGTTCATCAAATTTTCTAGTCTAATTTGATCACCAAACCTATCCTATGATCACGGTATTCAATCTAGGATGAAAAAGCATGTTACCTTAATAAACTTGATTGCAAACGATAACGAAAACTTGCTGCCCAAACACGTTATTCTTCACGGCACAATCACACAGACCACCGTACACCACCACGGACCACACGGCTGCACCTCACGAACACGTCCCAATCGATCAACACGGGCTTCAACACACGAACACGACCACCACGGCACGGACTTCGATCACCACGAACCACCACTGCACGGCCAGCCACGAACCACCACACGAGACCCTTCGGATCACACGAACCAAACCCAAAAACCAATACCCAAACTCGAGTTCTTGCTTAATGGAAATGAAGGTTTACTTGTGTTTAAGAACTTAAAGATCAATGGGAGATGAATCTTTAAGTTTTGGGTTGAAGGAATTGGATGAACAAAAGTTGATGGTGATGAGCCAAAAATGGCGTGTGAAATGGAGGGTAAGAAGGAGTGTGTTTAGTTTTTGATTGTGGGCAAAGGATGATTAAGTGGGCAAATGATCCTTAAGCCTTACTAACACCTTCTGTTTATAGAAGTTAGAAAGGTGTGAACACAAAGCAAGTGGCAAATAAGCCACACAAAAGGGGGGGGGGTTATGGCAAGCCAAAATGGGCCATCAAATGCTAATGGGCTAATTGCACTCAAGCATGATTAATCATGATTAAATTCACACTTGGCCCAAAATCAATTAATTAGAAAATTAAAATAAAATTCTAATTAATAATAAAATAAAAATAAAATAAATAAATAATAAAACAAATAGCATAGAATAAAATAATCACACTCAAGCAACAAAATAGTCCAAATAAATTTAGACCATGCACAAAATAAATATAAATACATGCAATGCTATCAAAGCAAATAACTCAAAAATCTGGGGCGTTACAGTAACGACCCGACTCGCTTAAATCGGCGCGGAAGAAACCGACGAGTCGAATAGTTAGAAACTACAACTCAAACCTAGGAAATAAAACTAATTCCCCGAGATATTATTAAAACCAAAATGTACAAGTACCCACAATTTTGTACAGTCTAAATCCAAAAGTCAAATTAAAACTACTACAAATACAAGTTAACTCCAACTACATGTCAGAGTCTTAAACTTCACATATAGAAGTCCAAAAGTAAAGTCATAACATCTATACAATACTATCGCTAACTAACGCCAAGAAAAGCAGTAAATACAACAGGAAACAAAAGAAAGAACGTCGCTCGCCCAACCCAAAACTAGGCAAGAGCATCATCATCTGAAGTACCTGAAAATACAACAACAGTCCACCATCAGTGGCGAGTAACATAACTGACTCACCCTAACGGGAACACACATGTACATAGCATAAATCAAACAAACAACATCATTAAACAAAGTACGAGAACAACCCAAAACGTGAACTCGACTCAACCAACCTAAACAACTATCTTTGGCGCAATCATTCATATTCTAGACCGGACTGTGCTCGTACGAACGCATCTTACGCGCTCGAACTTTCTACTATGTTCGGATTTGAGAATCTTACTCTCAAACCCCATGAAACCAATCTTACTGGAAATCCATGTCCCGTGAATCCAACCTTACTGGAATTCACAAAGATCACATAGCATGACTCCAACTATCCCAATACCGCGGATGGAACAGGGGCAACGTCTTAACCCGAAAACCAAGAATCTTACTCTAAGTTTAGGGTGTCTAGAAACGAAATCAAGCTAAATAATTAATTAATTAATTTACCCATTTTAATCATATTATTCATTATTATTACCCTACATAACCAAATTAAGTTCAAGAACTGCCTAAAGCCTCGATTCTCGAATTTAATCTAGCTAAAACATCGAAGTTATTCTCAAGAACTGCCTCTAGCCTTATTCTTGAGTCTAACCAATCATTATTCATTAATCTTTAATCATTCTTTAACCATATTAGACACTTTCTTTAACTTTCTTTATTCTTTAAACCGTTTTCTTTAACTTTCAAGATTCAATCAAGAACTCCTAAAGACTCATCAAGAACTCATAAAGAACTCATAAAGAACTCAAAGAACTCATAAAGAACTTATTCAAGATTCAAGATCTTCAATCAAGAACTCAATCAAGATTCAAGATCTTCAATCAAGAACTCATCCAATCATACATATTACACGCATATCACACGAAAAATCAACCTAAACTTATCCAAAATTCATCAAACTTTGATACATAAATCATGATCATATAACAATGTATAACTAATCATAAAATCATGAAAATCATCACTAAAACATCATGTAAACACATAAAAAATCAGATTGTATAATCATACATAAAATCATGAATAAACATCAACAAACATCCTAAACATGCATTTAATCTACACTATAAACAAGGTATTCCAATTAAGTTGAGTTAGTATGTTACCTTACGGAAGATTACACACAAATTCAACACAAATTTCAGCCCGAAACTTGATTCACACGAACCAAACAACACGGCTGCACCACACGGCCTCTCACGGTGCACCACGGTTACAAGCACCACCACGGACCACCTTGCACGGCCACTGCACCACGCACACACGGCCCACGAACACCACTGCCACGGACCCACTGCACGGCACCCACGAGCACTGCACGGCTTCACGGTTCCACGCACGAACCCCAACCCAAATCAACCCGAAACAATGAATCTTGTTTGAAATAAATGTGTTTAGGCTTGTGTTTGAACACCTAAAGATCAATGAACTTTGAATCTTTAAATTTTGGGCTAGGAAAAATGATGAACAATTGATGGGTATCAATTGATCAAAATGGCGTGTGGAAAAGGGCAAGGGAGGGATTTTTTGGTGCTTTGAATTTGATGGCAAGTGTATTAGATGGCAAATGAGCAAAATGATCTTAAGGCTCACTAATCCCCTCTATTTATAGAAGTGGGAGTAGTGTGAACACAAAGAAAGTGGCAAGCCTTGCCATGCTTGCTCAAAAACCGGCCAAGGGTAAGAAATGGGCCTCAAAATGGGCTCTCGTGATCCATTGGGCTAATTTGCGAAAACCGCATAATTAATCATGCCCAAATCGATTTCACCCAAAATATTAAATAATTAATTAGAAAATTAAATAAATAAAATTCTAATTAATTACATAATAATTAACATAAATAATAAAAACTAAGAAATAAACATTTCGATTAAATCGAAATTATTCATATAAAATTAAAATAAATAGTTCAAAAATTAATTTGAACTAGCACCTAAACAAACATAATTACACATAAATACCGGCAAAAATACTGATAAAATCTGGGTCATTACAGTTACTCCGTTACATAATCTTTCTTATTGGCCCTCCTTTTGCTATTCGGTCTACCATACCGGTCACATGTCCACATGCCATTGCGAGGCATTTTTTTAATCAATCACATCCTTCCTTCTATAAGTCGAGTAGGACGTCTTCACTACGGCAAAACCTTGTTGGATACCATATCTCCGATACTATTGATCAACAGCTTCCATTGATGGAAAGATCATCCCCACAGCAGGTGGCGATAAACCACATTCTTCATTCCCACTTGCTTTCTTAGGTGAGCTACATTCATCACCACCAGCTTGCCCCACTCCACCCTCTATATCATCACTTCCATTTCCAACATTAACCCCATCTACATCATTCAAATCTACACCTATACCCCCGTACATCATTCATATTCTCGGCCCATGTTTGGGCTGCTGCAACACCACTTTCACATTCTACTTCAATCTCATTCACATTTTCCTCTTCCTCCTCAATTAAGTCAATCACAGCCTGCAATAAACATCATATAACAAATACCCAATACACAAGATAAATAGCAATTCACACTAACAATATACCCTATGTAAGCCTCAACAAAGATATCTCATTTTTTATAAGGTAAAAATATCACAATACCATTTAAAATTTTAATTTCAATCTTTTAAAGGTCACAATAACACCAGTAATCTATAATACTCCTTCCCTACATATAAAAAATGAAGCATAAAATGGAGGAAGACACTTAGAAAAGGCAATGTGCATAAACCACTTCTTTCGCCTACATTCTTCACTTTCATGGATGCTTAAGACTATTCGACTGTCCACATAAGATCAAACTGCCACTTATAACCAATACATGGTCTCATGTCATGTCCACTACTTAGAAATTTGGTAGCTGATTGCAAATTATCTCCACCCGAATTGAAAAAAAATCTGACACCTCATTTGTAATTAGGAAAACTACATTATACTTGCTCGCAATATTCTTCAATTTTTGGGCAACGCTTTTCAGCAAATCATTACGCTTATTCATCCCATCAAAGTTGTGCGGGTATTGTGAACGACATAGAGCTGTTATTGAGTCAATTACAAGAAGACGTATGGGGTTGGAACTCATTTGGGAATTCTCAATAAATCCTTCAAACTTGCTAACAACAAACACTAGCTCACACATTGAACCAACCTTCCTACATTTTATATTGTCCAACAAATTGTGTTCAAAATTATACGATTTACTAATATACTGACCCATTGAAGCTAACCTTGAAACTGGAAATGGACCATTTGTATAAATATAAACCGCAGATCCACCAACCCCACCTTTATTTGGAGGGAGTTGACAAATTAGAGAGGTTTGCAAACATATTTGAGACTTGCCGGATGCACTCTCACCACATAATTCCGTGATCATTCCAGTTCGAAACCCACCATGCAAAGCCAAATCAAAACTCAAGCATCCACTTGAAACTATTGTGTACATTATCTTTTTCCTCTTCTAATGAATCTAGCTTTTACCCTCTTTCAAAAATTTCACAAAGGCATGGGGATGCAGCTCACTTCATTCAATCCCTCATATGAATATTCGCAAACACTGTTAAAAAAAATAGATTTTAAATCATTTACCCTTTAAATATCATAATGTAAATGTACCACAAACAATAAGTCCCACCATAAGTATTTCACGCACTAAATTCGTGATGTATAATTAATATTAGGCTTGTTGTGAGATCTACAATTGATTGCTTTCTTATCAAATGCTCTAAATTTGTGATGTATTTCTATTATATACATAAGCCCAGGGGGAGCCATGGTGCCCCCCATGAAAAGTCTTAATTACCTTAAAAAGTTGCTAAAAATAATCACATATCATTACATTACATTTGTAAAAAAATCTTTTCATGTTTTAAATTTTCATAATTTATTTATTATGAAATATTAACATTATTGTAAAAATTAAAATAACTCTATCTAAAATTAGTCTTTTTGCAAAAAATAAAAATAACTACGGAGTACAATATAAAAGCTTTTTATTTTGATTTACTTTCACGCACGCATAGCGCGCACAAAAGGCTAGTAATGCTCAAATTAATCACAGTTGATCAAACACTCAAATTGAACTAGAATATTGGAAATTCTAATATACTTCTAAAGACCCCCCCACACCCACCCACTGCATAACACCATAGCATCCACCCCCTCACATCATCAGCACCCCCTCAAAGCAGCACCAAGACCCCCCCCCCCCCAACTGCACTACATCATAGCACTAGCCCCCCTGCCGCCCCAACTGCACTACAACACAGCAACAACCCCAACCCCCCCCCCCCCCCTCCCCAAACTGCACAACAGCACAACACAAGACCACCAAGAGGAGAAATATGAGCAAAAGTGACATTCCAATCATAAAATTTATTCCAATGATGTCAAATTATTGGAACTGATTTTGGTTTCTTTTACTGTATTGCAATAACGCTCAAATTAGTTCCAATAAACGAAAATTACTACGCTCAAGTTAGATAAGTGAAAAAATCAAATACTAAAAAATTGTAGAATTGAAAATTAACAAAATAAGGAAATGTATCTTTTAGTGTAGGTAATCTAAAGCAATATTCTCAACTTATTCAGATTTTACTCCCAAATAAACGAAGAATATACAAACAATAATTCCACATATATTGAACAACAATCTTCAAAACGCGGTATTAGTACTTACCTGACAACTTTCATCAACCATCGTTGTCTCCAAATCAATCTGATTCGCTTCGCCGCCGACCATTTCGATGTGCTCCCCAAATAATCAGATAGTTCCTTGCCCCCTACCAACTCACGTGACCCTCACACTCACTCTAAATAGTGAAATGACTTCCTTGCCCCATATCAAACTCTCGGGTAAATTAACCTGTACAAGATTTGAAGACCTCAGGTGACAACAACATCTACTTTGTTCCGTAATACGCATACCATAACCTTCGTTGTAAGTCTCTGTGCGCTCTTCTCTCTTCTTTTCTTGGATTTCAGTTGATTTTAATGGATGATGCTCTTTATATAACAATTGTGTTTCGTTTAGCAAGTTTGATGATATTAATTTGACTGATTTCTTCATAGCCTCTCTCTCATCTATTGATTATTGGGAAAACAATCAATTCTCCATCATGTTAAGCCAATCATGTTGCTACAAGGTTCAACAAACCCTTGAACCCTCATGTTCTCGCCCCGCCGCTTACCTTCCTCTTCATTCCAAGGTATTTCGTTGATTCTTATGCATACTAATTAGTCATCTTCAACCTGTATTCTGACATTGCCTAATAATACTTTTTTTTAACAGAATTCACACTTCTTTCCCTCACAACATAGGGGTTTTGATAATTTTGTGCGTGGTGGCTTTGCCTCTTCGGGTCGCATCCGCTTACTCTCTTTGCCTAGATCCCGAGGTAGGTCTTTGCTAATTTTTTGTTGCAATTTTTGTTAGAAAAAGATATGAAGCAGATAGGATTTATTTACACTAAAATGACCTCCTCGATCGTAGGGGGTGGAAGATGGAAATCTTTGTGGATAACTATCTGCAATAATCACTTTTGGATCATGTAGCCGACCCCACTTATGGGACTAAGGCTTTGATTGATTGCTTGAATCGTTGTTAAATTAGTTTCATGTGCTTTTCAACGCAGTTTCTTTTTTTGTTCAAAAATTTATTCAATTGAAAAATTGGTGCTTATCTGATGGCTGTAGCAACTCTGTAACTGGTTCACTAATTTTATCAGTTCCAATTATTCGGGTGGGATTTTGTATGCATAAACTTCTAATAATTGTGATTGATCAACCAATGATTCCATAGTTGCAACTTTCTATTGTTGATGTCTTATGTTTCTAGCTAATAAGATCTTCAACTTTTACCAGATGACGCGTATAAATTCCCAGTATAATTCCTATAATTATCAATATCATCGAGTATTGTTCTTCCCTAGAAGCATTTCAGTTTGAGGGTTCTAATGTTTTTGTTTATATCTAGTGCTCTTTCTTATGGATGTAAACTTAACAAATTTAAGCTAATTAGGCTAAACAAGTAGGAAATTAGAGCTGATAATCAGTTGTATTTTTAGTTCTGTGTAATCAATGATGTACAACCCCATAGCTTTTTAAAGGTAGGATTCTTTCCAATGTAATGTTTCTCTTAACTCTCTCTACCTCTCTAAGTATCTTATCATTTCTGCAGATTCTTTATATGTACTGTTTATTACTGTCCTATGACGCATGGGGACGACTCCCTGACCTAGATTCTCGTGCTGTGGGCGGCTGGGGGATGGTGCTGGTTGGGCTGAAAAAAGTTGCAGGGGCGTTTTGGTTGGGGCGGGTATGACTGGATCTTGGTGGTGATATAAATGTGGCCATGTGGGGTAGCTAGGTCTGGGACGGCTAAGGTGCAAAATTGCCATCCCCAAGTCAATCTACCTTGTGTTTTGTTGAGTGATTAGTAGACATTAGGCCATCATACTAGTGTTTTAAAACAAGCATATAATCTCTCAAGTAGCCTTATTATATGCAGGTCTTCATCCTGAACCCTCTTTCAGTATTTAATAAGTTGTTCCAAGAGATAGGCATAAAAATAAGAAAAAATGTGTGAACATCTACCTATTATTTATCAAGTCTTGCTATAAACTACCTAATAATTTTCTTTTATAAAACAACTACCTGTTATCTAGTTTTCATTTGACTAACACTACCACTACCTATAAATTGATGGAATCTATTAGCAACTTTAGTCAATGGCCTTGGGTCTCGAGCTCCACTTCTCCCTAACTATTTTCCCTTCCCCTTTGAAACTTTTCTCCTGTTTTTGATTCTTACATATTCCCCTGGAATTTCAACGCTCTCACATTGTCATGAAATGATGAAAACCACCATAAATGTTCATGATTTAAGGAATGAATAAAAGGCTTTGAGGTTTATTTTTTTTTTCCCTTTTCTAGTTTTTGCCCAATGCCCACCAATCTTCGAGTTAAGGTGTAATTTTTTGGGTCAAATTTTTGATTTTCGAGGTAGAGTTTTGAGTTGGGACACAATCATTTAATTTTCTGAAAAAAGATTTACAAATTGGGGTAATTTTGTTTAACATTTAGGAGTGGAGTTTTCAAATAAGTGGTGTTAATGTGTTAGTTGATAAAGGGGATGTTTGGTTGCTTGAAATAAATGGAGGAAATGAGAATTTATGTGAATTTGAAAATGAGGTGATTGTTTGGTTGGATTAAGGGGTTGTTTGGTTGCTTGAAATAAATGGAGGAAATGAGAATTCATGTGAATTTGAAAATGAGGTAATTGTTTGGTTGGATTAAAAAAGTGAAAATGGGGGAAGTTGAAATTCATGGGAATTTGGATTTCCCACAAAATGTAGGAATTTTATTACCTACCCTAGTACCCTCCCCTTGGTCAATGAAAATTCACATGAAATGGAACTTCCTACATGCCAACCAAACAACCTTGGACAATTCCTAGGAATTTCACCAAGGGAAGTAATTTCCCATGAAATGAAAATTTCCATGGAAATTAACTCCCATGACAACCAAACATGCCCTAAAAAAGTGAAAATGGGGGAAGTTGAAATTCACGGGAATTTGGATTTCCCACAAAATGTAGGAATTTTATTACCCACCTTCCCCTTGGTCAATGAAAATTCACATGAAATGGAAATTCCTACATGCCAACCAAACAACCTTGGACAATTCCTAGGAATTTCACCAAGGGAAGTAATTTTCCATGAAATGAAAATTTCCATGGAAATTAATTCCTATGGCAACCAACATGCCCAAAGATTTAATTTTTGATAAGTAGGGTCCATTTTAGTGGATTATATTGGTAGTATGGTAGTGCTAGATAATAGAAACTTGATACTAATTACTTATTGCGTCCATTTCATAATGTTGTTCTCACTTGTCCATAGTCCATAGACTCCATACATTTGCTTTATTTTTGAGTTGGACAATAATTCTTCCTTTTCTATTCTGCCTTATCCCATTTGTTGAAACCACCAACTTTTAATCTTTATCACGACTACATTATCTCTCTCATCTTAAAAAAATAGATGATCCAAATGCAAATTCTCTCTTCTCCTCTTTTTGGTTTTTGAATCTATACTACTCTGGTATATGGGAGCATCAATATAGAATGGAGGGGTTATTTAAAGAAAATTCTTATTAGGTAGTTGTTCGGCAAACTGTAATTGTTCTTGAATTTATTTCTTACCATTTCAGCTATCTACCTTTTACTGCGTAATACCTTCTAGGAAGCACAATGTGTTATTGTTCTTTGGTTAGCTCGTAGATAGATCATGATGTGTGAAATGGATCATGGTTTTTCTGCACTTCAGTTTGCTATGATATAGTAAAAAATGACCAGTGAAGTTCACACATCCCAATAAGTAGAGCAAACCACATATTCCATTAACACAGCTGGTATAGGTGTAGATTACTGAATTCAGGATTCTAAGAGTTAATGATTTGGGTTTTAGTTAAGAGGAGTTGAGGAGTTTGCCAATAGTTGTCAAATGTGGGTAGTTTGCTATTCGCTGTCGAATTTGAATTTTCTTTATTAAATTTTTAAAAGACACCCCATGTTTACTTTATTTAACGAATATAGCTCCTTTAGCACACTATCTTATCATCTTTGCTCCCTTTTATTTTTATTTTAATAAAGAAAGTATTACATGTCTAATTCCTCCTCACCCAAGAAGGGATAAAAGTTTTGCTTTTGACTAAATACAGTTGTGATACATGGTTCCTTGATGAGCTAAGTAGTGAACATCTTGGCTATACTTGAATACAATAACTTTTCTACTTCGTATTAAAAGCTTTTGTGCTTCCCTCCCAAACTCAGAAACAAAATGATCAAGGCCCATATAATGGAGGCACCTAAATTGTTGGCAACCTAGCGTAGCTGCGTTGCTGTATCATCTAGCTAAGGCACTCAGACAAACCTTGCTGTTTGATGTTTTAACCTAGAGTGGTTCTTGCGAAAAAAAAAGATGTTAGACCATGTTTGCTTCTGGTGTTGCCTGTAGTTCTCTGCCGATCCCCATGCTCATGTTATAGAGCATGCACATTCCTTGTTTGGCCCTTGCTATACAAGTTAACTTTCCTCGCATACGTTTCTTCCACCAACTTCTCCAGTCCTAGAAACCTAGTTATATCCTCACTCCTGTTATCAACTCAGCGAATTAGACATACGTGACTCAAACAGGTCAGTACTCCAGGAAACATTCATATTGCAATGCAAAGCGTTCAGTATCACATCACCAATGATTAGCAATGTATATGACTTTCTTGGTTGCATCTGCAGCCCTCACACAACAGATCCTTTACTGCAGCACAATCTATGGCTAAACTTGTCTGCTATGTATAGACAAAGCTCTCATGTATTCTTAAATACACTAAGAAATCTAAGTATTCTAGATTAAGAAACTAGATAGTTAAAGTGACATATTTCTCTTCACTATTGCAGTTGAGACATTCTATATTTTTTGAAGTTTAATCTGAACAGCCAAAATTTTGGTCTCATAATACTTTATCATCAATGGCTTTTCTTTTTCTATGCGTTTTATTTCTTGACGAAGTTCTAGTCCTAAAACTGACTAAGTGACTAATATGTATCTCCTTGTTTCAGTGGTTAAAGCTGTTGCAACTCCTAACTCATTTCTGGAGCTGCCCTTAACTGAAGAAAATGTTGAGTCTGTCCTAGATGAAGTTCGGCCATATCTAATGGCTGACGGTGGTAATGTTGCCATACATGAAATTGATGGTAATGTTGTTCGATTAAAGTTACAAGGAGCATGTGGATCCTGTCCGAGTTCTGTAACAACCATGAAATTAGGTATTGAGCGGCGTCTTATGGAAAAGATCCCTGAGATTGTTGCAGTGGAAGCAATTCCTGATGAAGAAACTGGCCTTGAGCTAAATGAAGAAAATATAGAAAAGGTATGTTTTGATGTAGCTATTATTTTGAAGAATTTAAATCACAAAATGGATTACTCAAGAAGAGGTTTGTAGTCTAATACAACCAAAATCTGGATTTAACTGCCTTTAGAGAAACTGGAGGCTTAAGCCTTTTCTTCTATTCAGATGTTTACATCGGTATCAAACTTCTGCAATGTTTAATCTAGAGATGAAAGACTCATGGCCTGTTTGTTAATTGGTTATAAATGATGGTAATGGGAATAAACTTGTATGTAAATTTGGTAGGAAAATCAATATCCATTCCCATGGTGGTGGTAGCTTACCTCTAATTTATCTAATTTTCTTCATAAATATTCGTTGTCATCCATTACTACTCTTCTTAATAGTAATAGATAACAAGATGTACTAAATCGTTTTACGGGATACGACCAAAAAAAATTATAGGATATGGGTACAACAATTTTTTTTAAAATAACATATTTTTAAAAAGGGAGTTTCCTAGTATTTTTTAATAGAATACATAATATTTCTATCCAAGTGACAATACACCCAAAAATAAAATAAAATTTGGTGAGGTTGTGAGTATAGCCTAGTGGAGCTTGCCCCCGTCTCCTAATCTCATAGCGAGAGTTTGATCCTCACCCCCACATTATGTTGGGGCATATCCTCTCCCTCTTTCCCTTTGGGCTAGTAGCCCTATACTAGTCAATGGGCTGGTGGAATCCTTACCGAATAAAAAAAATACAGAATATACATGCAAACTTGTAAACTAAAATACAGAATATACAAATCGAATCTAACTAATACAAAAAATACAGATTAAAATTATCTAACTTAGGGCTTTATAATATGATAAAAGTAAACTACAAAATTCATACAAAATACAAAATTAAAATACATAGAGTAAAACTAATAAAAAAGTCAAAACAATAAAACATAAGGGACCGACTGAAATGAACGATAAAATCACATTTCAAAGAGCAATAAAATCTGGAAGACCAATTCGAAGAGCCCTAGAGCAAAGGCAGTTGATTTGTTGTAGACGGATAGTAATGAAGAATGTGAAGAAAATTTAAGCTTGGGAATAGGGCAGAGCACGGATCGGATATCCGATATTCGAAATTTTGGGTTTCCAATCCGAAAGTCTCGAATATCTTATATCCGAAAATATTCGGATCGGATATTCCGGATATCCGAAAATTGTGAACCTTCCGAATTAATTTTAAATTTCTGATTATTTTATCAAAATTTACTATCTTTGTTGTAAAGATTTATAAATTAAATTTAAATTCTGATTTTGTATCTACCAATCAAAATTTGCATACATTATTAGAAAACCTAAAAAAAAATACAACACTCAATAGTGCTATAACTGGCATAATGCTTACTGAATACTGAACTCAGCAAAATCAAGTCATCAATATACTCATCAAGTATGCAATTCAGCATATTAGCAACTAGCAAGCAGCCAAGCAATTCAAGCCACTGCCATCAAGCAATTCAACCCACTAAAAGCAAGCCTATATACTTATTACATATAGTTCTACTAAGTAACTAATATAATCAACCAAAATTCTTCCACGCAACAACCTCTTCTGACCGCCCAAAACATGATTGTCTCAACTTGTTACCCTTTTCTGAGGATTTGTGGATGAACATACTTGCACTTTTCTATGCTCTGGCTGCCTCTCAAGTATTTATATGTTCTCTAATTTTGTCATCCATTTTGAGATGCTGCAATTATATTCTAGCAAAGGAATTAGTTTTCATTAATCCTACACAAAACTGATGTGTGTGACTGTGTGAGTGCCTTTGCGATGTCAACGGGAAATCATATTACATCGATGATATACTGGTTATTGTAGTAATGGGAAATTAAAGGTGGTGCTTCTGGAAATACTATTGCGTTTGTTAAGAAAGAAGTTTGGCTATATGGTTAACTATTAGTTTATCTATTAATGAGTTCAATAAGAGTTTTTGCTTAAGATTTGGTTTCTGCTTATTGTTTATGTATGATTAGCTTGTTATTGAATACACTTTATACCTGCATCATTCTCATTCAGAGAAGTTATTGCAGGTCCTCGAAGAAATAAGGCCTTACCTTGTAGGAACCGCTGGTGGAGCTTTAGAACTTGTCGGGATTGAAGAGCCAATCGTGAAAGTCAAAATCACAGGTCCTGCTGCTGGAGTGATGACTGTTCGGGTGGCCGTGACACAAAAATTACGCGAAAAGATCCCCACCATTGCTGCTGTTCAACTTTTATCGTGAATTCTGGTTTGTTAAGCACGATAGCCACACCAAGATAATAGTTGTAATTAAGCCCTATAGGATTTTCATATTTGTACAGGTTATTTTTGATGTGTTGATCCTGTCCATTTTGAATTACTGCAACATATTTCCCAAATACATTAGCAAATAATAATTAAATAAAAAAAAAAGCTGCAGGTTATCGTTCTCATGCTCTGTTTCAACCGCTTTACAGTGCAGATCTCTATTATATAAGCTAAGGGGAGCTATGGTGTCCCCCTGGAAATGTCTTTGTTGCCCTCTAACCTATTATGGAAAGTTTTTATAATTTTTTAACTTTTTAAAATGAAAATATTACAAAATATAAAATTCGTAAAAATAAAATAAAAATTCCAAAATTCATATTTTTGAATTCTCTATAAATTGATATTCATATTGATATACTTTGTCACATAATTATCTTACATGTCGATTATCGTAGAAATTTGATAGTCGATATAATATAATAAAAAAAACCTTTTGTTTTTTGTTCATCGTTGTGGGATGGGCTGATGAAAAGAAAAAGGTTTATTATGATTATGTAAATTAGTGTTGATTTTTTTTTTAAAAAAATAATTTTTCAAACAAACAACTGAAACAATCTTTTTTTTGTTTGTTTATACAAACTGAAGGATACATTTAAAAGATCATCGCACCATGTGTGCATAGAAAGCTAGTTTATTATTATGAGAGGGCCAAGGGTTGAAACTTTTTTAAATGGGCAAAAAGGGATTGATACATGATCCAAAAATAACATTTGGGCGTTTGACATCCTACCTTCTGCTGTTTTTATTTTTTTATTTTTTTTTATTTTTTTATTTTGGTTTTGTTTTGGGCAAGGGATTCAATCAAGGAAATTACAAGCGTCTAACACTATACCCTTAGTGGCAAGACTATGGGCAATGACTACTCTATTGCTATCTACTTTACTGATATTCACGAAATTAAAAGAAGTTAATAAATCAATGATGGCTCTAACTAAATTCCTGCAATTAGAGGGTGTGCAAGAAGGATTCTTGATAATTTAGATGACCTGTAAAATATTTGTAGCCTCACTGATTTCAGCCCCAATCTGTAGAGCACTTCGAAGAGGGCATGAAGCACTGATTGAAGGGGAGATTCAGCAAAAAAATTTCCACTTCCATAATCAACTATGGAACCCCTTTCTTCTAGGAGAAGATATGTTTAAGGGAACTCGGCCTATAAGATTACATTGGAAGATAATATATAAATTGGTAACACCCTATATACCTTCGAAAGAAAGAGGGTAGTGAATGCTGAAAACTATGAACAAGGTGTAGATGACCAAAAAAATTACTCCCATCGAAGTAAACCCTAATGACATAGTCATAAAAAAAAACATGGGAAGAATTATTTATGAACCCTACCGTGGCTAATAAGTCAAATAAGTTGGTAATAGACGAACCTTGAAAAACGTCATAGTGGACTAAACCCACTACCTAGAATGCATAGAAATTTAAGCATTCGACATAATAGCGAAATTTATTTGTCAGAAACATAAGAGAACTTATCCAAACTGAAAGATATAATCCAAATAGCATTGGAGAGGATGAGGAAGAGCTAAGATGATTAATAGAAAAAACCAGCATGAATAGAAAGGGTTTATAATAAACCCCTAAGCAAAGTGTAGACCTAGGATCTAGTTCAGGTTCTAGTAGTGATCAAAGCATAGGAAACCTTCATAGTAGACTAAACTAGCTACCTAGAATGTGTAGAAATTTAAGCATTCGACGTAATAACATGAGTAGGCAAAATTCATTTGCCAGAACCATAAGAGAACTTATCCAAACTGAAAGATATGGTCCAAATAGCATTGGAGAGGATGAGAAAGAGCTAAGATGATTAATAGAAAAAATCAACATGCAGAAAAAGAGTTTATAAGAAACCCCTAGGCAAAGTGTAGATCTAGGATCAAGTTCAGGTTCTAGTAGTGATCAAAGCATAAGAAAACGAAAGATAAGAGGATACATCACTAAAACAGTAATTGAACCAATTTATGAAGACGAGATGAATATGAGAATGGAAATGATTTATGAAATCACAGTTATAAACCCTAATAGCATCCACCTTCCCATAAAACAAAATTAGAAGAGAAGAAAGAATATGAATTATATGCTTATGTTGATAGTGAATGCTTTGTTTACTTTTGTAAAAGAACGTTATTCCCATAATATATGTGGTAGGAGGCTAAAACTCCAATGAAAGTAAAAATTGCTAATAATAGTGTGCCATGATGCATTTAGACATAATTAAAAAATTTGCCAATAAAAATTGGCATAACACAATGCATAATTCCCGTATTACGGACAACTAATAAGCTATCTAATGACATGATCATTGGAAATGATTTTCAAAGGTTATATTCGCCATGCACTCAAACAATATAACATATAGTATTTACAATGGTCACTCAGTTCCAGATTTTTTTTTGTTTTATCAGAAGCTTATACCCATCAAACTATGGAATTCAAACGTAGCTAGAATGAATTTCATAACATGAATCCACCATAAAAGAAGAAATAACAAAGCAACAAGAAAAATTATGTGAAAACTATATTCTACTAATCCACTGGAACATTGGGATAGAGATAAAGCATTTGCCAAGATAACTTTGTTAGACCCTAATATAATCATAAGAGTGAAACTAATAGAGGAGTTTGATGAATGAAAAAAAATCAAAGAATTAATTAAAAAAAGAAACTTATTAGAAATAGTAATAGTCCTCATGATAGTCCTGTATTTATTGTAAGAAATCATTTGGATGAAAAGAGAGAAAAAGCTCAATTGGTGATAAATTACAAAACGCTAAATGATAGTACTATATTTTATAGGTATTATATTCTTAACACAAAATCTTTTATTTTATAAGATCCAAAAGGCTACGTGGTTTTAAAAAATGGACTGCAAAAGTGGATATTGACAAATCCACATGGAAGAGGAAAACAATCCAATAATGGCACGTAGTGCTCCACAGGGGCATTATGAATGGCTATTCATGCCAGTTGGATATTAAAGAATACACCTCAGATATTTCAAAGAAGAATGGATAGTATTTTCAAAGAGCTTATTCATTGTTGCCTAGTATACATAGATGACATACTGATATTTTCAAAAAATCTTAAGCAACATAAAATTGATTTAAAAATCTGGAACTCAGAATTGCATTGATAACAAAATAATACTCAGAAAAGATAAATGTGTTTTTGTTAAACAAGAAATAAAGTTTTTAGGATCAGAAATTAAAGTTGAGCAAATAAGGTTGCAAAAGCATATATTAGAAAAAAATTCTTGATAATATAGAAGATAGTAAATAACTGGAAAGGTTTCTTAAATGTTTAACTTATGCTTTTGATTTTATTAAAAACAATGCTCTGTTAAGAAAACACTACAACAAAAACTAAAGAACGAAGGACATGGAATTGGTTGATTGAAGAAACTAAGAACGTACACAATTTAAATCTTAGAGTTTAAGATTCGTTCACTCTTTGATCAAGAGTTTTGGAAGTTCTAGATTCATTCACTCCTAAAACTTGTAAAATTGTTACCTCATTTCACTAAATATTTTATTCAAATATTTATATATATATATCATTAACGTTAAGTGTCTTGACTCTTATTTGATTGTTTGATCAAATTGTTTATTTCCTTTCAAAGTCATTTCTGGGGAGTGTTGGAATAATGGCTTTAAACGCCTTGATGAATAATCTTTAAAGGTTATTCTTGGATTCCTTTTGGGTGTTATGGCTAATATGAAACATAACATCTTATTGCAAATAACCCCTCAATGATGAGCTTTAAAAGGAACATTTTATTATCCAAATGCAATATTAATTTAAGATGGTGGTTACAAATTCTTGTAACATTTTAATTATTCAATTGGTGGGGTACGAGACTTGTAAGTATCTACAAGTAGCGCTGAGCGTGGTGCGGTTTGGACGTCAAACCGCACCAAACTGTAAAATTATGGTTTGCCATTTTTTGAAACTGCACCGTACTACAATTTATATCAATCCGCACCAAACCGCACCGCAAAATACGGTTTGGTGCGGTGTGGTTTAACCTGCTTTTTTTATTTTATAATTAGTATTTGATAAGGACAAATAAACCCTAGATTTATTTTTTGTTAGAGCCTTAAAGAGTTAGAGAAGCCTTAGATAATTGCTAGTTTAAACAACTAGATAAAGCCCAATAAAAACAAAAGACATAATTTCAGTAAGGTAGTAGGCCAAATAAAAGTATGAAATTAAATATTTTAGAACAATTTAAAAAATTGCGGTTTGCGGTTTGGTGCGGTTTTAAAATTTTCAGAAACTGCACCGCACCGCACCACAAAATTACGGTTTGGTAAAATTACAAACCAAACCGCACTTTTGAAACCACAAACCAAACCAAACCGCACAATTACGGTTTGGTTTGCGGTTCGGACCGCACTCTACTCAGCCCTATCTACAAGTTTGTTATACAAGGACTTTTGGTTGTGATCATAAAGGGAGACGATATAATTTTCATATTCCAAAATTTAAACAGGAGTGATGTGTGACTCTAATCCTGCACATTCTAGTATAAGATTGTGTAGAAGTGATGTCATGTCAACCTTAGGGAACGAATCGTCCATAACATTTTGTACCTAGGACGGACCGAATCTTATTTTCAAGGCAGTTTTTTTTTTTCCACGACATCACATACCCAAACACAACAAGAAAATCTGGTTCGGCCAACCGACAATAATATTGTCGGAAAATACCGACCGTCCCCGACCGAAAACAGTCGTAAAAATTTTACCGCTCTCCAGTACGGTCGAAAAAATGATTACCAACCGACACAGCGGTCGGTACACACTGACCTACTATGACGGTCGGTCTGTACCGACCGCTATCGACCGCCGTGTCGGTCGGTAAAAGATTTTTTTTTTAAATGTAGTCGGGCGACATCACTTTCTTTCTTCTTTACTCATTTCTCTCCCCCGACTCCAATTCTCTCTCCTCACTCCTCAAACCCTAACTTCTCCTTCTCTCACCCTCACTCCCTTTTCTCTCTCCTCACTCCGGCGACCCCCACGCGGCCACACTCCGGCCGTCCCCGGTGACCCCACTCACACTCACTCTTTCTCTCTCTCACTCCGACAGTCCACGCGACCCCACTCACACTCTTTTTCTCTCATTTTCCCTTCGTCTTTCACTCCGGCAGTACACGCGGAGGTCAACGGCAGTCAGGCCCTAGACGACAGTCGGCAGCCGTTCTCCCTCACCCAGTTGCAGAGTCCCCTTGAGCCCTTGCATCACCGCGGCACCGCCCAGTCCCCTTGAGCCTTGTATGCTTCATTTCTTTTTTTTTAAAAAAAAAAAAAAATTAGATTGGGTTGTTTAATTGTTTGATCATTGTTTGTCATGTGTTTAGTTGATAATTTATTTGTTTGTTTATGCTATTTTTATTTCTAATTTTCTGTAATTTTTTTTTGTGTTTGTCATTTTTATCATTTTAAACATTGGAATTGTTTGTGTTTGTTTAATTGTTTGTTTGTCACCGGAATTTTTAGTTTGAACATTGGAATTGTTTTTTTAGTTTAGTACTTTAGTCAGATTTTATTTTTATTTTTGATTGATAATTGATAATTTGATATAACCTTAGTCCTTAGTGAGTATTGAGTAGTGATTAAATGACTTTATGCAATTTTTTTTATTTTTCAATTTATTGAATTTTTTAGCTTATGGTAGTTTTATAGAATAATGATAATAAACTTCAATGTGGTGATAAATCAAGAAATATGATTGTTGGTTGAAAGTTGAGTTGTATTTATTTTCAAATACAAAATTGCCTCTGTATTTGAAACGAAAAACAAGATCAATGTAATAATTCAAGGAAATTTAAGTTTATTGGGTTTCCCCTCGATGTTCTTAAATATATTAACGCTGATTGTTTAGTTTTGGATGTATGACTTTTATTATTCGCGTTTGTTAATGTTTGTGCATGCTTAGGGCAATATTCATTATTAGTTAATTGGGGTACGTTTTCATACCATCATTTAACTTGTGATTGTGATTTCTGTCAATAACTATTAACCGTGCGAATAATTTACTTATTACTTTATGCAGGAACATGTCAGATTCGGAGGCTCATAGCCAAAACTCCCAGACTCGCCAGCATTCTCCCTCTCAGTCTTCGGTTCATCCTACTGGGTCTACGCCGATATTGCGTCCTGGTGACCTTCATCGTCGTGTTGAGTCGTCTAGGAGACCCGGTCGGTGATTTCACCTTCCTTTCCTTCTCAGCTTCAGTTTACGTTACCTCCACCACCACAGTTTACGTTACCTCCAATGCCACAACTTCGGCCTCGGCATCGTCCTCTTCGTCCTCAGCCATCTGTGTCTCAGGCTGCTATGTCTCAGCCTACGTCGCGACCGTTTGATCCTACTCCTATGTCTGAGACTACTCCGGCGTCTCAGCCTACTCCATCACTGCCTCAGCTCATTCCTTTATCTCACTCTACTCCTCCGCCTGAGACTACTCCGACGCGAGAACCCGAGGGTGGCGACAAGGATCAGGGCGAAGCTTCTACGTCCACAGCTGGGGTTCGAGAATTGGACCCGGATGGCCTATGGTGAGTTTTTGTGTAATTTTTTAATGTTTTGACTATTGAAATTAAGTTGTATTCATATGTTGTTTAATCTTCCAATGTTTCGTGTGCAAGGTTTGACAAGGGCGTTGTTGTTCGATTAATAACACACGTCATTAAGTCCTACTTCCATCAACCTTGGAAGAACTACACTGAGGTAGATCAGGCGACCAAGGTACATTGGTGGGACATGTGGAAGGTCAGTAAGACGAACTATGTAATTTGATACAAATTTTTTTTATAAATATAATCTCTTACATTAACATATTTGATTGTCTATGGTCTAATGTAGAAACAATACACTTGGAGGCCTGAGCTCGAAGGCACTGTGCGGGATGCGTATGAGACCAAGGCTGGATTACAGCTGAAGGACATATTCAACGACACAGTGCACAAGTGGAAAGACCGACCAAATTGGCTTGGTGATGAGATGTACCAGGCAATGAAGGGCAGGCTCAATGACAAGGTATTCAAGGAAAGGTCGGCTCGACCGAACGCAAACAGGAGAGGCGGCGACGCTAGTGGCAAGGCCCAGGCCTCTCACTGCGCGGCATCTGTCTCCACCACCCAGCGAGCTAAGCAATTAGTTAGTTTACTATTTCATTAAATCATTGTAAATGCTCGTTCGTTAACATTTTTTTATATCACCTACCCTTACGCACATTTTTTTGTGTTGACTAAGGCTAAAGGAGGAAAGTTACCAGGGAAGGATCCGGTTCCGATTAGCTAGAAGGCCAAGGAAGTGATGGTAATGCTTTCTTCTTTACTATGCATTTGATTTTTAGAGCGGAATTTCGGCTTCAAAGCCAAAAAGTACGAATAGGATTGATTTTTTATTATTTGCAATTGATGTTTAGAGCGGAATTCCGGCTTCAAAGCCGAAGAGTACGAATAGGATTGATTTTTTATTATTTGCAATTGATGTTTAGAGCAGAATTCCGGCTTCAAAGCCGAAGAGTACGAATAGGATTGATTTTTTATTATTTGCAATTGATGTGTTATAGGACGTGTGTAAGGTTTGAAAACTAGCAATCGATAGACAAGTTACAAGTTAGGAGCGAAAATGCCAAAAATTCACCTAAAATGGCCTAAAATGACAAGTGTTTGCCTAAAATGGTGTTGTGTAGTTATAACCAACGCGATCAGCCCCTAGTAAGCATAATATTGTGTTATAGGACGTGTGTAAGGTTTGAAAACTAGCAATCAATAAACAAGTGACAAGTTAGAAGCGAAAATGCCAAAAATTCACCTAAAATGGCCTAAAATGAAAAGTGTTTGCCTAAAATGGTGTTGTGTCATTATAACCAACGCGATCAGCCCCTAGTAAGCATAACAATGTGTTACAGGACGTGTGTAAGGTTTGAAAACGGTCAATCGATAGACAAGTGACAAGTTAGGAGCGAAAATGCCAAAAATTCACCTAAAATGGTCTAAAATGACAAGGTTTTGCCTAAAATGGTGTTGTGTTGTTATAACCAACGCGACCAGCCCCTAGTAAGCATAACAGTGTGTTATAGGACGTGTGTAAGGTTTGAAAACTAGCAATCGATAGACAAGTGACAAGTTAGGAGTAAAAATTCCAAAAATTCACCTAAAATGGCCTAAAATGACAAGTGTTTACCTAAAATGGTGTTGTGTCGTTATAACCAACGCAATCAGCCCCTAGTAAGCATAAAAGTATGTTATAGGACGTGTGTAACATTTGAAAACGGTCAATTGATAGACAAGTGACAAGTTAGGAGCGAAAATGCCAAAAATTCACCTAACATGGCCTAAAATGACAAGTGTTTGCCTAAAATGGTGTCGTGTCGTTATAACCAACGCGATCAGCCCCTAGTAAGCATAACAGTTTGTTATAGGATGTGTGTAAGGTTCAAAAACTAGCAATCGATAGACATGTGACAAGTTAGGAGCGAAAATGCCAAAAATTCACCTAAAATGGCCTAAAAGGACAAGTGTTTGCCTAAAATGGTGTTATGTCATTATAACCAACGCGATCAGCCCCTATTAAGCATAACATTGTGTTATAGGACGTGTGTAAGGATCGAAAACTAGCAATCGATAGACAAGTGAAAAGTTAGGAGCGAAAATGCCAAAAATTCACCTAAAATGGCCTAAAATGACAAGTGTTTTCCTAAAATGGTGTTATGTCGTTATAACCAACGCGATCAGCCCCTAGTAAGCATAAAATTGTGTTATAGGATGTGTGTAGGGATTGAAAACTAGCAAATGATAGACAAGTGACAAGTTAGGAGCGAAAATGCCAAACATTCACCTAAAATGGCCTAAAATGACAAGTGTTTTCCTTAAATGGTGTTGTGTCGTTATAACCAATGCGATCAGCTCCTAGTAAGCATAACAGTGTGTTATAGGACATGTGTAAGGTTTGGAAACTAGCAATCGATAGAGAAGTGACAAGTTAGGAGCGAAAATGCCAAAAATTCACCTAAAATGGCCTAAAATGACAAGTGTTTGCCTAAAATGGTGTTGTGTCGTTATAACCAACGCGATCAGCCCTTATTAAGCATAACAGTGTGTTATAGGACGTGTGTAAGGTTTGAAAACTAGCAATCGATAAAAAAGTGACAAGTTAGGAGCAAAAATGCCAAAAATTCACCTAAAATGGCCTAAAATAACAAGTGTTTGCCTAAAATGGTGTTATGTCATTATAACCAACGCAATCAGCCCCTAGTAAGCATAACATTGTGTTATAGGACGTGAGTAAGGTTTGAAAACTAGCAATCGATAGACAAATGACAAGTTAGGAGCGAAAATGCCAAAAATTCACCTGAAATGGCCTAAAATGACAAAGTGTTTGCCTAAAATGGTGTTGTGTCGTTATAAGTTATAACCAACGCGATCAGCCCCTAGTAAGCATAAAAGTGTGTTATAGGACGTGTGTAAGGTTTGAAAACGGTCAATCTATAGACATGTGACAAGTTAGGAGCGAAAATGCCAAAAATTCACCTAAAATGGCTTAAAATGACGAGTGTTTGCCTAAAATAGTGTTGTGTCGTTATAACCAACGCGATCAGCCCCTACTAAGCATAATAGTGTGTTATAGGACGTGTGTAAGGTTTGAAAACTAGGAATCGATAGACAACTGACAAGTTAGGAGCGAAAATGCCAAAAATTCACCTAAAACGGCCTAAAATGACAAGTGTTTACCTAAAATGGCGTTGTGTCGTTATAACCAACGCGATCAGCCCCTAGTAAGCATCACAGTGTGTTATAGGACGTGTGTAAGGTTTGAAAACGGTCAATCGATAGACAAGTGACAAGTTGGGACCGAAAATGCCAAAAATTCACCTAAAATGGCCTAAAATGACAAGTGTTTGCTTAAAATGGTGTTATGTCGTTATAACCAACGCGATCAGCCCCTAGTAAGCATAAAAGTGTGTTATAGGACATGTGTATGGTTTGAAAACTAGAAATCGATAGACAAGTGACAAGTTAGGAGCGAAAATACCAAAAATTCACCTAAAATGGCCTAAAATGACAAGTGTTTTCCTTAAATGGTGTTGTGTCGTTATAACCAATGCGATCAGCCCCTAGTAAGAATAATAGTGTGTTATAAGACGTGTGTAAGGTTTGGAAACTAGCTATCTATAGAGAAGTGACAAGTTAGGAGCGAAAATGCCAAAAATTCACCTAAAATGGCCTAAAATGACAAGTGTTTGCCTAAAATGGTGTTGTGTCGTTATAACCAACGGATCAGCCCTTATTAAGCATAACAGTGTGTTATAGGATGTGTGTAAGGTTTGAAAATTAGCAATCGATAAAAAAGTGACAAGTTAGGAGCAAAAATGCCAAAAATTCACCTAAAATGGCCTAAAATAACAAGTGTTTTCCTAAAATGGTGTTGTGTCATTATAACCAACGCGATCAACCCCTAGTAAGCATAACATTGTGTTATAGGACGTGTGTATGGTTTAAAAACTAGCAATCGTTAGACAAGTGACAAGTTAGGAGCGAAAATGCCAAAAATTCACCTAAAATGGCCTAAAATGACAAGTGTTTTCCTTAAATGGTGTTTTGTCGTTATAACCAATGCGATCAGCCCCTAGTAAGCATAACAGTGTGTTATAGGACGTGTGTAAGGTTTGAAAACGGTCAATCGATACACATATGACAAGTTAGGAGCGAAAATGCCAAAAATTCACCTGAAATGGCTTAAAATGACGAGTGTTTGCCTAAAATGGTGTTGTGTCGTTATAACCAACGCGATCAGCCCCTAGTAAGCATAATAGTGTGTTATTGTTCTTTTATTTGGAATTGTTTGAACTAACTCCGCCCATAATTTGTAGGAACAATATACCTTGAACCTTTCGGAGCCTTAGGCTACTAGCTCGGAGACGGATCCCAGCCAGTCTTCTTTGATACGGTTGGTGGCTTCCGGAAGGGCGAGGTTCTAGGGTTCGGCAAAGAAGGAGCTTCTCTCTATTATGAGAGAACCTCGCGGCGGCACATTGGTTCTGCCTACTCTCCATCGGTTTTCCGCTCAACTGGCAAATATGTCCGAGCATTTGGAGGAGGCCGAGCGTGCGAGGACGGAGTTTGAGGAGTGAGAGTGCCGTCTGGAGGAGCAAGACCGCCAACGGGAGGAGCATCAGCGCTGTCTGGAGGAGGATCAGAAGAAGCAAGCGGAATACCTCGAGCAAATGAAGGCGCAGATGGACGCTTTCATGAGGCAATTCGGCGATCCGTCTTCCATTCACCGACGAGCCCCCAACGATCGCACAGACGGTTCCGGCGGTTCTGGAGCCTTCGTAGTGTAGTTGTTTGTTAGATTTCGGTTTATTATAGTTTACGTCTTTGGAAACTGTAATATGTATTACATACTCTTTTGTATTACGAATTATTTATATAAATAATATAAAATATTATTTCGTATATTTAATCTGTTTTTCATTAAAAAATAATTTAATTTCTTTTGTAAAGGTTTTTTGTTAATCAATGAAAGGAAAAAAAAATAGACACAACAATTTACCGACAGACAAACGTTCGGTATCCAAACAGAAAAAAACCGAGAAAATTAATATACCGACCGACACACGGTCGGTACATTATTAAGCGCCAAAAAAAAATTGGCTGGAATAACCAATTTTCCAACCGCCTAACGGTCGGTATTACCGACCGACGCCACTTCAGTTGGTACTACGGACCGCTAGGCGGTCGGAAAATACCTCTCCAAGTTTTTTTTTGACTTTATAATTTGGTCGGTACACGGTCGGTAAATTTTTTCCGACTGAGAGTCGGTCGGTAAAAAAATTTTACCGACTAATTATCCTCCGACCTCCATTTACCGACCGGAGGTGGTCGGAAAATATGATTATCGACTGTTAACGGTTGGGAAAAGGCGGTCGGCCGAGGCTTATTTTCTTGTTGTGAAAATCTTCAAATCATATACTTCCTCTGTTCCAAAAAAACGCAACAAACTTATTTGCATGCATTTTAAGGAAGAGATTTAAAGGTCTAAACGATCAAATCAATATATGTAATTTTTAGACAAGTAACCTATAACATCATTCTTATGTTAAAATTATTTTGATTAATTTGCTCATTTACATCCTTAAATCACTTCCTTAAAATGCGTGCAAAATCGTTTGTTGCGTTTTTTTTTTTGGGAACGGAGGAACTATGTAATTTATCCTTCTTACTTTAATCATCTCCACACTATTTGTAGCCTTGATATAACCTTTGTTTCCTACTTTCCTACAAAGGTAAGAGCAAAATTTTCAATTGAAGTACTCCCTCCTTAACATATTAATGGCAATGATTTGACATTTTTCCTCTCTACTTTATGTCAAATTGTTGCCATTAATATGTAACGGAGGGAGTGAAAGGCGTGTCGCGTACCTATAAAAAATAACCTAACTGGACCTCCTAATAATGTAGTAGGGCAAGTAAGGGTCAATCCCACATCGACTAACAATTGATTCAGAATAGTTATATTGATTTCAATTTACGCTAAATAGGTAACCAAAATAAGTGGAAAAGAATAAATATACTTACTAAACTAATTAACTAGAATGACTACAATTAATAAGAATGAATCAAGAATTAAAAGCAATTATAGGTCTAGGATTCCCCACTAATATGAATTAATTCAACAACCAATAATTCCCTTTTCCCTTAATTAAACAACAAATAATTCATAGGATAGATGCGCCATAATAATACTAAAGATTTGTATCGACAATCAATAGCTTCCCTAAAATTGCAATCCAACCTATTTTCATGGATTCATGCAAATAGTGATTTCCAAAGACTTTAAGCGTAGCATCCTAAAATCCTAAAAAATTCCATCAATACTTTCGTAGTGATTTCCTTTACCTTAAATTAGGGTTCTTATGTCGATTAAGAATCAACTTTCATTGCAAGCCTAATCCCATTCAATAAATACTACTTCTAGTCAAATATTGATAATTAAAACCAACCCCAATATAAATGAATTACAAATTAATCAAAGTTTAGGAATTGGGAATCCAATTACAAATTAATCCATACTAGGGTCCATCCTAACCCACAAATTTAAGGAAACTACTCACACATTTTAATCAAATAAACTAAAGCAATAACAGAAGAAGACATGGTTAATAATAACAATGATAAAAATAAAAATAGAGGTGAAGAGATAATACTTGAATTAATGGATGAAAATTGTAGTCTTCAACTTGAGAATGGTGTGAATAACAAAAGCCAGAGAAAACCAAAAACTACTTCTATTCCAAAATAATGTGTAAGTTCTAAAATGATAGTCAAAGATGATGGGGTGGTAATACCCACTAAACCTATTTTTCTGCTACTAGGAAATGATGGAGTTTGACTAGGTTTTACAATCTATAAATTCTCCAAAAATCTATGAGAATTGTAGACCGCCAAGGGCTTGCGGTTCGCTGGATTACACCGCCAAATGACTGCGGTTCTTGTTGTCTTTTTCGCTTTATTGTCATAAAAAATGAACTTATTGCTTCATAGGCACGGTAATAACGGGACACCAATATCTTGTTGCAATAGGTTCTCAAAGGCATCACAAAATAAGGTTAAAAATTGATCCGAATGCTCCGCAATCATCCAAGCCTTTGCGCAAATTCCAAACAATTCCAATAATCCTAGCAATACACATCAAATCCGACAAAAACAAACAAAACACACCCGAGAAGAGCAATAACGAAATATAAAGAATAATAGTTCTACAAGATTAAATATATGGAGAAAATATGATGAAAACACATAGGTGTAACATATAAATATGAATCTAAAATGTTATTATTAGGGAGTATTTGTTTTCATTTAAGGTTTTTTTTCCCAATTGAGTCTTGTTGTAATCCAGGTAAATTCTTATGTTTTCCAGGTCAATTTTTATCCAAGTCATTTTTTTTTATTGTTCATGTGAATTTTTTTTTTCACGTCAGTATTTAAGTTATCCATGTGATTGCTTATTTTGTCTAAGTGAGTGTTTATCTTGTCGAGGTCAATCTTTTATTTTGTGCAAATCAATATTGTTTTTTTCATTTGGACTCATCTGACAGCAACATTGTACTAGACGTATCTGAAAAAAAATACCTTCTCAATATAATATTTAGGGTTTTTCTATGCTATGTCCTTGAGTTTTTCGACTTTCTAAGTTGTGGACATGCTTTTTGAAACTTCTAAGCTATGCCCCTCAACTTAGGTTTTTTAACTAATAGTGCACACTCCGTTATCTCAATGTTAATAGATCCGTTAAAAGGAGTTGCATTTGGTGGGAGGGTCCTTTTTCCTCTAAAACTCTAAGGTTTTTAGTTGATTATCACCCTTTATAATTGATGTATTTCACTAAAATAAATGATGCATTGCCTTGTAAATGAGACATTTCCCTATAATTGATGTATTTTACTAAAATAAATGATACATTGCCTTGTAAATGAGGCATTTCCCTAAAATAAAGGGTGAAAATCAACTAAAAACCCTAGAATTTTAGAAGGAAAATTACCCTCCCACCAAATTCAAATCCTTTAAACAGATCTATTAACATTGAGATAACAGAGTGTGCACTATTAATTAAAAAACCTAAGTTGAGGGGCATAACTTAGAAGTTTCAAAAAGCATGGACACAACTTAAAAAGACGAAAAACCACAGGGGCATATCTTAGAAAAACCCTAATATTTATTAGCATTATTGAAGTAATTTGTTCTTATAAAACATTGTTGACTCATTTATTTGTGCACGGTCAGTTATTAGCATAGCATTTATACAATTATACTTGCTTTAATAACATGGCTTACTTTAGGGAAGCGCTGATTGTGTAATGTGTAGGGACCTCCCTCGAATTAACCGTTGGCAGGGACGTTATGCTTGTTCTGTCTCATTCAAACTCACTCCATATAATCTTCATCCTCAATTTTTATTAATTCATTCATTCATTTGCATTCACTCAATTTCAACCGCCATTTATTCACTTTAAATTTTGTTCTGATAAATGTGCTTATCCCATCAACAACTTCTGCTCAGCTACATACTCAGGTATTCGTCTAAATTTTTTTTTTTTTTTGTTTGCTCTGCAGTTCAATTTTCCTTTGCAAATTTTCTGGAATCAGCATCATCGATTTGTTTTAACCTGCACAATTTCGAGATCACAACTTCAAATTTTTTTTTGTTTAATTTAAAATTTATAGTGGAAAAACAGAATTTATAAGCATTAAGTGAGCTTCCCTTGCGGAAAAGCTCAGCTTCAGCTCAGCTGCTTAGAAATTACTTTTTTAAAAAAACAAAATCATGTCGATTTCAAATTTCTTTTTTAGGTGAAATGTCCTCAAAAACCTTAGAATTTCATGGCTTTTACATTGACATCAAATGATTTTTTTTATAGAATAGAACAGTTGTATTTATCGTTTTGCTCAGCTAAGTTGCTTAGGTATTCCTTGCATTTTAAAATACCAACTTCTCTCGCTTTCAAATTATTTCATTCGTAATTGCGGTACATCTTTCAGAAATTAGAATGGTCGATTCTTCCTTTTCTTTTAGATTTAGATGTTCTGAAACTGACAGAATTTTACACGGTTTCGATTTATTATTATTTAACATAGCAGTTAAGCAGCCCTATTTTAAAATATTCCGTATGATTTTGGATGTATAAAATCTTGAAAAAAGATATGGAGGGTATCACGCATTCACGCCTTAACTCCACCTTAAAATTTATTTTTTTTTTTTGTCGGCAATTCTGAAACTGTGCTTATGAACCTCAATAATGCATTTATTATTTTCATTATTATTATTTTTGTTTGGGAAGATTAGAAAATTATTATTTAATAGTGGTATAATATTCTATACAACACTAGCGTTTGACCGTTTGTCATCAGGGGCCATGAGGTCAATTTCAATGTTTTTTTTATAAGGAAAGGAAAGACAAACTACAAGTTTCCTTATCTCTATTATATAAGCCAAAGGGGAGCCATGGTGTCCCCTCGAAAAGTCCATAATGTCCCTTAAAATTTATTAAAAATCAAATAACATCACTCTTATTTATTAAGCAAAGTTAATACAATTTTTGAATTTTTTAAAATTAAAATATTACAAAATATACAATTCGGAAAAATAAAATAATCAAAATTCATCTTTTTGAATTCTCTATAAATAGACACCCATTTTAATATAGTTTGTTACATAAATTTTTTACCTTTTTATTATCGTAGAAATTTGATAACCGATTTTGTTCATTGTTGTGGAATGACTGGATGAAAGGGGAATGTTTGTTTACGATTATGTGAATGAGTGAATTTTAAAACAAATTCAATTTCTCAAACAAAAGCCTTCGAGTTTTGAAGATACGCTAAAATAATCGTCGCACACAAAACGTGTACATAAGGCTAGTAAACTAATAAAGAAACATAATGGTCTAAATGATACTACCAATATGTCATTATGGGGTAATCATAGCCTTTATTATATTAGCCAAATAATCTGCTGCGAAGTTGGCTTTTCTGATCTAAAAATATGCTTCATTGAAACTTGGTCAAAATTAACAAAGTTTTTTATTATATCTTCCACAATGTTGTGAATTTCCCAAGGAGTATGCCATACATTCCTAATTGCATTGATGACGGCAAGGTTATCAACTTCTATTTCGATATGTCTAATGCCTAGAGAGATCGCATTTTTTATTCCTCCCTAAGAACTAAGGCTTCCGCATAAGTTTAGAAAAAATAAGTTTAGATCAAATCAAATCAGTTGATATCAGATCAGATAAGAATAATAAGATAAATAAATTTCAGTTGAATCAAACAAGAGTTGATAACAATAATTTTTGAATGAAGTTGAGGAGTCATTGTCATACACTCATACCACACGTGACAGTTAACACGTCTAATTCCATGACATGAAGCGTGTAGATTTCTCTTTGAAGCCAACTGCTAGTAGTTCAAGGGTGTTATGAATACCATACAACATTTTCATTTTTTTTTAGGGATTATGGGCCACATAATGTAATCATGATAATATAAATTATTGAACGTTGACTATCATGTAGGTACAATCATGATTAAATTTTGAATCATGCATTAAAGAATTTAAGAGGGTTTAGCTAGAATCATGGGTAGCACAATAATAATAAAGATTACCTTTAATCTCTATTAATTATTGATTTAATTTGGAAATGTTTGAAATGGTTGAGCGGTCGCCTTCTGCAGAGCTAAAAATTTGCTTTTTCAATATCTGGAATGATTGGTTTATCCAAAAACAATTCCTCTTCTACTCTTTCCAAGTTTATATATATTCTTTTTTATTAAATGAAATCCTCTGCTAAGTGCTCGTTACTTGCTAATTTGCTCAACTTAACTTGGTAATTGGTGATGTCTTCTACTATATTTGTGCTGGGAAATATAAATGACATTGTTGATTTCAGTTTTGAGTTCTAGCATTCATGTTATGTTCTGCATGTAAATTATCAATGCAATGACATTGTTTCATGGTAGTTTCATCTACATTGCATTACCATGAAAGACCAAATTCTCCTAATTTGCCCCATAGCTAGAATCAAGTTGCTTGAGCAAGTGTCATGTTGCTTGTTACTGCCATTGTTGCAATTATGTAATCAGAGATAGCTTTAAGGAGTCTTTGCAGGTACCTATGTTCAGCTATCAAGGATGACATGGGTCCATTTCTATCATATGCTTGGAACATCTTTTCCTAAAACAAAAAATTATTACCTCGTATAAATGTGCAGAAAAACTAGTTTTTTTGTGATCAATGAGCTTGCATTTCATTTGGTAGTGTTGATTGCTGAAGATGGTGCATATTATACTGCGGGGATTGGTTGATCACTGGTTAATGAGGGTATCTTTTTTGTAGTTTGGTATTTAATCATCCTAAAAGTAAGATCAGATTCTTCTGTAGGTTGTAGTTCTTCATAAAATAAACTTTTTACAAGATTGTTGGCCAACCATGCATTTGGTTAATTCTTGTTTGACTATATAACAATATTTATTACATTTAGTACCTTCCAATTACTATTTGCAACTATGAATCTGAGATATGAAGAGGCTAGAATCTAAGGAAATGAAGGTTCAGAAGAATTATTACTTGACATTGATTAATCTTTTTGGCTTTAGATGAGAATATTACAGTTGAATAGAACATGTAAATTAAGGTCTTTTGTCGGTCTTAGCCTACGTCTTTGGCTGGTTATCCTGTAATGAGTTATTCTGATGCATATATAGGCATTATTGCTGAAATGAATGAAAATTTTCAAGCAGATTTTGTAGTTGGAGCATTAGATATACGAAAAAAGACATGATATCCCAAGCTTATCGTAAGTGAAGGTATGCTCAGGGCCTTACATCAAGATATCTTTTCAATTTGCATGTTGGCAGACGACTTTAGAAGCCTTCTTTCTTATTTTCTATTCTGTTGTAGGAATTAATGAAGATCCACCTGCAAGTCGTTATTACATCGCTCCTATTCTTGATCTGCATCCAACAAATATCATGTGGTTAGTACTTAAGACACTTTGTTGTGTTGTCTACTTAACGTTTTTTAAAAATCAAGATATTCTATACTTCCCATCTTCGGTCTTTTTGATACGATATTTTGAACTTGCTCGATGCCTAGAAATACTCTTCTGTGCTGTTCAGTGACAAGATTTCAGATTTATTTGGTAGCTTTATTATTCTGATCATATTGGTAGCTTTTTCAGTCTCAAAAAATTGCAATGTTGTAACAAAACCTGGTTGCAATTTAGTGACTCTGGTAGGCCATGAGTAGAATGGTTCTGTCCTATTGTTGGCTTTTTGCTAGGTCAAGCTCTTAAACATCTGATATTAAAATATACACTCAGGTAGTTTTTCTCATGACTGATCTGCCAGTTTGCATATGCAATAGTATGGGATTGCTTGTCTTAGTGTGTTTTTAAGCTCATTTATAAGGGGACCCTGTGTTTTTAAACACAAAACCTGTAGGCAATTTCAATTTATTGATTTAATCCGCTTTTGCAATTGTTTAAACTGCAAAACCTTCTCGAAGAAATTATTGATTTGTACAAAGAGCAGAAACAAATCTGAGTTTCGTTTCAATTCGTTGCAGAACAGGTCTCAAATACATCTGAAACTGGGTGGACTTGTACATGTTTTTCTGCTTACGATGTAACACAAAGGTCCATTAATGCAGCTAACTGCTCCACATCTTGTGATTGCCGGTCAGGTAGTTATCACCTTTTTATCCTATTCTCTGTTGTAGGTACAAGTGAGATGGAAAAAGTTGAAGATCAACATAACATAATACAGATAATATTTAAGTTTTAGAATTGTTTTTTTCAACAGTTGTCAATAAAATTTTGTGTCCTTTCAAAATGAAGTGCTAAGACCAGTTTGTATATGGAGTAGTTAACATCATATATGTATTAATATTTAAGTTTTAGAATTGTTTTTTTAACAGTTGTCAATAAAATTTTGTGTCCTTTCAAAATGAAGTGCTAAGACCAGTTTGTATATGGAGTAGTTGACATCATATAGGTATTGGTTGCCTGAGGTTTTGTGTTTATTTCACAGTTTTAGTAGGGATGTATAAAACTCCGCTCTGTTACACGTATACTCGTTTACATACTGTTTGAACTTGAGTGTCTCGAAATCCATCTTTTCTCAGATAAGCAATTTAGTGTCAATACTTATGGGATAATTGTTCATGTCCCTTTTTCCTGCTTTTGACTTTTTCTTTGGCACAGTGACAATTGGATCAACTGGCAACACATGGAAATGCGTTTGTGACAGTAGTCAATTACCTTCTTTGGCAGCAGCTGATCAGAACAGTAACTGCTTTACAAGCTGTAATTGCACCTCCGGTAAACTTCTAAATGTTTTGAATTGTTGCTAAGATAGATGCCACAACAACTTGCAACTACTTGATCTTTTGACAATATACATTGAATGCCGATCACATGCAATATTAAAATTATTGACTTCCTAGCTATGTAGTTTTAATTTAAGACGCTATCTTCGCCGCTTCACTGCTAGGATTCTATAAATGGATCATGAAATTTTCGTTCACTGAACCCACCCGAGGTTCTAATCCAATGCTTGAAAATTCTAATGTATAAATCAATCTATAATTGCCTATCAGTATCACATGCTAAATTAAACTTAAACACATTCCTAGTTGTGTGCTATTAACATAGATTAGTTCCCACTTGTAATACTTATACGTGTTAGAAATATAGTATGGAAATTGTTGATGTAACCCTCCAAGGCGTGGAATCTACACTTTCCTTCTAAACTTATTCGCCCCTTTAGATCACCGGGTTACCACGAAATGTTTAGTGAGATACAATGGAGAAACTTGTACACTCTATATGATCTTAGAGTATACCTTAAAAGGACTTTGTGTTTGTTATGTGTTTAGAACACACTTAGTATAAATTGCAAGAGTATACCAAGTGCAAGCAAGTTGTATGAAGTGTAGAAAATTCTGAATATTTTGTGTGCTTCAACCATGAACTAAGCAAGCCTATTTATAGGCATATAAGGCATGAAGGATCAGCTCCAAAAGCTGAACAAACACCACTTTAAAGCACCATAAAATTAGAAGAATGGTGATTAATTGTGTACAATTAACACCCTTGAAGATGCCATTCACTAGGCAACCTTCAAGTTCTGATTTTAAACCTCTTTAAAACTTGTTTAATACTGCAATGAAGCCATTAAACACATGCTTAATACGTATAAGCATCCTAGGCAAAAGCATACGAAAAGTCGAAAAACTGTTCGAATTTTCCAGAAGCAAATCGCGAGACGCGAAGAGGAGCTTGCGAGTCGCGATCTGGGCTCGCGAATCGCGAGTCCTCTCTGTCTCGTGGCTCGTGATTTGTTTCTTTCCAGAAACTTTTCACGAGTCGCGACGGGTCCTCGCGGGTCGCGAGATACTCGTTGGACTCGTAGTTTCTATTTGCATAATCTTCTCTTTCCCTAGTTCATGTAACCAAGCCCATTTAATCATAAATGTTCCAACAATCCTCCTCCCATTTATGATTTAAATGTTGACAAGCTTAAACCACAACATGCACAATCATAACACAAAACAAATGTTTATGCATAAATAGAAATGTCGTAAATATTGAATTTCTACTTAGTATATGCACACTTTACAATAATTCCATTTAGTATAATAGACTATGCTTTGAATTATACAAACACTACGAATTATTGAAGATACAATACACATAAACACAAACAAAGAAACTTTTAACCCTCTACACCTATGTCACCATGGTGAACGTATCTATTCATGAACGTTTCAAGCAAAGCCTAGACTTGATGAAGCGGCCAAACTTCTTGCCCACATAGGTAGATCTTTTCGCACATGCTCCTGCAATTGAGCCAATTACAAAGATCTATTAAGAATTTTACCAATTCAACCTCCTTTACATTGCAGTAAACTTAGCACTTACCTCGGGATGTAATATCTTCAAGTGCTCACAACCTCAAGTGAAAATCTATCCTCATTGAATTTGAGATCCAATGTCTTATTGGACGTCGAATTGAGTTTCATTTCATTAAGGTTGTACAATAGGCTTTAAACCCATCCCTAAATTCATTTTGTTCAACAAGTCCCTTGGCAACGGTTTTGTAAATGCATCCGCCAAATTACCTTGTGACCGAACAAAATCAATGGTTATACAACCATCTTTAATCATCTCACGTACATAGCTATGTCTAACCCCAATGTGCCTTGACTTGCCATTGTAGACAACGCTATAAGCTTTGGCAATTGTTGCCGCACTATCACAATGGATAGCTAGAGGTGACATTGGTTTTTCCCATAAGTCAACCTCACTTAATATATTCCTAAGCCACTCCGCTTCTTGACAACATGAAGCAAGAGCAATGAACTCCGAAGCCATTGTGGAATCGGTGACACATGTTTGCTTCTTAGAGGCCCATGAAATGGCACCTCCTCCAAGAAGAAACACCCATCCTCTTGTGGATAAAAAATCCTCCTTATTGGAGATCCAACTTGCATCCGTAAACCCTTCTAAAATAGAAGGCTCACCGGTATATGTCAAACCAAAATCCTTGGTTTTCTTCAAATACCTCAACACTCTTCTTAAAGCTTGCCAATGTACCATACTAGGATTACTAGTAAATCGGCTCAACCTCCCTATAGCAAAAGCTATATCCGGTCGTGTGCTAGTCATGGCATACATCAAGCTTCCGACCAAGCTTGCATACTCCAATTGAGATATTGGAGTACCACTACTCGGAACCAATTTAACATTAGGATCCATCGGAGTAGCAAAATGAGTTGAAACCGACTCATTGAACCTCTTTACCACTTTCTAAATATAATGAGATTGTGTTAAAGAAATAGTACTTTTACCTCTCACAATTCTTATACCAAGAATCACATCCGCTTGACCCAAATCTTTCATTGAGAAGCTCCTTGAGAGAAATGCTTTGGTTTTGTTCACTTCATCCAAATCAGTCCCAAAAATAAGCATATCGTCAACATATAAACAAATTATAACTCCTTTGCCGTTGTTAAATTTGCTACACACTTATCGGATTGATTTATTTTAAATCCATTAGCCAAGACTACATCATCAAATTTTTGATGCCATTGCTTAGGTGCTTGTTTTAGGCCACATAAAGATTTAACTAATTTACAAACTTTGTTTTCTTGTCCTTTGACTACAAAGCCTTCCGGTTGATTCATGTACACTTCCTCCTCCAATTCACCATAAAGGAAAGCCGTTTTCACATCCATTTGGTGAATTTCAAGACCATGAATCGCTGATATAGCTATCAAAAGTCTTATAGTAGCTATTCTAGCTACCGGAGCATAAGTGTCAAAATAATCGATACCATATTTTTGCCTAAAACCTTGGGCCACTAACCGGGCCTTGTGTTTTAATATGGTTCCATCGACCCTTTTCTTCTTAACGAAGATCCATTTACAACCAAGAGGTTTACAACCCGGAGGTAAGTCCGATAAAACCCAAGTATTATTACCCATTATTGAATCCATTTCATCATTCACGGCCTCCTTCCAAAAAGCGGAATCATGAGACTTCATAGCCTCACCAAAGGTTTTCGGATCCTCCTCCATATGGTAAACATATGAATATTGAGTCTCAATAGACCCCCTTGACCCTTCAACTAAAAATAGTTGAAAATCCGGTCCAAAATTTTTAACTTTTCTAGCTCTTTTACTTTTCCTAATTTCCGGAATTGTAGTATCATGATCTTTATTAAGATCATCTACATTCCCGGAACTAGTACTAGGTACCATGTCCTTTGGTCTAGGAATCGATGAAAAACGAGTTTCATCAAAAATTGCATCCCTTGACTCTATCACGGTATGTATAGAGACAAAATCATTATGTTCAAGAACATAAAACCTATAGGCATTGCTATTTTCCGCATAGCCTATAAATATGCAATCAATCCCTTTTTCACCCAATGTTTTACGTTTGGGTTCCGTCAATTTGACAACCGCCCTACACCCCCACACCTTAAGGTATGTGAGATTAGGCTTCCTTTTAAACCAAAGTTCATATGGGGTATCCTTGTTCCTTTTATTAGGAACCCGATTTAAGACATAACATGCGGTAAGCATTGCCTCGCCCCAAAAACCGTCACTTAGACCCGAGTTAGAAAGCATGGAATTAACCATTTCTTTTAATGCCCGATTTTTCCTTTCCGCCACACCGTTACTTTGTGGTGAATATGGTGCGGTTGTTTCGTGAATTATGCCAATGGAATTAAAATAATTTGGGTCATAATACTCTCCACCTCTATCCGTCCGAAGTACTTTAATTTTTAAATTAAGTTGTAATTCCACTTCGGTTTTATAAATTTTAAATTTTTCAATGGCCTCATCTTTGGATGATAATAAAAATGTATAACAAAACCTCGATGAATCATTAATAAACGTTATTACATATTTTTTATTACCCAAAGAAGGTGAACTATGAAAGTCACATAAATCACTATGCACCAAATCAAGCAAATTAGTTTGTCTTGTCACACTATGGAATGGGGTCCCTGTGATTTTATTTAACATGCACGTCTTACACTTCTCTAAATTTAAATCGAAAGGTGGGATTAACCACAAATTAGACATGTCATATAAACGACGATAATTCACATGACATAAACGATTGTGCCATAGAGAAGAAACATCAAGCAAGTTGTAATTCCACTTCGGTTTTGTAAATTTTAAATTTTTCAATGGCCTCATCTTTGGATGATAATAAAAATGTATAACAAAACCTCGATGAATCATCAATAAACGTTATTACATATTTTTTATTACCCAAAGAAGGTGAACTATGAAAGTCACATAAATCACTATGCACCAAATCAAGCAAATTAGTTTGTCTTGTCACACTATGGAATGGGGTCCCTGTGATTTTATTTAACATGCACGTCTTACACTTCTCTAAATTTAAATCGAAAGGTGGGATTAACCACAAATTAGACATGTCATATAAACGACGATAATTCACATGACTCAAAAACAACCTTGACCAACATCAAGCAAGTAAATAGAATCAACATTTTCATTATTTATGTGGAATTTGAACATTCCATTACAATAATATCCTTGACCAACATAAATACCACCTTTAGAAACAATGAACTTATCGGACTCAAAAACAACCTTAAAACAACATCTTTTAAAGTTAGTGTTTTTCCCGAAGTTAAACATAATTCTACTTGACCTATACCCTTGGCCTTTACCGTAGAATCATTACCCATATACAAAATTGGCCCATTATTCAAATCTTGAAAAGTTTTGAACAAATGCCGGTCTTTGCATAATGTCTTGTCTGGAGGCTCCTGAATCAATCCACCAAGAGTTGTCAATCTGCACAACATTAATTTCAGAAATCATAGCAACAAAATGAGTAGGTTCATTTGAAGCTACTAGTGCAACCGTACCTTGGCTAGAATCACCCTTAGGTTGATCCTTCTTTCCCTTCTTGTTCTTTGAAGGGCAATCCCTCTTGTAGTGAGGACCGCTACATATCCAACAAGTAACCGCATTTCGCTTCTTGTTTGTAGCATTCTTGGTTTTAAAATTCTTGTTGTTGGATTTCTTTGTCCCATTTGACACACCAACCCCTACCATGTTTATGGTAGATTTTTGTCCATTATTATTATTATTATTATTGTCCTTGTCCTTGTCCTTGTTCTCTTGAGCCCGGATATTCTCCTCAACTAAGAGGTGGCTACCCAATTGCTCCATGGAAATTTCTTCTTTTTTATGTTTTAAAATTTTTTTAGTATCTTTCCATGCCGGTGGTAATTTATCAATTATTGATGCGACGCAATGGCCTCATGCATCTCCATTCCGTGAGCCCGGATTTGATTTAAAATGTGATGAATTTCATGGAATTGTTCCATGATTGAACGGTCATTAGTAATTTTAAAAGAATTAAAATTGCTAACAAGAAATTTCTTACTTGAGGAATCCTCGGCGATGTATTTCGCCTCCAAAGCATCCCATAGCTCTTTAGCACTCCCTACGTTTTGGTAGAGATCGAACAACGAGTCGGAAAGAGTGTTGAGTATATGCCCCCGGCATATGTAATCATCGTTCTCTCACTTAGTCCTTTTCCTTGTAGTCTCGGCCGGTTTCGCTGCTTCACCGTATCGGGGTGGTTAGGACGTATACCACGTTGAGAGTTGTCAAAAGAAAATGAACCTTCTTTTGCCAACGATGGAACCCCACACCTTCGAACCTTTCCAACTTTTGAATGTTCATGGCTAGGTCTTTGAGAGTAGACATCTTTTGAAAAATTTAAGTTTAGAAGCTTGTTAGAAATATAGTATGGAAATTGTTGATGTAACCCTCCAAGGCGTGGAATCTACACTTTCCTTCTAAACTTATTCGCCCCTTTAGATCACCGGGTTACCACGAAATGTTTAGTGAGATACAATGGAGAAACTTGTACACTCTATATGATCTTAGAGTATACCTTAAAAGGACTTTGTGTTTGTTATGTGTTTAGAACACACTTAGTATAAATTGCAAGAGTATACCAAGTGCAAGCAAGTTGTATGAAGTGTAGAAAATTCTGAATATTTTGTGTGCTTCAACCATGAACTAAGCAAGCCTATTTATAGGCATATAAGGCATGAAGGATCAGCTCCAAAAGCTGAACAAACACCACTTTAAAGCACCATAAAATTAGAAGAATGGTGATTAATTGTGTACAATTAACACCCTTGAAGATGCCATTCACTAGGCAACCTTCAAGTTCTGATTTTAAACCTCTTTAAAACTTGTTTAATACTGCAATGAAGCCATTAAACACATGCTTAATACGTATAAGCATCCTAGGCAAAAGCATACGAAAAGTCGAAAAACTGTTCGAATTTTCCAGAAGCAAATCGCGAGACGCGAAGAGGAGCTTGCGAGTCGCGACCTGGGCTCGCGAGTCCTCTCTGTCTCGTGGCTCGTGATTTGTTTCTTTCCAGAAACTTTTCACGAGTCGCGACGGGTCCTCGCGGGTCGCGAGATACCCGTTGGACTCGTAGTTTCTATTTGTCTAATCTTCTCTTTCCTTAGTTCATGTAACCAAGCCCATTTAATCATAAATGTTCCAACAATACGAAGTATTATTTTAGACTTTGCGTGAGTGTATGGCTTATACACTTTGTTTGAGAAAAGGATCTCGCACTAAGTGGACCTCAAATTAAGTGGTGTAAACTCCTCCATGAGGAGAAAATGCAAGAGTTTGTGAATAATCTCAAGGGTTTGGCCCATAAACATGGATTCAGATATAGATTCGGTATAGACAAAAATGGCACATAGCATAAAATAAGTAGTGAACGAGGTTTTAGGAGAACTTAAAGGATTACGCATGCCATCCGGCATGGATACATCCTAGTGGAACGGATAAGTTATGGAAGCAAATCAAGCAATAAAGAGCAACCAAGAATACTATAGATTGTTAGGGAAATGTCCAAGTGATGAAAATTACCAGAAATATAAACACACTTGAAGAGAAGCCAAGCGCATATTGCTAAAGTAGGAGAAAGGGAAATCTATAAAATTGCTTGTATGAGAGAGACAGAGAGGGTTGAGATATTGGAAAAATTAAGTGTGTGAAGATGTTAATCAAGGATGGGATAAAAGAGAGATGGATATCATAATTTGATAACCTATAAAATGGAGGCAGGGAGCAAATACACTTGACTCATGATATGGTAAATTGGGATTTTATGAAGAGAGCTTAGATGGAGGAAGTCAAAAGAGCATTGAAAAAAAAAATGAGATCTAAGAATGTAATGAGACTGGATCGAGTTCCTATGGAGATGTGGAGGAGATGCTTAGGTGAAAGAGGAATTGAATGGTTGAAAACTTTCATTGACAAAGATCTATAATAAGATGCCTATCGGGTGGAGGTAAACTTCTGTAATCCCCCATATGTATGAAAACAAAGAGGATGTACAAGATTGTGCCAATTGTAGATGGATTAAATTAATGAGTCATACTATGAAGCTATGTGGAGATTGAGGTTAAGGAGAATTGAGATCTCCGAAAATCAATTTTGATTTATGCAAGGAGGTCAACAATGGAAGCATTGCATCTTATGAGGCAACTCACGAAGAAATATAATGATAAGAACAATGATTTGCATATGGTTTTTATTGATTTTGGGAAGGCATATTTGGTGGGCTTTAACAAGAAAAAGTATCTCAAAGAAACATGTGGACATTATTAAGGATATGTATGTAGGTGCTAGCCAGTGTCACATTGTTCCCTAAAGTGCCGTGAATCACGATCCAAAAAAAGCAAAATGTGTTCAATTTTAGGCGAATTGTGAATTATAGAAGCGAACCAAAAGGTGAATTATGTAACATTGGTGCTTGCATGATTGTGAGGTCTAGTGTCAAGAAAACAGAAGAGTACTATATTAGGGTACCACGATAGAAGAGTGCTATATTAGGGTCCATACTGAGCCCTTTCCTTTTTTCCATAGTCATAGATGAATTGAAAAGTTCAATTCAAGAGGCAAGATGATGTACCATGGTATATGATCTTTGCTAAAAACATTGTATTAGTTGATGAGACAAAGGAGTGGAGAGTAATGTTTGAATTGTGAAGAAAGAGTTTGGAATAACGTGGGTTTAATCTAAGCAAAAATAAAACAAAACATTTGGAATGTAGATTTAGTGCGATAGGAAGTAGGGGGACAAGCTTGATCAACTTGGATGGGATGAGTGTTCAAGGTTTTGACTTGTTCCCGTATCTAGGATCTATTATCGGAAAGGATGCTGAATTGGATGTGTATGTTGCTCCCATGATCAAATTGGATTGGTTAAAGTGGGAAAGAGCTTCTGGCTTTTCATTTTGATAGGGGTATGCCACAATGTATTAAAGGAAAATTGTATCGTACAACTATTAGACAAGCATTGCTATATGGTAAAGAATGATGGGCTCTTCATAATTTCGCGTTCAAAAGGTTGATCATTGACGTGACAAAAATGCGTATGCTATATTGGATCTGTGGGTATACAAGGAAAGATAAAATAAGAATTGAGATTAAGGGATATGCCACAAAGACTTAAGGGAAAATTATGTTGTACAACTATTAGACCGACATTGCTATACGGCACAAAGTGTGGGGCTCTTCATAATGTCACGTTGAAAAGGTTGACGTGATAGAGATGCATGGATGTGTTGGCATTAAAGGAAGGATAAAATATGAAATGAGATTATCAAGAAGTAGGGGTAACAAGTATTGAGGATAAGATGAGGAAAATTTGGTAACTGTCTAAGGTGGTTTGTTCATGTCAGACGAAGACCAATCTTAACTAGCAAGAAAGGTTGAGGAGTGGCAAACGGATAGGAAGATGGGGAGGGGGGGAGGAGAAGAGGAAGACGAAAGCAGACCCCGGAGGAGAGTTGTTAACGAGGATATGAAGCTACTGGGGCTTGAGGAGGAGATAATGTTACATAGGGAAGCATGGAGGCTTTGTTGTTGTTGTACAATAGAATATTACATCTTGTGTACAATCTATCTACAATCAAAGTAGTTATAACAAATGCGCATTAACAACATTCTTTTCATATTGAACACTCGCATGATAATTGTCATCTATCTCATTATTTTCGTCCTCTGTAGCCTGCATATATATTGAGAGTGAAAGGTGTTGTATGTCTGCATACTTATCTCATTCGTGTTGTTGCCTTGTTGAAAGATGTAATTTTCTTGATGGCTTGAAGTTAGAAATTAGAGATTAATTTTTCAATTTTTGACCCTGCTGCCTACTCATATATTGTATGTCTATCTGATCCTGCTGCCTACATACATAGTCTATCTGAGTGTCTGACACTCTGACCCTTCTGCAGCACTTCTTGTACAAACATAGTTGGCAACAGTTTTCAGGTTATAAAAGTTCACCTCGAGCATTCTACTTTTTCCTTAATGGAAGCAATATAATTTGCAGGTTCAGTTATAAATTACTTCACTTATAAGGTGTATGATCTTGAATTTGATAAGAAAGGAATGTGTTATTTTTATTGCCTGCTGATGTCTTGGCAATGCTTAACGACCTATGATCTTTTTTCTATGCCTGGAAGTGGATAACCTATGTGAAAGATGGACACACATAAATTTAGCAATGTCAAATGTGAGCCTGTGTCATGTCAAATGTGAAGGAATAGAGCTACATATGTCTGTATTTTAACAAGCTTGTATCATGCTTATTGCATTGACTTAATGTAAAAGATGGCTAAGACGTTCTTCTCATTTTTGTTAACAGGATCGTTTTCTGGTGCCCATGCACCACATAAACACACATCTAACAGAATAATTGTGATCATTCTCATCATATGTTTGGCACTCGTTACCTTCGTTTTCATTGCAACTGTTGCCTTCTATTTCTACCGAAGAGGCAAGTGTCAGCATCAAAAATCCTTGTCTGACAGAGTATCTAGCATCAATAGTGACCTGATAAGACCCAGGCTGCTTTCTCAACCTCTTTCCAGAAGCAATACGAGTTTTACGGAAAATCATTTCTCAGGTAATGCTACAGATTTGATGTTAGTGTATATGGTGTTGTTAAGTTGCAATTGGTTTCCTATACATGAATACATCTGGTGAGAATGTCATTACTTCCTCCATATTTTATTATTTTCAACATTTCACTTTTCAAATTGATGATACCCATTTTTAATCATATACTTGTATAACTTTAGTTATGCTTTGTGTTGTTTGTAAGAATTAAATATTTAAAAACTAAACAGTTAGACGATTCAAATGAGATCACATATAACTTGCTGACACCCATGTTTTTTCCTTGTGCACAAGCAAAAAGTACGGGCATAGTGTATGTAGATGTAAATGTAATCAATAATTGTGAAGTAAAAACGTGGCAAATAAAAATAAACGGAATTTGTAAAATAATTCTCTAAGTAATTTTGTTTTCGGGCTTGCCCAAGATGTGAATGGCTAGCTTTGGGATATGCCATGCAGCTCCAATTCAAGTCTTTCACTTGGAATCTTGATCGCTTTTTTTGCACTCTTCTTACAGGGTACATTGGGATTGCTTCTCTCTTATTCAGACGGAAAAAGGGTGTATTTCATGGCACAGTTGCTCATTTTACATATTCAGAGTTGGAACTTGCAACAAACAAATTTTCTCATTCAAATTTAATTGGAGTTGGGGGATGCAGTTATGTATATCGTGGTCATCTTAAGGATGGTAGGACTGTGGCTGTGAAGCGACTTAACTCTTCCAAGGGGCTAGATTCTGACACTGAATTCTTCAAGGAGGTATAAATAAAGCTCTGCTGCTTTTACAGTCTTCCTAATTACCTGGTCAGTTGTTGGAAACCTGGCATATTAGTAACAAATTTGGATGCGTATAGAACTGTCATTGTTCTTGGAAATGTGTTTTCAGGTTGAGATCATATCAAGACTGCACCATTGTCATATTGTGCCTTTACTAGGTTACTGCTCTATATCCCTAGGTAAACAGAACGAAAGATTACTCGTTTTTGAGTATTTGCCAAATGGTAACCTGAGAGATTGTCTGGATGGAAAAAAGCATTTGGATTGGGATACTCGTGTTGCAATTGCCCTTGGAGCTGCCAGAGGATTGGAGTATCTTCATGAAGCTGCTGCCCCAAGAATTTTGCATAGAGATGTCAAGTCCACTAATATTATGCTGGACGAAAACTGGAAAGCAAAAGTAAGACTTGCGTTTGATAATTTGATTAGTTGTGTAATTTAGTAATTTCTACTTTCCCCACGCACCAGTATTGGGAAGCTTTATAGAGCTCAACTTCTAACAAATGTGCAGCCACTAAGGCAAGATGAGACAGCCAGCAATAAGAATTCTTTTAAAAAAAATGAAAGTAGTTGATTTTTCGTTGAGCAATATGCATTAGAATAATGGTTGAGTTAGCTGAATCCACAATCACTCCTGAAATCTTGAGAATGTCAACTGAAAACCTCTCATTAAAATAATGGTTAAGTTAGTAATTGAAAACTTAAAATACAAAATTTAAAACCTTGAATGGTTTTAAGAGTTAATGAACATCAATATGTTAACTGTCTTCTAATTTGATGCCTTACTGACAATGTTGAATGACAAAATTTTACCGAATTTGCAGGTAACTGATCTTGGTATGGCAAAATACTTAAGCACTGATGGTTTTCCTAGCTGTCCCTCTTCTCCTGAAAGAATACAGGGAACATTTGGTTACTTTGCACCAGAATATGCAATTGTTGGAAAAGGTTCATTTAAATCAGATGTTTTCAGTTTTGGAGTTGTTCTTCTCGAGCTGGTAACTGGTAGAACACCCATTTTCAATGTATCTGATAAAGGAGATGAAAGCCTTGTCATATGGGTAAGGAATTCACTCATACCCTGAAAAAATTGTCTGCTTTTCACAATGTGATTTATTCTATTGATCTGCCCCCTGTAAATGTTCCATTTACCAATTCAAATGAGATTTTATTAAAATGAAAAATCAATCTACTGGCCTTTTTCTTGGTAATTGCCACTTAAAACTAAACTGACAGTCAGTGATGAATACCTTATGTTGCTTTTGCTGAAGGCTGCTCCCCATCTACAAGATAGTACACGCTTAATATCAGAATTGGCAGACCCTCATTTGAAAGGGAACTTTGCCGAAGAAGAGATGCACATAATGGCTTATCTGGCAAAGGAGTGCTTGCTTTTGGATCCTGAATGCCGACCAAGCATGAGTGAAGTTGTTCAGATTCTCTCAACCATTGCTCCGAATGTGTCAAAGCGAAGAAAGTTTCCAGTAAATCTGTTCCAGGTAGGCACTTATTCTGCCTTTTCTTTTTCAGGGGATTCAAAAATGTTGGTTGTTGGTTTGTAGTCTGGAAAATGTCAGTAGTTTCTTGCCCTAAACCCTGTTTGCCTGGGCAACTTTGCCCAAGCAGGAACGAGAAGTCCACAATTAGTTTGGGGTGATTCCTCGCGTGTCTGGAACAAGTATTCCCACAAACTGATCAATTCAGAAATAGAAAATCTCTTTAAAAAAAAAATGATATTTGCCTAGAAGCAACTAACTGTAGCATAACTTAGGAACTTGATGAACCATTAACACAAAATATTGAATTATCAATTTCCTAAAAATAAAATGCACTACTCTACTAACTTTGAAGCAATTTTTCAATAGGGCGGATGTGCCCAGGCTGTGATATTTAGGGTCCGTTTACTTTAGCGAAAAATGTTTTCCCTGAAAACAGCTTTTCTATTTTACATCGTTTACTTTGGGTGAAAAAATAAAACGTAAAACTTTGGGTGAAAACTCATTTTACACCCTATTGGAAACATTTTCCTCCAAATTTAGGAGTAAAACTTATTTTCCGTGCAAGTAAACATTGGAAAATTTATATGAAAATGAGTTTTCCAACGTAAAATGCTTTTCATGTAAAATCATTTTACATCGAAAATATTTTACACCAAAGTAAACGGATTGTTAGTGAAGTAACTTGTTAGCTTTTTCCGTCTTTCTTTTATTATGTAATGGTAATTTTCTGTTTGTTACGTACATACACAACTATTTCAAACGGTCTCCTAAACTAACAATCACTTTGACATCATCTTTTCACTAGTTAGGCTCTAATTACTAGGGCGTTAAGGGTTTAGTTTGTAAAGTAGTGTAAAATCATTTTCCCTAGGGATAAAATATCTATTAAAATGATGGAAAACCTTGAAGGGAAAACTATTTTACTTCCTTTTTCTTACTCTACCTTCTACGTTCCTTTTCATTTTTCTAAGTTTCCATCAATTTTCTTACATTCCTTTTCATTTTTCTAAGTTTCCATCAATGAAAAATAAACTTATTTTGCACTTGTGTTTTCCACAATAAATTATTTTCCATGAAATTTATTTTACATTGAAAATGTTTTACACTCAATTAAACAGAGCCTAAAGTCTCATGTTGCCTTCTTTTGCAGGACATGTCCTCTCACTCTCACAGCGTGAAAAGTGGACCACCATCTCAAGAGACATCTACAAGTCAAGTAGAAGTTCTTGTAGACTCTGAAGAGCTCCAACAAATGTGTGCAAGTAGATGGTCATCTCAATGTTCGTTATCATCTGACATTGACCGCACACTTGTGGCTGATGGTATTGGTGAGCCAGTAAATCTCTCTTCCGTTCAGTATGTCGATAGTGTGCTTTATTTGACATCAAACAAGAATCACCATACCAATGGTAATAATGATGATGACATTGTGGATTTGGTAGAGCCTCGCTTAGAATCATTCTGTGTGGGAAATGTTCCATAATTTGCCTTACAAGTTACTCTCCCACTTGCTCTAGTTTTCCTTGTTAGGATCTTTTTCTTTGCCCCTTCCTGTTTTGGCAAAGCTCTTTTTTTTTCCCAAGGAGTTTTATTTCCCCTACATAGTAGACCCCATACTATTCTATTTATATGTTTTTTTCTATACGTCTCATCCACCTAAAATCATGTGCCGAACCTATATGGACCAAGAAAGAGGGACCATTCATGCAACGCCTGCCATCCAGGCGGAGGGGTATGCTATCCTCAAAGGGGTCACCATGGAACAGGAGCAACGAGCTATAAATGTAAACATCTTCACAGAATACCTCCAACTAGTTGATCTTCTTCAAAGATATGACTTTGGGCCCCTGCAAGGCTGCAACTAGTCTCTATTACTAGTAGTATTCGCTCTGTAAGCTCTTCTTTCTAGTTTTGTACCATTTCCTATATCCTTTGTGACCTGAACACACAAGTCCATGAACAGGCTAACTTAGCTCCCGAGTAAAGTAGTGTGTGGGTTCGGTGGATTCCCTAGGTGTATTTGTCCTTGCTTGTTTGTCCTTGTCATAAAAAAAAAAAAAAAAAAAGAAAAATAAGAGGAACTAGATACAAAAATACTAGTGTAAAGAAAATTTTTTTTTTCTGGTTATTTTCCCTTTCCTTTTTGCTCATGTGGTTTCTATTATCTAAGAAAAAGGGGGAAATGCATATAGAAATTTTGAGTGCTAAATCCTGATTAGTAATATATTTATTTATACCTTTTGGATACATATTGAAAATGGGTTGATTTCGGTTGTACATTGATAAATTCAAAGTTTTTTACTGCCCGGTTGGCAACCGGTAATAATTTATTGTAATGAGAATGAATTTATATTTGAGTTTCGAAGGAAAATAATATTCATTCTCGTGGTAGTGCTAACTTACCTTCAATTTATCTATTTTTTCTTCACAAATATCATTTTTTTTTTGTTGGGATTAAACCCTAACTTATACGTTAATCACATAAAACTACGGATCGTAGACAGAATTTTGTGAAATCGTACATGAATATCCATATAGAAGAATAATGATGAGTTTGATCTTCCAATTCTATATGGCTCCCATAGGTAATTCACTAATGATGGTCACTGAGAATAGGAAACATGTAAATTGGAGACCATAACCCTAACCCTAGTGTGCAATTTATAGGGTTTTGACTTTTAAATGTCTCTTATTTGGCTCTTTTAAAATTAGAGACCATAATGGGTATCTACACATATATAACTAAACTCATATATTACAAAAGACCAGTAATATTAATTAACTGGATGACTTTAGTTGGGCTACATGTGATAGTGTATAATACAATTATTGCACACGTAATTGTATATAGGTTTATAAATTTCCAACAATAATCTCCCACTTATACCAAATACAATTACATGCGTCTTCAAACAATTCGGTCCATTAGTTATACTAACATTGGATCAAAGCGATCTATGTCACATTTTTTCGTAAATAGACCCATCAATAATCACAATGTCAGCATAATGTACAGTTTGGAAATAACATAAATATGATCAGACAATGTCTATTTCCAACTGGTCCATTTTAAACTTTAGAAATATTACTAGATGACCTAATACAAGAGTGAACCAAACAATAAACTTTGTTTATGCTGAAGATTTACTTAATTTAAATATCCTTTTAATGTCTTTATCATACAATCATCAACATAACAAATCCCCACTAAAACATCATATCTTTAATACCTTGACTACCATGGCACACATACAAACAATGTGCTCATAAAATATTTTAGGTGATAATAAACCTTAGCAAATCCTCAATTATGGAGTTTGTGTTATGATACTCTAAAAACCTCAGTTTACTCGTCACTCTTAGCTTTCAATGATAAAGGTATAGCAAAATGTGGATTTCAAGTTAGCTTGATATCCAATCAATAACATCGGAGTCTAATAATTTTAAATCATCACTAGCAAATCTCTTTAATGATACTTTTTCTTGAGGCTGTTGAGTTTGCTCGAGAATTTCTTGTATATAATAGAGAAATATTTTTGAGTTTCCTAAACTATATCTTAAACTATGTCAAATATAAAAACCTAATCATAGTTAATAACCAAAGGAAGGGAAACGTGTTCCTCTTCAAAAATTAATTTTTTTAACTTTATCTTCCCCATAAACTAAACATCTTTAAAAACTAGCATCCATAAAACATTATTGTCCTAAAAATTGATCCACTAGAAAGACCATAAAACATTTAGACCTTTAAGGATATCCAGCAAAGCAACAACGAACAAACAATTTTAAAGTCTAATTTCATTTTATTTGGCCTATAAGGCATTACTCCAAGGGATTAAAGAACCTTATACCAGATTTCTCATCAGTCCATAATTAATAAGGGGTTCCAGAAGTTATCTTAATTTAACTTTTATTTTAGCCTTATTTTTCATATGTTGCTTTGCTTTGCTTTGTGGATACAAAACCACATCCTTGCCCTTATTTATTTATTACAATTTTCAATGAACGATATAAACTAAACACTATGTTTTTTATTGCTTGAATCTCTCTTCCTCTTAAATGTAATGAGAAATGAGCCTATTTGCTTATTCTTCAAGCAAGTTTAAGACAAACTCCTCACCTATAAATAGCTTAGAAATCAGACATTAAAAACACAATACTTCAAGCAATCAAGCGTAAAAATTCAGAGAAAATTTTTATAGTGTGTGTCGACTTCTCTTACAATTTCTTGTCTAGAAATTCAAGTTCTTTGAATATACTAGAATCATATAATTGAGTTGTAGTCAGGGGGGTGTCGGGTGGGTGTGCGAACGCCGTTGGATATACTTTTTTTATAATGTAACCTCATTTTGGAATGGAATATTTTGTCAAAAAATCTCCACTGCATAAGGCCCCGTTATATAAAGGGCCTATTTTTTATTTTTCTTAGTCATTTGTCCTAAATTATTCTTATATTTTTATATAAATTAATGATTTTCTACTAAAATATTTTTGGGATATATACATGTATTGTTAAAATAATATCAAATATTAGCATTTATTAATATCTGAAGGGCCTAAGTACAATTTTAGAACAAGACCCCCGATAACTCCGACACGACCCATGTTGTAGCTGAGAAAGAGAAGTTTGAGAAGTGTGAGAACAGTGAAAAAGAAAGAGAAAGGAGAAAAAGAAATAGAGCGAAAGAGAAAGAGAGAAGAGTGTCGTAAGTGGTCCATAGAATTTAGGATTGTATGAGTGTACAAAGCATATTGATGAAAGTGGAGTTTTTCTTCCTTGGGGCAGGAATTTTTCTCGTTGAAATATTATCTTTTCATTCGGTTTTTCTTTTAAGTTCCTTTCGTTTATTTATAAAAAAAATTACCCACAAAGTTCCACATACCAATCAAAATAAGAATTGGTGTCAGAGCAATAGTTCAGCAAATTCATGCAACCTTGAAGATAGATCCAAGAAGAAGGAACGAAACACTCACGAGAAGCTAGAGGAAGGGTACTTAACTAAACGATCCCCCATGTTCAATGGGAAGTTTTACACATATTGGAAGAATAGGATATCTTCATCAAAGCTGAAAAATATTGTGTGGTGAGTCATCAAGCTATGTGTTTATGAGGTAACAAAAAATCTTGCTAATAATGTGTTAGTTCCTAATACAATTATTGAATATGAAAGAGAGTGACTTTGAAAAGACGGAAATTAATTCTAAAGCTTTAAAATTACTTCATTATGTTCTTGGATCCCTCGAAAACAATCATGTTTTGGAGTACAAGAGCGCAAAAACAAATATGGGATGTAACACCCCGAAAATTCCACCAATTACTTGGAAAATACTTATATAAAAATAAAGGGGAATTATCGACGTGCTATCGCCACGTGTGAAAATATTTCAGCTTATTCTGAATTTTGCAGCGGAACAAAACTTAACAAAAATTATAGAGTTTATAGAAAACTTAATGATAAAATTTAAAACCTTATAACTTGGAACCATTTTTGGCCCTTCACTAAAAAATAAAAATAAATGTATTGAAAACCCAAGAATTTTAAGAATCAGTTAGCATACCTTTTAAGGTAATGGAACGTAAAATAAAAAGTAGTTAGTAGTAGTTCAGAAATCAATACACTCGATCACACCCATAAACCCCAGATGATGTAAGTGTAATTTGCATGCTCCATCATCATCTAATTTATACCTGTATAATCTTCTCTCCAAAATTTCCGAGTGAAATAATGGATCGTCACTGACCCACCAAGAAAGAAAGGTGCATAACACACACAAAAATGCACACATAATCAACAAAAGCAGAATACATATATACAACAGGAATGAACACATAAAATTGATTATTAATCTAGTTATATGAATTAGTACTATAATTAAAATATAAGGACTAACTCACTCAAAAAAAAAATTGTGCTGAATAATTATTTTTCTATATTTAAGGTTTTGGATTCACGTCGAACGGGCTCCCAAAAGAAAATGTTTGTCAAGAAGCCCGGAGGCCTCACTCGGTAGCTAATCGAGTGGATAAAAACAACCCACCATAAGGTGAGTAGGATCCCAATATAAAATAAAATAAAAACAAGGATGTACAACTTTTTGTATCCCTTGATAGGAGCATAAGGCCACTCTCAGCAGCGGTAAAAAAAAATGCCCATCACTCTCTCTCTACCCATTTTCTTACTCTTCCACATAACATAATCTCGTGGGCAAATTTTTTTTCCAAAACTTATACCAGCAGTGAGCAAAAAAAAAAAAACCATCACTCTCTCTCCTCCTATCTACTATACCCCACCCATTTCTCTTTCTTACAAATTTAATATTTTACAAGTGTTTAATTGTTTACATGTATGTTTATTTTTGTATTTTATACCCGTATTATTTTGAGATGTATTTTTCTTCTCGTAACTTACGAAAATACGTATTGTCAAAGTATTTTTTTTCCGTATCTATTTGTTCACGTATTTTTTTCACGTAATTTTTTCTGACCCGTATATTTTCGTGATTCGTATTATTCGTGATTCGTATTTTTTCACAAAAATACGAAAAAATTTATTTTTCGTGATTCGTATTTTTTAACTTTTTTTAGACCCGTATTGGTTTTTTTTTACATAGCTTTTTCACGTGTTAGTAAAATGCATAAATAAAATAAATAACTAAAATAAATAACTAAAATACATAAATAAAATGCATAACTAAAATACATAGCTAAAATGCATAACTAAAAATACATAACTAAAATGCATAAATAAAATTAAGTAAAATGCATTAATCTACATTTCACCATAAAGCTGCTGAATTATTTTTTTCTTAAGCATCTCCTCCTCCTCAGTAGGTGATTGCTTTTCTACTAATACTTTCAGCATGTCAAATTTTGCTGCCATTGAAGCAGTGTGATTTTCTTCTTGCCTCGCCGCCCACTTTTTCTCTTCAAACTATAATTTTTTGCGGCGTGTCTCCATCATTTGAAAATACAATTCATTGTATTTATCTATTGAATTAGCAAAATCAGGTGCTATCTCTTTACCCTTTCGTTTAGACTTCGCTTTTTTAACACCATCGGGCCTATTGATACCACCCGAAACGAAGCTACTGGTTCCCATGCCAGTGTCACCATCTTCATCAACTCTAGTTCTTTTTCCACTACTAGCACTTTCTTCAGCAGCTTCTTCGGCATTTGCGGTTTCCCTTTCTTTCTTCGACATGGCCCACCTCATTTTTCGCCTCCACTTTGGATACTGACATAGCATCCTCCAACCATGCTCACACAAGAAATTCCTTGTAGGTGTGGTTGATGCTCGAAATAAAGTGTGAGCTGTTTGAACTGTGTTGTCCTCGTTGTAACCGCTACCCGTTGCCTTCTTTGCTTCTTCATAGCAACCAACCCATAGATTTATGTCGCTAGCCATACGTCTCCATCGATTTTCCAGCATTTTTGAGGTTCTCACCGGCAACTCTTGTGGTCGATTCACTTGAGCGGCATCCCACGATTCTGCCACTTTCCTCCAAAGCACAGACGCTTTTTGGTTGGTACCAATAATAGCATCAGTGCAATGTTCCATGTAGCATGCGATTAAAGCTTCGTCCTCTTTTACCGACCAACTACGTGCAGCCGATGACATAGCACGTGCTTGAATCGACACCACCGGAGGAGACATAATCGGTTCTTGGGTCTCCGGAACGCTTTCATCTTCGCTTTGATGGCCATGAAATTCATTATTGCTACCTTGATAATAATGAGGAGAGTAATCATTATTATCAGACATTTGATGAACATCATGGACATTGGAAGGAGGTGTTTGTTGTTGTTGAGGAAATTGAACATTTGAAACATTTCCTCCAAAATTTTGTAAAAATTTTTGGAATTCTGGATTTTGTAGCAAATTAGGATCAATATTATTCAAGTTAAATGGATCCATTTACTTAAATATTTTGATAAAAAAAATATATGTAGGTTTGAAATTTAGAAGAAAAAATTATATGAAAATTTGAAATTTTGATAATTTTTTTGAACAAACTGATTTTTTTAAGTATGTCAAAGTATAGCAAAATGGGTGTCTATTTATAGATCTCGAAAAATTATGACCGTTGGTAATTTTTTTTTTTTTTTAAAATTAGTTTAAATCATCAAAATAGCCGTTAAACAAATATTACCGTTGCATTTAATGAACAGTACCACAGCCAATCAATTATTGCCGCGTGTACACTCTCAGCAGCACTCACTGAGCCTTGTCGGGCGCGTGTGCCACACGCGCGTGTCAGCCAATGCGCGGCTGACACGTGGCGCTGGAAGCACAAGATTCAAAGCCCATTTTTTCCCATGGTCCGTGGGATTCTCACGGCCAGATTTTTTTTGGGTGTTTTACCCACTGCTGGGATGCAATTATTTTTGCCATTGTCATTTTTTCTTCCCGTGAGGATATTATTTACTCACTGATGGTAGTGCTCTAAGCTCCCCCCATTGTTCATATTCAAAATGTATACGTTCCAATAATTTTAGTGTGAACTCTTTCACTTTTCGTGTTTAACAATATTATAAAAGTCCAAATTCAATTCACTACCCTAAGGATTTATAACACAATCAGTTACTCAGGCAAACAATTCTAATTTTATTTATCTTCAATTTAACGACCAAATCAATTATTGTCTTTTCGTGCCCATGGCCCCACATTTTGGTGGTAAATATAATAATGACCAGTGGCCTCACATAAAGTGGTAAAAAGAATAATGCCCATGGCCCCACACAAGGTGATAAATTAAATATTGCCTCTTGGCCCCACACAAGGTGGTAAAATAGTTATAACATAATCATGACTCCATTTTGAGATATAACAAACAACCAGTTGCAGGAAATATTATTGATCATACAAGATATAAATTCCTCTTTCATATCACTTCAGATCCACTGAAAACATGTTGGTAATTCCTGAACCACCTGAACCTGCTAATGTAGCCAGATGATGATGGTAATTGTTATCTTCAACCTCTAGCTTACTCACACCATTCCAAGTTCATGACTTTGAGTCCTACTCTGAGATTGAGAAGTTAAATCGAGCGACTTTCATCCCCGCTCTTAGCAGCTTCTCTAGTATCGGCACCGACCTCGAAGCCGGTCCAAGCGTACACACGATCTTCGTCTTCGATACTCTTCCATCCTCAGGAATCTCCTTCAATATCAATGTTCGCCATTTTTCCATGCAATCATCCAACAATCACAATTCACACAATTCTCCTAAACATGGTACTACATGCGGTTAAGTTCCTGAGTACATACTTACCTGGTATAATAAATTCAACTAGCCAATGTTAATTGAATTCTCTGAATTCAAAGTCCCCTATAATTAAACATCGGGACTAATCAATACCCTCATATTGACCCCAAAATACCCTAAGTACATATTACAAAATTCCATCCTCTAAATAAATTTCAAAATTTATTTCCGACTCCTTTTAATTCAAAAATTCTGAATTTGTGCCCTCTAATTAAAATACCAAGCCGACGTTTAGATAAATAAATAAAACACCGATTAGGCGTGATTATTCAAAAATCCCAGCCCCAATAAAATCACATAAAACCCTGCCAAAACGTCCTGAACATCGATTTTACAGTTCTAACAATGCCTGACAGGTTCCTAACAGTACCGTGAACCATTATACGCTACTAACAATTAAAAACTTTGAAATTAAACTATTTTTCCAAAAATCACAGCAATACTAAAAATTAATAAAACTCATAAAATCAACACTTTAAGTCCTAACTTCATATATTATGTTTATATATTTTATAATACATACTTTTAACCAAAAATACCCAAAATACATCAAGATATGATATTTTTAACTAAATTTCAGAATAATAAAACCTGTTTAAACACCTTTAAAACATCATAAATCCATGTTTCAAACCCAAAAATCCTTATAGATCAAACCCTACTTCGTACTAAACAAATCGGATACATAAAATCATAAAATACAATCATCATACACATTTATTTTAGGTTCAAACCCTTTTCCAAATTTGAATTTTATTTTAAATTACCATATAAAATCAGAACTTTTTTCCCTTTTATAAATCTAAGTATAGAATTAAAACAGGCACAAATAGCATACATAAAACAGAAATTTAGGATTTAAACATGATTTAAACAATATACTTATAATCTGAAATTTTAACCCTAACTAATACTCAAAAATTTAGAATTCAAATTATAATAACACATCCAAATCTTTGATCAAAACATACATGAATAATAATTTTAACTTCAGATTTTTATACTATTAATTCAAGATTAAAACAAGAGCAAAAGAAATTTAAAAGAGAGACGTTTTTCTTTTTTTTATTTTTATGAATAATGTTCGACAGGCAGGGTAGCGGTGGAAGCGGTGCGGCGGAAGACGGTCCTCGACAGGCTCTGGGCGGCGGCGGCTGCGCTGCTGCGTCGTTGTTGTTATTGTTATTTTTTTCTTTCTTGTTTGATGTTTTACGAGAGAGAGGAAGTGAGGGAGTTTGTTGTGTTTGTTTTTTTCTATTCTAATTTAGGGTTTTGACCTATTTTAGTTTATCCTAGGGTATTTAAACAGCTTGGATCCGATTTGAGTTCCCTACCAAATTAGGTTTGCGACAATATGAATGAATACCTTTATCCTTTTACAACCTAAAATATTTTATTTTATAAACAACCCCCAAAACACATAATTAAACCTTTAGTATTATTTCACATATGATTTTATAAAATTTCTTTATAAATATTCATAAATTCTTTAAATACTCAAGTAATAATATCTTCATAAATATTTATTTAAATCATTTTATTAACTTTATTTCAGAAAGCATATAAATTAAAATATTCGTTTAGGCGTATAATTATGTAAACTAGTGTATAAAATGTTTATATTAAAGTATAAAAAATGGGGTATTACAATCTACCCCTTAAAAACCGTTTCGTCCCAAAACTTTGAACAATCTTAATTTATTATTTCAATTAGAGGTGCACATTTTTACTCTACTGCTGGAAATTGTAACAAATTAAGTAGAGTAAAAATGTGCACCTAATAAAATGAAGGCAAAATTAACACCACCAAGCCATACTATTTGCCATCTGCACATATTAGTCCGAACAATTGATTATCCAAGAGTAGGCCCAACTATTACGCAAATTTGCCAAAAACAGTCCGGCTTACCTGTTGACCTATTGTAGCCGGTAATCCACAACACTTGACTAACACATGATGTTTAGTGTGGGTTAATTGCTAAATAAGTTATTTTTAGAAAATAATTAATTGATAATCAAATCATTTTTAGAAAATAATTAATCCACAAAACGTGACTAACACATGAATTTTAGTGGGGATTACCGGCTACAATAGGTCAATAGGTAAGCCAGACTGTTTTTTGGCAAGTTTGTGTAATAGTTGGGCCTACTCTGGGATAATCAATTGTTGGGACTGATATGGGCAGATGGCGAATAGTATGGACCGGTGGGGTCAATTTCCCCTTATTTTTATTATCCATGTTATTTTTATTTTATTTCTTATATTATTTTATTATTAATATTATTTTTATGCCCAAAAATTTGGGTTATTACACTGTCAATACCTATTTGATAGAGTGAATTACTAATTTAAATGAATTAGATAGAGTGAATACCGAACTTCGATCATTCTAATCTATCATCGTCACTTAATTAAAATTGATTCCAATTTAAATTAATTTGGTAGAATGAATACCGAACATCGATCATTCTAATCTATCATCATTAGTTAATTAAAATTTATTCTAATTTAAATTAAATTGATAGATCAGAGTGAATACCTGATGTGTATTTGGTGTTCCAAATGTTGGGTGAGAAATACCAAATAGTCAAATACTATCTTCAAGTTTAGGCAGGATCTTTGAAGGTTTGAATAGGTTGAATTTCAGAAATTGTAGATGATGAATGTAAAAAAGATGAACAATATGGATAGAACTTTGGCTTTGGTGACACACACTCCCACCAAAGGATCTTCAAGCATCCAAAGGGACACACCACTAAGGATCTTGAATCCTAGAAAGCCCTATAACACACATTAGACTTACTAGGTGTTGGAGGACAAACCATCCAAAAGAGACAAACTCTTTAAGCACAAGGCTAATCTTTCATTAACAACACACTTTACAACTGACTACAATCTCTCCTATTTATAGACAATGAGGAGTGTATTAGACACTCTCTCCACTGCCATACTATTAAGCACCACATAATAGGCCCTTTATACTCTTTACTACTTGTTACAATTAAAGCCTAATATAATCAAGCAAATTGTTTACTTTAAGTTTAGGCCCAATTACAACTAATCAAATGCCTAAATTAAAACAATACTACCACTATTATTACAATTTATTTAATACAAAATCAAAGCTAATAAAAATCCTATTAAATATATGAGTAGAAGTGTGATAAAGATCTATTAACATCCTTATCATACTCCTCCTCTTCAAAGAACACTTGTCCCAAGTGTTGCAAGACCAAGAGATCATCCAAATTTGCTTACCAAGTCATCATATTAAAGTTGTTGTAATAACTCTTGTGTTAGCTCTTACTGAAATACATAATGCAAAATATATGAACACTTTGGTGGCGTCCTTTAAAATTGTAGCAAAGTCACTATCATCATCATAATAAGCCTTTAGATGAAACACATCACGAAACTCATTAAAGTGTTCTTTTAGTTGCGCATTCTCAATTGTTACTTGTTTAAGACATCTTGGAAATCCGTAAAAATGCATGTTCCCTTGCTTATCTTCATTCACAAATTTCTTTTTTTCATGACCACTATTATCATTAAAATTCAACTCTAGAATAGACATTGGAGTGGACTTGTTGTACTCCTTCTCATGAACAATTTCCGACATCACATCAAAAGATAATGGAAAATCCAACTTTACTCCTTCGAATTCAAAGATATCATGTTTTTCTTCCCCCAAAGGACAAGTCTCACAAATGATTTCCTCACTAGAAACATTCTTGTCAACTAGCTTGTCTTCAAGAACCAAAGTATTGCATGGAGAAATTATCATCTCATTGTTGGCATCATGGTTAGAACAAATTTCATTTGATTGAATGGATCTTCATCTTCTATGACTACTACTTCACACAATTCTTCAATACGTTCCATCTCATTGTATTCTTCTAATAAAATGATTTTTTTTTTTGTTTACACATTCATAAGCAATATGTCCAAACCCTTGCTTGACATTTTGAACAACGAATTCTTTTTCCGCCGTTCTTAGAATGAAAAAAATATCATAACATCCCTTATTGTGTTTATTATGTGAAAAACCATTCAATAAATCCAAGTTCATTTTCATCCGTTGTTGTTCATTAGAAAACTTTTGTTGTTCTAACTTGAATGAATTGATAACATCCATAAGTCTGTCTAGTTTAGACTCAAGTTCTGATGCCATTTTATAAAATTCCCCAAAATTTCATTAATGATGATTTTTGACTCAAACTTTTCGATTTGTATCCCCAATGCTTTAAGAAACTAATGCAAAAAGAATCAACCAAAAATTCCAAGTAGTTTTCCCACAATGAAGCAAAAATTACCAACCACTCACTAGGTACGAAATTCTGACCACCTTCACTTGTAGACTTCAAGAAGTGTATCAAACGAGCTCTTTTCTTTCCCAAATTTTAGGATAAGAAACTAGACAAAATTTTCACCAACTTAGGATCAAAATCTTTAAAGAAAGATTCTGGAACGACCAAGATATGATCCCCACAATCTACTCTTTAATTCTGGATTTCTTCAAAGGAGATGTGTATGAACTCTAACTTTAACAATTTCTCTACGACTTGACACTACTCAAAATACAACCAAATTATGACTCAACCAAATTAAATATATCTAGATTACAAAGAAATTGGAATCTCCCAAAAATATGTACTACGTAATCTACACTAGCCTTCAACTTCTAAGTGTTCAGATTCGAAGCAAATCTAAGCACTCTAGAGTTTAGGCCTTTTACAGACTCCAAAAAAAATCCAAAAATTATACTCCCTCCGTAACATAATTCTGGCAACAAGTTATTTTTCATGCATTTCAAGGAAGCAATTTAAGGGTGTAAACGAACAAATTAATCAAAATGGTTTTAATACAAGTAAGATTGAAATCATAAATTACTAATCTTAATTTTTTTTTGGATTAATTTATTCGTTTACACCCTTAAATCGCTTCCTTGAAATGCGTGAAAAAAAACTTGTTGCCAGAATTATGTTACGGAGGGAGTACAAAAAATACCGAAAAATACTAGTAAAAAATATTAAACTGCACCAAAAAGAATGACTCAAATCGACTCAGAAATCACCTAGAAATGACCCTTTGAATTTCGTACACGTTTTTGGAAAAAATTTCCAAACTGCATGCCTATCTTCAACCAATATTCAAAGCTTCGAAACTACGCTCTGATACCAATTTGATGCATATTTGGTGTTCCAAATGTTGGGTGAGAAATACCAAATACTATCTTGAAGTTTAGGTAGGATCTTTGAAGGTTTGAATAGGTTGAATTTCAAAAATTGTAGATGATGAATGTAAAAAAGATGAACAATATGGATAAAACTTTGGTTTTGGTGACACACACTCCCAAAAGATGAACAATATGGATAAAACTTTGGTTTTGGTGACACACACTCCCACCACAGAATCTTCAAGCATCCAAAGGGACACACCACTAAGGATCTTGAATCCTAGAAAGCCCTATGACACACACTAAACTTACTAGGGGTTGGAGGACAAACCATCCAAAAGAGACAAACTCTTTAAGCACAAGGCTAATCTTTCATTAACAACACACTTTACAACTGACTACAGTCTCTCCTATTTATAGACAATGGGGAGAGTATTAGACACTCTTTCCACTGCCATACTATTAGGCGCCACATAATAGGCCCTTTATTCTCTTTACTACTTGTTACAATTAAAGCCTAATATAATTAAGCCCATTGTCTACTTTAAGTTTAGGCACAATTACAACTAATCAAATGCAAAAACAATACTACTACTATTACAATTTATTTAATGCAAAATCAAAGCTAATAAAAATCCTATTAAATCTATGAGTAGAAGTGTGATAAAGATCAATTAACATCTGTATAAATACCGAATTTCAATCATTCTAATATATCGTCGTCACTTAATTAAAATTGATTCTAATTTAAATGAATTTGGTAGAGTGAAAACCGAACTTCGATCATTCTAATCTATCTTCGTCCCTTAATTGAAATTGTACCTAATAAAAATGAATTTGATAGAGTGAATACCGAACTTCAATCATTCTAATCTATTATCGTCACTTAATTAAAATTTATTCCAATTTAAATGAAATTGATAGAGTGAATACCGAACTTCGATCATTCTAATCTATTGTCTTCACTTAATAAAAAAATATTCCAATTTAAATGAATTTGATAGAATGAATACCGAACTTCAATCATTTTAATCTGTCATCGTCACTTAATTAACATTTTTTCCAATTTAAACGAATTTGATAGTGTCAATACCGAACTTTGATCATTTTCATCCATCGTCGTCACTAAATTAAAATTGTTCCTAATATAAACGGATTTGTTAGTATCAATACTGAACTTCGATCATTCTAATCTATCGACATCACTTAATAAATTTTTTTTCCAATTTAAATGAATTTGATAGAGTGAATTAAGTGTATTCCAATTAGATAAAATGTTACACTTAATAAAATGTTTGTATTAAACGCATAAAAGTACGGGGTATTACAGTGTACCCCCCTTAAAAGAAGTTTCATCCCGAAACTTTGAACAATCTTAATTTAGTATTCCAAAATCAGAAACTCATGTTTCAAACCCAAAAATCCTTATAGGTCATGTGGGTTCCTTTTTTAATCGTCTCAATGTGTTCTTTATTTATTATTGTGATCTAATTTTTATAATTTTCGATAAAACGGAATTAAAGATATTACGAATATAAATTATACATTGAAAAGTGTGAAAAAGGAAACGTTGCAACTAATATGGAGCGAAGGAAGTACAAGATTAGATAAACATAAAAGATGGTACCGTGTGGAAGAGCATGGAATTGATTGGTTTATAGAATATCCCAAAATTTAACATGAACTAAAGTTACTGTAATTACTTGGTAAGGTAGTTATAATCAATTCGAATAATTAAAAATCATTACTTGTCTTCACCACTTCCATCTAGGATGGGTAATGGGTCGAAACTGGGTTGGGTCAAATCAGACCCACACACTTTTTTTTTTTAATTTCCTCTTTTCTGAGACCTATACCCTATGAATCTAACAAGTCTATGGATCTTAATGGAGTGTTTCATATATCAATGGGATATTTCCCTAGGTACCCTTGAGGTTAGGTCAAATAGCCAATGTACCCCCACTTTTTAGAACTTGCTTCTAGTACCCCTTGAGTCAGCCTAATTGAACAAAATGCCATTACTTGCTAACAGAAGTTAACGTCATTAACTCTTTAACATTAATGGCGCCAGTAATTAATAAGAAAACTCCTTATAAAATGGGATTTCTCTTATAAACCCTAAACCACAAACCCAAACCCTATCTACTCCTGTTCCTCTTAGGTCTGCCCACAGTCCTCTTCACTTCAGATGTAGGTTATCCAAACCCAAACCTAAACCCAAACCCAAACCCAAACCAGGTTATCCAAACCCAAACCCAAACCCAAATCCTATCTACTCCTTATAAAATGGTTATCCAAACCCAAACCCAAACCCAAATCCAAACCCAAACCCAAACCCTATCTACTCCTTATAAAATGGTTATCCTCTGTTTGATTAAGATGTAGGTTGTAGTAGTCAATGTGGTAGTAGTTATCTAGGTTGTGCTTAATGTTGGATTGAATATAATGTGGTAGTTTTTGGGGGGGTTTATGTTAGTGTTGTGGACTTCGGGTTATATTATGATTTTCAGTTTAATTATTTTGATTTTCAGTTTAATTATTGTGATTTTCAGTTTAATTATTTTCCGTTTAATTATTTTCAGTTGAATTATTGTGATTTTTAGTTTAATTATTGTGATTTTCAGTTTAATTATTTTCAATTTAATTATTGTGATTTTCAGCTTAATTTATATACATAATTAAGAATAGCAGAGTAACAATATTTTACAACAATTAATAATATTTGACAACAATTAACATTTATGGAATTTGCAAATATTTGACAGCAATATTATATTAGCAACATAACTTTCATTACATAACATCCTATTATATCAGCAAAAGCATAAGTTTGCCCAAAAATTAGGCGAACAGTACCAAAAACATCCAAAATATGAAATTACATACTACTAAAACATCCAAAATACACACCATAAACATCCTATTTTGCTTTAGCCTTCTTTGTTTTTCTTCCTGTTTTTTTGTTAACCCCAATCACATTAGAATGGTCTTGTGTGGAAACACCTTCTTCCCTTCCTCTTTTCTTTGTGGTTGCAGTTCCTCCAGCTCCATCTCCTTGGCTTTTCTTTTGTGATGCAGTCAATCCACCCTTACAACCATTTTTGTTGTGTCCCAAAATGCCACACTTGCTGCATTTTACTGTGACTGACCTTTTGCCCTTAGGTTTCTCACCAGGTTCTCTTCTCCTGTTCCTCTTAGGTCTGCCCACAGTCCTCTTCACTTCAGGAGGGTTTATGTGAGGAACCTGTCTCTCTGGCCATTGGGACTGATCAGGCATTAGTGGTATGGTCAAGTCATAGGTTAGCTTGTACTTCTCCACACTGTAGTATTCACTGACATACAAATAAGGGTTCAACCTACAATTTTTGATAACCCTCAGTGCATGTTTACAGGGAATCCCATCAATTTTCCACCTTCCACACTTGCACCACATTTCCTCTAGGTTGATTGGGAATGATGTTTTCCCTTCAACTACTTCATACTTACCCCTGCCAGACACATATAACTTGCACATCCTAGCATCCTCACTATTCTTCCTAATTTCATCCTTTGCATATGGAGTCAGATCTGCAGTGTTCCATGACTCACTTTCAGCTTGCCTTGTTCCTATTCTCACCATAAAACTTCTCCTAATCCCTAACACAAAACAAAGTACAAAGTTAGTTAGTTAGAAGTAGATGAAGACAAGTGTCAACACCACATCATCTTCCTAAATGTATACCTTCTATTAGCCCCATAATTGGTCTTACTCTGTCCAAACCTAAAGTTGCATTCCAAGACTCAGTGAAATTATTTGTGTTGTCTGAGAAACTTATGGTAGGATTAAATTTCGATCTTGTCCAAAGACTCAAATCAATATCCATCAGATAATGACAAGCGGCAGCATCCAATCGCTTCATTTTTGTCATTGCTTGCTTGAAGACCCATTCATTGTAAGCATCAGTAGCTTGCCAAAAGTATGCTTCAAAATATGGACCGGGAAATAAGTCCTTGAAGTTCTTGTACAGATGCCTGCAACAAATTCTTCTAGTTGAATGCGGAAACTCTGACTTTATGCATCCTTCAACCCCCTGTACAGAAATAAAACAAACAAATTCAATAGTAAAGAAAAGTGAGTATTTAAACAAAAATGTAGATCAGGTAATTACCCTCATCCTATCAATCATGAACACCCAATCATCTTTGTTGGAAGATGCCAAAGTATGCTTCAAACATCTAAAGAAGTAGGTCCAGTTGTCTGTGCTTTCTTCACTTACTATGGCATATAAAATTGGGAAGATTTGTTGATTTCCATCCAAGGCATTTGCACTTAATATTATGCCATTGAAGTTTCCTTTTAAGTGGCATCCATCAATGCCTATTATTGGCCTGCAACCCTTGATGAAACCTTTGTATTGAGCTTCAAAGCTCACATACATTCTTCTGAAAGTCAGAGGGTGTTCTGGCCCTTCATTTATCCAACTTATGAAAGCAAATACTTCTGAATCCACCTCTTTAATGACATAAATGTATCTGAGCAATTGAGCATAACTCTCATCACGAGACCCTTGTATTTCTTGTACAGCCATTGTCCTAGCTTTATATAGAGTGGAATCAGGGACAATCACTCCATATCTCTCAAGAAGCAATTCTTTTACAACTGAGATTGGAATCTGGAAATTAGCCCTCACATCGTCTAAAATCTTAGACATACACCACTTCTTCCCAGCCAAAGGATTGTGTTCAAGTCTTTGACAAGTATGGGGACCCTGAATGCTTTTTATAGCCCATGAAACTCCATCAAGTAGGACATTTGCATGAATCCTCCAGTTGCAATCAGCATTTGCACACACTACTGTGTACCTTTTATTGTCCACCTTCTCCCTCACTATATAAGCTAATTCTTGGACAGCATAATCAATGACACTATTTATTAAATGCTCCTTGTCAAAGAAAATGTCCCACTTCAAGAAGTCAATTTCTCCAAAGTTATGGAGCACATACAATTGACCATTTTTGTAGACTTTATGTAAATATGCATCATTGTCATCTTCATCAACATCCTTACCATCAATTACAAGCTTGTGAAGGTTATGAGGATCATAAGCAGTATCCTCAATCCAAGGCAACTCTACTTCATCACTTTGTTGTGCACCAACAACAGCCTGTCCACCACCACCACCAACACTACCCTGATCTGCTTCACCAACACCACCAATACCCTGATCTGCTTCACCAGCACCACCACTACCCCGATCTGCTTCACCGGCACCACCACTACCCTGAAATGCTTCACCAGTACCAACCTCTTCACCACTACCACTACCAGTAGCTGTAGCAGCTGGCTGTTCTGTTTCACCACTACCAGTGGTTGTAGCTCCTGTCTGTTCTGTTTCACCACCACCAACACTACCTTGACCTGATCCCACACTACTAGTATTAGGCCTAAATATACCTGCCCTCTTAGCAATACTCTTAGGAATCCTCCTTATACCATAAGTTGGTTTAGGATTTTTAGACTTTGTTTGAGGTTGTGTTTCAGATTGTGAATGTTGGCTTTCAGGCTGTGAATGTTGATTTTTAGGTTGTGTTTCAGGCTGTGAATGTTGGTTTTCAGGTTGGTTTTCAGGCTGTGTTTGAGGTTGTGTTTCAGGAGGTGTTTCAGGAGGAGGCTGTGAATTAGGTTCTTGTGTTGGTTGAGAGTTAGGAGGTAGAGTTTGGTCTTTATGCTGAGGAGTTAAAGGTTCAATGTTAACTGTACTCCTTGGACTCCTTCTAACAGGCTTCAGTTTTTGTGGTCTTTTTTTGGGCTTTTTGACTCCCACTTGCTTTTTGACTGGACCCACTCACAACACCATCATCTGCAGGCCCAAAAAATTGTTGCCCAATAAATTTCCCAGTGTCCAAGTCCACAACATAATAATCAAGGCTCTTATCCACAACTTTATCCCCTTCCACATTAAAGATGGGTACAGCTTTGGACAATGGTGGGATGATTTCTTCTTCCTCCCTCTTTCTTCTTTCCTCATCCTCCCTCTGTTTTTTTCTCTATCTTCCTTCTTCTGTCTAGCATTCTCCCTACTTTTCTTTAAATTCAACCAGCATTGTACATCATCTGAAGACGTCTCGGATTCCTCAACATACAAGTCAATGTCCACCAAACCCCCTAAATTTTTAAACATCTTAACCAAAGCTATATCACCATCAATCTCAATCAATTTGTTCAAATTAGGTTGATAATACTTCACAATTGGAACTTTAGCAGGTATTATATTCTGCTTAAAACCCTCAACCTCCAAATCATCAAGCAAATCCATATAACTATACTCATCAGGATCCTTAATACCCACATCATATCCCTGCTTATTGTAATTGACATTCATCCAAACCCTAACACCTGACATTTTTTTTTCTCCTACAAACAGTAAATTATGAACCCTAAATCAGTAATGTAAACAACAACATAACTCATGAATTTAATAAACAAAATAACCAAAAAAAATCTACCAAATAATTGACGAATTTTCAAAAATAAAGAAGATTCTTATTCAATATTTCAACAAAAAGAGATATACATACCTTTCACTATCGAAATTGCAACCAACTTCGATGCTGAATACACTTTTTTCGATCAAAATTCAGCAAATACAACTTACAGAACCCTAGATTTTTTGGAATTTTTTTTTGGAAAATTTGAAGAGCAAACCTCTTGTGTGTTGGACGGGTTTTGAAATAAAAATTCGAGAGTGATAGACTGATATGTTATGTTGGGCACCATTAATGTTAAAGAGTTAACGACGTTAACTTCTGTTAGCAAGTAATGGCATTTTGTTCAATTAGGCTGACTCAAGGGGTACTAGAAGCAAGTTCTAAAAAGTGGGGGTACATTGGCTATTTGACCTAACCTCAGGAGTACCTAGGGAAATATCCCTGTATCAATTATTTTATCAATAATTTACCATGATGTAATAATTTAAAATTTTCACACTCTATTATGGGTATTGTGCAACCACGATAAATCAATTTTCCAAAAGATATGTGTAATACTTAAATTACAAAGTTTTGCGACTTGCGAAGTTATAAGTTACAACTCGCCATTTCTAACTTTGGATTTGCAACTACAATTCATAAGTTTTCAAACTGTATGAGTTATTGAGTATGATTATATGAGACTCTTTTATATTATTTTTTGGGATATTTTTAATTTAAATGGGTCTGCATGTAGAGTCTAGGATCTGAGTTTAAGAAATTTGGACCCGACCAATGATCAATGAGACCCAAACCCTTATAAATGGATCGAGTCCAAGCTGATCAAGATCAGGTTGTGTACTCGTGTCATCTCTATTCCATCCACATAATTCACAAAATCACAAGAATATCTCTATTATATAAGGAAAGCAGACACAAACCATGTTGGGAAAATTAGAGCGCGAGCGGAAGCAAAATAAATAAATTGAGAAAAATGGATAAAAGATGGACAAGAAAAGTAAAATAGAACACACAATATAACGTGGGAAAAAACCCTCAAATGAGGTAAACATCCACCAAACAACGAGCAATAATATATCCAATATATGAAAAGTGTATGAGAGTACAACCCGAAGGGTTAAGAACATGGTATGACTCTCCTAGAATATTTGATCAAATGCTCATAGAGAGCTAGGATTCTCCCGAAGGAGCCGACAATCTCATGATGAGATAATCTCTAAAAAGAGATGATATAATTGATATTATCTCTATGAGCATGTATATGTTGTAGGAAAAAAAATTACTGTACAATAAAAAGAGAAGAACAAAAGATATGTAGGCCAATAGTTTACTGTAGATGTAACGGCATTGTTGTGACATGTAAATAACTAACACTGTCTTTGAAGCAAAATTTACCCTAAAAAAGGTGCAATCGGACGTCGGTGTTTGCTCCCCAAGATTTTCACAGCTCCCCTCAAATTGTGCACTCAAGTAAGAAAGGATGGAAATCACAAATAATTGCTCAGAATAGATGAAAGAACCAAAAAATAAAAAAAAAACGGTTTTTAATATGGAAAATTAGTATATTGATATTGTAAAAGTATCAAAGTATCACTCTTGTTTTTATTTTTCCTCTGATCGATCTCACGTCAAATCATCAGCCCTTTTCCTTTTAAAGGGTAATGATGGAGGTGGTATATAACTCTTATCCATCAAATATGTTTGACCTATTAAATCTCAAATTTAAACAACCAAAACGTTATATCTTACATTGAAACTATAACATTAATCAATAAACGGATATAAAGCAATAATTATTTTTTATTAAATGTAATTAAAACATAATCCCAACGGCCAGCTTATATTTAGGAGAGCTGTAACACCAGATTTTAAAATTGAAATCTGATTAAAAGAGAATCAGTTTTAATAGGCTCTCGTAACCGACGTATCTCATAATGTCTGGAAGGTCGGTTACGATTCGGCCTAAAAACCATACTAAAAATTCATATATAATAGTATATACTCTTGCATTAATTTCCCAAAATCCCCCACAATGCAAAGAATTTTTATAAAATGAAAAATTTTAGAAGGGAAAATTTATTCTGAGCATTTTCAATAATAGGCTTGATACTTAAGTGTTTGTGTCTTTCGATTGAACCAACACATAGTGAAAATAGACAATTTCTTTATCAAATGAGTGAACAAATCTGGAACTCTTTGACTAAGAAATGAAGTCTACAATACATATCTTACCTTACTTATCCATGAGTTCCGCGATAATACCACAATGATGGCCAAATAATTTTGAGACACTCATGAGTGCTCTAGAAAGAATGCCCATGTCTTCCATAGAAGGAGGCCATCCCTTCACACTCATGTAGGTGATTTCATCAAGTCTATCTCCGCATAGACCACCCAAAAAAGGGCTATGAAATCATTAAGAGCAAATGTGCTCAACCTTATGTAATAACGGTGAATCTATCAAGTCCTTCTCATAGGACCACCCAGTCCCTGGGCTATAATCACTAAAAACAAAGCTCATCCTAAATAAAAGTCATAAGAATGGAATGTTCAACAACTATGACTCTTTCCATGGCTTTGTTAGTCCAATGGCTCCTTATGTGAATAAGAATGGGTATCCACCATGAATTCCTCAACTACCAACAGGCTTAAGCCCCATTCCCCTCGATGTTTAATTTCAAGAACTAATCTCCTATTTAGTCCTTTAGTCAATGGATTTGCTAAATTTCTCTCAGATCTCACATACTCCATAGTGAGTACACCACTTATAATTAAGTTTCTCACGGACTCATGTCGAACACGTATATGTCTCTTTTTACTGTTATACGCACTATTCCTAGCAACACAAATTGCAGCTTGTGAGTCACAATGTAGAGAAACAGGAGGAGCTGGTTTCCCCCACAAAGGGATATCAGTCAACAAATTTCTCAACCACTCAGCCTCTTGCCCTGCTAGATCCAATGTAATTGAACTTATATTCCATAGTGGAACGGGCAATACACGTTTGCTTCGCAGACTTCCATGAAATGGCAGATCCGCACAAGGTAAACACAAAACCACTAGTGGAACTTACCTCATCATTATCTGCTACCCAATTTGCATCACAATATCCTTCAAAAACAGTAGGATATCCCACAAAATGCAAACCTCAATTCATAGTACCTTTGAGATGCCTTAACAATCGTTTAAGAGCATCCCAATGCTCTTTGTTTGGGTTATGGGTGTAACGACTAAGTCTACTCACTGCATAAGCAATATGAGGCCAAGTATAATTCATGAGAAACATTAAACTCCCAATTATTTTAACATATTCAATTTGAGAGACACTACTTCCATGGTTCTTTTTCAAATGAATGCTAGAATCATATGGAGTTCTTATAGTTGTAACATCAAAACTGTTAAATTTCTTTAACACTTTCTCTACATAATGAGATTGAGACAAAGAAAAGCCACAACTAGTTTTGGTGACTCTAACACCTAAAATCACGTCTGCTTCTCCTAAGTCTTTCATTTCAAATTTAGAAGACAAAAACTTTTTTGTTTCATTAATAACTGTAGGGGTCGTTTTTACCCGGCCGCCTGCGTCACGAGTTGGTTTGAATGCTCATTAACGTCGTACGTAAATACGGACTAGTAGGAGTCGCCACCGTGCGTTTATACGGTCTACGGACACCGAAGAAATACCGAAATCCAGGAGCAATCGGTCCTATATGGTCGTGCACCAGAGTATGGGTTCGGGGACAGGTTACGAGCCAATCGTGCATTGGGCCTGCCCACCTGCAAGCGGTCTTTACTAGGTCTCTTTTGTAAGATCATTGTTCAATTTCAGAGCAACAGAGATAACTCAATTTTATCCCTAATTTGCAAATTACTAAGGCGGTTCAGATTAATGCACAAATTAGCCTAAAATTGTTTTGTGGCCACTTTGGAATTAGTCAATATTATTATACTAAAATGAAGTCAAAAGTCCGGGAGAAATCAAGGGTTAAATCACATAAATCACATAAAAATAGGTTCAACACAGCGACAACATAAAAAAGTTGAAATTGAAAGTGCGAACGTACCTCGAATCCCGTGCAATTATATTATCAAAATAAATAATAAAAAAAAAGCCACATGGAATGACACGGAAAATGCAAGAAAAAAAAAAGACATGACATGGATTAAAAATTGAAAAAAAGTTATATGAATTAAAACATAGATCTGTGCGAAAATTAAAAGAAAAGAAAGCATATTGACATTGAATAGAAAAGGGTCTCAGAAATGTGTACCGGAGTGTGCGGCGGTCGATTACGACCTTGAGATTAGCACGCCAAATGTTAAGTGACAGAGTTTTGAATTGATTTTGGCAGAGTTTTGAATTGATTTTGACAGAGTTTTGAATTGATTTTGACAGTGTTTTAAAGTGTTTTTGAGAGAGAGAATGAATAGTAGAGAAAGTAGAAGTCAGAACGTTGTAGAGTGTCTTTTGAAAAGCCGGACAGAGTGTCGTATTTATAGGCAAACAGAGGCAAAAATCGACCCCGGAGGACACCAGACCTGCGCCTAGGCGCAGGTCCAGTAACATGACCTGCGTCTAGACGCAAATCATTATTTGTGACCTGCGTCTAGGCGCAGGTCCAGCTGTGTCCTGGTCGATTTTTTTGCTTATTTTGCGCGTAAATCTCCGAGATATTACGTGATTATGATACGATTACGGGAATCATTGGATGATAACTTAATATTATTGTAATATTTGGGATTCTGGGAGATTCCGCGAGGTTCCGGAATAATCCGGCTATTCTAGACTGTTCTCGAACCATTTTCGGGTTTTTCGGACTATTTTAAAAAAAATACGCTAAAAATGCAAAAAAATATGGAAAAATTCTAGAAAAAATATAAATGAGTGAAAAGTTGAGAAAAAGTTGACGATGCAGGTGTAAAATTACTAAAATGCCCCTAAGAATGGAAAATGTTTCAAAAATTCATAGAAAATAGATAAAAACTTAGAAAATTGTGGAAAAATTACCAAAAATTCTAGAAAAATGCAATTAACCTAGGAAAATCATTTGATGCAATTGAAAGTGACTAAAATTCCCTTAGAAAATAAATATGCATGAAAAATAATAAAAATAAATTAATAAAAATCCTAAAAAATATCCGAAAAATCCTAAAACGAGTCGTGAGCCTCTAAAACGCCTATAAATGGTGTAGGAGTGGTATGAGAGGGGTAAAGAGTTGGCATTTTGGCATACTAGCTCAAGACCGGACCTGTGCAACATGGTACATTCATCGTAGACCGTTGGGAACTAATTGAGGTGCCAGAATCAGGTGTCTACAATAACTCTCAAGTGTGTACTTAAAATCAACATATCATCTACATATAAGCAGATAATCACACAATCAGTACCGAACAATTTTGTATACACACAAGTATCAGCACGATTAGAAACAAAACCAAAACTGTTGACATATTCCTCTTTATGTTTTGATGATGACATAAACCTCAAACTTAATTACTAATAAGTATCTTTGAGTTCTTGGAGAATTTTAGATCTTGAAGATAAATAAGCATTGAAGATTCAAACATGAAGATTCAATCATCTGAAGAAACAAGATGGTGATTCAAGTGAAGGTTCGAATTATGAATCAAAGATGTTGCTGTCAAGTTTCTACAGAGAAATCAGAGAAGTTCCTGAAGAGAATTCAGCAAGGATCATGAGAAGAACTTCAAGTATTCCAACGAATCACTTGATGAAGAGAAGAGAAGCATCCATGAATGTTATAATGTAATGTTCTAGGGTAAATGTAAGTATATTAATGCATTTAAGTCTGGTTGGAACTTAGTCGTGTCTGTCAGAGGAACTTTGGGTCATGTTCCTAGAGGAACTTGTGTCGAGTCAGTTGGTTATAGTGGTCCACGTCCTTTGCTACATTTTGGGGTCATTTTGAACGAATTTTTAATTGTTTTGATCAGTTTAAAAGTTCAACATTGACTGCAATTATGCTCCCTTAATTTTAGGAGTAGTTAGTAAGTAAATTTTGAATTAGTTAATAGTCAAAGTTAGTTTCCTAGTTTTTAGGTCTAGGTTGTTTATTTATTAATTCTGATTTATTTATTAAAAGGTTTTATTTTTGTTATTAAAATAAATTTAAAAACAGAAAAAGAAAAAAGGTTTTATTATTTTTAAAAGCCGGTTTTTTACTAACTACTTTCTAGGATTAGTTACATTATTTTGAGGGTGTTTTTGTAACGACCCGGAATTTTGGGCCAGAAAATTTCGCGGTTATTAATTATATTTATTTAATTCTAAGTCCAAAAAGGCCCATTTAATTTTGGACTGTTTTACTTTTTAGCCCATTCTTTTTCATCAAATTGGGCCAAGGACCCAATTTGTTCTTTTATCTACCCTTGGCCGGTTTTTAGTCTCCTTTTTGGGCTATTGGGTATTTCTAGTTTAATTGGGTAATTATGCTAATTACCAATTAAGAAGGCTTAAGTATTTTTCAACCAAGCCCATGACTTGGCCCCTATACTTAGTCCACATGGCCAGCCCTCACTTTCCCTTATTTTAGGATTTGCAACACTTCATCTTGTTCTATAAATAGGACTCTTGTCCCTTGTGTTGCCATTATGCATTTAAGCACTTAAAACTCCAAACTCTAAAGATCATTTTTCTCTCCTATTATCCCCTCAAAAAGTCGAACCTTCATTGTTTTTCCTTGGATTAATTAAGCGAATCCAGGTAACTATGCTCTCCTCTTTAATCTATGGGTAGAAAAACACATAGTTAATTAGGAATTGAAGCATGAAAATTGTAGGAAGTTTAATATTGTTTTCATATGAACATGTCGAGCATGAAGCATGAATTTCTTGATTGATTTTTATGTATTTTCTTGATTTTATGTATGATCTTGTATAATTTATTTACCAATCAAATCTTGTTATTTCTCGATGAATTTTTCATGGTATCTGGTTTACTGTTTGATTATTAACCATGATTTATTTCGTGGCAAAATTCGTCCGTTTATTATTTATAAAAATTTAATCTTTCAAACCGGTAAAACTGTCCAGAATAGGTTTACGAATTTATTAGTGTACTTAATCAATTCGGAATGCTACGAAATTTTATATGGAAGTCAGTGATAATGTTTTACAGCTTGTGTTAAATTTTCGTAATTTTTAAAGATCGTTTGATATGGCATAAAATTCTGAAACCGAATTCAGCCTAATCTGACTGGTTAGTTATAAAATCACTTAAAAATAGTAAAAGATGTTATTTTTAGACGAAATTTATGCACGTAAATCCTTGAACCCATATTTAGCTCCCATAAAAATTTCCAGATTTTTAGAGATCTTTAGATGGTCGTTTTTAATTTAATTATTTAAAAATCAGATTGTATAAATTAGGGCAATTGAATTATTAAAATATGCTATTATTAATTATTGAATTTTCGAGTGACCTAAGTATTAAAAGGGAACTAAAAATATGATTTTTATGATGAATCTTGATAGTATTGAATTATATTGATTAATCTTGAATTAAAAATTAAATCTTGTTATTATCTTCTAATTGTCGAGTGTATAGAAATTAAAAGAAGGGTTAAAAATATTATTTTTATGTTAATCTTGATGAATGTTGTTGAAAAATATGATTTTTATCTTATTTTGGTAATTTTTGTAATTATATTGATTAACTAAATTAATTCTAGAAAATAGTTAATTATTGTTATATTTTTAATAATGCCGTGTAGAATTGATGAATTAGTCAATTTTTGATTAAATTTGATTATTGTTAATTCAGGGAATAATTAATAATAAAAGTTACGGACAAAATAATTATTAGGGATAAGTTGTAAAGTGAAGGGATAAAAAGATATTATTGGTATTATTATTAAGAGGACCGAAATAATATTAGTACTATTAATATAAATATTTTTGGATAAAGTTACAAATTGGTATATGACGTAATATTAAGGTTAGTATCCGAAAGGATAGGATTATACGTATACATGTATTTTAAGGATAGTATATTATAAGATTTGAAGTTGCATAAGATACTACTAGGGATAAGAAAGGAAACAGAGTAATAGCTATACATGTTATGTTTCGGTCTCTGGCTAGGAAAGACTTGGTATTTAAGGTGGCCAATATACGTGCCGCACCTCTCTTTCCTGGGACTCCGAACATTTCATTTCCTATTACGGTCACCTAGTATTATCCTAATATATGAGATGATTGAATTAATTGAAGATATAAGATACAATATGGACACCCACCTGTATGATACACGAGTCATTAGTGGGTTAAGTCAGAACCACTACCCTATGGGACGAACACATGAGTTCCCCCGAGTAGTTTGACCTTAGAACATGTAGTCGTCTGGTAACCGTATCTGCGAGTCGCTACCAGGAAGTTATGGCCATAGCTTAGGCTTAGTGGTGAAACACGGGATCCGCTACGGGATTGAGTACACGAGCTCCTCCCGGCATGTTCTAGGGAGTTATGGTGAAACACGAGATCCATAACGAGTTATAAGTGACCGGTCCAACAAAGATATTATATTACGATCATACGATTTGATAAGATGAAATCATAAGATGAAGTTTAAGATGATTTCTAAGATGTGATGATAAGATATGTTATGATCTAATATGATAAGAAAGACATGATATGATACGATTAAGATAAGATTATGATATGACATGATCAAGATAAGACTATGATATGATATGATTAAGATAAGATTATGATAAGATATGATTAAGATTTATTAATGATATAATTTAAGAAGGGTTAAGTATAAGTTAAGGATTGGGATAATTTAAGATGTATAGTATAAGGTATAAGTTCAGTATGTTAAGTCTTCCGCTGTGTATTTCTGTATTTATGGGTATGTATGTATGCGAGTAAGGATGCATGTATGTATGAATGTTGAGTGTATTTTTGTACGTATTTCTAACCGTATTTGCAGGGTTGATTGTACGTACATTATACGTAGATTATACGTATTTCTAACCGTATTTCTGCAGGTGCGTTTATACGTATTCGCATACGTACTTTTATACGTATTTTTATACGTACTGTTATACGTATTTTTGTACATTTTTATAAAGACATGTATTAGATTTCTTTACAGTTTTTATGCATATTTCTATGCTATTATGTGTTTGGTGGTCCCTCGATTAAATGGGACAGCCTAGTTACTCGCCACTGACGGTGGACCCCCCCTCAGTTTCAGATGACGATGCAGCAGAGTAGAGCGGGCTCCGCTGGATGGGCTTGAGTAGATTAGTATTTTATTTTGAGTATTTAGTATTCCCAGAACAGTTTGAGACATTAACTTAGTTTATCTTATGATCCCAGCATGTTGGGACAGAATTTCCAGACTTTATATGTATTAGTGACTTTTGGTTTATGGATTTTCAGTAGTTAATTTAATAAAAGATAATTTATTCATTCAATTAAGTTGATTTATTGTTATTTAAGTTAGTAACGGTCCGAATGTCGCTTTCCCTTTGTAAATCGACAAGTCGAAAAGTCGGGTCGTTACAGTTTTAATTCTGATTTAGTTGGTCAAAAACAAGGTAGTAAGTGTCCTAGTATTAAGGAGTCAAATTAGTGGGGTAGTGTTAGGGTAGTGGACGGTTAGGGTGTGCTTAGTGGACAAGTTTTTGCTTGTTCATCAAGGCTTTATGACCACTACTAATACTGATTTAATTCTGAATTTTTAAGACACACAACTAGAGCTTTCATTAAGTCAAAAATACTTAGAGTTTGTGTCCAAGTTCCATTGAGTTCCAATCCAGTTTCTTACATGCATTTCAATATACTAGAGTTATTGTTTTGAGTTGTAATTGAGAGAAAAAGAAAAGAGAAGTGTGAGAACATAGAGAGAATAGAGAAGAAAGAGAAGTGAGAATAGAAAAGAAAGAGAAAGAGAAAAGAAAGAGAGAAATAGAACAGAATCGTAAGTTCCTACAGGAACTCACGAGGTCCAGAGAGAAGTTTAGGATTGTAATAGTTTACAAGGCCTCTATATAAAAGTGGAGTTTTTCTTCCGTGGGCCAAGAAGTTTTTCTCGTTGAAATTTGTCTCTTTACATTTAGTTTTTCTCAAAGTTCCTTTCGTTTTTTAATTCTGTCGAAAATCTTACTATAAGTTCCTCACAGCAATTCACCCCCCTCTTGCCGTGTTCCTACAGGAATAACAAAAACTAAGGATAGTATTATGAAACTTCTCAAACCATTGTTTTGGAGCTTGTTTTAAACCATACAAGGGTTTTTTAACTTACACACTTGATATTCCTTACCAGGAACCACAAAACCGGGAGGTTGTTTCATATATATTTCCTCCTCTAAGTCGCCATTAAGAAATGCAGTCTTTACATCCATTTGATGTATAAGAAGCTTATAACTAGAAGCTAAGGCAATCAAAGCACATATAGTGGCAATCTTAGTTACAGGGGAGTAAGTAAAGAAATAATCAACACCAAATTTTTGATGAAAACCTTGTATTATTAATCGTGCTTTATGCCTTTCAATTGAGTCATCGGGTCTACATTTCCTTTTAAAAATCCATTTACATCCTAAAGCTTTACTACCTTTAGGTAAGTCAGAAAGTTCCCAAGTATCATTAGACATGATAGAATCAATCTCACTATTAACTGCTTCTTTCCAAAAAGTGGAATCAACTAAACTCATTTCCTCATTAAAAGTTTTAGGCTCATCATCCAATACTTGATTGCACACAACAAGCTCATCAAGTTCATCTATGTCATTTAGTTCAGTTAAGTAAGAAGTCAAAAGGTCTGGTCCAAAGTTCTTTACTGTTCTACGACTTTTACTCTTCCTAGGTTCTTCACTTTCTTCTATTTGAACATTTGGTAAAGAAATAGGCACAGAAGAAGAGAAAGTAGAAGGAAGTGAAGCATCACGAGAGACTACATTATTCTTTAGAGGAAAAATATGCTCAAAAAACTCAGCTTCTCTAGATTCACTCATATACTTATCATTTAAGCACATGAATTGATAAGCAGCACTGTTTTCAGCATAACCAACAAACATAGCATCAAAGGTCTTAGGAACTATAGTCTCCTTTTCTAAACAAAGGGACTGCTACTTTAGCTAAACACCCCCACACTTTCAAATACTTAAGGTTTGGACTATGTCCATTCCACATTTAATAAGGCGTTTTATCTAATTTTTTGTGAGGTACTCTATTCAACACATAATTAGCAGAAAGTACGGCCTCCCTCCACATGTTATCAGGTAAATCGGAACTGATCAACATTGCATTCATCATTTCTTTAAGAGTCCTATTTTTCCTTTCTGCAATGCCATTTTGTTGTGGTGCATATGGGGCAGAAGTTTCATGGATGATACCATTTTTTCACAAAATTCTTTCAAAAATGTTGTCCCATATTCACCACCCCCTATCAGATCTAAGTCTTTTAATTTTCCGGTCTAGTTGATTTTCTACTTCTGCTTTATTGTTTAAGAATATTTTCTCTGCCTCATCTTTGGTTCTCAAGAGATATACTTTAGTATATCTGAAATGATCATCAACAAATGTAATATGATACCGTTTGCCACCTCTACTCTCGGTATTTTTAAAATCAGCTAAATCTGAATGGATTAATTTTAGTAATTTTGTTTCTCTTTTTTCAACAACTTTAAAAAATTTCCTGGAATATTTAGCTTCAACACAAATTTCACATTTGTTGATACCATTCCCTACTAGATTAGGAATCAGTGACAAGTGTTGTAGCCGTTTTAAAGAATTATAATTCACATGTCCTAATCTAGCGTGCCAAAGATTAAAGGACTCAAGTAAGTAAGTAGAAGTAGAGGTCTTATTATCGGTCTCAAAGAAAGATACAGTCTTTAAGATAAATAAACCACCAGACAAGTATCCTTTCCCTACAAAATCACCATTACGAGATAAAACTAACTTGCCACCCTCAAAAACAGGTTTAACACCAGCTTTGTTAAAAAGGGCACCAGAAATTAAGTTTCTACGAAGGGAGGGGACAAACATAACATTCTGTAAAGATAAAGACTTGTCAGAATTCAACTTAAGTAAAATATTGCCTCTACCAAGCACCTCAAAACTACTAGAGTTCCCCATGAACACTTGCTCTCCTTGGGCAACTTTCTTGAACTCAGCAAATAATTTCTTATCTACACAAAAATGTTTAGTAGTACCTATATAAACAATCCATTCAGCTTTATTTTCAATCAGATTCACTTAGACACCACAGCGGCAATAATATCATCATTCTTTTCAGCCAGATTGGCTTGGTTCTTATCCTTCCGATAGTTGCATTGCCAAGCCTTGTGACTTGATTTACCACAAACATAACAACTAAAAGCAAATTTAGTGGTTTTCCCATTATGTTCAGAATTAACAACCTTGGAGTTTTTCTTGAAATTTGATTTTTTTAGCTCCAAGTTGTTTATCTATTTCTTTTTTCCACTACTACTAGGACTTTTATTTTTATTATTTTTCTCATATTTTGATACATCAGTTTCAACTACATTAGCTTTTACAGAAAATCCATTAGAAATAGAATCTTTGTCCTTCAACCGGTTGGCTTCTTCAATCTTCATATGGCTTACGAGTTCTTCCAGAATCATGTCTTTTTTCTTGTGTTTTAGATGGTTGCGGTAAGCGGACCAGGAATCAGGTAGCTTCTCAATAAGAACATTAGCTTGCAATACTTCACACATCTTCATCTCCTCGGCAAGAATATCAGCAACAAGGTTCTCATATTCATGAACTTGTTCCATGGTCGGTTTGTCGTCTACAATCTTGAATTGTAGCCATTTCACCGTTACATACTTCTTTTTACCTGCATCATCCGAGCCATATTTTTTCTCCAATATCTCCCAAATAGACTTAGCAGACTTGTTAGTAATAAACAAATCAAAAAGTGCATTACTCATATGACTAAGGAAGTGACCCCGAACAAATTTATTTGCCTTTTCATAATTGGCTATTTTTTTACCAAGATCAGAATCGGTAGGCGTATTAGCATCGGTAGGAGGTTTGGGACATTCTTGTGTGAGGACATAATCAACCTCTAATTGTTCAAAAAAATGAGTAACCTTTGAGCCCACCTTTTGTAATTCGAACCATCAAATGGTTTGAGTTTGGATAGATCGGGAAGGATTTTGACCATGGTAGTAGAGTCCATTTTTTTAAAAAAATTACGGTAAAATTTTTTTTTTCTTCAAACTTATAGGAAAAAAATTACTGTAAAATAAAAAGAGAAGAACAAAAGATATGTAGGCCAATAGTTTACTGTATATGTAACGGCGTTGTTGTGACGTGTAAATAACACTGTCTTTGAAGCAAAATTTGTCCCAACAAAGGTGCAATTGGACGTCGGCGTTTGCTCCCCAAGATTTTCACAGCTCCCCTCAAATTGTGCACTCAAGTGAGAAGGGATGGAACTAACAAATAATTGCTCAGAATAGATGAAAGAACCAAAAAATAAAAAACAAACGGTTTTTAATATGGAAAAGTAGTATATTGATATTGTAAAAGTATCAAAGTATCACTCTTGTTTTTATTTTTCTTCTAATCTCACGTCAAATCATCAGCCCTTTTCCTTTTAAAGGGTAATGATGGAGGTGGTATATAAATCCTATCCATCAAATATGTTTGACCTATTAAATCTCATTTAAACAACCAAAACGTTATATCTTACATTGAAACTATAACGTTAACCAATAACCGGATATAAAGCAATAATTATTTTTTATTAAATGTAATTAAAACATAATCCCAACGGCCAGCTTATATTTAGGAGAGCTGTAACACTAGGTTTTAAAATTGAAATCTGATTAAAAGAGAATTAGTTTTAATGGGCTCTCGTAATCGACGTATCTCATAATGTCTGGAAGGTCGGTTACGATTCGGCCTAAAACCCATACTAAAAATTCATATATAATAGTATATACTCTTGCATTAAATTCCCACATATGTGTGTTTGTTTTTGTTCATATTACCAGGGAAGAAAAGAAGAGTATTTATAATACTACAAGAGGTAGGCTAATGTAGATGGTAGAACATTCTAGAATAGAAAATTTTAGATTAGTATAATCTAGAGTGGAAGGATCTTGATTAGAAGAATCTAGATTAGCAAAGAAGATGAAATGATAATCATCATCATTATACTCTAGAATGTTCATGTATTAATATTAGGATTATTAAACCTTAGAGGCCAAGGGTCATGGAGCCCAAGAGTTAACTTGTAGTACTTTAATTTGTAACATTTACCCAACAAACCAAAAACAATATACACAAAATATATTGTGTATATTAACAACAATTATACTAAATTTTTAAAGGGTTTTTCTAAGCTATACCCTTGAGTTTTTCGCCTTTCTAAGTTGTGCCCATGTTTTTGAAAATTCTAAGCTATGTCCCTCAACTTAGGTTTTTTAATTAACAGTGTCCATTCCATTAACTCAACGTTAATAGATCCGATAAAAGGAGTTGTATTTCGTGAGAGGGTAATTTTCCCTCTAAAATTATAAGGTTTTTAGCTGATTTTCACCCTTTATAATTGATGTATTTCCCTAAAATAAATTATGCATTGCCCTGCAAATGATACATTTTGCTAAAATAAAGGGCGAAATTCATCTAAAACCCTAGAATTTTAGAGGGAGAATTACCCTCCCACAAAATACAACTTCTTTTAACGGATCTAATAACGTTGAGATAACGGAGTGGGTACTGTTAATTAAAAAACTTAAGTTGAGGGACACAACTTAGAAGTTTCAAAAAGCATGGGCACAACTAGGGACGTCAACGAGCCGATACACTCGTGAACAAGCTTGGTCAAAGCTCGTTCGAATATAAATAAACGAGTCCGAGCAAAATTTTCAAGCTCGATTAATAAACGAGCTTTACTCGAACAAGGTTGTACTCGGCTCGTTAGGGCTCGCGAACAGCTCGTTCAAGTTCGTTAAATGCTCGTTCGTAATCGTTTAAAAGCTCGTTAAAAACTCGTTTATATAATTCAAATTTTAAAATATATTTATTTATGGTATGCATCATTTATATTTATATTTCAGAAATATATGTTTTCCCATTTATATGAGCTAAATTTTGGGCTATAATTTATCTCTCTCTGAAATTATGCTATCCAATATCCATAAGTAACTATTAGTCCATTACCCTGCTTTTACTTGCATTTTCTTAAGTCTTTACCAAATTAAATTTTGGGCTATAATTTATATTTCTTGTATTACTTATGCTTGGGAAAAGGTTAAAATTAGAAATTAATATCAAAATATGTACAAAGCTCGTTTAAACATATACAAAGCTCGTTTATTAATGAGTTAGCTTAGCTCGAGCTCGAGCTCGAATACGTAAACGAGCAAGCTCGAGTCGAGCTCGAACATGAAAAAATTAAACGAGCCAAGCTCGAACAAGGTTTTTGAAAGCTCGGTTATGCTCGAGCTCGACTCGAGCTCGATAAATACTAATCAAGCCTAGCTCGAACAGGTTACTACTTGGCTCGGCTCGTTGACATCTCTAGGCACAACTTATAAAGGCGAAAAACTCAGGGTCATAGCTTAGAAAAACCGATTTTTAATACTACCTCACCCATCTCATGCAAAGAAAGCCGGTACTCTTTTTAAAAAAAAAAAAAAAAGAAAAAAAAAAAGAAAAAACTAACCTTAAACAAACATCGTAATAGAGTGAGTGAGTGAGTGACTCATGCCGTTTACCAAATTTCCCTCATTTTCAATTGTACATTTGTTGTACTCGAGCTTAATAAATTAACAATCGTTGGATTCGTTACACTTGCTGATTCAACCCGTAAACTCTAGAAATCTCTCATTCTTTGCGTTAATTTTGCAAAGTTCTTGTTACTTAATCACCTACAAATTCGATGCTTGTTAGAAGATTTTGCTTCTCATTATCTCGTTCAGAGATCTACCCAATTTTCAAGCCCATTAAATTGACCAAATTCCACAAAACACCACTTAGATTCTGCATCAATTCTTCACAAAATCAACCCAATTTAGAGCTAAAATCCCCAATTTTCAATACCCACAAATCATATTCCTCAAAATCACAAATGGGTGATGGTAGAAGACCCGTTTCAGTACCCATACCTGACATTAACAAAGCGGATAGGTCGGAATTGATTCGGGCACTCGAAAGTTCATTAGGTTCTTCGTTCAGTTCAGACCCGTTAATCCCGCAACCAAACCCGTTAATCATAGTAATTAGCGGGCCAAGTGGGGTTGGAAAAGATGCAGTAATCAAGAGATTAAGAGAAGTGAGAGAAAACATACATTTTGTGGTTACTGCAACAAGTAGGAAAATGAGGCCTGGTGAAATTGATGGGAAAGATTATCACTTTGTAACAAAGGAGGAATTTTTAGAAATGGTTGATAAAAATGAGCTATTAGAGCATGCTTTAGTGTATGGTGATTATAAGGGGATACCAAAGCAGCAAATTAGGGAGTTTATGGCAAAAGGGTATGATATTGTGTTGAGGGTTGATATTCAGGGTGCTGCTACATTGAGGAGGATTCTTGGGAATTCAGCTTTGTTTGTGTTTGTGGTGGCTGAGAGTGAGTATGCAATGGTTAATAGGTTGATTGGTAGGAAGACTGAGACGACTGAGACGTTGTTGGTGAGGATTGCTACTGCTAGGGAAGAGGTTAAGCATGCTAGGAACTTTGATTATGTGGTGGTTAATGCCGAGGGGCAGCTGGAGAGCGCGGTCAAGCTCGTGGAATCGATTATTGATTCCGAGAAGGCTAGAGTTAGTCCTAGGAATGTGAGGATATAATAAGGTGTGGAAAGCTCATTTTTGGTTTTCTTGGGGAGGTAATTAACTCCATGACCCCTTTGTGTAATTGCTTGCTTATATTTATAAGGAAAAATTATCAATAAATAAGCCAACCTTTGGCGTATCTTTCACAATTAGAATTAAGCTAGTATATTCTTTAGTTTTAGATCACTATTTTACAATCATTCAACGCATTTTTGTTTTAAATGATAACATTAACCTGAAATGATATCTAATTAATAAATTAAATAATCATTTGCTTAAATGATAACAAGGTTAGCTTGATTTTGTATTAACCTACTTATTCTTAGCAATTTTTGTTATATATAAATCTAGACAGTTGTTTCAGTATTTGATTTGCCAATTCTAATTTTGTGATGTTATATTGAGTTGGTGAGTATGTGCTATGTTGTTTATCATAGCTTTTGAATGGTAACTTGATAGTTAGTATGGTATAGAATTAAGCAATTGTTGGACTAATTCTGTTTGCAAATAATGGCTTCTGCAGTTGGAGGACGTCAAGTGAGATAGTTGCTCTTTGTCTGCCAGTAGTTAAACCTCTATATACTATATATTGAAGCTTTTTTGTTTCTATTTTTCTCCTGACTGCTGGCATTACATGGAGGGCGATATGTTCTGGAACTTTAACCAGTACTAGGAACGCAATTCAGTAGTTAGCTAACTTAGAAATTGTAGCACTCACTTCTTACTGGTTCATATGGACGAACGTCTGAACATGGTTTGCTGTTGAGGTATGGGGTTGGGATCTCATTGGGATTCTTTCAGGCTGTTTTTAGAGGAGGGATTGGGTGGTGGTGCCTTTGGATGGAGGATACCATTAAAGTCCCACCCCCTTTTTATTCAAAGATGTCACTCCCCTTGCATAGATATATAGATATAAGCTACATCTGTTTCATTCCTTTCTTGGTTGACCATGGGCTAGGGCCAGCGGTCCCATCATTCCTTTGATTTTGGGGCTGTTAGTTTTGAGGTTTTCTGGAAATAGAACGACAGTTGGGCTTCTCTAGAATTCAAACTTTAGTGTTGCACAGTTTGACTTTTTGAGCTGCTAGTTTGAGGTATTGAACTTTAAGCTGAGGGTAGTGCCTTGTCGAGAGTGAAACAGGTTAGAAGTTTAGAATAACTCAAGCAAGCTGATACTAGTTTCAAACCCCCCACTTAACTGTCTCTTCACATTTTTTCCCACGTTAAAAGCTGAGTGATTACTTTTCTGAGCATGTTTCACGGCATTTCTATATTTTCGTCTCTAGGCAGTTTTTAAATATTACTACTCCCTCCGTAACGAATTACTAACAACAATTTCCATTTTTAGGTGTAACAAAATACTTGCAACAATTTTTTCCAATTTCATTTTATTCTTTTTTTGGCAAAAAAAAAACAACACAATACCCCACTTACTTTTCTCTTTCTTATTTTTCTCTCTCTTACTTTTATCATCATACCACATAATACCCCATTTACTTTTCCTTCTCTTACTTTTATTTCTCTTACTTTTATCATTATACTACCTAATACCACAATTAACCTATTTCATCTAGGAGTCCGTGCTAGTCCAAATGTTGCTACTAATTCGTTACGGAGGGAGTACTTTGAAAGGAAATTGGACGGGCTAGATGCCTTTCCTCTATTTCGAGTCATTCAGGATTCAAAGTATGAGATTACTTTTTTTGGGAAAAGGGGAATGTCGTTTCTTTTCATTGTATTCTAGTATTTTCCTGTTTCCATATTTATTACCCCTAACTGGATGTGAAATGGGCTTGTTTTGGCAAAGTATTGCTTAGTTCAAATGGTATGGAGCTTTTGTGCAGAGGTCTGGGGCTTGATTTTGACTTCTATTAAGCAGCTATGCAATGGCAAGACTGATCAAACTGTAGTTAATGGGTGGTGAAGTTCATGGCTTCAGCATGCTGTTGACGATAAATCTTATTCAAATTATACTGGACAATTCTATTTATTCTTATATGTTATGGGTTATGGCTTATGGCATTTGAATTAGATTCTTCAGTCTTCACCCAATTCCAATGTTAGCTTAGAGATCCATGAACTGCTGGGGCTAAGAGCTTAAGCCAATACCTGATTACCTGCCAGGATATTGGATCACACCTGCTTAGGAATGGCAACGGATTGGACTCGGAGCGGATTATGCATAATCCAACTCTAACCCTATAAGAAGTTGGATGTCAAACATAACTCCAACATCCAACCTTGAGAATCTGACTTGGACTCTGACTCCAACTTTGAAATCCAATATCTGACATCTCGATTTGTTTGTATAATCTGACTTTGACCCTGCTTCGACTCAGTCAGATTCAGATTATTTCAATTCCCTCGGATCGGAGTGAACTCAGGAATCACCTCGTATCTGGAATGCCATCCTTAGGCCTGTTTTTTTATGCATAATACTCTATGACTAACTTATCTTGGTGCCCCTGTGTTATGACTGACATGACCATCTTTTTTGTGTCCCCTTTGTTTATTGACCTTTTGATACTATACTATGCTATGAAGTAGTTGAGCAGGAAAGAATTAAGTAATGGCAATTTGGTTAGCACTTGGTAGTGGATTGAGGGTTAAGTTGTCAAGTTAGTTTTCTTTTAAATAAAGGAGAGAGTAGAGGAGGAAATGCTTATGTTGAATATTGTTGAGAGTTATAGTTTAAATCTTCGGAGTGAAACAAACCACTTGAATGCTTTTACTTTAAAGAGAACATGCCTCTCGAAAGCTTTTAACTATCTTTAATTGATCTATCATCCAATCAATCGAAGCCTTAGTGGTCTCATAAATTGGGGTTGGCTCATGAGCCAAAATTTATCATTCTGTGTGGTCATACACATAAATTTCCTCCTCCGTGTGTTACGTTCGAGAAATGAACCAATCTTAATGATCAACTGATATTTAACGATTGACTTGTTTGAATGAGTTAGTGAATGCAGATGAATGCTTGTTCAACCAATTGTCGTATATATATAATACTCTTATATCTGTTTATCAACGAATTGTACATGCAGGTAGAGCGAGTGGTTGATCTCAGAGAGGAGCTATCAATTTATGAAGTGCTGACTCCTCGCCTGGATCGAAACCCTAAGTTTTGGTAGTTGATTATGCAAGAGTTTCCCAAACGAAACATAGGAAATGTGCTGTGTTCATTGCCTCATCCTTGGATTTGTTTTTTTCCCCACTGACCTTGTATTTGCTTCTTGAATAACTTCAAAATTTTGTCTTATACCTTCTACTCTGCCATAAATATACATGGTACTGGAATAGTAATACCATTACATTGTTCAAGGCTTCAAATTCAAGCATTGCATTGAATTGCATTTTAATTTTATACCTAAACTGAGTGGTGATCTGAGTACATAATCTCTGTTGTTCAAGAATAAAAATGTAGTTACATTTTGCACAAATTCTTAAATAAGTGTGGTTTCTCTACAACCAGCTACACCGTTAACAAACCATGCGGCAACATCCATTGCATTAAAAAAACCATCTCACAAACACTTCTAATAGTTTTCCTTCAATATTTTAATTAAAATGGAATTCACATAATAGGGCTATAGAAATTATAAAACATGTAGGGGTGGTTTTTAATAGTTTAGGCCCACTTTCTTGTAATTCTTCATCAATTTTAATTGGAATGTCCTACACATCTTTTACCATATTGGCCTTAATGATCCCTTTTACCATATTACCCTTACTAGAAGCATCTTTTATAGTTGGCCTTTTTCCTAAGCTCATGAATGACTCATCAAAACTTCTCTCATACACCTTCCTCTCCATCTTTCTTTCCTTCTGAAGGCTTATGCAAGGATGTCACTTTACACAACCCTACTCCACCCTCAAATTTGCTATTAAAACTTAAACCACTACTATTGTCCTTCTTGGAAAAAATATCCGAGCCCTCCAACCGACCCACTTGCACCAGACATCTATTTCACGAATCCCTTCTCGTCTCTACTCAGGCCACCGCAGGTGGCAGCTCCATTGCCCAACATAAAAATTATGGCCACACGACCATGACTATCACCTGGGCCGCTATCACCTCCGCAGGAGCTTCCTCCGTCTACTCAACTTCTGGTATTTTTTTGTTAACCAAGTTTTTAGCTTACACCCTCCATCCTCATTCTCATCTCTGCAAAAAAGCCCTCTTATGCATGTTTTAGGGTTTCCATTTCGCGAGCCTAGGCCTCTTGGTGTTGGGCCAGACGCTCCTCCTGGGCCTTAGTCAGGCGCTCCTCAAAGGTTCGTCGACTAGTGGTGGCCACTGGGCCGGGTTGGCCCGGCCCGGCCCGGACCCGGCCCGGTTTTCAGCCCTGATGGGCCAAGCCCGGTAAACCCGGCCCGGCCCGAGACCCGGCCCGGTACAAACCGGGTGGGTCATGGGTCGGATTTTTCAAACCTAGCCCGTAACCCAACCCGTTCGTTTAACCTGGATAACCCGGCCCGGACCGTGACCCAGCCCGTATTCGGCCCGCAACCCAGACCTGGCCCGGACCGTGACCCAGGCCCGGCCCGGACCGTGACCCAGGCCCGGCCCGCTCGGCCCGCCCGGCCGGGTTCTGCTCTGCTCCTGCTCCTGCATGGCTGCATGCATGCGGACGTGAGGTGATGAAGCTATGTAGACCTGCAAGGCTGCAATGAAGCTATGGTCTATGGACATGGCTTCTCCCAATGCATGCCTCTCCTCCTCTCCTTTTTCTGCTGGGCAGCAACGGCCATTTGGCCATTTATTTTATTTTATTTTATTTTTTTAAAATTTTACATATTCCCTCCCAATTTTCCCCTATAAATACCCATCCAATTTACCCCAAATTCTTCACAATTAACATCATTCTTCTTCTCTTCTCTTACTCTCTCTAATTCTCAAAGTTCTCATTCTGAATTCTTAATCTCTCAATTTCAATAGTTAAATTTTAGAAGTTTATACTAAAAAAAATATTCAGAAATTACTAGTTTATATTCAAGTTTTAGTAGTTATATACTTATATACTTAATTACTTATATTAAAATTCCAGTTCTTATATTTTAAATTAGTTTCTAAATTCAAAAAAAATGGCTGGAAGGAATAGTGGTGGTAGAATTGGTGGTGGTAGTGCTGGTAGAGGTGATGGTAGAGGTAATGTTAATGATCAATTTCACGGTTCGTATGAAGTAAATACAGATGAAATTGAATCATTAGCTAGGGCATTAGACAGTCAACAAAATCCTCGTCCACCTCGAACCAACCCATATCAATCCCATCAATCATCATCATCAATGCCACCTCCTCATATTCCGGTGGGCGCCGGAGGCGGAGGTTACGTTCCCGAATTTGAATCGGAGGATAATATGGAAGGTATAAATTCAAATTAATATTTTTGAAGTTATTATAGTTGTTTACTTTATCATACATTTATGAATCATGAGTTTATATAAATAAATTAATTGTTTATGTAAATAATATAATTTGAAATTAATTTTGATTCATACATAGTTACATAGTTACGTAGTTACGTAAATAATATAACTTGAAATTAATACTTTCAAGAGTTTGAATAAATTAATTAATTCACTAATTGTTTATTTATGTACAAAAAATGGATATATTATGAAAATAAAGTATTAATATTTCATTTTTTTTAATTAAGGAGGAGGTGAACAAGGTGGTCCTAGTAACACTAATACAACATCAACTGGTAAAAGAGAAAGAGGTCATACCTCATGGGTATGGCCTTACTATGACAAAGTAGCAACAAATGATCCCGACAAATATACTGCAATTTGCAAAATTTGTCGAGATGTTACTAAAACAAAAAAACCAAAAAGTTACAAGTGGACCAAAAACGATGGAACCGGAACATTGGCCCGTCATTTAAAAAAGGGTCACAACTTGGGGCCCGATGGTGCAGAAAGAGATGATTCGAGACAGGCTCAAATCCATGGGTACGCAACGACTACTCCCGGCGCAGGTATGCCTTTTGTTTATAATCGTGATAGAATGATTGATGAATTTTCTAAATATGTTATTCTTGATGAATTGCCGTTTACTCATGGGGAAAGCCCCAATTTCGAACATTTTAACCGGGTTGCTATGCAACCGGCTTTTAGAAGAATTCCTAGAAACACCCTTAAACGTCGCACCATCAAACTTTATAATTCTTATCGAGCTTATTTGATGGAAATGTTCCGTACCTGTGATGGTCGGGTTAGCATAACTAGTGATTGTTGGACTTCTTTTGTAGGTGAACCTTTTATTTGTGTAACTGTTCATTGGATAGATGATGAATGGTTTTTACAAAAAAGGATTATTTGTTTTGAGGCAATGGAGGAAAACCATACGGGTTTTAACATTAAAACCCGTATTGTAAATTGTTTAAAAAATTTTCAGTTGGTTGACAAACTTTTTTCATCTTCATTTGACAATGCATCGGCTAATACCCGTGCTATTGACTTTTTAAAACAAGACAGTGACGTACCTTTGCTACTTAATGGTAGCCTTTTACACGTTAGATGTTGTGCGCATATATTAAACTTATGTGCGCAAGAAGGTATTAAAGACTTATATCCCCTATTACAACCAATTAGGAGTGTAGTAAAGTGGATTAGAGTCACTCGTAGTATGAGCAGGGCTTATAAAAGAAAATGTGAGGAAAGAGGACTAAAGCAAAAATGCATAGGTTTAGATTGCGTAACCCGATGGAATTCTACTTTTAAATTATTGGATGATGCGATTAAATATCGTGAAGTTTTAACTGAATTGTATAATGAAACTCGTTCTGAGCCGGGTGAAATGATTACTAACTACAATTGGTCTATTGCTATGATTATTCGTGATGTACTTGCCGCATTTGAATATGCTACTAAAGTTTTTTCTTATGTTTATGAGCCTAATGTACATTTAGTTGTATTAGAAGGAATTAAAATAGTTCACGCCATTCACGAAGGCAGCCAGAACAGTGAAATTCCTGCCGTCACCGACATCTTGTGGGGAATGAAGGTAAAATGGATGTCCTATTTTGCCGAATTCCCTTACATTTATGGCATTGCAGTTATTCTTGACCCGGGTCTCAAGCTTGAAGGATTGAGAAGCTTGTTGACCTTTTATTACGAAACTCTTGGTACAGATTATGATGTTGATGTAAATGATTGTAAGACAATATTAGATAGACTATATGAACATTATGCGGGTATTTATCAACCCGGTCAGTCTTCACAACCAAAGCCGAAAAACAGAGACCCCTTTTTAGCATCTATCCTTCGTAAAGGAAAATCGAGGGTACCTTCCACATCATCACCCTCCCAAGATGAAGGTTCAGGTATAGATGATTATTTATCTTTTCAATTCGAAACTAACGAAAATTTTCATATTATTAAATGGTGGCATTCCCATTCAGTTCAATTTCCTATTCTAGCTAGAATTGCTAAGGATGTCCTAGCAATTCCGGCATCTACTGTTGCTTCCGAGTCAGCTTTTAGTGCAGGTAAAAGAGTATTGGATGAAAAAAGATCTAGCCTACACCCTGATACCATAGAAATATGTGTTTGCAAAAAAGATTGGGATCAGGCAGAAAAAAGGATACAAGGATTGAAGGAGGACGAACAAGACGAAGAAGACCCGTGGATGTTGATGAATACATCAGAATCCGATGCAGGCCCTAGCGGAAATGACACAACCTAAGTCAAAAGTCACAACAACGGTCCACGACCACAATTCAGGTACGCAAAAGAACTACGTGGGCTTTGATTCCTTAAGTTTACTTAAGAAACTTAAGGATACGTAGGCATCTTATTTTGAAAAGTAAAATTTAATTCAAAAATTAAATTTTAATAAATTAAAATTTAATTCAAAAATAAAATTTTAATAAATTAAAATTTAATTCAAAAATTAAATTTTAATAAATTAAAATTTAATTCAAAAATAAAATTTTAATAAATTAAAATTTAATTCAAAAATTAAATTTTAATAAATTAAAATTTTATTCAAAAATTAAATTTTAATAAACTAAAATTTAATTCAAAAATTAAATTTTAATAATCAAAGTAAGTCCAAGCTCCCCCCCCTCCCCCCGGGGGGGTTTTCATATATTTTTGCCTTATTTTTTACATAATTATTTTAATGTTTTTAAATTATGTAATAATTTTTAATGCATATGTTTTGTAAATTGTAATTAACTAATATCATTTGGATGTTTTTTTTTCCAATTTGTTGAAGTGATTTAATTTTATTATTTTTTATAAAATATATTTGTAAATTGTAATAAATTAATTTCTAATTTATAAATTAAATATTAGTTACGAATTCTAGTTGTGTAATTACGAATTCTAATTGTGTAAGTAATATATTCAATTATTTGGTCAACTATGATTTATTATTCATTTATTACATACATTTTTATAATTGTAATTTATAAATTTGTTACTTGTTTAATTGTTTTAATGTATTATATTCAATTATTCATTTATTCATATTATCTAATTATCATATATACTATAAACACTCAAAAGTCAAAAGTCAAAACCATTACAATTTACAAACCCTCCCTCCAAATTTTCTAAATTACCTAAACCCTCTCCAAACCCCCCTAAACCCTCCAATTCTCCAAATGCCTAAACCGTAAACCCCCTTAAACTACAAACCCATGAACTCGGTATGAACCCGGTCCAACCCGCCAACCCATGAACCCGGTCCAACCCGCGAACCCGTACCAATCCGGATAACCCGCGAACCCGGCCCAACCCGGCCCGGTGTGAGGCCCGGTTCAACCCGGCCGAACCGGTTCATGGGTCACCACTCCATGAACCCGGCCCGGTTCGGCCCGGCCTGGTTACCCAGTGGGCCGGTTCACGGGTCATCACTTTCCGGCCCGGCCCGGTGCCAGGCCCGGCCCAGCCCGGCCCGGCCCGCCCGGTGGCCACCTCTACGACGTCGACATTCCTCCACGGCCCTAGCCACGATCTCCGGCAACAAGAATGTCAGGTCTCCCACCCCTCGAACTCACTTCCACTACTTTCTCCTTCGCCAGATCGAGCCGCTGTGAGTTACTCGCCCTTGCCATGGCTGGTAGCTTGTGGCGACATATAGAGATTTCTTCTCGTACCTTCTCTTACAATCCATCTTGTATAGTTGTATATGCTCCACACCCTGAACTACCCCTGCTGCCACAACCCTTCTAATGACATCTTCTTGAACTTTCATTGACTCCTCCATCCGCACCAACTTGGTCTGATCTCAAGGGTAGCAAACTGTTCTTCGATACTGTCAACCCCCTACTTGGTGTTAACCATGGCTGCCGTACCGACGAGCTATGATACAATTTGTAATGGACTGACTAAACTTAATGTGACAGTAGAAAAATTCACAACAAATAAAAGAAGGAAAGACATAAAAGATGGCAGCAAAATGAGGTTTTTTTATTTATTTTATCAATGGGAGGATGATTACAAATTTACAATGATAACTTTAGGATTCTAAGTGACATTAGGTCACTGCTCTCAAAAGCCAAAGCCTTACAACACAATTTCTAGATGATCCTTCTCTTCCACAATAATTAGGGTGCGTTTGATTCTGAATTTTTCAGACTTGATCTAATCTGATTTGATTTTTTTTATTATAGTTATTATTATATTTATAATATTTCTAAAATAATCTGAATTCTTGTAAAATACGAACATGAGTGCTTACTTAAGTTGAATCAAACACACTCTTAATAATACTAGTACTCTGTTACTCTATTTTGTCCTTTTCCTAGTACAAAATCACCTAAAAGCTAATAAACCAAAATGCAAGAATAATAAAGACAAATAATGAAGTAAAACAAAATAAACATAAAAAATGCTAGAAATAATAAAATTCTTAAAAACACTCTGTCCAAAAATAATTGTTCATTTTGACCGTTGCCACTATCCACATGGTAATTTGTCTCTTTTTAATTTTTAATATAAGTTAAAATAGCTCATTTGATTCGTCTTAATATGTACTTTTCCAAATATATAATTTTTGTAATTTTTTGTTACACATAGCTCTAGATATTGATATTTAAAGTTGTGTCTCGGAAGATATAAAAAAGTAAATTGAAGAGTTATTATGGGACAAAGGGGGTATTTTAATTACTTGGTAATTACATGGTGCATTACAAGCACACAAAGAAATGACTGCTAATCTGTAAGCTCAATTAATGCTGCACAACTTTGGATGATGGCAATTTTGCCAGAACGCCAAACGAAACTGAAAAATCTATAAACAAGCAACCCAAACTGATTAAAATCTGTTTTACCATCCTCCATGTCTGTACAAGAACTCCACCATTATTCACTTCCAATCTAGCATGTCCAATAGCCAGAGAATTTCCTTGTCATTATTTGCAGCATCACAAAAGTCCACTTCAATGCCACAAATATCTGCCACCTCATCAGTCCCTTTATCAGTAAATAACAATGAGACCCATGCTCTGATTCCAGAAATGAATGGGTGTGAGGGAGAAAAATCGAGGTAATCAAATGCAAGTGCTCGAAAAGATGTCCGATCAACATAATCAAACACTGCTTTGTTAATTAAGCAAGCAAACTTGTTCGAATCCTTGCGTCCGACCAGCATAGAGACAGTCGCTTTCTGGTCCACATGCACAGAAAACGTCGGATTGACAGGAAACATCAACTTGCAAGCCGGGCCCTCTACACGGGCTCTAAGAATGTCAGAGATTCCGGTAGGCAAATCGAGTATTCCATCAGTCAGAATTGGGCCCGAGATGATTGTTGAAAATATTAACTCAGCTTCGGCCCAAATGTCAATGTAGAAGTCCAAGTCACTGAAGGACAGTCTAGGAGGAGGAATACCCTGGCGACGCTGGCGCTTGTAGAAGGACCTATAGAGTTTAAAGAAGGGCACGGATGGTGATGGGCGTTGACAAAGTGAAGGCCATCTCCTAGCACAAAGGCATTTCCAAAGATAATCATCTTCAGCAATGCCTCTCCACTGCTTGCAAACCACCATACAAGAAGCAAGGTCTACACCATCAAGTAGAGGAAAGACTAACTTTAAAACTTCTACTGTCATCTTGTCACATGAAAATGAAAGCGTTTTGAGAAGATAACTCCAAGCCAATCAATTAGATATCTGCATTAGCACCTGAGTTTTTTCAGAAATGCACTAATCAATAAACACACAAGAAGTTCACGCACCAAATCAAAAACATACCAAGGAAGAAGGTGCATCAGGAAGCAATCAGACAACAAAGTTTTTGATTCATTAAATTATTAACCAATCTCCCAAAAAAGAAACAAAAGAAAACATAAAATAGCAAAAGGCAGTGAACAAACTTTTTAAATATTGAAAAATTATGGTAAATAAATGGAATCAAAGCATAGATAACTATGATTATCCATGCAAGGTAGAAATTCAGGTTGGTTTAAATTGCCATGCAGTTCATTTTTTCACTTCAAGAAGTTAAAAGGCAAATGACCTGAAGATATTACTTAATTATGGCAAACCTAGAGTGAACCGGTGCAAATGCACCGATGCATCTATAATATCATAATATTGTAAAATTTAAAATTAGTAGTAAGGTTGTATTATGATTATATTAATCATCTAACTTGAATACACCATAATTTTTTTTTGAATTTAAAGTTAGTAATAAAGTAGTGGTATGAGTATTTACTATAGGGGTTTAAAACTATCATGATTTTTAAAAAATTCTTTACATTCATTTCTATATGTTTTTTCAACTGTACGTATTCATGCATTATGCTATTATATATTTGAGGAAGTAAATGAGAACATTAATCTAATGTTAATGTCATCAATCATTTATCATGAGAATAAATTATGTCTTTATTTTGGTTTGATGTTTTAGTAGGCTATATAGTAAGGAAAGAAAAGACAATTAAACAGGGTGTTAGGTAATTATTCATTTTTTTGGTTAGCTATTTCATTTTTATTTTCATAATATAATATATAAGATGGTTGATGATTATTCCTTCTAAACAAATACAAATTTATAGTAAATAATAATTTTTCTAACTATTTGGGTTGTTTGAAGGTGGTAGTGATGGACCCAGATTTCTAAAAGGGGGGGTGCATACGAAGTCAGACATTAAGGAAATATGAACGTAAAATAATTTTTGTTTTAAAAAAAAAATTGTATATTGAGTGTATACTAAATTAATGCTGAAAGAATAAAAGTTACCATAAAAATATTAAAAGTTAAGCTAAATAGATAAAACTGATAGTTACATAAGGTAATTTTTAATGAATCTAGAATACTTTATATATGTGTTAAACTAAATTTGGATTCATTTAAAAAAAAAAGTCTGAAGGGGGTTATTATTGATTGGGTAGTTTTTTTATATAAATATAAAAAAAAGATTGATTGTGGACGTAATAACAGGTTAAACGGTCGGAAACAGATCGGTCAAAAACGGGTACTGTAAAAAACGGTCGGTAAAAAACAGGTCATATGACCCCTTTCAGTATCGGTTGGTAGCGGTCGGTCTTATTCAGTATTCGGATGAATTCGGTATTTTCTAAAACAAGTGTCGGTCGGTTTCGGTCCGGTACTTATCGGCTCGGTCGTTTGTCGGTAATAGGTCACATTTAGTCGGTCAAAAATGGTCTTTTGCAGGTCATAATCGGTATACGGGTCATAAACGGTCAGTCAAAATCGGTATACATGTCAAAATCGGTCGGCCAAAATCGGTATGCGGGACGTAATCGTTTATTTACGCTAGTCTATTCAGGCCAATTAAGATCGGGTTATGTTCTATTTGAGTTTATAGTAAGGGTGAAAGTAATTCGGATAAAAATCGAAAACCAAACCAAACCGCACCGAATTATAATTTTGGATTGCACTTTATTTTATTTCGGATCGGATTGGATTGAAAAGTTTAAGAAATTTGTATTTCAGATTGGATTCGATTTTGGCCTTTTAAAAACCGAAAACCGGATTACAAACCAAATTTAAGTTGTTATTGTTAAGTTAAATTCAGTTTGTTATGTCTAAGATTTGTAGTGAGTGCTCATAAAAAATTAAGCTTTGAATTGATTAAGTGCTCATAAAATATTTATATGTAGAACTTTTAATTTCCTAAAGCGTTTGAGAAGGCACTATAAACTTGTTAATTAATTGAATATCTTGCTATTTGCTAAAACATATTATTTTATTTATGTGTTATTAAGATGCATTTTTTAAAAAATAGTCTCAAAAGTATGGATCGGATTGGATTACAAATACTAAAATCGGATTGGATTGTAAGTTTAAATAATAATCGGTTTTTGGCAGGTTGAAAACAGGTTCGGTAACGGTCGGTCTCGGTATAATAAAAACAGGTCGAAAACGAGTTCGGTTTTGAATGGGGTCGGTACCGGTCGGTTTCGGTATGCGTAAAAGCGGTCGGAAAACGGTTTCGGTAGCGGTCGGTATTCAGTCACTAAAAATTCGGTCAAAAATAGGTTCGGTATCGATCGGTAACGGTCGGTCAAACAGGTTTTTGACCCATATTTACACCCCTAATTGTGGTGCCTCCGGTGGAGGTTTGGAGGCATGGGGTTAAAATTGACTCCTAAAGTATATAATAGACTAGCCTTCTATGCACGCTTTGCGTGCGATGATATTTAAATACATCTATTAATCTATCTAAACAAACTTTATATAATTAAAAAAAAAATCCCTTTCGTTCGGTCATCCTACAACAATGAACGAAAGAAAAGTTTTATTTACCATATTATATTCGCTACCAAATATCTACGATAATCTAGGAAGCACAGGTACGGCATTTTGGGTGCCGTATCCGTATCGGGGACGGGGTGGGGACGGGAACGGTGCGGGGACGGCTGGTCTGATCTGGGGACGGAAAAGGTGAGTGGGGGACGGCTGGGTTTGGGGCTGGGGACGGTTCGGGGACGGGAAATGGAAGAAGTAGCCGTCCCCAGAGTCTTCAGCATCACCATTTAAAGGAAATTAGGGTTTGTAGAAAATGAAAATTAGGGTTTGTAGAAAATGAAAATGAGTCTTCACCAACATTCGAACTTCTTCTCTACCAGCCACGTCGTCGACTCGCCGTCCACCACCAGCCACCATCATCGACTCGCCATCCAACACCAGCCGCCGTCGTTAACCAGGTTCTTCTCTCTCCTCTTTTCTCCTCTGCTCAAACTTCTTCAAACTTCTCTGTTTTTTCCCTTTTTTCTTCAAAGTTCAAACCCTAAACCCTTCGAACTCTTTTTTTGCTTCCTTCTGCTCGAACTCTTTTCTCTCTTTTTTACTTTGATTCTTTAATTCTGAGAATATGTGAACTCTGGTTTTGTCTTTGTATATTATTTTGCCTTGTGTTTTTTTTTTCCCTTCAATTCACTCTTTGTAACTTTGTATAGCTGGATGCCAGCTGCCACTTGCCAGCCTTTCATTTATTTTTTCTCTTTTTTTGCTTTTCTTTTCTTGTTATTATACACCCCTAGTCCCCTACCCCACTAGTGTTATTATTAGTTAACTACGAGTAGTTAAGTACTCCATAAAACTTTATTTTTGTTTAGTTTTTTTTTTTTTTTTATATAATTTGCTTGATTTATATTTTGCTTTTTAAGACATTTCATTTTTTTGTGATGTATTTGCGACTTTTTTTTTTATGAATATATATATATATATATATATATTCGTGCCGTCCCCAAGCCGTCCCGTTTTTAGAATTTTTTATTTTACCGTTTTCCGTCCCCGTACCCGTACCCGTTTTTGACCCTGAATCCGACTCCGTGCAACCTAGACGATAATCATAACGTAAAATTTTTATTTGTGAAATATATCAATATGGATGTCTATTAATAGAAAATTTTAAAATATAAAAATATTAATTTTGAAATTTTTGTTTATTGTTTCGAATTTTATATTTTGTACTATTTTCATTTAAAAAAGTTCAAAAATTGTAATAACTTTCCTTAATAATTAGGGGTGATACAAATTGAGATTTTAGAAAGTATTGAGGGGTAAGATGGACATTTTGAGGGAGACACCATTGCTCCCCTTGGCCTATATAATAGAGATTACTCTAACATTTTTAGCAGAATATTGACTTCATCCTAAGTTGATTATCGGGGATTTTAAGTCAAACTTTATACCCAGAAGATAGAGTTAATGGTGCTGCTGTAGTGTTGTTCTTTGAAAGTTACAGTTTGGAGATTATTATACATGGAGCAACAAAGGTCAAGGTAGTTGTAGTAGCTACGTAAAATTGACAGACGGAAACAATTCTTGAATAGAAACATTATAGTGAATTTCAGGATTGTCTATCATTGATCATAGACTTCTTCTGATTAAAATTGGGAAGCAAAGATTAAGGGTGGTAGGCGTTTTAGATTCCTTAATTTCCTAGTTGATCATCCTTTATTTGAAACTTGAAAGCATTGTTAGTACAAGCTGACAGAAGACTGGAAGCTATAGTGGATGTTTGGAAGGCGCTAAAACTAATTAAATTGGAAGTGCATGAAGCAGTTCTTGATTTTTTGTTTTCCAAAAAATAAAGACAGAAAGCAAGTGAACTGTCCCACCTTAGCACTGGTTCCTAAAGCACTAGTTGCAGTCATGACTTCGGGCCGTTTGGCAGATAGTTTGTTTTGCTGCTTTGCACAGGATTATCTACAAAGTGCTAACAAATAAAGTCCAACAAATAATTGTGGTAATAGAAGCTCAAGTAAGGCTTAATCTATCTATAAAGATATAGTTCACCATATGTCTCCAAGGTGTATGACTAAGGTATATTTGAAGAAAGCCTATGATTATTGAACGGAGTTTTCACAGGGTAACCCTAAGGTTTCATAAAATCCACGAGGTACTCCTATTTTTTTAAGAATTCACCATGTATGCATTAGGTTTTAATAAAATCTACAACCCACCCAACCTTTTATAACCCAATGAACTTCAATTTTTTTATTTAATTATCTATAATCAAGTATTCAAGTCATAATCTATTTCTCTTGCACCTCCATTCGAATGCCAATTATTATTTGACAACATTAAAATAACATCGAAAAACTAACAGTTTAATCATATAAGGGTATATAATGCATTTGCTTAAAACCTTAGGGTGCATTTGGTTCAAAATCTGGCATGGATTTAAAATGAGGAATGAAACCAAAGTGGTATGAGTTTGGAACTTATTCTTGATATTGGTTGTGTGGTTATTAGTTGGGTATGGATCTTTTCCTTTTATTTGAAACCTAGAAGTATGGCCATATGGGTATGACTGTATGAGCCATACCCACCTCCGCCCTTTCGTTACTAAAACTCGTACCTTCGAGGTTTGAGGTATGTGTTCTAATTTTAGTTTAAAAAAAACAAACACAAAGTATGGATTTAACACATTGCAAACCCATACACTCATACCATAATAGCTTGAATGGTGAATTCTTTAAATTATAGGGGTATCCTTCACAATAGGTTATGGAAGAGTTGGATTTTCCTAGCCAATTTGTGGAATTAGGAACAATTAGCCAATTTGTGGAATTAGGAACAATACACAATGGTGTTGGACCACTCCTTGCAAGCGCGAGGCTGGGACTTCATTTGTCACCAATCCCCCTCCCCCCGAATAACGCCCAAAACCTTGTAAAAAATGGAGAAAAAAGATGTAAAACCCTTGTTCCGATCAACATACAGCATCTGTAATTAATTGTTGTTTTATACTTTTATGCAATTACATGAACCCATTTTCCCAGATTAAACACCTTCATTAGGCATCATGTCTCTCAAATTGTTGGTAGCTTAGGTTTTTTTTTTTGTTTGCCCTGCACAAAAACCCTCAAAACCAGCACTTCCCGCTCCTAAACAACAACCCCAGCCCCACAGTCTGCACGACCAAATTATCTGACCAAATTGAAGCGAATTACATGATATCAAAAACTAAGTATCCAAACAAAAATGTAGACAATCCGACCTCGAAAACCATCTAATAATCAATCAAAATCTAACAATTTTCAACTATTTCTGCATATAAAAGAAACAGGAAAAAAAATTAATTATACCTGAATAATTCAATTGCTTATCGTGAGATTGGCGGTGGACTGATGGTGGAAGCAGCGCATCCTTTTAGCTAACACTCTAACAGATGTGGTAGAACTCAAAAGTGTTGTACTGTTATAATATCAACACTCTAACAGATGTGGTAGAACTCAAAAGTGTTGTACTGTTATAATATCAATGGAGAAACGAAATAATAGAAGAGTAAAAGGTGGTGCAAAGCAGAGTGGAAACTGATTTCTCCATCCCATAAATTAATTTCTGCACCCAATATTTTTAATATTAACGCGGGTTAATATTGTAAATATAGGATGCAGAAATTAATTTTTGGGGTGCGGAAATCACCGGCCAGTAGGGTTTGGTTAGCAACGGTTGTTTTGATTGCTAACTTAATGCAAACCGAACTTGAGTAATTGAACTTAAAAATCCAACATTCAAATGAGTGATAATCGAAATATGAACTGAAACAAAATAAATTGCACTTAACTGAATTGAAATAGAATTGAGTTGTGAACTGAACTCAACTGAATTGGAACTGAACTGAGTCTTGAACTGAAATTAACTGAACTGAAAAAGTTGACTATATAAACTGTTTTAAATTGACCATAACTAAACCATAAGTGAAATGAAATAACTGTAAATTGTTTGGTTTTGTTAGTATTACTTAATTGAATGAATTGTTTTTAACTGTTGATCAACTGAAACGAAATGACTTCTAAATTGTTTGGTTTTGTTAGTTAGTTAAACTGTTATTAATTGTTGATCAAATAAACCAAAATGACTTGAAAATCGGTTTAAACTATTTGCTTCATTGAACCAAACTGATCCAAAAAAATTGTTTTAAACTGTTGGTTAACTTAATCAAATTGATGCAAAGATTAATTTGTAACACATAAAATCACTCTATACTAAACTGTAATTAGGCAAAATATATTTCATATCAAAATAAACTATATTAAATAGAATTGTTCCTTTCATGTGAACAATTAATATCCAATTGTACCCTCATTTGTATTATGATTCAAATCAATTTAATATTGTTATAATTTAAAGTTAATTGATAAAAGTTGTGTTTAATCATACTCATTTCATAAGTACAAATGAAAAGGTTGATAAAAACTAATAGTATGCCATCAATAAAAACTAATATAATTATATTGCTTCAACAAAAAAAATAAAAAAACCAATGGGTTTGACAAAGAAAAATCGAACAAAAACAAATCAATTACAAGTCCACTAACTGCAAATTCTAATTTATATGTAGACTTGAAAAATACAAGTCATACAACCAGACTTCAAATTAGAATAACCTCAATTATAACTTTACAAGTACACTAACTACAGTTCCCACAAGCTGTCAAGCAAGTCAAAATAAATTCACCAGTTTCTGTGTTTTTTCATCAATGTCAACCTCCACAAATTAATCTGCACATTATAAACAAGTCCAATTAAAAACTCAAGAAATAACGGGAAGGGCAAAAAAAGAAGCATACTACCCTTTCATCAAGAGCATATGATTCCATAAGTTCATAACACTATCTCAAATCCATAACACTAACCTTTGCCACTTACCCTTCCTTTTATATTTACTTCTTAAAAAGTATTTCTAAAGGATAGATAATATTAGGAAGTTGGGCTATCAGATAAGTCAACAAAAATGCCTATAAAGCCAATCATTATTTGCTATTTGCTATAACATTTATCAGCATCGAGCACATGGTCTTAAGAAAAATCTAATTCTTTGTTATTCATAACACCGCCAGCAATTAAACCATAGGTCATCTCTATGTTCCAAAATTTCCAAACAAACTTTATTCCAAAAGTTACCGACATACGCACAAACTTAGCGAAATATACCCTAACTTACCAAAATTTGCCCAAACTTACCATAATTATTCACCAAAGGGGATTAAGGAAACCATGTGAGAGTTCCACCACAGAAATTAAACAAGGGAGACAAGCCATAAAACAACAACAAAAACAGACTTTCTTGAGACCTAATTCGAAAAGTCATGCCAACTACCAAGCTCAATAGCCTACCAACACTTACCAAAAATTCATGACGCAGTCACAAAAATGAACATAAGGACAGCTCACAAGGGTTTTAATTATTATTCCAAAATATATGAAAATTTACTAATACTTGCTAAAATTATTCAAGGATTAAGTAAACCAAGTGAGTGTCCACTACAAACACAAGGGTGGCGCCATAAATATCACCAAGCTCAACAGAAATACAGAATTATTCAAGTCTATAGCTAACAAAGTATAAAACCAAAATCAAATGCTACATAAATAACATAATGGAGCCCAAAGCAGCAACCATCAAACAAAATCTACCAAAAAATACAACATTTATTACAAGGAAAAACAAATCAAAATTCATATAAAAACCAACTATTGTATTTAACATCTATAAAAAATAAAAATTACCAAATAGTTGAAGCAACATCACTATCAACAATTTCTTCTTCACGAGCATCATTTTCAGTGAGACAATCCTCCAACTCCTCCTCTTGCAAATACCCAAACAACCAATTTTATTTGGTAACAGATGCCTCGACATTTTTAGGAAGAAGAAAATTTTGGAATTTTGCCAAAACCCTCATACCCATCTTAAAAGAGGACTCAGATGCAACTGAAGTGATGGGAATGCACAAAATATCCTTAGCCATTCGACTAAGAATTGGAAATTGGGATATTTGGCACTTCCAATAAGTGAGTGCATCAAAACCAGACTCATTAACAGCAAGTTAAAGACTCAAATAAGCATCAAGTTTAGAATCACTTACACCAACAGAAGAGTTCGTTAGAGGACAAAAATTCATTAAAAAAAAGAGATGCTGAAAACTGTTGAGAATAATGGGATGAAATAGTTGGCAATTGATGAGAATGGGATTTAGAAGTTGAAGGGATAATTCGGAAGAGGAAGATGAGTGATAATAGTCATAGAGATCAACAATGGCATGCATCATACACTTTTTTCACCTTAACCTTAACCTCAGATAGAACGTAAAGCATATGATACAATCCTCTCACAAACTTCAATTTAAAACGAAGATCAAATACAACAACAATAGACAGATAATAGTATGATCACACCAATACTTTTCATATTTCTCCATCATAGAATGGCACATCAATCGAATGCTAGATACACTATGATTATGACCTAGAACCAAATTTTCTTAATGGCAACAACATGAAGTAAATAAAGGTTTGTAATAGGGTAATCAAAACCAGAAAACAGAGTTGTTATCTCATTAAACTGCTCAAGAAAATTGCAAACAAACGAACTCAACGACTTCCCACTCCTCAAGAGATAAACCATAGTCAAAGTTAGGTTCACAGACGACATACATATCTATAGCTTTCCTAGCCTCTAAACACCTTCTAAGCATTTTATAGGTGGAATTCCACCTTGTGCAAAGATCATATTGAAGGTGACCAACAAACTTATGACACATTACCACCAAACATTCATGAAACTTACACTTCCTAAAATTAGAAGCACCAATATAAAAGTACAGCATATCGATGCTTAACGAAACTCTCATCAAAGTTTCCAAATCATATTGCATGGCATTGACATAGTTGAGTGCAAGTAAGACTTTCACAAATTAATCATAACATCATTAGATGATGCATTGTCCACGTTCAAAAGAAAATGATTTACCCTCCAAAACCCATGCCTTAAGCAAACCCAATACAAAAACATATATATTATGACCTCTATTAGGTGGGAGAAACACCTAAAATTCAGAATACGTGTCAGGGCGTCGCAACCCGTCAAATAACCTAAATATCAAAACTAATGTAGTAGTGATAATCAGGGTCGAATCCACAGAGAAGCAAATTAATTCATTTTATTACTAAAAAGTATGAACTATGTAAAGGATCTTTAATTGAATTAATTAAGAAGCTAATAATTAAAAAGACAACAAATAACGATTGATTAAATAAGAATGAATTAATTAAAGGAAACTCTAAGGTTTAGGGTTTTATGAATGAAATCATAAACTAATTAAATACCAATGTTCAATAATCTATTAACAAATTTTAACCAAGATCTAGCAGGCTTTCACATTTTATTAGATCTACAGATTTACCTAATAAGCTCTCGCAACTTATTAAATAAATCTGCCTAAAATCTTAAGTCTTAATGAAGTTTTCACCTTTCGGCTACTGACTTGATTAATACTCAAATTTATATATATAATTAAAATGGATTTTTGGGAATTAAAATAAGTAATGAAATAAAGAACAAAGGATTCAATTATTTAATCAGTCAAACAAAATTTTCCCAAGCCCTAGATCTAAAGAACTACTCACACATAATTAAAAGATTCAAAGCAATAAACATAATCATGATCAAAAGTATAAATAAAATAAATAAGAAATAAATCTCTATTATACAAGCCAAGGTGTCCTTCATCGAAAAGTCTATGTTACCCCCTAAAACTTTCTAAAATCTAAATTTTTGTTACTCCTAATTATTAAAGAAAGTTATTACAGTTTTTGAACTTTTTAAAATTAAAATAGGAAAAAATATAAAATTCGAAAAAATAAAATAAAATACCAAAATTCATATTTTAAATTCTCTATAAATAAACATCCATATTGATATAATTCATCAAAGAAAAATTTTACATTTTGATTATCATAGAAATTTGGTAGTCAATAGAATATGGTCAATAAACCTTTTCTTTTGTTTATTGTTGTGGATTGACCGAATGAAAGGAGAAAAATTTGTTTTTGATTATATGAATGAGTGTGAATTTGACAGATTTTTCAATTTTTTGAATAGATAACCTTTATTTATTTTTGTTTGTTTAGACAGATTAATAGATGTATTTAAAATATCATCACACGCAAAGCGTGCATAGAAGGCCAGTAATACCATAATTGAAGGAGAAATGTTGAATCTTGAATTAAATTGAATTCAATATGTTTAAATAAAATAGAAGAGAGAGAGAAGGAAACCCTAAAACAGAAAATAAACCCTAAAGAAAGCATAAGAAGTTACAAGGGATAAAACTAGGTTTTTATAGGCTAAATTGGGCTGAATCGTGGCCTCGAACACCGACCCCGGTATGGGGTACATGCACCCAGGTACCAGGGTATGGTCTAATGTAACAACTTCAAATGTCTATAACTTCTTCATTTTAAGTCAGAATCAGGCTTATGACCTATCGTTAGAAAGCTCTTTGAATCTAGTTTTCAACGCCACTTGAATCACGTCAATCCGATATGCATAGCTAAAAATATGTCAAAAATAGTGAGAGGTGGACAAAATCATCCAAACAGAATGGAACAACTTTAAGCCAAATTTTCACTAATTGTCACCACAACCTCTCTGACACTCACCCTAACATCCCAATTCTTCTCCATTGCCTAGATTGGCTTACTTTGATGGTTTTAATCTCATTTAGAGCATATTTTATCTAAATCCTGTAAAAACATGGAAAAGACATAAAACAATCCAAATCGACTTATTAGCGGTAAAACTACTCCTAAGAGCACGGTTAACACAATAAAATCATACAAAATAAGGGTATCAATACATAACTTAATGAACTTTTTGTTAATTTTTTTCTAGAATTTTATTTGTTTATTTTTTTTGTTCATGTATTTTCATGAACTTTTTATTAATGAACATAAAAAAAAAATTCATAGAAAATTCCAGTAAAAAAATCCATGAACATAAAAATCCAAAAAATAAAAATACAAGAACATTAAAAAATTCAGAAACAAAAATACCAAATAAAACCCATAAAGAAACAAATCTGAGAAAAAAAAACCAAAAATAAATAGAAACATACATTTCTAGAAATCCTGCAAATAAAAACATAAAATTTAAAATAAAAAGATGAAAATACAAATCCATTAACATAAAAAAATCCAGAATAAAAAAAAAAAATAGATCGGAGAAAAAAAAATTAAAATAAATAGAAACATGCATTTCTAGAAATACAGAAAATAAAACAAGAAAATAAAAATAATAAACGAAAGTAAAAATCCATGAACATAAAAAGCCAGAAAATACAAATATATTATGAAGGTCCCACTAGCACTCAAGAGGGGGGTGAATGGAGTGTCTCTTTATTAAAATTATATTTCTTAACTTTCTTTTTCAACTGTTCTAGTGTGAGAACCAGTGAACTAGTTTAGCAGCGGAATTATAGAGAATAGTAAAGCAGTAATAGTAAAGAAAATAAAGAACACACATATTTAACGAGGTTCGGCAACTATGCCTACGTCCTTCTACCCTACCTACTAACTTTTATTAATCAACTCTGAAGAACAAAAGATAGTACACTTTGCTGTCGTAAATTCATACAAAATACTTAGCTTCTTCACTCTGAACCCAAGAGTGTATGTTGTTTCGCACTTGAACTCACAAGCACTCGCAAATGAACTCTTGGGCCGCCGAACCAAGCTCATACACATACTAGTACAATATTGTCCGCTTTGGGCGTTAACCCGCACGGCTTTGTTTTTGGGCTCCTTCCCAAAAGGCCTTGTACTAGTATATATTGAGCACTAATATATAAATAGCTTCTTCTCTTGCTATTCTTTCGATGTGGGACTTGGGATGCACTTATTTTCCCAACAAACCTTCCCTCAAACCAAGGACCACATACCATGGCCTTCCCTCGAACCAAACTCGATCTACTACTCGCCCCTTTCAGTACCGCCATTGCACCAACGGGACCCGCCGCCTGATCACACCATCAGCTACCACAACACAGTTCAGTCAAATGCCCAATCGATCCCCACGAGCTACAAGGGCTAACCATCAAGACTCAAACCATCTAACGGATGCCCACTGGACAACAACCTCACACGCTCCGCCAACGAATTACAGGGTAACTACCTCCAGCATTAAGGCCATCTCCAAACTACACAACTGATCGCACACAGGAGGATTTTCAATTCGATACAATGCAAGGGCACACCAGATCACCAACTTCGAGGGCACACAAAGAGGGACAACCCCACACACCAACACGACGACCACCTGCCTCGGACCGAACCGCCCGGCTCTGATACCAATTCTTGGGCCGCCGAACCAAGCTCACACACATACTAGTACAATATTGTCCGCTTTGGGCGTTAACCCGCACGACTTTGTTTTTGGGCTCCTTCCTAAAAGGCCTTGTACTAGTATATATTGAGCACTACTATATAAATAGCTTCTTCTCTTGCTATTCTTTCGATGTGGGACTTGGGATGCACTTATTTTCCCAACAAAGAATTTTTATTTTTTAACTTTTTTTCTTTTTTTAGTAGTGCTCAATATACTAGTTTTCCAATCCAGTTTCTTACTTGCATTTCAATATACTAGAGTTATTATTTTGAGTTGTAATTGAGAAGAAGAAAAGAGAAGTGTGAGAACATAGAGAGAACAGAGAAGAAAGAGACGTGAGAATAGAGAAGAGGGAAATAAGAAAGAGAGAAAGAGAACAGAATCGTAAGTTCCTACAGGAACTCACGAGGTCCAGAGAGAAGTTTAGGATTGTAATAGTTTACAAGGCCTCTATATAAAAGTGGAGTTTTTCTTCCTTGGGCCAGGAAGTTTTTCTCGTTGAAATTTGTCTCTTTACATTTAGTTTTTCTCAAAGTTCCTTACGTTTTTTAATTCTGTCGAAAATCTGTGCTATAAGTTCCTCACAGCAATTCACCCCCCTCTTGCCGTGTTCCTATAGGAATAACAATTGGTATCAGAGCAGGAACTCAGACCGTTCAAGACACCTTGACGAGAGATCCGGGCAGTATGAACACTTGCGAGAAATTAGAAGAAGGGTACTCATCTCAGAGACCTCCCATGTTTAATGGGAAATTCTATGCATATTGGAAAAATCGGATGGAGATTTATATCAAAGCGGAGAACTATCAGGTATGGAGAGTCGTTGAAGTCGGTGATTATAAGGTAACCAAAACTAATGCTAATAATGAGATAGTTCCTAAGGAAATTTCTGAATATGAAAACTTGAAGACTTTGAAAAAATGGAAATAAATGCAAAGGCCATAAAATTGCTTCATTGTGGTCTTGGACCCCATGAACATAATCGTATTATGGGGTGCAAGAGCGCAAAACAAATATGGGATTTATTACAGATAACTCACGAAGGTACTAATGAAGTTAAAAGGTCTAAAATTGATTTATTGATCTCTAAATATGAAAGGTTCGAGATGATGCCTAAGGAATCTATTCAAGATATGTTTACTCGTTTCACTAACATCATAAATGAGCTTGTTTCCTTTGGAAGAGATATACCCATTGATGAACAGGTTAGAAAGGTCTTAAGGAGTCTTCCACAAGACGATAGATGGAGATCTAAAGTAACAACACTTATGGAAACGAAGGACTTTACGAAATTTAACATTGAGCAATTGGCGGGTTCTTTGCTAACCCATGAACTACATCTGAGAACCAGCGGAGAAGGTTCCAAAAACAAAGGGTTAGCATTGAAGGCAGAAGAGAGTGATGATAATGAAGAAGACGACGAGACTGCAATGCTCGTTAGAAAATTCAAAAGAGCCTTCAACAGAAACCGAAGTTCCTTCAGGAACTCTGGAAAGAAATTGACGAGTTCCAAAAAGGACTTTGGATGTCACAAGTGCGGGTCCACTGATCACTTCATCAAGGAATGTCCAAAGTGGGAAAATGAGAAGACAAAGTCCAAAGGGAAGGAATCATTTAAGGAAAAGAAGGATTACAACAAAGAAAAATACTACAAGCCTTCTTATTCCAAAAATGATGTTCGCAAAGCAATGATAGCTGCATGGGGTGATTCTGAATCAGAAGAAGAGGAGGAGGAACAACCTGAAGAGGAAACGACCCAATTGTGTTTAATGGCAAGATCTGATGTGCCAGAGTTCCCACAGGAACTCGACGAGAAGGTAAGCCTCAATCCTTATTATTTAAACTCTGTGCCTAAACAAAAATTTGTTGATTTAGTTATTGATTTTCATAAAAACTGGATGACTGTTAAGAGGGAAAAGAATGAGTGTGAAAACGCACTCAAAGTTAGTAGGGAACATAGTGATTGGTTTAAGGGTAATAAAGTTGAAACTGAAAATAGATTCTTTGACCTATTTGATAAAAACAATGTTTTAATGACTAAGGTTAAAAATCTTGAAAAACAATTAAGCCAAAAAACAATGGAACTTAACTGCTATAAGTTGATTAATCTTAGTTTGAAATCTGAAAATTCGAGTGAAAGTTCCTCCAGGGTTTCTGATCTGAAGGAACTCAAGACTGATCTGGAAAAACAAAATCTGATAATAAGAAATTGACACAGGAACTTAGTGAAATAAAAAGGGATAAAGATAATTAACGAGAAGTTTCACAATGGATTCTGAATGCCCAAGCAAAGAGGAACGAAGGTCTGGGTTTTAACTATAAACAAAAAGGGAGCAATCAGAAAAAATATGTGGAACTTCCAAGCAGCAGAGTTTGTCTGTTCTGCGGGAACTCAGGTCATCTGAAGGACCAGTGTTCCAAGAGGAACAACAGCTTGAATCAGAATCATAGACATGTTAATCTGAAATGGATTGAAAAAACTTATGATGATGTGTCTACAAAGGAACCCAAGGAAACCTGGGTTCCTCAATCTAACCACTAATTATTCTTGCAGGAACTAGTGAGGGGAAACACCACATGGTACCTCAACAGTGGATGTTCCAAGCACATGACCGGAGATAAATCTAACTTTCTCTCACTAGTAGCCTACTCAGGGGGAACTGTGACGTTCAGTGACAATCAGAAAGGTAATATTATTGTCGTAGGTAAGGTAGGTAAGTCAAGTTCCCATAGCATAGATAATGTCTTTCTTGTAGATGGTTTGAAGCATAACTTATTTAGTATTTCGCAATTTTGTGATAAAGGAAACTCTGTACATTTTACTAATGAGTGTTGTAGAATCATCAACAATGACACTAATAAAATTATTCTTGAAGGGAAACGCAATGGGAACACATACACTGTGGACCTTGAAGCAATTCCCAAAACTACTCTTACTTGTCTAAGTGTCATTGAGGATGATCCACTACTTTGGCATAAACGAATGGGACATGCTAGCCTTTCTCTACTGGATAAATTGAGAACAAAGGAACTAGTTGTTGGTTTACCAAACATCACGTTCCAATGTGATAAATTGTGTGATGCATGTGCTAAAGGCAAGCATGTTAGAAGTTCCTTTAAAAGTAAAAAGCTCGTGAGCACCACAAAACCATTGGAACTTATTCATATGGATTTGTGTGGGCCCATGAGAGTCCAAAGTAGAAGTGGAAAATTGTATGTCTTAGTCATAGTTGATGATTACTCAAGATTTACTTGGACAATGTTCCTTCATAGCAAAGATGAGACTTTTGAAGAATTTGTTTGCTTTGCTAAGAAGATACAAAAGTTGAGTGGTTATCAACTAATTCACTTACGATCTGACCATGGAACTGAATTTGAAAATCAAAAGTTTGATGAGTTTTGCAGGGAAAATGGCATGGATCATAACTTTTCCGCTCCTAGGACACCACAGAAAAATGGTGTTGTGGAGAGGAAAAACAGGACTTTAGAAGACATGGCAAGAACAATGCTCATTGCAAGTGGATTACCTAGGAACTTCTGGGCTGAGGCCGTTAATACGGCATGCTATATAATTAATAGAATCATGTTAAGACCCATCACAAACAAAACTCCCTATGAACTAATGAAAGGAAGAAAACCTAACATTTCTCACTTGAGATCTTTTGGTTGTAAGTGCTTCGTGCACAATAATGGTAAGAGGAACTTAGGGAAGTTTGATGAGAGAAGTGATGAAGCCGTGTTCCTAGGATATGCCACTGAAATTAAAGCATATAGAGTTTATAACAAGAGGACATTAAGTGTCGAGGAAAGTATACATATTTTATTTGATGAAACTAACCCAAATGTAAATAGTGATACTAACATTTTGCAGGAACTTGAGGACTTAGAGATAGGCTTGGTTAGAAAGGATCCAGATGAAGAAGAGTTAACATCCAATAAAGAAAGAGCAAATATCCCAGAAGAACGACCTCATGTTGAAAGACAAGAAGAGCCAGTTCCTGAAGGAACTCAGGGGGAAGTTCCAGAGACTGAGGTGAACTTAGGAGAAGAGATCAGAGTTCCTGAAGAGACTATAGAAAGACCAGTTCCAATCAGAGACTTTGAACCAAAACCTTGGAAACATCAGAAGTCCCACCCTCTTGAACTTATCATAAGTAATATAGGGAAAGGAATTCAGACCAGAACTCAGATCAGGAACTTCTGTGCCCATGGTGTGTTCCTATCCATCATTGAGCCTCGAAATCACATAGAAGCACTTGAGGATGTAGATTGGATACTAGCCATGCAGGATGAACTCAATCAGTTTGAAAGGAACAAGGTATGGCACCTTGAACCAAAGCCGGAACACCAAAAGGTAATTGGATTGAAGTGGGTGTTCAGGAACAAGCTAGATGAACATGGCACAATCGTCAGGAACAAGGCTAGGTTAGTTGTAAAAGGATACAATCAATAAGAGGGTATAGATTATGAGGAAACATTTGCTCCGGTAGCAAGGTTAGAAGCTATTAGAATTTTAATTGCTATTGCTTCTTTCATGGGTTTTAAATTATATCAAATGGATGTTAAATGGATTTTTAAATGATGAAGTTTATGTGGAACAACCTCTTGGTTTTGAAAACTCTAAATTTCCTAACCATATCTATAAGCTTGACAAGGCTCTGTATGGGTTGAAGCAAGCTCCTAGAGCATGGTATGAGAGGTTGTCCAAGTTCCTTTTGGAAAATGAATTTAAAAGAGGAAAAGTTGATAAAACTTTATTTTTAAAATCCAAAGGAACTGATCTTCTCATTGTCCAAATCTATGTAGATGATATAATATTTGGTGCTACTAACGAATCTTTGTGTCAGGAATTTGCAAATTTAATGAACAAGGAATTCGAAATGAGCATGATGGGTGAGTTAAATTTTTTTCTTGGTTTGCAAATAAAGCAAACTGAAAAGGGAATTTATATTCATCAACAAAAATACATAAAGGAACTTCTAAAGAAATTTGGGATGGAAACATCCAAAATAAATCACACTCCTATGGGAACTAACACCAGATTGGATGAAGATCCCAAAGGAACTATTGTGAGTGAAAAGCAATATAGAGGCATGATAGGTTCCTTATTGTATTTAACTGCTTGTAGACTAGATATTTCTTTTAGTGTTGGTGTATGTGCTAGGTTCCAAGCAAATCCAAAGGATTCACATCTCACTGCAGTCAAGAGGATATTGAGATATTTGAAAGGAACTGATGATCCAACACTGTTCTATCCTCAAAATGACACGTTTGAACTCAAGGGATTTGCTGATGCGGATTATGCCGGTGATTTGGTGAATAGGAAAAGCACTTCAGGTATGGTTCAGTTCCTTGGAACGTGTTTAGTTTCTTGGAGTTCCAAGAAGAAAAACACAGTTGCTCTATCCACTGCAGAAGCCGAATATGTAGCAGCTGCTGCATGTTGTTCACAGCTGCTTTGGATAAAACAACAACTAAGGGACTTTGGTATTAATTATAATTGTATTCCTATATATTGTGATAATACTAGTGCCATTTGTATATCAAAGGATCCAGTTCACCATTCACGTGTGAAACACATTCACATACGTCATCATTTTCTAAAGGACAATGTAGAAAAAAGCTTGATAAAACTTGAATTTTGTCAAGCTGAAGATCAAATTGCTGACATATTAACTAAGCCATTGAATAGATAAAGATATGAGAAATTGCGGATGGAACTTGGGATGATAAAATTAAAGTAATTTGCCAAGAAGTTCCTCCAGGTACATCAAGTCAATTATTAAAGTTCCTAGAATAATTTTCATTGCAATTATGGTGCAAAAGCATGTTTCTGATGGAATTTGAGATTTATACTCGTAAATGTCTATCAATATTACTCTTATTTTCATGATTGCTATTTGGATGATGAATTAAATGTGTGCATCAATATGTTCCTATGATTTTTATTTTTTCTTTCTTTCTTTATTCTTTTTATATAAATTAATTTATTCCACAAATTAATTAATTTTTTCCACAAACTATTTTTCTTTTGTAGCTAAAGAAAACTACCCATTAAGTGAGTCCAATTAGAGTGTCACTATGTTTATATATATACCCATATTTAAAATTAAAAAAAAAAATCAGAAACGCATCACGTGGGTTTCTAACCCATAACCCACTCCCCATTACTCACTTTACCCACTTTCATTTCATTCATCCAATTCACCCAATTCTCTTTTCTCTCTCCTAAACCCACGAATTCCCCCCCTTCATCTTCTCCAAAATCCATCTTCTCCATTACTCATCTCTACTCTACTTCTCAACAATGGCTTCCAATACTTCCAACTCCCAATCAACCAAAGACTCCAATGCTTCCCCCACTCACCAATCTCCTCCCCAAATTGCAAAATCCCAAACCCTAACTTCGAAAAAACGCACACGCAAGGAGGAAGAAGCACCTTCATCTCTTGATAGCTTGGAAATGGGAGAAGTAGGCAACGACAATACAAAGGAACTCGACCAAACATCAAGTCATTTCGTTCCCGTGCTCGTGATGAACCGTGAATGGTGTGCCAAACAAGGGTATGAACAAATCTTGCATGTTTTTAAATTTCAAAATTGGGATAAGATGCTTGGTGATTATGTTGAATTTATGTATCCTGAGGCAATGAAAGAATTTTGTGATAATTTTGATTCTCAACAAAGAATTGTTAAGAGTACCGTGAATGGGGTTAATTTTGAGTTTGATGCGGATGTGTTAGCAAATGTATTTGAGGTTCCGAATAATGGGTACGATAAATATTTTAAAGGGCCATATAACTTGAAAATTAATGGAGTGGATAAAATGGATATATTATTAAGTTTAAATGGTGAACCCAAGAAAAACAAAATTGAACTTAACTCACTTTTGCCATTTCACAAAGTTTTGTTCAATCTTGTTTGGAAAACTATTGTGCCGCGGACTTCTAAAAGAAACGAGGCAAATTTGCACGATTGTTCCTTGATATATTGTCTGGCAAATGATATTCCCATCAACTTTCCTAGTTTAATAATTTCACATATGCTTGATACTATCCCAAGTGGCAAGAAAGTAGGATATGGTAACTTCATGACAAATTTTTTTAAGCATTTTCATGTGCCACTTGAGGGATATGGAAAGTTGAGGTTAAAGAAAGAACAGTTTATTCAAGGAACTACACTAGCGGGTTGGCATGTCGGTGTATTAGACGGATGAACTGCTACTCTTTTCGAAATTCAACAAGTTAACGACGCCAAACGGAAAGCCAAAGCAGTGGCAGTAAGTGAAGTCACAGTTGAGGGTAAGGGCACGGTTGGAGTGAAAGAGCCGGTGCGGAAGAGTAGGAGAATTTCATCAAAGCCTAAGGTTGCGGGTGATATTCCACACGTGAACTTAGTTAATGATGAGGAGCTTAAGGATGATGCTAATAAGACCATGGACGTTAACACGGAGAGCATTCTTCTTCATATTTTGAAGGAGATACAACACTTTCGGGAAATAATTAAGGTTTTGGAAGAGCAAGCATCCACCTCTCGACAGGATGTAGTTGAGTTGAGGGAATCCAATGATCGACATCGCTTTGAAGTTATGAAGAGCCTCGAGTTTCTTCAGCGAGCTGCTACTTCACAACATCCACCTTCTGTTCCTTCGGGTCCTACTGCTCCCAAACCTGTCAAACCTGTTGCTCCTAGACCTGCTGGAACTTCTTCTGTTGTTCCTGAAGGAACTTCTCTGGGGAACATTGCTGGACTTTATGGTGATGCTCCTCAGGACAGCGATTGATCTCTTGCTCTTTTCTCCTTTATACAAACATTTCGATATGGTTGTAATATATTTAAACATGGTTTAGGTTTTCTTATGTTTTCGTCTTGACATTTTTGTTTCTTTCTTTTGCATCTAAGTAGTCGGGTAGTAGCTATTTTCTATTTTTCTTTTGTCCTTGGAACATATATATGCTATATTTTGCTACTTTCATCCATGATGCTTTTATGATGACTAATATTGCTAGATTGCTACTTGATTTGTTTTCTTATTCTAGAGATCAGGTATCTGCCATTACTGGTTTAATGGTGATGCGATGAAAAATGTTTATGGAATGATGATTTTGATTTTGATGATGCTAAAAGGGGGAAGAATAATTGGTAAACTAAATTATTCTTTTTCATCTTATTCTCATATGAAATGAAAGCTTTCTCTAATGGAAATCGTTCCTAACTTGAATAGTTCACTAACTTTCTTGATTCCATGTGGAGTTAAGATGTATATAACTTGATAGTGAATTTTAATTTAGTTAGTTCTTAATTAGTTTAAATTTGCATTTATTTAGTTGAAAAAAATTAAAAAATAAAAGTTAAAAAATATTTAGTTTAATGTTTTTATGTTTTATAAAATGGAAAAATAAAAAAAAAATTAAAAAATCTTTTTGAACGAGTTTATTTGTTTTAGTCTTCAATTAAGTTTGCCTTGGTTTGTCATCATCAAAAAGGGGGAAATTGTTGACATATTCCTTTTATGTTGATGATAGCATAAACCTCAAACTTAATTACTAATAAATGTCTCTGAGTTCTTGGAGAATTTTAGATCTTGAAGATAAAATAAAGTATTGAAGATTCAAACATGAAGATTCAATCATTTGAAGAAACAAGAGGGTGATTTAAGGAAAGGTTCGAATGTGAATCAAAGATGTTGATGTCAAGTTTCTACAGAGAAATCAGAGAAGTTCCTGAAGAGAATTCAGCAAGGAACATGAGAAAAACTTCAAGTATTCCAACGAATCACTTGATGAAGAGAAGAGAAGCATCCATAAATGTTATAATTTAATGTTCTAGGGTAAATGTAAGTATATTAATGCATTTAAGTCTGGTTGGAACTTAGTTGTGTCTGTCAGAGGAACTTTGGGTCATGTTCCTAGAGGAACTTGTGTCGAGTCAATTGGTTATAGTGGTCCACGTCCTTTGCTATATTTTAGGGTTAGTTTGAACAAACTTTTGACTGTTTTATTCAGTTTAAAAGGTTCAAAAACTGACTGGAATTATATGCCCTTAATTTTAGGCACTATTAACTAACATTGTTGACCTTGTTACTAGTCTTAGGTTGTGTCCTGTTTTATAGGAATAAGTTGAGCAACTTATTCTTATAAAGTTAGTGGTCAAAGGTAGTTAAATATTCTGATTTTATTTTTTTTAAAAACAAAAATAAAAAAGGGAAAAATTCGAAAAAAAAAAAAAAAACGGTTTTTGTTTTTTAATTACTTTTTGACTGAGCTAATTTTTAGGGTTAGTTGTTTAGCTTTTTATTTCTGATTCAGTTGGTCAAAGTTAGGTGGTAGGTGTCCTATTTTTAAGGAGTCAAAGTTAGTGGCTTAGGTGTGTTAGTGGTGGACGGTTAGTGTGATAGTGGGGTGGTTGATTAGATTTTTCTCCAAGTAATTACCACAACCATTCAACTATATTTACAGACTTAATTTAGACAGTTAAGACACACACAACCAGAGCATACTTTCAGGTTTATATTATTTGAGTTTTATGTTAAAAAGTTCCAAAGTTCCAATCCAGTTTCTTACATGCATTTCAATATACTAGAGTTATTATTTTGAGTTGTAATTGAGAAGAAGAAAAGAGAAGTGTGAGAACATAGAGAGAACAGAGAAGAAAGAGACGTGAGAATAGAGAAGAGAGAAATAAGAAAGAGAGAAAGAGAACAGAATCGTAAGTTCCTACAGGAACTCACGAGGTCCAGAGAGAAGTTTAGGATTGTAATAGTTTACAAGGCCTCTATATAAAAGTGGAGTTTTTCTTCCGTGGGCCAGGAATTTTTTCTCGTTGAAATTTGTCTCTTTACATTTAGTTTTTCTCAAAGTTCCTTTCATTTTTTAATTCTGTCGAAAATCTGTGCTATAAGTTCCTCACAGCAATTCACCCCCCTCTTGCCGTGTTCCTACAGGAATAACATGAACTCTCAAATGCTCCCAATCACTAACCCCTGTTAGTGAAGATTTACAGAAAGTTTTCTCTCAAATATGCTTCTCAAAAGCTTACAACAGATGAAGTTTAAGTTCTAGGTTTGAATGCTCTCGTAATTTGTAAACTATTCTGTTTGATCTTTTTGAACTCTTAAAATATTTCTCTTTAAGTATTGAAGAGTCTTCAGGGTTTCTGATATTAAGTGACTCTATATATATAGACCATTAGGAACCCTAATTATTCCAGTGAAGAGGGTTTCTTTACTATAATCATTGTTCCCATTAATTAAGAGATCAAATATTCGAAAATCCAAGATCTCGAATATTTGTTAGAGTATCTCTTAAAGATACCAAGGTTTGTTAGCACTTAATATTGATTACAAACTGACTTGTTCACGTGCAAGATCTTTAAAGAATCCAAGAATTGAATTCTTTCACAAGAATATTTTACGAGTCAGTTTGTTAACATGCTGGTCTGCTGAACTGTTCTTCAGATCAGTCGTATTGCAACCACTAGATATTGGTCCGGTGTTTGCAACATAACAAGATCAAACATCACAAATCTACTATCTTACTCAAGCATTCTTTACAACAAAACAACTATAAGTAAAAACCCTAAAGAAGCTAATCTTCAGTCTTCATATTCTTCAATAAGTGGACACTTGAATTCTCCATTGTTGGCTCACTTCAGTTTTGATGAAGCAATTCTACATGTCTCAAGTACTGGGATACATGTATGTCAAACATGCAGAACACAATATACAATATATGACATAAAAGGTATTATTACTCAAAGTGAGTAACTGAGGAACAATACACTTCAGCTGTTTCAGAACAACTGTATGAACTCATTAATTATCATCTTTTCCTGTCAACTGTTTGTTATCATGCAAAACACTAAGGGACTCAACACATTAACATTTAAAAAATTCAGAAAATAAAAATACATGAATTGAACTTACGTAAATAGAAACAAAATTTTAACAAAATAAGTAAAAGAAAATAATAAACATGAACATAAATTGATAAACAAGAAAAAAAAAATTAAAATAAACACAAAATTTTGAAAAAAAAAAACCCATAAAATTTTCATAAAATTTTCACAAAACCAAGATAATCAAATTTAGAACAAAAAAAAAAAGATTCATAGATTCAAGATCTAAGAATGTATTCAACCCTAAATAAAAAAAATTTAAAAATAATTAGTAAGTTAAAATTATTTGAAATTGCAAGAATCATAGAGTAGATTTAACCCCAAAAAAATAGTTGAAAGTAGATTTGAAATTTTGTACCAGTAAGAGAAAATGGGAAAAGCAAGTAAGGGCTTGTTTACTTTAGCTTAAATTCAATTCAGTCCAGTTCAGCTCAGTTTACTTGAGTTCAATTCAGTTCTATTAAGTTCAGTTCAGTTCAGTTTAGTTAAGTTCAATTCAACTCTCAATTTCCTTTTCTTATAAAATATTACTTCAAGTTGTATTTAGTTCAGTTCGGTTCAGCTCAGTTAAGTTAAGTTAAGTTAAGTTCAGTTCAGCTGTATTCAGCTAAAGTAAATGAGCCCTAATCAACAACTCAAATGTGTGAGACAAACTAGGGTTTCTTAGTTCTCACAATTAAAGAGAGAAAAATGGTTAAGAGAGAATCAGAGAGAGAAGAAAAATGATGAAATGAAAATGAAAACAAAAACAACAACGACAAAAATAAGAATACAAAGTAGGTTTTCTCACAATCAAATCTGAGCCCTTGATTTTGGATCCTTTGATGATCCAATAGCTCATATATGAACATGTACTTCGTTTTGCTTATATTTTTATCCTTGATTTCAATCATCTAAAGGTCTAGATTCATCCATCTTATTATAATTGGATTCAATTATCCATTTGCTACTTGTTTCACCCTAGATTTGCTTATTAAGTTATTAGATGAACTATTTATTATTTAATTTTACTTTAGATATTAAGTATATTGAAAACCTATTTATATTTTATTGCCATTATTTCCTTAATTATTTTTATCACCATAAATTACATTAATTAATCTTTTAAAATTTAATTAATTTGAAAACAATTATTATACACACAATTAAAATAATTATTAACAGTGCCTTGATATATTGATATATTAATCTCATCGATTCATGGTGCATTCTCTTTAACTTATTTAACCTAACTTGATCTGACATAACCTTACCTGATTAGACCTATTAAACCTTACTTGATTATAACTTATTAAACTTGACCTGACATGTTCAAACCTGATAAAATCTGGGACCTTATAAAAAAAGTTGAAGAGAATACACCCTAAGAAATTTAGCTTGTTTTTGCTTTTAAATAGGTATTGTTACTAAATTATTTAGTTAATTAAAGTTGAATTCTTATTATTATCATCGGCATCATCATCATTATTATTTTTTTTGTGATCATACCACCAAGGATTTAAGGCATCATTATCGACAATGCTCAACCTCATCCTGGCCATCACCATGATTGTCATCATCATATGAAACGAAATCGTACTAAACAAATGTATAAGGCACAAGTCATGTTGTGTTAAATACTAATTGAAGCATATTAAACAAAATGGTAATGAAGTCAATAAATCATGTTCAGTCATTCAATTGTAATGAAGTTACTAAATCATAATCAAGTAATATTGAATCAAAGAATACTATAGCACTTACTTAACCATATTAAGTGATGCAGGATGAAAAGGTCGTCAAAGGCTCTTCATCAACGGTCAACGATATCATTATTCAATCACTATTTACTTTGCTAGTTTTAGCTTTAATTTAGCTTTTTATGCATTTGAACTTGTAATAAGTAGTTCTAAACTCTCTCTCTCGTAGTAGTTGTTAGTGTTTGTAGTTTCTTTGTAGTTGTTAGTGTTTGTAGTTTCTTTGTAGTTGTTTTGGGATTTCTTAGATGCTTGGCGAAAATGCCTTGAGGTACACGTGAACTTATATTATCTTGCTAGGCTAAAGATCGTAGTAAAGAACAAGTGTCCATGTGCAAGAGCTGGAGCGCTGACATGCGGCATGATTGCGCGGGCGCTACGTTTACTAATGCGAGCACGAAAAGTGCCCAACACTTTCTCTTACTTTGGTTGCGGACAGTTATTTTTGACGCGGCCACGACAAAACGCAGCCTCTCTATCTACGATAATGTTCACAGACCTGCGGTTTGAAAATTTCCTGCTTTTCATTTGGGATTGATGATATGATAATCTTGGCCTGTGGTAACCCCTTCATCAAATTCTTAGATTGAACCTTTCCCTTTTAGGTTTAATCCTTTATAAATAGCTTTTTTAGGACTGTGGTGAATTTTTGGTGTGACTTGTATTACCGAGTCATACATTGGTTTTATGGAGTATCTCGACGAAAAAAGACTTAGTTTGGAAGCAATGCAGTAATAGTGAAGTGTACCCGGGCGGGTATGTCAAGCCCCAGGTGGGAACAAGGAGTTGTTTATTTCGTTAGGGCCACGCACTCGGGTGGATCAGTGGGGACCCGGGCGGGTCCTGGGCTAGACTCATGATTGCTCGTAATGTTGCAGACCACGGACCCGGGCGGGTGAGAGGTGCCCCAAGTGGGTCATGAAGCGTGGTTGTTTTGTGTGAGTCACGGACCCAGGCGGGTTTCAGGTGCCCCGGGCGGGTCTTTGGGCGTGTAGTTCTTGTGTAGGTCACGCTCCCGGGCGGGCGAGGAGCAAACCCGACCAGGTTTACGAGCCTCGTGTACCCAGACGGGTTTTTTCATACCTGGCCGAGTCTGTTCAATTTCCTGTTCTTTTGTTCTTCTATTTGTCGAGTAACTTTGTAATTAGTATAAATAGGGCTTTAGGGTTTCGTCCCTAATTACCCTAATTAGTTCAAGCCACAAAAGTGAGAAAAACACATTAAGAGTTTTAGTGATTGAATTCTTGGGAGAATTACAAGTCTCTCAATTGTATTCCATTTGATTTGATTTCGATAGTGAAACACTTTCATACCAGCCAGGAGGACGTAGCTATCACATTGATAGTGAACCTCGTTAAATCTTTGTGTGTTATTAGTGTTTTTCATTTGTTTATTATTGCAGTTTGTTTGTTTTCGGGCTTCTGTTACAACAAACTTGGTATCAGAGCGGGATTTAGGATCCGGGGAGATGAACACTACTACCACGAAGATTGATAAATTTATTGGTAGGAATAGCTTCGCGCTATGGGAGATCAAGATGTGTGCCTTGTAGAAACAACAAGGTATTTGGAAGCCTTTAACTGAAAAGGAAAAGGATTTGCTTGAAAAGGGATTGAGTGCAGCGGAATTAGAGGCGATGGAGGAGAAGGCTTACTCCACAATATTACTGAGTTTGGCAGATGATGTGATCACAGAAGTCTGCTTCAGGTCTGTAGTTAAAATTGGACAGTCTTTATATGACAAAGTCTCTCACCAACAAGTTGTTGTTGAAACAACGGCTGTTTGCTGTGCAAATGCAGCCAGGTACGCCTTTAAGAGATCATCTAGACAAACATAATACTGTTTTACTTGATTTACGTAATATAGATGTTAAGATTGAAGATGAGAATGCTGCTTTGATTTTGTTGCTTTCTTTGCCTGCATCTTATGAAAATTTGTTGAGTCGATTGTGTTGGGAAAAGAAACTGTAACCTGAGAAGAAGTGAAGTCAGCACTAGGGAGTTGCGCCATAAGGCGATAACTAATAATGAAATTGGTATTGATTATAGGGCTGGATTGTTTGTTAGCTCAACAACTACCACTAACTTTTATCATTTTTGATACAACTACCACCAAAGTTTTTTATTTTATAAAACTACCACAAATGTTATGAATTATTTGAAACCACTACCAAAGTTAAGAAAGATGTTAGTAGGTGTAGGGGTCGTTTTTATCCGGCCGCCTACGTCACGAATTGATTTGAATGCTCGTTAACACCGTACGTGAATACGGTCTAATAGGAGTTGCCACCGTGCGTTTATACGGTCCACGGACACCGAGGAAGTACCAATGCCAGGAGCAATTAGCCCCATATGGTTGTGCACCAGAGTATGGGTTCGGGGACAGGTTACGAGTCAATCGTGCATTGGGCCCGCCCGCCTGCAAGCGGTCTCTACTAGTTCTCTTTTGTAAGATCATTATTCAATTTCAGAGCAACAGAGATAACTATTTTTTAATCCTAATTCGCGAATTACTAAGTCAATTCAGATTAATGCACAAATTAGCCTAAAATTATTTTGTGACCACTTTGGAATTAGTCCATATTATAACACTAGAATGAATCCAAAAGTCCGAATGAATTCAGGGTTCAATTCACATGAATCACATAAAAAAAAATTCAACACAGCGATGGCACGAAAAAGTGAAATTGAAAATGCGAACATACCTCGAATCCCGTGCAATTAGATTATTAAAATAAATAAAAAAAAATGTTACATGGAATGATGCAAATTATACATGAATTGATGAAAAAAAGCATGAAAAATGTACATGGAGATGACATGAAATATGCAAAAATTAAGGCAGAACATGATTTATAAATCCAAAAAAAGTTACATGAATTAGAACATGGATTAACACAAAAAAAAAAATCGCATGTTATCATGATGAACGCAAGTCATAAATTAAAATGAAAATTAAAACAAAATTAAGCATATTGACATGGCATAAAAAAGGGTCTCAGAAATGTGTACCAGAATGTGCGGCGGTCGATTACGGCCTTGAGATTAGTGCGCCAAATGCCAGGTTCGGTGATTGAAAATGCTTGGAATGTGTTTTATTTTTGCTTAATATTGATTTTGACAGAGTTTTTGAATGCTTTTTAGAGAGAGAATACGTAGTAAAGAGAAGAGCAGAAATTATGAAGTCAGAACGTGTTCTGAAAAGTTGTGTGGAAGGTCGTATTTATAGGCCAGAAGAGGCAAAAAAGTCCCGGAGCAGGTCTTGTAATATGACCTGCGTCTAAGCGCTGGTCTGGCCTTGATCCGGGTCGTTTTTTTGCTTGATTTTGCGCATGATCTCCGGGATTATTATGCAATGTAAAATGACTATAATGTCCTTAGGAAATAAATATGGATGAAAAATATTGATAATAAATTAATAAAAATCCTAAAATGTCCGAAAAATCCCAAAACGAGTCGTGAGCCTATAAAACACCTATAAATGGTGTGAGAGTGGTATGAGAGGGGTAAAGAGATGGCATTTTGGCATACTAGCTCAAGACCAGACCTGTGCAACAGGGTACATTTATCATAGACCGTTGGGAGCTAACTGAGGTGCTAGAATTAGGTGTCTACAGTAGGCACCACATGAAATCGTGCAATATTGTTCAATTGAAGGTAAATTGAATTAATTTTTCTTTTTCATTGGATTAACTTCATGATTTAAATATTATTCATGTGGGATCTACCAACGTCTTTCTTAATTTTGGTAGTGCTTTTAAATAAGTTAGAACTTTTATGGTAGTTTTATAAAATAAAAAACTTTGGTGGTAGTTGTATCAATAAAGGTAAAAGTTAGTGGTAGTACGTTGTTGACAATTTATCCTAAAAATAATAAGCCTAAGAATAACTGTCACTATTGTAAAGAACCTGGTCATTGGAAAGATAAATGTCCTAAAAATCTTAGAAATAATTCCAATACTAATGTTGCACAACAAAGTACTGATTCTGATTCGGAGGAAGACTTAGCCTTAACTGTTAGTGAGGGTAGTCAGACAACGGATCGTTGGGTGTTAGATTCTGGATGTTCTTTTCACATTTGTTGTGACAACCCGACTCGCTTAAACCGGCGCGGAAGAAACCGACGAGTCGAATTGTCAGTTCTAACATACTAACATACTTAAAAATCAAAACAAACCTCAAAATATTACTTTACTAAATCCAAAAGTACAACACCCACAACATTGTACGATTCTAAACCAAAATATCAACACTAGATAGTTAACTCCAAAACAACATCAGAGTTGGAAAATACAAAATACCACTAATGTCCATACTGGAAACGTAAAAAAAATTAAACAAGTAAAAACAATCTCGGCGCTCGCCCAACCCAAAGTTAAGCAAGAACCTCATCATCAGAGTTACCTAAAAATGAAAAACAGTCCACCGTCAGTGGCGAGTAATATAATTGTCCCACCCTAACAGGGATAAACATGATCATAGCATAAATCAAACAACCAAATCAAACATACAACATACAATCATGCGAAACAACATACCATACCAACAATAACAAGCCACAATCATAACATTTCGACTAACCCAAATACTCGACTTAGACTCAAATAATCGACTTAATCTTATCTTTGGCACTATCATTTACATATTAGACCGGACTACGCTCGTACGAACGCCTCTTACGCGAACGAACTTTACTACTATGCCAGGATTGAGAATCTTACTCCCAACCCCATGAAACCCATCTTACGGGAAATCCATGTCAAAGACGACATAGTGGTAATCAATATCCCAATACCGCGGTTAGGATAGGGGCAACGTCTTAACCCAAGCCTTAGAATCTTACTCTAAGGTTAGGCGTCTAATAGCAAAATCAAGCTAATCTTTAATCTTTTATTTACATTCTTAGTTAATCTTAAGTTGCATCTTACGCCTTGACTTAAGACTAACATGTAAATCATCATTCTTGGAACCTCATAAATCATTCTTTATACTTTCTTTATCTTTTCTTTGAACCTCTTTCAACTTTCTTTAAACTTAACTAACTTTCTTTAATCAAGACTCGACCAAGAACTCATAAAGAACTCATCATGACTCATAAAGAACTCATCAAGATTCATAAAGAACTCAACAAAATTCATAAAGAACTCAACAAGATTCATAAAGAACTTAACAAGATTCATAAAGAACTCAACCTCATAATCATCATCAAAATCACGCATGTCACCATTAAAGTTCAACAACAAATCATCAACTTACATACATCAAAACTTCATGAAACTTGAATATGAACTTACACAACATAAAATCAACATAATCAATCATAAAATACATATAAACAAGCAAGAATATCATAATCAAATACCCAAAAATCAGCCTAAGCTTCACGCATAAACAAGGTTATAATCATCAAATTTTAGTCTAATCAAGTCATCTAATCTACCCTATGAATCATAGTATACCAACTAGGATTAGGATAGTATGTTACCTTATTGAAGATTAACAAATTATCACACAAAACTTGCTGCCCGGAACCCAAACCACACGGCCCAAGCAACACGGTACACCACGGCTTCGACACGGCCCACCACGGTCTTGCACGGCTTCAACCACGAACTTGCACGGCTTCAACCACGAACCACCACTCATGCACAGCCTTCACACGGCACCACCACACGGTCACCCACATAAAACCCACTCGAACAAAGCCCGGAAACCAAATCCGAACTAGCAATCTTGAATGAAACAATTGGGGTTTAGTTTGTGTTTTGATACTTAAAGATCAATGGAAGTTGAATCTTTAAGTTTGGGTTTGAAAAGATGATGAACAAAGTTTGGGTTTATCAAGCCAAAATAGGTGTGTAGAACTAGGCTAGAGAGGAGGGTGTTTTGTTTTTGATTTGTGAACAAATGATGATTAGAATGGCAAAATGATCTCAAAGCCTTACTAACCCTTCTATATATGGAAGTTAGTTAAGGTGTGAACATGAAGCAAGTGGCAAGACAAGCCACATATACGCAAGGGGGCCGACCATGGGCTAAGAAAATGGGCCAAATGATCACTTAGGCCATTTGCACAAAATCATGACTAATCATGATTAAATTCGCACTTGGCCCAAAACTAAATTAATTAATTAGAAAATTAAATAATAAAATTCTAATTAATTAAATAATAATAAAATAAATAATAAACAATAAATCATTAAATAAAACAAATCAAACCGAGCAAATAATAAAAAATAAATAGTCCAAATAAATTTGGACTATACATAAAATCACATAAATAAACAAATAAATCGACGACAGAAATACCGATAAATCTGGGTCGTTACAACCTCCCCTCCTTAAAGAAATTTCGTCCCGAAATTTAAAGCAAAGGAGATTGTTCACCCTCAAACAGCTCTGGGTACTTCTGCCTCATGGACGCCTCTGTCTCACAAGTCACCTCCTCATGGTGTTGATTTCTCCACAACACCTTGACGAGCTGGACTTGCTTACGCTGGAGGGTCCTCACTTCACGATCCAAGATCTGAACTGGTCGCTCTTCGAAAGTCAGATTCGGCTCAAACGTGGCCAACTCCACTGGGATGATGTGGGTAGGATCATGTACATATTTCCTTAGCTGGGAAACATGGAACACATCGTGAACATTAGACAGACTAGGTGGTAATGCCAACCGATATGCCACCTCCCCAACTCGTTCCAGTATCTCGTAAGGTCCCACGAATTTCGGTCGGAGTTTCCCCTTTTGACCAAAGCATGCCACTCCTTTGAATGGTGAAACCTTAAGCAAGACTTTGCCACCTACCTCGAAAGCCAGTGGTCTACGTCGATTATCGGCGTAGGATTTCTCTATGGTATCTCGGACCATCTTAGACCGAATGACTCTGCGCAGCCTGCATCTTAGACCAAATGACTCTGCGCGGCCTGCATCTTAGACCGAATGACTCGGACCTTCTCTATGGTATCTCGTACCATCTTAGGTCCTAAAGCCACTGTATCCCTGATATCATTCCAACAAATCGGACTCCGGCACTTCCTGCCATACAGGGCCTGGTACGGAGCCATATCAATGCTGGAGTGATAACTGTTATTATAGGAAAACTCTACCAAGCAGAGCATACGTATCCAAGTCTGATGATACTCCAGAGTACATGCTCGTAACATATATATCCTCCAGAGTCTGGATGGTCCTCTCAGTCTCACCATCTATCGGCGCGTGAAATGCGGTGCTCAGCTTCAACTTCGTCCCAAAGGCTTCCTGAACTTATTTCCAGAAATGAGACAGAAATCTCGGATCACGATCAGAAACTATCTCCCTCGGAACTCCGTGAAGTCGAATGATATCCTAGGTATAAGCCTCTGCGAGGCGCTTCATCGACCAGGTCATCTTCATCGGTATGAATCTAGCGACCTTGGTCAACCTATCCACTATCACCCAAATGGCATTCATACCATTACAGGTTGGTAGGCTAACCACGAAATTTCCAAGTCGGAATCGGTAGTTGCTGCAAAAGACCTCCAGGTCTCTGATGCTCGATCTTAACCTTCTGACAGACTAAACATCGAGCTACGAACTCTGCTACATCCCTCTTCATCTCAGGCCACCAGAATTGGCCCTTAAGGTCCTGGAATAGCTTGTTACCTCCAGGATGAATAGAGTAGGGCGAGTTATGTGCCTCAGACATGATTCTGTTCCTAAGATCAGAACTGTCCGGTACACACCACCTCCCTCAAAATCGCAGACTACCATCAGAAGAGATCTCGAAATCAACGACCTTTCCTTGCCGTAAAGCCTCTCAAATCCTAGCTAACTGTGGATCATTCTGCTGACCCTCGCGCAACTCCTGAAATAATTCAGGTTCAGCACTCATAGACGTTAGACGAAATCTGACGGAACTATGGCTTCTACTGAAGCTCAATCGATTCTTGCGACTTAGTGCGTCAGCGACTAAGTTCACCTTGCCCTCGCAATAATTAAGCGTCAGTTCGTAGTCCTAAATAAGTTCAAGCCATCGTCTCTGCCTCATATTGAGGTCTTTCTGAGTAAAGATGTACTTAAGACTCTTATGATCCGTGAATACCTTACACGAACCACCATAGAGATAGTGCCTCCAAATCTTAAGCGCGAATACTACAGCTGCTAGCTCCAAATCATGCGTGGGGTAGTTACGCTCGTGCACCTTCAGCTGCCTTGATGCGTAAGCGATGACCTTCCCACCTTGCATTAGCACACAACCTAGGCCACTCTTAGACGCATCACTATAGACCTCAAAATCCTCCTCATCGTTCAGAAGGGTAAGAATAGGAGCAGATACTAATCTCTGTTTCAACTGCTGAAATGCTTGCTCACAAGCCTCTGTCCAAACGAATCGGATCTCCTTCTGTAGCAGATTAGTCATCGGCCTAGCAATCTAGGAGAAGTCCTGGACGAATCGTCGATAGTATCCGGCTAAACCCAGAAAACTACGAACCTCCGCCAAATTTCTCGGGCTACTCCATTCAACTACAGCCTTAAATTTTGCCGGGTCTACCTTAATGCCTTCTTTACTAATTACATGACCCAGAAATGCTACATCGCGAAGCCAGAACTCACACTTGGAGATTTTTGCGAACCACTTATTCCTCCGTAATATCTCTAGTACCATCCGGAGATGCTCCGCATGCTCAGACTCATGTCTCGAATAGACTAAGATATCGTCTACAAATACTACGAAGCACTTATCGAGTAAGTGATGGAAGGTCCGGTTCATCTCGTCCATGAACACGGCTGGCGCATTAGTGAGGCCAAAGGGCATCACCTCGAATTCGTAGTGGCCGTATCTCGTACGAAAAGTGGTCTTCGGGATGTCTTCTTTCTTGACTGGAATCTGATGATATCCATGTAACGACCCTGATTTTCATGATATTTCTGCCATGATTTATGTGTATTTATGTGATGTTATGTATAGTTCAAATTTATTTTGAACTATTTATTTTATTTTATGTGAATAATTCCGATTTAATTCGAATTATTTTATTTGCAGTTATTATTATTTATTTTAATTATTATTAATTAATTAGAATTTTATCATTTAATTTTCTAATTAATTATTTAATATTTTGGGCTAAATTGATTTATACATGATTAGTCATGTACTTTTTGTAAATTAGCCCAATTGATCACGAAAGCCCATTTAGGCCCATTTGTTCCCTTTGGCCGGTTTCTTAAGGGTGATGGCAAGGATTTGCCACTTGCCTTTTGTTCACACCTTAACTAACCTCTATAAATAGAGGAGTTAGTAAGGCTTGAGGATCCATTTTGCTAAATTGCCATCATTTGCTTTTGCCATCAAAAGATCAAACACAATTCTCTCCATTGCTCCCATTCCACACGCCATTTTGGCCAATTGAAACCCATCAATTGTTCATCATCTTTTCTAAACCTAAACTTGAAGATTCATCATCCTTTGATCTTTAAGTGTTCAAACACAAATTAAACTTCATTGCCTTTGATCAAGAATTATTGTTCGGGGTTGTTTGGGTCTTGTTCGTTTAGTGCCGGGTGGTTCGTGTGTTGGGGCCGTGTGAAGACGGTGTTCCGTGGTGGTGTGCGTGCATAGCAGCCGTGCAACAGCAGCACGTGGGTCGTGGATTGGTTCCGGGCTGAAATTTTGTATTGATTTTGTGTGTTATCTTCAATAAGGTAACATACTTTCTCAACTTAATTGGTATACTATGATTATAGTATAGATTAAATGTATGTTCGGGTTTTATTGTGAAGTTTGAACATGATTTTTATGTATGCATGTAATCTGATTTTGTGTTGTTAAAATCATGATTTGATGATTGAATATGATTATTTTATGATTGAATATGTTGGATTTATGTTCATGATGATTATGTTAAAGTTTAATGAATTTTGGATAATAGTAAAGTTGGTAATTCGTGATTAATGTTGAGTTATGCGTGTGAATTGGATGAGTTGGATGAGTTCTTGATTGAAGTTCTTGAATCTTGATTGAGTTCTTGATTGAAGTTCTTGAATCTTGGATGAGTTCTTTATGGTTCTTGTTGAGTTCTTTAAGTTCTTGTTGAGTTCTTGATGAGTCTTGATGAGTTCTTGGTTGAGTCTTGGAAGTTAAAGAAAGTGATTAAGATGTTAAAGATAGTTAAAGAATGGTTTTAAGAAGTGGTTAAGTGTTGGTTAGACTCAAGATTAAGGCGTAAAGGCAATTCTTGAGAATAACTTCGTGATTTAACTAATAATTTTCGAGAATCAAGGCGCAAAGGCAATTCTTGAAATTAATTATGCTATGATTAAGTTGATTAAGATTTAAAGATGTAATTAATAATTTAGCTTGATTTCATAGCTAGACGCCTAAAACTTAGAGTAAGATTCTATGTTTTTGGGTTAAGACGTTGCCCCTATTCCATCCGCGGTATTGGGATAGTTGGAGTCTTACTATGTTGTCTTCGGATGTGGATTTCCAGTAAGATTGGTTTCACGGGACTTGGGAGTAAGATTCTCATTTCCTAACATAGTAGAAAGTTCGAATGCGTAAGATGCGTTCGTACGAGCATAGTCCGGTCTAGTGTATGAATGATTGCGCCAAAGATAAGTTTGGATAAGATGTTTGAGTCGAGTTTGTTATTGATTGATTTTCGCATGTTTTTATGATTGGTTTGGTTATTTGATTTGTGCTATGTTCATGTGTATTCCCATTAGGGTGAGTCAGTTATGTTACTCGCCACTGATGGTGGACTGTTGTTTATTTTTCAGGTAATTCTGATGATGAGGTTATTGCTTAGCTTTGGGTTGGGCGAGCGCTGTTATTATGCTTTGTTGTACTTTTCATTGTTATCTGATTTTGGTTAATTTTTGGATTGAAGTTTGGACTTGTATACGTTGGTTTTGGACTCTGACATGTGTTTGGAGTTTTATCGCATATTAGACTTTTAGTTTGACTTTTGGTTTAGTATTGTACAAACTTGTGGATATTTGTACTTTTGGAGTTATAATAATAATATTTGAGGTATTAGTTTTAATTCTTAGGTATTTTGAGTTGTTAGTTATGACTATTCGACTCGTCGGTTTCTTCCGCGCCGATTTAAGCGAGTCGAGTCGTCACAATCCAGATCGAAGATCTATCTTCGAAAACACTCCCTCTCCTCGTAACTGATCGAACAGGTCCTCAATCCTAGGCAACGGGTACTTTTTCTTGATAGTTACCCGATTCAACTCTCGGTAGTCTATGCACAGGCGCATACTATCGTCTTTTTTCTTCACAAAGAGCATGGGTGCTCCCCATGGAGAAACGCTCGGCCTAATGAAGCCCTTATCGTTCAAATCTTGGAGTTGCTTCTTTAACTCTTGAAAATCCGATGGTGCCATCCGGTAAGGTGCCTTCGAAATCGGCGCTGTCCCGGGTGCTAAGTCGATATGAAACTCAATGTCGCGCTCGGGTGGAACTCCTGGTAGCTCATCAGGAAATACGTCTCTGAACTCTCTCGCTACAGGTATATCGTCCAACAGACGCTCCTCAGTCAAGTCCCTTTCATGACATAAGAACACCATATCGCCCTTCTGGTGAAGTTTCCTCATCTTCAAGGCTGAGATTACCTTAACTCCTTTCTTAAGGACGAACCCAGAGTATGTAACTCGGTTGCCCTGCGATCCTCGGAATGTCACTGACTGATCTCGGCAACGAATGATCGCTCGATACTTCAACAGCCAGTCCATACCAAGAATAACGTACATCGAACTCCATCAGCGGGAACTCCTTCAGATCGGCCGTCGCTTGCTCTCCAGCTATCAGGATAGACACTCCTCGGAACTCGCGCTGACAAATAAAATCCTCTCCATACGGGAGAGTTATAACTGAACTAACAGGAAAGCTGCCACGAAGATTGAACTTCGAGGCAAAACTACTAGCCACAAAAGAGACAGTAGCACCAGAATCAAATAAAACAAGTGCTAACACACCAGAGACAAGAAATCTACCTGAGACAACGTCGGGCTGAACCTCTGCCTCTGCCTAAGTCATACAGTAGACTCGGTTCTTCACCGGAGTCTTAGTTGGTGCCGGAAGCTGCTTTATCTCGGTGTCTGGCTTCCTCTCGGGGCAAACTAACGCCTTATGGCCTTCCTTCCTGCAGATAAAACAAGCTATGGGCGAACCGTCACACAGCTTCCCTGGATGGAAGTCCCTGTCGCAGCCTCTACATCTCGAGCGGTCGGAACCCCTATGCGAACTCATGGTCGGAGGGGTACTGATAGGAGCACGAAATCGAGGATTCTTAAAAGAAGACGACGTCGCTGGGACCTTGGTCCTCTTCCTGATTGCATCCTCCTCGATCGTCGATGCCTGAATCTCGAGTGCTGCCTCGTAAGCCTGCTGAAATGTCTTCGCTCCACTGTTGATCACGTGAACGCGAATCCTCGGATCTAGTTTTTTGATGTAGCGCTTGACCCGCTCCTTCTCCGATGGAACTACAGACGTAGCGAACCTCGATAACTCTGTGAACTTGTCGGTGTACGCCTGAACTGTCATCTTACCCTGGGTAAGAGTAAGGAACTCCTCTTGCTTCTGCCACCGCAACTCGTCGGGGTATAATCTCTCCTGGGTCTTATCCACGAACTTGATCCACGACATCGAACGTAAGGGCATGCACGCGTCCTTAGCTACACTCCACCAGTTATCGGCCTCTCCACGTAGATAGTAGGCGGCGATCTGCACCTTCTCGTGCTCGGGGCAAAACGTAGCGTCGAAGAGACTAATCTCATCGTTCGGAAGGGTAAGAATAGGAGTAGAGACTAATCTCTGTTTCAACTGCTGAAATGCTTGCTCGCAAGCCTCCGTCCAAACGAGTCGGATCTCCTTCTGTAGGAGACTAGTCATCAGCCTAGCAATCTTGGAGAAGTCCTGGATGAATCGTTGATAGTATCCGGCCAAACCTAGAAAACTACGAACCTCCGCCACATTTCTAGGGCTACTCCATTCTACTACAGCCTTAACTTTTGCCGGGTCTACCTTAATGCCTTCTTTACTAATTACGTGTCCCAGAAATGCTACTTCGCGAAGCCAGAACTCACACTTGGAGAGTTTCGCGAACCACTTATTCCTACGTAATATCTCTAGTACCATCCAGAGATGCTCCGCATGCTCAGACTCATCTCTCGAATAGACTACGATATCGTATATAAATACTACGACGCACTTATCGAGTAAGTGATGGAAAGTCCGGTTCATCTCGTCCATGAACACGGCTGGTGCATTAGTGAGGCCAAAGGGCATCACCTCGAACTCGTAGTGGCCGTATCTCCTACGAAAAGCGATCTTCGGGATGTCTTCTTTCTTGACTAGAATCTGATGATATCCAGATCGAAGATCTATATTCAAAAACACTCCCGCTCCTCGTAACTGATCGAACAGGTCCTCAATCCTAGGCAACGGGTACTTATTCTTGATAGTTACCCGATTCAACTCTCGGTAGTCTATGCACAGGCGCATACTACCGTCTTTCTTCTTCACAAAGAGCACGGGTGCTCCCCATGGAGAAATGCTCGGCCTAATGGAGCCCTTATCGATCAAATCTTGGAGTTGCGTCTTTAACTCTTGCAACTCCGATGGTGCCATCCGGTAAGGTGCCTTGGAAATCGGCGCTGTCCCGGGTGCTAAATCGATATGAAACTCGACGTCGCGCTCGGGTGGAACTCCTGGTAGCTCATCAGGAAATACCTCTCTGAAATCCCTCACTACAGGTATATCGTCCAACAGATACTCCTCAGTCAAGTCCCTTACCTAACATAAGTACACCATATCGCCCTTCTGGTGAAGTTTCCTCATCTTCAAGGCTGAGATTACCTTAACTCCTTTCTTTAGGACGAACCCAGAGTAGGTAACTCGGTTGCCCTGCGATCCTCGGAATGTCATTGACTGATCTCGGCAACGAATGATCGCTCGATACTTCGACAGCCAGTCCATACCAAGAATGACATCGAACTCCATCGGCGGGAACTCCTTCAGATCGGCCGTCGCTTGCTCTCCAGCTATCACGAAAGGCACTCCTCGGAACTTGCGCTGACAAATAAAATCCTGTCCAGACGGGAGAGTTATAACTGAACTAACAGGAAAGCTGCCACGAAGATTAGACCTCGAGGCAAAACTACTAGCCACAAAAGAGACAGTAGCACCAGAATCAAATAAAACAAGTGCTAACACACCAGAAACAAGAAATCTACCTTAGACTACGTTGGGCTGAACCTCTGCCTCTGCCTAAGTCATACAGTAGAATCTGTTCTTCACCGGAGTCTTAGTCGGTGCCAGAAGCTGCTTGATCTCGGTGTCTGGCTTCCTCTCGGGGCAAACTGACTCCTTATGGCCTTCCTTCCTGCAGATAAAACAAGCTATGGGTTAACCGTCACACCGCTTCCCTGGATGGAAGTCCCTGCCGCAGCCTCTACATCTCGAGCGGTCGGAACCCCTATGCGAACTCGTGGTCGGAGGGGTACTGCTAGGAGCACGAAATCGAGGCTTCTTAAAAGAAGACGACGTCGCTGGGACCTGGGTCCTCTTCCTGCTCGCATCCTCCTCGATCGTCGATGCCTGAATCTCGAGTGCTACCTCGTAAGCCTGCTGAAATGTCTTCGCTCCACTGCTGATCACGTGAACGCGAATCCTCGGATCTAGTTTTTTGATGTAGCGCTTGACCCGCTCCTTCTCCGATGGAACTACAGACGTAGCGAACCTCGATAACTCCGTGAACTTGTCGGTGTATGCCTGAACTGTCATCTTACCCTGAGTAAGAGTAAGAAACTCCTCCTGCTTCTGCCACCGCAACTCGTCGGGGTAGAACCTCTCCTGGACCTTAGCTACGAACTCGGCCCAAGACATCAAATGCAGGGGCATGCACTTGTTTCTCGCTACGCTCCACCAGTTATCGGCCTCTCCTCGCAAGTAGTAGGCGGCGATCTGGACCTTCTCGTGCTCGGGACAAAACATAGCGTCGAAGAGCTTCCCCATCTCGCGGATCCAACTCTCCAACGTTGTAGTGTAACGACCCGACTTTTTAAGCTGTCGTTTGACGAAGGAAAACGACTTGCGGATCATTACTTAAACATTAAACTAAACATTTATTTATATATTCAAAGTAATGGCATCTTTTATTAACTTAAAAATCCAACATTAAACCCCAAAAGTCTACAAAGGACGAAAAACTTAAGTTACATAAACTGGAATAATGTCTTTCCCAACATGCTGGGAAATTTAATAAAATAAGTCTTATTAAAACTCTAAAAGTGCTAAGGTAAAACTATAAAACTCATCCACACAAAAGCCCATCCAGCGGAAGCCCGTACTAAGCAGCTGCATCGTCACCTGAAACTGAGGGGGGGGTCCACCGTCAGTGGCGAGTAACTAGGCTGTCCCGCTTAATTGAGGGACCGCTAAACACATAATATCATAGAATTATACATGAAAACCACACATAAACATAGTACATCTTATACAAAAATTCATATGAGGTACGGATAAAAATACGTACAAAAATACGTATACAAATACGTATAAAATACGTATAAGAATACCTGCAGGAATACGGTTAGAATTATGTACAAAAATACGTATAGAGTACGTATACAAAACGTATAATAATACCTGCAAAAATACGGTTAGATATACGTACAGAATACGTACACAATACAAAATACATACGAACCACATTATACATTCATACATACCAAACTCATACAGCGGAAGACTTATACCATACATATACACTGTTTATCTTATACTATCATACATCTTATCCTTCGATTATCACAATATACTTCATATTATCATCAATTCCATACTCATGTCATTCATCTTAACTTATATTCTTATCATATCATAATATTTCATATCATCCATACCGTATCTTATAATTCATATCATATCATCATCATCTTTCATTGGACCGGTCACTATAACTCGTTGTGGATCTCGTGTTTCACCACAACTTTCCTAGAACATGCCGGGGTGAGCTCGTGTACTCAACCCGTAGCGGATCTCGTGTTTCACCACTAAGCCTAAGCTATGGCCATAACCCCTAAATAGCAGCTCGTGTACTACTACTTAGACGACTACATATCCTAAGACCCAGAACTACTCGGGGGAACTCGTGTGTTCGTCCCATTGAGCAGTGGATTCGACTTAACCCAGTCTGACTACTCGAGTCATCAGGTGGGCGTCCTTATCTTAACTTATATCTTTCAGTTCTTATATCATATCTTACATCGGGAAATACTAGGTGACCGTATTCGGAAATGAACCGTTCGAAGTCCCAGGAAAGAGAGGTGCGGCACGTATGTTGGCCACCTTAAATACCAAGTCTTTCCTAGCCAGAAATCGAAACGATTCGTATTCCTCCTACTCTGTTTCCTTTCTTTCCCTATTAATATCTTATCACTTATCCCTACTGATTCCTAGTATTAATAATAATACTAATATTTACCGTAATAATAATAATATTAATAATATTATCCGAATCCTAATAATATTAATAAATTACTCTCTACCCTTCCTTGTTACAACTTATCCCTGATAATTCCTTTAATTGTAATTATAACAGTTATTCCTAAAAATATTATAAGTCAAAATTAAACTAAAATTGACCAACATAAAAATTAGGCCACTCGAAAAAAGATAAATAAACTCATAAATTCATCATATAATTAATTTAATAAATTACATAAAAAAATACAATCAACTACATAAATTACCTAAACATGAGAAAAATTATACTTTTCATATTTTACACTACTCGAAAATCATGGACAACAATACCAAAATTACATCTTTAATGAATTAAATTCAACAACAATTAAATCATAACAACCTTTATAATAAACATTAAAATTATCCTTAAAACACCATATTTTACACAATCTGATTTTAAAGTGTTAAATTAAAAACCACCATTAAAAGGTCTCGAATAATCTGAAAATTTTGATGAGAGCTAGATGTAAGTTCATGGTTTAACGTACATAAATTTCGTCCAAAAATAACATCTTTTACTATTTTTAAGGAATTTTATAACTAACAAATCAGATTAGGCTGAATTCAGTTTCAGATTTTTCTGCCATATCAAACGATCTTTAAAAATTACGAAAATTTTACAAAATCTGTAAAAAACTATTAGTGACTTCCACCTAAAATTTCGTAGCCATCCGAATTGATTAAGTATCCTAATAAATTTGTAAACCAAATCTGGACAGTTTTACCGGTTTGAAAGATTAAATTATTATAAGCAATAAAAGGACGAATTTTGCCACGAAATAAATCATGATTCATAATCAAACAGTAAAGAAACTTCCACAAAAAATTCATCAAGAAATAACAAGATTTGTTTAATAAATAAATTCATACAAGTAATTATTCAACAATTAAAGATTTCAAGAAACTACATAAAATAATCAAGAAAATTTCATAATAATTCATAAAGATTACATATTATCATCAAGAAAAATTACATAAAATCCTATCATATGATTCGAAATTTTCTAGGTGATCATGACACTAATTCCTAACAATTTTCATGCTTTAATCCTAATCAACTATGTGAAAAGGTTGTACCGGAATTAAACGGGTTAGCAAAGTTACCTGAATTCGCTAAAATTTCCAAAGAAAAATCACTAAATTAGTGATTGAAATGCACGGCCCTTTTTGGAGAGGAAAGGAGAGAAAGTTTATATTTTTTTTTTAGGGTTTATGAACTCTAGCCAAAAATAATAAATAGGTCAAGCCTATTATATATAGGAGAAGAAAAAGAAAACAAAACCCTAATTGTAAAGGAGGGGGCCGTGAATTGGGAGGAAAAAAGAGGGGAGTTGGAGATTCTTAGGGAGACTAGGTTTAAATTAATTTAAAATAATTAATTTAATTAAATAAATAAATAAACAAACATCAAAAAAAATGTGGGGGAGAACCGTGAGGTTTGAGCAAGGATAGGAAAGAGGAGGAAAAATAGGATGACTAAGCCTAAGGTTAGACTAGGGTTAAAAATAATTAAAATGGATTATTAATTAATTAAATAATAAAATTATCTAATTAATAAATAATTACAAAGAAGAATATGCGATGGCCATACATGAGGGGATATGGGTCATGGGACCCGGTTCTCGGATAAAATTGACGAAATAAAAATACACAGTCCAAATATACGGGCCTTTTGGACTTAGAATAATAAAATAATATTAATAACCGCGAAATTTTCTGGCCCTAAATTTCGGGGTATTACACGTAGGGTCGGCAACCCCATCGTAAGTCGGTGGTCGATGACGAGCGATACTGTAACGACCCAGATATATCGGTATTTCTGTCACCGATTTTATTTTTTATTTATGTGATTTTATGTATGGTCCAAAATTTATTTTGGACTATTTATTTTATTTTATGTGAATAATTTCGATTAAATTCGATTAATTATTGTTTTGATTATTCTTGATTGATTATTTTTTTATTTTATTATTATTTAATTAATTAAAATTTTTATTATTTAATTTTCTAATTAATTATTTAATATTGTTGGGCCAAAAATGATTTAATCATGATTAATCATGCAAGTTTGTAATTAGCCCAATTAATCACCAAAAGCCCATTTTGGCCTTGTAATAGCCGCCCCCCCCCCCCCCCTGCTAAGTGGCAAGTTTTGCCACTTGCCATGCATTCACACCTTAACTAACATCTATAAATAGAAGGGATAGTAAGGGCTTGAGGATTCATTTTCTCATTTGCCATCTTAAACACACTTGCTCACCAAAGTTTAAACACAAAACTCCCTCCATTTGTTCTCCAAGTCACATGCCATTTTTGGCATTCTTCAACCCATCAATTGTTCATCTTCAATACCAAACCCAAACTTAAAGATTCAACATTCATTGATCTTTAAGTGACTTAAGATACTATAATCTTAATAATTTTCAATCAAGAATTATTGTTCGGGGTTGTTTTGAGGTCTTGTTCGAGTGGGTTCGTGTGGGAGCCGTGTGGTTCGATTGGGTTCGTGTGGTGGACCGTGTTGAAGACGGTGGTCCGTGGTGGTGGTTCGAGCCGGGGTCGTGCCGTGTTCGTGGGTCCGTGCAGCCAGGGCCGTGATCGTGGGTCCGTGCTCGCGTGGTGGTGCTGGCCGTGTTGCAGTGTGGTTTTTGGGGCCGTGTGTGTTCGAATTCCGGGCTGCAAGTTTGTGTTAATTTGTGTTTAATCTTCATTAAGGTAACATAATATCTCAACCTAGTTTGTATACCTTGAATCATAGTATAGATTAAGTGATTAGATTAGACCGTTTTGATGTTTATGTACCCATTTTTATGCGTGTATTATAGCTGATTTTGGGTGATGGTTTTGTGATGATTTCTAATTGATTATGTGTATTTCATGATTGATTATGTTATTTTTATATTTGATGTTGATCATGTTCAAGTTTTGTGAAGTTTTGATGTTTGGAAGTTGATGAAATTATTGTTGAATTATTTTATGATCATGCGTGTGAATTGATGATGGTTTTGGAATTGAGTTCTTGAATCTTGAATGAGTTCTTGGTTGAAGTTCTTGAATCTTGATTGAGTTCTTGATTGAAGTTCTTGAATCTTGGATGAGTTCTTTATGAGTCTTGTTGGTTCTTTATGAGTTCTTGGTCGAGTCTTGAAAGTTAAAAAAAGTTAGTAATAATTAAAGAAAGGTTAAAGAAAGTTAAAGAATGTTATAAAGAGGTTCCAAGATTGTTGATTTACATGTTATTCTTGAGTCAAGGCGTAAGATGCAACTTAAGAATTAACTAAGAATGTAAATTTCGATTAAGTTATTTTTAGCTTGATTTTGCTACTAGACGCCTAAGTCGTAGAGTAAGATTCTAAGAATTGGGTTAAGACGTTGCCCCTATCCTATCCGCGGTATTAGGATAGTTGGTGGTCTTACTATGTTGTCTTCGGATATGGATTTCCAGTAAGATTGGTTTCATGCGGTTGGGAGTAAGATTCTCAATCCTGGCATAGTAGAAAGTTCGATCGCGTAAGATGCGTTCGTACGTGCATAGTCCGGTCTAGTATGTGAATGATTGCGCCAAAGTTAAAGATATGTTAATTGTTGGTAAAGTTAGCCGAGTCAGCATGATTACTTGATTTGATTCGTATGGTTGTATGTTTGATTTGATTGTTTGATTTGTGCTATGTTCATGTGTATCCCCATTAGGGTGGGACAATTATGTTACTCGCCACTGACGGTGGACTGTTGTTTATTTTTCAGGTAATTCTGATGATGAGGTTCTTGCTTAGCTTTGGGTTGGGCGAGCGCCGATGTTATTTAGTCTTTGCTTTACTGGTTTATGATTTCTAGTATTAGACCATAGTAGTAGTACTTGTGTAATTTTCTAACTCTGACATACATTTGGAGTTTATATTGTTAAGAGTAGTAACATTGACATTTGGGTTTAGATTTGTACAATCTTGTGGGTGTTGTACTTTCGGATTTAGAATATATTCAATTTGAGGTTTTGTTTTAAATTTTTAAGTATTTTAGTTTGTTAGAACTGACTATTCAACTCGTCGGTTTCTTCCGCGCCAGTTTAAGCGAGTCGGGTCGTCACAGATACGATCGAACGTCGACTGCGATCCCGATGGCTGACGACGATGGTGCGCTAACGTAAGAATCGCTTCCTTGAGCGCTCGTAACCTCTGTCGTCCCGAACTTGACCGGCGAGGTGTGGACGTGTCGAAACATAATACGACAAGGACAAAAAGAACAAAAATGTGAGTTAACAATCCACACTATAATCAAGTACACAAATAAAAGAAAAATAGGAAAAAGAGTCTTATCCAGGTTCTTCTACCCGAAACTCTTCTCCCTTATACTTAAACTTAATTTGGGTTCATCACTCGGGAATGGTAAAGCTCTCAACTCCCGGTTTTACTCAAGTCCTAAAACTTCAATTAAAACCTATTCGGCTCTGATACCAACTGTGACGACCCGACTCGCTTAAACCGGCGCGGAAGAAACCGACACGTCGAATAGTCAGATCTAACATACTAACTTACTTAAAAATTAAAACAAAACCTCAAATTGATTATATACTAAATCCAAAAGTACAACACCCACAAGATTGTACATAAATAAACCCAAATATCACTACTACTACGAACACTATTAACTCCAAAATAAATGTCAGAGTTAGAAATTGTAAAATACAACTGAGTCCAAACTAAAAATCGTACTACAACTAAAAATAAAGCATAAGTAACAACGACGCTCGCCCAACCCAAAGCTAAGCAAGAACCTCATCATCAGAATTACCTGAAAAATGAACAACAATCCACCGTCAGTGGCGAGTAACATAATTGTCCCACCCTAACGGGGATACACAAAATCATAGCACAAATCAAGCAACCAAATCAAACATCCAAACATTCCAATATGCGAACCAACATATCATACCACCAATAATTATAATTACAACAACAGACAACAATGTTGACTCGATTAACTTTAATCATTAATTAACATTCTTAATCTTTGGCGCAATCATTTACATATTAGACCGGACTACGCACGTACGAACGCATCTTACGCGAACGAACTTTCTACTATGCCAGGATTGAGAATCCGACTCCCAACCCCATGAAACCCATCTTACGGGAAATCCATATCAAGAGACGACATAGTAAGATCTCCAACTATCCCAATACCGCGGATAGAATAGGGGCAACGTCTTAACCCAAGCCTTAGAATCTTACGCTAAGGTTAGGCATCTAATAGTAAAATCAAGCTAATCTTTACCCGAAATTTACATTCTTAGTTAATCTTAAGTTGCATCTTACGCCTTAACTCAAGAATAACATGTAAATCAACAAATCTTGGAACCTCATATATCATTCTTTACACTATCTTTAACTTTCTTTAACTTTCTTTAAATCAAGACTCGACCAAGAACTCATAAAGAACTATTAAGACTCATAAAGAACTCAACCAAGATTCATAAAGAACTGAACCAAGATTCAAGAACTCAATCAAGATTCAAGAACTCATAAAGAAATCAACCTCATAATCATCATCAAAAATCATGCATAACATAGGCAATCTTCAACAACAATTTCATCATCTTACAATCATCAAAACTTCATGGATTTGAACATGGACATAAACAATCATGAAATTATCATAAACAATCATAAAATACTTAGAATCATGGCAAGAACAACATAAAAACATCACCCCCAAACCAGCCCAAAAACACGCATGTTATAGGCCAAAATCATCAATCCCGGCTTAATCTAATCACTTAATCTACCCTATGAATTATAGTATACCTACTAGGATTTGGATAGTATGTTACCTTATTGAAGATTAAACAAATTATCACACAAAACTTGCTGCCCGGAACCCAAAGCACACGGCCCAAGCAACACGGTACAACACGGCTTCAACACGGCCCACCACGGTCTTGCACGGCTTCAACCACAAACTTGCACGGCTTTGATCGGCTCCTAGGGTGTCGCGGCCCTAGAAGCCTATCAAATATACAATTTATAAACCTAACAACTAACACGTAGTATTTGCGGAGTTAGGGTCGATCCACGAGGAACTAATGCGGATTTAGTCGTGATTAAGAATGATCCAAGGGTCTTTTTATTTGTTGAGTGAAATATGGAACTAAATCTAGTCTATAACAAAAGAAATGAAACTAAGCAAAAAGAAATGGATTACAACGCAAATTGAATATCAAAGGATTAAAACTCTAAGGATTAGACTTTCTAATGTTATTTCAATCGGAGGAATTATAATCATTGAATTAACTCATGTTCGATTATCTCAATTGCAAAGTGAATATTCAAAAAGCATTAACGGACTCAATCCCAACACCCTATCTCGATTAGGCGATAGGAAATTCTAGGATTGGCTAAATTAACCTCTCTCGATTAGTCAAGTTAGCAAAACCCAAAATCGAGTTCATCAATTACTTTTATCAATTCACAATCCTAATTACTATCTCTAGCAATTAAGAAATTCTCATGGAAATCTTGAAAGCAATTATCAAATTCATCAATAATCACCAAACTCATCATGAACACTTCACCAAGATATCATGCTTAAGTTCAAGAATTCTAGAGGAAATACAATCTAGATTATTCAACACAACTAATCCAATGATAAACCCCCAATGTCAATAACATCAAGTCATCCAATCCCTAGAAAAGAAAACTACTCACTAATGGAAGCCATTAAAGCAAAAATGGAGAAATTCAATTAAATCTATTCTAGAACAAAGAACTAATTCTATTGAAACTAAAATGACAACAAGAATTAGAGAATTACAATCTAAACAACAATGAAAACAAAAATAAAACCTGGATTGGAACTTCAATGGAAACTTATGAAATCTTGAGTAACAATGGTGAATCAAAGAACTTGAAGAAGAAAATCTATTCTACTTGAATATTGGAAAACCTAGAAATTTGAGAGTGTGTTTTTTCTATTCTTGAGCAACTAGAGTACAATCTAATGAATGTCTAAAATCTGAAAACTTAGTCTCTAAACATATCCTAAAACCTTACTAAAAACTCAAAATTACAAAAAGTACATGGCCCAAAACTTAATTCACGAGCTGTACCATGCACGATCGTGCAGTAATAAGCTGCACGATCGTGCCACTTAGTTGCACGATCGTGCAGTTGACTTGCACGATCGTGCAGCTTATTACTGCACGATCATGCACTCCAAAAGGGCTCTCTGAACTCTGCACGATCATTCTGCACGATCGTGCAACTAAGTGCACGATCGTGCAGATCTGCGCACTCGGTCTTCAAATGCTCATATCTCCTTCGTTTCTTAGAGGAATTGAGCATATAATATATCAAATTAAAGATCTTGGAATAAGAAATCTTCTCCAAGTGGAATCACCTGAAAAAGAGTTATAGAAAAAAAGATTTGAGTCTTTGAATCAGACTATATATGCAAGAGCACTTGAAATGCTTCCATTTTGAGCCTAATTATTCAAGAAAACAAATAAAAAACACAAATTTATTGAAAGAAATCATAAAATAAGATAATTCTATACTAAAAGACTAAAAACCAAAGAAATAAAATCTAAAAGGCCCGAAAGACAAGTGAAACGAAGCCGGAAAATGGGTCCAAAATGGACCGATCATGTAACGACCCGACTTTTTGGACATGTCGATTTACGAAGGGAAATCGACAAACGGATCATTACCAAAACTATCTAAATTAAATATTAAATTAATCAATTAAATTAAACTACCTTTATTGAATAAATAAAATATAACTATCATCCAAAGTCTAATATTCTCAAAAGAATCATTATTACATTAATTGTGCTAGAACCGTCCCAACATGCTGGAATATTAATAAATGAAATAACATAAAGTCTTATTAAAAACTCTAGCTAAACTAAGGTGTACTAGGGTTAACAGCCTCTCAAAAGCCCGTCCAGCGGTAGCCCGAATTAATCAGCTGCATCTTCACCTGAAACTGAGGGGGGGTCCACCGTCAGTGGCGAGTAACTAGGCTGTCCCGTTTAATCGAGGGACCGTTAAACACATAATATCATAGAAAAGAGCATAAAAACCATACAATAATCTAATACATGTTATACAAATAACAATACAAGGTGCGTATAAAATACGTACAAAAATACGTATACGGTTACGTACAAAATACGTATAAAAATACCTGCAGAAATACGGTTAGAATACGTAGAATCTACGTATAATGTACGTATACCATACGTATAATCATACCTGCAAAATACGGCTAGGAATACGTACAAAATACACGTATAACACACTCATACACTCATACATACATGCATACATACATACGTACATACTTACATACAATCTCATACGAATACAGAAATACAAAGCGGAAGACTTATACTATTCTCAATACATATCCTTATAACATTATACTCTTATAACCCAATCATCCCAATTCCTTTAAATCATAACCTACATCTTATGTTATACATCTTATGTTAGATTACAATATGTATATCATATCTTATATTATTCATTAACTTATACTATATCTTATCGAACATGTCATTCATATCATATCTTATCATTCGTATCATTCATATCATATCGTATCATTTCATATCATTCTTATCTTTCAATGGACCGGTCACTATAACTCGTTGTGGATCCCGTTTGCACCACAACTTTCCTAGAACATGCCGGGGTGGGCTCGTGTACCCAACCCGTAGCGGATCTCGTTTGCACCACTAAGCCTAAGCTATGGCCATAACCCCTAATAGCAGCTCGTGTACTACTACTAGACGACTACATATCCTAAGACCCAGAACTGCGCGGGGGAACTCCTGTGTTCGTCCCATTGAGCAGTGGCTTCGACTTAACCCAGTCTGACTACTCGAGTCATCAGGTGGGCGTCCTTATCTTATCTTATATTTCAAAGATTATATCTTATCTTATATCTTTCAATATTATATCTTATCTTATATCGGGAAATACTAGGTGGCCGTAATCGGAAATGAAATGTTCGAAGTCCCAGGAAAGAGAGGTGCGGCACGTATATTGGCCACCTTAAATACCAAGTCTTTCCTAGCCAGAAATCGAAACAATTCATATTCCTATTACTCTGTTTCCTTTCTTACCATTTTAATATCTTATCGTATTTTATATAACTTATCCCTACTGATTCCTAATATTAATAATAATACTAATAATAATCGTAATATTAATATTATTAATAATAATACTCGTGTAATTGTAATAATAATAATAACAATATTATTATCTACCCCTTCCTGTTACAACTTATCCCTTTAACTGCAACTCTTATAATTAATTATTCCTAAAATATTATAAGTCAAAATTAAACAAAAAAGTTGACTAAATACTTTTAGGCCACTCGATAATTCTAGTTAAACAACTTTAATTAAATAAATTCATAAATTATTTTAATTAATCAATTAATCACTAAAATTACTTAAAACATGATAAAAATTCCATTTTTTTATTCCTTTGTTCACTCGACATTTTTCACTCAAGAACACCAATTTTATCAATTAATTTAAATAACTACAATCAACAAGATTCAATTAATTAACCAAACAACAATAATAAAAATCATGTTTTTAACATAAAATCATCAAGATTGAATACAAAACAAGATCAAAAATCATCTTTTTATTCTTCAAACCACTCGACACATTCAAAGAGCAAACAAGATTTAATCTTCCTCCAAGAATTCGAAATAACTTGTTTTAATAATTTAATTACACTATTTTACACAATCTGATTTTTAAAGAATTAAATTAAGAACGACCCTTTAAAGGTACCTATTAATCTGGAAATTTTAATGGAAGTTAAATATAGGTTCAAGGTTTAACGTGCATAATTTTCGTCCAAAAATAATGTCATTTACTATTTTTAAGAGATTTTATAACTAACAAATCAGATTAGGCTGAGATCAGTTTCGGATTTTTCTGCCATATCAAACGATCTTTAAAAATTACGAAAATTTAACAAGATCTGTAAAACACTATTACTGGCTTCCACCTAAAATTTTGTAGCCATAATATTTGATTAAGTATATTAATAAATTCGTAAACTAAATCTGGACAGTTTTACCGGTTTAAAAGATTAAATTTTTATAAGCAATAAAAGGACGAATTTTGCCACGAAATAAATCATGATTCATAATCAAACAGAAAAGAAACTTCCACGAAAAATTCATCAAGAAACAACGAGATTTGATTAATAAATAAATTCATACAAGTAATTATTCAACAATTAAAGATTTCAAGAAACTACATAAAATAATCAAGAAAATACATAAAACAAATCAAAAATCAAATCATCATGTACTCGACATTTTCGAATCAATACAAACATAAAATCCTACAATTTTCATGATCAATCCTAATTAACTATGTGATTATCTATCCCAAAATTAAAAGAGAAAACAAAGTTACATGGAATCGCTAAAAAAAAAATCCAAGAAAAATCACCCTTTTGGTGATATGAAGTTCACGGCCAAAAGAAGAATAGAGAGAAAAGAAAAATGTAATTTTTAGGGTTTATGAGTTATTTGCCAATTAGGAACCAAATGAGAGCATTAGGTCCTATTTATAGAAGAAAACAAGAAAAAAAACAACAAACCCTAAATATAACTAGAGAGGGCCGTGAGAAAGGAGAAAGAAGGGGAAAAAAAGTTGAGCTAAATTTGGGTAGTTGTTTAACAAATTTTGAATAGGTTTTAGGAAAATAAATTAATATAATTAAATTAACTTAATTAATTTAATTAAGTTATTAATCAAATTAAATCCAAAAAGGAAATAATACTTGGCCCAAAATAAAGGAGAGAACCGGCCAAGTCATAGAAGTGAGGAAAAGATTAGGTCATTGGCCCAATTTGAGGGAAACGATTGGACTAAACATAAAAACAGTCCAAATTAAATGGCCCTTTGGACTTAGAATAGAATAAATAACATTAATAACCGCGAAATTTTCTGGCCCAAAATTTCGGGGTATTACAGATCAGGCTTCAACCACGAACTTGCACGGCTTCAACCACGAACCACCACTCGTACACAGCCTCCACACGGCACCACCACACGCTCACCCACGAAAAACCCACACGAACCAAGCCCGGAATCCAAACCCGAACTAGTGATCTTGAATGAAACAATTGGGGTTTAGTATGTGTTTTAATACTTAAAGATCAATAGAGGTTGAATCTTTAAGTTTTGGGTTTGGATGGATGATGAACAATTGGTTGGATTTGAGAAGCCAAAAATGGCGTGTGGACTATGGCAAAATGGAGAGAGTTTGGCTTTTTCAATTGATGAGCAAGTGTTTAAATGGCAAATGAATCATAAGCCTTGCCATCACCTCTATTTATAGAGGTGATTAAGGTGTGAACATGAAGCAAGTGACACATTTAGGCCACTAATCATAGGGGGGCGGTTTTCATAAGGCTCAAATGGGCTTTGTGATCAAATTGGGCCATTTGCACAAATTCATGATTAGTCATGATTAAATCCTTGGCCCAAAGCTAAATTAATTAATTAGAAAATTAAATAATAAAATTCTAATTAATTAAATAATAATAAAATAAATAATAAACAATAAATCATCAAATAAAACAAATCAAATCAAGCAAATAATCAATAAATAATAGTCCAAATAAATTTGGGCTATACATAAAATCACATAAATAAACAAATAAATCGATGACAGAAATACTGATAAATCTGGGTCGTTACATTAGCTTTGGGATTAATAATCCAATTCAGGAATTCACTTCAAGCCCAAAAACCATTTCAGTGTTCGGACCATATTTCTTATCTTGGCCCAAAATAATTCAAGCCCACTTCTTTTCCCTCTTTCCAATTGATCAGATTTCTACCTCTTTAATTATCTTATTTTTCCATTTTATTCTATTATATCTTCTAATGGATGTAACCCCATATTTTCCTAAAGGTGGTTACACATTTATCCTAATTATTTCTTTTATTTGTTAAGCCAATAATATCCTTTAACCATATCATTTCCTATTTTTCTCTAAGTTGTTACCTTTTTTCCTCCTGATAATTAATTGGACCAGGATCATCTTATTTCTCCATCATTTTTCCCTCTACCTTCCCTTTCATTTTCCTTTAATTCTTTTATCCTGTTTTATTTTATTTATTTTATTTATTTAAACCATTCCTTTTAATTTATTTTAATATCTTTTAATTAAATCTGTCTCTGTTCTTTTCCCCTTCCTTTTTTTTTATTTAATCTTACAACCTTACTCTAGCCCAATCATAAAACCCGAGCTCAAACCTTTTACCTTGCCTTGCCAAATCAGAGCCCGGTAACCTTTTTGCATGTCATACTACTCGGCCCCCTTTATGGTTTGCTTTTATTTATTTTATTCTATTTTCAACCATAATTAGCAAACTAATATCTATTTTGACTAATCCTAAAAACAAAACTTTTACTCCCCTAACTACCCTACTAAAATTTAGGAACACAAAACCCTCCCTTACTCATTAAACCTCACGGCCCTCTTGTTCTTTTTATTCCCATCAAAAGTTCATCATCTTTCTACAATCTTTAACCATTCATAAAATTTCTGAACACACTCAAAAATTCTCTATTAATCAAAAACTCAAAGATTGAAGCATGGAGATCAAAGAAACCCAAGCCAAGGAGTTCGTGCATCCTCACGGCCAAGGCTAGGAATTTTCGAACCTTTGCTCTTCATTGCTAGGTAATTAGTTGTTGTACTTAATTGTAAGATAGATTAGTCATATAATCTTTAGAATAGGTCTAGAACTGTTTAGAATCGTTTGGAATTATTTTGAACTTATTTTGAATTATATGAACTTGCGTGTTGTGTGAGAACCGAATGATGCTAAGATTGTTTTGATGTTTTACTTTCTATTTTGATACAAATTTATGCATATGCTATGTTTCTTGCCATATAATTTTGCAGATTGAATTGTTGAATGGTATATCGTGAACATGTCGAGTGGAAACCTTGATTTCTTTCATATTTTTCGAGTGATGTATTAATTCAAGAATTGATCTTTTTGTTTTAATCTTGTTTTAATAATGTTCTTTAATGATTTTCTTGATTTAAATCTTTAATTCATTGAGTTCTTGAATTTTAAATATTAATCTTGAAACAAAGTTGAAGTTGCCGAGTAATGAAGATCATGTTGACAAAATTGTTGTTCGAAAATCTTGATTTAATAGTTAAAGTATGGATTTTTATTAAGATAGACTAATTTAATTGTTTAATTGATGATTTGGATAAAAAGAAAAGATTGGATTATTGTTTTAATTATTGTGAAAAAAACCGTGCATTATTGGAGAATAAAAAGATTAGAGGTTGATCACTTTCTTGGAATTATTTTGAACTTATTTTGAATTATAGTTATGATAAAAAGATTAGAGTTTGATCACTTTCTTGGAATTATTTAAATTAATTAATTAAGGCTTGTAGTTTGATTTGATGATTGATTTAATTACTTGAATATTGAAAGATGGATTGTTGTGACTTTTCTTGTGATAAAGCCGTGAGTGATGATGATTTAAGAGCAAGGTTTGATTTTTATTTCTTATTTAACGATTGGTTATAATTGTTGGATTATGTTATTTACCTAAAAAATTGTATGAACTTGTTGAATTGAAACGTTATTGATGCATGATGAATATCTCGAGTAGTAGCTTGTTAGTTGTCGTATGGTTCGTATACTAGTCTATGGTTTTGAGTCATTAAGTTGGGACTAGAGTTGACTAGAAGTAAAGTCTTGTCTAAAGAGTCAAAGTTGTGAACTAGAAAGATAAATGAAAAGATAATAACCTATGAAGTGACCGCCCATCTAGTGACTAAAGTACCACGAACAATCTAATTACTCCCCACTGACTGTGGACCCCCATATTCCCTTTTCAGGTACCGATGAAGAGTAATTGGGTTACGCAAGGGCTGTGATTGTGAGCAAGAGATATTAGTAGTTTAGCTACCTAAATGTTTATTCTAGCCTTTGTAATAATATTTTAGTGGACTTACGTAGTTTGATATTGATAATGGACTTTGGTAATTTTAATTGTTTTAGGACTATTTTATAGTTTATTAAATAAATTGAATAAAGTCTAGAGCTTCCGTTGTGATTAATTATTTTGGCTGTGAAAACTTCTAATTGTTTAAGATTCATATTGTTGTTTTCTTCGAAAACAACGTTGATAAAATACGGGTCGTTACACAGGTTATGTCTACACTCTTGGGAGTTCAGTGATTAGTTGGAAAGCCACTTTGCAGTCAGCAGTTAAGTTGTCTACAATGGAAGCTAAATATATAGCGTTAACTACTGCTGCGAAAGAGGGTATTTGGCTGCGGGGTCTTGTTAGTGATTTGGGTATTCACCATGATCGTGCTACAGTTTATTGTGATAGTTTGAGTGCGATTTGCCTTGCAAAAGATCAGGTACATCATGATAGAACTAAACATATTGATGTGCGTTTTCATTTCCTTAGGAATGAGAAGCGTATTGAGGTGAAGAAGATTGATACTATTGATAACCTAGCTGATATGTTCACCAAGCCGGTTCCAGTTCGCAAGTTCAAACATTGCTTGGACTTGTTGAACGTCGATAGCCATGTTTCTATTGGTTGGTTTGTTCGTGTTTGTTTGGTCTTAGCATGTATTGGTGAATACAAGTCAAAGTGGAGATTTGTGATGAATTTTGGGTCTGACTTGTATTACCGAGTTATACATTTGTTTTACGGAGTAGCTCGGCGAACAAAGACTTAGTTTGGAAGCAATGCAGTAATAGTGACGCATACTCGGGCAGGTATGTCAAGCCCCGGGCGGGTACAAGGAGCTGTTTGTTTTGTCAAGGCCTTGCACCCGGGTGGGTCAGTGGGACCCGGGCGGGTGAGAGGTGCCCCGAGCGGGTCATGAAGTGTGGAGGTTTTGTGTAAGCCACGGACCCGGGCGGGTTTCAAGTGCCCCGGGCGGGTCTTGGGGGTGTAGTTCTTGTGTGGGTCACGCACTCGGGCGGGTGAGGAGCAAACCCAGCCGGGTTTACGAGCCTCGTGTACCTGGGCGAGTTTCTCCATACCCGGCTGGGTCCGTTCAGTTTTCTGGTCTTTTGTTAGTCTATTTGTCGAATAACTTTGTAATTAGTATAGATAGGGATTTAGTGTTTCGGCCCTAATTACCCTAATTAGTTCAAGCCACAAAAGTGAGGAAAACACATTGAGGGTTTTAGTGAGTGAATTCTTGGGAGAATTACCAGTTTCTCAATTGTATTCCAATTGATTTGATTTCCATGGTGAAACACTTTCATACCGGCCAGGAGGACGTATCTATCACATTGATAGTGAACCTCGTTAAATCTTTGTGTGTTATTAGTGTTTTTCATTTGTTTGTTATTGCAGTTTGTTTGTTTTCATACGAGCAATGTGTTACATAATGAGCAAGTTCCAAAAAAAATGAGCAAGTTCCAGAAAAAAATTAGCAAATTGGAATTAAAAAAAAACTGATGAGTAACATTCAAATATGAGCAAGCAATATGCATAAAATGAGCATCATTCAAATAAAATGAGCAAGTTCCAGAACAAATGAGTGATAGAGGACGTGAGGAGAGCGAAAGTGACGAGTGAGAAAGAAATGAATAAATGACTGAGTAAGAATAAGTTCTCGTTGCATCCGGGTGTATTTTATTTTTTAATTTTTGCAATTTAATACTTAAATATATGTACATCAGAGTGTATAATAGAAATTCTAAAATCACTATCCATTTGTTTCCTAAACTTTTGCTAATGCATGCTCAAGAATTAACGCAATCATCATATTTAGACATTAATTATCTAGTCAATGCCCATGCCCCATCTCAAACCGACACCATCTATTATGGATTATCAACTAATTGCAACCGTACTCCCTAAACTAATTAATAAAATGAATAAATAAATGGTTGTTAGATTCTTTCTGAGTTTTGACTTTAAACTTTTCCCACTCAAAAAGGCCACTTATTAAATTTTCCGACTTTTTTATTTTATTTTTATTTTTTTAATTATCTACTGATCCAATTGGGCATTACAAAATCTTTCCATTACTTTACTTAACTTCAGCTGCTTCTCACCATCTCACATGACTCTTGTTGAAAAGAGTCATTAAAGTCACACTCTTTTGGCCTTTTTTTAAGCTTTGATCCTCTCACTCTTTAATTCATCCTTGCACATTTCCAGTTGTCCAACTAATTAACCCGTGAAAAAATAAAAATATACACTGATCAATCTATATATTCACATTCAGCAGGCTCCATCGATCAAAGAGTGAAAAAGACGAACAAAATTAAAGTTAAAAAATAAAATGAAAAATTATAAAATAAGTCAACTTTTAGCCAATTTTCTCAAAATAAGTCAACCTTTTAATTAACTCAAAATAAGTCAACTTATTACATATATCCGTTCTAATTAAGTTTTTTGTACAATTTAATGGGAAAAAATTTAAAAATCAAAGCATTGCATTAATATGTTGTTGTTTATATAGTTTTTTCCATTCAAAATGTTAATTTAATCAACAAATATTTATTGAAAAAACTTAATTTGAGAAGACATGTATACTAGGTTGACTTATTTTGAGTTAATCAAAAGGTTGACTTAATTTGAGAAGACAGGCTAAAGGTTGACTTATTTTTTTTACAATTTTTCCAAAATAAAAAGCTACACTTAAGTAATTCTTTTTACTAAGTATAGTAACAAAAAAACTTGTTACAAGTATTATTTTATAGTATAAAATGAAAAAATTTGTGAGTATTGCGATACAAAGTTAGTAAAAAAATTCCAAATTAATATTATTTTAATTATTTTATTTTATATTGAAGGAAATCACTATTATTTTTCACTCTTAATAAAAAAAATAAATTGATGAACTATATTTATGTTTTCAACACTTACCTCAAATTTTTTTTAGCCACAGTGATTTGATATAAATAGAGAGAAAAAATGTCTAATCGTTACAACTTTGTATTCGTATTCCATTTTAACTTTATATCTTAATTATTCACGGGGCATAATTTTCACATTAGAACTGAGGCCTCAAGTATTTAGATGGTCCTGTCCACATCTTCCTTTCTTTACCTGTATAATCTACTCTGTTTATATATATAACCATATATGATCACCTCTAAAAATATATATATATATATTAAACAAATTCATAATGGCTTATGATAAATCAAGATCTGTAAGGTTGGTCCATTTTTGTTCAACATTATAATTCATGTATTCTTTTTTCTAACCTCAGACCATGAATCATTGCTTAAAACCTCTGTTAATGGAACAGGTTTCGGGACGAATCCGGGTTAGCAGAAGTAAACAAGAAAAAGAACACAAATTTGGTAGTCATAAAGCAAAAGTACACCATTGATGGTGCAAAGATATCAAATGAACTACCATCATCATCATCATCATCATCATCATCATCATCATGTTCATTGAAGAAGAAAGTACTGTCAAGAGTATTTTCAGAGGATTATGAAAGAGTGAGGAGAAAAATACATGATCCAAGTGGGAATACAATAAACAAATGGAACAAAATATTTTTGGTAGCATGTTTGGTATCATTGTTTGTGGACCCACTTTTCTTCTTTCTTCCAGCAGTAAAACAAGGGGTTATGTGTATAGAGATTGAGTTAAACTTGGAGATTGTACTTACTGCAATTAGAACAATGGCGGATGTGTTTTATATGATACAGATTTATCTTAGATTTAGAACTGCTTATATTGCACCTTCTTCCCGTGTTTTTGGAAGAGGAGAGCTTGTTGTTAAACCTAACAAGATTGCTCTTAGGTACTTGAAGAATGGTTTCTTCATTGACTTTGTTTCTGCTCTTCCTCTTCCTCAGGTACTTTTTTTTTTTTTTTTTTTTTATATATTTTGAGTACTTAGTTTTTATAAAATATACTAATTCCGTACAATTTATTTGCAATGATTTGATATAAAATAGAGAGGAAAAATGTCGATTCAATGACGACCAACACTGTGATGCTATTAGATGCACTACATGTACGTAGTATCCTAGTGTTGGTCATTATTATTTTTCTTTAATTTGTTCATAGTTTTGTGTTCATTATTTTAATTTTTTGGGATAATGAAAAAACAAATCAAAGTAGAGTTAATATGTAGGAACGGAGGGAGTACCGGTGTGACTCTATCTTTATTTCCTTTATCTTTGTTTTCAACTCCCACAATAGTGTTAGGTTACACAGACACTTAATCTGCATGGTGTGTCCCGAACGTGACACGAATTGATGATGTGTCTGACATGTAAGTCAGGCATCTAATTACATGTTGGAATAGTGTTCATATTTTTGTAGACATTGTTATATTTATCAAGTGGGTAGTTAACTCATCACTAATACAATATTAAGATATTAATAAACATGTTAGGTTCTCTTCCACTACTAAATTAAATACATATTATCCTCAATTAGTGGTGGATAGTCTACCTAGTGGGGTAAACAAAGTTTTTTGCTATTGATTATAGAAAAATTATCAATAGTAAACCTGTAATTTTTATGTTTCATTTTGATAACCTTGAATTTTTTTTATATTTCCAACGTCAACCTCCAATTATTTACTCATTTCTCAAACATGGCCTTATGAAGAAAAAATCCTTAGTATGATTAAAAATTGTTAGAATTGATGTCTAGTTTTGCATACTCAAATACATACTCGATTTGTTTAAGTGAAAAATCATTCGGTTACAGTTTTCGATTTCATTTTGGTTCTTAAAAGTCATAGTTGCGATTAAAATCTGTAAAACAGGACCAAAACACATCATCCTGTATGCTAGAAATTGTTTTGATTTATGTGTCCCCATCTCCCAAGTAAAAAGGGTTATGATTGATTAATTAGTTTTGTGAATGTGTTGTATGTAATAGGTGTTGATATGGGGGGTGATTCCAAATCTAGATGGGTCGATGATGATGAACACAAAAAATGTGTTGCGATTTATCCTGATTTTCCAATACATTCCAAGGTTGTTTTTGATATTTCCTTTGTCTTCCCAAATTGTGAATGCTACTGGTGTGGTTACTGAGACTGCTTGGGCTGGTGCTGCTTACAACCTTATGCTCTTCTTAATGGCAAGCCATGTAAGTGTCTCACTTAAATTTCTCTGTTTTTATTTAAGTATATACCTATGTAATGTATGCAATTTAATGTTGAACAACTTTTGTTACATGATAATTGTTTTTTTTATTTAAAAAAAAAAAATCTTGCAATATTTTAAACTATAGAGAATCTTCTAAAATGTATACCCATTTTTTTTGTTAAAAAAAAAAATTCTAAGCTATATCTCTGATATATTATGTATTCTAAGATATCTCCTGGGTTTTGAAACATTTCAGTTGTACCTCCGAGTTTGGATTTTAGACTAGATTATACCCTTGTATAAAACTAACCCAAATTGTATACCCAGTCCATACAAAAGCATAGTCGTGTATGGTCTTGTTCGTCTCATCTCGATGACGAGTACTACATGAAAAGCTTTTTTTTTTTTTTTTTACTATTTTTAATAATATGTAATTAAAAGTATTAACGGCCAGAGACATACATCGACTATTGCATTGATCATGTTTACCAAAGAAAGAACACGAAAAAATACTCTTTTCGTCCTAAAAAATGCTCCACTTTCCTTTTTCATCTATTTTAAAATAATTATTCCATTTCTTTTTTTTTTAGTATGGCCCACACATAACTTTATATTTATACGCATACTTTCCACTCAATATCCACTACTTTTAATTTACTTACTTTAACTTACAATTTTACATTATTTTTACCCTTACTTACCACAAAAGGTTGGTTCTAGCTTAAATCTCACCTCAATCTAATGAAATAATTTTTTCAGAGATAGATGTAGTAAAAATGAGAGGGTATAGTATATTACATTAGAGCACCGGCAACAATAAGGATATACTCCCTCTGTCTTAAAAGATTGCACCATTTACTTTTTCACATCTCTCGAGACACATCTTTAAATAAAAATATCTTGAGATATGTATAATAAAAAATTATAAGCATTACATATTAAAAAACTATATATTGAACCGAATCAAACGAGATCCCATATAACTATATTTTTCCTTACATGTATAAAATTATACATCTTTTTGGCTTCCTTATGAATGTTGAAAGTGGTAATAGGATCCCGTTACTTTGAGGAATGGTCATAGTCATTTCTATGGAAAGCAATAGGTGTCTTGGCCCATGAGCCAAAACAGACGAAAAAAAAAAGGAAAACCTTTCTATGCAACGGCTATAATTTGGTGGAATGTTTGTTTAAAATGGAGACACTTGTCAATATTAAATTGATGGATATTTTTTGTGAATAAAAATTATATAACAGCTATAAATTTCAACCGGTAACTTATATAAAAAATAAAAAACATCAACGGTAATAAAAAAATTCTCTATAAAATGAGTATAATTTTTTCATATTTTCACACGCACGTTTTTTTTTTTTTTTTTGTATTTTTTTCATTAATCTCATATTAATAAAAGAGAAGATATATGGTGGAGTATAAAAGCGAGAAAAGATATAGTCATTGATGTTGGAATATTTAAGAAAGGATAAAACTGTAAAAGGATGGAGATAATGAAAAGTGATGTGAAAAAAAAAAAGAATGTAATGTGTTAAACGTAAGAAAAGAGAGAGAAAATGGGGAAATATAAGTAATTAAGTATCATTATTGCTGATGCTCATAATACTTTGTACTTTGTAGTGCAATATCTTATTATTGCTGAAGGACTATCTGTACTTCAATCATTTGATAGAAAACAATTTAGGGTGATTGTTAATTTTCTTACATCAGTTACATGCATGTATATGTGTGTATCTCAGAAAGTGCGCATGTGTGTATGTATTTGCTATTCTATTGATCATGCTTTTGTTTCTTAATCGTATTTATTTGACCACCCAACTAGAATCAAAATGGTGTGATATCTGTCAGTTGCTGCATTATTAAAAAAATTAATAAATTTGTCTTTTCTGTGTCAATCTTATATGTGCCTTTCCTTGGCAATATGCTTTCATTCTCTAACCCTTTTGTTTCTAGTTTAAATTACAAAATCATAAACATCAAAAATTATTGTTTTACTAAAGTTTTATTGTTGTTTTTCTTTTAAATTACCAAGTATAATTACAAACTGTTGTGTCCTTGTGTGAGACAGGTAGACAATACGTTTTCTACTCAACTCCCATATAACCGTAAAAATTATGAAAAAATATACTACTTTTGTGAATTGGCCACAACAGCATCAACTATTAGTTGGGTGCAACAAACAACACAACCTATCACAAGTGTGAAAGGTAGCACTACCTATGAACATAGATGAAATGTGTAAAATATATGATCTCAAAAGTTAATGATTTTACATAAATAAGAGATCTCACGGGAAAAATAACTTATTGAAGTAAAAACAATCCATAGAGGATCCTTTCTGTAACAAAATCTCTAACCTTTAATTTGATACAAAGTATTTTACTAATGTTATGTGCTGCACCCAAATTCATAGGTGGTGCAACTTACTGCAGTCATGTCTATAAGTGATGTTGTTTTTTCCACCCACAATGTGTTGTGAAGCTGTTATGACCAAATCTTCCAATATTCATTTATAATGTTTAACCTATTAGGACGTAATATAAAAAGTTACCTTATCGATTGGGCATTATCAGGAGTAACTAGAGTTAAATAAGAGCCAAACAAAAAAGAAATCAAAACCCCAACATTATTCCATTTTAACATTATTGTCAAAATGGAATAATACACAAATAAAAACTGATTGAAGATTGTGGTTGATGTAGGTTTTAGGAGCTTGCTGGTATCTTCTGTCAATAGAAAGGGAAGAGGCATGCTGGGAGCATGTTTGCAGCCTAGAGCAACAAATTTGTGAATACTCTTTCTTTGATTGCAGGAGAGTACATGATTTAGGTAGAGAAAAGTGGTTCAGATTAAGCAATATCACACAAATATGTGATCCTGATCAAACTAACTACCCTTTTGGGGTTTATGCTGAGGCTGTAACTTCTACTGTTACCTCCTCACCCTTCTTCAACAAATACTTCTACTGCCTTTGGTGGGGTCTCAAAAACTTGAGGTATTTACTCTTCAAACATTATCTTAATTCCCTTGTTTATGCCTTCTTGCCTTTAATTTTCCACTTTATTTTTTTGTGTATATAAATTTTAAAAATTATTATTATATGTATTGCATGTACGGTAATTTTCTCTAAAACGGATGTAAAGTAACAAAATAATATTAAAAGTTACTCTCTAGAAAAACTAATATTTTTAATTTCTAAAACGGATGTAACTTTTATTCGTTTATATACTGAATTAGTGTACACACAATATTCACAAAAAATTTCCTAGCTTAAAACAAAGCAAACCCAAATAGACAAACAACTGTTCTAACAAGATTTTTTCCATTTTTCTTTCTTGATTTTGTATTACTCCGACCTCCGGCCAGCCCACAACCACCACCACCTATCCGACACTGGTAGAGTCATAGTTTCCAATCCGTCCACCATACTAATTCAATGTTTTTTCCATTTTTCTTTCTTGATTTTGTATTAGAAATTTCATGTTTCCTTAATGTCCGGCATCCATATATACTCCGTCCCCTGTTTTTCAAATTCATGGCTCAGCCATAATCAAAACTTAATTAGTACTTCTCTGCATTTGATTACCTTGGGCTAAATCAATCATGTTGAAATACTGTATGCATGCAGTGCTCTTGGGCAAGATCTAGCAACAAGTACCTCTGTTGGGGAGATAGTTTTCGCCATCATAGTTGCAACCCTTGGATTGGTTTTATTTGCACTACTCATTGGTAACATGCAGGTTAGCTAGCTAGTAGTATCTTATTATTATTTTATTATCGGAGAAATAGAAATGAGAAATTATTAGTGCATAGCTGATATGCATATAGGATAAACTTTTTTTTGTCTTTTTCCCAAGAAAAATGTTAAACATTATTTATGTTGTATCAGATATGCATCAATCACATCTCATGGAAACTACGTACAGTAGTACGTTATTATGATTGTTATTATTAAAATATGATGATGTGATGAAAATAATATGGACAGACGTATCTGCAATCAACGACAGTGAGATTGGAAGAGTGGAGGATAAGGAGAACAGATACAGAGCAATGGATGCATCACAGACAGTTGCCTCCAGAGCTTAGAGAGTCTGTGAGGAGATATGATCAGTATAAATGGGTAGCCACTAGAGGGGTCGATGAAGAAGCTCTTCTCCAAGGCCTTCCCTTGGATCTCCGTAGGGATATTAAACGTCACCTTTGTCTTGATCTTGTCCGTAGGGTATGTATGTTCTGTTCTGTTTTGTTTTGTTTTTATACACCATGTTTCTGTTTAGTTTTGTTCTTTTCTTTTCTAAACACATAAATGCCTTAGGTACCTTTATTTGACCAAATGGAAGAGAGAATGCTAGACGCCATATGTGAGAGGCTAAAGCCAGCACTAAGCACAGAAGGCACGTACCTCGTACGAGAAGGCGACCCTGTAAACGAGATGTTGTTCATAATCCGAGGCCACCTTGACTCCTACACAACCAATGGAGGCCGAACCGGCTTCTTCAACTCCTGCAAGATCGGCCCTGGCGACTTCTGCGGTGAGGAGCTCCTAACATGGGCTCTGGACCCTCGGCCTAGCGTCATCCTCCCTTCCTCGACTCGAACAGTGAAGGCCATCTCAGAGGTCGAAGCCTTCGCTCTCATTGCAGATGACCTCAAATTTGTGGCTGCACAGTACAGGAAGCTCCATAGCAAGCAGCTCAGGCATAAGTTCAGATTCTACTCTCACCACTGGAGATTATGGGCTGCTTGTTTTATACAGGCTGCTTGGAGGAGGCAGAAGAGAAGGAGGAACAGCTTCATTGAAAGTAAAAGGCATGAGGAGGAAGAGGAACAAGATGAACAATTGTTGACTTCTCAAGCTCAACATCAAGACAAGGTTAAAGCAGGGGACTGTATTAAGAGGCTTGCTGTTGGGAAAAGAAAGGGTGGCAAGAATCATTTGAGGATGAATTCTAGTATTGGTTCTTTGCAGAAGCCTGCTGAACCTGATTTCTCTATTGAGGAGGACTAGTTTCATTTTTATGACATTGTTTTACATTAATTTTACTTGCTTTGCCTCTCTTATTAACACAATTGATGATGATCTCATTGATTTCATTAGATGTATTTATATTTATAATTATATATATATATAGCAATCTGAATAAGTTCTGTTGTCTTAGTTTTAGCTAAAAGATTGGTCTTGTTTTGTATTAACACACAATGTTTTTGTAGCTAGTTACCTTACTAGATTCAGCTCTGTTACATTCTATTTACTGTTGCCAAACACAGCCTAAGTCACATAGATCATCTTTTTTTTCCCCCTGCCCTTCTCTTTCCCCAAGTAGGTTTTGCAGGTTTGAATGTACTCAAGAGGGGTGAATTGAGTACTTGGTAGCTAGATTTGATCATTAATTAAAATTCTTTCGATTTACAAAAAAAAACAGTAGTGCCAATTAAGAGTTACGTCCACATACCCTACGTATCTTATTAATTAGCTGAGAAAAAACTATAATACACACTCAATTTTTCCTTACTACAGGTACCAACGATTAACCCAAACTCAACACTGAATGTATAAATAAGCACTCAAATTTGAACTCACAAACGATCCCAAATCTCTAATCCCTTTGTTGGAGACGAATTATAGGTTGTTTTTACTCACTCTCTTACTTTCTCACAAAGTATAGAGAGCAAAGCTTTTGCATGCCCTAAGCATTGTGTGTTTCATGTTTTGTGGAAAACTTGTGATGTGTGAAAAATCTCAAGAATTTCTTAAGAACATAAACTTGTAAACATAAAGGCTTTTCACAAAATTTCCTAAAATTTAAAAACAACTTTGCCAAGTTTAATTGTACCATGAACCCATTATCTTCAATCCAAATATGGCACAGGAGCAAATAATAAGGCAGACCAATCTATCTAGATTTTGTTTAAGAACTGAACAGAAAGGAAAGCATAATTCATCAACCAAATCTCACAAATAAAAAAGACAAGCTTATGTACATAACAAGGGAGGCATGATGCCATAAGCCATTACAACCAAAACAGAGAAAGTCAGTAAGAGCACTAGAAATCTAGAACACTAAAGAAACTAGGTCAATCTTTCAAATTAGGCCCCGTTCTTTAGGACTTCTATTGACTTAATTTAATTTAATTTCATTTAGGTTCAGTTAATTTAATTTAAATTAATTTAATTTAATTTAATTTAATTTAATTTAATTTAAGTTAAGTTAAGTTCATTATTATCATCATCATCATTATCATCATCATCATCATCATCATCGTCGATTTTCAGGCCGAGTTTTTCGGCGATGATTTTTCAGGACGACTTTTCCGACGACGATTTTCGGACTGATTTTCCGACGGTGATTATCAGGCCGACTTTTCCGGCGACGATTTTTCGGGACGACTTTTCCGACGACGATTTTTGGATTGACTTTTCCGGCGGTGATTATTCGGTCGACTTTTCCGGCGATGATTTTCAGGCCGAGTTTTTCCGCGACAATTTTCGGGGTGACTTTTCCGGCAACCATTTTCAGGCCGAGTTTTTCAGCGACGATTTTCGGGATGACTTTTCCGACAACAATTTTCGGAGTGACTTTTCCGGCGGTGATTATTCGGCCGAGTTTTTCGACGACGATTTTCTGGCGGTGAAAATGAAGGTTTTAGGGTTTAATTTGAAATAAAAATAAAAATAAAAATAAATAAAAATAAAAATAAATAAAAATAAAAATAAAAATAAATAAAAATAAAAATAAAAATAAATAAAAATAAAAATAAAAATAAATAAAAATAAAAATAAAAATAAAATAAAAATAAAAATAAAAATAAAAATAAAAATAAAAATAAAATAAAAATAAAAATAAAAATAAAAATAAAATAAAATAAAAATAAAAATAAAAATAAAAATAAAAATAAAAATAAAAATAAAAATAAAAATAAAAATAAAAATAAAAATAAAAATAAAAATAAAAATAAAAATAAAAATAAAAATAAAAATAAAATAAAAATATAAATATAAATAAAATATAAATAAAAATAAAATAATAATAAAATAAAAATAAAAATAAAAATAAAAATAAAAAAGAAAAAATATAAATATAAATATAAATATAAATATAAATATAAATATAAATAAAAAATATAAATAAAAATATAAATATAATATAATTTAATTTAATTTAATTTAATTTCAGTTAATTTAATTTAATTTCATGTTTTCTCAGTCCTAAAGAACAGGGCCTTAGTAGTGTATATTATAAAGATAATGATAATGACTAAGCATTACTTACCTTTAACTAGCTATCATCATTTATTAAACAACAAGTATCTTGATTACTGGCAGACGACTTCTACCTTTTGAGATGCCCTACGAAACCGGTTTAATTGAAATAAAATCTTAGTATGGTTAAAGTGAAATAAAATCTTAGAATAGTTGCTCTGAGTGAGCTCCACAGAATACGATACTGTTAATTTCTCAAGAACAGGGGAGCAAGCAAGCAAGAACTCAATCAACTTCAGCTCTGGACCAGTAGGTCCAGTACCACTTGAGATAATGACTATAGCACATCGGAGGTGGTTTAATGTACAATCTGGATTGAACTCCAAAACACGCGCATCCAGATTAACACTTGTTTTCACCTAAGAAATGACAAGAAAAATTTCAGCATATTTACAACTATGATCTAGTATTTAAAATCCCAAACTACAGGACATAGCATGTGGAAAGAAGCCAATAGTACTTAGTGTTACTCTTACTAGTTATTTAGTATCACTAAGGAAATAAACATATATATCATTCGTAAACAATAATTGTTTCCTCTAGATTTATGAGGATAACAAAGTAAGGGAATTTGATTCCGTTTCCCACAACCCATAACAAACAAATGGTAACGGCATTGTTTTGCCATGACATTTCCTATGCTAGTTTTTAGAGATACCAAACATCCTCAACGAGTTAAGTAATTTTGTATTAAAAAAACATAATATTTTATGCCGACTGTTTGACAAGCTAATTTTATTATTGACTTGTTATAATTGTTTTAGTTACACATAATAGAAAGGAATCATCGATTTGATCCAAACCATACTTTGAATCTCAATTACATTTTAGGTACTTGGGTCCTGAAGACCTCAACATTAGACTAGGATACCGAGCATTGACAACGATGGAAAATTTTCTTAATAGCCTATGACAGTTGAACATAGTGTGTGTGACAGTAGTATATAAGGCTGTGTATCTTAGTGAATACTACAGAAAGAGATAGAGGATCCTAGCACTAGATAAAAGAGTTACTTACCGAGATTTTAAGTATCTCAATGCTAGAAAAATTCTGCATACAGCTAAACAAAGACGAAAAATCATCCAGGTTATCCATTTGAAGCGCTAGAAACTCCAGATTCCTCAGTCCCTCAAAAATACTATGGAGACTCCGTTCTTTAAACAAAATCTGCAGCCAAATCATGTGCAAAAACAAAGAATTAATACCGAAACAAAAAAAAAGGAGATTAATTCTTTATCAATCATCCAACTATCCAAGCGCCACTTACCTTACAAAACAAACCGCTTAAGGTAAGTGTTTCAAGTTTACTCGACCTTGCAAGAACTTTCAGCACATCACTTAAGTTGGCCTTGTCACTATTCTTTACCAATTTCATATAAATTGAAGCTGACACAACAAGATTCTCACAACTTTTCAATTCAAGAGACTTGAATGCAAAATCAAGAATCAAGTTCTGGAGGCTAGGAGCATCAATAACAATATTCATGTTCTCCATAGCATAGCTCTTTGTCATTAATAATTTTTTCAGTACAGGGCAATTGGCTATTAGTTTTTTGACATCTCTCTCGCTTAAATTGAATCTGTGAAGCTCAAGGCTCGCCAGTTTTGCAAAGCCGGTGAAATTAGGAGGAAGGCTGAAACAGCAGCTTGAAAGCTTCAACTTTTCCAAACCTCTACACGAGAAGAGATGGGAGCTGAGCCTAGTACCCAATCTCTTCCGACCATTATAAAGGCTAAACTCCCTAAGACCATTTCTTGAAAGATAGGATATCCATGAAGCAAAATTTATAAAGGATGTCAGAGGAGGAAGTTTCATTGAGAACCTGATAATGGGACCTTCATGTTGAAGGAGAATTCTGTTCAAATTATCAAAATAACTCAAGAGATCTGGCAAACTCCTAAAAGTGGAGACATCAAAAACAAGATGGGGGATTGAAGTCCAAATGCCTAGCCACTTGTGCGAGAGCAAGCTCATTCGTGCAGCATCCTTGAGGGGCAACCACTCCATGATTTTGTGTAATGCATCCGTTGGCAAATCGCTAATTAGGTCGCATTGAGTTTCAAGGTTCCTCCTTTTCATGGACCCGCTAGGATCCATATAAGCTTTAACTGCCAAGGATTTTTCTTCACTCAATTCAAATCCTGTATGATAACAGATTTGATAATTCAAAACTAATCCATCATGAATTTGTCATACAAATACAGCGTGTTTGGATCCTCTAGATATTAAACTAGTAGAGTTTGGCAAATAAAAGTAAATCTAGGCAAACCCAAATTGAGCATACTTGGACATCAAGTCACAATGTGTGTAATTGCGGAAAAAAAATAAAGAATAAACAAGTCTGATTCTTCCTCCGTATTTTTTTAGATGCAACACTTTTTCAAATGTATCAAGAGAGCGATTTAGCCATCTAGGGTGTAAATGAATCAATCTTTCAACGAATTTTAATACTAAGATTATATATGATTTGTCTTAAAATTTTGTTCACTAATTTACTCATTTACACCGTAAAACCACTGCCTTACTATGCCACCTGTCAAATTCTAATGAAAAATATTCCCTCCAAAACTAATTATGACATCACTTTTCTTCTAATTTTAATTATTTCAAGTTTCAAGGCTAATTAAAAATGTTTCATAACCTATTTAATGATAATATGAGTATATGGCTACACTTTCTCCATAAAAAAAACAAAAGTTATGCTAAATACAGCACTAATGGTTACATATAAGAAATAAATACATTACATAAAATGGCAATAAGTTGTAAAATCAAGACCAGAACTATACACTAATCAATGTAAAAAAAATGATCAATTATTGCATATTATTTCCATTTTTAACTTTTTATATGTAGCCTTAAGGGTTGCACATAGCTTTTTACTAAAAATAATGTAAATAATTCATACTTAAAATTCATGAAATAATTATTCAATCCTAATCATGAAATCTAATTAAATTTCTATATTATATTACATGATTGAATTATCAAATTTAAATAGAATTATCTAGTTATCTTGAAAATAATGCGGTAATCAATCATAAAAAACGAGCAAGAGCACAAGAACCCGATCACGAGAACTACACGGCCAACCAAAACGAAAAACACAAACCATTCGTCCACTATGCACCGCCACCACCACGGCTTCACCACTTGTTCACTCGACCACCACACGACCACCATACCACGCGAGCACGACCACCACGCACCACCGCTGCACAGCCTGCCACGGATTGAACCCAGCCACGGACAACCCCCTAAAAGCACGATCCACCTTGCACGGCTATGCACGAACACAACCCAAAACCCACATGTCTTCAACCGCGAACCACCGTGAGCGCCACCACGGACCACCGTCACGAAACCCACGAACTCGAATACCCAATCACGAACGAACGATCTTGAACAGAATTGTTGGTATATTATTTGTGTTTAATCACTTAAAGAACAATGGGAGATGAATCTTTAAGTTTTGGATGAAAAAGATGACAAACACAATGGTGGAATTTTTTTGTGGGTTATGCGTGTGAAAGTGAGAGATGGAGTTTTGTGTTTGAGTTAATTGTGTGAGTAAGGATGATCAAATGACCAAAAGATCCTTATGTTCACTAACACTAACTATAAATAGAGTTTGTTAGGTGTGAACACAAAAGAAGTGACAAGAGGAGAAAAAGAGAGGGGGCCGATTTTGGTGAGGGGCAAATGGGCCAACTTGTGCAAGTGGGCCACTTGCACTTAAGCATGCCTAAACATGATTAATTTTGGACTTGGTCAAAATTAAATACTACCTCTGTTCCAAAAAAACCGCAACAATTGTTATGACACGGACTCTTAGGCATTTTTTGTTTTGGGTAATTAGAAAATGTGAAGGGTAGTTGATTAAAATAAATGGAGAGAAAAGTGGGGACAATTAAAGGAGTTGTGAGAGAGAGTGGGGACAATTAAAGAATTGGAGAGAGAAAAGGTGGGGACAAATAAAGAATTAGTAAGGGTATTTATGTCTTTTAAGTAGCAATAGTTTACTATATAAGGAAAATAAAAATTTGTTGCATTTATTATGAAACATCCAAAAATGGAAACTGTTGCGTTTTTTTTTGGAATGGAGGAAGTATTTAGAAATTAAATATCCCAAATACAACACTAATGCAACAATTCAACATAAAAATCAATACCCAAAATTTGGGATATTACACTGATACTGGACAGACTATCCATGGCTAGAGGATAACCCTGTCATAAGGCAAATCTGACGCAGTTGCTATAGTTCGTATCACCTTATCATAGACATCAACCATAGCACGACCCTATAATGTAAATTTTAAATGATATAAAATGTTAGTATAATACAAACAATATATGTAATGTAAATATAGTAAATAAAAATATTTCATACCAGTAATAAGCTTGTATAAGCAGGCTGGTAGTAGCTCGGTGCCCGCCGTCCGGAAGTACCACTAATGAGGAGCTTAGTAATATAATGATAGTTATGATACCATGTCATGTAGTCGTCCATGAGTAGGGATGCACCACCCAATGGTGTACCCTGCCTGCACAACGAATTCCTCTCGCTAGCTCCACTCCTCAATGTATCTTGAATGCACTTGCGGCCAATTACTCTGAGCTCTCCGGTATTTTTTAAGTAGAAGATCATCAGTGTCAACTGCTATAGGGATCGACTGGACGAATCCAAGCTGCCTCAAGACTCGATCTGGGTAATGAAACTCCACAATGTTGAAGTAAATAAGGGGCACTATGCTCCTCCACACATGCCAGTCAGACCTACAAATCTCCGGAAGTACCTCAAGAAGACAAGAACGGAGTCAGTGTATGTCTTCCATATCATCTATATATTAAATTAAGTTGTTAGGTTATATTAGTTTGAATTGTATTAGAGATCAAAAAATATATAATTGGGTAATAAAACATACATGATCATCTCGCTGGTGGCCGGGTCCAAGGCATCCCGGTAATAAGGCAAACCAGTCGCACTATGAGCAGTGGTAAAATAAACGTGTAGCCAACTGCAAATATGTAAAAAAAAACTCATAAATCAAAACCAAATGCAAAACAATGTATAAGTGAAAATCAAATGAAATCAATTTACTTTACCTGCATGCCAATGAATCCACACCCCGGACATGTTGGGACCTAAGCGGGTAATCTAAGTCTTCCTACTCTTGTGATGGGTCTCAGGGCCTAGTAATGTCTGGTCATGCAATATAGATGTGCTCCTAAGACCATAGCTGTCTGAGGATAAGAGCCCCAACCATCTCCCGTGCTCCACTCCTGCACGATCGACATATATGACAGTATAGAAAAGCAAGAGTGGCTGAACCCCTGCTGTACGTTGAAGCTATGTCCCAATCCCTGAGTATAGGAAGGTAGTACAACGACACTGAGTCACCACTCTTGTCCACAAACAAGATAGATCTCATCATCGCCAAGATGTACGCTCAGGCATGTCGCTGAACTAGCTTAGTATGTCGTTAAAATCTATATAAAGACCTTCAGAGTCATCGTTTGATACACAAGTAATTTAATATGAGGCCGCCAACCAATTAATCTCCTTTTATTTAAGTTATTTATTTTCCATTTGTATCGTTGAAATTGTAAATTTTATTTTCCACACTCTTGTACTCATGTAATCGTCTCAAGAATAGTGGGATATTTATTGCTTTCATCACTTAGATTAAAAATAATGCGGACTAAATAAAAGCTCGGCAAAATATAGAATCCAGATGAATAATTAGAAACCTTTTTCTAGGTTTATTTGTTTTATTTTATTTTATTTATATAAATTAATCACCTAGGTTTAGGGTTTAGTTTAGATATAGTTTTAGATTCAATAATAAAAGACCGGAAAATTGTGCAAATCACTTTAAATCAAGATTAGTTTTAGGTAAATCAGTTTTAGGATATAAAATTGATTAAATCCAAAGTGACCACCTAAAATAAATTAGGATTATGTGTGCATTTAAATTAAATAAAACCCTCCTAGTAATCCCTATGTGTCTTTAGTCAATTTTTTCAATCCGGAAATATGAAATGTTATTCGGTTTAATAAAAATGAAATCACAAATGAGATCAAATAAAGGCCACTAGATGCGGGGGGACTTTGTGACCCACTTAGTCCTTACCCTCGTCCCCGAGTCCAGAACTGGTGACCGGCCTATTCAATGTAGTCATTAAGTTGTCGACCATATGATTAACCGGGATTCGTGTATCCCTAAAAAAGGCACGATGGCGACTTCTTTACTATGCGCACGTGTCCCCCTCATCTTTTTGGGACCGCTCAACTCTTTTTTGATATGGCCCTTCGTGCTTCTTTGGAGCGCATTGTCACTGCTTCGGGACCTGGTTTTGGTGACTGGCAATGGCGGCTTGCTACCTTACCTTTTGCATGTGGAGGTTTGGATGTTTATTCTGCATGCGATGTTCTTCATTATGCTTTTCTTGCGTCGCGTCTACAATCTTCTAACTTGCAGGCTACCCTTCTTTGGCTTTCTGGTGTTCATGGTCGTGGTCAAGACTTCGATGAGGCGTTGGGACTTTTTAACAGGACTGTGGAGAATGATATTTCGAGTAACCCTAGTGAGATCGCTGCCCCCAAGCTTATGATGAAATTGGCAGGCAGATATTTCACAAAGGTTATTGAATCTGCAGAATCCATTTTCTCCTTGTCTCATCATCAGGTAGATATATGGAAATCCCAACAGGGGGATCATGTCTCTGATTGGATCCGGGTGGCCCCGATCTCAGGTTTAGGCCAGACTATGAACGGTAAGGCTTACTGTTCGGTTCTTTGTTACCGGATGGGTGTTCCAATGTTCTCCTTTTCGGCACCGTGTTCAGCATGTTCGCGAGTTTTTGATGGGGACATTTTTGGCGATCATGCTGTGTCTTGTGCCGGAATGGTTGAAATTAAACATCGTCATAATGTTGTGCGTGATACCCTTCTTGATATTTGTTTTCGGTCTGGTATTTCTGCTCGCAAAGAGGTTGATGTTGGGTTGGTCAGCAGGATTAACGGTGCTCTTCGTCCAGCGAATGTGTTGTTGTATTCTTGGACCAACGGCCTTGATGTTTGTGTTGACTTGACAGGATCTTCACCTTTGACTCAATACGGGTTGTCTGACTTCGCTCCTGGTCGTGTTGTGGCAGTGGCGGCACAGCGAAAGCGAGACAAGTATGCGGCACGTAATTCGACTATTGGCTACGGTTTCCTTCCTTTCTCCTTTTGTTCCTTGGGGGAATTAGAGAAGGAGGTCGTCGCTCTTCTCAAGCGGATCCAAGCGTTCTCCAAGGCTCAGGATATTGGAGCATATGTTGCTGCCCACATTTTCTCCAGAATAGGATTCGTTATAGCTAGAGGAGTGGTGGCCCAGATTGTTTCTCGGCTCCCCTCTAACTTCTTGTAGTTCTTTGGATATTGTAGTTTATAATAATAATAATAATAATAATAATAATAATAATAATAATAATAATAATAATAATAATAATAATAATAATAATAATAATAATAATAATAATAGCAATTTTTTCTTTAAAATCATTAATCCAAAAATTAATCCAAAAGTGAGAAATCATTATTTTAAAAGTTAAATATTTATTTTAAAAATATTTAAAATTTATTTCAAAAATTAAGGAGAGAGAATTAAAATTTCAAATTAATCATTATTTAAAATCATTAATGCAAAAGTTAAATTTTTTATTTCAGTTCAATTCAGCACAATTCAGTTCAATTCAGTTCAACACAATTCAGTTCAGTTCAGTTCTGCTGTATTAAGTAAACGAGCCCTAAAAACAAAAAGTAACTGCTTGAAAAAGAATAAAAATTACAATAAAAGGAATCCAACTACCATATACCTACAATATCAAACTTCTTGAAGATAGAAATTAAAAAAAAAAACCTACTTTCGTTTTTTTTTTTTTTTTGGTAAGTTAAAAGCTTATATAACACAAAACTCCAACCATACAACCTACACTCCTGTTCAAGCAGGGGGACAAAAGTAATTACAAAACAATTACTCAATCCATCTTAGAATCCTACCACCTATTGGCATTAACTGCTTAAATATAGCTATTACACGGTCTTTAACAAACCAAATGGCATTCTCATGTTTATCAATCCTCTTGTTCCATAAAGCATTGTTACGTTGAATCCAACATTGATATCCTAAAGCCATCAAAGCAGTAGCAATAAACTGCTGCTCTACCTTGGAGTGGCAGCTCTTTCTTCTGCTCCATATCAAAAGCCTTTGCAGAGGTACTGGTCTTATTCCTAGCCAATTGCAGATACCATCCACACATCTGCTTGAGTAAGCACATGTCCTAAAGAGGTGCAGGTGGTCCTCAGGAGCTAGACCACATAATAGGCATAGGTCATCATCAACAAGGCCAATCCTAAGAAGTCTAGACTTAGTTTACAGCCTCTCCAACATGCATAACCACATAATGAATCTATGCTTAGGCTGAGCAACTCTATTCCAAACCACATAGCCCCACTAATAACTTAGGAAGCGCCCCCCTTAGCAAGGTATAAATCTTGTTGATAGAGTAACTAGAGGTTGTTAGGGGAATCAGATGGTGCTTCAACTCACTCTTCACCTTACATAACACCTTCACTATCCAACTAGCAGCTTGTGGTGGGGAAAAATCCCACCAGTCATTATCCTTAATGTATGTGTTGTGAATCCACTTGACCCAAAGACAATCTGTCTTCTTGGCTATATCCCACACCAACTTCCCCGCAGCAACTTTGTTCCAAGTAATAACATCCTTAATCCCCAAACCACCAGAACTTCTAGGCTTGCAGACATGATCCCAAGCCACATAACCAGGTCTGCCAGTGTCCCATATGCCATGCCATAAGTAATTCCTACAAATATCTATGATCCTCTCCATTATCTTCCCTGAAATAATAATAATAATCTGAGCCCAGTAGGTATGCAAACTCATCAGGACAGAATTAACAAGCTGCATTCTTGCTGCAAAAGAGAGATTTCTGCTACTCCAGTTATCTTATTGATCAGAGCTTCACAATCTGAGATTTTAATTCTTTTAGAAGAGATAGGCAGGCCATGGTACCTAAAAGGAAACCTTCCTAATTTGAAACCTGTAGCTGTGGCAATGGAGGATGTAACATCCACAGAAACCCCACTGATGAACATGTCAGACTTCTCTTTGTTAGCCTCTAGACCAGAGGACTTGGAGAACAGAGACAGCCCCTGAAGCAAAAATTCAATGGATCTAGGTTCTCCTTTGCAAAATAAAAGTAAGTCATTTGCAAAGCACAAGACATTCAGCCCCATACTCTTGCACCTGGGATGGAATCTAAATTCTTGCTTATTGGCAATGATTTTCATGATTCTAGTCAAGTAATCCATAACTAAGACAAAAATCAAGGGGGACATGGGATCCCCTTGTCTAAGCCCCCTTTTGGCCTTTAAGACTCCAGTTGGATAACCATTCAGCACAAGAGTGAAAGATGGGGTAGTGACACACTCCATAATCACCTTAATAAAAGCCTCAGGGAACCCCAGATGAATAAGCAGCTCTTCCACAAAATTCCACTCTATGGAATCATAAGCCTTCCTCAGGTCAATTTTCATTAAGCAACCATTAGGACCATTCCTTCTTCTATAGTGCGTCACCAAATCTTCACAGATAAGGATGTTGTGGACAATGCTCCTCCCTTCAATAAAAGCACCTTGATTTTGGGAAACAGGAAACAAAATCAGGAAGAACCTTTTTAAGCCTAGAGCAAATAAGCTTGGTGATCACCTTATACAGCACATTGCAACATGCAATTGGCCTATTTTCAGAAACATTTTTTGGACATTGAGCTTTAGGGACTAGGGTCATAGCAATCATATTGATTTCCTTGAGAAGCTTGCCACTACTAATAAAAAAAGCTCCGGAACAGCCTTTACAACATCCTTCCCTACCCTTCCCCAAGCAACTTTGTAAAAACCACTAGAGAAACCATCAATGCTAGGAGCCTTGTTTCTAGGGATTGACCATAGAGCACTTTTAACTTCTTCTTCAGTGAACCTTAGATTCAGCATATCGTGGTGAGAAGAGTCAAGAACTTTCCCCAACCTGATCACATCAGGATAAATTTCCACCCTATCATTGTTCTGTGACCCCAAGAGGTCCTTAGAGAACTTAGTAAAAGCCTCCTCTACAGTCTTGGGTGTAGAACACCACTGCCCATCACTGCCAAAAATGGAAAGAACTTTGTTTTGCTTCTATCTACTCTTAATATTCTGGTAGAACATCTTTGTATTGTCATCACCATAACAGATCCAATCAGCTTTGGCTTTCTGTCTCAGAACAACATTGAGCTCCATATTTTTCTGATTAAAAGCCCTCCTCTTCACCACTTCATCATGAATACAATCAATGTCCCAAGGACACCTTTGGACTTCCTCTTTAGCCTTCATCAACTCTAAGTGAGCTTTGAAAACCTCCTCATGAAGATCACCAAAGTAGCTTCTATTCAACTCTTTCAAAGCCTTCTTCAACCCCCTAAGTTTATCCATAATTTTATATTGCATATGGCCATAAACAACCAAATCCCAAGCCTGATCCACCATAGGATGGAATCTTTCATGCTTGCACCAAACATCAAAAAACTTAAAAGGCTTCTTCCCAGCTTTGGTCTTATGCATACAAACCACAGCTGGACAATGGTCAAAGGTTCCCTCTAGAAAGAAGATAACATTAACATCAGAGAAGACATCCATCCAAAGATCATTGCCCAGCACCCTATCCAACTTAGAGAAAACCCTACTTTCCCTATCTTGTCTATTAGTCCAAGTAAAGTACCTCCCCACATAAGGAATGTCCCCCAAACCTGCATCAACCAAACATTGTCTCATAGGTCTCAATTCACCCTCCCTTACAAGCCTTCCAATCCTTTCCTCATTAGAAATAATAGCATTAAAGTCCCCCATGCAAACCCATGGAAGATTTTGAAGGCTATAGCTTGATCTCAAGGAACCCCATAGAGTTTCCCTTTCACCCCTATCATTGCTTCCATACACAAAAGTGCATAGAAACTGCCCTTGAAGAGGTTTAGGCTGAACCAAGCAGTGAATGCACTGCTCATTCATGTCAAAAATATTAACATCAAATTTTGTAGAGTCCCAACCCACCATTATTGTAACGACCAAATTTTTGGGCCGTAAAATTTAGTGTAAAATTAAGCCTTTAAGCCCAAACTATCTAAATTGGGCCCAATGACTTAATTTTGTATTTGATCAAGCCTAAACCGAAACCCATGAAATCCCCCCTAGTCGGCCCTTCCCATTGTTTTTCCCCACTTCACTTCTAAACCTCCTCCTAAAATTTAGTAACCCCCTCCTAAAATCTAGTAGCCTTCTCCTATTTCCTAGTAAACCTAATCTATTAATACCCCAAGCTACATCTTTTAACCCCCTATTCTCATAATTCAACAAAGCAATCTAAACTCTCTCCCTCTCTTGGTACCTACTAAACCAAATACGACAAGTAGTGGGGTCCTGAGCTAAGCCTTGGCTAAACCTTGGAAATCCTAATGCCATAATGCCTTTCAAATCCTCCTCCCTTATGATACACCAGATCCGGCTGAGTTATTGATAGAGTGAATAGATCTGCCATTTCTTGAAATTTCTCTTCGGATTCAAAATCATGGTGTAATATGTATCCCCCGGCCACAAGGCCAAATCTTACCCAATCTATTTTCTTTCCAACTTCTTGTTTACTCAATCTAACTAACTTCAACCCTTTTTGCAAATTATATAGACCTTCGTGCTAGTGAACCGTGTGGAGGTGCTTTGGCCAAGCGTGGAGGAGTGTGAATCGTGAGGTGTTGGGCGTGATTTTGATTGCTAGTATTCCTATAGGTAACTAGCTTTTCTACTTAGGATTAGGATTGAATTACATAGGATGATTGGGTTAGATAGAGTCGGTATCGTTGTTGTTGTTATGCGTGAATGTCCGAATGGTATAGGGTGTTTAGTTTCGATTTCTTTCTTGTTATTTGATGATTCTTGATTAATCTTTTCATGATTTGTTGTTCTATGATCTTGCCTTGAAATTCTTGTATGATTATCTTTGTAAAGCTATGATTCCATGTTCGATTCTTGATCAGAATTATGGGTGTATTGATAAGTGGTATTTAAAGTATGGATTTTTATTTCGTTTTATGCTTGAACTTCAAGAATCTTGATGAATCTTTTCAAGTTATTTTGTTATTGAATCTTGTATGGTGATTTCACGTGAATCTTGATGCATATTGATTAGTTCTTGAATCGTTCTTTGCTTCTTGTTCTAGGCATGTAGTTATGGTGATCAAAGGCTTGATTTTTATCTCTTGTTTTGTTATTTAATCATGACGAATCTTGTTATATTTAATTCCTGATTAGAGTTTTAACCTTTCATGAAGATTGCATTTGTTTTTAGTTTGAACCTTGTAGAATCTTGTTGTTCTTTGTTCATCATGGTGCGTGTATGTATGATTGTATAAAGGAATGATTTTTCTTTGATTTCATTTCTTGAATCCATGTTAAGTTTGAAAGAATAAAAGTTGGATTTTTAATTGTTTAAACACTCGCCAACTTGGTCCTAGAAGACCAAGATTGGATCTTTATTTTGTTCTTTGAATTTCTTGATCATGTTCTTTGAAAGTTTGAACCTTTATGTTATTTTATGAATCTTGTCGTTCGTTGTATGAATTGTTGCTTGAAACCTGGAATTATGATTTCATGTCGTTTGGTGTTCTGCGTGTAGCATTCGAACCTTGCCCTTGAGAACCGTGTGGTTCATGTCTCTTGGGCCAAGTTCGAATCCCAACGGACCCTCTTAATGTGTGTTGCCTGATCTCCCGTGTTTTAATTGTATGGTTGATGAACTAGTCGTTAGCCGATGGAATAATAATTTGATGGCTATGATGTGTGTGGTTGAACTTGGTTTCGTTTTATGAACTTGATGGTGTCTTGAGTCTTTGTCAAAGTCTTGTTGTGTCTATCGGTTTATCTGTGATAAACTGAGCGGGTCTATCAGCTCATTGGTGATGAACTGAGCGGGGCATGTTTGTTTGTTTGTTGGTCTTATCTTGTCTATCGGTTGAAGACTGAGCGGGTCGTGTCTATCGATTTATCTGTGATAAATTGAGCGGGTCTATCGGTTCATCGGTGATGAACTGAGCGGGGCATGTTATCGGTTGTAGACCGGGCGAAGTCTTGTTGCTGTTTTATGAATTGAACTTGTGAAACGTGTGTGTTGATCTATGATGCATATGTTATGATTCTGTTATGTTTACTGATTTATGATGAAAGTTGTGTTCCGCTGCTTAACTCTGATGTTGGATTTGGTTGTTTATTATGAACGTTGTTGTACGTCATGCTTCTGTGTTTCTAATCTATTATTTTATGTAATGTGGTTCTACTTCTAAGTAAGACAGTCTAGTTACTCGCCACTGACGGCGGACTCCCCATTTTCATTTTGCAGGTGAGCAGAATGAAGTTTAGAGTCGGTTTGAGAGTTGGACAAGTGTTCTAGGCTCCTATTTATTTTCCCTGTTTTTAATAGTTTTAGTTCTTTCGTGAGTTGTAGTACTCGGATTTGGGTTTGGTTTATTAGGTTAATTTCCTATAACGTTTGGGTTTCATCATCAATAATAATATTTATCATTTTTCCATGGGTTTTAGTTATATTCTTGTCATTAAATCGATTGGTAATTACCTGTTTACGACGTCATCACCGCTAACGTCGTTGCTCGAAATACAGGTCGTTACAATTATCCTCCCTCCAGGGTGACAAGAAAGGTTAGTAGTGAAGCACCAACCAGGACAAACTCTGAGGTACAAGGAGCCCAAGTTAGGGGCCTTAACCTTAGTCTCTAGAAGGCCAAAAAGGGACACATCATGTGAATGAATGAAATTCCTCACATCCACCTGTTTATGTACCTTATTCAACCCTCTAGTGTTCCAACAAAGAATGTTATCCATTCACAATAGGGGGGTATCAGGAGGAATAACCTCCTCAGTCCTAACACCATCCTGATCTCCCACCTCCTCCTCCAAGACAGTACTCAGGCAGTCAAAAAAATTGCCAGTAGTAGTATCAGCAGTAGTACCAACAGCTTTAACTACATTCTTCCTAAGCATATGCTGAAATCCATCCTCATCCGATCCTTATGAATGGCAGTCTTTGCCTTAGGAACCCAAACTTGATTCTGCTTCTTAATGCATTTGTCCTCCCCATGACCAAACCCTTTACATTTAGAGCATTGTACGGGAATCCACACATACTCAACCATCTGCTCAACAAGTACATCCTTCTCATTCACAAATTCGAGAGAACCCCTCAGCCCTTAGAAGAATCTTAACTTTCGTTTTTTAATAGCTGCAACAAATGAGTTTTTTTTTTATGATTTATAAAAAAATTCATTTGTTGCAACTATTCAAAATTGGAGGAAGTAGAAATAATTCGTATAAGCAACACAACTACCAAAACAACCAAACAACAATAAAGTGGTGATTCATTGCCAAAAGAAAAAAAAAAAAAAAAGGAACAAAGTGATAATTGAAGGAAAAGCACAACGCTAAAAGCAAGAAAAACATTGTGCTAATTGAATGAACAACATAGTGCTAATTGTAAGAAAAACACAACATTAAGACCTAAAAAAAGGATGAAACCCAAACATGAGTATTTGATTCAAACTAGTCAGATATATTTTGAGTTGTGGATTAATGGTTTCATAGTTTGTCCTATTATTTAGGAGTTGTTTTTAGTGGGTTAGTTTTAAGGTTAAATATGATTTTTAGTTGCTTACTCTTAGGAACTTCTAGTTTTAATTTTGCTATATATATAATTCTCTTGTACTTGATTATTAGTATGCAATTAAGTTAAATCAACTTTTTCCCTAAAAAAAACTATCAAAAAGACCTAAAAGAACAAGGTGAACAACGAAAAACTTGACCTAGAAGGAGGATGGCCATCGGCAGAGGCTCACCGTAGCCTTAGGTTGTCAAAGAGCAGCGTTAATTTGGACTGGACTGAGACGATTAGTCAAGGGCATCCTAACTTTGGCTATCTTCTTTCTAGTGGTCTTTGCTCAGTAGATTTCAACTTTTTTAAAAAAATTTAATACATTTAAATGTAACTCCCTTGATAAACTACAACCAATTTATTAGACAACTCCCCAATTCATATCTCATTAGGCTCTCCCCTCTCTCCACAATTCCACAATATAATTATATAAACATACTTTCTTTTAAAAAAAAATTGATGATGTAAGTGGTACTCGAGTTTTATTTGGCCCTATAGTATACCACTCAATCCAATTTGGCCCTATTGTAAATCACAGCCCAACACCTTAGGGTTGACGTTCACAAGGCTTAACCAATAAACTAAGACTTGTACCTCAAATATACATCCTACACAAAAAGACAAAAACATAGGCAATTTCCAATTCCCCACACTTGTATATCTAAAAAGTACTCCCTCCGTCCAAAAAAAACTGCTCCATTAGGGTTTGGGGTGAGATTTTTGTTGGGACCTACTTTTGTGAAAAGTAAAGGTAAAAGTATAAAGTTTGAAATAAAGGTAGGTAAAAAATAGTGGGTATTAGTGGTAACCGGTAAGTACTAGTATAAATGTAAAGTTGTATGTGGACCATTTACCAAAAAAAGAAATGGAGCATTTATTTTAGGACGGATGAAAAAGGAAAGTGGAGCAGTTATTGGGGACGGAACAATATCATTTTTGTGATTTTGTTGAAAATATATTCCCTAAACAGTAAACACCCCCTAAAAAAGTTGGTGGCCTAAATTCCTGCCTATAAAATTGCTCAAAATTACGATAAAATGCCATGTGATGTGATATACTTGTTAGATATGTAATTGTGAGGACTCGGATGTCGTCAAGCTTACAAAGAGAAACGAAATATTAGATCCGAAGATTGTACACTGAAGGGTCCAAATATGTTATCAACAAAAGCTCTAACACTTCCAAAATCAACTATTTAATTGCTCGTTTCCAACTCTTAAATCAATAGTTTTTCAGTACAAAACTTGGATGCAGTTCACTACCAAAACAATTCATGGATTATTGAAGCCCTAAAGTGCCTATAGTAATCACTAAGCTTATATGGTTAAACCTTGTTGACCTGCAGCAGCTGCAGCTTTAGCAGTTGCCTTCTCCACAACAATTGCCTGAGTAGTCAATACCATTCCTGCAACAGAGGCGGCATTCTGCAGCGCACATCTTGTTACCTTAGCAGGGTCAATAACTCCCGATTCAATCAAGTTCTCGTATGTATCGGTCATTGCGTTGTAACCAATCTCCCATTCGCTCGACATCACCTTCTCTACAACCACTTCACCTTCAACCCCAGCATTGTCAGCAATTAGTGATGCCGGTGATACAAGTGCCTGCACCAATAAATAAAAGCATATTATAATCAGCAAAAACATTACAAAAAATTTTATTAATAATAATAATAACAACAATAAGAGTCAGTCCAACTAGGGTGAATAACTTAACAAATGGGTCATTTGGCAACAGAAAACACATTTCAAATGGCTATATTTTAGTATTTACAAAGTGAGACCACATCGTTGAGGATTATTTTAGCTCTATCTCTTGCACAAGATGAAAAAAAGTCTCATAACTTTTTGTGTTGGTGAGACATAGTATAGTTGACATACAAATAAATTATTGGGATGATTTGAGATTGAGGAAACTTTTCCCACCCTTAAGGTGGGTGAATCACTCCAGAATACCTCAATCACTCCAATCTCCATACTTCATACATTAACGGCATGTTTGGTTGTTGGTAATAAATTGTGGTAATGGTAATGGATTTAAAGTGTAATTTGTTAAGAAAAAACTTCAAAATTCTCATGGAAAACATATTTTTCATTCTCAAACTTGAAATTTTTTCTTATTTTTCATTACCATCCATTACCACGTGAAAGGGTGGTATTAGATGGGAATAAATATTTGTGAAGAAAATTAGATAAATTGGAGTTAAAGTAGCACCACCATGGGAATGAATTTATAACTAGATTTGGAAGGAAAATCAAAATTCATTTCCATTACCTCCAATTATAACCGGCTACAAAAAGGGGCCGTTAGGGTATATTTAGGGGGTGTTTGATTCATTAGATTGGAATAAATTGGTATGGAATCTCATAACACATAAGTATGCAATTATGGATTCTAAAACCCATACTAGTTTAAACTTTAAAGTTTGGTTTTATGATTGGAATGGATTCTAAACTTCATTAATATAATGGATTATGAATCTTAGTAGGAGGTGGGTATGAGATTCTATGGGGATAGAATGGAGTTAAAACCTGTTGGCTATGAAATTCCATAGTTTAAAAGCTCAACCAAACAAAAAAATAGATGGAATGGAGTTAGAACCCATTCCAATTCATTAAAAATTACACAAGGTTAAAGAGGACATTCAGGAAAAAAAGGGAATGAATGAATTTATATGTTAATTTGGCAGGAAAATATTCATTCCCATGGTGCTAGCTTGCTTCTAATTCATCTAATTTTCTTCACAATTATCCATTCTCGTCCAATAGTAATGGATGATAATAGAAAATATGAAGAAAATTCAAGCTTGAGATTGCAAATTTGTTTCCATATAGATTATAAGGTTTCTTTACTTGCTATATTATACTTTAAGTTCATTCCTATTGTCAAAATTTATGACCAACAATCAAACTGACCATTAAAGCAGCTAAAGTCTAATCTTCATCCTACATAAATTAAAGAAAATTTTATTTACCTTTTGGACTAAGTCAGCACCCAAACGCTCATCAGTATCCTCCAGCGTTTCCTTGATGGCAGGAACACAAGTTGAAAGATGAACAAGAGCAGCACCACCACCAGGCACAATGCCTTCCTCTATGGCGGCAAAAGTTGCATTCTTAGCATCCTCAATTCGCAATTTACGGTCCTCAAGCTCAGTCTCGGTGGCTGCACCAACCTTAATGACAGCAACACCTCCAGACAGCTTTGCAATTCTCTCAGCAAGCTTCTCAGAATCGTAAACAGAATCAGTCTCAAACAACTCTTTCTTAAGCTGTGAAATCCTAGCCTGGAGTTCATCTTTAGATGCGGCATCAGCAATGAGGGTGGTGGAATCCTTGGTGATTGTCACCTTCCTTGCCAAACCAAGCTGCTCAACAGATGTATCCTCAAGCTTCAATCCCAAATCACTGGCCTGAAACTCCGCACCTGATTAATACAAGTCACATGGATTAGTAATTAATACTAGCTTACTTGTACTTGGATCCACTAAAAATAATTTACATAATAAAGAATCAGCAATCATAATACAACAATTAAATGGTCAAAACTAAGGTAAAGTCTGGGAGAACATCTGTTATTTTTTGTGCAATCATGATTAACAGTGGTTTAGGCGTTTAGCAAGACCTTTTGGTAATGTCATCTGATAATTACAGCATAGAAAAAGTGTATCTTTTAAATTTTTATGTAATACATCAAAAGAAGGGGAGCACATAATCCACTTTAAGCATATCTCATTCACTGTTCTAGTGTTCTATACTGAAATCGGATTTCTGTTTCATGACATAAAATGCTAGTACAATCAGCTATTAGCCTATTATTTGTTTACATTGAATTTCTGCTTCATGGCATAAAATGCTAGTACAATTAGCTATTAGCCTATTCTTTGTCTATCTTACAAAAAAAAAAAGCCTGTTATTTGTCTAATTCAATAATTCCGGAATTTATTGGTACACTATGTGTCGGTACTTGCACTAATTTCACAGCATTGCATAAAATACATTTAAATACCTGTCAAGATAGCAATATCTTGAAGCATAGCCTTTCTCCTCTCACCAAAACCTGGTGCCTTGATGGCAGCAACTTGGACAATACCACGCAGCTTATTTACAACAAGTGTGGCCAATGCCTCTCCAGTAACATCCTCAGCAATGATGAGCAAAGGAGCTCTCATTTGAGTGGTCTTTTCCAACAACGGGATTATATCTTTTATTGCAGCAATCTTCTGGTCAGTTATCAACACTCTTGCATTTTCAAATTCAACAATTGACTTTTCAGGGTTTGTTACGAACTGTGGTGAGACATACCCTCGATCAATCTGCAAGACAAGAGACAACCCTAAATACATATATATACGAATTCAGTACCAGCAAATGCTAGACTTTGAATAGTACTCCGTAGTTTATAAGAGCCACTAACCTCCATTCCTTCTTCAACTTCAACAGTAGTCTCAAATGAAGATGATGACTCAATGGATAAAACACCATCTGGTCCAACTTTGTCAATCGCTTCAGCAATCATGGTTCCGATCAATTCATCATTGCCAGCAGAGATAGTAGCAATGGCTGAACACAACAGATGATGACATCAGTACAAGTAAAAAAAAACTACTTTTACATTCACATCAACAAACAAGCTGCAATAGTGGTAAGATGAAATAAAAAAGCAATAGCACCTTGTATGTCTTCTCTTCCATTGACTGGTCTAGCCCTTTTCTCAAGTTCCTCTATTAATCCTTGAATGGTTTTGTCAATCCCTCTTTTTAAAGACACAGGATTAGCACCAGATGTAACACTAAGAAGACCCTGTTTAATAATCTCACGTGCAAGAACCGAGGCAGTTGTCGTTCCATCACCAGCAGAGTCATTGGTCTTACTCGCAACCTTTGATTGAGCAACATAAATGAACACATCTCAGAAATCTTCAGCCATTATAATAAAGTCCATTTTTTTCATAAATTATATACAAGTAAACATTCTACACAATCGAAGAAACAACAGTCATACATACAAAAAAAAAACAATCCTACCTCTCTGATTAAAGCAGCACCTGCATTCTCCATTGCATCGGCCAACTCAATAGCTCTAGCAATAGTAACTCCATCATTAACAACCTTTGGGTTCCCAAACTCATCCAAGACAACATTTCTCCCTGAAAAACAATGAGTAAATAAATAAGCATCAAAAGTTACAATTAAGCCAAAAGGGAATTAGTTGCTCAGCAAAAGCCAGTGTAAAGAGCACATAGCAGCAAATTAACATGCTTCAAAGAACCTAAAAGGCACGCCATACTTAAAAACAAAAACAAAACCATAAAATTAGATAGCTAACTAGAATATCACAATAAATTCACCTTTTCTCCATTACATTGAATTATTCAAACAGTAATCAAAGATGAAATAATTTATGCATTTCTAATCTACAAATTCACCTTGTGCATTCAAACAATCAACAACTAAACAAACTAGTCAATTACGGAAACTAGATATAGGGAAAAAAAACATCAACTAGCTGCTTGAACTAGCTAAAAGAAGAACCAATTTAGAGATTAAAAAGATACCTCTAGGACCAAGAGTAAGCCCGACAGCATCAGCAAGTTTGTCAATACCAGCCTGAAGGGCTGCTCTTGAATTCTGGTCGAAGGCGATATCCTTGGCAGAAGCTCTAACGGAAAACCGCCTGTTCGATGGCTTATAATGAACCTTCTCTGCTAGCTGAGGAATTGCTTTCCTCAACATTCCCTAAAACAACATAATCATATGACCATAAGTATAGGATTTAACAAAGAAAGAACAGCATAGAATTGTTGATTAGGTTATATTTTCTCAATTATAATACACATAACCTCCAAAAAAAAATTGAAAATTTCTTATCAACTCTCAGAAACTTTCTCAATCATATCCATCTAGTTGTTGAATCCACATTTTAACAAACAGGAAAAAGGATAAATGAACTAAAATGCACAAACAATCTATAAAACCAAAAAGAAACGAAACAACCCAATTCATCCAATAGTATATGAAAGTTCAAATATTCAATCTACTAATTGATATTGCAGAAAACCCATTAGACCATAAAATTTAAATTTTTCAGATTGACAATTGACGAACTAAATACAGGAACCATAAACCCAAAACAAGGAGTCATGAATGACACCAAAATAAACAAAGATAACCCAAAAGAGGTAGCTTTAAAAGTGATAAAATGAAGGGAAACAACCAAGTGTAGAAATTGGGAAAAGTAAGAGGATAAAGACAGTACCTTTCTCGGTGAAGAAAAAATGGAAGTGGTAGAAATAGCATTAGCTGAAGCCATTTTTGTTGCGGAGAGAAAAAGAGGGGGAGAGAAAGAGAGAGTGGGTAAGAGATTAGGTGTTGGAATGGTGAGGATAAGGAACGAAGGCTGAAGACAAATAGAGTATAAAAGAGGAAAAGAGGGTTTGAAGGAGTTTTAGGGCTTTAGTAAATTAAGTACTCATTCTACTCAACATTTGAGAGAGAGAGAGTGAAACCAACAACACTGGAGATGAGATTAGAGGTTCCAGAAGGTTCTGCCTTTTCCAGAACCGTTGAGACTCTTTCCTTTGGTTTTGTTTGTTACAAAATGGCTTTGAGACGAGGAATTCCGAATTCCTCACAAACTAACAACTACTTCCTTTTTTTTTTAGTTCTTACATTTTATTATTTTATTTCTTATATATATTTCAAAAGTTTAACAATTGAAGTATATAACATAACATTTTAACGTAAATTTTAGGGGTGATGGGTGTTTTGGATATATATTTTATTATTTTTAAACAAAATTACTAAAATGCCATTGTGGGAAACTTCTGTTTGTTGAGTGATTTGGCATGGTTGGGTATGCTTAGGGCTTTTGAATATGAAAATAGGTTAAACGGGCCTATTTCATCAAAACAATTCAGAGATCAATAATTTAGTATATATGTCGTGTTTATTCGATAGCATGTCAATGCAAACTAAATAAGCAATGTGCATGGAATCGATTGGCACCAATCTGATTCTTATCCATCAAGTCATGATCGGTCTCGGTCAAACTCGGACAGTCTTAAACAATTTTGTGCAAGTTGTAATCAATATTTGTAGGTCAAATTGGTTTTTTCACATATCGTGATCGGTATTCAAGTCAAAATTAATAAGGCCGTTAAGGTTTCAAGTCAAAATTGGTTGGTCAATATTGGGCATGATAATAATGATTATGCTGATGGATGATGATGATGGCAACACGATAAAAGATGAGGAGAATAATCGGTAGGATGAGGAGGAGGATGACGTTGTCGATGTCAATGTTGATAATGGATGATGATGATGTCAAAGATGGATGGTTTAACAACCAAAAATTACTTTTAAAAATTATTATGCTCAATGAATTTGAGGAGACTTAGAGAGTGTTACTGCCAAGTGTGAAAATATTTCGAGAATTTTATAGTACAAACATTGGAAGAATAGTTTACAAAACATAACATTAAAATAATATCTTATAAATAAAATTACACGTTGGACCCACTAGGGTCCATAACAAAACTTAATTAATACCATAGAATAAATCTATAGGAAATTAGGATCTTAGGAAATAGAATTATGTAATGATATGTTTGGATACAAGCATTTCATTTGAAATGATAGATTTGGGCTAAATTACATGTTTGACAAGTAAAAAAAATTGGAATTGGATTTGGCCCAATTCCCAACCCAAATGCTTAACAAGCAAATGTTGTGTATTTCAAATATATAACAAAACCATGTCATTTCAAATTCTCAAAACAACCCAAACAAATAATTGTCATTTGAATTGTAACATTTTAATTTCAAAAATTGAATTTATCAATTTGAAATGAATTCCACATATCCAAACACTGCCTAAAGTTGTTTCATTGACAACAATGTAGGAAATTATACTACATGTTCCGGCCTGTCATAGGCAACAAGCCCAAAAGAAACTGGAAGCCATCACCCCTAAAAAGGCTAGAGTTAGGTATTTGATGGATAAAAGGTAATCAATACGCATATGACATGTGTCACGTGTCAGGCCCCCATGACAGTTGTCACCAACTCAATTTCCACAATTATCGGGAATGCGCGTCTATAAAAAGACCAATCATATATCGCCTGTCAGGTAAGACATCCATTATTCAAAAATCCCAAAACTTTTGGCTCCTTTTCTTTTTGATCTTTGGATTAGGCATCAGAGGGGTGTTCCCAAGTTCCATCAACCGGGTTAGCAAACTTTCCTTAATTTGTAGCCCAAGATTCGAAGAGGAGCATCACAAACACAAAACACACTCGATTAAAGAGAGAAATTCCTGAGTAGGAAGAAATTGACATTGTGTGTAAAGAATGTCACAAAAAACATGGCGAACAACAAGGCTAAGATAAATCGAACAAAGCTTCCCAATGGACATTCTCACACATCTCTTAATCGGCAACAAGAAAATATTGAGGAAAATCAATCCTCAAATCAAGCGAGTAACCAGAATCAAGAATGTCAAGTGACTCCCAAACAATTCGTTACTCGCAAAGATCTTGAGCAGGTCGTGGCAGCCATGACTGCGTCCTTCACGAAAAATATGCAAGATTTGAAGGAAAATCTACCAACGTTGATCGAGCAACCAAAGCATACTCGCCGGGAAATTGTCACTAATCGGGACCAGATCAATGTTCGCAGAAAGAGCCTCAACTCAAGCCTACTATTTACATGGGGCAACCTTGGTACAGTAACCAAACATGGGTCAAGGAGCTTCGTCGACATCAAGATGAAAAGGATGCTAGGAATATCATGAACTCTCAAAAAAGTGATGCTCAGACCGTCATCGAGTCCCAACGGACCAAAAATGCCAAACTTGATGCAAGAGATATCATTGGTAGTCGGCGACGAGGCGCTCAAAATTCACTTCGTGACTCCCAGCGAGATGAAAGATCATAACATACAAATGCGAGTGATAGATCATACCAAGCGTCGACCTTTACCCCTAACCGAGGAGGGGGATTGAAAGGTTTCAATATACTCAAGAAGGGGGTGAATTAAGTATTTGGTGTAATGGTTACGAATTTAAAATTTTCTTATTTCTTGAATTAGAACCAGTTATGGTGGTTCCTACAGCGGATATGATTTGGAAAGCAATAAAACAAGAACACCAAATTTAACGAGGTTCAGCCAAACTCAAGGCCTACATCCTCCTACCCTATACATCTTATTAATTCAACTCAGAATAACAAGAATACACACTCAACTCATTCCAAACTCTTGGAACCAAATCCCCACACTAAACTTGAATGCGATCTCACTCGTGTTTGAACTCACAAATACCTCCCGATCTTCAACCCCTTTGTTGAAGACGAAATACAATATTAACACTCTATTGTTACTTTCTTACAAAGCTTGAAGAGTAAAGTTTAAGCTCTAAGATTGTGGGTTTGTGTTTGATCGAAAGTATTATGCCTAGTGTGTTTATATCTCTCGAATATTTTTGGTCAATATTTTCAGAAGAGATAATCACAATCAACATCATTGTGTATTTAATGAGATGTAAATGTCAACTATTTATAGACTACAAAACTGATTGAAAAACCCATCATAAAGAGAGCGAAAATCAGTTTTCAAAATTCCTTTTAAAAAGGCGGGAAACAATTTCTTCTGTTCACAATAACCTTTCAAGAAAGTTTTTTATGCTCAAAAGATCTTCCAATCTTTTCACATGGCTGTCATAATTAATTAGCATTTACCAGCTGTCAATGATGTGTTTAAAAACCTAAAAACCATTTTTTAAGACCATTAAAGAAAAACCCTAATTCTTTCGAAAACTAACAGCTGCTCATAAAGTAAACTAGTCCCTAGACCTGTTACCCTATTTCATAGTCTCCTTTGGTTGTAATATCCATATTACTATTTTAACACACAAAAGCATTTATAATAGTTTATCAAACATACACAAAAACATTATATTTAGACTTAATATGCTCAATTTAAAACCTAATCTATCTTCACACCCTTCCAAGTCTCGAAAGTCTTCTATGAATATCTTCCAACTTGAATCTGGACTTTAACACATGGAAAATTTATACTTGCTGCACAACCAACATGTTTAGGACATAACAAGTAAAATATGTGACTGTTTCAGACAGTTAAGGGAACACTTCAACTGGTTCCAAACCAGTATACACAATAAAGCTAAAATACTTATTCCCTGCAATACACATATGTTATCAATCAAGAATAAACTCAACTAATACAAAATTCAAAAGAAACAACTCATAGTTGGTTCTAACCAACTACGTAGCTCCTGTAAAACACAACTGTTCCCTATCATTGTTTTTTCAGTATTTGTCATCACTTAAAACCAAAAGGGGTCTCAACAAATTCTCAACAAATTCCCCCTTTTTTATGATGACAAACCTAAGTGAACAATTGAAATTTCCTGCAAACAACAAGTTAGAAACAGAGAACTCCAATCACAACACTCCAAGTGCAGAACCACTCAGAGCACTCACTCAGACACAAAATGTAACAACTAGCTAATTCAACTGTTTGCTAAAAAGGAAAATTTAAGAAATTTAAACTATCCTATTGTAACCTACTGAAAAACAAACTCTAAAAACTTTTTTATTTTTTTATTTTTTTACTAGACTCAGGCTCGATCAAAACTAATTAGACTCAGGCTTAAACTTATACTATTTTCCCCCTTTTGGCATCATTAAAAAGGTATCCCCAAGCATAAAAATTATGCACAAGGAATTATTTCGATCCACATAATGATTTAAACCATTATTTAGATAACCATGCTGCAAAAACAGAGTTAGTTAGGCAATCCATAAACCAAAAGGATTGAAAGTTTGTAAAATTAAAACAGCAGAGTTAAAAGAACATAATCCAAAAAATATACAAACCAAATTGTTTTAGGGATTGGGGGAAACAATTCAGCAAAAACAATTATAAAAAGAGTTTATAATATGGGTGGGGGGAAAAAAGAAAGACTTCATCCTCATTCTCATCCTCGTATTCTTCATCATCCTCATGTTCAACCTTCTTGCTCTCAGAAGATTCTACATTGTCTTCCATCTCAGCATCATCTTCCGTCTCTGCATCATCTATGGTTCCTTTTGCAGAACCATAAGCGTTAGGAAGTTTTTTCTTGACTGCAGCCAAGTCCTTTTCTAGAGAAGAGACATTCCTCTTGTAGCTTGAGGTAAAACTTTGCATCAAGTCCATCATCATCTTGTTGAACGTTTCATCCTGATCATCTAGACGCTTCATCATATCAATATCTGAGCCGGTTCCTGAAACCTTCTTCTTCTTAGTATCCTCCTCCTCTAGTTTCTCGATCTCTAAACTTCAATTTAGGAGTCACTACTAGAAAAAAGAGTTTTTGCAACCCCTAAAACCGTTGCTAAAGGTCAGAAAAACTATTGTAAAAAAGCTTTTGTAACGGCTACAGCCCATTGCATTCTCTGGCGTTGCAAAAGCTTTTAAGCAACGAATTTTGGACCTTTTGCAACGGGTGGATCATGCCCGTTGCCAAAAGATGACCTTTTACAATGGGCAGGTCATGCCCGTTGCCAAAAGGTGACCTCTTACAACGGGCTTCTAATCTCCTTGTTAAAGCTTTTGGCAACACTTTTTTTCCATCTTTTGCAACGGGCTAATATTGCCTGTTGCCAAAAATCAACCTTTTGCAACACCTTTGATAATTTGTCCATTGCCAATTTTTTTTTTTTATCTTTTTTAGAATGCTGTAATAATTTTTGAACAAATATATATATGAATAAAAAGATGACTAATTAATCTCATAAGGATTTAGAAACCAATGTTAATTATATATATTAATACAAACTTCATAGAAATATTCATAATTCGAAAATCACTTGTTACACAAAAAAACTAAAAACTTCAAAATCTAGCTTGTATATATCCTCTAGTACGTACAACCAAGAACATTCTTCACCATACATCTTAATTAGATATGCAAATACAATTATGTCCAAAAAGATATAGAACCAACTATCCTCCAGATTTTGCTATGTAAGATCAATATCATTCCCCACCTCCTCTCTGCCATTTCCTTCAATAAGCATCTGCTATAAAGTAAAGATTATTTACATTAAAAATTTCGTAAAAGCAATATGTACTAACATATCCTCAACTTATATATATATTGTTCTTTATCATAAACTCTCAACACAAATCAATATAAACTATAATTAGCACAGAACATCCAAACCAAAAAAAAAAGATCCAACTTCAATTGAAAATTTGAACATTTCCAGCAAATTAGTTGTTGATAGTTGTTGGAGGTAAGGGGGTGGATGGTTGTTGGGGGCAATAAGGGTGAGGGGTTATTTGGGGAAGGGATTGCACTAGGGGGCAGCAGGAGTGGGGGCTGTTAGGGGAAGGGAGTGAAGCAAGGGGCAGAAGGGGTGGGGGGCTGTTGGGGAGGGGAGTGAAGCAGGGGTAGTGTATTAAAAGGCGCGCCTAGGCGCTAGGGGGTGGGCGCTTAATAGAGTCTGGGCGAGGAGATTTTAACCAGGCTCACAAAAGGCGCGCCTTTATGGGTGAGGCGCTAAGGCGCAAGGCTCTAAAAGGCGCGCCTTAGTGAAGTTGGGCTTGTTTTTAGTGATTTTATTGCTGTAATTTTTTTTATGTTACATTATTATTTTTATACTTGCATTAACACATAGAAAATGGGTCAAAGCCCAAGTTCAAGCTGAAAAGTCTAGAAGAGTGGGAATAAAGCCAAAAGAAAAGAAAGGAAGGAGAAAAGGATTGAAGCCCTAATATCACGAAGGAGAAAAGCCGTGTTGCTGGAGAAGAAGTCAGCACGAAGAAAAAAAACAGAGAAGAAGAATTCAGCACTCCAGCACGAAGAAGAAGAAAAGCATACCTGGTAATATCTTCATCTTCATTTTTTTTTATTACTTAATATCTCCATTTATTTTCACGAAGAAGAAGAAGAAGAAGTCAGCTCTTTCTTTTCAGTTTCTTTCATCTATTTTTTTCAGTTTCTTTAATTTTTACAGTCATTCTCTCGCATGACTCTCTGCTTCTTCCATCTCTTTCTCTCTCATATTTTTTTACTTTATACCTTCAAGGGTCCAACCTCTCATATATAGAGGTGGAATTTTTCAATTTTTTATTTTTTAAGTTTCTTTTTTTTATTTTTTAATCTTTATCTTGGACCACCATATGATATTATTGTTTTTCTGTCACAACCATCACTAACTCATAAAACATCATTTAAAATGAATAATGTTAGAAATGCTGATTTATAAGTAATATTATAATATGCTGACAGCTGATTATTATAATATGCTGATTATTATATGCTGAATATGCTGATTATTATTTTAATATGCTAATATGCTAATAATATGCTGATTATTATATGTTGAATATGTTGATTATGCTGATTATTATAATATGCTGATTATTATTTTAATATGCTAATAATATGCTGATCATTATATGCTGATTATGCTGATTATTATAATAATATGCTGATTATTATTATACACTAATCTAAATATGCTGAATTGCTGATTTGGATTGATGCTGCCGCAATTTGTATCCCAAAAAAATCTTTGTGTTGAGTTGCTGATTGTTGTCTTGTTGATTGACATTATATTTTTCTAGGCATGGAGAATAATACTCTAAAAAGCTCTAACATAGGCTGGAAACATGGTTTTTTAGCTGATCCGAAAAAAAATGATGTTACATGCAAGTATTGTGGAAAAGTAGCCAAAGGTGGAATTCATAGACTCAAACAACACTTGGTTGGTGGATATCGTAACATAAAAACCTGCAAAAATTGCCCTGAACATGTGAGGGATGAAATTTTTGAGTTCATGGCTAAAAAAAAATGATCAAGCACAAATGAACTTGGAGCATGAATTTGATCAAGCTTCTAGTTATGATTATGAAGAAGATGAAGATGAAATGCAAATGACAACTAACTCAAAGAAGAAAAAACACCAAACTCCAATGCAACAAGCAATGCAAAGAAAGCAAGACAAGTTGGGCCAATGGATGCTTTTATTAAGCATCCAAGTCAAACAAAAGGCAAGCAAAGAACACTTAATGAATCTTACAAGAAAGAAAACAAAGAGAAAAAGCTTGTGCAGACTTTGCTAGATGGATGTATGATGCAGGAATTCCATTCAATGCTCTAAATAATCCTAGCTTTCCTATTGCAATTGATTCCATAACAAGAGCTGGAATAGGAATGAAGCCTCCGAGTGCTTACGAGATTTAGGTTCCTTTCTTGAGAAAAGAAGTTGCAAACACTAATGACAGCATGAGTAATCATAGACAAGAATGGGAAAAAATGGGGTGTTCCATTATGTCGGATGGATGGACGAATCAGTGTGGAAGGACAATCATTAACTTTTTGGTTAATTGTTCAAGAGGAAGCATGTTCTTAGAGTTGGTGGATGCCTCAAGCTACACAAAACGGTTGACAAACTATTTGTGCTTCTAAGTAAAATTGTGGAAAAAGTAGGAGTGAGCAATGTTGTTCAAGTTGTCACAGACAATCGAAGCAATTTCGTAGCTGCTGGTTAATGTTTTCATTTTATACATAACCTAATACTAATGCAAAAATGTTGTAATGATGCTGTAATTTTTCACTTGAACTAAAGCTTTGAGAAATGATGACAGGTTCACTCTTAATGGCGAAGTTTAAGCACTTGTATTGGACTCCATGTGCTGCCCATTGCATTGATCTAATGGTTGAAGATGTTGCCCATATTCCAACTATTGATAGAGTCCTAAAGAGAGCAATTCAAGTGAATATCTACATTTATCAACGCCCGGGTCTTTTGAATTTGATGAGGCAATTCACAAATCAAAGGAACTTACTAAGGCCTGCAAAGACAAGATTTGCAACAGCTTTCATCACACTTTCATCAATACATAAGCAACAAGATAATCTCAGAAAGATGTTTACATCTCAGGAATGGAGGACTAGTAAATGGGCTAAAGAACCAGGAGGCAAAAGAGTTGCTAAAACTATCTTGATGCCTTCCTTTTGGAATGGAACTGTGTATGCATTGAGGTTAAGTGGTCCATTAGTTCGTGCACTAAGGTTGGTAGATGGAGAAAAAAACCAGCCATGGGATATATTTACGAGGCTATGGATCGTGTTAAAGAGGCAATTGTTTCATCATTCAATGGAAATAGATCTAAGTACAAAGAAGTGTTTGAAATAATTGATAAGAGGTGGGATTGTCAAATACATCGCCCTTTACATGCTGCTGGAAACTTCTTAAACCCAAAGTATTTTTATGATAATCCTCAAATTGATCAATGTGAAAAAGTAGTAAATGGCTTGTATGAATGTATTCAAAGGTTGGTTCCTATTGTTGCCAAGCAAGACAAGATCATGGATGAGCTAACATCTTACAAACAAGCACACGATCTCTTTGAAAACGCAATGGCCATACGACATAGGAAGACTAAGGCTCCTGGTATAAATATCCTCTCTATTCTCTTATATCTTTATTAAAAAATAATGTTGTACAAGTATAAATTATGGACTGAATTACTACTTATCTTATGTATTTGCAGCTGAGTGGTGGGCTTGTTATGGTTCTTCAACTCCCACTTTACAACAATTTGCCATCAAAATCCTAAGTCTTACTTGTAGTGCATCGGGCTGCGAGAGAAATTGGAGCACATTTGAACATGTAAGGATATATTCTTCACAAACTAATGTAAACTATTTTATATGTGTGCAAAATTACAAACTAATGTAAATTTTCATTTTCAGATTCACAGCAAAAAAAGAAACAGGCTCACCCAAGCTCGATTGAATGACTTGGTATATGTCAAGTAAAACCGAGCATTAATTAAAAGATATAAGTTGCGTGATAAAATAGATCCAATAGCTTTGAAAGACATTGATGACTCCAATGAGTGGTTGACTGGTAGGACAGAAGATATTGAAGATGCATTAGTATTTGAGGAGGATGAGGATCTCACATGGGGACATGTTGCAAGTGCATCTGGAGTGTATGAGCAGAGATTTAATTTGAGGTCTAGAGGGAGTAGTTCTGGGGGGGGGGGGAGGTAACTCAAGTCGAGCTTCGTCACTAAGGGAGACAATTATACTAGAAGGGGAAGAAGATGATGAGGAAGAAGACGGAGAAGAAATTGAAGAAGATGAGGAACATGATGAAGGCTATGAATCACTTGAGGAAGATGACATGGAGGAAAACATTGCTCATGGAGATGACTAAATATGATGGAAATCTTCCATATTCTTTTAGTATTATGACTTATAAGTAATGTAGTATCTTTGTTGCATAATATGTTAAAACATTATGTGTTACATGTTATGCTTTTGCAAAATTAAAGAAAAAAGTAATGTTTAGACATTTTGTTAAATTATTATGTGTTTTCTTGGTATATTTTAGTAGTTTATGCATGCTTATGAGTGAAAAAAGGCTTATCTCTGTAAAAGTGCGCCTCACTTCGATAAGGCGCGTGCCTAACGCCTGCGCCTTGCGCCTAGGCTCCAAGACCTCTATCGTCTTAGTACGCCTTGCGCCTTTTTATACATTGAGCAGGGGGCAGCAGGGGTGAGGGGTTGTTGGGGGAGGGGAGGGCAGCAGGGGATAGGTGCTGTTGGGGGGCTGGGGAGGACTGCATAGGGCAGCAGAGGGTGGGGGGGGTTGTTGGGGGTAGCATCCTGAAACCAACATGTACCAACTATTGTCACCAAGCCTTAATATGTTAACATTTAAGATGAATTAATTTGAGTCAAATCTTCAAGATGGGACGTGTCATCTCACTTGTACACCATTCTCTCCATTGCCATGCAACCTAAAGAGATGAGCTCTTAGCTCTGCTCTTAATGGAAAATAGGGTACTCAGATCCATTAGAACTTACCTTTACATAATACATAGTATGTAGTAAAGAGAGACATACCTCCACTAACTACATTGCAAATCAGCCACAGTCTTATTGCCTTGCTGAAGTGTAGATTTCCTACCCATTTTTCACATCATTTACCACTTGCCTCGTTGCATAATTGCTCATATCCATACTAAATGGAACATAGACTTTCTTAATGCCAATATAGAGAATGAAAAACATAAATTAATATGATAACATGTATATGGATAGGAACATGGTAATATTATCATCTTCTAATACGTAAGCAAAACTAATTGTAAAAATCAATATAATAGAAAAACCATTGTCATTTAAGGATCATCTTGAACAATGCTCTTCTATCTCATTATTCAGAAAATACAGACTAGTTCGTTAACAACTTATTTAACCTACGATTCCTTGCTTTATATTTTCATTAGCAACCTCAACTCCCACTATAAAAAATTATAATTTGTGCATATCCTACTTAAAAAGAAATAAAAAACACTTATATTCTATATGTCGGATGATGTATTACACAAACATTTTTCTCCCTCTCTCTCCATTGGCAGCGTTAATTCTCACTATAAAAACTTGTAATTATTGCACATACTATTTTTTAAAGGAAATATTAAACACTAATATTCCAAATCTCAGATGATGAATTAATCACATATTAAGCCATTTTACATTGGATAAATGAATGAATTTATAAAATAGTGGGCTTTTGCACAACATGGGGTCACTTTTAAATATTATTGGCAAATGTAGGACCATATCAAGATTTTAATTGAGTAATAACTAATAAGGGATCATTTTTGGGCTTAAAATTGCACTATTTACGCTCATGTAAAGAACGCTTACAAATTGAGCTCAACCAACTCTTTAAATTTAAATTGTTCATCCCCAAATGGTAAAATAAATCAAGTAGAATAATAATATGAAAGAATAAGATGGGACATTGTATTACCTCCTTTGTGAGATTGAATTTTAAGCTGTGAAAATGAGCACCCATTTTCCATTTTTTAAAGCAAACTTTAATGGCTCTTTGGTGGATTTACAACTAGAAATTTCTGCATAAGTTAATATGATCAAACATCAAAAGTTTACAGCATACAAAATCCTACATATTCCTCATAATGCACTTGTATATAAAAACTAATTGCAAGAATCCTAATCAAAGATAAGAAAGAACAAATACATCATTGACAGAAGTGATAAAAGAGCAGCAAATAAAGTGTAGGGGAAAATGGTAGCAGAGTGGTTTTGAAGGGATTGGAGCAGAATTTATTATTGGCACACATCACCAAAATGAAGAGAAAGATACACATCCAAACAAAAAAGAAAGTAGACATGAATTCAACAGATTGTAAGCATGTTGAGATTATGAGCGAGAACAGGACTCACCCTCACAACTGTCGCCGTCAACACTAAGTTCTGGGCATCCAGCAACCACCCCGGTCAGATTATGGGCGAGCAGAGTTCTGGGCGTCCACCGCAAGCAACCACCGACAACAACCACCGCGAGCAGCCAACAAATTCAATTTTGAAGGATAAAAAACCTAGGCTAGATTGAAGAACAAAATTTTGAAGGAAAAATAAAACCCTAAGTCATATTCAATTGGAATAAAAGATATTTACCTTGATGTTGCTCCAAATTGAAGAATGAATTTTGTTGCCAAATTGAAGAATGAAAGATGCGTGGCAATGAAAAATAAAAAGAGGGAAAATAAAACCCTCAGTCTAATCCAGCTTTTTTTTTTTGTTAAGTGAGATGTGTGGGAATGAATTGGGGGGTGGGTGGGACATGAAAATATAAGAGGGAAAATAAGCGGTCAAATTAAAACTCAATACTTAATTTTTTTCCTGACTTTTGGCAACGCATATGCCAAGATCGTTGCTAAAGCCGTTGCCTATTCTATTCTTTTGCAACGGGTTTCGATGAGGCCGTTGCCTTTTTCTTTTTTTGCAACTGTTATTAAAAACACGTTGCAAATGCTCTTTTATCTAGTAGTGAGTGTCCACATCCAAGCCTTTTTTCTTTAGAATTATTTTGGTGAACACTTGGATGGGAGCCACCTCTCCAGCAAGATTAACTTTGTGTTGTGCAAGGATAGAGGTTATCAAAGAGCTATAGGGTAAAGAATGTTGAGAGGATTGAGAACAGTGCATTATGTGGGCTAGAATAATGGCAGGTAGGTTGATCTTAACTCTTTTCATAATCAAGTACATAAGTACCATTTCCATGAATCTAACTACCCCTCTACCTTGAGCCCTACGAATTATTAATTTGTTGCACAGAGAATGAAGAACCAACATAAGTGGTTCATGAAGGTTTACATTCTTAAAAGTTAATTTCTTGGTCAATTTTTGCCCCAAACAGAAACTCATAAATTTCTTCAGCAGTGACCCCTATCAAAGCATGACATCCCTTCCCTAAGTACTTATCAAAGCCATCTCGAGGAACACTCAATAACACAGAAAAAGAAGAAACAGACACACTAACCTTAGTGTTGCCCACCACAGAACCAACAGAAGTATCATGCAATTATTTCAAACTAACATAAAATTCCCTGACCCTATCAACAAACATACTATCCTTCAAATTCAACATATCAACATATCAACCCAACCTTGGAACTCTAAAAGCTCTCTAAATTCTCCAAGAGTAGGAATGTCTAAGTACCATTCCTCTACAGTAAAACCAGGAAGTATAGTATATTCATTCAGAGGTGTAGAACCAATAGTAAGTGGTTCAATAGATTTACCTTTGATAGCACGAGGAAGTTTAGATGGTACTCCCTTTCTCTTGGTTCCTTTGACAGAACCAGTAGACATGTCCTCAGACTGGTATGGTGTTTCCTCAGTTTTAAGAGCTGATCTCTTAAACCTTCTTCTTCCCCTTGTTTACACAGATGGTGACTCTTTCTTCGAGCTTGTAACAACTACATCTTCCTCTTGTTCTTCAAAAGGAACACTGAAAATCTCTTTCAGAATTTTCTCCTTTGGTTCCCCCTGAGTAGTAGAAGGGTTTGGTTCAGAAATTTTTGGTTCCAGAACAGAGGTAGCTTCATCGACTTTTGGGGTTTTAAGGTTTTCTTGAGAAGTTGTGGGTTTAGGAGATGATGGTGGTGTTTGTTCTTTTTGTGGTGTTTCAACATCTTTAGGAGATGGAGGTGTTTCTATAGGTGGTGTTGGTGGTTTCTTTGGTGATGGAGATGATGTGGGACTTGTTTTAGAAGAAACGGGTTTTGGAGAAGTTGGTTTTGATTTTGGAGAAGTTGGTTTAGGTGTTGGAGGTTTAGGTGTGTCGGAGGTGGTTTTCTCAGTAATAGCACTAACCTTCTTTGGTGGTGGTAGATCAGAACCACCGCTTTTGCTACCTTTTCTCTGCGGACCAGCAACTTTCTTCACCATTTTCAAATTTTGAATGAGCTTCAGAGAGTTTGAAATTTGAATCGAGGATATAGAGAGATTAAAGACGGTGATAAAGATAAACGGTAAGTGCAACCACGATTAGTCTATTTATAATAGTTGAAGTGACCTAGAGAGAGAAAGAAATGGATTCAGTATGGAGATCGTGTGAGAGAAATGCAAAATTTGAATTTTAAGGAAATTCAAATAACTTCCTTAATTATCTCCACTAACTCGAAATAAGGCCATTTAATATTTTTGCCTAAGCACACAGTGATAACTGCAAATAAAATATTTCTTAAAAGCAAGAAAATATTCTATATTTTGATTTTTCAGAAAAATTGAATTTTCTAAAAAACAGATCTGTGTTGACTACTATTCTCCTATGTTGTTTCTCTTCTGGAACCAATCACTTCTAGTTCAGGAAACTTAGCCCAATTTCACCCTTTTACTTCACAGAAATGTCTTTTAAGATTTTCATCTTATTTAAGCATCTACATGATCACCTGTAGGAATTCACAAAAATATATATACACAAAATTTACACAGGGGAACACTTATTCTAACCAATCATTGAGGGAAACAGAAGAAGCAAAATTACCTAAATCTAACTAGACCTAACATGACTCTTAACCTACAAAAAGACTATCTTCCTATAGGTTTTGTAAAGATGTCAGCTAACTGATCCTCACTTTTGCAAAATAACATCTCCACTAATCCTTTTTCAACATTCTCTATGACGATCCAGATTTTTGGGCCGTAAAATTTCGTGCGAAATTAAGCCTTAAAGTTCGAATCATCCGATTTGGGCCCAAAAGACTTAATTTTATTTATTTGAAGCTAGCCCAAATCCGTGTTAACCACCTCCTAAAACCGGCCCCTTGTTATATTTCCTCCTTTTACTTAATCAATTGGATTTATTTTCCTAATTAGCAATTCATATCTATTTTATCTAATCCTAAAAATCCTATTTTTCTCCCCTAACAACCTTTACCAAATTTGAGGAACCCCAAAACTCCTATTCTAATTCCCTTTGGCCGGCCCCTCCCTCTTATTTTTCCCCATATTTCAATTCCTAATTTATCTCCTAAAAACTAGTAAACCTTAACCTATTTTCTAATAAGCCTTATCCTATTTAATTCCTTAAAAGCCCACCCTTTTCTTATTAATCATTATATGATTAAAACTCAAAACAAATTCATTCTTTTCTCCTTTCTCCCTTCACGGTTTTCTCCAAAAACAATCAATCAAAATTTTGCTTTCACCTCACCAATTCAATCAAAAGGTAACTAGATCTCTTCTACTTAGGAATAGGGTTAGATTGCATAAAATAATAGGATTAGAACATTGTATTTGTTGTTCTTGTTGTGCGTGTTAAGGCCGTGAGGTTTAAGGTTTATGATTAGAATTCTTTGATTGATATTTGATGAATTTTTATGGATTATTTCATGACTTGATTGTATGTGTACTTTAATTATGAATCTTGCATAATTCTTGTTAATCTTTGAATGATGGAATTATGATTTTGTTTGGACTTGTGCGTGTCAATTGTATGGATTTAAAGTAAGGACTTTCATCTTATTTTAAGCATGATTTCTTGGTTCTTGATGGTTCTTTTCTTGTTGTTTTGAGTTATTATACTATCTTGAAGTTTTTGCATAAATGCCATGTTGAAAGTGCGATCTTGATTCGGTTCTTGATAAGCCTTGTGCGTGTGTTATTGAGTTTCCAAGCATGAGTTGTTTTTATTGTTAATCGTTGGATCTTGATGAACTTTCTAAGTAATTGCTAACCAACTTTGTTGATGATCTATGCGTGAATCATGATTTAACTTTGGTCAACTCTTGTATCAATTGTTCTTGTCTCATACGTGAGGTGCCACTTGGAAGTTATATTTTTTTTGCATGTTTGATGCCTTATGCGTAAGTTATCATGGCTAAGGGTTCTATTTGTTGCTATGCTGTTGGTCATTCGATTTGTTGAAGCATGTTGATGAAAGTTATTGTGATGATTCGAGTAGCATGATATGCGTGAAGTGGTGTAATGTTGAATTTGTGTGATGATCTTGGATGGAGTCTTTAGAGTCCTATTGAGTCGAGTCGTGTCGAACGGTTAAAGATCGTAAGTCGAGCGGTTGAAGATCGCACGTCTATCGGTTCATCGGTGATGAATCATGCGGGGCAAGTCTTGTGTGTTTGATTGTGTGTCAGAGTCGTATCGAACGGTTGAAGATCGTGCATCTATCGGTTTATTGGTGATAAACCGTGCGGGTCTATCGGTTCATCAGTGATGAATCGTGCGGAGCAAGTCCTTTGTTGCTAGTCTTGTTATCGGTTGTAGACCGAGCGTTGTCTTGATATTACATTGGTATTTCATGTGTGTGGTACTTGGAAGTGCGTGTACTAGTTGGACGTGTATGACATTGTTTAAAGTTGACTGTTATGTTCCGCTGCTAATTCTGATGATTAAACTTGTTATTTGTAACTGTGGTTGTCCCTGTGTTTCTAACCCTATTATTGTATGTAATTTGGTCCTACTCCTAAGTAGGACAGTCTAGTTACTCGCCACTGATGGTGGACCCCCAATTCTATTTTGCATGTAAGCAAGATAGAGGCTAGAAGTGGGATGAGTGGATGAGCGTCTAGGCCTCTGGTTTCTTTTCCTATTTTTGCATTAGGTTTTATTTCCAGTTTTTAGGACTAGATTTCTGGTTTAATTAACCTTTTGTAATTGGGATTCCATTATTATTAATAATAAGTATTAATTCCATGAGTTTTAGTTCTATTTTTTTAATATTATAAATCGATTGGTAACTGCCTGTTTACGACGCTATCACTAATAACGTCGTTGCTAAAATGCGGGGTGTTACATTCTCTCTCAAAACGTGGTGTCTTATCTCAATGTGCTTAGTTCTAGAGTGTTGCACTAGATTCTTTGAAATATTAATAGCACTAGTGTTGTCACAAAATATAGGAACAAATTTATAATCAACACCAAAATCTTTCAACTAGTTCCTTATCCACAGTAGCTAGGAACAACATGAAGCTGCAACAATATATTCAGACTCTGCTGTGGATAGGGCAACCAAATTTTTGCTTTTTAGAACCCCATGAAATAAGACTAGAGCCAAGAAAGTGTGTCATACCTGACGTGCTCTTTCTATCAATCAGGAATCCAGCATAATCTGCATCTGTGTACCCAATGAGTTCACAAGGGAAGGATTACTTTGAAATCTTGCACATAATCCCACAGAGAATACTATATTAGATCTACTAACTATTAGGTACAAGAGAGAACCAATCATCCCTCTATACAATGAAGCCTCAACATCCTTCCCTTTTGTATCAACATCAAGTTTTGTAAATGTGGGAAAAGGTGTCTCATAGGCCTTACTATTCTCCATGCCATATTTTTTCAGCAACTCTCTTAAGTAGTTTTGTTTATGGATCATGATTCCATCACCAGCTTGCTTAATCTGTAGACCAAGGAAGAATCCCAATTCTCCCATCATGCTCATCTCAAATTCACTCTGCATAAGACTAGCAAACTCATCACATAGCAACTGATTAGTAGCACCAAATAAAATATCATCAATATAAATTTGTACTACTAATAAATGGTCCCCATGGTTTTGATAAACAGTGTTTTATCAACTGTTCCCCTCTTGTATTCATTTTCCATAAGGAAATTAGATAACCTCTCATACCAAGCTCTTGGAGCTTGTTTTAATCCATAAAGTGCTTTGTCTAACTTGTATATATGTTGGGGAAACTTTCTATCCTCAAAACCAGGTGGTTGCTCAACAAATACCTCTTCCTTTCAAATAGCCATTCAAGAAGGTCGTCTTGACATCCATCTGAAACAACTTAATATTCATGTGAGCAGCAAATGCAATCAAGATTCTAATGGCCTCTAATCTAGCAACAGGTGCAAAGGTTTCATCATAATCAATCCCTTCTTGTTTATTATAACCTTGCACTACAAGTCTTGCTTTGTTTCTGACTATGGTACCAAGCTCATCCAATTTATTTCTGAATACCCAACGAGTACCAATGACTGACCTATCCAGGGGCTTGGCTCAAGATGCCATACATGATTTCTTTAAAATTGATTTAATTCATCTTGCATAGCTATTACCCAATGTGAATCAGTCAAAGCCATTTTATAGTCAACTGGTTCTATGCTAGACAAGAAGAAGAGTGAGAAGAAGAGTGTGCACAATTTTTTTTATAGATACTACTCCTCGTTTGAATCCCCCTATTAATGTCACTCAAAATTTGATCAGTGGGATGAAAGGATAGATATCTATAATTTTTCAAAGACAAGTCATTTTGTGCACTTTGATTTTGATTGGAACCAGCTTGCACCTCTGAGTTTACAGAATTAAGAGTACCAGACACATTAGGGTGCATGTTGTTACCTTGATCATTAAGACCTTATGACTCAGGGGGATTTTCTCTATTTTGCTCAAATGTTCCCCCTAAGTTCCTTACCTGATTTTCTTGAGAGGAATCAACATGTCCTTATTCCCCCTCAGAATGTTCATTTGGATATCCTCCAGGTCCTTCACCATTTGAGTGTGGAAGATCAGCAGGTGGGACTGGTTCTTCATGTATCTCCACTATGTTATTAGCATTCTAGTTCCCTGTGAAGTCAATTAGGCCAATTACTTTACCTGGTTCTACCTGTGCAATCTCAGAAGACATGTTAAACTCATTGAAAACCTTATACGCTTTACTTTGAGGAGAATATCCCAAGAAAACCTTATACTCTCCTCCACACATAGGGTCCTCTTATTGAAAACCTTATACGCTTTACTCTGAGGAGAATATCCCAAGAAAACTGCCTCATCGCTCTTAGGGTCAAATTTATCAAGCTGGTTCTTCCTATTATTATGCACAAAACATTTGCATCCAAAGACACGAAAGTGTGCAATATTGGGGTTTGTACCCTTTAGGAGTTCATAACGAGTTTTATTCAACTTAGGTCTAATGAGAGCTCTATTAAGAATATAACAAGCAGTGCTCACAACTTCTCCCCATGAACTCTTACGGAGATCACTCTCAATCAACATGGTCTTTGCCATCTCCTCAAGAGTTCTGTTCTTCCTTTCCACCATACCATTTTGTTGTGGTGTTCTAGAAGCAGAGAAGTTGTGACTTACCCCATGTTCCCTACAGTAATCAATGAAACTAGTATTCTCAAACTCCATGCTATGATCTAATCTTACTGCAACCAGTCTCAGATTCAACTAGTTCTCTACTTGTTTTACCAGGGTTACAAACTCATCGTATGTTTCAACCTATGAGTGTAGGAGCATAACCCAAGTGTACCTGGAAAAATCATCAACAATAACACACACAAACCTATGACCTCTTCGACTTTGTTCTCTCATGGGACCACACAAATCAATGTGTACAAGCTCGAAGGGTCTGTTAGTACTAATGACACTTTTGGGTTTAAAAGACACATTCATGCCATAGTAAAAACACACATGCATGTCCTTAGCAAGAACATACTTACCTTTCTTGAATTCTTTTATCCAAGAGTTCTCTCTAGGGTGCCAATTAGCCTTGGTTCTTGTAACGACCCAGTTTTTCGGTATTTTACTGCTTGTTTATTCGTTTGTATTTATGTCATTTTATGTATGGTCCAAATTTTTTTGGACTATTTATTTTTGATTGTTTGACTGATTTTGATTATTTGATTTGATGATTAATTGTTTTATTATTTATTTTATTTTATTCTAATTTATTTTAATTAATTAGAATTTTATTTTAATTTTCTAATTAATTAATTTAGTTTTGGGCCAAGTGCGAATTTAGTCAGGATTAGTCATGATTTAGTGCAAATGGCCCAAGTGATCATTTGGCCTATTTTCCTTAAGCCTAACCGGCCCTTCTCCCTTTTGTGTGGCTTGGTTTTCCACTTGCCTTGTTTTTACACTTAACTAACTTCTATAAGTAGAAGTTGTTAGTAAGGCATGGGATCATTTGTTCATTTAATCACCTTTGCCACAATAAAAAGCCAAACTCTCTCCTTGCCCATTGTTCCTCACGCCATTTTTGGCCTCCAAACACTAAACCATTGATCATCATCGTTTCAAACCCAAACTTAAAGATTCAACATCCATTGATCTTTAAGTAACCAAACACAAATTAATCTTCATTGCCAATTATCAAGACTTCATAGTTGGTTCGGGTTTTGGGTTTTTTTCGTCGGGATTCGAAGGGTGGCCGTGCGTGGTGCTGCGTGGTATTCGTGTGGGTGAGCGTGTGGTGGTTCGAGTGGTCCATGCCTTGAAGCCGTGCATCGAAGGTCGTGCTCGTGTGGTGTTGTTATGGCCGTGTTGAGCGTGGTGTCTAGGCCGTGTGGTTCTGTTCTGGGCAGCGTGTTTTTGTGAGTATTTAGCGCTCAAATTAATAAGGTAACATACTATCTTATCTGTTGAACCTTAGTTTTGATGATGACAATATAATTAAATAAAATAGATTTAAGGAGAATCGACTAAAAGTAATTTTAGTTGAAATTAAATTTGTTTTATATTTCATATACTTTATGTTATATATTTATAGAGAATGAATTAGATGAGTGTCTAATTTATATTAAATATATTTCATTTGGTATATACTTGTTATTTTGTAGAATATATTTATTGTGAATAAAACTAGAGGAGTATCTAATTTTAAGGTAAATATATTTTATTAAAAATGGTCTAATTCTTATCCTATGTTAATTTATTTTTTTTGGAATACTAATCTTGGTATGGTGCAGGAAATTATTTCATTACTAGTATAAGACTAGTATGTTACTCGAATTATATACTTAAGCTAAGGTTTGTTTTGGTTTTGGTATAATATTTAATGTGACTTATTGTTAGTAGTAGTAATTAATTATTCTATTTTATTTTGCTAATTAACCGTGTCTTTTTGTCCATTATAAGTAGGAGAGCCTTTAGGAATTTGTTAAGTGTATTAATTATTTGAAAATTAAAAATTCAATTTTTAAATTTTAATAATATCACACGTGTAGTAGGGTGATTGTTTTACCAAGTTTATTTAGGTAGTTTTAAAATTAGTTTCTAGTAAACCCATTATAATAGGTAATGGGTAGTGGTATTACTTCTTCCTTATTTTATGCGTGTGACTTAGTTTAATAGGAATTAGTTTTATTTTTGAAAGTTAGTTTTTTGAGTCAATCCATTATCTTAGGAGTGGTTAGTGGAGTCTATGGTCATGCGTGTAAATAGGGAGTATGGTGAGTGTGTTGACTAGATTAGTAAGGTGGTTATATTAATTAATTTTAATTAATAAAAATCTGATTTTTATTTTTACTCCCTCAAGTCACACGTATGGGAGTAGGTTTTTAATTTTTAGAAATTAAAGCAAACAATTTAAATTCCTTGTTTTATTTTCCTCCCACGTAGGTTTTAGAATTAGTGGGCTTGACTTAATGTTTTAATGTATCTAGTCTTATATTAGGGTTTGTTCTTTTATTTGTTATGTTTGTTCTTTGGTCAACCTAACTTGTAGGGAAAGTGGGCAAGTCATGCAAGTGGAAGAGACTTCTTCTCCAAGGCAAGGAATTAGGACAAAGCTTCAAATATAAATACAAGGGCTGCCAGCATTTTCGAAAGACACCACAACCAAGAGAGAATTCAGAGATCAATATTTTTGAGTGCTAATTTATTCTTAGTGTTCTTTGAATTTTCAATCTTTAGTTTTTCAATTGTAATTCATAGTGATAAGGGTTGGGTGAGAGAAAAATCAAAGAGAAAATTTGATTGTAATCAAGAAATAAGAAAAGAGAGAATTCAAATTTCATTCGAAATCTGAAGTGAGAAAAATCGATCTTTAGTAAGATCGTGGCATCAGTTCAGGGGGAACAGGTGTCAGGGGGAACAAGTTCCTAGTGGAACGTAGAGAATTGAGAAGGTCCGTTTTATAGGTTTGGCCTATAATTAATAAGAGAAGTCCAAGAGTCAAAATCCCTCGTGGTTAAGGTTTTTCTTCCTATTTGGGCCTAGGAAGTTTTCCTTGTAGGTTAAAACTCTCTGTCTTTTATTTCTATTTGTTCGTACTTTCGAGTGTAAGTTAAAATTCTGTGAAAAATTCAAAAACTCCCTCAACTACAATTCACCCCCCCTCTTGTAGTTGCTATTCATATTACATCAATTGGTATCAGAGCCAGTTCCTCTAGGAACAGGTAACATTGCGGAGCACAATCCTGAAAAATGAATACTACGGGAGAAAGACTCGATGAAGGTTAATCAACCTAGAGACCACCTATGTTCAATGGAAAGCACTATCCATACTGGAAAAACAGAATGGAAATCTTCATCCAAGAAGAAAATTATCAAGTATGGAGAGTGATTGAAATAGGTGATTTCGAAGTCACTACAACAAATGAGAAAGGAGAGGTGGTTCCTAAACCTCTGGAAAGGTTTGACAAGGAAGATTTCGAGAAGATGGAGAGGAACAGTCTGGCAAAGAAGATTCTCCTTTGTGGTCTTGGACCTCATGAACACAATCGTGTCATGGGCTGCAAAACTGCAAAGCAAATGTGGGAACTCTTACGAGTTACATATGAAGGAACAAGCAAGGTTAAAAGAGCCAAAATTGACATGCTCATGCATAAGTACGAGTTATTCCAAATAAAGCCAAAGGAGTCTATTCATGATATGTTAACTCGGTTTTCTAACATAATCAATGAATTGGATTCACTAGGCAAGAAAATCACTCCTGAAGAACAGGTACGAAAAGTTCTGAGAAGTTTGCCCCAAGATGATAAATGGATGGCTAAGGTCACGGCACTGCAAGAAACCATGGACTTCACCACTTTCAACATAGAGCAACTTGCAGGTTCCTTGATGACTCACGAAATTCATCTCGGATCTAAAGAAGTCGAACCTGTGAAAAACAAAGCAATAGCCCTAAAGGCCGAAAGTGAAGGAGAATCAGATTCAGAAGATGAGGAAACGGCCATGATGGTAAGGAAATTCAGAAAGTTCTATACTAAGAAGTACAAACAGGCGAAGAAACCAACAAAGTTTAAATGTCACAAATGCGATGAATCTGATCACTTCATAAAAGACTGTCCAACATGGGAGAATGAGAAAGGTAAAGGGAAAGCAAAACAAAAAGGAAAGGAAACTCAGAAACCTTTCTCAAAGAAGGACACGAGGAGAGCTATGATTGCTGCGTGGGGTGAGTCTGACTCAAACGAGGAACAGGAACAAGAAGCAGAAGAAACAACCCACTTATGTCTGATGGCGAGGACTAACGAACATGAGGAACCATCCAATTCTCAGGTAAGTCTTCTTTCAATTGATAAGGAATTAAGTAAAATGTCAAAGAATAAAATTTCAAAATTACTGATTGAAACACTAGAGGACTATAAAGAAGTATGCTTAAACAGAGATCAACTTGAAAAAGACTTGGAAGTATCCAAGGAACATACAGTCTGGTTAAGCACACTTCGTTCAGAAGTAGAAACTAGATTTTTCAATCTATTTGACAAAAATAGAGAAATTCATGAGAACTTTGAAAAAGTAAAAAACTGGCAGAACTACAACTTCTTGTTTCCGAAGGAACAGGTTCCTCTTCAAAGACGAGTTGCGAATTTGAAAATCTGAAAAACGATTATGAAAAACTTTTGAAAGAAAATCTGTCTTTGAAGAAGAATCTGGATCCTCTTAAAATGAAACTTCCTGATGTTGTAAGCTGGATTGAGAAATTCCAGAACAAAGGAAAGGAAGGTCTGGGCTATAAGCAAAACAAAAAGAAAAAGAAGTATGTAGATTTGCCAAGTCATAAGATCTGTTCCTACTGTGGTAAAACTGGTCACCTCGTGAACAGTTGCACCCCTAAGAAAGAACAAGATGAGAAAAACTCTACTTTTGTAAAAAGGATCTGGAAAGAAAAATTGATTTCTGATTTACCAGAGGAATCCAAGCAGGACTGGGTTCCTCATACTAACGTTTGATTGTGGATGCAGGCTGAAGTGAGGGGGAACAACCAGTGGTACCTTGACAGCGGTTGTTCTCAGCACATGACAGGAGATAAATCTAAGTTCCTTTCACTTGCAGCCTACCATGGAGGATCTGTGACGTTTGGAGACAACCAGAGAGGAGAAATAGTTGCTGTAGGCAAAATTAGAAAGTCACAGACGAACTGCATTGATAATGTCTTTTTAGTCGAGGGTCTTAAACATAATTTACCTAGTATTTCTCAGTTTTGTGATAAAGGAAACAATGTTAGTTTTACAAACAATAATTGTGTAGTTAGTGATAGTCGAACAGGGAACAAGGTACTTGAAGGAACCAGAAAAGGGAACACGTATGTCGTGGACCTGGATCTAGTTCCTCATAACAGTTTGAAATGCTTGAGCGTGATTGAGGAGGATCCATTACTTTGGCACAGAAGATGCGGACATGCAAGTTTTACTGTCCTAAACAAGTTAAATTCAAAGAATTTAGTTGTGGGATTGCCTACAATGAAATATTCTATGAATGAGATTTGTGATGCATGCGCAAAATGAAAACAGGTTAGATCCTCTTTCAAATTGAAGAAGATGGTGAGCACACAAAATCCTTTGGAATTACTTCACATGGATTTGTGTGGTCCAATAAGAACTCAAAGCAGATCAGGTAAGAAATATGTTTTTGTAATAATTGATGATTTTTCTAGATTTACTTGGGTTATTTTTCTTCATAGCAAAGATGAAACTTTTAATGAATTTGTCGCCTTTGCTACGAAAGTTCAAAGAGTCAGTGGTTTTAAAATTAAACATTTAAGATCTGACCATGGTAAGGAATTTGAAAACTCACAGTTTGATGAGCTTTGCAGGGAACAAGGTCTAAATCATAATTTCTCAGCACCAAGGACTCCACAACAAAATGGAGTGGTAGAAAGGAAAAATCGCACTTTGGAAGACATGGCTAGAACAATGATAATTGCTAGCGGTCTACCAAAGAACTTTTGGGCAGAAGCCGTGAATACAACTTGTTACATTATTAATCGTACTATGATTAGACCTATTTCTAATAAAACTCCCTATGAACTTTTTAAAGGAAGAAAACCTAATATTTCTTATTTTCGTATTTTTGGCTGTAAGTGCTTTGTTCACAATAATGGAAAAGATAATCTTGGTAAGTTTGATCAAAGAAGTGATGAAGCAGTCTTCTTAGGATATGCATTGAATAGCAAAGCATATCGTGTCTACAATAAAAGGACAATGTGTGTCGAGTAATGTGTCCATGTTATTTTTGATGAGACTAACAGTTTGCAGGAAGAAATTGTTGAAGAAGATTTTGAGATTGGTTTGGCACGACCAGATGAGTCTCAAAAGGAAGACGAGGAGCAAATTGCAAATAAACAGAAGGATCCAGTTCCTGAGGAACAAGTTCCCGAGGAACCAGTTCTTGAAGAAAATAATGAACCAGAAGGAGCTGAAGAAGAAGAAGAACATGTTCCTGAATCAAACAACGAGATGCAAAGAGGAAGAAAAGTCAAGTCTTTGAACCAAAGCCATGGAAACACCAAAGCTCTCATCCTTTGGATCTAATAATGAGTGACATGGAAAAAGGAATACAAACTCGATCTCAGATGAGAAAATTTTGCACGTTTCATGCATTCCTCTCCATGTTAGAGCCCAAAAATCATGAAGAAGCCCTAGGAGACTCGGATTGGGTGACAGCTATGCAAGAAGAGTTAAACGAGTTCGAAAGGAACAAGGTAGGGCATCTTGAACCTAAACCTAAGTCTCAAAAGGTAATTGGTTTAAAATGGATCTTTAGAAATAAACTAGATGAACATGGTACAGTGGTAAGAAACAAGGCTAGATTAGTCGTTAAAGGCTATAACCAATAGGAAGGTATAGACTTTGATGAAACCTTTGCACCTGTAGTAAGATTAGAAGCAATAAGAATTTTAATAGCTTTCGCATCTTATATGGGTTTTAAGCTGTATCAGATGGACGTCAAATGTGCATTTTTAAATGGATATTTGAATGAAGATGTCTATGTGGAACAGCCACCCGGTTTCGAAAATCCAAAATTTCAAAAATTTGTTTTTAAACTAGATAAATCGCTCTATGGTCTTAAACAAGCCCCTAGATCGTGGTATGAAAGACTATCAAAATTCTTGTTGTCAAATAATTTTGTTAAAGGAAGAGTTGATAGAACCTTGTTCCTCAAGTCTAAAGGAACTGATATATTAGTAGTTCAGATTTACGTTGATGATATTATTTTTGGAGCTACTAACGATTCTTTATGTGAAGAATTTGCGAGTCTCATGAGCAACGAGTTCGAGATGAGTATGATGGGCGAATTAAATTTCTTTCTCGGTTTACAAATTAAGCAAACTGAAAAGGGAACTATGATCCATCAACAAAAATATGTAAAAAAGATCTTGAAAAAATATGGACTAGAAAATTCTAAAACAAACCATACACCAATGGGAACATGTACAAGGTTGGATGAAGATACAAATGGTAAGTCGGTAAATGAGAAACAGTACCAAGGTATGATTGGATCTTTGCTTTATCTAACTGCGAGTAGACCTGATATAGCTTTTAGCGTAGGTGTGTGTGCTCGTTTCCAATCAAATCCAAAAGAATCTCACTTAACTACGGTTAAGAGAATTCTTAGGTATTTGAAAGGAACTGATGATTTATGTCTTTTCTATCCTCGTAGCGATACTTTTGATCTAACAAGTTATGCAGATGCTGAATATGCAGGGGATCTTGTAAATAAAAAGAGCACATCTGGTATCGCACAGTATTTGGGAAACAGTTTAGTATCCTGGAGTTCGAAAAAGCAAAATACAGTGGCTTTGTCCACAGCTGAGGCGGAATATGTAGCAGCAGCTGCATGTTGTTCTCAGGTATTATGGATAAAACAACAGGTACGTGATTTTGGTATTAAATATGAATGTGTCCCTATTTATTGTGATAATACTAGTGCTATATGTATTTCAAAAGATCCGGTGCATCACTCTAGAGTGAAGCATATACATATTAGGCATCACTTCCTAAAAGACTATGTTGAGAAAGGTTTGGTAAAAGTATTGTTTTGCGAAACTAAAAACAAATTGCAGATATTTTTACTAAACCATTACCAAGAGAAAGATTTGAATGCATTCGACTAGAGCTAGGAATGCTTAAAATTTATTAACTATTTTTTGTCATACAATAATTCTCTAAGTGTTGTCAAATACTGTTTCCTGTTAAGGAGGTAAGATGGTTCAAGGACGTTTTAGCACTCAGTAATTTGTCCACTTGCTTTTGACTGTTTTGAAGCTCTTTGTCTCTGATCAAGAGTTTTAAGAAGAAATTCATTTTTCTCATTCATGAAGGTGAATTCCTTCTTTATGTTTTCAAGATCAATATTGAGTTTTGAAACCATGGACTCATTTGGCATGTCAACAATTAATGTTTGCTTTTCTTGCTTTAACTGAAAGATCTCTATAGTTAGATCACAGATTTTACCTTCATATTCATCAATCAAAGTTTGAGTATCCAAAGACGAAATAGTTTGTGGTGTGTCTTTGACTAGGACAAAATCTTTGTGTAGATCCTCTAAATCTTTCAAAAGTAAATCAAAATCTTTTAACAGATCAGGTTTACTCAAGGTTTTTTCCTTACCCTTAATCTCTAAAAAATCAGGTAGTTTACTTAAGGTAGATAGGTTGCAGGGGAACCAGGCAGGTGTGTTCTCCTCAGCATTACTAGGACAATCCTCGTCCTTGTCTGGTGCTGATAACTTAACTAGGTGTTGACGACACTTATAAAGTTCATCCTCAAGGTCAGCCACTTGATGCGTTAGTTAACGACACACCATATCTAGGTGTTCACAACTAGCAATAGCAATTCTACACTCCTCACTTTTATCTTTAAACTTTGTTTTGTAAGTTGTGTAACTCTCACCTAGTCTATAACATTCATCTACCAAAGTATCAATACATTCAAGCATATTATCTCTATCATATTCATGCATATCTTCACAAACCTTAACAAGATTTACCTTATGTATTTGGGGAACATCATCCTTTGCCGTGAAGCAATTATCTGCCGATTTGGTTCTCCCACTGGTTCTTGAAGACGTATTGTTTCCTCCTGGTCTTGCCAAAGCAGCCATGCACTTTTTAGAATCTTAGGTTTCCTCTTCCTCATGATCAGAACCAGAGTCAGAGTTACCCTACATGGATGCAAACATAACATTCTTGAATGCCTTTTTGTCAGTCTTCTTGGACTTCTTATCTTTCCATTTGGGACATTCACTAATAAAGTGTCCCATGTCTCCACATTTGAAACAACCCACAATAGAAGAGTTAGTTTTCTTGAAATTTTTACCTCTTAGGTTCTTTCTCTGAACCCCGAAGTGTTTTTCAAACCTCTTAGATATCATGGCTATATCATCATCTTCCTCTTCTTCTGCTGTTCCCTTCAGTGCAATACTCTTGACTGGTTCTTTTTCAGATTTTGAATCAATCAACATCTCATGGGTCATAAGGGAGTCAATAAGTTGTTCCAGACTCAATGTGGAAAGATCTTTAGCCTCATACACAACTGTTACCTTGGCTGTCCATTGATCTGTCAAGCTATGCAATATTTTTCTCATAAGATCCTCATCAAAAAAACTTTTGTCAAGAGATTTCAAATAATTTACTATGACCATAAATCTACCAAAACAATCATTTATTTTCTCATTTTTGTTCATAGCAAATAATTTGTACTTTGACATAATTAAATCATATTTGGATCTTTTTATCCTGCTGATTCCCTCATAAGCAAGTTCGAGGGTATCCCAGATTTGTTTTGCACTTACACAAGCAGAGATTCGATTTGTCTCATTGTCTGCAATTGCTTGTTGTAAGATGGACATTGTCTTGGCATTCTTCTCCAATTTCTTGAAGTCAACTGAGGTGTAATCACTTTCTTTCTTTTGCACAATGTTTCTATCAGCATCTTTCTCAGTAACAGTACGTAAGAGGGCCATTCTTAACAACCAACCAGCATTCATAATCAATCCCGATGATTATGTTCTTCAATCTATTCTTCCACTGATAAGTTCATTTTATTTGTGTTTTTCTCCCATGTTTTAGTACAATTTATGAATTATTTTGTACTCTTAGGAGCCGCTTTTATTGCTAACCTGTTTGTTTGGAGTATTTTGTTGTTTTTCCTTGTCCTTGACAGGAATTAGCTAAAATCCGCTCTAAGAAGACTGGAAATCATCAAATTAGTTAAAACAGTATTTAGGAGAAATTGTATCAAGTTTTGGCAAGCTTCGGAGCAGATTTCAAGGAGTTTTGCGCAAACCCCGGTACGGGTGCGTGTGCCCCGGTACCGGGGCCAATGCTGACAAACTCCAACCACTACTGCACCACCTTGCAAACCCCGGTACGGGGTACGTGTGCCCCGGTACCAGGGCCAATGCTGGCAAACTCCAACCACTACTGCACCACCTTGCAAACCCCCGTACGGGGTGCGTGTGCCCCAGTACTGGGGCCAATGCTGGCAAACTCCAACCACTAATGCACCACCTTGCACAGACCTCGGTACGGGGTGAATGTACCTTGGTACCGGGGTAGTTGATGCCCCTGTTCCTCTCCGTTGCAATTGAAGCCATGTTTGGTCGGGGTCTTTAATTTGCATGGCACTACGCTCGACGTTTTCCAGAATCACAAATCTAACCCCCAGTAACAACCCCGGTACCGGGGTGCATGTACCCCATACCGGGGCCGGTGTTCGAGGCTTCGTGAGGCCCAGTTTTGTCTATAAATACCTGTTTTAATCCCTTGTCATTCTTCTTATGCATTCTTTAGGTTTTCTTTTCTGCTTTTAGGGTTTCTTTATCTCTCTTTTATTGTTAAAACACATTAAATTCAATTCAATTCAAGTTAATTAAAGATTCAATCTTTTTCCACTTCTAGTATTATTTCTTTCTTATTTATTTTATTGATGCTTTTTTTATCATGATTATGTTTATTGCTTTAAGTCTTTCAATTAAGTGTGAGTAGTTCTTTAGATCTAGGGTTTGGGAAACTTATGTTTGAATGATAAAATTAATTGAATCCCTTGTTCTTTATTTCATGACTTATTTTAATTCTTTAAAATCTGTTTTGATCATATGAATTTGAGTAATAATCAAGTCGGTAGCCGAAAGGTGAAAACTTCATTAAGACTTAAGATTTTAGGTAGATTTATTTAATAAATTGCGAGAGCTTATTATATATATCTGTAGATCTAATAAATCGCGAAAGCCTGTTAGATCTTGGTTAGAATTTGTTAAAGAATTATTGAACATTGGTATTTAATTAGTTTATGATTTCATTCATAAAACCCTAAACCCTAGAATTTCCCTCATTCAATTCAGTCCTATAAAAATTCAGTCTTTAGTTTCTGTTCTTCAATGATTAGCTCTTTAGTATAATTCCATCACAAAGGCCCTTTACATAGTTACACTTTTTAGTAATAAAAGAAATTAAATTGTTTCTCTGTGGATTCGACCCTACTTATCACTGCTACATTAGTTATAATATTTAGGTTATTTTTGACGGGTTGCGATGCCCTGTCATCCACCAAGCATAATTTTTCCACTGAATTTGGGGGGTTTTGTTGTCGTGCCCCATTGCATTCATTTCTTGAGAATTCATAATCTACTCCTCTAGGAGTTACCCTTGCGAGAAGCCAAGGCTGTGATACCAATTGAAAGGTTTGAATATATTCAAGAGGGGGAGGGGGAAAATCGAGTATTTGGTGTAATGGTTACGAATTTAAATTTTTCTTGTTTTTTGAATTAGAACTAGTTATGGTGGTTCCTGCAGCAGATATGATTTGGAAAGAAATAAAACAAGAACACCAAATTTAACGAGGTTCGGCCAAACTCAATGCCTAGATCCTCCTACCCTATGCATCTTATTAATTCCACTCAGAATAACAAGAATACACACTCAACTCGTTCCAAACTCTTGGAACCAAATCCCCACACTCAACTCTGAATGCGATCCCACTCGTGTTTGAACTCACAAACACCTCCCAATCTTCAACCCCTTTGTTGATGACGAAATACAATATTAACACTCTATTGTTACTTTTTCACAAAGCTTGAAGAGTAAAGTTTAAGCTGTAAGATTGTGTGTTTGTGTTTAATCGAAAGTATTATGCCTTGTGTGTTTTTAGCTCGAATGTTTTTGCTCAATATTTTCAAAAGAGATAATCACAATCACGATCACTGTGTATTGAATGAGATGTAAATGACAACTATTTATAGACTGCAAAACTAATTGACAAACCCATCACAAAGAGAGGGAAAATCAGTTTTCAAAAACCATTTTGAAAAGGCGGGAAACAGTTTCTTCTATTCACAACAACCTTTCATGAAAGTTTGTTATGCTCAAAGGATCTTCCAATATTTTCACGTGGGTGTCATAATTAATTAGCATTTACCAGCTGTCAATGAGGTGTTTAAAAACCTAAAAACCCTTTTTTAAGACCATCAAAGAAAAATCCTATTTCTTTTGAAAACTAATAGCTGCTCATAGAGTAATCTGGTCCTTAGACCTATTACCCTATTTCATAGTCTTATGAATATAATAACCTTTGGTTGTAAGATCGATATTACTATTTTAACACACAAAGTCATTTATAATAATTTATCAAACATACACACAAATATTACATGAAGACTTCATATGCTCAATTTAAAACCTAACCTATCTTCATGCTCTTCAAAATCTCGAAAGTCTTCTATGAATATCTTCCATCTTGAATCTGGACTTTAACACTTGGAACATTTATATTTTCTGCACAACCAACATGGTTAGGATATAAAAAGTAAAATATGTGACTGTTTTAGACAGTCCAAGGAAAACTTCAATTGGTTCCCTGTAATACACATATGTTATCAATCAAGAATAAACTCAACTAATACAAAATTCAAAATAAACAGCTCATAATTGGTTCTGACCAACTACATAGCTTTTGTAAAACACAATTTTTCCCTATCATTGTTTTTTCAGTGTTTGTCATCACTCAAAACCAAAAGGGGTCTCAACGAATTCTCAACAGAGATTATCGACAAGGCTGACCACTAGTGGAAAACGATGACCAACCATCAGAGTCGTTGACATACAAAACTCCATTCAGCAGAGAAATCCTAACAATGGTCGATCCTAAAAAAATTAAAAGTTCCACCTATCGAGTTCTTCTCAGAGAAGACATATTCTGTAACGACCCGTCTTATTGCAACATCAATTTCTCCGAAATCGACAAGTTAGTTCGCCACTGCTTATATGAAATATTAAACAACTTATTCCAAAATGGAACTAATAATCCAAAACAGAATACTTAAGAGAAAAAGACAAAAAGGTTGCTTCAATCTAGTCTCTCCCATACTCACACCCATGCCCGAGTCATCACAAAACAGCTACTCATCATCATTACCTGAAATGGGGGGTCCACCGTCAGTGGCAAGTAATTAGGGTGTTCCACATAAATATGGAACTAAAAGATAGATAGATCTATTAAGATTAAACTGCAATAGATTAATACGTAACACATATTTATATCAGGCATTCCAGATATCTATAACACACAATCACTTACCTATCGTCCTTCGCAGCAGAAGCATTCATAACACACATTCATGGATTAATCATAAGGCATCAACAACACACAGTGGAACAAACATTTATACATGAATTATCCTACGAACAAACAATAAAACTACGCAGCGGAAACTCTTCAATCATTCAATCTAATTAATACCTTAAGACTTCTATTCTTGTAACAACTTTACCTAGAGTCTACCATATTCTTATTCTTATCTTATTTATTATTGTTTGCTTAATGCGTGAACCGGTCACTATTGCTTGTAAGGATACCCGTGTACATCCAAACTTTCCCATAACATGCCTGGTAGGACCCGTGTATCCTACCCGTAACCCTCCTTTGTAACGATTATGTCTAAGTGGGGCCCTCACTCCCAGATTAGCAGCCCGTGTACTACTAACCCGGACGACAACATATTCTAGGATCCAGAACTGCCCATAGACTGCAGTAGGGCAGTGGCCTCGACTGATCCCGGTTTAGTGACTCGTGTATCACTAAGCGGGCGTCCACTTTATAAAGCCTTTATTAAAGTATCTTATCATCTTATCACATAAAACAAGCAATCCACATAACATATCATATCTTATCATCTTATCGACATGGCCATCGTGAGACCAATAATCTTATACTTCTTTTCTTATCAATTTGTTATGTATTTTATATTGGTGTTCATACCAGCCGTCAATTCCTTAGTTATCGGCATAAGCTGTTCGTCAATTCTCAATTTATCAGCATAAGTCGGCCGTCAATTCCTTAAACCAGAGTGCACCATAATCTAGAGTACTCGGTGGCCGTAATCGGAACTGAAATGTTCGAAATCCCAGGAAAGGGAGGTGCGACACGTATGTTGGCCATCTTAAATACAAGCCTTTCCTAGCCAGAGATCGAAACAAAACAATATCTCTCTTACTCTATTTTTGTTCCTTCGATGTTTATATTATTATTATCTTTATTTAATTTTCTTGTCTTATTGGGACTTATTTCTATTTTCTTAAGCCAAGCATGACAGTAAACTATTAATCCTTATTATTAATACTACAAGGTTCCCTAATCATAATATTACTGTTAATTTCTTTTAGTGTTATCATCCTATTTTCATATCAGTCTTATCCTTTAGGCAAAAACTACAAGCAACATATAATAATATTAATAATTATTACAGGCTACAACATATAATCATAATTAACTCAATTAATTCTTTTTAATCATAATTAACTCTTTCTATCAAATCCCAAAATTATACATAAGCCAAAACAAATTAAAATTCATCAAATTAACATTATTCTATTCGTCCATCAATAGTACAAGGTCAAAATTCATACTTTTATACAATTTCACACAAAAATCATAGATCAATTTTATATTATTAATAATTTTGTTAGCATTTAATATAAAATCACGTAAGCAATTGAACATTAAATCTTTGGCTTCAAACCATGATCAAAAAGCATACTTTTATGCCTAACTAGTTTTTTTGCCCGGGCGTTGCCCCGGGTCCAACAGTTTGTTTTTATAGTGCATTGATAAAGGCGCTATAATTAACAGACCTTTTGGCACGGATGGTAATTGTCGTTTGTTGAAACACCAAGAACAACCGAAACAAACTCGAGTTGGCAAAATCGCCCTCAATTTGAATTGCAGATCAAACGTCAACTATATGAGAAAACACAAATAACAAATCTAGGTATCATGATGAACAAAATAAATTGGAAATTATATATTTTAGATTGTAGATAGATTTTGTGGAAGAATTGCAATTCAATTAGTCAAAAACCATTGTGTTAGAGCAAAGCTATTGTGTGCTAACTTCTCCCGTTTTTATTTTAAATAATATTTTTTGTCTCACTTTATTTTTCTAAAAAAATAAAACAATATAGTTAGAAAGAAGCACATTTACATCAGCATATAAATAGAGTTGAGTTGGTAACTACTTAACCTTTTTATACAAAAGATCCATGTTCAAATCTCCCTACAATCGAAGTATTTTTTTATAAATTAAATACCAATATTATTGTGATGACATGACACTTTTGCATATGTGTCAGAATTATGTTAATGCTTACGTGGCACAACTATAATGCTTCGCGCACCTTTTAATAGATGTTATAGATATTATTCGGCCATGGTGCAAAAATTAAAGGAAATTAATTGAGCTTCAAGAACTCATATGATTTAATCTAATCATCATAAAATAATTAATTTAAACTAATTAATTAGTCATATTTCTTAATTCAAGATACATGATCATGCATAAACTATCAAGAAAATTCAAGAATTTATTCATGCTATCATCATCAACTTCACGGCACATGCAAGAATAAATCAAGATTCATAATTTAATTCAATAACCATGCCTCATTAATTCACTAAATCATTGGAAAATGCTTATGTCATGAATTTACAAAGTTAAATCATGAAAAGAATCAATGTTGTATGTACACATAAGGTCCGTAATTCATCACAAAAATTGATAGTATAATAATGCACGAATCATACCAAGATGATATAATAATGATCCATTAATTAATTAATTAATTATCAATTCCTAATTAAATTGCATAAGATCTTATCAATTTATCAAGATTAATTTCAAGAACCTTATAAGGCAATACTCGGTCCTTAGCTTATACGAATATAAAGGGAGGATTTTTCAAGACTAATTTAGCCTATTATCATCTAATCTTAATTAATCTATGTAAATTATAGTACCAAATCTATGTTAGAACATCAAGTTACCTTAACTGATGAACAAAAGAACCAAAACTCCTCCTTGTTCTACTCGGCACACACGGCACACACTTGCACACCAAAGGATCCTAATGAAGCTATTCTAATTGAAGGAAAGATATGAAAATTAGAATTAAAGATTTTAGAGGAGGTAATCTTTAATCACTTGTTTAAATTGTGGAAAAGTAAAAAGGAATTAAAGAAAGAGGGAGAAAAAGGAAGGTGCAACTCTCTTGAGGCTTAGTTCACATGGGGTTTTTATCTTTAATTAAGATAGGGAAAGAGATTAAGGGTTTTAGGAAAATAAATAAAAATAAAGATGAGAGGAAAGAGAGGTAGGGACCGTATGGCATGGGGAAGGCAAGGGAACAAAATATTTGGGTTTGATTTAGTCATTGGGTCCAATTTCAACTTAACTCATTGACCCATATTGAATATTATCCAATACTCATGTATGATGCTTAATTGGGATATTAATAAACTTCTTAAAATAAATATATAAATCCAAATCAAGAATTAAAACTTAGCCCAGCACAATTAGGTAGAATTTGGACCTCTAAAATTAAATCTAAATTTAACTTGGTCTAAAACTCTTAAAGGAAAGCTATTCTGATCCGGTTACCAAGAAGGGACTAAAATTACTTCTAACCCATACTTGGCCAACTCGTCATTAATACAACGTTAATTTTGAGTCGGTCCACAACCATGAATTGCTATAAGGTGGAGATTTAGGAACCTAGCGATTTGAGGTCAAATGAGGAAATTTAAGATTACTAGATTAGAAGAAAATAGTTTGAAAAAATTATAAAATATTAATAACATAAATTCCCGAAAATATATTTTTAAAGATTTTCCATTTATAAAACTGGGAATTTTTTAATAGTTTTCGAAATAAAATTTTTAAGGCGACATGAACTACAACCTAAATACCTAAAATTCTAACCTCAAAAATACGGAATATTACATATCCAACATACCATATTGCTACCTACAAGGCTCAGATGGTCATACAGAATGGATGCGAGGCTAGTTCGTGTCGTTACTTTCCCATGACTTTTACAGGGTTGGCCTTGACATGGTTCACCGAACTCCCGTTAGGCCTCATCAGCAGTTTTTCAGTGCTAAAGGCTATGTTCTTTAGTCACTTTTGTAGCTGGGAGAAAGTAGAAGAAGACAAGCATCCATCTAATGGCCTTTCAGCATGAGCACCATGAGATGTTAGGGGATTCCATCAAACGTTTTAACGCATATCTCTTCGAGATACCCAACGTCGAGGATTTTGTGGCATTTGTAGTAAGTTCAAGTTTTCCTTATTGAAGAACGAAATTTCATCATATTCTAAAGCGATGGATCAAGCACGAAAGTATGTACAAGCCCCATATATCAATAACCCGTCGTAAAATCTGAGAAGAAGAGAGAAGGGAAACTTAAAGGGGAACACCGTCGAACTGGAGGCCCTAGCTGGTCACTAGATTCAAGGAAAGAGGATCAAGATAGGGGAAATGAACCTCGATTTAATGTCAATAGAATGGAAAATTTTCTCGAAATTAAAAATCAAGACTTGCTTCCGGCCCAAAGCCGGCTGTGGGACCCGCGCCCATGCGCACCCCGTTCCACCTTTATGTTTGTACGGAGGGTGCGGTTTTGGTTTGTTTGTCTTTGCACATATTGAATGTCTTTTGAGCATAGGATGATTATGTTTGGCTTTGAAGTGAGCTTAGATACTCAAGTTAAGGAAGTCGCCATCGTGCCTTTTGGGAGGCTCACGGAACCCGCTATTTATATGGTCCGAAGACCATTCGTAATGACTCCATTTGATCTTATTTGTGATTTCAAATTCATTAAACCGAATAAAATTCATTTTACAATTTTAAAGACCTAAAGATACATACAAATTACTAGGCGAGTTGGATTTAGTGATGTAACACCCCCAAATCTCCCCCCTACGGAAACCCTAGTATAAAATATCGTAGGGATAAATTTGGGAATATTAGCGCGCACCTGATAACGTAAGGCTATACTAAAATACTTAATTAATTACAACTTTGCAGTGGAACATAAAATATTTATTGTTAAATGCCATAAATTAGTTACAAACATAAAAATAAAACCCTAAATATTCTAGGTGAATGACGCCCATGTTCCCAATGCATCATGTAATCCACTTGAACATCAACACCTATGTCTACTTAGGGCCAAGCAAAAACAAAACAAAGTACAGGTTAGCAAAATTATGCTAAATACGTAAAATGCAAGATAAGTCAAAAGAAACTTTATTTAATAAACAAGCATGCTTTTGAAATACCCAAGTCATATTATATGACAACAATTATTTATCCAAGATGATCATTTTCCAAAAATATTCCAAACCATGAATATTGAATGTAAATATTCAAATATTGAAAATAAATTTTCCTATACCCCAATTCCTCTCCTAAGTGTGCACACCCTCCAAGTTAGTATCTTTATGTAGAAATGTTATTCTTAAGGAAAGACTAGATCATACAAAGTTCATATATAGTCCTATCAACCAAATCCACATAGCGGGATTACAAAACAATAAATAAGCTTATAAAGCTTGTGGGGTCACAAAAATATTTTGAACATAATAAGAGTTGAGTATAAACAAAATATACTCATATAATTGTAACATTACAAAACTCCTTATTTATTTCCTTAGTAAATTGATATGACAATATAACTAAAACAAATGTATTTATTCCAAATATTTCCATAGGATATTTTCTATGATATTACTTTCCAAAATATAATAAGATTAAAATATTTCCATAAAATATTACTTGCAAAATATAATAAGATGATTCAAATGATAAAGATTATTTCTAAAATCTAGGAATTTCATGACAAAATATAAGGTTATTAAAATATAAGATAATTTTGTCATCAAACTTTAAATTAACATAATACAAAATTAATTATATGAAACATGCATAAATTATATCATGTATCATACAAACACGTAAAAATCATGTAAGCACTTTAATAAAGTTTCTAGCTAGCCACTTAACGTACCTTCTTCCTATCGGACCGGATAAAGTAAACTTGAACCGGGAAATTACGAACTTCTACCGAGAACATCCTACACAAATAATATAAACTTAATTAATATAAGGTCATTCAAGTACTTTAAATAATTTATAATAAAACTCTAATATATGTGTATGATTTTTTATGAATTTTTTAACATTAAAACTCATGTTTTTATTCAGTTAAAATATTTGATGAATATGTTTTTATAGAAAAATAATAGACTTATAGTAAATAAATTAAAATATTAAGTAGTCCTTTATAATTGAACTTATACTAACATAAATAATTAAAATATAATGCTACTAAAATATTAAATAATCTTGTCATCAAACTTTAAATTAACATAATACAAAATTAATTATATGGAACATGCATAAATTATATCATGTATCAGATAAACATATAAAAATCATGTCAGCACTTTAATAAATCAAGTATCTAACCACTTAATGTACATTCTTCCTATCGGATTAGATAAAGTAAACTTGAACCGCGAAATTACGAACTTCTACCGAGAACGCCCTACACAAATAATATAAACTTAATTAATATAAGGTCATTCATGTACTTAAAATAACTTATAATAAACTCTAATATATGTGCATGATTCTTTTTGATTTATTTTAACATTAAAACTCATGTTTTTATTTAGTTAAAATATTTGATGAATATGTTTTCCTAGAACAATAATAGACTTATAGTAAATAAATTAAAATATTAAGTAGTCCTTTATAATTGAACTTATACTAACAAAATATTATGATTTTTATACTTAATAAATATTGAAAGTAATTAATTTAAAAACTTAATACTTAATCTTAATTTATAAAGAAAATAATTATATGAATAAGAGATAAAAAAAAAAAAAAGATGAAGGAAAGAAAGAAAACCAAAGCTGAGGAAGAGAAGAGAGTATAGGTGCAAGTTTTATAAAATTTAATTTGAGGGGTATTTAAAGGGTTTTGGGTTAGTGTAATTTGGTAGGTTTTGATGATCATGAAAATATTAGTGTGATCAAAATATTTTATGCTGCTAGTAATATTTGGAAAAATTTTGTTTTATTTTATTTGCTAAGAAGATGATTATTAATAGGGAAATTTCTAGTTGTAATGACCCAGATTTTATCGGTATTTTTGCCGGTATTTATGTGTATTTATGTTTGTTTATGTGCTAGTTCAAATTAATTTTTGAACTATTTATTTTAATTTTTTTTTTTTTGTGAATAATTTCGATTTAATCGAAATGTTTATTTTCTCAGTTCTTATTATTTATATTAATTATTATTTAATTAATTAGAATTTTTATTATTTAATTTTCTAATTAATTATTTAATATTATTTTTGGGCTTAATCGATTATTGCATGATTAGTCATGTAAATTTGGTAAATTAGCCCAATGGATCACGAGAGCCCATTTTGAGCCCAAACAAGGCCCATATTCTTCTCTTGGCCGGTTTTCTAAGGCATGGAGTGGCTTGCCACTTGCCTTGTGTTCACACCTTAACTAACTCTATTTATAGAGGAGTTAGTAAGACATTTGCTCATTTTTGCCATCTTAATCCTTGCCATCACCTTAAAGCACTTAAACTCTCTCATAATACTCCATTCCACACGCCATTTTGGAGCAATTGAAGCCTTCAATTGTTCATCATCTTCCTTTGCCCAAAACTTAAAGATTCAACCTCCATTGATCTTTAAGTATCCTAAACACAATCTAAACTCCATTGTTTCAATCAAAATCATTAGTTTGGGTTGTTTCCGGGTTCGTTCGTGTGTTCTTGTTCGTGTGTGGGTTCGAGTGGTGCATGGTGGGTGTTCGTGTGGTGCTCGTGGTGGTGCAGCAGGCCGTGTCGAGCCGTGTTCGTGCAGGTGAGCCGTGTACTGCAGCTGTGTTGGTGGTGCTGTTGGTGTGTTCGTGTTCGTGAGGTTCGAGCCAAGCCGTGCAGCAGGCCGTGTTCTGTGCTCGTGTTTGACGTGTTCTTGGACTGCATATTTGTGTGTTGGTTGTGTGTAATCTTCAATAAGGTAACATGCTTACTCAACCTATTTGGTATACTATGTTTATAGTATGAATTAAATGCATGTTTGGGTAGTTTATTGATGGTTATTCATGATTTTATGTATGATTTTATAATCTGATTTTTATGTGATTATATGAGGATTTTGATAAAGGTTTTTCATGGATTTATGATTGATTATATGTTGTAATATGATCATGATTAATGTGTTAAAGTTTGGTTGATTTTGGTTAGTTTTCGAAAGGTTTTGTTGATGATTTTCGTGTGGTTTATGCGTGTAACATGGATGAGTTTGGATGAGTTCTTGATTGAGTTCTTGAATCTTGATTGAGTTCTTGATTGAAGATCTTGAATCTTGAATGAGTTCTTTATGAGTTCTTTATGAGTTCTTTGAGTTCTTTATGAGTTCTTGATGAGTCTTTATGAGTTCTTGATGAGTCTTTATGAGTTCTTGATTGAATCTTGTAAGTTAAAGAAAATGGTTTAAATAGTAAAGAAAGTTAAAGATTAGGATTGAGTCGATTAAAGAATGAATAAAGATTAATGAATAATGATTGGTTAGACTCAAGAATAAGGCTAGAGGCAGTTCTTGAGAATAACTTCGATGTTTTAGCTAGATTAATTTCGAGAACTGAGGCTTTAGGCAGTTCTTGAACTTAGTTTAGTTATGTTGGGATAATAATGAATAATATGATTAAAATGAGTAAATGAATTAATTAATTACTTAGCTTGATTTCATTTTTAGACGCCTGATACTTTGAGTAAGATTCAATGTATTCGGGTTAAGACGTTGCCCCTAATCCATCCGCGGTATTGGGTTAGTTGGAGTCATACTATGTGATCTTTGTGAATTCCAGTAAGATTGGTTTCACGGGACATGGATTTCCAGTAAGATTGGTTTCACGGGGTTTGAGAGTAAGATTCTCAAATCCGAACATAGTAGAAAGTTCGAGCGCGTAAGATGCGTTCGTACGAGCACAGTCCGGTCTAGAATATGAATGATTGCGCCAAAGATAGTTGATTAGGTTGGTTAGAGTCGAGTTCACGTTTTGGGTTGTTCTCGTACTTTGTTTAATGATGTTGATCGTTTGATTTATGCTATGTACATGTGTGTTCTCATTAGGGTGAGTCAGTTATGTTACTCGCCACTGATGGTGGACCGTTGTTGTATTTTTCAGGTACTTCAGGTGATGATGCTCTTGCCTAGTTTTGGGTTGGGCGATCGACGTTGTTTCTTGTGTTGTCTGTTGTATTTACTGTTTTCTTAGTATTAGTTAGCGACAGCATTTGTTTAGATGTTATTTCATTACTTTTGGACTTTTATTTGTTGTTTAAAGACTCTGACATGTAGTTGGAGTTAACTCGTATTAAAATATTTCTAGTTTGACTTTTGGATTAGTTTATGTACAAACTTGTGGGTATTTGTACTTTTGGTGGTTTAATAACAATATTTGAGGAATTAGTTTTATTTCTTAAGTATTTGAGTTGTAGTTTCTAACAACTCGACTCGTCGGTTTCTTCCGCGCCGATTTAAGCGAGTCGGGTCGTTACACTAGTGGTATACCCGAGTTTTTTCGAAATCCCACTGGTATACCCGAGTTTATTTTAATCCCAGTGGTATACCTGAAATTATCTCTAATTCCCATCCGTTATATTTAGAAGTTATAGTCCATTAAATGTAATGGAATATAACTATTTTAAGGTTAGATTTAACTTTAGTTAACAAATTTTTCAATTTTCTTTAAAAAAAATAAATTTTAAAACTAATAATATATTAAATTAATGGATTTTTGCAAAATATGATCCGATTGCCCCCAATTTGCATTCCTGATTCGCATCGATTTGCGCTCATTGATCTACGTGAAATAAAATAGTCCGCTCAAGGTTTTACGGATCATTTTTACCCTTAAAGGGTCCGATTTGAGGTCCGATTTTGCAAAAAATGATTCGATTGCCCCCAATTTACGTTTCCGATTCGCCTCGTTTTGCGCGCATTGATTATTTGATTTACGTGAAAAAATAGTCCGCCCAAGATTTTACTCGTCATTTTTTCCTTAAGGGCTCCGATTTGAGGTCGGATTTTGCAAAAAATGATTTGATTGCCCCCAATTTGTGGTTATTTTTCCTTTATTTTATTTTATTTTTTTGTTTTTTTTTTCAATTTATTAACCATGGTTAGTGTTTTTAACAATTTTTAACCAAAAAGTTTACTTTTGGGAATTACGTTTAACATTAGGTACATCGTTAGGATTAAAAAAAACTCAGGTATATAGTGGTATTTCCAAAAAGTTCGGGTATACCACTGGGAATTTCCCTTATTAATATAGGTTGGGAAGATTAGGGTGATCATGAAATGAACAATATGGCAAGAAAATAAATTTTGGTAGAATAGTTCATTTGGCTTGAGATTTTGAGCAAAACAACCCTAAATTGTGATGTAGTAGCCGTGTGTTTAATTTTGTGCGCTTTCATTTTTTTTCGAAATTTTCGTTTTGGACTAAATAATTGGTATTATTGGGTTTTATTTTGGGTTTTTGGATAGTCATAAAAAAATTTGGGCTTAAATAGTTTTTCAATAAATTTAGCTTAATTAAGAGATCTTTGTAATTTGTGAAAATAAAGTTTATTTAAGATATATCCAAAAATCACGTGTATGTATCTGAAATTTTGGTTTTTATAGTTTAAAATAATATTTTAGCTTGAAACTTTATGTCTAATTAAAATAAATAATTTTAGTATAACAGAAATATAATTTTTTTTTTACTTTTTTTTAATAAAATATTAATATTTATCTAAAATTATGGGGTATACAAGTTAAATGCACAATATAATCAAATCTAATTTTTGATGATCAGTTCGGATTTAATCAATTTTAAAAACCCTAATAATGTCAAATTTAACAAAAAAACTAATCTTGATTTATTTTATCTCACTTTAATAAGTTTTTTTTTTTATTATTAATCCTAAAACTAACCTAAAAACTGAAACTTAAATCTAGGCGATTAAAACTAGGGGTGTAAAAAAAAAACCGTGACTGTTAACCATGTAATCGGTACTTTTTAAAGGTCAATTTACCGAATCATTAATTTTTAATGGTTACGGTTACCGAACCGTTTAAGCTTAACGGTTACGGTTAACGGTTTTTATAAACGGTTAACCGTTAATTTTTTTAAGAGGCATTAAGTATATGCTTAGCTTAATTTTCAAATGGCCTAAATGCATTATTTTTAACAAACCCACATATGTGCAGAACCCTATTGCCCCCATATGCATAACTATGATTCATTTATCATTTTATATTTTCATCTTCCATCACTTAATTCATCTTCCATTATTCTTAATGGTTAACGGTTAACCGTTTAACGGTTAACCGATAGTTAACGGTTCGGTTACGGTTACAAAAAACTAGTAACCGTTTATGAACACCCCTAATTAAAACAAAATCAAATAAATAAATAAAACCCTAAGAAAAACGCTTCTAATTAATTCAAATTCTACATTTTGCTAAGTCATTATTTAGTCCGTATTATATTAATTCTAGGTGTTAAAATGATAAAAAAAATCCACTATTATTTTTTTAGATTATTACAAGGGGATTGCAAAGCAGATAAAAAGAAATTACAAATTGAATGATACAAAATAGAAAATGAATAATATAAAAAAAAAAATTATTCGAGGAAAACAAAATTTAATTGAATAGCGACATCATGTTAGATATCTTTCATGCAATGTGAACATGATCTTCTCGATTTTACTCGAATGTGTTTTATATGTTGTTTATAGTTTGTGGATTGATTTTGACAGAGATTTGTTATGAATGAAAGAGAGAGATTATAGAGAGAAGCGAGTGAAGGAGAGTAAGAATTGGAATTGGTGCCTTTTAAAAGAATGAATTGGCCTTATTTATAGCTAGGAAGTCATTAGGCTGCACAAATGGGCGTAGGCACGCATGGACGTCTGCTGAGGTGCCCAAAAGACCAAAATCGTGCGTGTGGACGCACGACCAAGAGTGGGAACACCAACTTTGGTGTGTGTGTGCGCACGACCAAGCGTGGGGACGCGCATTTTGGTTCGTGTGGGCGCATGACCAAGCATGGGGACACCCACTTTGGTGCGTGTGGGCGCACAGCCAAGCGTGGGGACGCCACTTTGGTGCGACTGGGTGCACGACCATGAGTGGGGATGCCCACTTTAGTGTGTTTGGGCGCACGACCAAGTGTGGGGATGCCCACTTTGGTGCCTCCCAAGACAGTTGTCACCGACTCAGTTTCCATAATGATCGAGAACGCGCGTCTATAAAAAGATCTATCATATCACCCGCTAGGTAAGACATTCATTATTAAAAAATAATTGAATCCTTTTCTTTCTGATTGGTGATTTAGGCATCGGATGGGCGTTCATGAGTTACACCCCTTGGGTTAGCAAGATTTTCTTGTTTTGCAGGCCTAGGTTCGAAGATCGAGAGGATCGTCACAAACATAAATAAACACAATTGATCAAAGAGAGAAGTTCCTGAGCAGGAACATATTGGCACTGTCTGTGGGGAACGTCACAAAAAAATGGTCAACACCAGGACTAAGTCAAATCGAATGGAGCTTTCCAATGGACGTCCTCCCACATCACTTAACCGACAAAAATAAAACATCAAGGAAAATCAAGAACGTCGAGTGACTCCCGGACAATTTATTACTCATAAAGATCTTAAGCAAGTCGTGGCAACCATGACTGCGACCTTCGCGAAAAGTCAGCAAGATTTGAAGAAAAATTTGCCCGCATTGGTCGAGCAACCAAAGCACCCTCGCTGGGAAACCATCACTAACCGGAAATGAGATCAACATTCGCAGAAAGATCCTCAACGCAAGCCTATTATTGCCATGGGGGCAACCTGGATACAATAAGAAAACATGGGTCAAGGAGCTAATTCGTCGACATCAAGCTGAGAAGGATGCTAGGAATATTATCAACTCCAAAAAAGTGATGCTTGGAACATCATCGAGTCCCGACGGACCGAAAAGTCCAAACTTGATGCAAGAGATATCATTGATAGTTGGTGAGAAGGTGCTGAAAATTCACTTCGCGACTCCCAGGGAGATGAGAGGTTATAGCATACAACTACGAGAGATCGATCACACCAAGCGTCGAACTTTATCTCTAATCGAGAGGGGGATTGACGAGGCCAACCACCAGTGGGAAACAATGAGCAGCCATCAGGGTCGTTGATCGATATACAAAACTCCATTCAGCAGAGAAATCCTAAAAACGGTCTATAATATCTCGTAATTGTCGATAATTCTTTTGTAACTAATTAACTATTAAGAGAATATTTTAATACTACTGTAATAATTTGTTTGAATTTTAGACATACAATGTTAAGTTAAAATATTATTTTAAATTATGAAAGCTGAAATTTCATATACATATATATGATTTTCGGATATTTTAAATAAGTTTTATTTCATAGAGTACTAAATTTATATGAATAAACTAATTATATTGTATAATGATTTTAAGCCCACATATTATTATGGTTGAATACTAAAAATCCAAAGCTAAACCCAAATGAACAATCATGTGCCCCAAGAAACAAAAAAAAAAAATTAATAATTTGGGTCTTAGTCCACTTAAACTACACGGCCAATAAAGGGAAAAAAAAACTTTTTATAGGGGGTGAGGGTTCTATTAATCTTTCGTTCAATGCCTTACTGTCCTTCTCCTCTACTTTTGGTTTTGAGGCTAATATGGACAAAGTCTCCTTTTACTTTATGGCAGAGCAAGATCAGTTGGACATTTTTTTTTATCAGTTTGGGATGAATGGAGGTGTCTTTCCCTTTAAGCACATAGGGCCCTAGGAGTTCCTTACCCCCTAAGAAACTTACCTATGCTTAGTGTAAACCCATGGTGAAGAAGATAATGTAGTTACTAGAGCTAGGTCTTGGAGAAGTAGGATATTTATCTTATGTATGAATGCCACAATCCTATTTGAGCCAAGTCATTCTCCTTTCTAAAAGGATTATTATAAAAAGATCTAATCTTATTGGAGGATGTTCTCATGGACTAGAAAGTGAGGGTTCTAAGAAAGCCCTAGTTGCATGAAAATATCTTTGTTTGCCTAATTTTAATGGCGAGTGAAACCACAAGAACAAGGAGACATGAAATAAAGCTGCTATTACTATTCTTTTGTGGAAAATCTATGTCAAGAAAAATAACCTTTGGGTTAGATCGGTTGATGCTTATAATAGGAATAATCTAAATTGTAAGGGAAATTTTATAAAAATGGACCAAGCTATTTATTTTCTTCTAAACTAGTCTCAATAGCCCCTGTCCCCCTACTCACTATTCAGCCCCTAAAAAAATAGTCCTTTTTTAGAATTCATAACATGTTTGAGTCAATTTTTTTTTCTATTGAAGAACACCTGAAGTTTGGGTTGTTACGAGTCAATAATTATGAATGTTTTTAGAAGATCTATAATAGTTTGAGATTGCTTTGATCAAACTTTTGAAACTTAAAAAGTTATTGTCCACCAATGAAAATCAATGACACGCAAATGGTATACACAAAGTGAGATATTTTGTATGTTGGGTTAATTTCAACAAACCTTAATACTACTAGTTACTAGGCTTGACTTTAATTAATGATTGCAATCTCAAACTACATTAATTAATACTACTAGTCCAAGGATAATTAATAGGCTTTATGGTGATATCTTATCAACTAGTTACTAGGCTTGACTTTGGACTATGCATTTATTTTGAAGCATGGAGTGCAAGTCCTTTTGCCTTTATAAGGCCTAGCCATGAGAGAGCAAAAAAGAGCAGAGGTGGGTTGAAGGGAGAAAAAAGAGTAAGTGTATTAGTGTTAATGAATACAGAAACACAATTGTGAGGGGGAGTTAATCATGTAATTGGTGTGAGACAAACATAATATTAGTGGGAGGGTCTGTAACGACCCTAATTTTATTGGTATTTCTGTCATGTATTTATTTGTAATTATGTGATTTTATGTATGGTCCAAAATTTATTTTTGGACTATTTATTTTATTTTATGTGAATAATTTCAATTAAATTCGAATTATTTAATTTGGATTGATTATTAATTATTTCAATTATTATTTAATTAATTAGAATTTTTATTATTTAAATTTTCTAATTAGTTATTTAATATTTTTGGGCTAAATCGATTTAAGCATGATTAAACATGCCAAAAGTTCAATTAGCCCAATTATTTATCGAAAGCCCATTTTGGCCCGTTTGCAAGGCCATAGCCGCCCCCTCCCCCCCCCCCCCCTTATTATATGGCAAGTTTTGCCACTTGCCATGCATTCACACCTTAACTAACCTCTATTTATAGGAGGGTTAGTAAGGCTTAAACAACATTTTGCTCATTTGCCATCCTAAACACATTTGCTCATCAAAAACCAAACACAAACACTCTCCATTTGTCTCCTTGCCACACGCCATTTTTGGCTAATTCACCATCACATTTGTTCATCATCCATTCAAACTCAAAACTTAAAGATTAATCCTCCATTGATCTTTAATTGTCTAAACACAATCTAAACCTCCATAATTCCAATCAAGACTTCTAGTTCGGGTTGGTTTTGGGTACTAGTTCGTGTGGGTTGATCGAGTGGGTGGTTCGTGGTGGTCGTGCGTGAAGGATGTATTCAAGTGGTGGTCGTGTGTGGTGGTGTTCGTGTATGGCAGCCGTGCAGCAGGACCGTGCAAAAGGCGGAGGTCCATGGTGGTGATTGAGCCAAACCGTGCCATGCTCGTGCAAGCCGTGCCGTGTTCGTGTGCACCGTGTGATAGGGCCGTGTGGTTTGGTTCCGGGCAGCAAGTTTTTAAGCGTTTTTGTGTTTACTCTTCAATAAGGTAACTGTTGAACCATGTTTGATTTGAATGATGACAAACCAGTCCTCTATACTTGATATCTATGTATAATTGTACATGAACAGGTTGAATCAAGTGAGGACTCATCAAGGCAATCATGAAGACCTTGAAATACTTGAAGATCAGAAGCCAAGAGCTTGGAGCCTTTTTATTTTTATATTTCTAGGATCTTCATGTAAAATAGGCTTAGGAAAATATTCCTATTGTTTTTGAGTAAAGAGCAAAAAGACCTTAAGTTTACATCTAGTAAAGAGAACAGCCCAAGAACAAGCTAAGAACAGGCACAGAACAAGCTTGGAACAGTTCACTTTACCAGAAGTAAACTTAGTAGTACTGAGACCACTGTGGGAACAGACCTCAGTATTACGCACGTGATCCGTACAAATTTTCGAGTTCAAAATCATTTTTGAAAATTTATTTGAAAAAGTTGGATCACTTGTACTTTGGAAATCTGCTAAATTGATTTGCAAAATCAGCTCATTAAATGCAATGTACTTGTTGAACTTTTGGGTATTAACCGCTGCAAACAGTGGTAAGACACAAAGGTCTGGAACATGTAACTGTACACTTGTGTCAGCTGATCCTTTTGCACAATTTAGGGGAGCTTCCAGCACACTTCTAGGGAACGGTTTTCTTGCCTATATAAACATTCTTTGCAAAAAACCCTAGAAGACTTTTGCTCTCCAAAGAAAACAAAGTAATACTTTCTGAGAGTCTATTCTTAGTCCAAAACTATCTCCATATCCATCTTTAAGAGAAAAACTTACGGAGATTTAAGTTTGTAACATTTGAACCACTTAGAGGGAAGTGGTTGGGGAGTGTTCTGTGAACACTGAGTGAACTGTTAGAGTTAACAGTTGGGGAATTAAGTGTTACATAGTTGTAGCACTTGATTGAGTGTGTAACCTTGTTATTACTCTGAGTTGATTAATAATATTGGTGAGAGAGAGTGGAGGACGTAGGCTTGTTGAGAAGCCGAACCTCGTTAAATCTTTGTGTCCTTACTCTTTGCTTACTGTTCTTTCGCTGTTCTCACAAAAGCACAAACAAAACTTGAAAACGATTGAAAAAACACACATAATCAATTCAACCCCCCCTTCTTGAGTATACATTGAACTAACAATTGGTATCAGAGCCTAACTTCTCAAAAGGTTAACTACCTAGAGGAGCAAGAAGATGTCTACTCAAGAATCAAACAGTTCAAGACTCCCCAAGTTCAATGGCACTAACTACTCTTGGTGGAAAAATTGCATGAAAAATCTTATCATTGGGATAGATTATGAGTGCTGGATGATTGTCAAAGATGGACCCACGTCCATCCACAAGAAGAGTCAGGAAGGGCTCATGGTTCCAAAGACAGAAGAAGAGTACACAAGTGAAGACTACAAGAAGCTGGAGAAAAATGCAAAGGCAATGTCACTTGTCCAACAAGGAATTGCAGAATGTGAGGTAAATCGAATTCTAGCTTGTTCTTCTGCAAAGGAAATATGGGATACACTAGAGCTTGCATATGAAGGCAACTCTGAGGTGAGAAGGTCAAAAATTGACATGCTTATGTCAAAATATGAAGTCTTTAAAATGACTAGAGATGAAAATATAAAGGACATGTTTACAAGGTTCATGACCATTGTAAATGAACTAAAGTCATTGGGAAAGACCTTCTCAAGTGAAGAGTTGGTGAGGAAAATGTTGAGAAGCTTATCAGGGAAGTGGATGCCCAAGGTTACAGCCATACAAGAAGCAAAGGATCTGTCCTCACTATCTCTAGAACAACTTATTGGTTCCTTGATGACTCATGAGATGTTGGTAGATTCAAAGGCTGAATCTAGCTCAAAATACAAGGAAATGGTTTTTAAAGCAGAGGAATCCGAAGAAGATGAAGATGATATAAGTCTCATGGCCAGAAGGTTTGAAAAATACCTTAGGACAAAGTCCAAGGGTAAGTTTGTAAAAGGAAGGAACAGTTCTGGACAGTTCAGGAAAACCAGTTCCAATACTGGTTGCTTTAAATGTGGTGAAATGGGGCACAGAATCAAGGAGTGTCCAACATGGAAAAATCCCAAGGGAAATCCTGGAGTCCAGGCTGAGAAGAAAGTTTTTAAAAGAGCTATGCTGGCTGCAGTGTGGGGAGATTCAGAATCAGAAGATGATGAAGAAGAAGAAGAAGCAAATCTCTGTCTAACTGCTTTCACATGCACAGACCAGTCTGAAGTCTGTTTGCAAAAAGAAGAAGTTCTCTGTCTCATGGCTGGTGGAAGCACTTCAGACGACAACCAGGTATGTTTTAATGATTTAAAGGAAAACATGCATAATCTAGATAGAGATGAACTACTTGACTATCTTGAATTCACTATTGATCAATGCATTAGTGTTGGGTCTGCTTATCAGAACACAAAAAGAAATTAAAAGAAACAGTTCGAGAGTATGAAATATGTGGTGCTAGATCTGCTGAACTTGAGCTTATTTGTGAAGAACTTAAAGAAAAAATTTCTGAGCTTGAAATAACAGCAGATCAGCATAAAATGGAACTTGAGACATTAAACTCCAAACCAGTTCCTAAAGAGGATGAACTTTTTGAAAAAATTGAAAAGGGGTTTAATGAGCTTAAGAAATTTATCACACATAATTCAAACTTTGTACTGTTAAAAGACACATGTACCTTGAGTAAATCTGATGTCATACTTGCATATGACCATTTAATTGAAAAACTTGAAGATTTACACAAAGAACATAGTGAGCTCAAGAGTTCTGAAGAGACTGGTTCTCCCACTGCCTTTGATGAGGTCTTGGATGTTTTACATGATGAGTGAACAGCCAAGATATGTGATCTCGAGGCTGAACTCATCTTGTTAAAACAAGAAAACCTCAAGAAGACCAGTAATGAACCAGATCCCTCCCTGGTCTCAAGACTACAAGATGAACTTCAAAAGACTAGAATTGACTTAAAATCTTTTGAGAAACAAAATGAAGTTCAACTTAAGAGGCTTGAGAACAAGGAAAATGAGCTAACAGATTGTATGAACCAAATGAACAAAATGTTAAATGCTCAGAAAACCCTAAACATCCTCACATCCCAACCTGGAAATTCTCAAAGGTTTGGTTTAGGGTATTATGGATCTAGTTCTACAACTGTTCTTGGCAGCGACAACACGTGGTTGAATGAATTCAAGAAAGGCAAGTATATATTTGCCAAGGATATGCATGTTTGTACCTATTGTGGTAAAAGTGGTCATGTTACTAACAAATGTTTCACCAAAAAGAAACATGACAAGAAAAATAAAGCCTACACCCAACAAGTGTGGGTTAGAAAGGTCAAGATTGAAAATGTTTCAAAGAACAAGGAACCCAAGCTGGTTTGGGTTCCTAAAACTAACCTTTAGTTTGCTTGTGCAGGTACGAGTGAAAGGAAAGCCATATTGGTATTTGGACAGTGGTTGCTCAAGACACATGTCCGGGGATAAAGAACAATTCCTTTCACTCACTGCATTCGAGGGAGGGCACGTGACATTTGGTGACAATAGCAAAGGACTTATCAAAGGAGTAGGTAAGGTTGGTAAGTCACTCTCCCAAGCAATTGACAATGTTTATTATGTAAAAGGTTTGAAACATAATCTTTTGAGCATATCTCAACTATGTGACAAGGGAAATAAAGTGAATTTTGAATCAAACACTTGTCACATAGTGAACTCTAAGACAGGGGAACTGGTCTGTGAAGGAACAAGGCATAACAATGTGTATATTACATACTTAAATCAACTTCCACAAAACAGTGCCCTCTGCCTTAGTGTTGTAGAGGATGACCAATGGCTTTGGCATAAAAGATTAGGACATGTTAGCTTCACTTTGCTCAACAAGTTGAGAACACAAGAATTGGTATTAGGTTTACCTAACATCAAATATGTGGCAGACCAGCTCTGCCAAGAGTGTGCAAAGTGCAAGCATGTAAGATCATCTTTTAAACCAAAGAAAATGGTTAGTTCCTCTAGACCATTTGAACTTGTACACATGGATTTATGTGGACCTATGCGTGTACAAAGTAGAAATGACTTTAGTTATGTATTTGTCTTAGTTGATGATTACTCTCGTTTCACTTGGACCATATTCTTGAAATACAAAGATGAAACTTTTGATGAATTTGAAATACTAGTGAAACAAGTCCAGAACAAGATCAATTATCAGTTAGCATCCATCAGATCTGATCATGGGCCAGAATTTGATAATGCTAGCTTCATAACCTATTGTATGGAGCATGGTGTTTCTCACAACTTCTCAGCCCCCAGAACTCCACAACAAAATGGAGTTGTTGAAATAAAGAATCGCACTCTAGAAGAAATGGCTAGAACCATGCTTCTAGAGAGTGGTCTGTCCAAGAAATTTTGGGCTGATGCTGTGAGTACATCCTGCTACATACTCAATAGGGTTATGCTAAGACCAATACTAAGAAAAACACCTTATGAACTTCTAAGGGGTCGAAAACCAAACATTGAACACTTAAGGATATTTGGTTGTAAGTGTTTTGTACACAACAATGGTAAGACCAGTTTGGACAAGTTCGATCCCAGGAGTGATGAAGCTGTTTTTATAGGGTATTCTCCTCATAGCAAGGCATATAAAGTTTTCAACAAAAGAACCTTGTGTGTTGAAGAGAGTATCCATGTATTGTTTGATGAAACTAACATGTTCAACAAGCCTGTGCAGGTAGATGATGATGAAGGCTTTGAAATTGGGATGACAAATTTCACTGGAGCTGAACCAGAGAACACTGCTGAACCAGACTCTCCAACTCCTCCTGAAAACAACAATGAGTCTGGTGCAGCAGAGGGAAATGCTAAGCAGGTTGTTGAACTTAGTGACTCTCCTGCCCATCCATCTGAAGATGAAGTGGGAGAGAACACTGAAGAAACTGGTCCACCCTCTCAAAATGAAAATGAAATAGGGGGAACCAGTACAGACATTGGTTCTAACTTAGGTGACTTAAATATTGTAAGAAAGAGTGTGTTTAAGCAAAGAAGCTCTCATCCTTCTGATCAAATCATTAGTGATTTATCAAAAGGAGTCCAAACTAGAAATTCTGTTTGGAAGAACTTCTGTGCTTACTTCTCCTTCTTATCTCACATAGAACCAACTGACTATAAGATTGCTCTAACTGATCCTGATTGGATCTTGGCCATGCAAGATGAGTTGAACCAGTTTGAAAGAAATCAGGTTTGGCATCTTGAACCAAGAACCAATGAGATGTCTGTTATTGGAACCAAATGGGTCTTCAAAAACAAAATGGATGACTCAGGTACTATAGTCAGAAACAAGGCCAGGCTAGTGGTTCAAGGGTTTAACTAACAAGAGGGAATAGACTATGATGAAACCTTTGCTCCAGTAGCCAGGCTTGAAGCAATAAGAATTTTGATTGCATTTGCTGCCCACATGAACTTTAAACTCTTTCAAATGGATGTTAAAACTGCTTTTCTAAATGGTTATTTGAAAGAAGATGTGTATGTGGAACAGCCCCCTGGCTTTGAGGATAGAGTTCGTCCAGATCATGTCTACAAGTTAGACAAAGCTCTTTATGGCCTCAAACAAGCCCCTCGTGCTTGGTATGAGAGACTCTCTAGCTTTCTTATTGAAAATCATTATGAGAGAGGTTCAGTGGACAAAACTCTATTCTTAAAGAAAAGGGGAACAAATCTGTTAGTGGTCCAGGTATATGTTGATGATATTTTATTTGGGGCTACTAATTCTGTTTTGTGTGATGAGTTTGCAGACCTAATGAAAAGTGAATTTGAGATGAGCATGATGGGAGAACTTGGTTTCTTCCTAGGGCTTCAAATCAGGCAAGTGGATGATGGAATCATGATCCACCAACAGAAGTATCTCAAGGAGCTCCTCAAGAGATATGGTCTGCAAGATAGCAAGTCCTATGACACACCTATCCCTACCTCTTCTAAACTGAGCCTAGATGAGAAAGGAAAGGATGTTGAGGATAAGCTATACAGAGGTATGATTGGCTCACTTCTCTACTTAACAGCTAGTAGACCAGACATAGTGTTCTCAGTTGGGTTGTGTGCAAGATTTCAAAGCAACCCAAAAGAGTCTCATCTAAAAGCTGTTAAGAGAATTTTTAGGTACCTAAGTGGTACAGAGGACATGTGCTTATGGTATCCAAAGGGAAGCAATCTTGATCTTTTAGGATACACTGATGCTGATTATGCTGGTTTTAGTGTGGACAGGAAGAGCACTTCAGGAATGGCTCACTTCTTAGGTTCTTGTCTCATTTCGTGGGGATCTAAGAAACAAAATTCAGTGGCCTTATCCACAGCTGAATCAGAGTACATAGCTGCTGCTTTGTGCTGTGCTCAATTGCTTTGGATAAAGACACAACTTAAGGATTTTGGGGTCTGTTCCGGAAGTGTTCCCATATTGTGTGATAACACCAGTGCTATAAACATTTCAAAAAATCCTGTCCAACACTCTAAAACCAAACATATTGAAATCAGACATCATTTTCTCAGAGACAATGTTGAAAAAGGAAATGTGAATCTTGAATTTTGCAGATCTGAAGAACAATTGGCTGATATTTTCACTAAACCCCTGAGCAGGGAAGTGTTTGTCAAACTCCGCACATTACTTGGTATGGTAAGGATTAGATCCTAGTTCCTTAGGACTTATCTTTCACTTTTTGGCTATGTTTGACTTTATGATCATTAGTGTAAATAAGCAGGGCTGGTTAACTCTTAATGTCATTGATGCAAGTGGTCTCAAAATTCTTATGCTGATGCTGTTCCAATGTGTGGTATCTCTAAGTTGCCTAATTGTAAGTTGCATTAAAGTTTTTAATTTATTCAGATCAGCGTCAGACCATCGTAAGACCAGTTCCCTACATCGGTTATATCAGTTACTGCTGAATTCTCGATTTCGAAATTGAGGAGTTAAGTGTTCTGACACATGACCGTTGTGAACAGTAGAAGTTACTTCTACTTTATCTGTTCGAATAACTGCCGGTTTTCTCCATTTTAATTCATTTTATCACATTGATTCCTCTAACTGTCTCTTTCTCTCTCAAAGTAATCCTTTCTCTCAAACCCTAAGCACCATCATCAAAATCCTCTTTAAGAATTCAAATTCGGTTTCTTTCTCTCTCCTTCATCAACTCTGCAAATTTAATCAAAATGGGAAGAAAGAAAAGCAAGGTTGCAAGGAAGAAAAGTCGTGGGTTAAGCCAATCTCCAAATTTCACACCCTCTAAGGCTGAGACAGAATCAGAAAATGTAGTGGTTGCTGAACACCACCACACAGAAGAAAAGGAAGAAAAAATCAAGGATCAAACCACAACAGAAACAATTGCTGAGTCTAAAGGCACATGTAAGCCCGATGAGAAATCTACTCCTCCACCAAGCCCCAAAACATCACCACCACCTCAACCTCAGAAAATACCATCACCATCTAAGAAATCACCCTCTCCATCACCCAAACAACACTCGTCACAGCCCACAAAATCTTCACCTCCACTAAAACCACCATCTCCCACAAAAGCCAAAACTCCTCCCCCACAGTCACCACTAAAATTCACAACTCCACCATCATCTCCACCGCAAAAAGAAACAACCCCATTACCTTCTCCACCATCAGAAAAATCACCCACATCATCACCACAGACCACACAGAAACCAGTGCGAAGCACTGAAGAAAAGGAAGTTGAAAAGGAAAAGATGGAAAAGAAGGATGATGACACCAATGTTCAGGATATGGATGTAGAGATCACCGGTGTTGTACAAGGTGAAAAGGAACAAGGAAAAAGAACCAGGCCCTTGAGGACAAGGGTCTGTAAGGAAGAAATCAAGAAGGAACCTGCTGAAGTGGTTTCTGAAGAGAAGAAGGATGAAAAGAGAAAAAGGGTGAAAAGTGTTGCCAAGAAGGGCAAAGCCTCTGAGAGCCCCAAGCCTGCAACCAAACTGCCAGCAGAAAAGAAGAGGAAAGCTGCCTCTGCCTCTGACAAAACTCCTGCCAAGAAGAAAGGTAAGACCACTTCTGAACCACTGTATGAACTAAGTGGTAGGGGTGTCTTATTTGGTTTTTCATGTCCCATGTCTTGGATGAGTCAACCATTTTTAGAGGAGTTTAAGGAGGCCATAGAGTACCAGGGCTGGGAAGGGCTGTTTGATAAGAGGCTTAATGTTTTTGAAACTTGTGTTGAAGAATTTTACTCTAAGTTGGGGAAGTTAGAGAAAGGGAAGGTCTGGAGTGAGGTCGAGGGGGTCGACATCACTCTTTCAAAGAAGAGTCTAGGGGAGGTACTGGGTGTACCAAGGGGTGGATTCTGTGATTATTCCAAGGACAACTGGCCAACTATTCCTGAGGTTAGTACAGAACACATACAGACCACTCTCTTTACTAGTTCTCCAACTGATGGTGCTGGCTATGTTATTGGCCAATTAAGGGAACCAGTAATGAGGCTGTTCCATACAGTTGCTTCTAAGATAGTACTCCCCAGGGCTCAGGGCAGAATGGATGTTAGGAAGATGGATGCTGTGATTATTTACTGTCTATATGAAAAGATTAAGTTGAGTCTCCCTGGTCTGATGCTAGCTCACATGGTTAGCATTTTGGAAAGGTCCAACCACTCTCTACCATATGGAGCCTGGCTTACTTTGGTTTTCCAAAGTAGAAAGGTTCATCTGAAAGGTGAGGTCAAGAAAATGTCTGTCTTCACCAACCAGATTCTAGGTCAGAAGGGGATGACCTTTGAGGGAGGCATGCTCAAAATGAGGGATGAAGACAGGGTCACAGGGGCCAGAAGGACAAGCAGTTCCAGGTCTGAGGAGGCTACTGAGTCACTATCCAAACAGGTGCAGACACATGGGGAATTACTGCAACAGATGATGGCTAGTGTCAATGCTCTGTGCACCTCTCTGGATGGTTCTATAAAGAATATAACAGCACGACTGGACTCCCAGGAAGAAAAGCTTGCCTCCTCTTCCAACTTCAAACCCAAGACCACCAAGAGACCAGTTCCCATCATAGCCCAAGTCAGGAAGAAGCAGCAGGAGCAGAGTGCAGAAGAAGAGGATGAGGATTCCACTGAGGATTCTGATGATGATGCTGACTCCACTTCTTCTTAGCCTATCCCCCTTCCCTACTAACATTGATCTCAAACTTTTTTTCTCTCTAAACAATTACTCTGGTTTCTCTGAACAATTGCTACCTTTAGTTTTTGACCAATTCTGCTAAACAATTTCTCTGCAGAATGGTCCTGGTCTGTATATTTTATTAACTTATGTGTGCATTTGAACAGTTTGGGATTGTGAGTTGCAGGTACTCACATTTGGAACAGCATCTCTAGAATGCTGTGTGTATATTATGCTTATGACTTTACTTGTTGCCTTCTCCTAATTTTGTGCTATGGTTGTTTTTGTCATTTGATGATGCCAAAAGGGGGAATAGGACAGGTGAAGTTCCTAGTATCAATTGTAGCAACCTGGACAAGGTTCAGACCTTGTTAAGAGATGGCCCAGCTTTTTGCCTAGGAGTATCTTGAATTCAGATCAAGTGCCCCTACCCATCCCAACTGGAAGAAAATTCTTCCAAGTGAAATTGAAATTTCTCTTGCTACATTTGATAATTGATAAGTCTTGCAGGTTACAGGTTCAATGCTGAAACTCAATAATAAATTGAGTAATGTGATGAGTGACTGATCATTGTTATCAGTCTAATTGTGCTTTAGTCTGCTGCATATTTCTTATTCTCTGAGATTATGAATCTGACTACAGGCACAGTGCAAGACCAGTTCCTCTGAACAGTCATTTTATTTTGAAATAAGTGGTTACTGTTCTCAGGGGGAACTTCATGGTTTGTCATCATCAAATAGGGGGAAATTGTTGAACCATGTTTGATTTGAATGATGACAAACCAGTCCTCTATACTTGATATCTATGTATAATTGTACATGAACAGGTTGAATCAAGTGAGGACTCATCAAGGCAATCATGAAGACCTTGAAATACTTGAAGATCAGAAGCCAAGAGCTTGGAGCCTTTTTATTTTTATATTTCTAGGATCTTCATGTAAAATAGGCTTAGGAAAATATTCCTATTGTTTTTGAGTAAAGAGCAAAAAGACCTTAAGTTTACATCTAGTAAAGAGAACAGCCCAAGAACAAGCTAAGAACAGGCACAGAACAAGCTTGGAACAGTTCACTTTACCAGAAGTAAACTTAGTAGTACTGAGACCACTGTGGGAACAGACCTCAGTATTACGCACGTGATCCGTACAAATTTTCGAGTTCAAAATCATTTTTGAAAATTTATTTGAAAAAGTTGGATCACTTGTACTTTGGAAATCTGCTAAATTGATTTGCAAAATCAGCTCATTAAATGCAATGTACTTGTTGAACTTTTGGGTATTAACCGCTGCAAACAGTGGTAAGACACAAAGGTCTGGAACATGTAACTGTACACTTGTGTCAGCTGATCCTTTTGCACAATTTAGGGGAGCTTCCAGCACACTTCTAGGGAACGGTTTTCTTGCCTATATAAACATTCTTTGCAAAAAACCCTAGAAGACTTTTGCTCTCCAAAGAAAACAAAGTAATACTTTCTGAGAGTCTATTCTTAGTCCAAAACTATCTCCATATCCATCTTTAAGAGAAAAACTTACGGAGATTTAAGTTTGTAACATTTGAACCACTTAGAGGGAAGTGGTTGGGGAGTGTTCTGTGAACACTGAGTGAACTGTTAGAGTTAACAGTTGGGGAATTAAGTGTTACATAGTTGTAGCACTTGATTGAGTGTGTAACCTTGTTATTACTCTGAGTTGATTAATAATATTGGTGAGAGAGAGTGGAGGACGTAGGCTTGTTGAGAAGCCGAACCTCGTTAAATCTTTGTGTCCTTACTCTTTGCTTACTGTTCTTTCGCTGTTCTCACAAAAGCACAAACAAAACTTGAAAACGATTGAAAAAACACACATACTCAATTCAACCCCCCCTTCTTGAGTATACATTGAACTAACAGTAACATACTTTCTCAATCTAATTAGTATACTATGTTTCATAATATAGATTGAATGATTAGATTAGACCGTTTTGATGTTTTGTAACCATTTTTATGTGTGGATTATAATCTGATTTTGGGTGATGATTTATGATGTTTTCCACTTGATTACATGAATTTCATGATGGATTATGTTAGTATTATATTTGATGTTGTTCATGTTCAAGTTTGATGAAGTTTGGATATTAGGAAGTTGATGAATTTTATTGTTGAACTTGATGATTTCATGCGTGTGATATGATGAGTTTGGGATGAGTTCTTGAATCTTGAATGAGTTCTTGGTTAAAGTTCTTGAATCTTGAATGAGTTCTTGGTTGAAGTTCTTGAATCTTGATTGAGTTCTTGATTGAAGATCTTGAATCTTGGATGAGTTCTCTATGAGTTCTTTGAGTTCTTTATAAGTTCTTTGAGTTCTTTATGAGTTCTTGGTCGAGTCTTGAAAGTTAAAGAAAGTTAGTTTTAATTAAAGAAAGATTAAAGAAAGTTAAAGAAAGGTTAAAGATTGTTTAAAGAGGTTCCAAGTTTGTTGGTTTACATGTTATTTCTTGAGTCAAGGCGTAAGATGAAACTTAAGAATTAACTAAGAATGTAAACTTCGATTTAAAGTAAAGATTAGCTTGATTTCGCTACTAGACGCCTAAGACTTAGAGTAAGATTCTAAGTATTTGGGTTAAGACGTTGCCCCTATCCTATCCGCGGTATTGGGATAGTTGGTGGTCTTACTATGTTGTCTTCGGATATGGATTTCCAGTAAGATTGGTTTCATGGGGTTAGGAGTAAGATTCTCAATCCTGGCATAGTAGAAAGTTCGATCGCGTAAGATGCGTTCGTACGTGCATAGTCCGGTCTAGTATGTGAATGATTGCGCCAAAGTTAAAGATTTTTTAATTGTTGGTTAAAGTTAGTCGAGTCAGCATGATTAGTTGATTTGATTCGCATGTGTATATGTTTGATTTGATTATGTGATTTGTACTATGTTCAATGTGTATCCTCGTTAGGGTGGGACAGTTATGTTGCTCGCCACTGATGGTGGACTGTTGTTTACTTTTCAGGTAATTCTGATGATGAGGTTCTTGCTTAGCTTTGGGTTGGGCGAGCGCCGTTGTTATTTAGCTTTTATATTGTTGTTTTACGATTTTTACTAGTTTTGGACTATAGTTGTAGTACTTGTGTATTTCTCTAACTCTGACATATATTTGGAGTTTATGTTGTTAGTAGTAGTAATATGACATTTGGGATTAGATATGTACAATCTTGTGGGTGTTGTACTTTTGGTTTAGTATATATATTCATTTGAGGTTTTGTTTTAAATTTTAAGTATTTTAGTTTGTTAGATCTGGCTATTCGACTCGTCGGTTTCTTCCGCGCCGGTTTAAGCGAGTCGAGTCGTCATAGGGTCAGTTTAGGGTAAATTAATGGAGGGTCAGTTTAGGGTAAAGTGTCAAAGAAGACATGGCTGCTATCCATAAAGCCCACTCTTTGGCTTTCAAGACTCGTATTCAATAAACTGCTTGTTTCCTTGCCAAAAAAAAAAAATTAAGCAGCACTTTTTTTTTTGGTGGTGATAATATTGTGGGGGTTAAAAATATTGTGTCTAGCATAGCATAAAAGGAGGTATTTTAGAATACCTCTTTGTTATTGGTTGTTGTTGTTGCTGGTACCATAGTTTGAACTCATGACCTGTGGTAGAGAATTCAACTCTTAACCACTAGTCCATTAGGTTAATTGGTAATCATATTTTTGTAAACAATAATTAAATAGATACAGAATATTAAAAAAAAACTAAGTACATAGAACAATATTTCATACTAACACTTGCATGGTCCTCTCCTTGCCCCTGTGTTTCCCTGAATTTCAATCTTCAACAATTCAACCTTCCTCGCTCTCACTCTTCACTCAACCAAAAAAAAAAAAAGAAATTCAGCTCACAAAAAATAAAAGATCAACATTTTGATTTTTTTTTTGCGATTTTAATGATCGGCAGAGAAAAGTGACGTAAGTTTATCGATTTGCAATTTCATGTTGCTACAATTGTATGATCGAATTGTTAAGACCACTGCAATTTTGACACCTGAGATTACTAAACCTTCAGTTTTTGTATCAAGAATTTCTCAGGCTATCTTCAATTTCTAACCTGTAATTTTTCGTTATTTTTTTTATTGGTTGAGCTGTGGTTTGATCCCTTTTTTTTTTTTCTTATAAATTTGGTTGCAGGGATGCTGATCGGAATTCACGTTTGACTTGTCGAGGAATTTGAATTTTCTGTCCAATTGTGCTCGTAGAACAAATGGTAAAAATTGTGTTAATGCCGAAAAGGTTTCATTTAATAGAATAATAGATGATTTGTGGTGTGTTTGTGTATTTACCCTTGTTAATTTTATGCTCTAGCATCATTGTTTGTAGTTCTTGAAGTGTGTCATCTATTAAGTACTTCCTGAGTCTCTCTTTGCTTCCCCATTTGGAATCTAGTACCTATTCATAGTTATTATAGCTCTTAAAAGTTTATCGATATTATAAACATAATCGTGTGGGATCTTGTTTAATTCTTCAACTTGAAGACTTTAACGGCCCGTTTGGTATTAGATTTGAAGTGCAATTTGTTAAGGAAAAATTTCATAATGCCCATGGGAAACAAAATTTTCATTCCCAAACTTGAAATTTCTTCTTATTTTTCATTACCATCTATTACCATGGGGAGGGGGAGGGGGTATTAGATGGGAATGGATATTTGTGAAGAAAATTAGATAAATTGGACGTAAACTAGCACCACTATGGGAATGAATTTTGATTTTGCTTCCAAATTTGGTTATAAATTCATTTCCATTAACTCAATTTATGACCGGCTACCAAACGGGCCGTAAGAATAATAAGTTGTTATTATTTCTAGTACTATGAAAGACATTAATGGTCATATATGTGAAGGCAATAAGGCAAACAATTTGAAGCAAAAGGGATAGGCTATACAAGGCTGTACTCATAGTGGTTCTGCAATTTACGGACTACCTGTATGGAATTCTACTACATGAAGACATTACGGATTGCCTGTATTCAATATTTTGATGAGAAAGATATTTGTATCTACTTGGAACATACGGAGTACTAACTTAAAAGATATTTTCTTTAGGGGGGAAGGGAGTAGTGGCCTAGTGGGGTCCTGAACCTTAGTGATGTTTTAACTTATTGTGTCTTGACTAGGCCAAGAAAAGAGGCCGTGGGAGGAAGAGATTTCTTGGACACTGGCATGATGCTATACTTTAGGAAATGAAGCTGTTGTGATAAAAGTCATGTCATGTAGCGTGAAATTTTAGGTTATGAAGGTGTATCAGTTGAGGTATTCAATTTCGTATACCCATTTCACTATGTTGATTATTCAAAGTCTAACAGTTTATTTGGCAGTTTAGAAGGTATGGAGAAAGAGATACCTCCTTTCATGGTGGTTGGTATATGTAGGAATTAGGGGTTTTGAATTGATAGTTCTATTTGTTGGAAAATTGTTCTACATGTACTGAACAACATGATATTAGTCCATAAAATATATGTTACTACCCCCGTATCGCAATGCTTGCAACTTTTGCCATTTTAAGATGTAACACAATGTTATACTAAATATTGAAAACATTAACTTAGTTGTTGAAGCGTCAACCGATAGAAGTGAAATGATTGCCGCGTTGTGAGAGACCACTGTCCTAAAATACATATCCGCGCTACCCGGTGCAGTAGACGTTCAGCGGTTGCCCTCCAGGATTAGCACGACGTCGGAATAGTGTGCACGCACCAGCCCGACTCGAACTCAGATTATGCCCAAAAAAATGTCAGAATTGTGTTTGAGAATAACGAAATGAGAGAGTAAGTTTCTGTGTGTTTTAATGACTAAGAAACAAGACCTTTTATAGACTGCAAAACTGATGAGTGAAGTAAATGTGGGAGAGAAGCAGGGATTAATGGTCAGTTAGTGGGAAAGAAATATTCAACGTGTTCGTTGGTCAGATAGTGGGAGAGAAACATGGAGCTGACTGACTGTTAGTGGGTAGTTTAGAGCTGACTGAATCAATATGAGTGTGTAAGGAAGCCTAAAATTCAAACAGTTTTTTGCAGCAAAAAGATAGAGTGGCCCAAAGCCCAACCCAGACCCGCACACCGCGCATTGCATTTCCCAATACCGGGGCCCGACCTGACCTGACCCGATCCAGTGCGGTCATGGTTTTAAATCTCGGTTTCGGTCGCGATCGCGGTAATGGTCGCGAAATCACATTCGCGGGCAATGCGGATGATTCGCGGCCGTTGCGGCCTAATATCTCGGTCGTGGTAAGCTCAAAAACCCTTACAATGCGGTCGTGATGCGGTGATGCGGCCTTGATTTAATACCATGGGTGCGGTGCGCGCGCGCGTGTGTCTTGTCAACAGCCCACCTACCACTTAAGCTTTTAGAGAATAGAGGTAAGCTCAAATATATAAATGTGTCAAACTCTTCCTATTCTACCAATGTGAGACAAGCTCTCTCTAACTACTCACATTCCCACCCTTTTCACTCTTTGAACTTCCAACAATCCCCCACAGTTTCGAAGATGTGAAAAGCAAGAAGAATTTGATGGAAATTTATTTTGGGCAAGACAATCAATTGCATAAGTGTCAATGTCTTGCGACTTGAATTAACACATAGTGAACTTCAAGCTATGATCTCTTTCCTACTAGGTGACTTTCGTCTTGAACTTAGAAGGGAGTTAGAGACCCGTCACTTGGGCCACACAATTGAACATGTACATTAATCTGAGTTCCGCGAATACAATTGACGTCTTATACTGGCCATACGTCCAAACCTGGATGCTCATAGGTGCTCTAGAGTATCAGCCCATGCCATACTCATAAGAAGCGACCAAACTTCCACACCTAAGTAGGTGAACCCATCAAGTGTGAGCTACATCACACCACCAAATATATGACTATGAGTTCATTAAAAGCCAATGCTCAACCTCAATCACATGTAGCAAGCACAAAACAAAACATCTAAAGGATGGAAAAATAAAATGTAGTGCTTCTGAATTATTACATAATGTTCCCCTTTGAACTCAAGGTAAGTAGGAGTTCATTACTTACAATTCAATCAATGGGCTTTAGCCCCATCCCCTCCGATGTTTCCAAAACTAGTTTTCTACATAGGCCTTTAGTTAACAGATCCACAATGTTCTTTTCGGACTTTACATAGTCCAGTGGTATCACCCCCACAGACAGCAAGTCTTTGACGGCCTTGTGCCTCAAACGAATGTGTCTCTTCTTTCCATTGTAGGCAAGGTTGGTTGCAACGGAAATAGGAGCTTGCGAATCACAATGAAGTGCTACTGAAGGAGCTTGCTTCCCCCACACATCTGCAAGCACATTCCTCAACCATTCTGCATCATGACCTGCCAATTCAAGAGCAATAAATTCGGATTTCATAGTAGACATAGCAGTACAAAATTGCTTGCAAGATTTCCAAGATACAGCTCCACCTCCGAGGGTGAAAACATAACCACTAGTGGAGTTAATTTCATCATTTCCAGATACCCAATTGGCATCACAGAACCCCTCTAAAACACCTGGAAATTTGGAGTAATGCAAACCCCAATTCATGGTACCCTTACGATACCTAAGCAACCTCCGTAAAGCAATCCACTGATCATTACTTAGATTATGAGTGTACCTGCTCAATCTGCTAACTAAATAAGCAATGTCAGGTGTGACAACCCGACTCGCTTAAACCGGCGTGGAAGAAACCGACGAGTCGAATAGTCAGATCTAACAAACTTAAATACTTAAAAATGAAAACAAAACCTCAAAAGTATATATATCTATTAAACCAAAATTACAATACCCACAAGATTGTACATATCTAATTCCAAATGTCAATGTTACTACTACTAACGAACGTAAACTCCAAGTATATGTCAGAGTTAGAAAAATACACAAGTACTAAAACTAAGGTTCAAAACTAGAATATATCATAAAACAACAACATGAAAGCTAAATAACAACGGCACTCGCCCAACCCAAAGCTAAGCAAGGACCTCATCATCAGAGTTACCTGTAAAACGACAACAGTCCACCGTCAGTGGCGAGTAACATAACCAACCTACCCTAACAGGGATACACATGAACATAGCACAAACCAAACAATTAAATCAAACATGCCAACATACGTCAATTCATGCGAATCATCATACCATACCATCATTAACGTACAACATCAATTAAATCATGCTTACACGACTAACTTGACCAACAATTAACAAATCTTAACTTTGGCGCAATCATTCACATACTAGACCGGACTATGCACGTACGAACGCATCTTACGCGATCGAACTTTCTACTATGTCAGGATTGAGAATCTTACTCTCAACCCCATGAAACCAATCTTACTGGAAATCCATATCCGAAGACAACATAGTAAGACCACCAACTATCCCAATACCGCGGATAGGATAGGGGCAACGTCTTAACCCAAAAACATAGAATCTTACTCTAAGTTTTAGGCGTCTAGTAGCGAAATCAAGCTAATCTTAACTTTAAAAATCGAAGTTTACATTCTTAGTTAATTCTTAAGTTGCATCTTACGCCTTGACTCAAGAAATAACATGTAAACCAACAAACTTGGAACCTCTTATAACAATCTTTAACCTTTCTTTAACCTTTCTTTATCTTTCTTTAATTACTACTAACTTTCTTTAACTTCAAAGACTCAACCAAGAACTCATAAAGAACTCAAATAACTCATAAAGAACTCATCCAAGATTCAAGAACTTCAATCAAGAACTCATTCAAGATTCAAGAACTTCAACCAAGAACTCATTCAAGATTCAAGAACTCATTCCAAACCCATCATGATACACGCATAACACAACAAGTTCAACAATAATATTCATCAACTTAAGATCATCAAAACTTCATAAACCTTGAACATGAATAACATCAAATACAATATCAACATAATAAATCATGAAACTCATATAATCAAATAGAAATCATCATATAACATCATCCAAAATTTCAGATTATAACCCACACATAAAGATGGTTACATAACATCAAACTAGTCTAATCTAATCATTTAATCTATACTATGAAACATAGTATACCAATTAGATTGAGAAAGTATGTTACCTAAATGAAGAACAAGCAAATTAAACACGCAAACTTGCTGCCCGGAAAAGAAAACACACGGCCCCAACCACACGGTCAACACGCACGGTGCACCACCACACGAACACGGCACCTCTTCACGGACCACCCCACGGACACCGTCTTTTGCACGGTCCTACTGCATGGCTGCCACCACGATCCACACGGCCACCTCACGCACGATCACCCTTGAACACGTGCCACCACACGGACCCAAACCCACACACGAACCAACCCGAAAATAAGCCCGAACAAGGGATCTTGAATGAAATTATTGAGAAATAAATTGTGGTTTGGTACTTAAAGATCAATGGACAATGAATCTTTAAGTTTGGGTTTGAAAAGATGGATGGAAAATGATTTGGTGTTTGGAGTCAAAAATGGCGTGTGATTGATGACTAATGGAGGGAGTTTTGTGTTTTAAACTTTGGATGGCAAAGGATGGCAAATGAGCAAATGAGTCCTCATGCCTTACTACTACTTCTATTTATAGAAATTAGTTAGGTGTGAAAGCAAGGCAAGTGGCAAAACTTGCCATGCATAAGGGGGGTCGGCTATACTAGGCTAAAATGGGCCTTAGTGAGCAATTGGGCTAAATACAAATTTACATGATTAATCATGCTTAAATCGATTTAGCCCAAAAAAAATATTAAATAATTAATTAGAAAATTAAATAATAAAAATTCTAATTAATTAAATAATAATTAAAATAAATAATAATCAATCAAAATAAAATAATTTGAATTTAATCGAAATTATTCACATAAAATAAAATAAATAGTCCAAAATAAATTTTGGACCATACATAAAATCACATACATACAAATAAATACATGACAGAAATACCAATAAAATCAGGGCCGTTACATCAGGTCTAGTGCAGTTCATAAGAAACATGACAAAACCAATAACTCTAGCATCTTCGGCTTGACACACCGGAGCCCCATTATTTTTCTTTAAGTGGAAACTAGGATCATAGGGAGTTCTAACTGGATCGACATCGAAAGAGTCAAATTTTCTAAGTAGTTTTTCAATGTAGTGTGACTGACTGAGACAGATGCCATTTGAGGTCCTTTTAATTTTTACACCTAAAATCATGTCTGCCTCACCCATATCTTTCATTTCAAAATTTGATTTCAAATAATCTTTAGTCTCATTTACTCGATCCAAGTTAGTACCAAAAATTAATATGTCATCCACATAAAGACAAATAATCACACAACCATGGGAATCATGTTTTGAATAAGCACAAGAATCACCTTCATTAACATGAAAACCATTACTAATCAAAGTTTTGTTGAATTTGTCATACCATTGCTTTGGAGCTTGCTTTAGACCATATAAGGATTTGATCAATTTACAAACCTTGTTCTCTTGACCAGGAACCACGAACCCCTTAGGTTGGACCATGTAGATCTCCTCATCTAAGTCACCATTTAAAAAGGTAGTTTTGACATCCATTTGATGCACAATAAGACCAAAAATACAAGAAATAGCAATTAAAGTTCTAATGGTTGCAATTTTAGTCACAGGTGAGTAAGTGTCAAAATAGTCCATTCCATATTTTTGAGTAAAACCTCTTACTACCACTCTAGCCTTATACTTGTCTATGGATCCATCGGCCATCAATTTTTTCCTAAAGATACATTTACAAGTAATGGGCTTACAACCTCTAGGAAGGTCAACCAAATCCCAAGTATTATTACTTATGATTGATTCCAGCTCACTATGAATTGCTTCTTTCCAAAAAACTACATCAATAGACCTCATAGTTTCATCATAGGATTTGGGATCTTCTTTTAAAACAAAAATGTGAACAAAATTATCATCAATGAATAAATCATCATAAACAGAAATAGCTTCAGAGAGAAAAGTAGTAGTAAACTCAGGACCAAAGTCCTTTTCTATTCGCAGCCTTTTGCTTCTGTTAGGTTCAACATCAGATTCATCATTAGTAATAGGAGGCGAATTTTCAACAGGAAAACTAACTAAGCTACTAGAGGATGGAACACTAGAAGAACCAAGATGAGAATTTTTCCAAGGAAAAATGTTCTCAAAAAATTCAGCATCTCTAGCTTCAGTGATGGTACCACCTGCATAAGAGTTGTTAGCACCTTTGACAAGAACGATAAGCTGCACTTTGGTAAGCATAACCAATGAAAATTGAGTCAACAGTTTTGGGACCAATTTTGTCCCTTTTAAATCTTAGAATGCCAACCTTTGCTAGGTACCCCCACACTTTTAAGTATTTCAAGTTAGGAGCTCGACCTTTCCATAATTCATATGGAGTTTTATCAAGTCTTTTGTGAGGAACCTTGTTCAAAATATGACAAGCAGAAAGAATTGCTTCTCCCCACATATTATCAGGAATACCAGAACTAATAAGCATAGAATTCATCATGTTTTTCAAAGTTCTATTTTTCCTTTCAGCTATACCATTTTGTTCAGGAGAATAAGGGGCAGCAGTTTCATGAACTATGCCATTTTGCTCACAGTATGCCTTAAGAGTGTTGGGGTCATACTCACCACCCCTATCACTCCTAAGTCTTTTGATCTTTTTTTCCAAATGATTCTCAACCTCAGCTTTATATTTTAGGAACATTAGCTCAGCTTCATCTTTAGATCTGAGAAGAAAAATCATGGTGAATCTAGAGCAATCATTAACGAAGGTAATATAGTAACGTTTACCTCCTCTACTTTCATAGTTTTTAAAATCACGCAAATCACTATGAATAAGCTCTACTACTTCAGTCTGTCTGTCTACTGATTTGAATGGTTTTTTTTGCAAATTTTGCATCAACACAAATTTGAAATTTTGAAAAATCAGTGTTAGAAAACTTTGGAATTAGATTAAGGTGTTTTAGTTTTTTAATTGAATCAATGTTAATGTGACCCAATCTTGCGTGCCATAAATCAATAATATAGACTCAGCAATATAAGCAGAAGAAGTAGTAGCATTCTTATTCATAGTTTCAACTTTTACATCAATATTCATAATTTCAACTTTAACATCAAGAACAAAAAGCCCCGCATTACCCGCATTACAAAATCCCTTCTCAACAAATTCCCCATTACGAGTAAGAACTAATCTATCAAAATCAAAAAAGAGTTTGAGTCCAGCTTTCATGAGAAGTCTTCCAGAAATCAAATTCGTGCGCCTTTCTGGAACATGTAAAACATTAGTAAGAGTAAGAAATTTTCCAGAAGATAGGGTTAGAATGATCTTTCCTTTGCCGAGTACGCATGTAGAAGCAGAGTTACCCATGAAGACATTTTCACCATCAATTTTTTTGTAGGTAGTGAACATGTCCTTGTTGGTGCAGATGTATCTAGTAGCCCCAGTATCAACAATCCATTCCGCATTGTTATCATCCACATTCGCTTTCAGAACCACAGCCACTATGTTATCATTGTCTTCTACTAAATGAGCATGAGGTTTTCCACTCTTCTTAACCACACACTTATCGGCTTTATGACTAGTCATTCGACACTTAAAGCAAGTACCCATAAACTTATATTTCTTGATCTTTTGTCCAGGTTTAAGTGGACTTTTACCTTTGTACTTAGACTCTACCAGATTAGCCTTAACAGATGAAGAAGAAAAAACATAACTTACTTTATCCTTAATACCATTTTCTTCCTCAATTTTTAAGTGACCTATAAGCTCCTCTAAGGTTAAGTCCCTTTTTTTGTGCATTAATTGATTACGAAAATCTTTCCAGGAAGGGGGAATTTTTTCAATCAACACAATAGCTAAAGTAATATCACAGATTGACAAACCCTCAGCAGCCATATTAATGCAAATGTTTTCATACTCATGAATTTGATCAATAATGGGTTTACTATCTAAAACTTGAAAGCCTAACCACTTACTCACACAAAATCGTTTAGTACCAGCATCATCAGTTCCATATTTTTTCTCAAGCGCATCCTAAACATCTTTAGCATGATAGAAAGCCATATAAATGTTAAGCAAAGTATTGGACATGATGAAGTAACATACCCAAACAAGTCCGATTATCCTTAACAAATTTCAGATAAATTTCAGAAGTTTCATCAGCAATTTTAGGTATATTATCAAGCACATAAGCATCTTCAATCTGCTCTAAATAAAAACACATCCTAACAGCCCAACGTTTATAATTTTTACCATCTAAAGCCTCCAATTTCGACATATCAAGAACTAGAAACTTAGATGTAGCCATAATAATAATTTTTTTTTAGATTGTTATACTAAATATTGAAAACGTTAACTTAGTTGTTGAAGCGTGAACCGACAAAAGTGAAATGATTGCAGAGTCGTGAGAGACCACTGTCCTAGAAGACAATTCCGCGCTACCCGGTGCAGTAGACGTTCAGCGGTTGCCCACCAGGATTAGCACGGCGTCGGAATAGTGTGCACGCACCAGCCCGACTGGAACTCAAATTATGCCCAGAAAAGTGTCAGAATTGTGTTTGAGAATTTTTAGAGAACAACGAAATGAGAGTGTAATTTTCTGTGTGTTTTAATGACTGAGAAACAAGGCCTTTTATAGACTGCAAAACTGATGAGTGAAGTAAACGTGGGAAAGAAGCAGGGATTAATGGTCAGTTAGTGGGAGTGAAATATTCAATGTGACCGTTGGTCAGATAGTGGGGAAGAAACATGGAGCTGATAGACTGTTAGTGGGTAGTTTGGAGCTGACTGCCGTTTAAGAAAGCCTAAAATTCAAATAAAATATCAAACGGTTTTTTCCAGCAAAAAGATAGAGTGGTCCAAAGCCCAACCCACACACCGCGCATTGCATTTCCCAAGACCCGGACCCGGACCGGGGCGGTGCGGTGCGTGCGCGTGTGTGTCTTGTCAACAACCCACCTACCACTTAAGCTTTTAGATAATAGAGGTGAGCTCAAACATATAAATGTGTCAAACTCTTCCTATTCTACCAATGTGGGACAAGCTCTCTCTAACTACTCACATTCCCACCCTTTTCACTCTTTGAACTTCCAACACACAATACTTGTAACAATATTTTTTTTACTATATTTACTTATTTAGTATAAAAATTACCCATTTGTAGCTTTCTTTAATTTTTTAACTTTAATTTTGTTGTGAGCCCAATTAATTATTCATTATTCACTTTATCTCTCTCTTTAAATCCATTTTTTGACTAGGAGTCCTTATCACATACGTAAGTAGCGAGTATTGCGATACAAAAGTAATAGATAATGTATTATTCAGTGTTTGAAAAGGAACGCTTAGATGATTGGGGGTATGCGCCTTTGAGGGTCTAGGCAAGGCGATTTTGATGAAGCGCACAAAAGGCACACTGAGGTGCACTAAGGTTCACCAAAAGGTGCACAACTTGAGGCCTACCTGTATTTTTTTAATTTTTTTTCCTCTTTTTATCAAGTGCAGCTCTGTACAATGAGGTGCACCAAGGACTGAGGCGCGCCTAAGGTGCGGGGTAATCCCTATCGCCTTGGTGCGTCTTGAGCCTTTTAAACATTGGTATTCTTTGCGATATTATTCATTGAAAATAGCATAAATTTCGTATGTGTGAACCACTTATTTTTCTGGACTTATTTAGTTATTTGTTAATCCTTTGTACACAACCATTCAATCTCTCTCACACGCACACACTCACATTTATGATTATACCTGAAATCAAATGGTGGTTTAGGGAAAGTTTTTAAAAAATACACACTCCATTTTTTTGGGATTTTCCCAATCTCCTTTTTGGGCATATTAAAAATTGTTTTCTGATATTTACTTTTCCTCTCCTTTCACTTCACAATGCTATAAAAGTAAGTGAGAGAAAGAAAGTTGTTCTATTTCCTTAATGATCAAGCACATTGTTAATGAAATGTGAAAAAAAAAACAGAGGGAGGCCAAAGAGTTTCATGTCTTTTGATACGTCCATAAGGGTTTGCATGTAAAACCTATCGAGAATTCTTGACCTAACAGAAAGGTTCTAACAAACAGACATGTTAGTTTGCCTAAAACTACACATAAAATAACGAAGTCTCCCTCTTGCATATATGTTAACTTAATGTCCATTGGTTGGAAATTTGGAATCATCTAGCCGAATCCAAAAGCTACATAAGTGTTTCACAACCACTGTTTCTTCCCTTCCTCATCTCTGTATTGAGAGGGATTTGGGTACCTCTCTCATTTCCTTTTCTCTTACGCATTTTTTTAAGAAAGCATTCTGGTGCTGGACTGCTGGGTGGTAGTGTTTTCACATTCCATGTAAAAGATAGAGTGAGTAGCATTGTAAAGCCAAATGGAGGAAAGGTACCAAACGCTTCATTCAGTGAAACCTCTATGTTTTGTATGATGGATGACAAATTCTACTATATCATTATAACATGTTCTGGTATGTGTTAGTGGGTGTTAAATGCCATAAATCAGTTGATGCTTTGTCAGAGGGAAAATATATTAATTACCAAGTAACACAGTTGAAATTGTGGTGAATGTTTTAAGGGACTTGGTTGGTGCTTTTGCACAACAGCAGAAATTAAGGTTGGTTTTTCTAGTGTTCAGGAAAATGGTTCTATGGTCAATAATCACAGGCAGTCAAATCGAAATTGTAACTTGACCACATGTGTTCTGACTTCTGAGTGTTAGCCAGGATGGACCTGTAGTGTTGGTAATCAGTAGAACATAAACTTGAGAGGCTCAAAGGATATTCCAGATAGAGCAGATGTTTGCAGCGTGTAGTGAAGGCTTCTTTTGTCCTCATGGCACTATGCCAAAAAGGATGTTTTATAGCGGTTCATACATTATTTTAATAGCGATTTTAAACCGCCGTCGTTCTCAACGCTATAAAAACTATACCTCCCTTTTTATAGCGGTTTAGTACCGCTATTAAAAGTATAGCCTTTTATAGCGGTTACTTAAGAACCGCTATTAAAAGTGCTTATTTTGTTAAAAAAAATATTCACATAACATTGCAGGCTGAGCCATAAGAACTGAAAGCAAATGCAATTGAAAACAAATTACAAATCGAATAATTATTCTTATTACACCTCCAAAAAAAAGATTATATTGCCCTTTGAAATGGGTAGTATTTAAAATTCATCTTGCAACAATGAATACTACCAGGAATAATTATTAAAAAAACAACCTACAAATAACAAATCACATCCACTTGATGATTTGAGTTCTGCCTATTGTTTCTTCAACCTGGTTAGAAAAATATTTTATGAAGATGCTTATATAATAACTTCAACTCATCTTTAATCCCCGTTGATCTGTAAAACAAAAAGGATCCACTTTAACGAAACAATTGAACACCAATTACACAGAAGAATAGAGAAATTTAGATCTAATTTTTTTTAAGAAAAATCACATATGCTGACTAGCTAAAACACTGGTATTTAATCAAAGCCAATTAAAAGTAAATAAAAACTTACATCACACAACAAAGATATTTAGATCTAAAAATTAAAAGTTACATCCACATACCAAAACAACATCACCTATTCAAAGCCAATAAGAAATTTCTTTCTTTTTCTCAAAGTTTCATGAAATTAGATTTTGAGTTTATGAAATCTTATCCCTAAACATAATCCGTTCAAAGCCAACGAAACTAGTTGATATGAAATTACCTTATTTTTAGCGTGACCCACCATCAAAAACTGCATGCAACTAAAAAGATGGACATATCGGAAATTGGGAAAGAGCCTAATGTAGATGAGTTGGTGGTTGGTGAGTATATTGGTGCGACGCAGCGACAGATCTCAGTGGAGGCGAGTTGGCGGCTGGCGAATACCGGTGTGGCGCTGCGGCAAAGCCTAGTACTAGTGGAGGAACGCTGAAAGTAACAGAGTGCTGTTACGTTGGTGAATCGTTGATTGATACATGAAGTTTTGATATTTTGGCTCATAAAGAGAAAGGATTTTTTGAGGGAAAGAGGAAGGAGTGTAATTAGTGTGGGTAGTTGTTATGAGGATGAGGATTGAATGAAGGAATATGAAAAATGGGATGAGATGAGTTAGCAGGCAGTGGAATTTTTTTGTTTGCAGTGGTATCAATATAAAAGTACTCAGTAGGCTTTAGTGGATACCTTTAATAGCGGTTATTTACTAACCGCTATAATATGCTAATTTTAGGGGTTTTAATAGCGGATCCCTCAAAACCGCTATTAAAGAATCGCTATAAAATCATATTTTTGGCGTAGTGTGGCCTAACCTACATGATTTCCATGAGTTTTTGTATACCCACTCTTCATCTTATTGTACAATCGTTTTTAATGTATAGTCGGTTTATGTTTATTGGTTGTGTCAGGATACACATCAACCTTTTTTTCCTTAAAAGTAAATCACTATAATATATAGCTGGTATTTGTTTATTGGTAGTGTTAGAATACATATCAATTCTGCCAATTAACCAAATTTGATAAAAAAGCTGGCTCCGGCAACAATTTGATAATTAAAGTAACCTCCGGCGACATTTAAGCCAAAAAAAAAATCCATTCAAGTACTCGTGTTATTTACACTCCAATAATTAAAATGTTATTCTTATTTTTTCAATTTTATTTTGTATTTCCCTTCTCTTTTTCCAAAAAAAAAAAAAAAATCAGACTCCTCTTTCCCTCTCATTTACTGCCTTAGCTCTTTCACCCAAAATTTCTGTTGCTGCCCCATCTTCTTCCCCATTATTTTTCTTTTTCTACTTCAATCTTAGATGAAGCCATTGGCCAAGGGTAGATCGGAGCGGAAAAATGGGCACTGTAACATATTGGGTACAAGAAGCAACCACTAACTTGGGATTAATCTGGAAGTTTGCAACCTTCTTTAGTATTAGGATTTGTAATCAAATTGGGGTATGGTTGGATTTTGAAGATCTTTATGCAATCCATAGAGAGGTTTTCCAAAATATGAAGTTTAGTAATCATTAATTTTTAAAAAATTGGGTTACTTGGTTCATCAATGACTCGCTCCTTAATTTGTCAATGGCTTCCTGTAAGATTGAAGGACATAAAGAAAGGAAATGGGGAAGAAGATGGGAGGCACAACAACATATTTTTTGGGTGAAAGAGAGCATTAATTGAGGAGGGGAAAACAAGAGTATGATTTTTTGGGGAAAAAGGAAAGGAAAAATATAAAATCTAATTAATAAAATAACATTAACATTTTTTGGCTTAAATGTCACGGGAGGTTACTTTAATTATCAAATTGTCACCGGAGCCCGATTTTTTTTTACCAAATTGTCGATATAGCTCTATTTTTTTTACCAATCAGCTCTAATAATCCCAGCTGGTGCTGTTCATGTCTTATTTAAATAAATGCAGTGCTATGATGCTATCTGCCTATCTCCGCCATTAAATTTTTCATATCTCTTACTTCTACAGCCATCTAATTAACTTGACTTCTTTCATTCATCACTAAGTTGCTTGAAACTTTCAGGCTTGTCATGTTTCTTCCCAGATCCATTGATATAAAATTAATATATATGCAATTTTCTTTTTTGAGTTTTGCCAGCTATTTGTTTTGGCATTTGATTTATGTTTCATAGCTCAGGCTTCTGACTGTACTGTTATTCCTTTTTGCCCCTAATATTTCAAGAAATTTATCCTTAGTGCCTGCTCTCTAAGCTTTACTGTCAAGACTTGGTTTAGCAACTTAGGATGCAACTAGTAAAAGGCTATGTGTGTTACATGTCTTGTACTGTGCTTTTGTAATGGAAGCTTGTCCACTTGGTTCATACTGTCCCAACCCAATTTCAATTTGTACCCTCTTCCATACTTATTGAAAAAAAGCTTCAAGTATTCCCTCCATTCCAAAAACTCATACTGCTCTGCGCGCAGTTTCGGCTTTGGTCCTCTGAAGTCTTATTAGTTCCAAACCTCCAAGTTCATTGCATTGGTCTTGTTGCAACTCATTTAGTTTATTTGATGATGCTTTGTGGATTATGAAAATGTGAGAGCATGTGACTTTTTCTAAAATGTGAGTTGGCTTTGTTTGATATTTTTCATTATTAGGCTGCAACATAATTAGGAAACCAGGTTAAGTAATTCTGCTGTTTAAGGACCAATAATCTAACATATATAGTAATCGCCAAAAAACTGTTGTGGTTATTTGTTTCTGAAGCCCTTCCCGCTTACCATTGCATATTCAATTGCGAAATTCTTGATGTACGTGAGTAATTTTTCAATAAATTCCTGCTTGGTTCTTATTCCGGTGAGCCTTTTGGGATATAGCCCTACTGAAACCATAAGATAACTGATTTAATTATTGATGTTTCTGCATTGTTAAAATTCAAGTATAAGTCCCTATCCACAGTCCCAAAAATGGAGAGTGTTTCAAGTCGTTACCATGGAATTAAAACTCGGCCGTTCCGTTACGTAACGGCCGTTCTGTAACCTGTTTTTGAGTTGCCGATACGCGAAATGCCGTTATAACACTTAGAGCTGGGTTTTCACATAAAAATCGTCGCGATGGCGTTTCGTAGCGGTACAATGCCCGTTCTATAACGCATTTTTGCAAGAATTGCCCGTTTTTTATAAAATAGAATAAATATTAAAGAAGAAAAGGCTAAGAGAAGCCATACTTATACTTTGCAATAGTTAAATTTTAAATAAATAAGATGGATTATTATTTAATTTTAATAATAATAACTAATAATATTTTTTTGACATAATATGATACGAAAACAAATAAGAATAAATGAAGATTGAAAAAGCTTACTATTGAGCTTATGTGATTTTTTTTTATAAAATTCACGCCGCGACAGCCACGAAACGTTCTTTTTTTCCGCTACAAGTGATTCCCGCGACAACGCGACCGTTTCCGCGAACGTGACCGCGACCGCTATTTTTTTCCATGTGCGTTACACAGCCTCTTTTTGCCCTCAAATGGATGCTCCATTTGCCTATCCTAGTTGTCCCAAAAAGTTTGCTCCATTTCCTAAAATAATCATTAAGTCTTTGTATCTCTTTCTCAAATGTGGTCCCACTCTATTACTTCTCCACTAAATAAAACCCATGCCAAAGCAAATGATGCAAACAACAAACATTTGGGGAAATAGAGTGAATTTTGGAAGCTTATAATTAGAAGTAACTTCTCCATATCCAACATCATAAGACATTAGCGGAAAGAGTGGCATGTTAAGTGGTCAAAAGTTCATATTCACATGACTTTTTGTGTCCCTTGTTTTATTAGAAGTGCTGAGGAAAGTATCTATTTGATGTGTAGCAGACATCAAAGTTAAAATATAACAAGCAATTGTTGGACGTGAAACTGTTGAAAATGTCTCATAAAAAAGCATGCATTCCCTAATTTTCTGCTCATATGTGTGGATACATCATTTGTATTTGATATTGTGTTTTGATTGTATATGTTATCTTTATGCTGGCAGCGCAGTTTCACCTTGTTCAAGATGTTTGATGACCTGATACTGCTGGCTAAAGGTGGTCTTGTTGCGTATGTTGGACCAGCTAAAAAGGTAGAAGAGCAGTTTGGTGGTCTTGGAATCTCAATCCTCCTAGTGAAGCCATACTCAGATGTAAACAATCAGGAACTTCCTATTAGTTAGATGCTTCAGAATGGATATGAGGTGCCGCTAGGTTTGCAAGTGGGATCAATCACCCTAGATCTTCACAAAGGGAATTTCCGCTGACAAGTAGAACTCTGCAGTTGCTTAAGGAAAGTCTTTTGCTAGAGACTTTTGGCAGGATATGAAGTTATAACTTCTAGTTAAAAAGACAACTAACATGCTGAATAATATGTTGAACTCGAATGGCCAATCAAACAGAATAACTCCTAGTATACTCCAGCGATACAGATTGTTCCTTGGATGGTAATACTAATCAATCTCTTTCACTGTTTCTCCTTTATGTGTGAAGTGCTAAAAACCGTTCAATTCATCAATATGTTGTGTTTGAAATACTAATGCTTCATTCTATATTGCCTCCAATACAACATGATTGTTCCATTTCTAATGTGTAATTAGTACCGTATGAGGTTTCTTATGTATTTGGAAAAAGGAAAAAAATAATGGTGATTTGAAGTTCATGAATAAATATATTTCTTTCTGTAAAATTATAAATATTATGCCTCTTTCACCGAACAACTTGCTGATAACATAGAAGACACTTGATTACATGTAATCTGCAGGACAAAATGCTGTGAACCGACATGACGGTCATAATATTTAACTAATAATGTAAAAATAATTAAAGAGAAGATGAACATGGTGATTATATATTAATAGCTATCAAGCACTGATAATCAACAAAATAACACCACTTTTCAGATTGGATGCTCTCCCTAGCTAATTGAGGTTTTTGAGGCTTGGATCTCTCCTAACAAAACAATTAAACTGTAAATACCCATTAATCTTCAGCATAACTTTTCCTCCCTAACTTGTTTTTATTTATCCAAATTATCTTTCTACTTAATCCTACTAGAATCATTCTAGTAACACCTTATTATACATTCCTAAAAATACACCTGTCCTAATTGTCAGTTCACAGCTCAATAGAATAGCTAAACGGGTGCAGTAGGTTAGTTTGTCAGCTGCGCTAACAGATTCCTGTGCAGTGCAATGCAATGCATCAATTTTTCAGGCTGGTCATTATTTATCATGATTTAGATATTGAAGCAACTTATGTGTGCAATATATTTAGCTTACCTTTCTTCTGGTTTTCAGGTACGCTGGATTTTGGCTCATAACACGGGTGCTTTCTCTATGTGTCCTCATTGGTACGATTATTATAAGCCGAATCATAGCCTACATTTTAATGTTACCCTTTCAAAGGAAATAAGAGTCGAATTGTTTTCAGAGAAGCTTCTTTTGCTTTTCTGAAATTATGTTCTTGTGCTTTAATCTTTGAACCTGATCTATTGGGTAGTGCTTCTGATTTGTTCTGGTACCAGACAATCAGAAATTTTCTGAAAATTGAGTGAAACAGGGTATTGTTTTTTGGTGATACGTCAGTTTCAGACAAGTTAGTTGCATTTGGTTTTGTGTATATGTACATATTGACTGCTTGTAGAAGGAACCAGTAACAATGAAATGTAATTGTTACCTTGCTTGAAAACCATGGCAACTACTTTTTTTTCTTTCCCCCTCCAAATAAATACTTGTTCAGATAAAACATTGCGTGAAATGGTCAATTTAGATTTTTTTTTTCCTTTTTTGCAAGGTAATTCAGAAAGTTAGCGCTGTGCTACACACGGAGCTGTCATGGATATAAGGGAGATTAATGTTAGAAGAAGCCATAAATAAATCAAGTCTTTTCTTTAGTTTTATTATGTGTAGTTAATTCTTTTATTTTAGTCCATAAGGGCATTTTAGTCTTTTTCTGTTTTAGTAGTAAAGTTCTATAAATAGCTTTGTATTTTTTTTTTTGTTTTAAAAGGGGGGCATTAAATTAAGTAAGCATGAAAATAGAGTTTGGTACAAATCTGGTCTCTAAAAGGAGGTCCACAAAAACAGACATTAGAAGAGTATTAGCCATGGTCATCAAAATAAAAAGACCCGTGCAATGACTTAAACCAATGGAGAACACAGTTTGGAGGGGAAGGGGTACCTACTACATCAGGGCTACAGTTATTACTTAACAAAAAAATACAATTATGTCTTGCACCCTTGGCCATCCTATCTGCTATCCTCTTGAGCTTCCTATCCACGACCTGAAGAGGAGAAGGTGAACAGAGATCTAGGAGCTCCCTACAGTCATTAAACAAATTAGTCAAATACATAAAACTTTTAGCAACATGACTGTCATGGATACTGTCCACTGCATTTTTGCAATCTGAAACAATCAAATAGCTTTGTACTTTGGCATTTGGATTTTATGGAATAAGAAAAGAATCAGAATTAAGGAAACACAGGAGAGTTGGCTTCTCTCGAATAAGCCGTTTTCACTTCTTCTTCTTCTTCTTTGGTCCGTGTGTACAGGTGGTGTGCAGCACGTTAGTTTGGGTCAAAACTGATTTAATTGAACTGAGCCAATTGAAATTAAAATGGTGTGGGTCGACCTGAAGTTAACTGAAACTGAACTGAACTGAACTGAACTGAATGAACTAATAATTGAAAGGTAATTGAAAAGTATTGAAGTAAACTGAGCTGAATCGAATATGAAACCAACTGAAACTAAAGTTAACTGCTAAATATCTAAAAATAATTGAACTAAAACTGAACTGAAAAAAGGGTAACTGAAACTAAAATTGAAAATGACCTAATAATGATTTAATTTGAATATTAATGCACTAACTGGAACTGAATCGAAATATGATATAACTAAAATTGAAATGAACCAAAACATAAAATGATAAGATCTGAACTATTTTAAAACTGAACCAAAACGAATTTAATCTGAACATTAACTGAAACCAAAATTGATTTTTAACTGAAATGAAAACGAAAATAAATTAAAACCCATGATAAAATGAATTGGAGTGGTGATATACATACAATGCTTGTATGTGGCAACCACATACAATGGTTCTATCAAGTATCAACTAATAAAAAAGAAGCATGCATTTTGAAATAGGCGAAAAACTAAGAAAGTTTTTTGGGCTTTGGAATTCCCTTGGAATCATACTATACTTATGACATCATACTATTTAAATATGAAATACCTTTTGATTTTCTTCATGATTCATGTGCCTAATAACGATTCTTCTTTTTACGCTGATTTTATGACTAAATATATTAATTATTTAATTCTTGATTGTACTATACTCATTTTTAAATTATGATTTATGATGAGAATTTTGAATTTTTGATGTCTTATTAAATCTGAAACATTTTTTGAAGCGGAGAGAACACACCTAACAATGCAATCATATTATATATAAGAGGTAGACATTGAATTGACTTATTATAAAATGTAAATCTCGAGCAATGTTTATATTTCAATTGTAAAAAGGAACCAATCAATAATTGAAATTATTCTATGCAACACACTAATTATGATTAAGTATGTGCTTTGTTATGCTTAGATTCAATATAACTTCATTATGATTAACTTCATTACAATATTTTCGTTTAATACGCTTCAAGTGGCATGTTCCTTAAATATGCATTTGATATGATTCAATTTAATTAATTGTAATACGAATTTAAGATCATTTGATCATCTTTGTTTTGAAGTTATCTAAACAAAATATTTCATTATCAAATTATTTATTAAATTTTCATACTATGATCTATATTGATCATACTATAATAAAAGTAAAACATATCGAGTCTCCAAGTGTATTTGTTAGTAAGGAGTATCATACAAGTTCTTACTATTTATCATCATATCATACTATCTTTTATTTGAATTATACTATAGATAAAACGAATCATACTATCCGGCATTATTATGATATTATAGATAATATGAAACGTTTGGTCACACTATATGAATATTAATATCATACTATTTGATATCAATTCATATTCTGCTTAATTTGCTTTGTGAAATCGATGTTATCATACTTCAATTTAATTAATTTCATTACAATTTTAAGATCATTGATCATCTTTGTTATGAATTTATCTACACAAAAATATTTCCTTATCAAATTATTTTTATTAAATTTTCATAATATTTCGTATAATCTATATCGATCATACTATAATAAAAGTAATTATATCGATTCTCTAAGTGTATTTGTTAGAAAGAAGTTATCATACAAGTTGCTACTATTTATCACCATATCATACTATATTGTATTTGAATCATTTTACAAATAAAACGAATCATACTATATATAATATGAATCAATTAATTCCTGACATTGTTATGATACTATAGATAACATTTTAAATTTTGTATTTGAAAAACATAACTGAAACTAATCTAACGGAAACTGAAACCGAATCTATCTATTCAACATTTATATAAAAAAAGGAACAAAATTAACTAAAATTGAATTGAAATTACTTGTTACAAAATTTTAATCTGAAATGACCTGAACTTAAACCAAAGTGAAATAACTGAAATCAAAACTGAACTGAACTGTTGACATTTTGAATTGAACTGTATTGCACTCATTTAACTTTTTAGTATTTGGTTAAACTGAACAATTAACTGAAACTGAATTGAATGCCCATACAAAAATTGAACTGAACTAAACTAAAGTGAAATTAAAATTAACGGAACTGAAATGAAATTAACTAGACTGAAAAAAAAGACTATCTAAAATTAACGGAACTGAAAGGACCCAAATTGATTGGTTAAAACTGAAATGAAATGTTGACCTGAATTGACAGTTGCATGAAACCTAGGTTGCCCACTACAGGCGAGTACTAGCCTTTTTTTTGTGGATCAAATTCAGAAAATTAGGAAGCTAAGTAATTTATAACTAGTTAGTCATTCAGCTAGAGGTGTCAATTTTCTATCAGACCTGAAAAACCTGAATAACGCGACCCGTAAATACCAGTTTTTGACAAAATTTTCGAGATTTTTGACCCGTTTAAACCCGTCTTTTCAAACCCGCTAAAACCCGTTAATTTTCAACCTGGCCCAGTTCAACCCGGTGGATTAAACACTTTTAAGTATCTTTATGATTTGATCCACTGGGTTGAAAATTTCTTTAACAGTAAACTATTAAAAATTTCTATGGAAATTTTCAAACCGGTGGTTAAATGATCTACTAGGTTTAAACATGCACTTTTTAATTTTCCATAACATTAAACTATTAAACCTTTACTATCAAATTTTTAAATTGTCATTTTGATTATTTATTTGTTGAAAATGATTTTAAAAGACACTATTTATCAATTCTTTTTATTTGGGATATAAATTTAGACATTTTTTTATAAATGAGGTTATAAATATTACATTTAGAACACAAAACAATACTGCGGTTATAAATCACTAAACCGGTTAATTGGGTCAATCCGAACCCGGAGGATCTGGGCCACAAATAAGATATTTAAAACCCGAACCCGATAGCAACCCGTTTCGAGTAACCCGAAACTGGTATCAAGTTAGCATCACCCGACCCGACCTGTTTGACACGCATACCTTCAGCCTTATAACTGGACGGATTTGATATATTTCTTTAATGTAAGATATAGGGGTATTTATGACACAATATAACTCACGAGTTACTCAAATATAGCTCGATCAATACTTGGTCAAAACTTAATTTTGAGCTCTACTCGAAAGGTTAATCAATTAAGTTAAGCAAGTCGATACCCCACTTGAAAACTAGCAAAAAAAGTAGTTATATATATATAAATGTTTAAAATTACGTAAAAAAATCTATATGTACTGAAATAAGAAAAATTGCGAACTACTCGATAGTAAATATGTCGAAGCTTTACTTGGTTAACATTTAACTCGGTCAAAATACGACTCGAAATGTAAATATGTCAAAGTTGACTACTTGAACAATCCACTACTCGAAGTCGACTCCAATCAGAAGCACCTAACCCTAGTGAGATACATATCCCAACACTGAAGTAGCCTTTAGCCTTATAAAGTGGACAACTTGTATATTTTTTCAACTTGTGTACAAGTATTTTTTTTTTTTTAATAAGGGATACCTATTCAAATAATCTACTTTAATTCATAACTTATTATTGTGGGACGGTCACAAGTGAGTTGTAAATGGGTTTAACATCAACCTTAATTAGTTGTATTCTTGTCCATATACTTGGCAAAAACAAGTCTGACCTAATATCGAACTAAAATTAAATTGACTGGAAAAAATTATTTGCGAACAAAAAATCAAAAACGATACTCTTTTTTGGCCGAACTCGAAAACTTGTTTTAAGTAACGACCAATTTAACCAGTTACCGACCTGAGCGATTGATTTTTTAAGTATATATAGTTCCATACACATGCAAATAATATTAGGCCACAAGCAAGACATATCTAACAGGATCCCACTTGCATATTATGATTTTCATTATGAACAATTCACAAATGTTAGTCAAAGTTTTAAATTTAAATATTGCATAGGAAAATTTTACAGGAATAATCCTAACTTGGGCCGGTTTTGCATGCCTAAAAATGGTCTCAAAACTCATGAGAAGTATATTTCTAGATTAGCATAGTGAGGTTCAGTTTGTCCCTTATAGCCTCGATTTAAGGCCGGAATTGTCAAAAAATAATTAGAAATGTCGAGTTTTATGTGTCAAAAAGTCTCTAGGGAGAAATGAAAAAAATTATAATTTAGCTAAATGATGGTCAGTCTTGCTCTCAAGGGCTGGATTTAAGATCGGACTTGACAAAAAAGATCAGGAACATCTTATTTTGTGTGCCTAATAGTGTCTCAGTTTTCGTGAGAAATAAAAATTGTAACTTAGCTTAAGTTCTTAAGGGTTGCATTTAATGTCATAATTGACAAAGAAAGATCCAAAACATCTCGTTTTGCGTGTCAAAAAATGTTTCAATTTTCGCGAGAAATGAAAGTTTCAAAAGTAGCATAATAAGGGTTAAGTTGGCCCTAAGGCTGAATTTTAGACCGACTTGACAAAAAAGATAAAATCGTCGCGTTTTGCATGCCAAAAAAGTCTCGGTTTTGTGAGAACTAAAAATTTCCGAGTTTAGCATAATGAAGATCAGATTGATCCTTAAGCGCTGGATTTGATGTCAAAATTAGCAGAAAACAATAAGAAACATCTTCAGTATATTGCATGCTAAAAAGTTTAATTTAATATTATGCTTTAATTAAATAAATTATTTAAGCTTTGATTAAAATAAATTACTTAAGTAATATTAATAAAATCAAAACTTTCATTAATTAAATTTGAGCCAAATTAGAGCAAAATGCATATGAAATTAACCTGTAAAACCGGTTAATAACACTTTTCAACAGGCCACGGACCAAAATGAGAAGATGCGATGATACTTGTGATTATATATAATTAATCAAAAGTTGGGACCAATTTGAGCAGAAGTTGAGATTATTCCCATCAATTTTCCTATTGCAATAAGCCTACTTTTAATTTGTAATTAATTAAAAATTGGAAAAATGGAATTTAATAATCCCACCTTTAATTTATTTCAAAATAATATCACCTTTATGTATCAGCTGCTTAAAATAATACCACCTTTAATTTTTTCTTCTCAAAATGGACCGATTTTGGGTGATATAGTCCATTTTAAACAGATGATGTATAAAGGTGGGATTATTTTGAAATAAATTAAAGGTGAGATTATTTTGAGCAGACCACCAAAAGGTGGGATTATTAAATTCCATTTTTCCTTAAAAATAAATGAAGGAAGTAATTTGTTGAAAATTCCTAGTTAAATAGTTTAGTTACGTTATGCAATATTCAACTCCTAGAGACCAAATAATTACCGTATCTTTTGTGAAATACCGAAAAAAAAATTTTTAGAGAAACATGACCCGTTATAAAAAAAATTGGGTAAAACAAAAAAAAATCGACCCATTACCAAAAAATGACCAAATCCTGGTAATCTCGACCAACACTGACGACCTGACCGACCGATTTGTCACGTCTACCTGCTAATTATAATACTCCGTAGAAAACTTTTTGTCACCTTATTCTTGTTTTCCTGAGAATAATATATGAGCACGTTACTAAATAACTATATAAGGTGAAAAAAAATTAAAGTTAACGATTGGTTTAGCATTTCAATTGATAATGATTTTCATAGAAAACATTTACAATGAAATACTCATTTGTGCGTGGAACTTTTCCATTGTTTATTTGTGAAAAAAATGAATTTCCATTTTCAGCATTTAATATTGTTTGATTGAAATGAAAATCAATTACTTCTATAAAGGAAAATAATATGCCCCTAAGAAGGCCATGCTTGTGGAATCAACACATTTTTCTTCAAATTTTGGGAAAAAATATTTTCAACATGGTGTATAATAATTTTTATGCACAACAACACAAGTTTTCCATCAAATTTTGCGGCACAGTCCAAACAATATAAAATGGGGAACACGTGTAAGGAAAACATTTTTTTCGTGGCCAAGCTAACCCTAAATATAAAATTATTAATTACATGGATCAAAATGCTATTTTTTGCATGGATACCTATACTTTTATCAATTTAAAACAATATATTAAATACATACGAACACATATAAATTATGTACCTTTTTTTTTTGGAGAAAATGTAAACAGTTGAAAAAAAACAAGATTTCTTTCTCTCAAAGAGATATCCTGATTTATCTAGTGCTAATTAAAAAATAAGAGAACTTAGCATCCAAGAAGGGACCGATATCGATGTATGTAAGGATTCAATGTCCGAGTGATGCAAATATAATCCGCAGTATGGTTGGCTTCACGGAAAACATGGGCAGAAGAAAAGGCCACAAAGTCTCGGAGGATAGAGCGAATTTCATCTATAATTAAGTAGCTGGATTTTCTAAGGACAATTGAATTTACCCTACAAAATACGGATAACAGTTAAATAATCGCCTTCAATAAAAATAGATGTCAAATTATGCTACATAGCTAATAAAAGACCATTCCGAAGGGTTGTGGCCTCAGCAAAGAGGGGAGAAGCATGGCCTAAAAAGAAGTATCGGGCTGCAATGCAAGCACCATTGTCATCTCTAAGACAACACTTGTAGATGCAGATTTTTAGTAGTATAACCATCAAAATTTAGTTTAATCATACCAAGGGAGGATGGTGTCATTTGACAAAGGAAGGGCTCTGGGGAGTTGGAGTAGGGAGTGTAAACAAACATAGAATAATGGAGAACATCTACTGAGAGAAGAGAATTCCATTTATGAAAATAGGAGAAGCTATAGGTAAAGACAACTATAGTGAAAAGAGGAGATAAAACTAATCTGTTTCGAGTTTCCAAACACTCCATAAAATATGAAGAACTCTGACCATGGAGACACAATGTTGATTATGTAGGTAGGAGAGAGAGGAAAGGGAAGTCCGACTAGGTAGAGGTTGTTATGGTGCATTTTAGCTAACCTGATTATAGGTAGGAAGCCGAGGCTCAGCTAGGTGAGTCGGGAGTTATAGGTTATAAGACAAGGACATGCCGGGAGTAGCAGGAGCATAAGCAGGAACAGGTACATAAGTCGAGTGGTGCTAGGTATCGGGTTCATAAGCTGGAACGTGAGCTGGATCAAGCACATAAGCTGGTTGGAAGCTGAGAAGCAAGTAAATCCGAGGAGTAGAAGTGCAGAACAACGTTAGAAGGATCTAGAAGCTTATGCAAGTTTAAGTTCGAAACTAAAGAGCAAGTCAAGGGTCAGCTGGTATGAGAGAGATATTCGCACGCTGACTTGGCAAGAACAAGTCTTCCACCTTGGTCATACATGCCCCACGTAAATAGGGAGTGATTACTAAGTTGTTGCATGGTCTCACACATCCCAAGAAAATAGGAAGTTGTTCCTATTTTGATGGAACGACTGGCTATCAATTAGAATAAGTTAAATAGAGGCAGAAACCGATGGTTTTAGGCAGATTATTATTATCATTCATCATCACATATACATTACACTAGAGAAAACAGAGGAAAAAACCCTATTGCAAACCCGTATCTACACAGCCCAGAAATACTCTACTTAGCACATCTAACTAGACAGTTATGGTTTGTACTTGAAAGAAGCAGGGCATGTCGCCCGTACCCCTAGGGTGCTACTCAGCTACTTTTAGCCATTTTCAATGCGTATTACTCGAAATATTATACGTGTATTAAACGATTTTTATGCTCGAATCATAGTGGATTGGTGGACTCATAGCCACCCGCGGTTTTTTCCCTTGTTCTTGGGTTTTCCGCGTCAACATTTCCCCGTGTCTTTTCTCTCTTATTTTTCGCCATTTATTTTCCGTATCTTAGTCTAACTATCGCCCGTTCTAACCTTAAATTGTCATCTTGACGATTTTTGGCATAAACAATTTGGCGCCCACCGTGGGGCCGATGGCTAGAATTTCACATCAAAATTGTGTATCCACAAAATAAATATGCTCTTTGATACCAAAGATTAATATATCCTTGTTTCCACCAAAATCTAGCAACGAATGAAGGCATTATTCCTGGATCGGTTCATGTCATTATCAATCACGTCCAATATATGGAGAACATGGAGGAAGCCAAGAAGCTAATAGCAACAGTGGTTGAATTAAATCAAGTTATTTCGAGATCATCAGATAACCGATCTGGTCCATCGAGCAATTGGGTGAAGTCAGGTTCAAAGCATTCGGGTTCAAGCTAGCCTGTTCGGGTATATAGCTACCCAGCTAGGGATACAAACGTGGTTTAACAAACTTGAGCAAGTAGGTTCCCTCAACCCACGAATTGGGGGCTAGTCGTTACATCGTAATTTTACTAACCCGAATGTAGGTCGTTGCAAGCTGAAATTTCAAGTTATCATAATTCATGTTTAATTACCCAAATTCAGGTTGCAAGATGAAAGCTCGGCTTAGCCAAATTAGATTTACTAGTTTTTAAATAAGTTGTTATTGCGAAATTTTACTAACCTGAGCGCAGGTCGCAAGCTGTAAGCTGCAAACCAGAAGCAGAATGTTGTGAGCTGCAAGCTGTAAGTTGCAAAAAGTAAGTAGAATGCTACCAACCGCAAGCAGTAAGCTGCAAACGACAAGCAGAAAAGCCGTAAGCCGCAAGTTGTAAGCTGGAAAGGCTGAAATGATTTTTTTAGCTATAACAAGCAGGTTACAATATCTTATGATTTAAACTATGAACTATTTGGTTAGTTTTGTGGAAGATCTTCCAGGTACAAATCTAAACATCAACCCAGCAACCCGTAGCCGGTTCCCAGCAACCTGTAGTCGATTCCCAGCAACTCTAGTTCTCAGCAACCCTGGTTCCCAGCAACCTATAGACGGTTCCAACAACCTGTAAACGGTTCCAGCAACCCTGGTTATCAGCAACTCGGGTTCCCAGCAACCTGTAGACGGTTCCAGTAACCTGTAGTCGGTTCCCAGCAACTTGTAGCCGGTTCCCATCAACTTGTCCCAGCAACTACGGTTCCCGACAACCTCTAGACAATTCCCGACAACCTGCAGCTAGTTCCCCGCAACTTGTAGCCGGTTTCCAGCAACCCGTACATGGTGTTGAACCATGTTTGATTTGAATGATGACAAACCAATCCTCTATACTTGATGTCTATGTATATTTGTATATGAACAGGTTGAATCAAGTGAGGACTCATCAAGGCAACCATGAAGGCCTTGAGATACTTGAAGATCAGAAGCCAAGAGCTTGGAGCTTTTTATTTTTATATTTCTAGGATCTTCTTGTAAAATAGGCTTAGGAAAATATCCTTAGTGTTTTTAAGTAAAGAGCAAAAAGACTTTAAGTTTACATCCAATAAAGAGAACAGGCTAAGAACAACCTAAGAACAGGCACAAAACAAGCTTGGAACAGTTCCCTTTACCAGATGTAGACTTAGTAGTACTGAGACCACTGTGGGAACAGACCTCAGTATTACGCACGTGATCCGTACAAATTTTAGTGCTCAAAATTATTTTTGAAAATTTATTTGAAAAATTTGGATCACTTGGGTTTTGGAAATCTGCCAAATTGATTTGCAAAATCAGCTCATTAAATGCAATGTGCTTTGTTTGGACTTTAGTGTACTTTCCACTACATGTAGTGGAAGGAGACAAAGGTCTGAAATAGGTGTCTTTCTATTTGTGTCAGCTGAGCTTGTTTGCACAATTTAGGCAAGTCTCCAAGCACACTTCTAGTGGACGGTTTTTTCCTTGCCTATATCAACAATCTTTGCAAAAACCCCTAAAAGACTTTTTGCTCTCCAAAGAAAACCAAGTCATATTTTCTGAGAGCCTATCCTTAGTGCAAAACTATCTCCATATCCATCTTATAGAGAAAAACTTACGGAGATTTAAGCTTGTAATATTTGAACAACTTAGTGGGGAGTGGTTGGGGAGTGTTCTGTGAACACTGAGTGAACTGTTAGAGTTAACAGTTGGGGAATTAAGTGTTACATAGTTGTAGCATTTAATTGAGTGTGTAACCTTGTTATTATTCTGAGTTGATTAATAATATTGGTGAGAGAGTGGAGGACGTAGGCTTGTTTAGAAGCCGAACCTCGTTAAATCTTTGTGTCCCTACTCTTTATTTACTGTTCTATCGTTGTTCTCACAAAAAGATAAACAAACCTTGAAAACGATTGAAAAAACACACATACTCAATTCAACCCCCCCTTCTTGAGTATACATTGAACTAACAATTGGTATCAGAGCCTAACTTCTCAAAAGGTTAACTACCTAGAGGAGCAAGAAGATGTCTACTCAAGAATCAAACAGTTCAAGACACCCCAAGTTCAATGGCACTAACTACTCCTGGTGGAAGAATTGCATGAAAAATCTTATCATTGGGATAGATTATGAATGCTGGATGATTGTCAAAAATGGACCCACGTTCATCCACAAGAAGAATCAGGAAGGGCTCACAGTTCCAAAGACAGAAGAAGAGTACACAAGTGAAGACTACAAGAAGCTGGAGAAAAATGCAAAGGCAATGTCACTTGTTCAACAAGGAATTGCAGAATGTGAGGTAAATCGAATTCTAGCTTGTTCTTCTGCAAAGGAAATATGGGATACACTAGAGCTTGCATATGAAGGCAACTCTGAGGTGAGAAGGTCAAAAATTGACATGCTTATGTCAAAATATGAAGTCTTTGAAATGACTAGAGATGAAAACATAAAGGACATGTTTACAAGGTTCATGACCATTGTAAATGAACTAAAGTCATTGGGAAAGACCTTCTCAAGTGAAGAGTTGGTGAGGAAAATGTTGAGAAGCTTATCAGGGAAGTGGAATCCCAAGGTTACAGCCATACAAGAAGCAAAGGATCTGTCCTCACTATCTCTAGAACAACTTATTGGTTCCTTGATGACTCATGAAATGTTGGTAGATTCAAAGGCTGAATCTAGCTCAAAAAACAAGGAAATGGTCCTTAAAGCAGAGGAATCTGAGGATGATGAAGATGATATAAGTCTCATGGCCAGAAGGTTTGAAAAATACCTTAGGACAAAGTCCAAGGGTAAGTTTGTAAAAGGAAGGAACAGTTCTGGACAGTTCAGGAAAACCAGTTCCAATGTAGAAAAGCGATTTTTGGCAACAAAAAATGTCGTTGCCAAAAATATCTTTGGCAACAACTTCTTATTTTCTGCAACAATTTCGGTTCGTTATGGGAGATTCCGTTGCTAAAGGTTTTGGCAACGACTTTTTCTTGTTGCCAAAAATCAATTTTTCGCAACAAAAGTGTCGTTACCAAAGATGACTTATTGCCATATCTCACTTTGGCCTTGAGGCATGAACATTATCTTTTGCAACAATAACTTTTGTTACTAAAAATACTTTATTTTCAGCAACAATTTACTTTGTTGTTAAAAATAATCTATGGCTACAAAGTTTATGTTGCTAAAAACATATTGAAAAAAATTAAAAAAAAAAATTCAAAGCTCAAATAATAATAAAATTAATATTTATTAATAACCTTTGATGATTCATACAGTAAAAATTACAAAACAATAATTCAAGAAAAAAATTACAAAACAATAATTCAACAAATATATAAAATTAAAAATAAATACTAAACAATAAAGCTAGATCATGTACATCATCATCTTCATTGTCAGGATCTCCATTTTATCATCTACGTATCTTCATCATCTTTCAACAAGGATTAAAATCTGCAAAAAAATAAAATAAAACAAAAAAATATTAATTAGCCAAAAATATTAATATATACTCATGCAAATGAAAAATCAGTTAAATCCCAAAAATATTTGCACCAAATTCATAGTTCAAGAACAGGATCCCCGAAACGGACCCAAATTCGAACAAAGCTCGTACGAAACCAATATTAACAAATTCAAGAACAACAACCCAGAAAAGGAAACAACAAATTCGATCTAAAAATTCCAGAAAAAAATTCAAGAAATTCAATCTAAACCAATTCATGAACAATAACCCAGAAAAAATACCAAATTCGATCAAACCAAAAATTCGAACACATGAAATTATTTAATAACCCAGACCCCTCCCCCCTGTCCAGCCCCCTTCCAATCCAGGCCCCCTTCTCCCCACCCCTCTACAGCCATATCCATAGCTTTTATAACATTTCGAGTAAACATCACAACTCACACAAAACAGCCATAGCATGTATAACATTCTGAGCAAACATCACATCTCACACAAAACAGCCATAGCATGTATAACATTCTCAGTAAACATCACATCTCACCCAAAACAGCCATAGCATGTATAACATGGCAACATAAAAACTAAACGAATATGGGAATATCAACAAATATGCACATGGACAAAAATTTATCTACGATCTAAGCATATCACTCAATTCATTCAACCGCAAATAAAACTCTTGGTAAGCAAAGTCCTAATTATAAACTTGAAATTCACTCAGTGATTTATCCATCACATTTGGTCCAACTAGAGTCATTTATATCATGTCAAGATATAAATCACTCTTGATTTATATGTTATCTTTTGATTTCCAATAAAGGCAAACAAGCTATAATTAAATGTGTAACTAAACTATTGAAATTTAGTGACTCGATATGCAAAATTGACCGAAAAATTAGGAGTTACAGAATTGAAAAACCAACATTTTTGCAGAAAGATGGATGGCATATCAATACTTTATAAACTAATTATTAGACATTATAATGTTTTGGTAATAATTAGTCACTGTATCAAATTATCAAATATAAATGCTTGGTTGTAACAGAATCATAATTGAAGTCTGCAAATTGTGATGATCATGAATGTAATATGACATCTCTCTCCCCTTTGCAGTCCCATTCCCCCACACTCTATCAGCCCCCCTGCAACCCATTGCTCCCCATGTCAGCCCCTTGCCCCTCCCTCAGTCCCCTTGCAGTAGCAACAACAACAGCAAGATAACAACGTACAACAACATCCCCCCTCCTATCCTGCAACCCTCGATTTGTACTACCCTATCAGCCCTCTCCTCCCCCAACCCCACTACAACAATAACAACAACAGCAACACACAACAACAGTAACACAACAACAACAACAATAAAAATCAAACTACCCATAATTCGAATAACATTCGAACCAAAATTCATACTACCCAGAATTCAAACCAAAATCGGAAAAAAAATCAAGTAAAAGCAAAATATAGAACGAAAAATCAAAATCAAAATAAATTACGAACCCTAATTTTGCCAACCAAACCCACAAATCAGAGATCTAAAAAACTTACGAACCCTAAAACGAAAAGGCAAAAAATTCGATTCTACAAACCCTAATGTTTTAAATCAACACAGAAATTGAGAAACCAAAAAAAAAAATCGAAAAGAAAACAAACCTTCATTTTCGTCTCCCATGTATATCCAGAACTGAGTTCGTCTAGGGCTTCAATTTTTGGCTTTGTGAGATGAGAGAGAGAGAGAGTAACATGAGAAGAAGCTAACCAAGGAAACGAGAGTGAGATGAGAAGGAGCAAAGAAATACAGAAAGAAATGAGGCGTGAAATAGATAGAGTTATTAGTTTTTTTTTTATAAAATAAGGAAACCTCTATTTTGCAACAATTTATTTCGTTGCCAAAAATAAGACAATTTATGGTAACAAGCTGCTGTTGTTGTCATATATGATTTGATTTACAGCAACGACACGATCGTTGCTAAAGTTTGCTCTCTTTTTTCAATAATCGTTGAAGCCAAAATTTCATTAGTGGTGAGATGTTCACTAAATTTCAAATTATCCCGCTCCCGAAATTTTGGTGTATGGAAAGTAGAAAATATATTTTTGGCAACAAAAATTTGATAGCCAAAAATTAAAAAAAATTGTAGTAACAAGTTCCAGTTGTTACCATACATAAGTAGATTTACAATCACAAAATTGTTGTTGCTAATTAGTATACCTTTTTTTCGCCTAATCCCGCCTTAAAACATGTTGGGTAAGAAATCAAATTTCATAAAGTAAAATTTTTACTTTTTTTTATAAAATAAGGAAACCTTTATTTGGCAACAATTTAATTCGTTGCCAAAAATAAAACAATTTATGGTAACAAGTTGTTGTTGCCAAATCTAATTTGATTTACAGCAACGACGCTATCGTTGCTAACGTTTGCTCTTTTTTTTCAATCATCATGGAAGGAAAAATTTTATTTATGGTAACAATCTTTAGCAACGACATAAAAAATTCGTTACCAAATATCATTTTTAGTAACAATTTTTTTTTTTTGTTGCGAAAAATTTGTTACCAAAAATCAAATTTCTTGTAGTGGTTGCTTTAAATGTGGGGAAATGGGGCACAGAATCAAGGAGTGTCCAACATGGAAAAATCCCAAAGGAAATCCTGGAGTCCAGACTGAGAAGAAGGTTTTCAAAAGAGCTATGTTGGCTGCAGTTTAGGGAGATTTAGAATCAGAAAATGAGGAAGATGAAGAAGAAGCAAATCTCTGTCTAACAGCTTTCACATGCACAGACCAGTCTGAGGTCTGTTTGCAAGAAGAAGAAGTTCTCTGTCTCATGGCTGGTGGAAGCACTTCAGATGACAACCAGGTATGTTTTAATGATTTAAAGGCAAACATGCATAATCTAGATAGAGATGAACTACTTGACTATCTTGAATTCACCATTGATCAATGCATTAGTGTTGGGTCTGCTTATCAGAACAACAAAAAGAAACTAAAAGAAACATTTCGAGAATATGAAATACACTACAAGAAAAAGCATTTATTGCAACGACAAAAGTCGTTGCAAAAAGCCAAAAGTCGTTGCAGTACATTGTTTTTGCAACGACTTTTGTCGTTGCAGGGTCGTTGCGCATAAAGCCGTAGCGAAAGCTTTTGCAACGACTTTTTTCGTTGCAAAAAATAAAATATATTGCAACGACTTTTGCCGTTACCAAATAAATGTCGTTACAAAACACAAGTATTTCCTGCCCAAAATATGACTATCTATTGCAACAACTAAGGTCGTTGCAAAAGATTGTACCTAGTATGGCAACAACAAAAGTCGTTGCAATACATTATATTTATTGCAACGACTTAATCTGTTGCAATACATTATATTTATTGCAACGACTTCATCTGTTGCAATATATATAGTTTTGGCAACAACTACAGTTGTTGCAATATATCTATTTTTGCGAAAAAAAATCGTTATAAAAGATTAGTTGTACATTATTTTGCAACGACATTGTCGTTGAAAAAGAGTGACTTTCTAGTGTTTTACAACGACATTGTTGTTGCAAAAGATTATTTGATATTTTTTTTTTGGCAAATGAATATATTTGGCAATATATAGCAATAGATTATGTGTAATTGATCATGATACAAAATAGTTTTAACAATACGAAATCATATAATATATTTATATGAATATATGTCATTACAAAATACCATAGAAATTTTGTTTCTTACATCATTACACAAAATATCCATCATTTGGTACTTACTAATTATAATTCTAATAACAAAAGTATTAACAATGCTAATAACCAAAAGGAAGTAGATATCATAGTAGTAGCTTCAATCATGCATTGTACCAAAAATGTAAGTTCATCTATTCCGACGACCTGCAATATATTTAAATTTAATCAAGAAAAAAATTCAATGTTAGTATGTAATTTATTATATGAAAAATTAACTTAAATTAAATAATAACAAACTTCTAATTTTAATCCCTAAAAAAATTAATTTTCATTTAAAAAAAAAAATCTAAACTATGAATAAACTCTTATCATATTATATTAGTCTTTTTTATTTGGTAACCTCTTAAAAATATATAAGATAGGTTTGAGTATAAATTTCGGCAGAGTTTCCTTTATAATTTGGACTACTCCCCATTGGAGAAGGTTTCAAAACCTATGTACAATGATCCAAAATATACAACCTTTCGTAGGACAACACAAACAACCAACCATTCACAACTACTACAACTAACCTCAAAATACTCCTTTATAATTGATAGCCTCATAATTAAACTGGTGAATAAAAATTTCGGCAGAGTTTCCTTTATAATTTGGACTACTCCCCATTGGAGAAGGTTTCAAAACCTATGTAAAATGATCCAAATTATACAACCTTTCGTAGGACAACACAAACAACCAACCATTCACAACTACTACAACTAACCGCAAAATACTCCTTTATAATCGCCAAATACTCAACCACAAAACCAAAGCAGTTCAACACTATGAGCACATATAAGAGTGTGTGTGTGTGAGAATATAAAGCATAAATATTTTTACCTTGTCAGCACATAAAAGCCAAAGTAGCTACTAGACACCTGTATTTGCAAGTTGGCGTAGTAAGTCTTGTTTGAAAGCCTCCATTTCTGATGCTTGTTGTGCTTTGTGTTCCTCTAATTCTTGTTTTTGTCTCTTTTGGATTTCTTCAAATTCTTGTTTCTGTTTATGCTGGCTTTCTTCTAACTCCTTTATCCTTTGTTCTTGCTCTTGTATTTTCCCTTGTTGTTCTTCCACCAGTTTTCTTTGAACTACTTGTTGTTTTCCTTTCACATAACCACGTACAGCAGTTCCCTTACCACGAATATACCCAGATCTTGGTTGTAAAACTTGAAGCAAGACCTCCTCTTGTGACATTGTATCACCAACCTCAGCAACTACATGTTTGAGTTGATCCTTAAAAAAAAAGGTAGTTAATTAAGGATGTAAAACTACAAAGCATGTGTATTATACCAAAACAATGACTTTTGTTGACAACTTGAATACATACATGAATTGTTTTCGATCGTGTTGTGTCAGCCCATTCTAAGTCACCCTTTTCATTCTTTCGTGTGTGCTCAATCAGCCACACCACATCTGCAGACGGTTTCACATTGTTGTTCTTCTTTGTCTGACATTGATCATATATTATTTGTAATATTTGTTATAAAACTTGTACAAATAATTAATTAAGCCATACATATGTATAAAAAATAAGTTTTACCAATATATCCTCAACTTCAACAAAAGCTAAGTTCCCAGTAGTATGGGTAGCCCTTTTGTCAGACAATCTGTTTTTTGAGTTCCTTTTACTTACAATCTGGAAAAAAAAAAATGTTATAAAGAATCAAGGTACACATAACAACACTACCTATAAAATGTGTGCAAAACTACCTTAAATTCTTCTGATCCATAACGTTTTACACAATATTTCCATTGCTCTATTGGAAGATCAGGAGGAGGATTTTTCTCACGTTCTTGGTCAGTTTTTCCGCATTTTGGATTTTTGTAGTAATAATGTAGTCGACATTTCCATAACCTATACAAGCGTTGCATGGTTTCGACAACAAAGGCATACATCTTCAAGTAATGACTTGACTCAGCAATTTGAAACTTATCCTAGCAAAGTAACGTAAAAGAGTATAAGGGTAAATCTAGTCAAATTTGTAAAAATAAATTGTTATGTTCAACTTAGTATCAAACATTACCTCTATCTCCTTCCACATACTATCCCCTGCCATAGAAAAAGCTTCTTCCCAATGCTTAACATTCAAAGGAGCTCTTGTCCTCACTACACGACCACACTCGTTCACCAAATGTCGTGCATTTTCACCAATTGCTCGATCAATTTCATCAGGTATCTCAATTTTCAGTTTGGATCCCTTTCCCTTAATTTTCATATCAACCACAATACTCTTGTATTTTCCTCTATTTCCTTTTCCGACGGTCTTACTTGTTGCTTCATAAATGAAGGGAGAAAAAAATTATACCAAAATATCATTAATTTTTCAAAAGAGGGAAGGGATTAGATGAGAGCAAGTTACCTTCATTCAAACCTTCTATATCTCCTTGATCACAGTCATCAACATGGTCATTATTTTGCACCTCTCTAGGTATTGGGTTTGCAGCTTCATTTACATCAATAGCTTGAGTAATCCTTTCAGCTAGCTTACTCATTCTTTTTCTCTTACCAAGTGTACCCTCTATCATATATTTATTTAGTGTAAGTCATGAACCCAACAAAAGAATAAAATGCTTGATTAATTAGTATAGGGGGCATCAAACCTTCATTCCTTGCAGTGACAAGACCTCCAGATTCACCATCATCCAGTACATTCTCTTCATCTTGATGTGAAGCATTTATGACATGCTCAACATTGTTGTGATCATTCAATATAAGAGCTTCGTGTTCTTTATCTAAAGTAAAGCTTGTACGTTGTCTACTCAAATCTATAGTATGTCAAACAAAAATATTAAAATGTGAATTTGTATACAACTTTTATGAAACAAACTTGTGAATGATAAGCATCCTTACTTCTAACAGTTGAGTTCACATCATCTTCACTGAACAAATGACGACCATTCTCATCCCCAACAACATTGGATTTTGTCTTCAATCCTGCAATAGTAATAATTAAAAGAACATATAAGAATCCATGCTTCAAAACAAATGATCTGAATGGTGTCCCACTTTAACTCACCATTCTGAATATTAGTCGGGTTATTTCGAGCTGATTGATTCATACTTTGTAGTCTTCTAGGGGGAATACTCCGATTAACTACATTTTTTCCTCCTCCTCTTCCAACCATCTTCGATTTCTGAATAAGAAAATATTACCCTCACCCTATTCCTGAAACAAAACTATAATATATATCTAGTATTATTAGTCAAACAAAACACATTATAAGAAATTAGTCAAACAAAACATATTATATATATGTAAATCAAAGTAATTACTAAAAAAAAAGAAGTTTAATACATTTAAAAGTAGCAAATACAAAGCTCAATCTAATAAAGTCTACCAAAAAAATATAAAAATAAACACATAAAGATCTCTAACAAGCATTGAAATATCATATCATTAAAATTGTTCATTCAAATTTAAGTCTCAGAATCAAAATCTTCTTCTTCATCAGATGAAGTATCAAACACTTCGATGTCTCCGTCATTAATGAAGTCATCATCACCTCCAATTTCCTTAATCAAATCTTTAACCATTTCAACAACCTTAGCTTCCTTTTCCACCACAAATGCATTGGTGGCTAATGAATCGATGCAAAAGTCACTCATAGAAGTACTCAAACTCCCCTCCTCAATGTCTTCTTCAATCTCAACTTGTTGATAAACATCCTCCACATCAATACTGTGTGTGTCAACATCATCACTAGGCATATCATAAAAGTCTCTTGGTTGTGCCTTTACCACAAAGTCCCAATCCACGTCCTTTGGATCTTCGATATAAAAAACTTGTTCCACTTGTGATTCAAGAACAAAAACTTCATCACTTTTCAAAGATCTCATCTTATTCACACTAGTGAATCCATTTTCATCTACCTTATAGCCTCTACCCATGTGCCCCACATCAAACCAATTGCATTTGAAAATAAAAACACAATTTCTTCCAGGATATTGTATCTCATATATGTCACCCAAAACACCAAAGTATTCCTTGTCCGATGTATCATCACCTCGTACCATCACCCCGCAATTTTGGGTTTTTCTACATTCTGAACGATCACGAGTGTGAAACCTATATCCGTTAACAATGTATCCTGTATATCGTCTCACGACTCTAGAAGGACCACAAACCAAGTTATACAAATTTTCATCAACACATCCTTCATTGTGCAACTTTCGAACCTAAGAAAATAAGTAGTTTATCAATGTTAATCAAGATATTATTTAGATACTTATACAACAAAGCCAGAATATAATGTAACATACATGCTCCAGTATCCATTTCGAAAATTGTGCTTTGTGCCTCTTCTCCACATTCCTTGGGCATTCTTTTTGAAGTTCTAATTTGTGTTCCCTGTGGTAATTTCATTTATTCATAAAATGATGTTTTTTTTTTTACAAAATATAAATAACAAAATTTAAAGTATTTTAAGACTTACTTAGTAAACTCAATAAGTTCATCACAATTTTGAAGAATATAGGAATGTATTTGACAACACTCCTCGTAATCGAGATGCATTGGCACACCATTTCCAACACAACGTCCAAGTGGTCTGAAAATTTCAAGATTAGAATTTGAAACAACCTCACCAATCACTTCAGTGTCATCATTCCTTGTTGGACGGTTAAATTTAGTGTCAACGTCTCTCATGTATCTAGAGCAGAATGTTAAACACTCATCTGCTAAATAACCTTCAGCAATACACCCTTCTGGATGTGCTCTATTACGAATATAAGCTTTTAATGTTCGAATGTACCTATAAAAATTTATGAATTTATAAATACTTGTCTTATACATATTTAAAAAAATTAAAAAAAAAAAGAATCAATATAAAATACCTCTCAACTGGATACATCCAACGATATCGAACAGGACCAGCAATCTTTGCTTCAGTGGCTAAGTGTATCACCAAATGCACCATGACATCAAAAAAAGCTGGTGGAAAAACCATCTCTAGCTTGCACAATGTGTAAGGAATTTTTTTTTCAAGGACATCAAGTTGCCTAACAGTTAAGTTTCTAGAGCATAAGTCTCTAAAGAAGAAACTTAACTCAACTAAAGGCTCATACACATGTTTAGGTAAGAAACCACGAATTGCAAGGGGAAGCAATTGTTCAATAAACACGTGATGATCATGGCTCTTCATACATGAAATTCTTTTACCATTATCTTTGACACACCGGGATATGTTTGATAAATATCCATCGGGAGATTTCAATTTAGCAAACATGTCACATATGGCAGCCTTTGCAATTGTGCTCAAAGAATAGCATGCAACCGGCACTCGAAGTTTGTTTCCATCGACAATTGGATGTAACTCACTCCTTACTCGCATTTTCATTAAATCCATCCGTGCCTTTATGGTATCTTTGTTTTTACCTTTTATATTCATTAAGGTTCCTAAGATATTATCAGAGACATTCTTTTCAATGTGCATAACATCCAAGTTATGACGAATTTTCAACTTGCTCCAATAAGGCAACTCAAAGAAAATGCTTTTCTTGTTCCAACCATACAAACAATTTACACCATCCCTTTTTCGTTTCTTTGATTCAATCTTTCCGAATTTCTCTTGTGTAAATTGAGTATAATTCCGCAACACATCATCTCCACTTAGACGTTCTGGTGCATGTCCTTTCTCACATTTATTATCAAAAGAAGAAGCATCTTTTCTCCACTTATGATCAAGTGGAAGCCAACGACGATGACACAAATAACCGCCCTTATGCTTTAGTGACGTGCGTTTTGTTTCCTTGTGACAACATGGACAAGCATAACCACCTTTAGTAGTCCATCCCGACAAATCTCCATATGCTGGAAAGTCATTGATAGTCCACAAAAGTGATGCACGTAATTTAAAATTCTCCTTACGATAAGCATCATAAGTTTCAACCCCATTCTCCCAAAGATGCTTCAACTCTTCAATTAATGGCCTAAGATACACATCTATGTTCCTCCCCGGACTACTGGGTCCAGGTATGAGCAAAGTCAACAAAAACGAATGAGGTTTCATGCAAATCCATGGTGGAAAATTGTAGGGAATAAGAACGACGGGCCAAATACTATGTGGAGAATTATTAAAAGGTTGGAACCCATCACATGCTAGCCCAAATCTAACATTACGTGCTTCCTTGGCGAATTCACCATATTCCTTATCAAATGATTTCCAAGCCTCAGAATCACGAGGGTGCCTCATTATGTTATCATCCACAGTTTCTTCTTGGTGCCACTGCATATCTTTTGCTGTTTTTCTGGACATGTACAACCTTTGCAATCTCGGTTTCAAAGGAAAGTATCGCAAAACCTTATGAGGCACTTTAGCTCCCTTTGAAGAGTCTTTGTCAACATTTTTCCATCTTGATAAACCACAAGTTGGACACTCATGTAAATTCTCATTCTCTTTCCAATATAAGATGCAATCATTTTCGCAAGCATCAATCTTTATATAATCAAGACCTAAATCCTTAATGAGTTTTTTAGCCTCGTAATAAGATTCCGGAAGATCAATTCCCCAAGCCTGGCGTTCCAAATTGATTAAACTATCAAAAGAACTGTCAGACCAGTTGTATAGAACCTTCATATGTAGAAGCCTGACAATGTATGCTAGCTTAGTCATAGTGGTGCCATTTACTGTTAACGGCTCTTGATATTGTTGTAAGAGTCGATAAAATTTTTTGGCATTTTCATTAGGCTCTTCGGGAACATGTTCATTATCACTCAAAATCTCATCATGTGCCCCTATATTCATAGGAGCCATGCCACAAGCATCTTGGAGCATTGTTATGCCAATATCATCATCAACATCAAAGTCATTGTAATTTTCATCTTCCCTTACATCATTTAGTACTTCTCCATGAAAATCCCACACGGAATACTTTTCATACATCCCCCACTTAAGCAAATCAAATCTCACATCAGTCTTTCTTTTGAATAAAATATTTCGACAATTATTACAAGGACACCTAATAGTGGTAGTCTCCTTATCTTCATGTCTAACACTCGAAAGAGCAAAGTTTAAAAAACTATCAACACCTTCCACATAATCACATGATGACCGATTCTTTAGTTTCATCCACGCTTTATTTAAAGCCATATCCTATTGTAAAAAAATAAGAACATCAATAGTAAATTACTGATTACATATCCCACTAATTGTAATTGTCTAATTAAGTATGCTTCTAATTACATCAAGTGTTAGGCCACTGGGAAAATTACTTGGTTATTACTCATTAACTTGAGCATATAGGTAGAAGGTAGAAGCTATTATAATGGGTCATTTTATTAGTCATTGTTGTGTTATGTTCTTAGGGTTGTGATTATATATATATATATAGGTGAGTTCCGTTGAGAAATTAATGTGCTTACGGTTAGTAGGTGAAAAATATGCAAATCAATTATGAAATTATCATACGTACATTTTGACCTTATATATTACTAATATATAATATATAATCTTTAACTTATAATTATAAAAATTATATATAATCAAACCTAACTATTTTAGAATAATAAAAAAATAAAAACAACACCATTGAAACAACTTAGCATTAAAGAGAGAAAAATAGTCAGAGAGAAACGAGTGGAATAAAGAGAGTAAAATAAACTAACTCTCAAAGACCTAACATATAACACTAATAACCATCAACTATACCAATAGCAAAAGCATAATTTTAGCATTAAAAAACAACTAAAATTAGTATAATTTCAACGCATAATTTCAGAAACACAATTCAAATTGGAATTTCAGCAACACCATCAACTATACCAACACCATTCAACCCAAAATTTCATAATCAAGATGGAATTTCAGCAACACCATCAACTATACCAACACCATTCAACCCAAAATTTCATAATCAAGATGGAATTTCAAGCACAAGAAAATAAAATTCAGGAATTTAAGTGATAATCTCAGCATAATTCAACAAAATCAGAGAAGTTACTTAAAGAAAAAACTTCACTTTCCATACCAGATCTGGACAGAATTGGTGGTTGTAGGTCGCGGCTGCTCCACGTCAGGTGGTGAATGGTTCGTGATGGTCGACGGCTGGCGGTGCTCCCTCAACAACTGGCAGGCGAGAATTGGAGGAATTCAACCGTTCTGGTTCGCGGCGTCGTGTAGGGCTGAAGCTAGAGTGGCGTGGGTCGGTGCGTCGACATCAGGTGGCTGGTCTGGACTGCTGCGTCGCCGTCGTGGAGCTGGGGCGTGGTGGAGCTGGTGCGTGGTGGAGATGAGAGAAGGGTTTTTTCGTTTTTTTTGGTTTCTCTGCGTGCGTGCTGCGTGGTGTGGAGGTGGACTGATGAAATGTTTAAGGTTTGGTTGGGTATATTTTTTTTTTATTTTTTTTTTCACTAGATTTAGCAACAACCTTTTGTTGCCTTAAGTTAGGAGAATATTTCGCAACGACATCAATTGTTGCAAAAACTGATGATATTTTATTGCAACAACTTTCCTTGTTGCCTTACATAGTACCTGATTTATTGCAACGACTTATGTTGTTGCAAAACATAAGCCCATTTTTCAGCAATTCCCGCGCACAATTTCGTTAGGAGGGAAATAAAAATCTATTATATTGCAACAGGTATTGCAACGACTATTTATTGTCGTTGCTAAAACTATGTATTGCAACGACAAAAATTAGGTCGTTGCAAAAACTCGTTGCAATAAATGCTTTTTCTTGTAGTGATATGTGGTGCTAGATCTGCTGAACTTGAGCTTATTTGTGAAGAACTTAAAGAAAAAATTTCTGAACTTCAAGTAACAGCAGATCAGCATAAAATGGAGCTTGAGACATTAAACTCCACAGTCCCTAAAGAGGATGAACTTTTTGAAAAAATTGAAAAGGGGTTTAATGAGCTCAAGAAATTCACCACACATAATTCAAACTTTGAACTGCTGAAAGACACATGTACCTTGAGTAAATCTGATGTCATACTTGCATATGACCATTTAATTGAAAAACTTAAAGATTTACACAAGGAACATAGTGAGCTCAAGAGTTCTGAAGAGACTGGTTCTCCCACTACCTTTGATGAGGTTTTGGATATTTTACATGATGAGTGCATAGCCAAGATATGTGATCTTGAGGCTGAACTCATCTTGATGAAACAAGAAAACACCAAGAAGACCAGTGACGAACCAGATCCCTCCCGGTCTCAAGACTACAAGATGAACTTCAAAAGACTAGACTCGACTTAAAATCTTTTGAGAAACAAAATGAAGTTCAACTTAAGAGGCTTGAGAACAAGGAAAATGAGCTAACAAATTGTATGAACCAATTGAACAAAATGTTAGATGCTCAGAAAACCCTAAACATCCTCACATCCCAACCTGGAAATTCTCAAAGGTTTGGTTTAGGGTATTCTGGATCTAGTTCTACAACTGTTCTTGGCAGAGACAACACATGGTTGAATGAATTCAAGAAAGGCAAGTATATATTTGCCAAGGATATGCATGTTTGTACCTATTGTGGTAAGAGTGGTCATGTTGCTAACAAATGTTTCACAAAAAAGAAACATGACAAGAAAAATAAAACCTACACCCAACAAGTGTGGGTTAGGAAGGTCAAGGTTGAAAGTGTTTCAAAGAACAAGGAACCCAAGCTGGTCTGGGTTCCTAAAACTAACCTTTAGTTTGCTTGTGCAGGTACAAGTGAAAGGAAAGACATTTTGGTATTTGGATAGTGGTTGCTCAAGACACATGTCCGGGGATAAAGAACAATTCCTTTCACTCACTGCATTCGAGGGAGGGCACGTGACATTTGGTGACAATAGTAAGGACTTATCAAAGGAGTAGGTAAGATAGATGATGATGAAGGCTTTGAATTTGGGATGACAAATTTCACTGGAGCTGAACCAGAGAACACTGCTGAACCAAACTCTCCAACTCCTCCTGAAAACAACAATGAGTCTGGTGCAGTAGAGGGAAATGCTAAACAGGTTGTTGAACTCAGTGACTCTCCTGCCCATCCAACTGAAGATGAAGTGGGAGAGAACACTGAAGAAACTGGTACATCCTCTCAAAATGAAAATGAAATAGGGGGAACCAGTACAGACATTGGTTCTAACTTAAGTGACTCAAATACTGTAAGAAAGAGTATGTTTAAGCAAAGAAGCTCTCATCCTTCTGATCAAATCATTAGTGATTTATCAAAAGGAGTCCAAACTAGAAATTCTGTTTGGAAGAACTTCTGTGCTTACTTCTCCTTCTTATCTCACATAGAACCAACTGACTATAAGATTGCACTAACTGATCCTGATTGGATCTTGGACATGCAAGATGAGTTGAGCCAGTTTAACAGAAATCAGGTTTGGCATCTTGAACCAAGAACCAATGAGATGTCAGTTATTGGAACCAAATGGGTCTTCAGAAACAAAATGGATGACTCAGGTACTATAGTCAGAAACAAGGCCAGGATAGTGGTTCAAGGGTTTAACCAACAAGAGGGAATAGACTATGATGAAACCTTTGCTCCAGTAGCTAGGCTTGAGGCAATAAAAATCTTAATTTCTTTTGCTGCTCACATGAACTTTAAACTCCTTCAAATGGATGTTAAAACTGCTTTTCTAAATGGTTATTTGAAAGAAGATGTGTATGTGGAACAGCCCCCTGGCTTTGAGGATAGAGTTTGTCCAGATCATGTCTACAAGTTGGACAAAGCTCTTTATGGCCTCAAACAAGCCCCTCGTGCTTGGTATGAGAGACTCTCTAGCTTTCTTATTGGAAATCATTATGAGAGAGGTTCAGTGGACAAAACTCTATTCTTAAAGAAAAGGGGAACAGATCTGTCAGTGGTCCAAGTATATGTTGATGATATTTTGTTTGGGGCTACTAATTCTGTTTTGTGTGATGAGTTTGCAGACCTAATGAAGAGTGAATTTGAGATGAGTATGATGGGAGAACTTGGCTTCTTCCTAGGGCTTCAAATCAAGCAAGTGGATGATGGAATCATGATCCACCAAAAAAAGTATCTCAAGGAGCTGCTCAAGAGATATGGTCTGCAAGATAACAAATCCTATGACACACCTATTCCTACCTCCTCTAAACTGAGCCTAGATGAGAAAGGAAAGAATGTTGAGGATAAGCTATACAGAGGTATGATTGGCTCACTTCTCTACTTAACAGTTAGTAGACCAGACATAGTGTTCTCAGTTGGGTTGTGTGCAAGATTTCAAAGCAACCCAAAAGAGTCTCATCTAAAAGCTGTTAAGAGAATTTTTAGGTACCTGAGTGGTACAGAGGACATGTGCTTATGGTATCCAAAGGGAAGTAATTTTGATCTTTTAGGATACACTGATGCTGATTATGCTGGTTTTAGTGTGGACAGGAAGAGTACTTCAGGAATGGCTCACTTCTTAGGTTCTTGTCTCATTTCATGGGGATCTAAGAAACAAAATTCAGTGGCTTTATCCACAGCTGAATCAGAGTACATAGCTGCTGCTTTGTGCTGTGCTCAATTGCTTTGGATAAAGACACAACTTAAGGATTTTGGGGTCTGTTCCGGAAGTGTTCCCATATTGTGTGATAACACCAGTGCTATAAGCATTTCTAAAAATACTGTCCAACACTCTAAAACCAAATATATTGAAATCAGACATCATTTTCTCAGAGACAATATTGAAAAAGGAAATGTGAATCTTGAATTTTGCAGATGTGAAGAACAATTGGCTAATATTTTCACTAAACCTCTAAGCAGGGAAGTGTTTGTCAAACTCCGCACATTACTTGGTATGGTAAGGATTAGATCCTAGTTCCTTAGGACTTATCTTTCCCTTTTTGGCTATGTTTGACTTTTTGATCATTAGTGTATATAAGCAGGGCTGGTTAACTCTTAAATGTCATTTATGCAAGTGGTCTCAAAATTCTTATGTTGATGCTGTTACAATGTGTGGTGTCTCTAAGTTGCCTAACTGAAAGATGCCTTAAGTTTTTAATATATACAGATCAGCGTCAGACCATCGTCAGACCAGTCCTTTACAACGGTTATGTCAGTTTATTGCTGAACCCTCAACTTTGAATTTGAGGATTTAATTGTTCCGACACACGACCGTTGTGAACAGTGTAAAGTAACTTCTACCTTAACTGTTCTAATAACTGCCTTTTGTCATCATTTTAATTCACTCTTTCACACTGATTTCTCTCTCTAATTGTCTCTCTTTCTCAAATTAATCTTTTCTCTCAAACCCTAAGCACCATCATCAAAATCCTCTTTAAGAACTCGAATTCAGTTTCTATCTCTCTCCTTCATCAAATCTGCTGATAAAATCAAAATAGGAAGAAAGAAGAACAAGGCTGCAAAGAAGAAAAGCCGTGGACTGAGCCAATCTCCTAGTTTCACACCCTCCAAAGTTGAGAAGGAATCAAACACTGCTGTGGTTGCTGAACACCACCAAGCAGAAGAGAAGCAAGAAGAAGTAAAGGACCAAGTCACAACAGAAACAATTGCTGAATCTAAGGCTACATGCAAGCCCGATGAGAAATCTACTCCTCCACCAAGCCCTAAATCATCACCACCATCTTCACCAAAATCCCCACAACCTCAACCTCAGAAAACTCCATCACCATCCAAACCCTCACCCCCTCCTTCACCTAAACAACCCTCTCCACAAACTACTATCTCTTCCCTTCCACAAAAATCACCATCACCACCAATGTAACGACCCGACTTTTTGGACATGTCGATTTACGAAGGAAAATCGACAAACGGATCATTACCAAAACTATCTAAATTAAATATTAAATTAATCAATTAAATTAAACTACCTTTATTGAATAAATAAAATATAACTATCATCCAAAGTCTAATATTCTCAAAAGAATCATTATTACATTAATTGTGCTAGAACCGTCCCAACATGCTGGAATATTAATAAATGAAATAACATAAAGTCTTATTAAAAACTCTAGCTAAACTAAGGTGTACTAGGGTTAACAGCCTCTCAAAAGCCCGTCCTGCGGTAGCCCGAATTAATCAGCTGCATCCTCACCTGAAACTGGGGGGGGTCCACCATCAGTGGCGAGTAACTAGGCTGTCCCGTTTAATCGAGGGACCGCTAAACACATAATATCATAGAAAAGAGCATAAAAACCATACAATAATCTAATACATGTTATACAAATAACAATACAAGGTGCGTATAAAATACGTACAAAAATACGTACAAAAATACGTATACGGTTACGTACAAAATACGTATAAAAATACCTGCAGAAATACGGTTAGAATACGTAGAATCTACGTATAATGTACGTATACCATACGTATAATCATACCTGCAAAATACGGCTAGGAATACGTACAAAATACACGTATAACACACTCATACACTCATACATACATGCATACATACATACGTACATACTTACATACAATCTCATACGAATACAGAAATACACAGCGGAAGACTTATACTATTCTCAATACATATCCTTATAACATTATACTCTTATAACCCAATCATCCCAATTCCTTTAAATCATAACCTACATCTTATGTTATACATCTTATGTCATATTACAATATGTATATCATATCTTATATTATTCATTAACTTATACTATATCTTATCGAACATGTCATTCATATCATATCTTATCATTCGTATCATTCATATCATATCGTATCATTTCATATCATTCTTATCTTTCAATGGACCGGTCACTATAACTCGTTGTGGATCCCGTTTGCACCACAACTTTCCTAGAACATGCCGGGGTGGGCTCGTGTACCCAACCCGTAGCGGATCTCGTTTGCACCACTAAGCCTAAGCTATGGCCATAACCCCTAATAGCAGCTCGTGTACTACTACTAGACGACTACATATCCTAAGACCCAGAACTGCGCGGGGGAACTCGTGTGTTCGTCCCATTGAGCAGTGGCTTTGACTTAACCCAGTCTGACTACTCGAGTCATCAGGTGGGCGTCCTTATCTTATCTTATATTTCAAAGATTATATCTTATCTTATATCTTTCAATATTATATCTTATCTTATATCGGGAAATACTAGGTGGCCGTAATCGGAAATGAAATGTTCGAAGTCCCAGGAAAGAGAGGTGCGGCACGTATATTGGCCACCTTAAATACCAAGTCTTTCCTAGCCAGAAATCGAAAAAATTCATATTCCTATTACTCTGTTTCCTTTCTTACCCTTTTAATATCTTATCGTATTTTATATAACTTATCCCTACTGATTCCTAATATTAATAATAATACTAATAATAATCGTAATATTAATATTATTAATAATAATACTCGTGTAATTGTAATAATAATAATAACAATATTATTATCTACCCCTTCCTGTTACAACTTATCCCTTTAACTGCAACTTTTATAATTAATTATTCCTAAAATATTATAAGTCAAAATTAAACAAAAAAATTGACTAAATACTTTTAGGCCACTCGATAATTCTAGTTAAACAACTTTAATTAAATAAATTCATAAATTATTTTAATTAATCAATTAATCACTAAAATTACTTAAAACATGATAAAAATTCCATTTTTTTATTCCTTTGTTCACTCGACATTTTTCACTCAAGAACACCAATTTTATCAATTAATTTAAACAACTACAATCAACAAGATTCAATTAATTAACCAAACAACAATAATAAAAATCATGTTTTTAACATAAAATCATCAAGATTGAATACAAAACAAGATCAAAAAATCATCTTTTTATTCTTCAAACCACTCGACACATTCAAAGAGCAAAACAAGATTTAATCTTCCTCCAAGAATTTGAAATAACTTGTTTTAATAATTTAATTACACTATTTTACACAATCTGATTTTTAAAGAATTAAATTAAGAACGACCCTTTAAAGGTCTCTATTAATCTGGAAATTTTAATGGAAGTTAAATATAGGTTCAAGGTTTAACGTGAATAATTTTCGTCCAAAAATAATGTCATTTACTATTTTTAAGAGATTTTATAACTAACAAATCAGATTAGGCTGAGATCAGTTTCGGATTTTTCTGCCATATCAAACAATCTTTAAAAATTACGAAAATTTAACACAAGCTGTAAAACACTATTACTGACTTTCACCTAAAATTTCGTAGCCATACGATTTGATTAAGTATATTAATAAATTCATAAACTAAATCTGGACAGTTTTACCGGTTTAAAAGATTAAATTTTTATAAGCAATAAAAGGACGAATTTTGCCACGAAATAAATCATGATTCATAATCAAACATTAAAGAAACTGTCACGAAAAATTCATCAAGAAATAACGAGATTTGATTAATAAATAAATTCATACAAGTAATTATTCAACAATTAAAGATTTCAAGAAACTACATAAAATAATCAAGAAAATACATAAAACAAATCAAAAATCAAATCATCATGTACTCGACATTTTCGAATCAATACAAACATAAAATCCTACAATTTTCATGATCAATCCTAATTAACTATGTGATTATCTATCCCAAAATTAAAAGAGAAAGCAAAGTTACTTGGAATCGCTAAAAAAAATTCCAAGAAAAATCACCCTTTTGGTGATATGAAGTTCACGGCCAAAAGAAGAATAGAGAGAAAAGAAAAATGTAATTTTTAGGGTTTATGAGTTATTTGCCAATTAGGAACCAAATGAGAGCATTAGGTCCTATTTATAGAAGAAAACAAGAAAAAAAGAACAACAAACCCTAAATATAACTAGAGAGGGCCGTGAGAAAGGAGAAAGAAGGGGAAAAAAAGTTGAGCTAAATTTGGGTAGTTGTTTAACAAATTTTGAATAGGTTTTAGGAAAATAAAATAATATAATTAAATTAACTTAATTAATTTAATTAAGTTATTAATCAAATTAAATCCAAAAAGGAAATAATACTTGGCCCAAAATAAAGGAGAGAACCGGCCAAGTCATAGAAGTGAGGAAAAGATTGGGTCATTGGCCCAATTTGAGGGAAAAGATTGGACTAAACATAAAAACAGTCCAAATTAAATGGCCCTTTGGACTTAGAATAGAATAAATAACATTAATAACCGCGAAATTTTCTGGCCCAAAATTTCGGGGTATTACAACCAAAGACCAAAACTCTACCACCCCCTTCACCACAAAAGGAAACAACCTCATCACCTTCTCCACAACCACAGAAAACACCCACACCATCACCTCAGACCACACAGAAAACAGTGCCAAGCACTGAAGAAAAGGAAGTCGAAAAGGAAGAAACAGAAAAGCAAGATGATGACATGGATGTCGAGATCACAGGGGTAGTACAAGGGGAAAGGGAAACAGGAAAGAGAACAAGACCTTTGAGGAGAAGGGTGTGCAAGGAAGAGGTCAAAAAGGAACCTGCTGAGGAGGTTCCAGAAGAAAAGAAGGATGAAAAGAAGAAAAGGGTGAAGAGTGTTTCCAAGAAGGGCAAATCCTCTGAGAGCCCTAAGCCTACAACCAAACTCCCAACAGAAAAGAAGAGGAAAGCTGCTTCTGCCTCTGAACAGACTCCTGCCAAGAAGAAAGGTAAGACCATTTCTGAACCACTGTATGAATTAAGTGGTAGGGGTATCTTATTTGGTTTTGCATGTCCTAAGTCTTGGAATAGTCAACCATTTTTAGAGGAGTTTAAAGAGGCCATAGAGTTCCAGGGTTGGGAAGGGCTGTTTGACAAGAGGTTAGATGTTTTTGAAACTTGTGTTGAGGAGTTTTACTCAAAGTTGGGAAAGTTAGACAAAGGGAAAGTCTGGAGTGAGGTCGAGGGGGTCGACATCACTCTTTCAAAGAAGAGTCTAGGGGAGGTACTAGGGGTACCAAGAGGTGGGTTCTGTGATTATTCCAAAGACAACTGGCCAACTATTCCTGAGGTCAGTACAGAACACATACAGACCACTCTCTTTACTGGTTCTCCAAATGATGGTGCTGGCTATGTTATTGGCCAACTAAGGGAACCAGTGATGAGGCTGTTCCATACAGTTGCCTCTAAGATAGTACTCCCTAGGGATCAGGGCAGAATGGATGTTAGGAAGATGGATGCTGTGATTATCTACAGTCTCTATGAGAAAATCAAGTTGAGTCTCCCTGGTCTCATGCTAGCCCACATGGTTAGCATTCTGGAAAGGTCAAACCACTCTCTACCCTATGGTGCCTGGCTTACTTTGGTTTTCCAAAGTAGAAAAGTTCATCTGAGTGGTGAGGTCAAGAAAATGTCTGTCCTCACCAACCAGATCCTAGGTCAGAAGGGGATGACCTTTGAGGGTGGCATGCTAAAAATGAGGTATGAAGAGAGGATCACAGGGGCTAGAAGAACAAGCAGTTCCAGATCTGAGGAAGCTACTGGGTCATTGTCCAAACAGGTGCAGACACATGGGGAATTACTGCAACAGATGATGGCTAGTGTCAATGCACTGTGCACTTCACTGGATGGATCTATAAAGAACATATCAGCACGACTGGACTCCCATGAAGAAAAACTTGCCTCCTCTTCCAGCTTCAAGCCCAAGACCACTCCAAGACCAGTTCCCATCATTGCCCAAGTCAAGAAGAAGCAGCAGGAGCAGAGTGCAGAAAAAGAGGATGAGGATTCTACTGAGGATTCTGATGATGATGCTGACTCTACTTCTTCTTAGCCTACCCCCTTTCCCTGCTAACATTACTATCTTCAATTTCTCTGAACAAATTCTCTGATTTCTTTGAACAATTTCTACCCTTAGTTTTTGACCATTTCTGCTAAACAATTTCTCTGCAGAATGGTCCTCGTCTGTATATTTTCTTAACTTCTGTGTGCACTTGAACATTTAGGATTGTGAGTTGCAGGCACTCACCTGTGGGACAGCATCTCTAGAATACTGTGTTAATATTATGCCTATATTTGACTTTACTTGTTGCCTTCTCCTAATTTTTGTGCTATGGTTGATTTTGTCATTTGATGATGCCAAAAGTGGGAATAGGACAGGTGAAGTTCCTAGTATCAAGTGTAGCAACTTGAACAAGGTTCAGACCATGTTAAGAGATGGCCCAGCTTTTTGCCTAGGAGTATCTTGATTTCAGATCAAGTGCTCCTATCCATCCCAACTGGAAGAAATTCTTCCAAGTGAAATTGAAATTTCTCTTGCTACATTTGATAACTGATAAGTCTTGCAGGTTACAGGTTTAATGCTGAAACTCAATAATAAATTAAGTAATGTGATGAGTGACTGACCATTGCAATCAGTCTAATTGTGCTTTAGTTTGTTGTGTATTTTTTATTCTCTGAGATTATGAATCTGACTACAGGCACACTGCAAGACCAGTTCCTCTGAACAGTTGTTTTATTTTGAAACAATTGGTTACTGTTCTCAGGGGGAACTTCATGGTTTGTCATCATCAAATAGGGGGAAATTGTTGAACCATGTTTGATTTGAATGATGACAAACCAATCCTCTATACTTGATGTCTATGTATATTTGTATATGAACAGGTTGAATCAAGTGAGGACTCATCAAGGAAACCATGAAGGCCTTGAGATACTTGAAGATCAGAAGCCAAGAGCTTGGAGCTTTTTATTTTTATATTTCTAGGATCTTCTTGTAAAATAGGCTTAGGAAAATATCCTTAGTTTTTTTAAGTAAAGAGCAAAAAGACTTTAAGTTTACATCCAGTAAAGAGAACAGGCCAAGAACAAGTTAAGAACAGGCACAAAACAAGCTTGGAACAGTTCCCTTTACCAGATGTAGACTTAGTAGTACTGAGACCACTGTGGGAACAGACCTCAGTATTACGCATGTGATCCGTACAAATTTAGTGTTCAAAATTATTTTTGAAAATTTATTTGAAAAATTTGGATCACTTGTGTTTTGGAAATCTGCCAAATTGATTTGCAAAATCAGCTCATTAAATGCAATGTACTTTGTTTGGACTTTAGTGTACTTCCCACTACATGTAGTGGAAGGAGACAAAGGTCTGAAATAGGTGCCTTTCTATTTGTGTCAGCTGAGCTTGTCTGCACAATTTAGGCAAGTCTCTTTCTAGTGGACGGTTTTTTCCTTGCCTATATAAACAATCTTTGCAAAAAACCCTCACTAGTAGAAAAAAGGCTATTTGCATCGTGCATTTCAAGCTATTAGTATCGTGCATTTGCAGTTACAAATAAAGCTAGTATTTGCATCGTGCCTTAGGCACGATCCAAATAATACTTATTTACATCGTTCCTTAAACTGCACGATACAATTAAGTGATCTATTTGTATCGTGCATTTTAAGGCACGATGCAAATACATCACATAATGGCAACAAAAGTTGATTTATTTGTATCGTGCCTTTGAAGGCACGATGCAAATAAATCATTTATTTGCATCATGCATTTGTAGGCACGATACAAATAAGATACTTATTTAGATCATGCCATTGAAGGCACGATGCAAATGTGTCCAACTGTTTTAATTGGATTATTTTTAATTTTTTTTATATTTAGATAATTATCATTGAATTATATATTAAAATGTACAAATTAATCAATTATATATAATTATCATTAAATCATACAGTACAGTACATATATGTATACGTAGGCCGCCTAGGAATGAGCCGCGTGCCAAGGATCGATGAATTAATCGAAATGTATATAATATAAATATAATACATACAAACAAATCAATTCTTTACAAAATGTATTTCGAATATAGTATACACCTCAAAGGTCCAATAAGTTGTCAACGATAATACATAATACAAATAAAAACACAATTCTACAAATTATCAGATCATCATTTCAATATAAAGGGCCGAAAGAACCTCGCCCATTGCTCCCGAACTTCATCAATCTCCAATGTAGTGTACGGGTCAGATCTTCCAACAAACTCCTTCAAAATATTGTAAACCAAATCAAATTAAACAACATGATAATCACAATATAATACTTGAAATAATAAAACATTGGAACGACAAGTAGTGAAATATGTCCTAGTTTTTTGCTAATTTTTGGGTGTTCCCGTTCCTATTTCCACACTTATATACCTATTTCATGTTTCTAACCTTTATTTATGTCCTATACATCTATGTTATCACTTTAGAACTAATTTGCATGATTCTATGCAACAAAACAACATTTTAGAACGACAAGTAGTGAAATATGTCATTTTTGCTAATTTTTGGGTCTTTCCTTTCCTATCTCCACAGTAATCAACATATTTTTTGTTTTTAAGCTTTATCCATGTCCTAAAACATTTATTTAAGCATTGTATAACTCATTTGCATCTTGTACGCAATAAGAGATCATTTTGGAACACTAACAAGTAGAATGGATCATTTTTGGCTATTTTTGGGTGTTTTGCAATCCTATTTCCACACTTATATACCTATTTCATGTTTCTAACCTTTAGTTATGTCCTATACATCTATGTTATCATTTTAGAACCATTTTGCATGATTCTATGCAACAAAACAACATTTTAGAACGACAAGTAGTGAAATATGTCCTTTTTGCTAATTTTTGGGTGTTTCCGTTCCCATCTCCACAGTAATCAACATATTTTTTGTTTTTAAGCTTTCTCCATGTCCTAAAACATTTATTTAAGCATTCTATAACTCATTTGCATCTTGTACGCAATAAGAGGTCATTTTGGAACACTAACAAGTAGAATGGATCATTTTTGGCTATTTTTGGGTGTTTTGCAATCCTATTTCCACACTTATATACCTATTTCATGTTTCTAACCTTTAGTTATGTCCTATACATCTATGTTATCATTTTAGAACCATTTTGCATGATTATATGCAACAAAATAACATTTTAGAACGACAAGTAGTGAAATATGTCCTTTTTGCTAATTTTTGGATGTTTCCGTTCCCATCTCCATAGTAATCAACATATTTTTTGTTTTTAAGCTTTATCCATGTCCTAAAATATTTATTTAAGCATTCTATAACTCACTTGCATCTTGTACGCAATAAGAGGTCATTTTGGAACACTAACAAGTAGAATGGATCATTTTTGGTTATTTTTGGGTGTTTTGCAATCCTATTACCACACTTATATACCTATTTCATGTTTCTAACCTTTAGTTATGTCCTATACATCTATGTTATCATTTTAGAACCATTTTGCATGATTTTATGCAACAAGACAACATTTTAAAACGACAAGTAGTGAAATATGTCCTTTTTGCTAATTTTTGGGTGTTTCCTTTCCCATCTCCACAGTAATCAACATATTTTTTTTGTTTTTAAGCTTTATCCATGTCCTAAAACATTTACTTAAGCATTCTATAACTCATTTGCATCTTGTACGCAATAAGAGGTCATTTTGGAACACTAACAAGTAGAATGGATCATTTTTGGCTATTTTTGGGTGTTTTGCAATCCTATTTCCACACTTATATACCTATTTCATGTTTCTAACCTTTAGTTATGTCCTATACATCTATGTTATCATTTTAGAACCATTTTGCATGATTCTATGCAACAAAACTACATTTTAGAACGACAAGTAGTGAAATATGTCCTTTTTGCTAATTTTTGGGTGTTTCCTTTCACATCTCCACAGTAATCAACATATTTTTTGTTTTTAAGCTTTATCCATGTCCTAAAACATTTACTTAAGCATTCTATAACTCATTTGCATCTTGTACGCAATAAGAGGTCATTTTGGAACACTAACAAGTAGAATGGATCATTTTTGGCTATTTTTGGGTGTTTTGCAATCCTATTTCCACACTTATATACCTATTTCATGTTTCTAACCTTTAGTTATGTCCTATACATCTATGTTATCATTTTAGAACCATTTTGCATGATTCTATACAACAAAACTACATTTTAGAACGACAAGTAGTGAAATATGTCCTTTTTGCTAATTTTTGGGTGTTTCCTTTCACATCTCCACAGTAATCAACATATTTTTTGTTTTTAAGCTTTATCCATGTCCTAAAACATTTACTTAAGCATTCTATAACTCATTTGCATCTTGTACGCAATAAGAGGTCATTTTGGAACACTAACAAGTAGAATGGATCATTTTTGGCTATTTTTGGGTATTTTTCAATCCTATTTCCACACTTATATACCTATGTCATGTTTCTAACCTTTAGTTATGTCCTATACATCTATGTTATCATGACAAGGACAAGCTATAGTAGGAGAATTCTTAAACCTTTGATGCTCTAAGGCTGCCAACCGGAATTGCATAACTCCATCTCGAAACTCCCTTTCCGTTCGATCTCCATACATCCAACTACGATTCATTTCTACCATAGTAAAATCAGACATATATTACAACGACAATTACTTCATAGGCATAACCCATCAATGAAATTGTACATCAAATTGGGTAGGTTTCATTTAAACATAAAACATAGGTAGTAATAACAAAATGGGTAAAAAATAGTTTGTTGCACATAAAAATTAAAAGATATAGTATATATATTTTTTATGTGTGGTTGAGTAAAAAAATAAGGTATGGTATTAATTTTTATGTTTTACCACACTTAAAGTGCGCGCGCCTCATATCTAAAAAAGCGCGCACCTTTGCCTTGCACCTCGCACCTAGGCTCTACCGACCCTTTGCGCCTCAGTGCGACGCACGCCCTTTAAACATAAGTTTGAAACAATATAGCTTTTAAAAATCAAAATTATTTCTTTTCAATTTGCAACATTCTTATATACATTATGAACTTCAAAAATTAAATATGATTATATATATTATGAACTTTAAAAATCAATCATGGTTATGTACATTATTAACTTCAAAAATATAAGAATTAATATTTTAAATAAGCTTTTCTTAATTGTGTTTATTTCCCATAAAAATTAGCAAATAATATACTAATTGTTATTCAAGCATTTTGACAAACATGTTGTAGGCATGAACTAGTAATGTCATTTTTCATGTAAAAAACATAATAAAAGTGAATCTTAAATGTTTCTCATCAAAATTGAACCCTAAATTAACAATAACAACCAAAGATTCAAACAAATTTGATACTAAAAAACAATAACAACTAATTTAAAACAAATACAAACAAGAAAATCAGAATAATACCTCAATTTGTGGTGGTCGGAGGAAGCAAGACAGGCACTAGTTGATGGGTGGTGGTGAGATGGCGGTGAAAGGTGGCGGTGGACTGTGATGCACCGCAGCAGGGCGCAGCTGAGTGACGAAGGCAGAGAGCGAAGGCAGACCAGAGCTGAGTGACGAAGGCAGAGAGCAGCGAAGGTAGAGAGCACCGCGCTGCTGCTGGTGGCGGCCGAGTACGGTGCGGCTGCTGGTGGTGGAGGTTCGGACAGCGGGCCGCAGCTGAGGCAGAGAGCGAAGGCAGAGGACTCGTAGCGAATGCAGAGAAGGCAGCGAAGGCAAACGCGTGAGGTTGGGGCACCACGCTGCTGCTGGTGGCGGGTACGATGCGGCTGCTGGTGGCGGGTACGGTGCGGCTGCTGGTGGTGGAGGTTGGAGCAACGAAGGCAAACGGTTGAAGGCTAGGGCACAGCAGGTCAGAACTTGAAGGTTGTGAAATTTTAAAAAAATTTGAGAAGTGTAAATAATTAGAGAAGGGGGGAAATCTAGTTTTTAGCCTACATATTTTGTATCGTGCCTTATTATGCACGATACAAATAATGGAGTATTTGCATCGTGCTCTAAAAGCACGATCCAAATAATGAAGTATTTGTATCGTGCCACTAAGGCACGATCCAAATAAGTGCATTATTTGGATCGTGCCTTTAAGGCACGATGCAAATACTGCATTATTTGTATCGTGCATAATAAGGCACGATACAAATACCTGTTATTTGGATCGTAAATGTATAGGCACGATGCAAATACACAGTTACAAATACTAATTTTTACACTAGTGCCTAAAATACTTTTTGCTCTCCAAAGAAAACCAAGTCATATTTTCTGAGAGCTTATCCTTAGTGCAAAACTATCTCCATATCCATCTTATAGAGAAAAAATTACGGAGATTTAAGCTTGTAATATTTGAACCACTTAGTGGGAAGTGGTTGTGGAGTGTTCTGTGAACACTGAGTGAACTGTTAGAGTTAACAGTTGGGGAATTAAGTGTTACATAGTTGTAGCATTTAATTGAGTGTGTAACCTTGTTATTATTCTGAGTTGATTAATAATATTGGTGAGAGAGTGGAGGACGTAGGCTTGTTTAGAAGCCGAACCTCGTTAAATCTTTGTGTCCCTACTCTTTATTTACTGTTCTATCGTTGTTCTCACAAAAAGATAAACAAACCTTGAAAACGATTGAAAAAACACACATACTCAATTCAACCCCCCCTTCTTGAGTATACATTGAACTAACACATGGTTCCCAACAACCCGTTCATGGTTCCAGTAAGCTGCATATAACTATTCCAACATGGTATGTCTCCAGCTATGTATGTACCCTTCTCAGCTACCTGGTACTGGTATGTATTTCGCAAATTGCAACATGTTGCACCTTTATTAGCAAGCATCACCTTACGGTGAGCTAGCTTAGCTTACTATTAATTTGTACACATGCCACGTAAGTAAATCTTCGCCCCGAAGCAGGCAACCAGGTATGACTCTGCATGATTAGTTATGATATGAATGTATTTATCATTCCGATATGTTCCTAAGTGATAACATCTGCTAATACTTACGACTTCATTTTGAAACAACTTAAGTTTATAAAGTATACACGTATTAGTTTGACATGTCAGGACTCCTTTGACGTCCATTTTCATCAAACAAAGAAGTTCTAGCGTAATCATGTGGACTTCAAGTCTGACAAGCCGACAACAATGATACTTTATGGTTGAGAGAAACCAGAGATTTCAGCTAGCAAGCTGTTAGCACATAAAGACAAGTGGAAGATACCTCTAGTTGAACTGCTTGGAAACGTGAATATGTCACCGAAAGCTAAACCAGCTTATCAGGCTCGCACAATAAGCTATGTTAAACTGTTAATGACGGCAAGTAAGCTTTGAATTATCGAAATAGTTAATATCATTAACATGTATGTTTTATTTCGGAACTTTATTCCCCTGACTAACATCATAGCTTACCCGATGTGGGAAGCGCACTTAGTAGCTACCTTGTGATTTATACTTAAGCATAACTTATATGCACTCGTATTCATTGTTGTTTTTATGTGGTTAATTATCAACTTCTCATTAATAAATAAAATATTAGTGCTTCCTCATGAACTAACGTGAAGTGCAGTGAAAGGGACTTATAGAAAACTTGATATCAACGTGTAAATTGAAGACAACCAGATATTTCAAAGCTAGAAGAGCTTCAACATTGGCGATTTTCTTAAGATGATACCTAGCTAGTTGGTAACAAGACGCATGGCATGGAATCAAACGACTAAGGCAATTATTGTCACAGCATTGCTTCACAAGATCAAAAGTGTAAATCAAACAATCATTTGAAGAGCTAATTAACTTTAATACACTCGATAGTCAAACTCGTTTGCTTACTTTACGTTCGTACGATCTCTCACCCACATTGCTAACAACTGTTATTACTTATTCACTCCGAAATATCTTCGAATCTAATTTACATTCAAATCAAATTTGATATATGCATCACCATAGCAAATCACGCTTTTACTTTACGAATCAATCATGTAGCAGTTGCATTTTTTATGCTTAAACTCACGAAAGTCATTCTAACAAAAAGCAGAGTTAAGCTGCACACATGTCTTTTTCCACCAGGTATAAAGTGCTATTAGCCAGGTCTTAGCGGAGAGAAGCTGACGCAAGTTGCGCAAAGCTGAAACAAGCTGAGAGAAGCTGACGCAAGTTGAGCAAAGCTGACGCAAGCCGAGCAAAGCTGACGCAAGCCGAGCAAAGCTGACGCAAGCCGAGCAAAGCTGATGCTAGCCGAGCGAAGCAGACATAAGTCGAGAAAAGCAGAGCGAAGCTGACAGAACTTGAAACAAGCTGACGTAAGCAGGGGAAAGCCGAAGTGAACCCGGAAAATTCCAACGTAAGTTGCCAGGGGTGCAAGCAACCCGAAAAGTACTAGATACAAGCTGCAAGGTTTCAAACATAAGCTGAGCAAAGTTACAGTGAGTTATCGTGTATCAAATGCAAGCCGTTGGACGCTAGACATAACCTGGTAACCCTAAACTACTAAGGATTGAATATCATGCGTAATCTATTTATGAACATGGTGGAAAGAAGTGAGACCATGATGGAGATGCAGCAATGGCCACAACTCACCAAAATACTTAAGCTATTCTTATATCACTTTTGCAATTCTTTGGCATATCATTAGTATCTTATGATAATCGTGCTCATTACGATTTCTATTGTATCTTTCTTAGTATGCATGCTTCTTCTTTGCTCCAAGTTGTAATACCCCGAAAATTCGGGATATTTTAAATTTTTCATAATTAATTAAATATATAATTAATTAACTATTTAATTGATTATTATTTAATTAATTATTAATTTGTTGTAGCAATCTAATTAATTTAATCTTGGCCCGAACCTTTTTATTTTATCTTGCTAAAACCCGAGCCCAATTATTTCCTTTATCTTGATACCTCACGGCCCACCCCTCCATGCTCTCCTCTAATTAATTTATTTAATTTCTTTTAACCTACATTATTTTAAACCCTTATTTATTTTTTGACTAAGTCTATTAATCCTAACCTTGTTTCCCATTATTGCTACTAAATTTTAGGAGGTAACAACCCCCTATTACCCTTCCTCACTCACGCCCCCCCCCCTATACATCCTCTCCTAAATAATTGATTTAATTTGCTAACCAATTTTATTAATTATCATATCTACTTTGAACCTATTCTAAAAAAAACCTATTTTTATTCCAACCTTGTTTCCTATTATTGTTACTAAATTTTAGGAGGTCAAAGCCCTATTAATTCTCATATACACGGCCTCCCTTATCCATTTCCCTTTAATTAATTTATTTATTTTGTTTACTAATCCTATTAATTGTTATATCTGTTTGACCCTTTTTCCCTAAAAACCCTATTTTTATTCCAACTCTCCTATCTTGTTACTAGATTTTAGGAAACCCTAAAACCCTTTCCTATGCTATATTTACACGGCCAACTCTAATAACCATATCAAAAATTGTTTCATTTATCTTTCCTTCCAAGATCAATCATTAAAATTATTCCTTAACCTTTTAGATTGTTCCAACCCTTAAAGATTGATCAAGAAACCAAAGAAACTTCAAGAAAACCGTGTTCCTTAAAATATTCGAACCCCATCCATAATCAAAGGTAATTAGATTTGCTTTACTTAATCAATAGGATAGATTAGCAATATAATTGTTAGAATAGGTTTAATCATGTTTAGAATTGTGTAGAAAGTATTTCGAACTGATTATTGAATCATGATTAAGAATGTCGAGTGGCATGGTTGTATTCCAAGAAGTTTTGACAAGTTTATTTCATGTTCTTGCCATGTTTCATGATTGTTTAATGATTCTTGTTTAATTAAATGATGAAACTAAATATTGGAAGTATATATATATGTATGCCGTGTGATGTATTATGTTGGTCGAATAGTTCTTGGTGGAAAAATACGATTTTTATGTTATAATCTTGGTCCTTAATTAATCTTGAATATAATCTTTGAATTGATCATGTTATGATGATTTCTTGAATTTGATCTTGATAATCTTGTTTGACTTGAAGAGCCGTGTATGTATGTACCTAGAAGGGGTTTATTTTTGTTCTTGTTTGATCTAATCTTGATAATTTAATGTTCTAAGTATAATTTATGATCTAATGTTAAGTTTATATGATTGATTTATGATGATTGTGTTTGATTAATTCAAAGAATGATTTTTGTCCTGTTTCTTTGGATATGTCGATTGTTATGGTGTTATAAAAATGGGATTTTTATCACGTTTCAAGTATTATTTGTTGATGATTGTTAGTTTATATGTTTAATTGATACTTAATTTGATTTATGGAATTGTTATAATGTTATTTGAGGGAATCGAACTAGTTATTGGCCTTGTTGAGAGGAATGTCGTGTGATACTGATTTGGGAATAGAGATTTGAGTCAAGTTAAGATGAGCTAGAATTGAATAGAAGTTAACTTGAGTCAATAAGGAATTGAATTGTGAAAAGGAACCAAGAACAGAACAAAACAGAAATGAATTGAAAAGATGATTAACTATGAAGTGACCGCCTATCTAGTGGCACACGTGCCATGAACATAGGTTTAGTCGAAGCCACTGTCCTATCTTCGGATTCGGGACAGTTCTTGATCCCAGTGCTTAGGGAGTAGATCTTCGTGGTTGACCCGGCATGAGCAAGGAAAGTTGGGGGGAGTAGATCTTCGTGGTTGACCCCTTACGAGCATATGACTGGTCACGGATTAGCACCTGAACTGAATAGAATAGAAGAGTCAATAGAAGTGTCAAGTGGTCTAGAACGGAATGAGTTGGTATAGAAGGTTTTGGTTTATTATGTTATGATTATTTTTCCGCTGCGTACTTGATTGATGATGTTTATGTATGATTACATGATGATATGTTGTCTGTTTGATTGATCTGCTCTAATGATTATGTTTCTAATTGTGTTCTACTGATTAGGTAGAACAATCTAATTACTCACCACTGACTTTGGACCCCAAAATCCATTTCCAGGTACAGGTGGTGACTGAATTGGGCTACGCATGGGCTGGGATTGTGAGCTTGTCAGCTTAGTAGTTGACCCTGATGTCTAGTTTTAGCCCATGTTCTATTATTTTTAGTGGACTATTCTTTATTTTGTATTAATAAGGAACTCTGAATTACTAACTATTTTGGATTATTTAATAGTTTTAATGAATAATATGATTAAGTTTAGAGCTTCCGCTGCAGTTTATGTATTAGATCTTAAAGGTTTTTAGAAGATAAAGATCTGTAATGTTGTTTTCCTCCGAAAACAACGCTGCTAAATTACGGGTCGTTACATCATGCTCATTACGATTTCTATTGTATCTTGCTTAGCTAGTATGCATGCTTCTTCTTTGTTCCAAGTAGTCATTGCTAATATATTTATCTTGAAGCTAGATAACTATTGCTATGTTGCATGCTCAATCAAGAACAAAGAGAGGGCCAATAGCTGACTTCTTATGAATGGTGTGCCTCATGTTATCTTAAGGTCACAAAGATGGATCACACAAAGCTTAATGATGATGATGGTTAGTTTATAAAGGCGGTAACATTAGCCGAGATCAACTTAGATCGTTTACTACGATAACACATCAGCAACAAGAGGTACTTACTCCCGAATTCTCTAATGCATTTTCTTTAAGATCATTGAACTCATTGTCGTACTCCAGCGAATTCACTTATGTTTAAATTCATTCGTTCATTGACCCAAGTTGCTATGTCCTAAGTTAAGACTCGCATATTGAAGCACGTAAGGCATCTACTAGTGCAAACGAAAACACGCTTTCTCTATATGCTATTATATAAATTTGTATCATGATGCAATATGATAAACTTGCTCTTAAGTTAGCTTGACAATAAGATTTGTAATTACTCTAAAAGTAAGAGATCAATATCATGCAAAGAGGTCTAGTTACCAGCTTAGCTTACAAAGTAGCCCAAGTGCAAGCTCGCAATGTAGCCCAAGTGTAAGCTGACAAGGTGATCTAAGCGTCAGTTCACAAATTCGCCTAAGCGCCAACTTACAAAACGGTTCAGCTACAAGCTTACAAAGCAGCTCGGGTACTAGTTTGTAAACCGGCTTGAGTGCCAACTTACAAGTGACTTAATCACCAGCTTATAACGACTTTGTCTAAAATAATAGTTCACAGTGTGGTCCATGTGCCAGTTACCAACTTGCAAAAGAGGCTAAAATGCCAGATTAGCAAAAAAACAAAAGCATCAAAATCGAAGTGGCTTATGTGTCAAATGTCAAACGTTAAGTCTTTAATTCGTGACTCTAATGTTAGTTTCAATCAACGATGCAAAGGTGAGTTCTAAAGCTGTCTAAGTAATACACGTAAATAAATGCTAAAGTCAGTGTGGAAATATTACAAAAACGCTCAAGAAACATAGAACATTCTGTTACATTAATCGAAAATATTTGACGATGTCGGCTTAGACGCGACGTGTCGATAGCTCGGTAAAGATCAAGAGACTAACAATTGTTTTAATTGCAAAGTTATAAGGTATTATCTCAAGCTATTAAGCTATTGTTTTAAGTTATTTGACGATTGTCTCAAGTTGTTATCAGGTTGATTATTTCCAAAGAGGCATAAATGTTAGCAAGCTACAGTATTCCAAGCATTAAATTATCAAGAAACCAAGGTATTAATATCCTAGTAAGCAATCGAAAGAGCAAAGATAACGAACATAATTCCAAACCTAGCTTGAAGCTTATTTTCCTAATTTTCGGCGTGCTCCAATTAGGAAAATGGGGGCTAATTGTTATGGTGCATTTTAGCTAACCTGATTACAGGTAGGAAGCCGAGGCTCAGCTAGGTAAGCCGAGAGTTACAGGTTATAAGACAAGGACATGTCGGGAGTAGCAGGAGCATAAGCAGGAACAGGTACATAAGCCGAGTGGTGCTAGGTATCGGGTTCATAAGCTGGAACGTGAGCTGGATCAAGCACATAAGCTGGTTGGAAGCTGAGAAGCAAGTAAAGCCGAGGAGTAGAAGTGCAGAACAACGTTAGAAGCATCTAGAAGCTTATGCAAGTTTAAGTTCGAATCTAAAGAGCAAGTCAAGGGTCAGCTGGTATGAGAGAGATATTCGCACGCTGACGTGGTAAGAACAAGTCTTCCACCTTGGTCATACATGCCCCACGTAAATAGGGAGTGATTATTAAGTTGTTGCATGGTCTCACACATCCCAAGAAAATAGGAAGTTGTTCCTATTTTGATGGAAGGACTGGCTATCAATTAGAATAAGTTAAATAGAGGCAGAAACCGATGGTTTTAGGCAGATTATTATTATCATTCATCATCACATATACATTACACTAGAGAAAACAGAGGAAAAAACCCTATTGCAAACCCGTATCTACACAGCCCAGAAATACTCTGCTTAGCATATCTAACCAGACAATTATCGTTTGTACTTGAAAGAAGCAGGGCATGTCGCTCGTACCCCTAGGGTGCTACTCAGCTACTTTTAGCCATTTTCAATGCATATTACTCGAAATATTGTACGTGTATTAAACGACTTTTATGCCCGAATCATAGTGGATTGGTGGACTCATAGCCACCCGCGGTTTTTTCCCTTGTTCTTGGGTTTTCCGCGTCAACATTTCCCCGTGTCTTTTCTCTCTTATTTTTCGCCATTTATTTTCCGTATCTTAATCTAGCTATCGCCCGTTCCAACCTTAAATTGTCATCTTGACGATTTTTGGCATAAACAGAGGTAAAATCCATCGAATAGATTGAACGTGGGACCAAATATAATGGAGAGAACCATAGGGCAAAATAGAAATAAATGGTCATTCATTGTGTACCTTGCAATTTAAAAAAAATACACACACATACGTAGATATAGATTTACATACATACGAGGTTGAAGGCCTAGTGTAGTAGCACTGCCTTCTTTCTCCTGGGGCATAGACCCAGGGTCAAATCCTCATCCACCTCCTAAGATAGGAGGGGCTCCCCTGTGTACCGTTAAAAAAAATACATAAATACACTAAAAATTGTTAAAAACAATAATCTCATTATCTTTTATTGCTATCTTCTTTTCTATATGTGGAATTAAACAAAGGTTTTTATTTGGAAGATTGGAAACTAATAATCCCACCTTTCACACTTATCCCACTAATAATCCAATCTTTCATAAATCTTAGAATAATCCCACCTTTTCATATCGTATTCATCTGTTGGACCTTTTAATAATATTAACCTGATTTAAGGTCAATTTTGGAGGTCTGTTGGGCTTAGCAAGCCAAATTCAGCCTCACTGTTGACTTGGCACATGATTCTAAGCCCAATAGACCTCTAAAACTAACTTAAATTAGGTCGGTATTGTAAAAAGGTACAACAGATGAATACGATATGAAAAGGTGGAATTATTCCTGTATTTATGAAAGGTGGGATTATTAGTTGAATAAGTGTGAAAAGTGGGATTATTAGTTTCCAATTTTTCTTTTTATTTTTGTTTTCAATCAGAATTTTCCTTGGATTATGCAATGATTAATTTGCATTAGATATAAAAATAAAAATAAAAAAATAAAAAAGAGGCTTGGTATAACAAACTAGCAAACTGCAAGTGCAAGCTAAGAAATGAGAAAAATAAGCGTAATATAATCTTGGTCACTATATTTCTCTTTCAGACGCACTAGCTACCACCCATATCATCATGTCCCACCAACTATGACGGTTAACATGATCGAACAAATAAGCTTAGCTTAGGAATAAAAATACCACAAATTGAACTTAAATTGAAAGCTCCTTTTCATCTTCGTTCTCTATTTTTATTTCTTCACCTAGCTTCTTCATTCTTCTTCTCATCAACATTATTATTCCTCAACTAATTAATAATAATCCTTGTAATTATTATTCTTTTTAATTTTAAACAAACAAATAAACCCATTATTATTGTCTTAATTAGCTTGTCCCATATATAATTTCAATTGCTCGAATTCGAACTAAAATTATTTACACTGGCGCCCATGTCTTCCTTGGTCACTGCTACACGGTTGCTTTCAGCCTCACCGGAAAATAGGGTGTGTTTATTTATTTATTTTTATTAGTATATATTTTTATGTATGTGATAGGTTAAATTTTTTTTTTTTTTTTTTAAGGGATAGATGAAGTTATATTATTATTTGCGTACTCTTAAATTGTTCATCTAATTTTCATACATAGTTTTAATTTGTTGCGTAATAAATGTTTGTAATTGTGGTTTTGTTGATCATTTAGGGAAAGAGAAGTGTTGGTGGGAAGCAAAAATTACAGGAGTTGCAAAGGGAGGTATGGTTCTTGTATGTGATTCAGGGATTTTTCGGCATTATTGTGGTTTTTTTTTTCTTCTTAAAACGAACAAAAAATACTTAAATCTATTAAGATTATCATACCTGTAAAAACGGACAACTGAAAAGTGCAAACTATTTACTTTAGCTGTATTTATGTGCAATTTATATTAAATTGCATATTAATTAATCACTGTATAGAAACATGTCCTTTTATCCTTAGATGATAATTGTAGTATTCTCTCTCCATTTTTGCATAGGTACATTTCATTGGGATATAATGGTATATTTCATTGGTTAACTGCTCATATTTATATTATATGAAAGTTCCAGGTCCTTAATAGATTCTAAAGATTTACAAATAAAGAAAAAGAACAAATAAAGAGAAATGTTTTGGAATATTTAATTCATGAGCATTAATGCAGTGTATATATATATATATATATATATATATATATATATAGTTAGGATCTGCTAAAAACCCATGTTAAGTTGAAAACTAAAAACTTTTAGTTATGACCGTTAGATGTAGATCAAGGGTTGTGATTAATTTTGGGTAAAAAACACTAACCACCCAAAGTTACCATTTTTAAAAAAAAAACAGTTTCGCTCAGGTTTTTATAAAAAAATTACTTGATTGAACCAGTTCATTCACACTAATTTAACATATTTCACGCAAATTTCAAACAACAATTTAGGTTTTGTTCAAAATGTTTTTGCGCATTTTTTTAATAAAGTTTGAATTTTTTTAAAGTGCAATTTTTCGTATTTGATTTTGTATGTATCCTTGTATCTTTGCATGTACCCCTTTATTATTAACATACACCCCCTTAATTTAATATGTTTTTGTGCATTTTTATTATAAAGTTCGATTTTTTTTAGTGTAGTTCTTCGTGTTTGATTTTGTATGTACCCTTGTATCTTTGCATGTACCCCCTTAATTTAGTATGTTTTTGTGCATTTTCTTATAAAGTACGATTTTTTTTAAAGTGCAATTCTTCATGTTTGATTTTGTATGTACCCTTGTATCTTTGCTTGTACCCCTTTATTATTAACATGTACCATCTTATTTAAGTATGTTTCTATGCATTTTTTTGGAAAGTTCAAATTATTTTTAAGTGCATCTTTTCGTGTTTGATTTTGTATGTATCCTTGTATCTTTGCATTTACTCCTTTAATATTAACAAGTACCCCTTAATTTAGTATGTTTTTATGCATTTTTGTTGTAAAGTTCGAATTTTTTTTAAGTGTAGTTCTTCGTATTTGATTTTGTATTTACCCTATCATTGCATGTACTCCTTTATTATTAACATGTACCCCCTTAATTTAGTATGTAAGATTTGAATTAATTTGAAAATTAATATATATCTCCTTAAATTAACATGTATCCCTATAATATTAACATGTACCCCTTAATTGTACTACCTCCATTTTTTTTAAGTTTACTAAGTTTGACTTTGTCACTATTCACAAAGTTTACTTTGACTATCGTTTGTGATTTATACATAAGATAAAACATAGTCATGTGGGGTCTCGTCGGATTCGTTTTAATATGTAGATTTTTAATATATAGTTTTTATAATTTTTACAAACACAAAATTAAATATATTAATCTTCAAAGTTTTGCCTCGACAAGTGTGAAAAGTGAAGAGAGTAAATTAAAAAAAAACAGATTTTCTTTTTTTTTTTCCTTTGATTTTTTGTAAAATTAAATCCACAGTCATGATCGGCTAGACAAAAATCAATGGCCATGATATTTAGTTTTTAGGTTTTTTTAACTTTTTAAAAGGTTTTTACAAGATCTTGTTCCTACATATATATATATATATATATATATATATATATGGTTGGGTTCCAGTGAACAATTTCTTATCGTGAGAAATGTGACAAGAGGTAAATACATCAACTATGACTTAGAGGCACATTGACCACTAAGTATAGGTAGATTCAACATACACTATAATTACATTGAGCAAAAATACATTGACTTTATACCATAGATACATTGACTCTAAAGTATAGGAGTAAAGAGGGAAAATCAAATTTAATCTTAGCCATTCATTTGTTGATCAAAGGGTTGTGATTGCTTCTCACCCTTCTCACAAAAACTACATTTCTCATATAAGCCTATATATATATATATATATATATATAGGATTGGGTTCCGGTGAGAAATTTCTTATGGTGAGAAATGTGAGAAGAGACAAATACATCAACTATAACCTAGAGGTACATTGAGCACCAACTATAGGTACATTCACCATACACTATATATATTGAGTAAAAATACATTGACTTTATACTATATAGACATTGACTCCAAACTATCAAAGGAGTAAGGAGGGAAAATTAAATTTAATCTTAGCCCTTCATTTGGTGATCAAAGGGTTGTGATTGCTTCTCACCCTTCTCACCAAAACTACATTTCTCACATGAGCCTACTTCTATTATGTATGTATGTATGTATGTATGTATATGTAATAACTTATATCATGGAAGAAATTAAAGAAGGTTGCTTAAAATGGTATATGGTAAACAACACTCATATTTTCATATGTAATGTGATATAGCTGGGGATATATATATGAATATATGATACAAATAAATTCATCATCAATTTTTCCTTTTAATTTCAATGGCCCTATATATGTAGTTTTCCTAATTATAATTGGAAGATTGGATACTAATAATCCCACCATTTACACTTATTTAACAAATAATATCACATTTTCATATTGTATTATTCATTTGTTTGAGCTTTTTCAATATTTACCTGATTTAAGGTTAGTTTTAGAGGTTTTTTACGTTGGGCTTAGAAACATGTTTCAAGTCCTTTTATGAAACAAATTTGATATACTAATTAAGCACGAAAAACCTCCAAAATTAATCTTAAATCAGGTCGGTATTGTAAAAAAGTCTAACAAATGAATACGATATGAAAAGATGGGACTATTCCCGAATTAATAAAAGGTAAGATTATTAGTTGAATAAGTGTGCAAGGTGAGATTATTAGTGAAATAAGTGTGAAATGTGAGATTATTAATTTTCAACAACATTCTTTTATGTTTTTGGTACCCTGAGGTTTAATGCAATACCATTTGGATGCATGGATGCTCCATGGTTTAAGTAAATATAATTCTAGTTCGGTAAGCCAAAGGTTTTACAAAAATTCTTGTTTGGTGCCCTTGGATTTTCTTAAATATTCACCCGTATTTGGTAATTAATTATTTTGCAAATTCACCCCTTTTGTACTGTTTTTTGTATTATGCTTTTCAATGATGATTGTTTATTGTTGTATGAACTTTATGAATAGAGATGTCAACGAGCCGAGCCGAGCCGAGTAGTAACCTGTTCGAGCTAGGCTTGATTAGTATTTATCGAGCTCGAGCATAACCGAGCTTTCAAAAATCTTGTTCGAGCTTGGCTCGTTTAATTTTTTCATGTTCGAGCTCGGCTCGAGCTTGCTCGTTTACGTATTCGAGCTCGAGCTCGAGCTAAGATAACTCATTAATAAACGAGCTTTGTATATGTTTAAACAAGCTTTGTACATATTGTGATATTAATTTTTAATTTTAACCTTTTCCCAAGCATAAGTAATACAAGAACTAAAAATTATAGCCCAAAATTTAATTTGGTTAAGACTCAAGAAAATGCAAGTAAAAGCAGGGTAATGGACTGGATAGCATAATTTCAGAAAGAGATAAATTAGAGCCCAAAATTTAGCTCATATAAATGGGAAAACATATATTTCTGAAATATAAATGAAGCATACTATAAATAAAAATATTTTAAAATTTGAATTATATAAACGAGTTTTTAACGAGCTTTTAAACGATTACGAACGAGCTTTTAACGAACTTGAACGAGCTGTTCGCGAGCCTTAACGAGCCGAGTACAACCTTGTTCGAGTAAAACTCGTTTATTAATCGAGCTTGAAAATTTTGCTCGGACTCGTTTATTTATATTCGAACGAGCTTTGACCGAGCTTTGACCAAGCTTGTTCGCGAGCTGTTCACGAGTGTATCGGCTCGTTGACGTCCCTATTTATGAACTCATTCCTTTGGGATGGAGTTCACTTTAATTAATTAATTATCTTCTAATTTTCTTAAAAAAAATAAAGATTTATACTATACATAAACATTAAAAATACGAGTCTGCAATTTAATAAATGGATAATTATTGTTATTTGTTTTTACTTTTATTTTTTTTTAATCTAACTTTTACTCCGTAAATTCTTTTTATGGTTGCTTTTCCTTATATTATTTATTTATTAGTATTTTATTAGGTTGGCACAAAATGTAGTAACATTTCCAATCATTTGTATTAGGTTGATACATCTCAAACATTGGATCAAGAAAAACAACATTTATTTGCAAAAGTGAAATGTGCACCACCTGAAAGTATGAGACAAAATATAAATTACATTTAGTATGTACCACCTTCTACATTTAATAATATAGTTTCTAAAAATGAAATTCATAGCATTCCTCAACGCCCTAAATTATTTAGTATGTCTGTATGTACTTCCTATTTCTGTGTGTTTCTTCCCAAGGAAATTTCCCTACATTGACAAACAACCAAAACAACCGTACCTAACATTGTTTCGACACTTCATTTTCTCTTATGTAACTTATGTTAGACACTTACACTCCGACAAAGATATGAAATTATTACCCTGACACCTAATTATCTGGAACCACCCCTTCACAAAGTTTCTAAATTAATATATTTTGATCTGTGCATTTTTGAAATACTATCTCTGTATCATAATACTTATAATAAATTAATTTTTTAATACTCACAAATGATATCTGGCCTCTTTATTGCATTTATTATGATATTGAGGTAGTAGATGCAACAAAGGGGTATTTTGTTTTGTGAGATATAAAAATTCGTTTATTGCGGCTATTGGAAATCATGTTCATACGTGTGTCCTCGCACCCATGTCCAATCCCACGTTCAATTTTAACGCTAAACATGTTCGTACATGTCCGTTCCTATTATTCACAACATACCTCATCTCTAAGTAGCATAGTCCTACAATATTTCTCATTTCTTGTGTATATTTTTCGTATTATATTAGATTCTCTTGTAGATTATAGGTTGTTTGTTTGGAGTGTTTTTAATGGAAGAAATAATGTCTGGCCGGAAAATAGCCAAATACCTTTGTCTTTCGTTAGCATGTCGTAACATAAGCATGTGAAGTAAAATACATAAGGGAAAATAAATATTTTATTTAAAGTGTAAGAAATCACCTATTCCTCGTTGTTGAATGCAAATTTTTGTGTCAGTTAAAAACTCCCATGATCAATCAGCACTACAAAAAATTGGTCCATTGATGACGGGTACACATTAATGGATGGCCTAAAGTTTGTCCTAAATGTACATGTTTTATGAAAGTTTTGGGTCTATTATTATAATTCACTTAATACTTAACCCAAATCATTTACGACGAAATGGCGATAGGAAAAATCATTAACATCCCCTCTTTTAAGATGGGGTCACATATTTTCTAGTACTGCAATGCAAACACATATTGCTCTTGCATAGAATGCATTTAAATGTGTACTACTACTCAACATTACTATTATGAGATGTTAATTATTACATGTATGTTATGTTATGTTATATTATATAGGTGTCCGTGCTCCAAAACATGTTGAATCATGAAGAGAAAGTGCGTGAGATTTTGCAACAAGTTTACAATCGTAAACCCGGCATGACATTCACTATCCCTGATCATTTACCCCCAAGAGTAAGATCATTATTTTCCTTTCACTAATTATTGCTTAACATATACTTTTGATCAAATTATTACCTACCACCTCTAATACATAATGAAAGTTCAATAAATGGCCTTGTTAATGATTATGTGTCGTTGAATTGGGTTGATGAGGTTATGCATAATTAATGCCAATAACCTACCTTAATTAATGTGTGTCAAAAACAACCCCCACCTTGGTCAAGGTTATGTTCATGGACTAGAAAGAGCTCTATCAAATCTTTTATCCTATAATTTGTGTTACACTTAGGGCTTGTTTACATTAGCTGAATAGAGATGAACTGAACTGAAGCTAAGTGAAGTGTATTAATTGAACTTAATAGAGATGAACTGAACTGAACTGAATAGAGATGAAATGAACTGAACTGAATATAATCTGAAGTAAACAAGCCCTTAAGCCCAACATTGATATTTTTTACCCTTATATAGATAGTAAATTTTCCTTGTATAATCAACTTCAATAAATTATGTTACTTAGGTTTAGAGTGATAATTTCCTTATGTACGTTGGAAAAAATTAGTATTTTTATTCAAAGGAAAAACTATCCAGAATAAGCCAACCTTTGGTCGATATTCCATAATTAAGTCAACCTTTTAAAAATCTAGAAATAAGCCAACCTTACTATCATTAAAGCCAAATATAGATCCGTGGTTTTAGTGTACCCATCATTTGTTGGTTGTAATAGGTTGATTATGATTAAATAATTTATGATTAATTATAATAAATTATGATTATAATGATTAATTACAAGATAATTATGATTAATTATCGCAAGTTGCAACCTTACTTACAACAGATTGAAGTCATCTAACCTAAATTTAGCTTTAATGATGATAAGATTAGCTTAATTGGGGAAGATCGGCCAAATGTTGACTTATTTTGGTCAATTTTTCCTTATACAAATAATTTGTGTTTTATTAGTTTTTTTAAAAGTGAAAAATAATTTGCGATTATTATCCCTTTGCATATCTTACACAAGACGAAGGAGGTATTAGCTGAATTAGTGATGGTTGAGGATGAAATAGTCGGACTTGAAACACAAATCGAGCAACTGCGCAAGGACGTTAAATCCGAGCAAGAAGCAACCAAGGAACTAAAATCAAAGCAATTGTCGCAATTGCAAGATACAACTACGACGAAACATAACCAACAACACCGACGAAGCAGCAACAACAATAACAACGCTAATAATAATAACAATAATAACAATAGTAATAATAATAATAATAATAATAGTAACGATCAACGTAACATTTACGAGACGAAAGCTTTACATTTCATAAGTAAAGCCATAAATGGTGATTATAGTCTCACTGATTTTACAATCAATGAAAAGAGTAGTATGGGAAGTCCTTTAATTGGAGGAGGAAATTCATCACCAAATATACAACCTTCTAAACAAAGTGGCTTCCAAGAGAACAAGTTCTCTAAGAAAAGTGGGATTCTCAAGCCTTCTGCCTCTCCATCGCGAAACTTTAGGGATCCTACTCCTTTTAAGGTAACCTCAAACCAAATTATTATTATTTTTTTTTTCATTTTTATTTTTATTAGTCCATTTGTCTATCGGTTGTTAGTTTTATTTGAATGAATTTTGTGTTGATTGCTTTATTGGTGTATAAATTTTGATGGTTGTTACTTAAATAATACTACCTCCGTTTCTTAAGTAATACTTTAACTATCGTTTGTGATTTATACATAAGAAAAAATATAGTCATGTGGGGTCTCATTGGATTCGTTTCAACATGTAGTTTTTTAATATCTAGTTTTTATAGTTTTTACAAACACACAATTAATAATATTAATCTTCAAAATTTTGTCTCGACAAGTATGAAAAATGAAGTGATCGAGTAAGTAAAAAAAAAAAACAAAAAATCAAAGGGTGTAGTTTATTTAGTCGCATACATTCAAATCAATTGATTTGGCTCCTTGTATAAAGTTTAAATGCATGGAATTTTATGATTTTAAATTTAATGTAATTAATATTTTCTTTTATCAGGCCAAAAATCATGTCGAGTTTATTGAATAGTTGCAATCATAAGATACCTTTAACATGCATTTGGTGTGCACTTTGGAAAGCCAATAATAACAAATTACGGGTTTAAAATGTAGTTTTGAATCAGATTGAATTGATGTGCTATTTTGAAGATTTTGAGTCAAATATGGTCTAGGTTAATAGGTCACTAACTCACTATATATAATTCCCTTATTACAACTCGGCTTGAACCACCTCTTCCTATGGAATTGTAAAATGTCAAATTAGTTACTTGTTTACGCACAAATTTTTTTTTGGGCATATTTCCCCCGATACCCTAAGGTTAGGCCTAATCATCAGAATGTTCAATTCCATTTTTATTTAACTTACATTAGATGCCCATGAGATCATTATAAATGGCCAGAATGCCATTACTGCAAATTCCAACCTCAAATCATGACTAATCTGTTCATTTTTTACAAATTCCGACCTCAAATCTAATCCTAGGGCAATTTTATAAAAACACGTATATCAATAAAGCGCGCAAATCGAGGCGAATCAGGACGTAGATATATGCACGCAAAAATTGTCATATCAAGGTTTTACGAATCATTTTAACCATTAAGGGTCAGAATTTGAGGTCAGAATTTGCAAAAAATGAACAGATTAGTGATGATTTGATGTTGGAATTTGAAGTAATGACATTCTTGCCATTTATACTGACCTCAGGGGCACCTAATGCAAGTTAAAAAAAGTGAGGGCATTCTAGCTATTAGGCCTAAGTGGCCTAACCTCGGGGGCACTTGGGAAATTTTTTTATTTTTTTTGTTTTTTAATGTCGTGTTTGAATCATGTTTTACATCACATTCATGTTCAACATGTATATGAGCAAGTTCCCATGTAAATATATATAAGATTGATGGTTCAAATAGTCATGATTATATAAGTAGTTAACATTATTATTATTCCACACTTGGTTAATGCAGACAAAAGAAAGGAATACAGGAGAAGTTAGATTAGATGCTCCTCAAAAATCACTATTAGGGCAAACTATTTTGGAAGAGAGTAGTGGAACAAAATGGCAACCCAACAAATTGTCGGAAAACATAATGAAATGCTTAATCCTACTATATGTGAGATTAATTAGGGTATCAAGGCAAAGTGAGCTAGAAAAATCTGGCCCTATATCTAGAGCAACACATTCTTCCTTAAGCTTCAGGACTGAGCCAGGGGTGAGTTTGTCTGCAAGTCTCATCAAGGAGTCCAAACAACAAGACCCGTATGGCGTTTTCGAGGTCGAAGGTGCCGTCCCAAGAGATATTGGTCCTTACAAGAACTTGGTTGTGTTCTCTTCAACTTGTTTAGATCCCAAATACGTCTCGAATTCTAGCTCCATTCCCTTGTTCCAAAAGTTAAAGTAAGTACTAGGTCGAAATTTAATTTAATTGTTGGTTTAATATTTGGTTACACTAATCTTAGGCCCTGTTCGATCTTTTGGACTGAATTAACACAAATTCTGTTCAATTCACTTCAGTTCAACTCTTTCTGTTGAGTCTAGAATTCAACTAAAATTTAGTTGTTCAGTTCAGATTAATACAATAATTAATTGTGTAGGGCATTCATGTTCACTTTCTGTTGAGTCTAGAATTCAACTAAAAGAACTAAAAGAACAAGCCTTATTACAATAATTAATTGTGTAGGGCATTCATGTTCACTTTCCATGATATACCTTATAATTGAACTAATTGATCAATTGATTTTTGTTGAGGAAAACTATTTTTCATATTTCAAAATTAAATATTTTTACTGCGAAGCATTATTTTAACCATGCAAAATTTAGGTGTAGGCGATGGAATAGAACAAGCCCTAAAAATAACATATTGAAATATTATTTTGAAATTGATTCCCTAACATGAGTTAAAATAAACTTATTTCCTGTAAATATTGTTTGAGAACAGGAGCTTATATAACAACCTTCAGAAGGTGGATCTTAGACCTTTGACGGACCATCAAAAACTTGCATTTTGGATCAACATATACAACGCTTGTATAATGCATGTAAGTTTTTCATCCAACATGCAAATTATATAAATTGAAGCGTTCTTTTATATATATTATTACATATTCTCCCAGTTCCTCAAATTAAAGTATTGTATTGCATCCGTATCGCAATACTCGCAACTTTTGTCATTTTAGGCTGTAACACAATACTTGCATAAATATTGTTTTACTATATTAATTAAAAAATTACCCATGTTTAGTTTTTTTATTTTTATTTTTTAACTTTATTTTTGTTATTGGTCAAATTAATTATTCATTTTCCACTCTATCTCTTTCTTTAAATCCATTTTTTGCATAAGAGTTCATATCGCATACTTATGTAACGAGTATTGCGATACAAAAATAGTACATTATTTGGGTCAAAAAATACCAATAATATATTATAATGAGTGTAGGGTCAAAAAAAGAAAAATAAAAATAAACTGGAGAGTGGATGTGTAATGGAAAGTGGTAAGACCATTCTATTAAAAAAATCAAACCATGTGCTAAAATCGAATAAAGTGTAATGTATAAAACTTTGAGGAAATTCCATTTATGGGAAAATTTAAATATACATAATTTTTTTTAAAAAAATTTCTTAACTTTATGACCATTTTGATGCAGGGATTTCTAAAGTTTAGTGTTCCTTCTACCCCAGAAAAGTTGCTCAATTTATTGAACAAGGTATGATTATTTATTATAATGCATGATGCCATATGATATTATTTAATTAATCTAAATTACTTATATTGAAAAAAGGGTTATTATTAAATAATGAAATAAATGAAACAGGCAACAATAAATGTAGGAGGAAAAGTGGTGAATGCACAAGCTATAGAACGTTGCATATTAAGAAAACCAACATTGTCGTCTTCAAAGGATGGGAAGGAAGCCATTATCCATGAACTTTATGGCCTTCAAACAGTGAATCCCAATGTCATTTTCACCCTATGTTGTGGTACTCGCTCTTCTCCTGCGGTAAGTAGCTAGTGATGAATCAAAGATGCTATAATTATATTAAAGCTAATTTAAGGCTTCTTTTACTTCCTTCATTTCTTTTTGTTGTTCTCATCTATATACTTATTTTGACACTGTTTTACAACTAAAAAGAATTTTCTAATTTCTTCTCCATTTAAAAAAAAATACAATAAAAAATATGATCAATTTTTTTATCTTGTTTGGTTCATTTAGAATGAATACATAATAATATTGAATTTTTTTTGGTAACTCTACTAATGCATGATTACATATATCATTGGTTAATAACGTGTATTGACAAGGTTGCACAATCAAAATGAGACCAATGAAGTATCTACAAAGTGTTATGGACTTATGGGTACTTCATATGATAGCCGTCCCTGAACCTGATTCATCCTCTGTATTGGCAACGATTCCGATTCTTCATGTTATAATTGAATTGGCCGTACCTATTAACATTATTTTGTACATTTGTCATTTTCAGTCTCCGCATCTGTATTCGTTTCTGAACCCATTCTGACTTAGTGCAACCTAGAGACTAACTTTGCAGTGTTTCAATAAATCTATAATCCAACTACTATTTTTTAAAAGATATACATCAATTAATCTTCCAGCTTCCACTACAAAAAAAATGTTGATTAGTTACGCAATTTTTTGTCACTAAATGGGCATAATCCGTCTCTATACATTGGTTAGAGATGGATTTCATGAGAAATTTTTTGATATCTATATAGGACTGCCTCAAATTTTTTGAGACAAATTAAATAATTTTATGTCAAAATTAAGCATTAAATTTCATTAAAAAGAAAAAATTTCTTATAAAATTCAAATTTGAGATGGAATATATTACTATATCACTCTAAAAATTTAGTAAATTCTCACAGGACTAGCTATAATCCAACTACTTACCACTCCACAAAAAAGAAATGTATAAAGAAAAACAGAGCCGACTTATAGGAGTCATTTTTTTTTTTTTTGTACAATAGGGTCTACCATTTCTACTAATAACTTCAGATATGTTTTTCCCCTTTATTTTATACAGTAAAACTCCCAAAGTTTGTTGACAAACGGGGTGTCCACCACTGAAAAACCATAAAATGATAATTTCCTCTAATAGCTTTATAAGGAGATGACTTGAAGTTTGAACAATTAAGTTAATTAAAAGGCCAATACAAATTTTCACTAAGTGAACCAACAAATAGTAGTCAATTACCAAACACAATTTCCACCGAGCGAACCAGCCAACAATCGATTACTAAACTCCTCGAGACCTGAAAATTCTAGTCTAGTCTTATGACTACTAAATACCGTAATGAATGGTTAGAATTGCACGGTTTTTTTTATTTATTTTTAATTGCTAAATCTAATTAAAAATATTTTTTTTTAAATACTTTGATTAGATTTTTTTATTTTAGGAAAATAATTTCTCATTTTTTCTAAAATCAGTTTTTATTCTAAAAAATCAGAATTTTTTTCCTAAAATAAGAAATCTAATTAAAGTATTTAAAAAAGGATTTTAAATTAGAATTAAAAAAAAAAAATCAAAAATCGTGCAATCTTAACAATCCAATACGGTAATCAGTAGTCATAAGACTATTAGTGTCATGACTTGTTAGTTCTCCCTGCATAAAACATATATAATTAAATTTTATTAGCTTAGCATCACTCAATAGCCTGTAATAATGTATACAAATGACAATGAAAGTGAAAGTGATGATAATTAACATAAACAGAAGATGCAATAATGTACAGGTAAGGATATACACAGGTGAAGCAGTGACATCTGAACTGGAAAAATCGAAACTCGAATACCTTCAAGCTTCAGTATCTGTAGACAACTCAAAGAAGATATGGCTACCAGAGTTACTCATCCAAAACATGCATGATTTTTCAAAAGATTTGGACTCTTTACTTGAGTGGGTTTGTCACCAGCTGCCTACTTCTGGTTCACTCAGGAAGTCTATTGTGGATTGTTTCAGGGGTAACTCCAACAGTGGAAGGCTTTCTAATCCTGTCATTAACATTGAGAAATTGCCTTATGATTTCGAGTTTCAGTATTTGTTACAAGTTTAATCATATTTTACATTACCAATTACTATATATAATGCTATTATATTATTGGAATTGAGGTGTTAAGGAGGTTTCATTCTTCTTTGCTTTGCAATTTTCTTTTTTGGGTGGGGTTTCGACTAAACTAAACATATTGTATCGGCATGTAAATACATTAGTTTTACCGTTAATATGTATATATGTACTTATATACAAGAAAAACAATAAAAGTTGATAATGTGAAAATAATTGATCAGACCTGTCTAACCAGACCCATTTGACTATATATATATTTTTTATACGCAGAGGTACTCACTTTACCTCATAAAGGTTGATACAAATTCTTTTTAGTTTGTGCCAAAATAGTATAAACGTTTCAAATAAAAAAGAATACTCCACCATTATTATATTATTCTTCATTTGTTTCTGTTCCGCCCTTGTTTAGCTTGATCGACGGAGCAACCTCTTCAAGGTGGTTCTCGTGGTGGTTCTCGTGGTGGTTCCTGCACACAGGGAACACGGTGAGCTAACCCCGGGGTTGTTTCCGGGGAAAGACCCTCCGATGCTTAAGTCAGCAAGGAGATTCAATCCAAGGAGAGAAGTGTATGAGAATTAGAACGTACCTTAATGAGGTGCACCCATCTTCTATTTATAGAGGTGGGTTTTGGTAGATGGCGGTACCCAGAGGTACATGTCTCATACTGGGGTTGGCAGATGCCAACCCTGGAATCTTAGTTAGTTATAATTCTGAGTGGGGGCCTGTTTGGCCGCCACGTGTACGATTCTCTTCGAATCAGTTAGTTAGTTTGTTAGGACGTGGGCCCAGGTGCTCAAGTGGTGCCTTGAGTGATGCCACTTGTAAGTTGGGACCAGACCTCCGCCGTCTCTGGAGAAGTTGCTATTCTCTATACCCCAGCGGAAGTTTTAATTCCTCTTGGTCCTTGGATGCCGTCCTGGAATATGACAGCATCCCATTACTCCGGCAGCTTAGGAGTGCTTCGAATGGGTATGGTCATGCTGGTGTACCGGTATACCCCCATATAACTGCCCCCCTCCCCAAAAGTACCGGGAAGTCTTGAGTTGGCGGTGCTTTTAAGAAGCTGAAGCTCCATTAGACGTCGGAGTGACGTTTTTATTTACACACACGGATGTTTGACGACAAGTGTCAACTGAATATGAAGGGTTTCGTACTGTTGTACTGTGGGGCCTATTATTTTGGTTATAAATAGTCGGGGCGCCTTTTTCAGAGAGTTTTTCTTGTTCAAAATTCACAGTCTTTCTCTCTAAAATCTTCTCTTCGAAAAACCGTTCATCTACTCTCAATCTTTGAAGATAATTGCAGCAATTCAACACCTTTTAAAGTGAAATTCGCAGTTTCGAACAAGAAAAAATCATCCTCAGCAATTTTTATCAACAATTCAAGGTAATTCTACCCTTTTTGTCTTTTTAGTTCGTTTGAACTTCGTACTTGCTGGGTTTCATTTTCTCTGTACTCTTTTGTTGTGCAATTTCCTCTTTTTGTGTAAATTGTGCTTGCAATTGTTGTTTTCGTTACTTGCTTTATATTTTATTGCGTTTTTGAGTGCATTCTTGGGTGATTTTCAAGCGAAAAACTCCATTTTCGTACTCAAAACTCAAATGAATTTGAAACGTTGTTGTGAATGTCATGATGACGCGACGTTTCAGCTTTATGTCGTATCAAGTCCTGCAACTTTGGCCACCTGGAAAGGCTATAGTACTTTGATTGTGGTCCTCCAGGCTTGCACAATGTTTATGCAAAATCCCTACTCAGGTATGGGACTAAGCTGGTACGAATCACAACTAGATTGTACGAGGTTAGATATGTATGTCGAGTGCTTTGAATTATGCAATATCAAGTGGAAAACAAAGTGCAAATCAAAACAATGGGGGGCAGGGGTAACACGAGAGAATGGTGACGCGGAAACCTCAGCTCGAAGCTGAGGGAAAACTGCGGGTAGCTTTGAGTATACCAATCTACTATGTGAATGATTTTTTATTACAATTAGTACGAGTATAAGCTGTAGGTTTCAATGTAAATGGTGAAAAATGAGCAAATTAATGGTAATGAATAATCTACCTCAAACATACGACTTTTTCCCCTATTTAACTACCAAAACCCTAGACTAACCGTTCCCCTAAGGTAGGAACAAACCCCTACATCCTTGGGAGCCGTGCAACAACGCAAGGACTTTCTCTTGCCATGTCAGCACACATCTGGCTATTCCTAGGCATGTTGTTAGTGGAATTTGTCACCCAATTTGAATGATACTTGATGCCTTCTTCTGGACGCTTCTTGCATGAACCTGCACTTCTGCTCCTCAGCTTTACTTGCTTCTCGATTGTCAACCTGTACTCGGGTTATATATAATATTGACCATAACAATTTGCCCCCAACTCGTTGGTTGGGAATTCCGTATGACGCAACCTGCGAGTTTTATCTAGGAACAGGGCGATTTAAGCCGAAAATATATACAATTTTATTGGCCAAAAATCACGAAGTAGTTAACAATAGTTTAAATTCAAAGTAACCCCAAATTGATTCAACCATAACTCAAAGTAACTCAAATTAATTCAAAATTAAACTTCCCTCTTCCCATGAGTGGGAAGCGTGTCACACGATTGATGGGTGACGACTTTTGCATGCAAAACAATAAAGTCCCCCCCAACCGTCATTATTAAGGCACTTTACTCAACCGTTGCTCCACTTATTTCAAACTCACTCTTACACTTTCAACTTCTCTCTTCAACATCTCTCCTCAACGTCTCTCTTACAATTATCTCTGCTAGGTGATTTTCGTTCCCCTCTCTCAGGCAATTCTTAGTTCCGTCTCCACAGGTAATCTTCTTGGTCTACTTTCTTGCTTTCTTTCATTCTTTCTTTCCTCTTCCAATTAGTAATTTGGTTTTTCGTTTTCTTTTGGCGTTTATTCTTGGGAATTCCGGTCTTGGTTTGGAAAATTTGGGACGGATTTCTATAGTTTTCAAGCTTTAACAACCAATTAAACCTAATTTTTAACAATGGTTAAGGCTAAAGATCACTATGTTAGTGTGGTTCAAGAGAGTGAATTAGAGGAACATAGAGAAATGGCTAATTTACCCCAGAAGAAGTTTTACTCACCCCTCAACCTGACCAAAAACCAAAACTGGTAGACCTTGACACTTGTGTTTTTTATACTTACTCCTTCGACTTAGGCCACAAATTTCCCTTTTCCCCACTAGTCCAAGCCGTTCTCTCAACTGGGATGTAAACCCAGGACAATTAGGGTCGCAAGTATGGAGAATTCTTTCCTTAATCAAATATCTAACAGCTAAGTAGGACGTTGCTTTTACCTATGAGGATTTAATGTCAATATATGGGGTAAAAAGGGCTCCGGATTTCACCTACTCGCTCAAGAAGCGAGTGGGGTGTGATTACTTGGTCGTGAACAAAGACGTAAATGATAGGAAGTGCAAAGAGACTTACATCTTTGTAACCAAGCCGAGTTTAGGCAAAGTAGGGGATTGGCTTCGCGGAGGGTGGAATTACGGAGGTACAACTAACATATTTTATTTCCCTAATCTTTATTCAAGTGTAATAACCCAAATATCTTCTTACCTATCTTTGCATGTTGTAGCTCTAGACATTTTGGTCCCGGAGTTCGAGGCCCCATTAGAGCGTGTTACTTTTTTTTTTTTTGTAGGTCTATGTTCTATTCTTTGAAGAAATATCTTGTCTTGTCACTAATGAACTGAGATCCGTTGTCGCATATAACCTCGGATGGAATTCCAAACCTGCAGATAATGTTATTCCATAAAAATGATATGACTTCCTTATCTCTTACCTAAGAATAGGCTGCAACTTCTATCCATTTCGAGAAGTAATCGGTTACTACGAGCATATATGTTTTTTGACCTGGTGGTTCTGGTAGCTTCCCGACTATCTCCATTCCCTAACTCATGAAAGGCCATGGCGTGAGGATTGGATTTAGCTGTTGGGTGGGTTGGTGTGATAAACCTACATGCTTTTGACATTTATCACACTTAGATGCATACATGTGGGCATCTTCCTTGATAGTTGGCCAATAGTACCCATATGTGAGGATCTTGTTGGCTAAAGACCTTCCTGCTATATGTGACTCGCATTGGCCGTCATGGAATTCTGAAAGGATAATTGGTCACTCGGCTTCTGACAAGCATCGCTGCATGATTCCCTTGGACGGTCTCTTGAATAAGACACCTTCCCGTACTTCGTAGCTTGCTGCTTTCATTTTTATCTTTCTTTATTCCATCTTGTCTTGTGGGAGTGTTTGGTTTTGCGAATAATCAAGGATTGGTTGGAACCAGGGCGCGTCTTGCGAAGTGAAATTTAGGGGGTGGGCATCTGGTTCTGCTTTGGCTAATGCCGGGCTTGTTAGGTGTATCAAAGGGATGTTATCAAAGTTGCAATTTTTAAGTGCCGACCCTATGTTGGCAAGTGCACCTGCTTGCGTGTTCTGGTCTCTGGGTACTTGTGTAATAGTGAATGGTTGGAATTTCTCTGCTTTCTGCTTGGCTATTGCTAGGTCAACAATCATCTTGGAGTCTTTGGTTGCAAATTCTCTCCGGATTTGGCTCACTATCAATAAGCTATCACTGTAAACATTCAACACTGTAGCTCCCACATCCTTTGCTAATGTCATTCCTGCAACCAAAGCTTCATACTCTGCTTCGTTGTTAGTAGCAGCAAAGTCGCAGGTTATTGATTGTACTATCATCTCTCCTTGTGGCAATTTTAGTAAAACCCCTAGCCCTGCTCCTATGAAATTGGACGAACCGTCCACATATAAAATCCAGATTTGGGAACCGGACAATTGGTTCAACTGTAACATTTCGATATTTGCTTTAGACTCCAGGGTTGGACTAAAATCTACCACAAAATCTGCTAGTGCTTGTGATTTTATGGCTGATCTTGGTTGGTACCTGATGTCTAAACTGCTTAGTGCGATGACCCATTTATCCATTCTTCCAGAAAGTGCGGGTTTTTTCAAAACTGCTTTTATTGGGTAATTGGTCATTACTACTACTATGTGAGACTCGAAATAGTTCCTTAACTTCTTAGATGCTGTAACCACGGCTAGTACTAATTTTTCCAGTGACGAGTGCCTGGTTTCAACATCCAGAAGAGTTTTGCTTATGTAATAGACAAGGAGTTGCTGGTTCTCAGCTTCTCTGGCTAATACAGCACTTACTGCTTGCTCACTAACTGCTAGGTATAGCTGCAATGTTTCATCCGGGTTCGGTTTAGATAGCAGAGGAGGTGTTGCCAGGTAATGTTTTAGTTCCTGGAGTGCTTTTTTGTGTTCCTCTGTCCATTCAAACCCTTTATTTTTTCGTAAAACATTATAAAACAAGTGGCATTTATCTGAAGACTTGGATATAAATCTATTTAATGCAGCTACCCTACCAGTTAGTTTTTGCACCTCCTTTAGGTTAGTAGGTGATTGAATATTTACTATAGCTCTTACCTGGTCGGGGCAAGTTTCGATGCCCCGCTGCGTAACTATGTTATGTACCCGAGGAATTTTCCCGCTGTAACTCCAAAAGAGCACTTGGTTGGATTTAGCTTCATATTATTTTTCCTTAGTATCTCGAAGGTTTCGGTTAAATGCTAGATGTGATCCTCGGCTTTCTTGGACTTTACTAGCATGTCGTCAATGTAGACTTCCATCGTGTCCCCAAGTTGGTTTTGGAACATCTTGTTCACTAACCTCTGGTAAGTTGCAACTGCATTTTTTAAACCAAATGACATTACTTTATAACAATATATACGTTTATCTGTGACAAAGGATGTTTTCTCCTGGTCTTCGGCATGCATCAGTATCTGGTTGTAACCCGAGTATGCGGTAAGGAAAGTCAGCATCTCATGTCCGGCTCTTGCGTCTACCATTGAGTCGATATGAGGTAAAGGGAATGGGTCTTTTGGGCATGCTTTATTTAGATCAGTGAAATCGATACAGACTCTCCACTTGCCATTCTTCTTTCCCACAACGACTACGTTAGCCAACCATTTCGGGTATTTCACTTCTCTAATCTTTCCTGCTTCCAAGAGCTTCGCGACTTCCTCATTTATAATCTTGTTCCTTTCTGGAGCGAACTTTCTCCTTTTCGACTTGATAGACTTTACACTCGGGTCTACATTCAGCTTATGTGTGATAACTTCGGGCTCGATTCCGATCATGTCTTCATGTGACCAGGCGAAGCAATCATGGTTCTGCTTCAGAAAATTGATTAAAACTTCTTTTTAGGGTATCTCTAGGGTTGCTCCAACTAAAACTTTGCACTTCGGTTGTAATGGATCCAGCTCTACTTTGTCTAGTAGAATTTCTTTTAGTGTGATTGGGGCTAGATCTTGCTGTAATTGCTATGCGATTGCTTCTTCGGTTTCAGAATGCTATTGTAACATTCCGTAGCTGTGTTTCTTTATCCCTTGATTGCTTGGACTCTCCAAGGTGTCGGGAACTTCACTACTTGATGGAAGGTTGACGGTACTGCTTTCATCTTGTGTATCCTGGGCGTGCCAAGTATGATTTTGTAAGCCAAAGGGCAATCAACCACATTGAATGTGTTGCATATGTTTACTTGTAACGACCCGACTTTTTGACTCGTCGATTTACGAAGGAAATCGACAACGGATCATTACTTAAGCATATAATTAAACACTAGGTAAATATAAATAAAAATAGATCATCTTTTATTAACCCAAATATCTGAAAATATACTCCAAAAGTCAAATAAGGCGTATAAAACCTAATGTATTACATGAACTAAGAGAATGTCTTCCCGACAGACTGGGATTATAATTAAATAAACTATAATATTGTCTTATAAATTCTAGAATAACTAGGATAAAACTAAACTTCTGCACACTGAAGCCCATCCATCGGAAGCCCGTTCTATGCTGCTGCATCGTCACCTGAAACTGAGGGGGGGGTCCACCGTCAGTGGCGAGTAACTAGGCTGTCCCGCTTAATTGAGGGACCGCTAAACACATAATATCATAGAATATTCACATGAAAACACACATAAAACATGGTACAGTGTATACAAAAATTATACGAGATACGTATAAAAATACGTACAAAAATACGTATACAAATACGTATAAAAATACCTGCAGAGATACAGTTAGAAATACGTACAAAATACGTATAAAGGTACGTATGCCATACGTATAATTATACCTGCAAAATACGGTTAGGAATACGTACAAATACGTATACAATACAGATACACATATACATACATCATACGTATATCAAATCATACACAGCGGAAGACTTATACAATTAATCCCTAACTTATAATATAACGTTTCCATAAATCTGCAATCATATCATATCTTAACATTTCATTTCATCCATACCATATCTTATAAATTCATATCATGACATTATCATCTTTCATTGGACCGGTCACTATAACTCGTTGTGGATCTCGTGTTTCACCACAACTTTCCTAGAACATGCCGGGGTGAGCTCGTGTACTCAACCCGTAGCGGATCTCGTGTTTCACCACTAAGCCTAAGCTATGGCCATAACCCCTAAATAGCAGCTCGTGTACTACTACTTAGACGACTACATATCCTAAGACCCAGAACTACTCGGGGGAACTCGTGTGTTCGTCCCATTGAGCAGTGGCTTCGACTTAACCCAGTCTGACTACTCGAGTCATCAGGTGGGCGTCCTTATCTTATCTTATATCTTTCAAATCTTATATCTTATCTTATATCGGGAAATACTAGGTGACCGTATTCGGAAATGAATCGTTCGAAGTCCCAGGAAAGAGAGGTGCGGCACGTATATTGGCCACCTTAAATACCAAGTCTTTCCTAGCCAGAGATCGAAACGATTCGTAATCCTCCTACTCTGTTTCCTTTCTTTCCCTATTAATATCTTATCGTACCTTTTATATCTTATCCCTACTGATTCCTAATATTAATAATAATACTAATAATAACCGTAATATTAATAATATTAATAGTAATATCCGAATACTAATACTAATAATAATAACATTATTATCTACCCTTCTTATTACAACTTATCCCTGATAATTCCTTTAATTGTAACTGTTATAATTGATTATTCCTAAAAATAATAAGTCAAAATTTAACTAAATTTGACTAAATAAACTGTGTCACTCGACAGTTTCGGATTTTGCAACAATAATTAATTAAATTCGTAAATTACTTTAATTAATTATTTAACCACTAAAATTACTTAGAATATGATAAAAATTCTATTTCTCTTAATCTTGTCCACTCGACATTTTCCACTCAAGAACACAAATTTTGTCAATTAATTTAAATACTTTCAATCAACAAGATTAAATAAATTAACTAAACAATAATAGTAAAAATCATATTTTTAACATAAAATCATCAAGATTGAATACAAAACAAGATCAAAGTTCATCTTTCTATTCCTATTTCACTCGACATATTCAAAGCATAAACAAGAACAAGGTTTATTTCAAGGATTCAAATTAACATGATGTAATTAAAGATTAACATAAAGATTAAATTAAAGATTAGCAATAATAAATCAAGAATCATCAAGATACATCATAAAAATCATATTTTTAGTTCCCTTTTAATACTAGGTTACTCGAAAAATTCAAGAAATTAATAATAACATATTTTAATAATTCAATTACCCTATTTTACACAATCTGATTTTTAAAGAATTAAATTAAGAACGACCATCTAAAGGTCTCTAATAATCTGGAAATTTTTATGGGAGCTAAATATAGGTTCAAGGTTTAACGTGCATAAATTTCGTTAAAAAATAACACCATTTACTAATTTTAAGTGATTTTATAATTAACAGATCAGATTAGAAAGAATTCAGTTTCAGATTTTTCTGTCATAGCAAACGATCTTCAAAAATTAAGAAAAATTTACAAAATCTTTAAAACAGTATTACTGACTTCCACCTAAAATTTCGTAGCAATTAGATTTGATTAAGTATATTAATAAATTCGTAAACCGATTCTGGACAGTTTTACCGGTTTGAAAGATTAAATTATTTCAAGCAAGAGATGGACGAATTTCACCATGAAATAAATCTTGATTAAAGATCAAACAATAAAGAAGCTCCTAAAATTATTCTAAGCCACTCGACATCTTAGAGCAACAAGAACAAAAATATTCATGCAATTATTCATACAAAATACATAAATAAATAAATTAATTTATGCATAGAATACCTTAAAATAATAAAGATTCATACTAAAATCAAGAAATATCATATTCATAAAATTCATAAGGTTCGAAATAATCTAAACCTAATCATGATACTAATTCCTTTACAATTTTCATGCTTTCAATCCTAATTTACTATGTGTAAAACTTGTACCAAAATTAAACAAGATAGCGTAGTTACCTCGATACGCTAAAATTTCCAAGGAAAAATCTCTCATTTGGCTTATGGAGGCTCACGGTTTTGAGGAAGGAAGAGAGGGAGAAAATATTTTTTTTGGAGTGAGGTAAAATGATGGATCATAAAATGATTTAACTAGTATATAATAAATAAATAAAAAAAATTAAAAAAAAAAAAAACAACCTAACAACTAATCTAGGGGGAAACCGTGGAGAGTAGAGAGGAAGTAGGGAAAAAGAGAAAAAAATGGGGTAGACTTGGTTAGGATGGTTGACTTAGGTTTAGAATCTAAACTAATTGATTTAATTAATTTAATTTGCTAATCAATTAAATCCAAAAATAAAACTTGGCCCAAAAGAAAAGGGGGAGGCCGGCCATGCTTAAAAGATCAAGGAAAAATTGGGTCACTGGCCCAATTCTGAGATAAGGAATAAAATTAAGCAGTCCAAATAAACGGGCCATTTGGACTTAGAATAATAAAATAATTAGGAGAAAAGAAAAAAAGAATATAGGGGTCGTGCAACACCGATTCTAAGGAAATAATTGGGCTCGGGTTTTGGCGAGATAAAATGAAAAGGTTAAGGCTAGGCTCAAAATAAATAGATTGCTACACAAAATCATAATTAATTAAATAATAATCAATTAAATAGCTAATTAATTATATATTTAATTAATAAATAAAAAATTTTAAAATATCCCAAATTTTCGGGGTATTACATTACTCCTCCTGCCCAAGTATGTAAGGTCACTTCGCCAACTTCCTGCTTGATTTCTCCGCTGAATCCGACTTGTGTCTTGGTATTCTTTACCAAATCTGCTTCTCCTAATCCCATGGCCTCTAGTGCATCCAAGAAAATGATGTTTGTTGTGCTTCCCCCGTCTACCAGGACTTGTTTGGTGAGAAAGTTGTTGACGTGCAGTGAAATTATAAAGAAGTTGTGGTGGTCGGGTGTTTCCAGGTTTTCTGCTTCGAAGCTGACTAGCATCTCTAGCAGTTTCTTCTCTTCTTCATGTAATGGCCTTCTGGCTATGCTCGAGACTGACCCTGTTTCCCTTGCTACTCTTTTGGTTGTAGAATATGTTAGTCCACATAAATCAGAACCTCCTACAATGTAATTGATTACCTTCCCTGATTGTGGGGGTGGTGGTGGTCCCTCTGACTGGTTGATCACCGCCTCTTTACTATCCAGGTGCCCTTTCTTGTGCAGCCAGGCTACTTCTTTCTTCAATCGGATGCATTCTTTGGTAACGTGCCCATGGTCTTGATGGTAGCTGCACCACTTTGACTTGTCTTTTTCTACGTCTGGTCTGTTACTCTTCTTGGGCCATCTCACCTTTTCCCCAACCCTTCTTAGTGCTTCTACTAGGCCTTCTGCATCCGTGTTGAATTGGTACGAGGACAAACTGGGGTAATCCACATGTTTCATTGTTGCGCTCGGGTTACCTGTAGCGGTCAAAACAGAGTATTCAGATGCTGATTGATCCGGGGTAGCAGATTTTACCTGATCGTGTTCCCTCTTGGGGTAAGGTTGATGACTCCAAGCTCTGCTTTGCTGCTTTCCGGGTTCTGGTTCGCCTACTCGGGGTGTTTCATCCTCTTCAAAGCGGATCTCGGCCATAGCTCTTCGCCTTACATCTTCGAAGTTGATAGTAGGATATCTGGTTAGGTCCTGGTACAGTTTGGAAGCAGGGGGAAGTCCTCTTCTGAAGGCTTCTGCACAAGTTTGTGTGTCAACATCTGGTATTCTAATCATTTCCTTGTTGAAACGATCTAGGTAATGTAATGACCCAGATTTTTATCGGTATTTTTGCCGGTATTTATGTGTATTTATGTTTGTTATGTGCTAGTTCAAATTAATTTTTGAACTATTTATTTTAATTTTATATGAATAATTTCGATTTAATCGAAATGTTTATTTCTTAGTTTTTATTATTTATGTTAATTATTATTTAATTAATTAGAATTTTATTTATTTAATTTTTCTAATTAATTATTTAATATTTTGGGTGAAATCGATTTGGGCATGATTAATTATGCGGTTTTCGCAAATTAGCCCAATTGATCACGAGAGCCCAATTTAGGCCCAAGTAACCCCCATGGCCGGTTTTTAGCAAGCTTGGCAAGGCTTGCCACTTGCTTTGTTTTCACACTCAACCAACTTCTATAAATAGAAGGGGTTAGTGAGCCTTATGATCATTTTTGCCTTTAGCACTCTTGCCATCAAAATTCAAAGCACCAAAAACTCCCTCCCTTGCCCAATTCCACACGCCATTTTGATCAATTGATACCCATCAATTGTTCATCATTTTTCCTAGCCCAAAACTTAAAGATTCAAAGTTCATTGATCTTTAGGTGTTCAAACACAAGCCTAAACACATTAATTTCAATCAAGATTTCCTTGTTCGGGTTTGGTTTTGGATTTGTGTTCGTGTGCATTGCTCGTGTGGTGGTCGTGCTAGGGTGGCCGTGTGTGCAGTGGCTGGGCAGCCGTGTGACGTGTGCCGTGGTGGTGATCCAGCAGTGCAGGCCGTGGTGAAGGCAGCAAGGACCGCGGGTTCGTGGTGGTGCCGTGGTGGTGCCGTGTGCATACCGTATTTGGGCCGTGTTGTGTGATCGAGTGGGTCGAGTTTTCGGGTTGCTTTTGTGTGTTGAATTTGTGTGAAATCTTTAAAAAGGTAACATACTAACTCAACTTAATTGGTATACCTTGTTTATAGTATAGATTAAATGCATGTTTAGGATGTTTGTTGATGGTTTTTCATGATTTTATGTATGATTATACAATCTGATTTTCATATGTTTATATGATGTTTTAGTGATGATTTTTCATGATATTATGATTGATTATATGTTGTTTTGTGTTCATGATTAATGTGTTAAAGTTTGATGAGTTTTGGATAAGTTAAAGTTAAATTTTCGAATGGATAATGATGATGTTATGCGAATGGTGTATGGTTGGATGAGTTCTTGATTGAAGATCTTGAATCTTGATTGATTTCTTGGTTGAAGATCTTGAATCTTGAATGAGTTCTTTATGAGTTCTTGATGAGTCTTTATGAGTTCTTGGTTGAATCTTGTAAGTTAAAGAAAACGGTTTAAAGAATAAAGAAAGTTAAAGAAAGTGTTTAATTTGGTTAAAGAATGATTAAAGATTAATGATTGGTTAGACTCAAGAATAAGGCTAGAGGCAGTTCTTGAGAATAACTTCGATGTTTTAGCTAGTTAATTTCAAGAATCGAGGCTTTAGGCAGTTCTTGAACTTAATATAGTTATGTTGGATAATAATGATGATTAATTGATTAAAATGAGTAAATGAATTAATTAATTAATTAGCTTGATTTCATTTTTAGACGCCCTTAACTTAGAGTAAGATTCTTTGTTTTTTGGGTTAAGACGTTGCCCCTAATCCATCCGCGGTATTGGGTTAGTTGGAGTCATACTATGTGATCTTTGTGAATTCCAGTAAGATTGGTTTCACGGGACATGGATTTCCAGTAAGATTAGTTTCATGGGGTTTGGGAGTAAGATTCTCAAATCCGAACATAGTAGAAAGTTCGAGCGCGTAAGATGCGTTCGTACGAGCACAGTCCGGTCTAGAATATGAATGATTGCGCCAAAGATAGTTGATTAGGTTGGTTTGAGTCGAGTTCACGTTTTGGGTTGTTCTCGTAATTTGCTTAATGATGTTGATCGTTTGATTTATGCTATGTACATGTGCGTTCCCATTAGGGTGAGTCAGTTATGTTACTCGCCACTGATGGTGGACCGTTGTTGTATTTTTCAGGTACTTCAGATGATGATGCTCTTGCCTAGTTTTGGGTTGGGCGAGCGACGTTGTTTCTTGTGTTGTCTGTTGTATTTACTGTTTTCTTAGCATTAGTTAGCGACAGTATTTGTTTAGATGTTATTTCATTACTTTTGGACTTTTATATGTTGTTTAAAGACTCTGACATGTAGTTGGAGTTAACTCGTATTATAGTATTTCTAGTTTGACTTTTGGATTAGTTTATGTACAAACTTGTGGGTATTTGTACTTTTGGTGGTTTAATAACAATATTTGAGGAATTAGTTTTATTTCTTAAGCATTTGAGTTGTAGTTTCTAACTACTCGACTCGTCGGTTTCTTCCGCGCCGATTTAAGCGAGTCGGGTCGTTACAGGTAATCTCGGGTTGGTTCTCCTTCGCGCTGAGCTATCCAGTATAGGTCACTAGAGTGTTTCTTGAGTGCTCTGCTACTGGAGAAATGATTGCAGAATTTGGTGGCTAAGGTGGGGAAGTCCGGGATGGATCCTGCCTTCAGATTTATCAGGCATTGCAGGGCGGGTCCATCCAGAGTGCCCCGAAGGTCTTGTAGAGGGTTGCATCTAGTTTGTTGGCTGATATTAGGAGGTACATCATTTTTTGGCGGTAATGGTTTACATGGTTTTGTGGATCTGTGGTTCCATCGTATAGGTTGTTCCAGGATGGGATATTGATCTTTTTTGGTGGCATGTTCTGGACTATCTCGGCAGTGAAGGGGCTATGCGAGTAGTTGACCGGCCTCTAGGGTGTCGCGGCCCTAGACGTCTATCAAATATACAATTATAAACCTAAACAACTAACACGTAGTATTAGTGGAGTTAGGGTCGAACCACGAGGAATTAATGCGGAATTAGTCGTGAATTTAGAATGATCCAAGGATCTTAATTGTTGATTGAAGGTTCGAATTAGACCTAAACTACAAGAATTAAAACTAATCGAAAAGAAACGAAACAATGCAAATGGAAATATCAAGATTTAAAAACTCTAAAGATTGGAATTCCTAACGTTACTTCAATCGGAGGAATTATAGTCATTGAATTAATTCATGTTCGATTATCTTAATTATAATGTGAACATTCAAAAGCACTTAACGGACTCAATCCCAACACCCTCTCTCGATTAGGTGATAGGAAATTCTAGGATCGGCTAAGATAACCTCTCTCGAATAGTCAAATTAGCAAAACCCAAAACCGAGTTCATCAAATACTTTCATCAATTCACAATCCTAATTACTACCTCTAGCAATCAAGAAATTACAACCAAGATTATTCAAACACCAACAATCCAATGATTAACCCCCAAAATCTATAACATCAAGTCATCCAATCCTTCGAAAAGGAACTACTCACTAATGCAATCCATTAAAGCTAAAATCATGAAATTCAAATTAAACTATTCTATGAATTCAAAACTAATTCTAATGAAACTAAAATGATAACAAGAAATTAAGAAACTCAACAAAATTAACAATAAAAACTAAAACAAAACCAGATTTGAACTTTAACTGAAACTAATGGAATCTTGGTTTACAAGGATTGGAAACAAGAACTAAGAACAATGTTAAAACTTGGAATTGAATTCAAATCTTGAGAGAGAGAAATCTACTACTTGAGAGTGTGTTTAATGCTAGCTAAAAACTATTCTAAAATCAGAAAAACTTTTTTTAATACAATGCCTAAGCCCCTTATTTATACTAAAAATTACAAAGCACATGGCTAATTAAACAAAATCACGAGTTGCACCGTGCACGATCGTACAATAATAGGCTGTACGATCGTGGCGAAACAAAGTGAAATCTGCACGATCGTGCAGATCAGAAAGGGACCTTCTGATCTCTGCACGAGGGGGCTGCACGATCGTTCAGCTATAACTTGCACGATCGTGGCCTGGGTGTTAGTTCAATGTATACTCAAGAAGGGGGGGGGGGGGTTGAATTGAGTATGTGTGTTTTTTCAATCGTTTTCAAGTTTTGTTTGTGCTTTTGTGAGAACAGCGAAAGAACAGTAAGCAAAGAGTAAGGACACAAAGATTTAACGAGGTTCGGCTTCTCAACAAGCTTACGTCCTCCACTCTCTCTCACCAATATTATTAATCAACTCAGAATAATAACAAGGTTACACACTCAATCAAGTGCTACAACTATGTAACACTTAATTCCCCAACTGTTAACTCTAACAGTTCACTCAGTGTTCACAGAACACTCCCCAACCACTTCCCTCTAAGTGGTTCAGATATTACAAACTTAAATCTCCGTAAGTTTTTCTCTTAAAGATGGATATGGAGATAGTTTTGGACTAAGGATAGACTCTCAGAAAGTATTACTTGGTTTTCTTTGGAGAGCAAAAGTCTTCTAGGGTTTTTTGCAAAGAATGTTTATATAGGCAAGAAAACCGTTCCCTAGAAGTGTGCTGGAAGCTCCCCTAAATTGTGCAAAAGGATCAGCTGACACAAGTGTACAGTTACCTGTTCCAGACCTTTGTGTCTTACCACTGGTTAATACCCAAAAGTTCAACAAGTACATTGCATTTAATGAGCTGATTTTGCAAATCAATTTAGCAGATTTCCAAAGTACAAGTGATCCAAATTTTTCAAATAAATTTTCAAAAATGATTTTGAACTCGAAAATTTGTACGGATCACGTGCGTAATACTGAGGTCTGTTCCCACAGTGGTCTCAGTACTACTAAGTTTACGTCTGGTAAAGTGAACTGTTCCAAGCTTGTTCTGTGCCTGTTCTTAGCTTGTTCTTGGGCTGTTCTCTTTACTAGATGTAAACTTAAGGTCTTTTTGCTCTTTACTCAAAAACAATAAGAATATTTTCCTAAGCCTATTTTACATGAAGATCCTAGAAATATAAAAATAAAAAGGCTCCAAGCTCTTGGCTTCTGATCTTCAAGTATTTCAAGGCCTTCATGATTGCCTTGATGAGTCCTCACTTGATTCAACCTGTTCATATACAATTATACATAGATATCAAGTATAGAGGACTGGTTTGTCATCATTCAAATCAAACATGGTTCAACAATTTCCCCCTATTTGATGATGACAAACCATGAAGTTCCCCCTGAGAACACTAACCAATTATTTCAAAATAAAATGACTGTTCAGAGGAACTGGTCTTGCACTGTGCCTGTAGTCAGATTCATAATCTCAGAGAATAAAAAATATACAGCAGACTAAAGCACAATTAGACTGATTACAGTGGTCAGTCACTCATCACATTACTCAATTTATTATTGAGTTTCAGCATTAGACCTGTAACCTGCAAGACTTATCAATTATCAAATGTAGCAAGAGAAATTTCAATTTCACTTAGAAGAATTTCTTCCAGTTGGGATGGATAGGGGCACTTGATCTGAATTCAAGATACTCCTAGGCAAAAAGCTGGGCCATCTCTTAACAAGGTCTGAACCTTGCTCAAGTTGCTACACTTGATACTAGGAACTTCACCTGTCCTATTCCCCCTTTTGGCATCATCAAATGACAAAAACAATCACAGCATAAAAATTAGGAGAAGGCAACAAGTAAAGTCATAAGCATAATATACACACAGCATTCTAGAGATGCTGTCCCAAATGTGAGTACCTGCAACTCACAATCCCAAACTGTTCAAGTGCACACAGAAGTTAATAAAATATACAGACCAGGACCATTCTACAGAGAAATTGTTTAGCAGAAATGGTCAAAAACTAAAGGTAGCAATTGTTCAGAGAAACCAGAGTAATTGTTTAGAGAAACTAGAGAAAAGAAAGTTTGAGATCAATGTTAGTAGGGAAGGGGGTAGGCTAAGAAGAAGTGGAGTCAGCATCATCATCAGAATCCTCAGTGGAATCCTCATCCTCTTTTTCTGCACTCTGCTCCTGCTGCTTCTTCCTGACTTGGGCTATGATGGGAACTGGTCTCTTGGTGGTCTTGGGTTTGAAGCTGGAAGAGGAGGCAAGCTTTTCTTCCTGGGAGTCCAGTCATGCTGTTATATTCTTTATAGAACCATCCAGAGAGGTGCACAGAGCATTGACACTAGCCATCATCTGTTGCAGTAATTCCCCATGTGTCTGCACCTGTTTGGATAGTGACTCAGTAGCTTCCTCAGACCTGGAACTGCTTGTCCTTCTGGCCCCTGTGACCCTGTCTTCATCCCTCATTTTGAGCATACCTCCCTCAAAGGTCATCCCCTTCTGACCTAGGATCTGGTTGGTGAGGACAGACATTTTCTTTACCTCACCACTCAGATGAACCTTTCTGCTTTGGAAAACCAAAGTAAGCCAGGCTCCATAAGGTAGAGAGTGGTTGGACCTTTCCAAAATGCTAACCATGTGAGCTAGCATCAGACCAGGGAGACTTAACTTAATCTTCTCATATAGACAGTAAATAATCACAGCATCCATCTTCCTGACATCCATTCTGCCCTGAGCCCTGGGGAGTACTATCTTAGAGGCAACTGTATGGAACAGCCTCATTACTGGTTCCCTTAATTGGCCAATAACATAGCCAGCACCATCAGTTGGAGAACCAGTAAAGAGAGTGGTCTGTATGTGTTCTGTACTGACCTCAGGAATAGTTGGCCAGTTGTCCTTGGAATAATCACAGAATCCACCCCTTGGTACACCCAGTACCTCCCCTAGACTCTTCTTTGAAAGAGTGATGTCGACCCCCTCGACCTCACTCCAGACCTTCCCTTTCTCTAAGTTCCCCAACTTAGAGTAAAATTCTTCAACACAAGTTTCAAAAACATTTAGCCTCTTATCAAACAACCCTTCCCAGCCCTGGTACTCTATGGCCTCCTTAAACTCCTCTAAAAATGGTTGACTCATCCAAGACATAGGACATGAAAAACCAAATAAGACACCCCTACCACTTAATTCATACAGTGGTTCAGAAGTGGTCTTACCTTTTTTCTTGGCAGGATTCTTGTCAGAGGCAGAGGCAGCTTTCCTCTTCTTTTCTGCTGGCAGTTTGGTTGCAGGCTTGGGGCTCTCAGAGGCTTTGCCCTTCTTGGCAACACTTTTCACCCTTTTTCTCTTTTCATCCTTCTTCTCTTCAGAAACCACTTCAGCAGGTTCCTTCTTGATTTCTTCCTTACAGATCCTTGTCCTCAAGGGCCTGGTTCTTTTTCCTTGTTCCTTTTCACCTTGTACAACACCGGTGATCTCTACATCCATATCCTGAACATTGGTGTCATCATCCTTCTTTTCTATCTTTTCCTTTTCACCTTCCTTTTCTTCAGTGCTTGGCACTGGTTTCTGTGTGGTCTGTGGTGATGATGTGGGTGATTTTTCTGATGGTGGAGAGGGTAATAGGGTTGTTTCTTTTTGCGGTGGAGATGATGGTGGAGTTGTGAATTTTAGTGGTGACTGTGGGGGAGGAGTTTTGGCTTTTGTGGGAGATGGTGGTTTTAGTGGAGGTGAAGATTTTGTAGGCTGTGACGAGTGTTGTTTGGGTGATGGAGAGGGTGATTTCTTAGTTGGTGATGGTGTTTTCTGAGGTTGAGGTGGTGGTGATGTTTTGGGGCTTGGTGGAGGAGTAGATTTCTCATCGGGCTTGCATGTGCCTTTAGACTCAGCAATTGTTTCTGTTGGGGTTTGATCCTTGATTTTTTCTTCCTTTTCTTCTGTGTGGTGGTGTTCAGCAACCACTACATTTTCTGATTCTGTCTCAGCCTTAGAGGGTGTGAAATTTGGAGATTGGCTTAACCCACGACTTTTCTTCCTTGCAGCCTTGCTTTTCTTTCTTCCCATTTTGATTAAATTTGCAGAGTTGATGAAGGAGAGAGAGAAAGAAACCGAATTTGAATTCTTAAAGAAGATTTTGATGATGGTGCTTAGGGTTTGAGAGAAAGGATTACTTTGAAAGAGAAAGAGACAGTTAGAGGAATCAATGTGATAAAATGAATTAAAATGGAGAAAACCGGCAGTTATTCGAACAGATAAAGTAGAAGTAACTTCTACTGTTCACAACGGTCATGTGTCAGAACACTTAACTCCTCAATTTCAAAATCGAGAATTCAGCAGTAACTGATATAACCGATGTAGGGAACTGGTCTTACGATGGTCTGAAGCTGATCTGAATAAATTAAAAACTTTAATGCAACTTACAATTAGGCAACTTAGAGATACCACACATTGGAACAGCATCAGCATAAGAATTTTGAGACCACTTGCATCAATGACATTAAGAGTTAACCAGCCCTGCTTATTTACACTAATGATCATAAAGTCAAACATAGCCAAAAAGTGAAAGATAAGTCCTAAGGAACTAGGATCTAATCCTTACCATACCAAGCAATGTGCAGAGTTTGACAAACACTTCCCTGCTCAGGGGTTTAGTGAAAATATCAGCCAATTGTTCTTCAGATCTGCAAAATTCAAGATTCACATTTCCTTTTTCAACATTGTCTCTGAGAAAATGATGTCTGATTTCAATATGTTTGGTTTTAGAGTGTTGGACAGGATTTTTGAAATGTTTATAGCACTGGTGTTATCACACAATATGGGAACACTTCCGGAACAGACCCCAAAATCCTTAAGTTGTGTCTTTATCCAAAGCAATTGAGCACAGCACAAAGCAGCAGCTATGTACTCTGATTCAGCTGTGGATAAGGCCACTGAATTTTGTTTCTTAGATCCCCACGAAATGAGACAAGAACCTAAGAAGTGAGCCATTCCTGAAGTGCTCTTCCTGTCCACACTAAAACCAGCATAATCAGCATCAGTGTATCCTAAAAGATCAAAATTGCTTCCCTTTGGATACCATAAGCACATGTCCTCTGTACCACTTAGGTACCTAAAAATTCTCTTAACAGCTTTTAGATGAGACTCTTTTGGGTTGCTTTGAAATCTTGCACACAACCCAACTGAGAACACTATGTCTGGTCTACTAGCTGTTAAGTAGAGAAGTGAGCCAATCATACCTCTGTATAGCTTATCCTCAACATCCTTTCCTTTCTCATCTAGGCTCAGTTTAGAAGAGGTAGGGATAGGTGTGTCATAGGACTTGCTATCTTGCAGACCATATCTCTTGAGGAGCTCCTTGAGATACTTCTGTTGGTGGATCATGATTCCATCATCCACTTGCCTGATTTGAAGCCCTAGGAAGAAACCAAGTTCTCCCATCATGCTCATCTCAAATTCACTTTTCATTAGGTCTGCAAACTCATCACACAAAACAGAATTAGTAGCCCCAAACAAAATATCATCAACATATACTTGGACCACTAACAGATCTGTTTCCCTTTTCTTTAAGAATAGAGTTTTGTCCACTGAACCTCTCTCATAATGATTTTCAATAAGAAAGCTAGAGAGTCTCTCATACCAAGCACGAGGGGCTTGTTTGAGGCCATAAAGAGCTTTGTCTAACTTGTAGACATGATCTGGACAAACTCTATCCTCAAAGCCAGGGGGCTGTTCCACATACACATCTTCTTTCAAATAACCATTTAGAAAAGCAGTTTTAACATCCATTAGAAAGAGTTTAAAGTTCATGTGGGCAGCAAATGCAATCAAAATTCTTATTGCTTCAAGCCTGGCTACTGGAGCAAAGGTTTCATCATAGTCTATTCCCTCTTGTTGGTTAAACCCTTGAACCACTAGCCTGGCCTTGTTTCTGACTATAGTACCTGAGTCATCCATTTTGTTTCTGAAGACCCATTTGGTTCCAATAACAGACATCTCATTGGTTCTTGGTTCAAGATGCCAAACCTGATTTCTTTCAAACTGGTTCAACTCATCTTGCATGGCCAAGATCCAATCAGGATCAGTTAGAGTAATCTTATAGTCAGTTGGTTCTATGTGAGATAAGAAGGAGAAGTAAGCACAGAAGTTCTTCCAAACAGAATTTCTAGTTTGGACTCCTTTTGATAAATCACTAATGATTTGATCAGAAGGATGAGAGCTTCTTTGCTTAAACACACTCTTTCTTACAATATTTAAGTCACCTAAGTTAGAACCAATGTCTGTACTGGTTCCCCCTATTTCATTTTCATTTTGAGAGGGTGGACCAGTTTCTTCAGTGTTCTCTCCCACTTCATCTTCAGATGGATGGGCAGGAGAGTCACTAAGTTCAACAACCTGTTTAGCATTTCCCTCTGCTGCACCAGACTCATTGTTGTTTTCAAGAGGAGTTTGAGGGTCTGGTTCAGCAGTGTTCTCTGTTTCAGCTCCAGTGAAGTTTGTCATTCCAATATTAAACCCTTCATCATCATCTACCTGCACAGGCTTGTTGAACATGTTAGTTTCATCAAACAATACATGGATACTCTCTTCAACACACAAGGTTCTTTTGTTGAAAACTTTATATGCCTTGCTATGAGGAGAATACCCTATAAAAACAGCTTCATCACTCCTGGGATCGAACTTGTCCAAACTGGTCTTACCATTGTTGTGTACAAAACACTTACAACCAAATATCCTTAAGTGTTCAATGTTTAGTTTTCGACCCCTTAGAAGTTCATAAGGTGTTTTTCTTAGTATTGGTCTTAGCATAACCCTATTAAGTATGTAGCAGGATGTACTCACAGCATCAGCCCAAAATTTCTTGGACAGACCACTCTCTAGAAGCATGGTTCTAGCCATTTCTTCTAGAGTGCGATTCTTTCTTTCAACAACTCCATTTTGTTGTGGAGTTCTGGGGGCTGAGAAGTTGTGAGAAACACCATGCTCCATACAATAGGTTATGAAGCTAGCATTATCAAATTCTGACCCATGATCAGATCTGATGGATGCTAACTGATGATTGATCTTGTTCTGGACTTGTTTCACTAGTATTTCAAATTCATCAAAAGTTTCATCTTTGTATTTCAAGAATATGGTCCAAGTGAAACGAGAGTAATCATCAACTAAGACAAATACATAACTAAAGCCATTTCTACTTTGTACACACATAGGTCCACATAAATCCATGTGTACAAGTTCAAATGGTCTAGAGGAACTAACCACTTTCTTTGGTTTAAAAGATGATCTTACATGCTTGCACTTTGCACACTCTTGACAGAGCTGGTCTGCCACATATTTGATGTTAGGTAAACCTATCACCAATTCTTGTGTTCTCAACTTGTTTAGCAAAGTAAAGCTAACATGTCCTAATCTTTTATGCCAAAGCCATTGGTCATCCTCTACAACACTAAGGCAGAGGGCACTGTTCTGTGGAAGTTGATTTAAGTATGTAATATACACATTGTTATGCCTTGTTCCTTCACAGACCAGTTCCCCTGTCTTAGAGTTCACTATGTGACAAGTGTTTGATTCAAAATTCACTTTATTTCCCTTGTCACATAGTTGAGATATGCTCAAAAGGTTATGTTTCAAACCTTCTACATAGTAAACATTGTCAATTGCTTGGGAGAGTGACTTACCAACCTTACCTACTCCTTTGATAAGTCCTTTGCTATTGTCACCAAATGTCACGTGCCCTCCCTCGAATGCAGTGAGTGAAAGGAATTGTTCTTTATCCCCGGACATGTGTCTTGAGCAACCACTGTCCAAATACCAATATGGCTTTCCTTTCACTTGCACCTGCACAAGCAAACTAAAGGTTAGTTTTAGGAACCCAGAACAGCTTGGGTTCCTTGTTCTTTGAAATACTTTCAACCTTGACTTTCCTAACCCACACTTGTTGGGTATAGGCTTTATTTTTCTTGTCATGTTTCTTTTTGGTGAAACATTTGTTAGTAACATGACCACTTTTACCACACTAGGTACAAACATGCATATCCTTGGCAAATATATACTTGCCTTTCTTGAATTCATTCAACCACGTGTTGTCTCTGCCAAGAACAGTTGTAGAACTAGATCCAGAATACCCTAAACCAAACCTTTGAGAATTTCCAGGTTGGGATGTGAGGATGTTTAGGGTTTTCTGAGCATTTAACATTTTGTTCATTTGGTTCATACAATCTGTTAGCTCATTTTCCTTGTTCTCAAGCCTCTTAAGTTGAACTTCATTTTGTTTCTCAAAAGATTTTAAGTCAATTCTAGTCTTTTGAAGTTCATCTTGTAGTCTTGAGACCAGGGAGGGATCTGGTTCATTACTGGTCTTCTTGAGGTTTTCTTGTTTTAACAAGATGAGTTCAGCCTCGAGATCACATATCTTGGCTGTGCACTCATCATGTAAAACATCCAAGACCTCATCAAAGGCAGTGGGAGAACCAGTCTTTTCAGAACTCTTGAGCTCACTATGTTCTTTGTGTAAATCTTCAAGTTTTTCAATTAAATGGTCATATGCAAGTATGACATCAGATTTACTCAAGGTACATGTGTCTTTTAACAGTTCAAAGTTTGAATTATGTGTGATAAATTTCTTAAGCTCATTAAACCCCTTTTCAATTTTTTCAAAAAGTTCATCCTCTTTAGGAACTGGTTTGGAGTTTAATGTCTCAAGTTCCATTTTATGCTGATCTGTTGTTATTTCAAGCTCAGAAATTTTTTCTGTAAGTTCTTCACAAATAAGCTCAAGTTCAGCAGATCTAGCACCACATATTTCATACTCTCGAACTGTTTCTTTTAATTTCTTTTTGTTGTTCTGATAAGCAGACCCAACACTAATGCATTGATCAATAGTGAATTCAAGATAGTCAAGTAGTTCATCTCTATCTAGATTATGCATGTTTTCCTTTAAATCATTAAAACATACCTGGTTGTCGTCTGAAGTGCTTCCACCAGCCATGAGACAGAGAACTTCTTCTTTTTGCAAACAGACTTCAGACTGGTCTGTGCATGTGAAAGCAGTTAGACAGAGATTTGCTTCTTCTTCTTCTTCATCATCTTCTGATTCTGAATCTCCCCACACTGCAGCCAGCATAGCTCTTTTAAAAACCTTCTTCTCAGCCTGGACTCCAGGATTTCCCTTGGGATTTTTCCATGTTGGACACTCCTTGATTCTGTGCCCCATTTCACCACATTTAAAGCAACCAGTATTGGAACTGGTTTTCCTGAACTGTCCAGAACTGTTCCTTCCTTTTACAAACTTACCTTTGGACTTTGTCCTAAGGTATTTTTCAAACCTTCTGGCCATGAGACTTATATCATCTTCATCTTCTTCGGATTCCTCTGCTTTAAGAACCATTTCCTTGTATTTTGAGCTAGATTCAGCCTTTGAATCTACCAACATCTCATGAATCATCAAGGAACCAATAAGTTGTTCTAGAGATAGTGAGGACAGATCCTTTGCTTCTTGTATGGCTGTAACCTTGGGCATCCACTTCCCTGATAAGCTTCTCAACATTTTCCTCACCAACTCTTCACTTGAGAAGGTCTTTCCCAATGACTTTAGTTCATTTACAATGGTCATGAACCTTGTAAACATGTCCTTTATATTTTCATCTCTAGTCATTTCAAAGACTTCATATTTTGACATAAGCATGTCAATTTTTGACCTTCTCACCTCAGAGTTGCCTTCATATGCAAGCTCTAGTGTATCCCATATTTCCTTTGCAGAAGAACAAGCTAGAATTCGATTTACCTCACATTCTGCAATTCCTTGTTGGACAAGTGACATTGCCTTTGCATTTTTCTCCAGCTTCTTGTAGTCTTCACTTGTGTACTCTTCTTCTGTCTTTGGAACCATGAGCCCTTCCTGACTCTTCTTGTGGATGGACGTGGGTCCATTTTTGACAATCATCCAGGACTCATAATCTATCCCAATGATAAGATTTTTCATGCAATTTTTCCACCAAGAGTAGTTAGTGCCATTGAACTTGGGGAGTCTTGAACTGTTTGATTCTTGAGTAGACATCTTCTTGCTCCTCTAGGTAGTTAACCTTTTGAGAAGTTAGGCTCTGATACCAATTGTTAGTTCAATGTATACTCAAGAAGGGGGGGTTGAATTGAGTATGTGTGTTTTTTCAATCGTTTTCAAGTTTTGTTTGTGCTTTTGTGAGAACAGCGAAAGAACAGTAAGCAAAGAGTAAGGACACAAAGATTTAACGAGGTTCGGCTTCTCAACAAGCCTACGTCCTCCACTCTCTCTCACCAATATTATTAATCAACTCAGAATAATAACAAGGTTACACACTCAATCAAGTGCTACAACTATGTAACACTTAATTCCCCAACTGTTAACTCTAACAGTTCACTCAGTGTTCACAGAACACTCCCCAACCACTTCCCTCTAAGTGGTTCAGATATTACAAACTTAAATCTCCGTAAGTTTTTCTCTTAAAGATGGATATGGAGATAGTTTTGGACTAAGGATAGACTCTCAGAAAGTATTACTTGGTTTTCTTTGGAGAGCAAAAGTCTTCTAGGGTTTTTTGCAAAGAATGTTTATATAGGCAAGAAAACCGTTCCCTAGAAGTGTGCTGGAAGCTCCCCTAAATTGTGCAAAAGGATCAGCTGACACAAGTGTACAGTTACCTGTTCCAGACCTTTGTGTCTTACCACTGTTTGCAGCGGTTAATACCCAAAAGTTCAACAAGTACATTGCATTTAATGAGCTGATTTTGCAAATCAATTTAGCAGATTTCCAAAGTACAAGTGATCCAAATTTTTCAAATAAATTTTCAAAAATGATTTTGAACTCGAAAATTTGTACGGATCACGTGCGTAATACTGAGGTCTGTTCCCACAGTGGTCTCAGTACTACTAAGTTTACGTCTGGTAAAGTGAACTGTTCCAAGCTTGTTCTGTGCCTGTTCTTAGCTTGTTCTTGGGCTGTTCTCTTTACTAGATGTAAACTTAAGGTCTTTTTGCTCTTTACTTAAAAACAATAAGAATATTTTCCTAAGCCTATTTTACATGAAGATCCTAGAAATATAAAAATAAAAAGGCTCCAAGCTCGTGGCTTCTGATCTTCAAGTATTTCAAGGCCTTCATGATTGCCTTGATGAGTCCTCACTTGATTCAACCTGTTCATATACAATTATACATAGATATCAAGTATAGAGGACTGGTTTGTCATCATTCAAATCAAACATGGTTCAACACTGGGAAAGAGGGGTTGCACGATCTGCACGACCGTGCACTGCTAGCCTGCACGGTCGTGTAGCCTTCAAATCTAGGCCTTCTTGCTCCCTAAGTGCCCCGTTGTCACCTCGGTGCTAATCCCGGCTCCTTGGAATCCGCCCGGGACCTCTCACGACCCGTTCAAAGCCCGAAATTATCTGCACAAAACACGATACAACTCAAGCAACATATATTTTAGCCAATTATTAGCAAAAAGAACCAAACTAACACAAAAACAAATAAAACCTAAGAAAAACTCAAAACTAAGCTGAAACACCCTAAAAACGATAAAACAAAGACGAGAACGACCAAAACTCAAGCTAAAAGAAGCTAAGAAATAGGTCCTAAATGGACCGATCAAAATCCCCCAAGCTTGCCTTTTGCTTGTCCTCAAGCAAAGAAAATCTAATGCTAAAACAAAAACAAAACTAACTCACTTTCGTAGGAATCACGATCACTTTTAACGCAAGTAACAAGCCCTTTAAACCCCCAAGTCGCCAAAGAGGAAGAGTATGTTATCGTAAGGGTTTCCAAAGAGTTTAAACCATAACTCTAACCAATTATAATTAAACTAAAACGAAAAGAGAAAATGAAAAATAAATAAAACCTCTAGCCGAAATAGGAGAATGCACACAAAAGAACACGAAGTTTCCTAATTCTACTAAACTTGGCATGCAAAGGACCTAAGAAATTGACCCAAAAGGAAGAAAGAAAGAACATTAAGAAAACTATGCACAACCTAATAGTCCTAAAGCTAGTCCTACCAATCATACCACAAACCAACCAAAGAGTTCATATCCACCTAACTAGGAGTGTCACATGATTCCTCAAAGGAACCGAAAGAAAAAGGGAAATCGGATCCGTTGTGAATGGATCATTTATTGTAGAGCTAGAATTAACCCCTATCACTCCCCTTATTCGTCCGCTCAATATACTTGGCTAGTTCCCGAAAGACAAGGAGGACTCAACCCCGCATGGGTCGGAAGGACTTCTTATGGATGCGACGTAAGGCTTGGGTAAGGGTGTGGAAAAATTTGGCTATGTGGTGGTATCCTAAAGTGAAGTTCAAAACACAAGGGATCACACTAACCAAACTACCGGGGAAACTTCCCCCAAGCTTATTCAAGAAACAATCTAAACCAAATGGACCAAAAAAAAAAAAATTTCTTGACTTCCTCCCCCCCAAGCTTAAAGGACACAATGTCCTCATTGTGAGAAATGGAAGGAGGAAGCTTGGAATTTTTTTTGATTTTTTTTTTTTGATATTTTTCTTGTTTGTTTTTTTTTTCCTTTTTTTTTATTTTTTTGAATTGAAATTTCTGAGATATAAATTCATTCTTACTCCAAAATATGAAATGCTACTTTTCTTTTTTTTTTTTTTTGAATTTAATGAAGATATTGCCTTTTTCAATCTTGATCAGCTTTTATTTCTCATGAAAATCCACAACAAGAGAACTTAAGAAACTCAAACTTACAATTTCAGCGCTTATACAAAACAATACCAAGATCCCTAACTTCACTTACCTAAAAGGGTAAAATAAAAGCAAGGAAAAGGTTTGTAACGTGGCTTAAAGAAATGAAGGCTCAAGCTCAAAAGGGCTCCGAAAGTGAATAGAAAAAACGAAAAACAAAAAACGAATTGGCAATGAAAAAGCCTAATCTCAAAATGTGGAAAAAAGAAAAAGTAAATGAAAAAGGGAGAAAAATGAAATTAACTAAGAAATGAATGCCTTCGTCGTCCACAAGGGTGGCTCGGTCACTTGAACTCGGGAATCCTAGACAAACTCTTGATCAAGGCTCAAAGGTAGAGGAAATAATGCCCCAAAACTAAGAATACACGGAGAAGGCTACCTAAAACCCCCCCAAGGTGCAAATACTCCTATTAGGCTTCAAATTCCCCTAAGGTTCAACCAATCTTACCGGTACCTCTAACCAAGAACACAAAGTTTGTACAAGTTTTCAAAATCTCGCCAACTCCTAAAAGGTAAAAAAAAAGCTCCTAAGCATGCCTTATTCACTAGAAAAAGAAAAACAAAGGTTCAAATATGCACAAACTATATCAAAGTCGGCTAATCGAGAAAAAGAAGAAGAAAACAAAGAAAAAGAGAAGAAAATTGAAGAAGGAAAAATAAAAAAAAAGAAAAAAAAAAAAGAAAAGAAACTAAAATTAAATAAACACGCAATAAAATAAAAGGAGCCAGTAATCAAGCATGCTCAACACATAGACAACAATCAAGCAATCAATCAAAATAAAATCGAGGCCCAACGCCATCGATAACCAGTAATCCTCAATTGGGCTTGAAAGCCGAAAATTAAATGCCAAACATCCTCGATTATCAACTCTTCCTAAACTAAACCTAAAACTATGCAAACAAATAAATAAATAGAAGTGGAGAGATCTCACCGGAATCCAAGGCGGCGCTATACCACGTAAGCTCCATGCGACATAGCTCCAACAATAATAATGATAATAATAATAACAAAATAACAAAAATAATAACAAAATAAAGAAAGAAAATAAATAAACCAAAAGCATAAATAAAACAAACAAAATAAAAATAATTTTAAAATTAACAAAAAGAAAATAAATATAGAGAAAATAAATAAGTAAATAGTAAATAAAGAAATCTCTAATCTAGGAACACAAGCCTCTTATGTCCCCGATGGCCCCCCCTCATCATCCCTAGGAGGGAGATACAGGAAGCCATAGGGATACATATTATAAGCAGGAGGCTCTTGGAATGGACTCGGGGCATAGTCATATGCCGGAGGGTAGTCGGGGTGGTTTGGGAAAGGAGGTGCCAAGGATTGGTTGACGTTAGCCAAATGGTTACGCCAACTAACCCTTGCCACGTGATCCAAATCACGCCTCAACCCTTGAATGCTATCCCGGGTCGAGTTGTAAAAATGTTCCTGAGATAGGCGCATCTCAGCCAATTGATCCAAGATCAATTGGTTGTCGGTTAAAGGGGGATGAGACCCCCCCGCCTCCCCCATCTCGACGTCTTCACGTTGAGGCTGGGTGTCATCGGCACCGGCATTATTAAAATTATCATTATTATTATTAAAATTATTATCATCACCTCCCCTATCATCCCCGTCCTCAAAAATAGTTCTAGGGGGAGCTAGGAAGTGCGGATGAGTCATCCGACTAGTGTCGGATGGCAAATTCGTCCACTTAACTCGGTTAGATCCCCAAAGAACTAAAAGCGTGAATGGGGGTGTTAGGGGGTGGTCAGATATAAAAAACCCCATGTCCCTTAAGATGGGCATGGATAACTTATTCACACCCTTCACCAAAACGGAATCCCCGTTGTTGAGACGATTACCATACCTCAAATGTCGGGCGATTATGGTAATCATCCCACCGCAAGTGATGGCAATTGGAGGCTTATCTCGAATCGATACCAAACGCTCGAGAAGGTAAGCCCCACAATTGGCCATGGGGTTGTTCGGGTTTAGAGCGTGCCTCAAAAAAAGAAGGTCAACTTTGGGAAGTTGACCCGACTCTGTTTTAAAAAATAATGTAAATGAAAAAACGCGGTGGATGTAACGCAACGCAATCTGGAGGATTTGCGAGGCCTTACAATCGCGCCCGCTATATCTATAATTAGACCCCGTGATGGCTTCCCAAAAGGGTTGGGGGTTGCCTTCAATTGGGGTGAATTCAAATGGCCCAAGGACACCGTCCGTAGGCCATGTGAATATTTTATTAAAATCTTCTAAAGAAATTAAATGTTGTTCATTGAAAAGTTGGAATTTTACCTGGATGCGAGGCCGGCCAGGAGGGCCTCGCTGAACCCCCGGGTTAATCTGGTACTCCAACGTGGAGAGAAACTCCAACGTTGGACGCCGATACGTGTTCTCGCACTTAAGGAGGTACTCCTCCCATCCTAAAGTGCGTCCAATAGTTTGGACTTCTTCCCGAATGCCTAAAAGGTCTACTGTGCCCCAATCATTAAAAAGAATGGGACGCAGTTTCCTATCGGTCAGCTTCTGGAAGTTTGCCAAGTGCTGCTCCTTAGTGAACACTATGCCCAAGGTGTTCGAAGGAGGGGCAGAGGCGCCCCCGAATGTCGAGGCCGCCTCCTTACCCTTCCTCTGACGCTTTCCTGTCATACTAACAAAAAGGCAGGCAAATAAGATTCCAAAAATACAATCAAGCATTCAAAAGAATAGAAGAAAAGAATAATCCAAAATAATCTTAATAAAATTAATTAATTACAAACTAAATCAAAATAATTAAAATATGCTCAATTACACTTCTCAATCATATAAACTCAAAGAACTAGAATGATTCATACTTTTTACAAAATAAACCCAATCAAGGTTAAAATTCACCAATTACGACATATGAAAACAAATATGAATCAAACTAATTAGGAGCATTATTAATCAAGGAGCATGATTGAGCATAAATTAAATTAACTATGAAAATTAAAAAAAAAACGAAATAATCACCTAAAATCATGCTTTTTAATTACTAAGAAAATAAAACAAGCTAAATCCAAAGAAAATAAATTAAATCCTAAACTAAAGCATGAAATAGGGAAAAATAAATACATAAACACAAGAAAAAGGAAATGATAAAATTAATAAAAATAACAATTAAAAAATAAAAAATAAAAAATAAAAATGGAAAAAACCTAAAAAAAAAAACAGAAAATTAAATAAAAATAACAAACAAAAACGAAAAGGGGAAAAAAACTACTCAAATCCTATCCTAAAACAACTAAAAACAACAAAAAAAATGAACCAAATCACTCCAAGAAGATGAACGCTAACAACCAAAAAGGGGGAAAAAAATCGAAAGGGAAATCGCAAAAAAAAACGAACAAAACCAAACCCTAATATACCAAATGAACAAAAACCAATGAAAATCATAAATTAAGGCCATAAACTACTAGATCTAGCATATAAACACATAAAATAAACTAAAATAAACAAGCAAAAATAAAAAATAAACAAACCCTAGAAATGGGGAGGGATAGAAAATACCTTCAATGTAGTGAAAATGGAGAAAAAGAATGAAAATGAGGAAGAAAAGGAAGAAGAAAGAACAAAATGGTAAAGATTTGAGAAGAAAAAAAAAGGAGAAAAGGAGAGGAAGATGATGGAGAAGGAGCAATGGAGACCGTGCAAATGAGGAGAGAGGGTGGGGGTTAGGGTTTTAAAAACTGATTTTTTTTTTTTTTAAATCGTGCTGCATGATCGCGCAGAGTAAAGCTGCACGATCGTGTAAATTAATGATAAACCTACTGAACTTGGCACGATCGTGCAGACTTAGCCTGCACGGTCGTGCAACTTTCCTCCCAAACCCACTGACCTTGGCACGATCGTGCAGACTTAGCCTGCACGATCGTGCAATACATACCCGACCTCTCTGATCCCTGCACGATCGTGCAGGTTGAGCTGCACGATCGTGCACTTAAATTGGATTTTTGCACTGATCTCTGCACGATCGTGCAGCCTTAGCCTGCACGGTCGTGCAACTTTCCTCCCAAACCCACTGACCTTGGCACGATCGTGCAGACTTAGCCTGCACAATCGTGCAATACATACCTGACCTCTCTGATCTCTGCACGATCGTGCCAAGTTGAGTTGCACGATCGTGCACTTAAATTGGATTTTTTTACTATAATATAATATAATTTTTTATTTTCTAAATTTTTCTCTCTTTTTTTTTATGGAAAAACTAAATAAATAAGGATTGCTATTTTTATAGTCGCTAGCTCGACTTAATTATTTCAGCTCATGTGTCCAAAACCGAGGCCGACTCGAGAATCAACCTCCCAATGTATTTCGGGTCATTATTATCAATGTATAGCTTCAATCTTTGCCCATTGACCCAAAATGTAGAATCCGACCCCTTAATCTCGAATGAGCCATATGGCCGGGTGGACACAATCTCAAAAGGTCCCGACCATTTTGATTTTAATTTTCCGGGGAATAGCTTAAGTCTTGAATTAAAGAGAAGTACCTTATCTCCAATTTTGAATTCCCGGGATAGAATCATCCGGTCATGCCTCTTCTTCGTTTGCTCCTTATATAACTTCATGTTTTTATAGGCATCGAACCGGAGCTCATCGAGCTCATTCAACCTTACCAATCTTTTCTCACCCGCCTTGACTAGATCCATGTTAAGCTCTTGCAATGCCCACCAAGCTCTATGCTCCAACTCTACCGATAAATGACACGCATTCCCGTAAACAAACCGGAAAGGGGTGGTTCCAATCGGAGTCTTGTAAGCTGTCCGGAGAGCCCATAATGTGTCATCTAGCTTGAGTGACCAATCCTTTCCATTTTTGTTGACCACCCGAGTGAGAATGTTTTTGATTTCTCGGTTTGAAACTTCAACTTGGCCTTGAGATTGAGGATGATAAGGTAGACCTACCTTGTGATGAGCTCCATACTTGACTAGCAACTTTTCAAATTGCTTTTTGGCGAAATGAGATCCACCATCACTAACAAGCACCCTAGGAACTCCAAATCTCGGAAAAATTACCTTTTTCAAGAGTTTGACCACAACCTTGTGATCATTGTAGGTGACGGAATTGCCTCTATCCACTTGGTGACGTAGTCAACCGCTACTAGTAGATATAGATTGCCATTTGAATTCACAAACGGCCCTACAAAGTCGACCCCCCAAACATCAAAAGGCTCCACCTCTAGAATTCCTTGTTGACGCATCTCATTTCTTTTGCAAATTCCTCCACTTCGTTGGCACCTATCACAACCTCTTACCAAGTTTGCTACCTCCTTGGTCATGCTTGGCCACCAAAAACCGGCTTGGAGAATGCGTGTTATAATCTTCCTTGGTCCTCCATGGCCCCCGCACACATGGGTATGACATTTTTCAAAGATTTCCCGGACCTCGTGTTCTCCTACACATCTCCGGAATAACCCATCCGCACATTTTTTAAACAAATACGGGTCTTCCCAAAAATAGTGCCTAACCAACTTGAAAAACCTTTTCTGTTCTCTGGATGAGTACCCTCACCTCTTGCCAAATAATTTGCTATGTCCGCGAACCAAGGGATGGAGTGGGTCGCTATAGCCATCAAAGTTTCCCCATTACACTCATTGATAAATGGAAGTCTACCATCTACTTCATTGATATGATTACTTGGTAACCGAGATAGATGGTCGGCTACCAAGTTTTCACATCCTTTCTTATCCTTAAGCTCAAGGTCAAATTCTTGCAACAATAAAACCTACCTTATGAGCCTAGGTTTTGCATCCTTCTTTGTCATTAGATACCTTACCGCCATGTAATCGGTGAAGACAACCACTTTGTTGCACATCAAATAGGAGCGAAATTTCTCTATTGCATAGACTACAGCAAGCATCTCTTTCTCCGTAGTTGTGTAGTTTCTTTGGGCTTCATTTAATGTCTTGCTTGCATATGCTATCACCACATGTCACCCTTCCCTTTTCTGTCCAAGAATTGCTCCAACTGCATAATCACTTGAATCACACATTAGTTCAAATGGCAAGCTCCAATCCGGAGCTTGCACAACCGGAGCGCTTACAAGTGCGCTTTTAAGGGAATTAAATGATTGCAAGCAAGATTCATCAAAATTAAATTCTACTTCTGTTTGAAGTAGATTCGTCAAAGGCTTAGCGATTTGAGAAATTTTTTTAATAAACCGCCAATAGAAACCGGTATGTCCAAGAAAAGATTTAATCCTTGTCACCGAAGATGGCGGAGGAAGTTTCTCAATCGCGGCAACCTTTTCCGGGTCTACTTCAATTCCTTTGGATGACACTTTATGGCCTAGGACGATCCCATCCTCAACCATAAAATGGCATTTCTCCCAATTCAAAATGAGGTTCATTTCTTGACATCGCCTTAGGACTTTTTCAAGATTTGCGAGACAAATGTCAAAAGACGAACCTCCTATACTAAAATCATCCATAAATACCTCAATTTCCTTTTCAAGCATGTCGGAAAAGATGGTTGTCATGCACCTTTGGAAAGTGCTTAGAGCATTACATAAACCGAAGGGCATCCTCCGATATGCAAATGTTCCAAAAGGGCATGTAAATGTTGTTTTTGCTTGATCATTCGGATGTATCGGGATTTGGAAGAACCCCGAATAACCGTCAAGAAAACAAAAGTGTGAATGACCTACCAACCTTTCCAACATTTCATCAATGAAGGGGAGGGGAAAATGATCTTTACGGGTGGCTTTATTAAGTTTTCTATAGTCAATACACACTCGCCAACCCGTAACGGTTCTAGTAGAAATTTTATTTCCATCATCTCCCTCAATGATGGTAATGCCTCCTTTCTTGGGAACTACATGAACCGGACTCACCCACTTGCTATTGGGAACGGAGTAGATGATTCCGGCTTCACGTAGTTTCATGATTTCTTTTAAAACTACCTCTTTCAAGGTAGGATTTAATTTTCTTTGAGATTCAATAGAGGAGGCACTCTCATCATCAAGGGCAATTCTATGCATAACCAAAGTGGGACTTATACCCTTGATATCGTCAATGCTATACCCAATGACCTTTTGATATTTTCGCAAAACCACAAGAAGTTTTTCAAGAGATAGGTCATCAAGTTTAGCATTTACGATAACGGGTTTAAGACCTTCATCATCCAAATAAACATGCTTAAGGGAGGGGGGTAAGGGTTTTAGTTCTACCTTGAGAGGAGGCGTGGAACTCTCCTCTTTACCTTTTACCGCATCTAAAACTTCAAAGATATCCTCATGAGGCAAGCACGTTGGTGCTTCCTCTAGCTTCGTTTCAAACCGCTTTGACCCCTTCGATCTCAACTCGTCATCGGAATCTCGGATCGCCTCAAGAAGTTTGTCTCGGGGTTGGAGTGCAACCCTTCCTAGACTCTCAATATCATAATCAATCACCTCAACCCGGCATATTTTCTCAACCATGGGATTTTTTAAAGAATGAGAAAGCTCAAATGTAACCCTCTCATTAGCAACCTCAAGAGTGATAGTGTTGCTTTTACAATTAATTATTGCTCCCATGGTCTTGAGTGCTTCCCTTCTAAGAATGAGAGGAGTTGTTGGGTCCTCTTCCATGTCCATCACCACAAAATCGCATGGAAAAAAAACTTGCCCAACTTGGATCGGAACATCTTCAAGCTCTCCACAAGGACATCTATTAGTTCGGTCCGCCAATTGAATTATTTACCGAGTGGGAACAAGCATGAAGTTCAACTTCTTGGCTATTGAAAGTGGCATGAGGCTAACACTTGCCCCCAAATCCGCTAGAGCACCTATTGGTTCCAAATCCCCAATCTTTACCGGTAATGCAAAACTACCCGGATCTTTTTGTTTTTGAGGAAGCTTCTTATCAACATAAGCACTCACTTGCTAAGGTAATTGGATCACCTCATCCGGAACTTTTCTTTTTTTAGTAAGCACATCCTTCAAGAACTTAGCATAAGTAGGCATTTGAGACATAGCCTCCAAGAATGGAACATTGATGTGCAAACCTTTCATCAAGTTGACAAATTGGGCAAACTTGTCATTAAGCTTCCTCTCCACAATTCTATGAGGGTAAGGTGGTGGTGGTTCATATTTCTTCATTTGATCAATTACCTCCTTGTTCTTTAATGGTGCATCACTATCTTGAATCGTTTCCTCATCTTTTTCTTGACTCTTTTGGTTGACCGGAATTGATTCTTGTGGTGGCTCCTCCTCCATGCTAGGACCTTCATACCCCTTGCCCGAACGAAGTTCAACTCTAAGGATGGGTCTCACATCGGTGGAGGAAGAAGTGATAGGCACTACCGTTGAAGTGGTTGTTGATGAAGCCTTTGCCTCGGCCAATTGTGCTATTTGAGTTTCCAACATCTTCCGGTGGGCCCTTTCTTCTTTTTGCTCCATTTGAATTGCTTGTAATTGTTGCATGATCAATTGGAGGCTAGAATCCGTTCCTTGACTTTGGTCTTGCTTTTGACTTTGAAATGATGAAGAAGATGGTTGAGAATTGGTGAATGGAGGTCTTGATGATTGTTGTCTCATAGGAGGCGGAATGAACTTGTCACTAGTGGATCCCCCTTGCTTAGAACCCCATTGATTGTTGTTGTAGCCTTGTTGAGGTGGACCCCCTTGGTGAAATTGATTACCCGGTGGACCTTGAAATTGATTACCATATCCTTGATTGAAACTTGGACCGAAGCCTTGATTGAAACCTTGCCCGAATCCTTGATTGAAGCCTTGAGAATTCCATTGCCCTTGGTTGAAGTGTTGATGTTAATAACCTTGATTCCCATAGTTAGGATGACCATAACCTTGACCATACCCTTGGTTGTTGGAGAAACCCCGGTTACCATACCCTTGGACGCCTCTAGGACCCCCTTGGTTGCCATCATACCTCGTTCCAATAGCCACTACATGCTCCGGGTCGGCTCCACCACAATATGAAGCATCATGATTTGTACCCCTACATATCTCACAAGAATAGTGATAGACTTGTTTAGATTGCTTTGCGGTTGAACTTTCACCCTTGCCAAGTTTCTTATCGATGATGTTCTCCATGAAGGCCTTCAAGGTGTCCGGATCTAACTCAAACTTACCACTCTTTTTGACTTGAAAGGGAGCTTGAGCTTGTGATGTCGCCCTTCTTCGAGTGCTCCATGCATAATCCTGAATAGCCTCTTCAACCCTTTCCTCAAGTTGAGCTTAGGGAATGGTCTTAATTTGACCACCCACCCCGGCATCAAGTTGAGCCTTCGAGATAGGATCAAGAGCATCATAGAAAATCCGCATCAACATTGGTTTTGCAAGTTCATGATGTGGGCAAGCTCGTTGGAGCTCCTTGAATCTTTCCCATGCTTCACCCAACGATTCATCGGGATCTTTTTCAAAACTCATAATCTTCCTTCTTAAGTCCGCGGTCTTGTCTTCGGGAATGAACTTCTTTAGAAAGGCTTTAGCTACTTCACCCCACGTCATCAAAGAATTGGGCCTCAAATGTTTTAACCATGTCTTGGCCTTCCCGGTCAAGGATTGCCGGAACAAATGCATGCGAATGTAGTCTTGAGAAACTTCACTCGTTTGAATCATTGAGCACAATTCCAAGAAACGATCTAGGTGAGCAATTGGATCTTCGTTCAAGTTCCCGGAGAATTGGTCCGCTTGCACCATCCTTATATATTGAGGATGGATGGTGAAATTGGACGTTGTGGTTGGAAGTTGTATACCCCCAGTAAGTTCGTAAACTCCAGGATTCCCGAAATCCCTAAATAGATTGTCGTCATTACCTCCTCCGGCCATGGTTATGTCGGGTTCTTCGATCAGTCTTTCCCTTTCTTGTACTCGGCGTTGATGATGAAAATCACGTTCTATTTCAGATATTTCCGGGAATAAAGGCAAACTTCTTGACCTTTTGTGCATGCAAAACCACAGCTAAGAAAAAGATTAGCACTGACTACCACAATTTATTCAAAAACAAATAACAAAAACAAAAGAAAGCTATAACTCGGATCAAGATTCACTACCGAAACCGAAAAAAATTCCCCGGCAACGACGCCAAAATTTGACCGGCCTCTAGGGTGTCGCGGCCCTAGACGCCTATCAAATATACAATTTATAAACCTAAACAACTAACACGTAGTGTTAGTGGAGTTAGGGTCGAACCACGAGGAATTAATGCGGAATTAGTCGTGAACTTAGAATGATCCAAGGATCTTAATGGTTGATTGAAGGTTCGAATTAGACCTAAACTACAAGAATTAAAACTAATCGAAAAGAAACGAAACAATGCAAATGGAAATATCAAGATTTAAAAACTCTAAAGATTGGAATTCCTAACGTTACTTCAATCGGAGGAATTATAGTCATTGAATTAATTCATGTTCGATTATCGTAATTGCAATGTGAACATTCAAAAGCACTTAACGGACTCAATCCCAACACCCTCTCTCGATTAGGTGATAGGAAATTCTAGGATCGGCTAAGATAACCTCTCTCGAATAGTCAAATTAGCAAAACCCAAAACCGAGTTCACCAAATACTTTCATCAATTCACAATCCTAATTACTACCTCTAGCAATCAAGAAATTACAATCAAGATTATTCAAACACCAACAATCCAATGATTAACCCCCAAAATCTATAACATCAAGTCATCCAATCCTTAGAAAAGGAACTACTCACTAATGCAATCCATTAAAGCTAAAATCATGAAATTCAAATTAAACTATTCTATGAATTCAAAACTAATTCTAATGAAACTAAAATGATAACAAGAAATTAAGAAACTCAACAAAATTAACAATGAAAACTAAAACAAAACCTGATTTGAACTTTAATTGAAACTAATGGAATCTTGGTTTACAAGGATTGGAAACAAGAACTAAGAACAATGTTAAAACTTGGAATTGAATTCAAATCTTGAGAGAGAGAAATCTACTACTTGAGAGTGTGTTTAATGCTAGCTAAAAACTATTCTAAAATCAGAAAAACTTTTTTTAATACAATGCCTAAGCCCCTTATTTATACTAAAAATTACAAAGCACATGGCTAATTAAACAAAATCACGAGCTGCGTGCAGATCAGAAAGGGACCTTCTGATCTCTACACGAGGGGGCTGCACGATCGTGCAGCTATCACTTGCACGATCGTGGCCTGGGAAAGAGGGGTTGCACGATCTGCACGACCGTGCACTGCTAGCCTGCACGGTCGTGTAGCCTTCAAATCTGGCCTTCTTGCTCCCTAAGTGCCCCGTTGTCACCTCGGTGCTAATCCCGGCTCCTCGGAATCCGCCCGGGACCTCTCACGACCCGTTCAAAGCCCGAAATTATCTGCACAAAACACGATACAACTCAAGCAACATATATTTTAGCCAATTATTAGCAAAAAGAACCAAACTAACATAAAAACAAATAAAACCTAAGAAAAACTCAAAACTAAGCTGAAACACCCTTAAAACGATAAAACAAAGACGAGAACGACCAAAACTCAAGCTAAAAGAAGCTAAGAAATAGGTCCTAAATGGACCGCTCAGTAGTAGGTCCTTTTCTCGAACATTTCATGTTTGTGGAAACCAGAGGTCCTGGACATCATCTTCTTCATCTTCTTATACTGCATCTTTATGTCTTATATGACTTTAGCTGTCAGAGAGATTTCCTGATCATCCTGGTCATTTTCATTATAGGGTGTGTCATCGTCTTCATCTTCTGGAGTTTTCTCTCTGTCGTCTTCTTCGTCCGAGTTTCCATCTAGGTTGAGAATGGGGATGTTATCAGTTTTGAATCTCTTATTCTTTTGTATGAGATGTTATGCGAAGCATATAATAATTGTGTTGCGGCTAATGGCATACTAAATTATTCTAATCCAACTTTAACTACATAGGTATCATCTTAAAGAAATAAATATAATTATTTAAAAGGATTTTATAATACAATTTATTTATACAAACTTGGTTTAAAAAAGTTAAGTATACTTGTAGGTTTATGTCATTTAATATTAATTAAAATTATTTAATTTCATGATTTTAATATTTGTTATTATTTCATAACATTGTTTTAATATTAATTACTTATTATTTTATAACATGTTGCAGATGTCTTCTCGTGGAGGTGGAAGAAGAGGCGGAGGTAGATCTAGGAGTGGTGGAGATAGATCTATATCTACAGGAGAAGGAGAGTCTACACCTACACCGAAAGAAGAACAAAATGCATTGGCGGGACAAGAAGAAGAGGATGACATAGATCACGAGTCTGTGGATGATGATACACCTCCTTCGCAAGGCAAGAAGGAGTTGAATCCTCAAGGACTTTGGTAAGTTAAGTTTGTGTAGTTGATTTTTGTTTGCATATGTAATAGTGTCACTCAAAAAATGAATTTTTTTAAAAAAAAATTGTTTGCAAGGTTTAATGATTCTAGAGTGGCCCGATCCATCACAGACGAAATGAAGCAGTATTTTCATCAACCGTTGAGGAACTATTCAATGGCCGATCCGATAACGCGACCAAAGATCAATGGTTCTCTTTCTTCAAGGTTAGTGAGAAAAAATCTTTTAATTAGTTGTATTATAATTCACTAAAAACTCATTTGTTTTTATGATTTTGCAGGATTATTACAAATGGAGACCAGTGATCGAAAATGAGGTTAGGTGAGGCTTTGATAAAAAATCCGGAACTCGATTGAAGGACATCCATAAATATGTGACGACGAAGAAGAAAGGAGTGGTATCTGGGTGGATGTCGACGGCCGTCCACAAGAAGATGATGGAGAACGCAAAGGATCCGACCTACCAGGAAAAGTCCTTGAAGGCGAAGAAAAATAAGGCAGGTGATGACCTGAGCAAGCCCGTACCCCCCTCTCATTGTCAGGGATCTATGTCATCAGCGTTGCGTGCGAGGAAATAATTGGTAAGTATGTTGCTAAAATTTTGTACAATAGGGTCATTTTCTTCAAAATTTAACAAAAATCTTTACATATTTTTTCGAAGGCCGCCAAAAGTGGAGGAAGGCTACCCAGAGATACGGAGTTGTACTTAAATACGCATGCTCGAGATGAGCCTGGAAAGGGGAACGTACTAGTAAGTGACCGAGAAAAATGTGTCCTGGTAACTATTCTATTCATGCATTTATATGTTTTATGCCGTTTTGGCTAGTTATCTTTCCGAAATTAAGTTAAAGTGACCTAAACCATGCCAAAGAGTGTTCATCTATTCACTTATATGTTTTAGAACATGCAAGTAGCTTGAAATCATGAAATGAGTTGTTTATATTGAAAATGGGTAATAGAACACTCCAAAACGACCCAAAATGGTCGTTTTGGCTAGTTATCGTTCCGAATGCACTTAAAGTGACGTAAACCATGCCAAAGAGTGTTGAACTTTTCACTTATATGTTTAGAACATGCACGTAGCTTGAGATCATGAGATAAGTTGCTTACATTGAAAATGGGTAATAAAACACACAAAAACGACCCAAAATGACCGTTTAGGCTACTTATCGTTCCGAAATGCACTTAAAGAAACCTAAACCATTTCAAAGAGTGTTGATTTATTCACTTATATGTTTTAGAACATGCACGTAGCTTGAAATCATGAAATGAATTGTTTAGAGTGAAAATGGGTAATAGAATCCTCCAAAACGACCCAAAATGGCCGTTTTGGCTACTTATTGTTCCGAAATGCACTTAAAGTGACCTAAACCATGCCAAATAGTGTTGATATATTCACATATATATTTTAGAATATGCACGTAGCTTGAAATTATGAAATGAGTTGCTTAGATTGAAAATGGGTAATAGAACACTCCAAAACGACCCAAAATGGCCATTTTGGCTAGTTATTGTTCCGAAATACACTTAAAGTGACCTAAACCATGCCAAATAGTGTTGATCTATTAACTTATATGTTTTAGTACATGCACGTAGTTTGAAATCATGAAATGACTTGTATTAGCTTGGATTTGTATCATAATACGTAAAAACTTTGTATGAAAGATTATGTATGGATATTTATAATATGCAATGGAACAGGTATTGGTTTAAATGAAGGAAATTTTCAACGAATGGAAAAACGTGTATTGCATGGATGAAGAAAATAATTATAAATTGTGAATGGAATAATTACATTTAAATATAATTGTGAATGTCATAATTTCATAAATTAATAAAATGCAAAAATTAGCGTCCACCATTCAATATCTGTCGTCCGTCTCAGAATTCAAATTAAACAGTTGTATAAAGGATTTAACGTCGGTCATTCTATATATGACGTCTGTCTTAGAAGCAATTTAGACAGTCGTATTAAGAAATTAACGTACGCTTTAATGATTAAACACGGACGTTAATTGAGGTTTTAACGTCCGTCAACAGAAGCGGACGCTAAATAATGTCCGCCTCGACGGACGTTACTTAGCGTCAGCCAAGGCGGACATTAATACTTTCAGACTGACGTTAACAACTTAACGTCCGCTTGGCGGACGTTATCCCCTAAAGTAACGACCAAAATATAAGCGTCAGTAATTTAACGTCTGTTGGCGGACGTTAAGTTAATTAACGCCCGCTATCCGCTAATTTAACGTCCGCCACCAACGGACGTTAAAAACACATAATCTTGCAGTGATAGTGCACACTTCATTAACCATCGTTAATGGATCCATTAAAAGTAGTTGTGTTTCATGAAAGGGAATTTTTCTCCAAAATTCTAGGGTTTTAATTGATTTTCACCCTTTATTTTAGGAAAATGAACAATGCGTCATTTATAAAGGGTAAAAATCAATTGAAAACCCTTGAGTTTTAATTTAGAGGAAAAATTTCTCTCCCACGAAATGCAACTCCTATTAATGAATCCATTAACTGTTGGTTAACAGAGTTGACATTATTATTTAAAAAACCTAAGTTGGAGGGCGTAGCTTAAAAGTTTGAGAATGCACGGGCGAAACTTAAAAAAGAGGAAAATTCAGGGGCATAGCTTAGAATAACCCAAAAAATTGAAACTAAACCACTTAGCATTTATTGTTTCTTGAATAACTTTTACGTGCTTTTAGCTTTCATTTCTTATATTAAATATTGAATTATGTTTTTATTTGTATAAATAGATGACTGACATTATATTGTTTTTACTTTTTTTCACCGGTCTATTTTTTTTAATTTATTTGAACTAATCTATCTACTACAAGTCTTTTAAAAAGAAGACTCGAAAATTGGCATCTCATACTCTTCGAAAGTAACATTGTGATGATATGTGACAACTCATTCATCTATGATTTCCCCTTGTTTTTTTTTTCTTATTTCAAACTTATTTTCTACTTGGGTTATTTCCACTAGTATACTCTGAAAATTTAACAATTTCCACTAGTATACTTAAGTTTTTTTTTTAATTCCAAAAAATAGACTTGATCTTTTTTACAATTCCAAAATGTGACATTTAGAAGGTATATTCCGTTTGAAAACATAATAATTCCTTAAATTACTAATCATTTATATTTTTAGCAAGCATTTCGAGTTGGATATTATTGTTTTTCCAAAATCGGGTTGTTTTTTCGTCATACAAACCAATTGCATATAAATTGAGGCAAGTATTTAATTAGCAGTTGTTGTTAATATATATCACGGTTAAAAATTGTCAAAAACTCGGATATATTTTTATAAATTTCAAAAACTTGGGTATACCAATGGAAATTGTCAAATTCTCAAGTACACTAGTGGGAATTTCCCTTTCTATTCATTTATCATATATATATATTAAATGCCCACTTCAGGTATATTACATCCTTAGAGTTATAAGTTATGTATGAAAAAACAAAATGGATGATTATCCAATTCAATCAATCCACAATTTAAAAAATTTGTTGAATATTGCAAGGAGAAGTTAATCAAGATGTATGAATATCCAATCAATCTAGCTAGCTATAATTAATTGATTTCTTAATATTAAGATGGGGAGTCTGTAACAACCTTAGATTTTCCAATAGAAAATAATGTACATAACATGAATTAAAAAAAAAAAAAAACTCGAAAATATCAAGGTTATTATGCCGTGATATCTAATTATATTCATCGCAAAAACTAATAATCAAAAGGTTAAAGATGTAACTATTGCGGTCCAACATATTGAACTTTAAATAGTTATTCCAACCCAAAACCAATTCTTAAGTCTAATTAAATGATAGCGGAAGCCTTGATAAAGTCTAAAATCCAAAAGAAAGTGATCAATCTGTAATAACCCGAAATTCTGGGCCAGAAAATTTCGTGGTTAATTATTATTATTTTAGTATTCTAAGTCCAAAAGGCCCAAATATTTGGACTGTTTAATTTTTAATTCCTTTCCTTATCTAAAAATTGGGCCCAATGACCCAATCAGTACTCCCCATGGCCGGCCCTCTCATTATATAGCCAAGGGATTGTATTTTTTTTCTTTTCCTTTTATTATTATTTATTTAAATCTATATCTAAATAACAATCATATTTATCTTAACAATTAAAAATCCTAGTTTTTAAGCACCTCATACCAAGTCTCCTATTTTTGCTCAACCTCCACCTATTTCCCCTCTAACCACACGACCCCCCTTTTATTTATCTTAATTGATTTACTCTTTGTTCTATATATTTATTTAAGGAACAAAACTCATATTTTATTTCCCTAACTTCTAACTTCCAAAATATTCACAAAAGCTCAAAAAAAAACCCTTGTTGTGGCGTGTGATTTTCGAACCAAGCAAAGGAATTTTCTTTGTTTTTCTTCCTAATTCAAGGTAACTAGACTAACCCCCTTAAATTTGGATTAATTTATCATATAGTTGATTAGAATTAAACTAGGAAAAGTGATTGAATTAATATCATGTTTAGGCCTATAAGGTTCGAACCACATGTTGAATATTGTTCATGTTATTTCACAAGAAAATCTCGTTCGCCCGACCGATTTTACCGACCGACATTTTCTTAGTCGGAACATATCGACCGCTCCCGACTGAAAACAGTCGGTAATTTTTTACCGACCGCACATAGACGGTCGGTATTTGCCGACCGTTACCGACCGGCCTGACGGTCGGAAATTTTTTTAGACCATTTTAAATCTCAGTCGTATTCGAACATCATTACTCTCTCTCCACCCTCTCTCCCATGCGAACTCACAAAAACCGAAACCCTAACTGTAACGACCCGACTCGCTTAAATCGGCGCGGAAGAAACCGACGAGTCAAGTAGTTATAAAACTAAAACTCAACACTTAGAAAATAAACTAATACCTCAAAATATTAGTATTAAACCAAAGATGTACAATAACCCACAACTTTGTACAAAAACTAAATCCAAAAGTCAAAAGTACTAAAACAAAAGTAAGATGCAACTCTAACTACATGCTAGAGTCTTATACAACAAATGTAATATCAAAAATCTGAAACAATGTCTATAGAATCTAATACTATGAAACAACAGTAATAAACAACAACAAAGCACACAAACGCCGCTCGCCCAACCCCAAAGCTAAGCAAGAGCATCATCGTCAGATGTACCTGAAAAACACAACATATCCACCATCAGTGGCGAGTAACATAACTGACTCACCCCAACGGGAATACACAAGTACATAGCAATAATCAAATAACATCATACATACAATCCTCGAAGACACGAGACAACCTCAAACTCGAAATCCCAAAATCAACTCATCACTCGACATCATCAATCATACGACATCCCTATACTCAAATCTAACTCAGGTGCAATCATTCTAGTTCTAGACCGGACTAGGCTCGTACGGAAGCATCTTACGCAACCGAACTTCTACTATGTCAGGACCGGGCATAAGCCATACACCCAAATCCCACGAACCCATTTCATACTTGGAAATTCGTGTCCCTAATCCCCAAATAAATCTGAGCGTACTAGGAATAACATAGTGAGACTCCAAAACTATTCCAATACCGCGGATGGAATAGGGGCAACGTCTTAACCCAAAAACTATGCATAAGCCATACACAAAGTCAAGGGCGTCTAGAAAAGAAATCAAGCTAATCATCCCATCATATCATCATCATATCGTCATAGTTAATTAAAGACAAGAATAAGCCATACTCTTGAAATTAATAACTAAATTATCGAAGTTAACTCAAGAATTGCCTATAGCCATACTCTTGAGACTAACCAAACATCATATCATCATTCTCAAATCAATCTTTAATCAACTCATCCCAAATCTTTAACTTTCATGACTCTTTCTATCACTTTCTTTAACTTTCAAGACTCTTAAAGAACTCATCAAACCTCAACAAGAACTCTAAAGAACTCAATCAAGAACCTTAAAGAACTCATCTAACTCTTAAAGAACTCAACAAGAAACCATTCAAGATTCAAGATCTTCAATCAAGAACTCAATCAAGATTCAAGAACTTCAACCAAGAACTCAAACAAACTCAACATCACACGCATATTCATCACCATCACACACGACAATTCAACAATATTTCATCAAAAATTCATCAAACTTAAACCCAATCACCATGATTTCCAAAATATCATCAAACAATCTTAAAATACGAAAAACCACCATTAAAACGTCATTATAACAATTCAAAATCAGATTATAAAACATAATCAAAATCATGAACAATCATCAACAAAACATCCCAAACATGCATTTAATCAAAGCTATAAACATAGTATTACCAATTAAGTTGAGTTAGTATGTTACCTTGTTGAAGATTAACACACAAATTCAACACACAATTGCAGTCCAAGAACTCAACCCACACGGCACACACACGAGCACCCACGGACCGCCTTGCTCGAACACGAACACCCACACACACACGAGTGCACCACCTTGCACGGCTCTGCTGCACGGCTTCCTTGCACCACCCAGCCACGACACGGCCTGCACACGACCACCACGACCCACACGAACCCCCTTTGCACGAACACCAACCCACGAACCAACCCGGAATCAACCCAACAAGGGATCTTGATTGAATTAATGTGTTTAGGATCGTGTTTAGGATGCTTAAAGATCAATGATGTTTGAATCTTTAAGTTTTGGGCAAGGTAAGATGATGAACAATGGAGGTTCAATCACCAAAAGTGGCGTGAGAAATGGAGAGAGTAGAGAGTGTTTATGTGCTTGGCAAGTTGATGGCAAAGTAGAATGGCAAAATGAGTAAGGGGCCTTACTAACTCTCATATAAATAGAGTTAGTTAAGGTGTGAACACAAGGCAAGTGGCAAGCCTTGCCATGCCTTTGTAAAACCGGCCAAGAGAAGCAAAATGGGCCTTGTGATCCATTGGACTAAAATACTAAATTTACATGACTAATCATGCAAAAACCGGCAGCTTGTGAAGTTCAAGACCGGCGGTATGGAACTGGCAGCATGCAAGGTCCAAGACCGGCAGTAAAGAACTGCCATCTTGCAAGCTCCAAGACCGGCAGTATAGAACTGCCAGCTTGCAAGGTTCAAGACCGGCAGTAAATAAGACCAAACCGGCAGCTTGAAGCCTCGTCTTTAAAACCGGCAGCTTCATCTTGAAGTCTCAATTGGGCCAATTAATAAAATAATAACTAAGATAAATAATAAAAACTAAGAAATAAAACATTTCGATTAAATCGAAATTATTCACATAAAATTAAAATAAATAGTTCAAAATAAATTTTGAACTAGCAAATAAACACATAAATACACACATAAACACCGGCAGAAATACCGATAAAATCTGGGTCATTACACTAACTCTCTCTCCACCCTCTCTCCGGCCACTCGCCGCCCCTCCGGCCACTCCGCCGCCCCTCCGGCCTCTCTCTTTCTCCTTCTCTTTCTTTCTCCTTTTCTCCTTCTCTTTCTCTCTCTTTCTTTCTCCTTCGCCCCTCCGCCGGTAGCTGTCCGCCGCCCTCCTCAGTTTGTGGTTAGGGTTTTTTTAATTTTTTTTTCAATTTATTGCATTATGTGTATATATGTATATGTATTTGTATGCATTTGTATGTATTTGTATGTATTATGTACGTATGTGTATCTATATGTGTATGTATTTATATGTATGTGTATGTATTATTTATGTATTGGCAAGGAAGTGAAAAATATGTATTATGTATGTATTTGTATGTATGTGTATGTATTATGTATGCATTTGTTTGTATGAATTGGAAATTTTAGTTCATTATTTACAAAGTTTAAGATTTAGTTAAATTACATTTTGATCAAACAATTTTTTTTCAAATCAAATTAATTTAGTCCAAAACAACAACTTTAAAAAAACGGCCTTACTCTATGACTAGAGTGCTCAACACTTGTTCTTAGTAATATCACACTCAACCTATGCCCAAAAAAAACATTCAACACATTTTAGGCCGCATTCTTTTGGGCTAAGAAAATAGCAACTGAAATGAAATGAACTAAATTGAAATGAAATGAACCGAACTGAAATTAATTGAAATGAACTAAAACGAAATGAATTTAATTTAATTGTACTATTGTAGCCATTCATTGTAATTTGAAACGAAAAACAAGATCAATTTAATAATTCAAGGAAATTTAAGTTTATTGAGTTTCCCCTCGATGTTCTTAAATTGAAGTTTATTGAATTTTATTACTCGCGTTTGTTAATGCTTGTGCATGCTCAGGGCAATATTCATTATTAGTTAATTGGGGTACGTTTTCATACCATCATTTAACTTGTGATTGTGATTTTTGTCAATAACTATTAATCGTGCAAATAATTTTATCATTACTTTATGCAGGAACATGTCAGATTCGGAGGCTCAGATTCAGAACTCCCAAACCCGCCAGCATTCTCCCTCTCAGTCTTCGGTTCGACCTACTAGGTCTAGGCCAATATTGCGTCCTGGTGACCTTCATCGTCGTGTTGAGTTGTCTAGGAGACAGTTGGTGATTTCACCTTCCATTCCTTCTCCGCCTACGTTTACGTTACCTCCACCACCATAGTTTACGTTACCTCCACCACCACAGTTTACGTTACCTCCAGTACCACAGCTTCGGCCTCAGGATCGTCCTCTTTGTCCTCAGCCATCTGTGTCTCAGGATGCTACTCCTACGCCTGAGACTACTCCGGCATCTCAGCCTACTCCATCGCTGTCTCAGCTCACTTCTTTATCTCATTCTTCTCCTGCGCGTGAGACTACTCCGACACGAGAACCCGAGGGACAAACTGGTCAGGTTGAGGGTGGCGACAAGGATCAGGGCGAAGCTTCTACGTCCACAGCTGGGGTTCGAGAATTGGACCCGGATGGCCTATGGTGAGTTTTTATTTAATTTTTTAATGTTTTAACTATTGAAATTAAGTTGTACTCATATGTTGTTCAATCTTACAATGTTTCGTGTGCAAGGTTTGACAAGGGCGTTGTTGTTCGATCAATAACACACGTCATTAAGTCCTACTTCCATCAGCCTTGGAAGAACTACACTGAGGTAGATCAGGCGATCAAGGTACATTGGTGGGACATGTGGAAGGTCAGTAAGACTAATTATGTTTGATTGTCTTTGGTCTAATGCAGAAACAGTACACTTGGAGGCCTGAGTTCGAGCGCACTGTTCGGGATGCGTATGAGACCAAGGCTGGATTACGGCTGAAGGACATATTCAACGACATAGTGCACAAGCGGAAAGACCGACCAAATTGGCTTGCTGATGAGATGTACCAGGCAATGAAGGACAGGCTCAATGACAAGCTATTCAAGGAAAGGTCGGCTCGAGCGAAGGCAAACAGGAGAGGCGGCGACGCTAGTGGCAAGGCCCAGGCCTCTCACTGCGCGGGATCTGTCTCCACCACTCAGCGAGCTAAGCAATTGGTTAGTTTAGTATTTAATTAAATCATTGTAAATGCTCGTTCGTTAACATTTTTTTATATCACCTACCCTTACGCACATTTGTTTGTGTTAACTAAGGTGAAAGGAGGGAAGCTACCTGATGCTGCGGATCTCTTCCTTGATACTCAATTCAAGAAGCAATCAGGGAAGGATCCGTTTCCGATTAGCCAAAAGGCCAGGGAAGTGATGGTAATGCTTTCTTCTTTACTATGCATTTGATTTTTAGAGCGGAATTCTGGCTTCAAAGCCGAAGAGTACGAATAGGATTGATTTTTAGAGCGGAATTCCAGCTTCAAAGCCGAAGAGTACGAATAGGATTGATTTTTTATTATTTGCAATTGATGTTTAGAGCGGAATTTCGGCTTCAAATACAAATAATTTATAGAATGTTTATATCAATGAGTTATGAATTAACCTTAAAAACATGATCTAGGTTGATCGGTCCCAAGTTGGGAACGAAAACTACCAAAAACCTCTAAACTTTCCCAAAAACATGAAAATAAGTTATAGAATGTTTATATCAATATTATGAGTTGTGAATTAACCTTAAAAACATGATCTAGGTTGATTGGTAAGAAGATGGGAACGAAAACTACCAAAACAAGCCAAAAATGGCCTATTTGGTTTGTTTTTTGTTCCAAAACCCTCTAAACTTTCCCAAAAACATGTAAATAAGTTAGATAAATTTCGCATGAATATTATAGGACATGAATGACACTTAAAAATACAAATTAGGTTGATTGGTAAGAAGATGGGAACAAAAACTACCAAAACGAGCCAAAAATGGCCTATTTGTTTTTTTTTGTTCCAAAACCCTCAAAACTTTTCCAAAAACATGTAAATAAGTTATATAAATTTTGCATGAATATTATAGGACATGAATGACACTTAAAAATAAAAATTAGGCTGATTGGTAAGAAGATGGGAACGAAAACTACCAAAACAAGCCAAAAATGGCCTATTTGGTTTGTTTTTTGTTCCAAAACTCTCTAAACTTTCCCAAAAACATGTAAATAAGTTATATAAATTTTTCATGAATATTATAGGACATGAATGATACTTAAAAATACAAATTAGGTTGATTGGTAAGAAGATGGGAACGAAAACTACCAAAACTAGCCAAAAATGGCCTATTTGGTTTTCTTTTGTTCCAAAACCCTCTAAACTTACCCAAAAACATGCAAATAGGTTATAGAAGGTCTATATCAATGTTATGAATTGTGAATTAACCTTAAAAACATGATCTAGGTTGATCGGTGCCAAGTTGGAAATGAAAACACCAAAAACGAGCCAAAAATGGCCTATTTAGTTTGTTTTTTGTTCCAAAACCCTCTAAACTTTCCAAAAAACATGCAAATAGGTTATATAATGTTTATATCAATGTTATGAGTTGTGAATTAACCTTAAAAACATGATCTAAGTTGATCGGTGCGAAGTTGGGAATGAAAACACCAAAAACGAGCCAAAAGTGGCCTATTTAGTTTGTTTTTTGTTCCAAAACCCTCCAAATTTTACCAAAAACATGTAAATAAGTTATATAACTTATTGCTCTTTTATTTTGAATTGTTTGAACTAACTCCGCCCATAATTTGCAGGAACAATATAACCAGAACCTTTCGGAGTCTCAGGCTAGTGGCTCGGAGACGGATCCCAACCAGGTCTTCTTTGATACGGTTGGTGGCTTCCGGAAGGGCGAGGTTCTAGGGTTCGGCAAAGACGGAGCTTCTCTCTATTATTAGAGAACCTTGCGGCGGCACATTGGATCTTCCTACTCTCCATCAGTTTTCGCTCAACTGGCAAAGATGATCGAGCGTTTGGAGGAGTCCGAGCGTGCGAGGACGGAGTTAGAGGAGCGAGAGCGCCTTCTGGAGGAGCGAGACTGTAATACCCCGAAATTTAGGGCCAGAAAATTTCGCGGTTATTAATATTATTTTTTAATTCTAAGTCCAAAAGGCCCATTATTTTTGGACTGTTTTATTTTTATTTTCTATCCTTTATTCTAAATTGGGCCAATGACCCAATTTCTTCCTTTTCTTGGTCTTGGCCGGTTCCCCACATTTTTTTTGGGCCAAGTTTATGTTGCTTCTAATTAATTTATTTGGTTAATTAGATTAAATTAATTAAAAATTATATTTTTAAAATTCCTAAAACTTAGTCTAAGATTAGCTAAGTTTTCCTAATTTTTGGGCTTCCTTTTCACGGCACCCTTTAGTAATTTTTAGGGTTTTTTTTCTTCTTTTTCTATAAATAGAACATATTCCACTCATTTTGTTCCTAATTGCTATTGTCTCATAAACCCCAAAAAAAATCTTGTTCTCCTCCTTTCCTTCCAAAAAAAAAGCCGAGCCGAACTAAATTTCACCAAAGAGTGAAATATTTGTCTTGGAAATTTTAGCGTATCAAGGTAACTACGCTATCTTGTTTAATTCTGGTACAAGTTTTACACATAGTAAATTAGGATTAAAAACATGAAAATTGTAAAAGAATTAGTATCATGATTAGGTTTAGATTATTTCGAACCTTATGAATTTTATGAATATGATATTTCTTGATTTTATTTTAAGGTATTCTATGCATAAATTAATTTATTTATTTATGTATTTTGTATGAATAATTGCATAAATATTTTTGTTCTTGTTGTTATAATTTGTCAAGTAACTTAGAATAATTTTAGGAGCTTCTTTACTGTTTGATCTTTAATCAAGATTTATTTCATGGCGAAATTCGTCCTTCTCTTGCTTGAAATAATTTAATCTTTCAAACCGGTAAAACTGTCCAGATTTGGTTTACGAATTTATTAATATACTTAATCAATTCGTATGGCTACGAAATTTTAGGTGGAAGTCAGTAATAGTGTTTTACAACTTGTGTTAAATTTTCGTAATTTTTAAATATCTTTTTCTATGGAAGACAAACTGAAACTTATTTCAGCCTAATCTGATTTGTTAGTTATAAAATCCCTTAAAAATAGTAAATGACCTTATTTTTGGACGAAAATTATGCACGTTAAATCTTGAACCTATATTTAACTTTCATTAAAATTTCCAGATTAATCGAGACCTTTAAAGGGTCGTTCTTAATTTAATTCTTTAAAAATCAGATTGTGTAAAATAGTGTAATTAAATTATTAAAACATGTTACTTTGAATTCTTGAATTCAATCTTGATCTTGTTTGAACCCTATGATAGCCGTGTGGTGTGATGTAAATAAAGGAATGATTTTGATCTTGTTTTAATCCATGTTTTATGATTTAATGTTTAAAGTAAATTAAATTGTTTATTATTAAGTTTATTTGATTAATTGTTGTTAATTGTATTCAATTGATTAAAAGTATAATTTTGGTATTTTTATTCAAGAATGTCGAATGGCTTGTTGTGATAAAAACAGGATTTTTATCATATTTTGAGTAATATATGTTGTTAATTGTTAAATTGTTTATAAGATTGTTTAATGAATTGATCTGATTATTATGTTATAATTAAAAAATGTCGAGTGGCCTTTTGATTTTGATCAACTTTAGTTTATTTTGGACTTATAATAATATTGGGATAATTTTAGGAATTGTTATTATTATTATTATTTATTACTTATTATTATTATTATTATAAGTAAGGAAGTCAGTAGGGATAAGTTACAATAAGGAATTGAGGATGATAAGACATTAAAAGGGAAAGAAAGGAAACAGAGTAAAAGGAATTTGAATTGTTTCGATCTCTGGCTAGGAAAGACTTGGTATTTAAGGTGGCCAATATACGTGCCGCACCTCTCTTTCCTGGGACTTCGAACATTTCATTTCCGATTACGGCCACCTAGTATTTCCCGATTTAAGAAAGATATAAGATTTGAAATATAAGATAAGATAAGGACGCCCATTCGATGATACACGAGTCGTCGGATTGGGTTAAGTCGAAGCCACTGCTCAATGGGACGAACACACGAGTTCCCCCGCGCAGTTCTTGGTTCTAGAATATGTAGTCGTCTAAGTAGTAGTACACGAGCTGCTATTTAGGGGTTATGGCCATAGCTTAGGCTTAGTGGTGCACACGAGATCCACTACGGGTTGAATACACGAGTTCACCCCGGCATGTTTTAGGAAAGTTGTGGTGCACACGGGATCCACAACGAGTTATAGTGACCGGTCCATTAAGAAGTAAAGATGAATGATATGATATGATACGATAAGATGTTAAGATGATTCATATGATATAAGATAAGATATTTTCTTTAAGGTTTTATGAAGTGGTCACCCCACCGACGATGCACGCTTCGTTATCGGGGTTAAGTCTTTGCCAACGACCTGCCGAGGCTTTCTGGTCGGTTTACTGATTCTAATTTGTGTTGTCGTCCGAATTAGTGGCACATGAGTCGTTAATTCGGGAGTGAGGGTCCCACTTAGACTTTGGGAAAGACACATGAGTCTGACCTGACATATTCTAGGAAAGTTGGGGTGCACACGAGATCCCCTACTAGCATGTTGACTCGACCATGGATTAAGCAAAGATAAGATAAGATGTTTATGTTATGTTTATGTTATGTTATGATATGACAAGATAAGACATTTATGTTATTATACGAAGATAAGATATGATACGATATGAAGTTAAGATAAGATGATATGATTATGATAAGATGATGAGATGTTACGTATGATATAAGATAGGATATGTTTCAATAAGAATAATGATAAATAAGCATATGTACAAGTTAAGCTAGGTATGAAATGTACACGTATAATGAATTGTATAAGTCTTCCGCTGTCTATTACTGTATTCGTATGACCTGAGTAGTTCGTATAAGAGTATGTATAAGTATGTGTATACCTGTACAAGAATCCGTATGTATGCGTATTTCATGATGAAGTATACGTGTCTTTTTGTACGTATTCCTAACCGTATCTTGCAGGTGTTATTATACGTATGGTATACGTACTTTATACGTATTTTTGTACGTATTTCTAACAGTATTTCTGCAGGTATTTTTATACGTATTTATGTACGTATTTTTATACGTATTCCGTATGAATTTTCGTATAAGATGTAATAAGTTTATGTGCGATTTTCATGTATAATTCTATGATACTATGTGTTTAGCGGTCCCTCAATTAAGCGGGACAGCCTAGTTACTCGCCACTGACGGTGGACCCCCCCCCCCTCAGTTTCAGGTGACGATGCAGCAGCTTAGAACGGGCTTCCGATGGTTGGGCTTAAGCGTGGAAGAGTTTAGTTTTACCTTAGTTTTACTAGAGTGATTTAAGACAATATTACTTTATTTTATATATATGATCCCAGCATGTTGGGAAGACAATATTTTCAGTTTATGTAATACTTTAGGTATTTTTACCTTTAATGACTTTTGGGATTATTTTCAGACTTTTAAGATAAATAAAGACGTTTTTATTTTTAAATTTATAATTAATGACTAATTCAATGCTTAAGTAATGATCCGCAAGTCGTTTTCCTTCGTCAAACGACAGCTTAAAAAGTCGGGTCGTTACAAAGACCGCCAACGGGAGGAGCATCAGCGCCGTCTGGAGGAGGATCAGAAGAAGCAAGCGGAGTACCTCGAGCAGATGAAGGCGCAGATGGATGCTTTCATGAGGAAATTCGGCGATCAGTCTTCCATTCACCGACGACCCCCCGACGATCGCACAGGCGGTTCTGGAGCCTTCGTAGTGTAGTTGTTTGTTATATTTCGGTTTATTATAGTTTACTTTTTTGGAAACTGTAATATGTATTACAAAATTTTGTGTATTACGAATTATTTATATAAATAATATAAAATATTATTATAAAATACTATTTCGTATATTTAATCTGTTTTTCATTAATAAATAATTTAATTTCTTTTGTAAATGTCAAATATTATTATAATACAAAATTTCTTTTATAAAACAATTTAACGACCGACAAACGGTCGGTATCCAAAAAGTAAAAACCGCGAAAATGGCAAATATCAAAATTAAAAAAACCGCGAAAATTAATATACCGACCGAAACATGGTCGGTAAATAATTAAGCGCCAAAAAAAATGGCTGGAAGGAGCTAATTTCCGACCGCTTGGCGGTCGGACATTACCGACTGACATCACAGCGGTCGGTATTACCGACCGCTGGGCGGTTGGAAATTAGCTCCCAAGATTTTTTTTTAACTTTTTATTCAGTCGATACACGGTTGGTAAATAGTCGGTAAAGTTTTGCCGACGGAGAGACGGTCGGAAAATAAATTTTACCGACTAATTATACACCGACCTCCTTTTACCGACCGTTAACGGTCAAAACGGTCGGTAAAGGTCGGTCGGCCGAGCTTTATTTTCTTGTTGTGTTTCTTGATATTTTTATGTAATCTTTAATGAATAATTGTATTTCAAGTTAATTCTATGCATGAATGATTATCTTAAATTACATGTTTTAATTAGAATTATGGCATGATAAATCTTGAACTTGTTCTAGGACCATGCGTGAGATTGTCGAGTATGTGGATTAATTTTCATAATGATTTTAGGATGTCTTTCTTGATTTAGAAGTATGATCTTCATTTATTTAATTGCCTAATTAAATCTTGAAATTAAATTTATAATCTTGCTCATGTTATTATAAATTTTTCGAGTGGTTGAAGGTTACAAAAGAATTAAAGATTTGATTTTTCTTGTCTAATTATATTCTGGTTCTTGGTTTACTTATTAATTATAAATTTAAAGATAATTTAACAAGATATTAACATAATATTATGAGTTCTTGAAATTAATCTTGATTATGTTTTATTGCTATGAAGGCCGTGTATTATTATATGGAATAGGGTGAATTTTGATCTTGTTTTGATTCATGTTTTATGTTTAATTTATGATATTATTATTTATTATTAAGTTATATGATCGATTTATGATAATTGTGTTTAATAAATTTAAATTACTAATCTTATTATTTTTGATGAAAATGTCGAGTGGCTATGATGATGATCAAGGGTATTATTCTCATGTTTTATGTAATATTAATTGATTATTGTTAGTTTATTTATTTATTTGAGGAATTATTTGATCTATTGAATTGTTTATGTGATTAACTAAAGAAGTTGATTTTAATTATGTATTTTATTTGAAAATGTCGAGTGATATGAGAAATAATATGATTGATTTAATTTAATTTTTGGCTTATAATAATTTAGTTTATGATTTAAGGAATTAGTATAATTAAAGGAATAAAAAGGAAATAAGAAGATAAGTTGTAGTGATAAGGAATTGACTTTGATAAGAAGTATTGGTCTCACGATGGCCATGTCGATAAGATAAGGAGAGGACGTCGGTTTGGTGATGCACGGGTCACCAGATTAGGTTAAGTCGAAGCCACTGCCCTACTGCGGTCTCTGGGTAGTTCTGGATCTTAAGATGTGTAGTCGTCTAAGTAGTAGTACACGGGCTACTATTTAGGAGTTATGGCCATAGCTTAGGCTTAGTTCTTGCAAAGGAGAGCTACGGGTAGAATACACGGGTTCTCCCAACACATTTTAGGAAAGTTTGGATGTAAACGAGCATCCTTACGAGCTATAATGACCGGTCCATAAACATAAGAAGATGGTTAAGTTGGGATACGGGAAATAATATGATAAATTATGTAATCCACGGGTTGGTATATTATTTATATGATGTTATGTTATTTAAGTATGTATTTATGTATTTATTTATGTAATACTATAAGTATGATATGTTAAGTCTTCCGCTGTGTACGTCTGACATGTATGTAATCATGTATGTATTTATGTATGTATGTATGTATGTATGTATGTATTTATGTATGTATATGTATGTATCTTTATACGTATTTTACAGGTATTTCTATAAGTATTTATACGTATTTGTATGTATTTTATACGTATTGTACAGGTGTTTCTATACGTATTTATACGTATTTTATACGTATTCGAATGTATTTTTATACGTATTTTGCAGGTACTTTATACGTATTTCCTTACGTATTTGTACGTATTTATATACGTATTTGTTTGTATTTTTATATGTATTGGCATGTATTTTTCTACGTTTATACATGTATTTTTGTTTGTATTCTTGGTTGATTCTATGATATTATATGGTTTATGGTTCCACATTTGAGTGGGACAGCCTAGTTACTCGCCACTGACGGTGGACCCCCCCCTTTCAGGTGATGAAGCTGAAGAATAAATGGGCTATCGTATGGATCGGGTTTCGTGTTTTGGCAAGACTTATAGAGGAAACCCAGAGTCTACTTTATTTTCTTTTAGTTATTATCTCTTAGTTTTGCCGAGCATGTTGGGAATAAACAGTTTAGATGTGGATTTTTGGATTAATAATGATTTATGGAATTCGATGATGATAGTGTGAGTGTGAGTGTTGATGATGATAGTGAGGGGAGACAGTGATGAGGAATTCGATTCGGGTGTCTATCAGGAAAGGAAGGACAAAGTCGATGATGTTAATTTCAAAGAGTTTCATCTATTTTTTTTTTTTTTGGTGTTTCGAGACTTTGTTAATATTTATTGCCACTAGTGTATTTTGGATATATTAAGAATCACCTACAATTTTCTTTTGGGAGAATAATATATATTGTAATAAATGGATGGTTTATTATATGTTTATTTGGGTTATACGGAGTATGTCTTGTGAACTTTGAGGTTACCAGTACCTAGAACCACGTATGCAAGGGAAATCTTTCAATTACTACCTCCGTTTTTTTTTTTTTTGCAACACTTAAGGTTGCACAATTTCCTAGACAAAATTTGTGAGGAGTAATTAAATGAATTAGATGACATGTGATTATGTAGTAATAGAGAGATAAAGGGGGCCACAAGATAAATAAAAGAGGGAAAAAGGAAGTGGGGTCATAGCCTTCTTATTTTTTTTAATTAATGGTTCTAGGTGGCAAACTTATAAGGGGAGAACAATTTTTAAGTGAGGGTAGTTAGGTAATTTTATCTCCATTTTCTTTACCAAAAATAGATAAAGTGAAAGTGTTGCAAATAATATGTAGTTTCCATTTATAGTAGGTATTGCAAAAAAATAAGAAACGGAGGTAGTATTTATTTCTCCAGTCTTATTTAATTCCTTATGTTGTGTGCCAGTGGTTGATGATAAATAGTTTATACTTGTATTTCGGTCTGCAACTGAGTGATATATGCTTTTGTAATATGTAAGAGTGCATGACGGAAGCGTGATTTTTTTTTTGTTATTATTCTGGTTGCTTTGCTTATCTAGAAGTTTCGAGGACGAAACTTTTTCAAGGAGGGGTGATTGTAATACCTTGCATTTTTTTTGTTTTAAAAGTTACGATTTTTGCAATTCGATAGTTAAATTTTAAAATAAAATATTATTTATTCTATTTTCGTTTTCAAATAATAATACAAAAATTATCTATTTTTGAAATCTTTTAATTAATTAAATAAATATCTACCTAACGATTTATTGTCACTAATCAGTCACAAAATATGTATAACTATTTAGTTTGAATTTTTTTGAGATATAAAACCCCTAATTTCGAGCCTTTGTGTTATATTTAAATATGTTTATAATAATTTCTTTTGTGAATTTCTTTTATTTTTTATTTAATTTAATTATTCATTTATTCGCGACTAATAATTTCGTGCCCATATTTGATTAAATTTTGGACCGACCAAAATTAAGCCATAGGACACAAATTATGGCCGGCCATGTGAGGAGTTTGAAGGGGGGGGGGGGGGGTGGATTTGAATTGGTTGTAACCCCCATATTCATGGCTAATAATTCCTTAAAAAAACTAGTTGACCATGTAATTATGCGTGTATTTTTATGAGCAAAATCTCTTCCTTTCTCCTCCTTATTTAACATGGTCGGTACAGCCAAAATAATCTGATTTTTGTGCTTGCTTCTTCCACAAAAATCACTTTTAGTTCCATCCTATAATCTCTTAAACCCTGATAAAAAAAGTAGTGGTGAACTTTGGATTTTTGGCAATTTTACATCAAGTTTTTTACTCGATTTTTTTAAGGTATCTAACACTATCCTTTACACTAGTAATCACATATTTTAGGATGAATTTTGAATTTAAAATGATTAGGGTATGGCTATGTTTTAGGGTTGTTTTATGCTATATTTGTTGTAGAAATTTCATGGAATAATTATTTTGCAATTTTATGTTTTAATCAATTAATTATAGTAATTGAAATAGTGAATTATTTTGCGTTATTGTTTCATTAATTTGTCGTGTGGATTTAGGGCCTTGTTAGGCTGATTTGTTTTTGTATTTTTTGTTTGTAAAGTGACGAGTTTTAATTTGTGTTGTTAATCTATAAAATAATTAGATGTGGGATAATTTTTAGGAATTATTTTGGCAATTGTTTTGAGGCCAATGAATGGACGAATTTCTGCCCAAATATTTGGTGTATTTATCATGTAATATAACCCTTGATTATACTAGATTTAATGGTTGAATTTTCATAATTTTAGGTGTTATTTATGCCTAGTTGTAAAATTGTTAAACTTGGAATAAATGGGATTATTGTGTAACTTGTGGGAAATTTTGCAAATTAATTTCTAGAATGTATTGCTGCTAGCCGTGCGTTATTTAGAAGAGTTTAGCATGTTTTAAATTTATTTTAGGCTTGTGTTATACTTTGGTTATGATTTTGGTGAATTATAGAATTAATTGCGTAAGTTTAATTTTTTTGGGATGGTCTTTGGGCATGATTTGGTAGTTGTTTTCATGATGTTATTTTATGGAAAGAAACTTAATGGAAATTAAAATGATATTTGGTTGATGAATTTAGACCCTTAATTGTTGTTTTAGTGGTCGCTAATCAATAGGAATTATTTTGGTGCAAATTTGGTTGAAAATGGTGTTTTCATAATTATTGCGCCTAAGTTACTAGGCACATATTCTCGTTTGAGTGTGTGGCTAATTAAAATATTATTTTAGAATTTATTTGGAATAATTATGGATGCGTGATGAATATTGGGTGAATTTGGAATTATATATTCTCCATAGTTGTGACCAATGTTGTTGGTATGTTGTCGCTAACGATGATTTATTGTTGACCTCTTGACAATTCTCATCCATATTTATTCACATTTGTAAATTTGTTTATGATTATGAGTTGGAGCCATTGGGCTGTGGGACTCAAACGTTAGATTTTGCCAACCACTTGAGCTGCGAGATTCAAGCAGATTTTATACATGGGATGGGTTAATTGTTGTCGCCTGAAAAGTCTGGAAGTGCAAGACCATATTTTGGGCATCTATCCGGTACCGGGAGATTTGCTAATCTTAGACTAGTCAACTACGGGATTAACCGAATCTTTCCTGACAAACCTTAGGAAGTGGTACTACGGGCTACCACTAGTGATCGTTCCATCTACAATCACATCGGTGTGTGTTGGTGTCTAAAATTTTTTATTTATATTTTCATTATTTATGATTTGGTTGTAAGCCTTGCCTTCTTGCCACTTGAATAATATTTTCATCTTGTACTTTTAGCTCGTAATGGGTATTATTCGTGGCATGTGTGCTAAGCTAGCATGGTCCTGCAAGTAGGCGATGAGGGTAATTTTGTAAGTAATTAGTTATTCTTCAATTTATCCGTGTAGTTACCCCTGCTTCTAAATAACATTGAATTTGATGCCTATTATGTGATTCTATGCTTGTGGTTTCTATATTTGGGAGAACTATTAGTTACTCGTCACTGAATGTGGAGTCGTTATCATTTTTTAGATGTTGACTGATTATTGAATTGTAAAGGTATGTGTTAGGAGTGTGAGGATTAGTGTTAAGGTCTTTCCTGTCATCTTGGCCATTTTGGATTTTTACGTCCTAGCTGGAATTGGGAAGTCTTTATTTTCTTTTGGTTTTCTTAGTCTATGAACTTATCCAACTATGCTAGTTGACTTAAGAATTTTAAAGCTTCCATTTTCATTTGGTTTTGACTTTGACTTAGTATTTAAGTGACAATACTGTCCAACGTCACTACAACATTCCGTGTTTCTGCCGTCTGTCTCTTAACATCCGCTTATGGCGGACGTTAAAAATACGGAATGTTGTAGTGCGTAACTGTCATCCTTCAGCTGAAATCCTTTGTTTGTAAGGACGGGGGTGTTATAGTTGGTATCAGAGAAAATGATCCATTAACTTTACTTAGACGCTAAGTAACCTTGTAGATAAGATTCCTTAACCGCAAAGAAAAAGTCTAAGTTGGAGCAATACAAACCCTTGTGAGTGATTACATGGGTACGAAGAAGCCTTGACAACTAACTAATTGTACTTATTTATAAATTTTATATGCATGGTATGCTTTGCATGTGTTCTTGCTTAGGTACTCTTTCATTCTGGTGTTATTGTTTCTTTTATTGCTAGTTCTTTCATGTCAAAGCAGACTTGTCAGTTTGTTTAACTGGGAAATCATTGGTAACTCTCCCTTCTGGTGAGCACTTTGCTTGTCTTCGGGAATTCTAAGAGCGGTTATCAAAAAAATTAGTGAAAGGTTGTTTTGAAAATTATATCTCGATATTTGTGGTGTTAAACTTTCCTTGTTCTTTTGTTTCCGGTGGGTATTGCGTAGGATCACTCAAACCTAAATATATGTGTGTCATAGATGTTAATTCCTCCTAAGGATGCACGCACCCGCTGAGTATTTGACCAAGAAGGACTCCGAGGGCGTTATTGAGTATACAATTTATAACGACCCGAATTTTTAAGCAACGACGTTAACGGCGTAAACAGGTAATTACCAATCGATTTTAAAACGGAAAATACCTCAAACTCATGGTAAAATGATAATCGTTGTTATTATTATGAATCCCAAAGACAAATTAATAAACTAAACCAAAGTCATAGTTCTATGACACGAAATAAATCTATAACTACTAAAAAACAGGTAATTACATATAATTAAGTCTTTTGGCCCAATTAGATAGTTTGGTCTTAAAGGCTTACTTTTGCACGAAATTTTACGGCCCCAAAATCCGGGTCGTTACACAATTAGAGTCTGTGATTATGTGGTTAATATATTCCAGCAATTTAAGGAGAAGGCCTATCCTAGTCGGGGTAAGATGGGAGTCAGATTGGAGCTGTGGCTATCAAATCTTTAGGATGATTATTTGATGGAAGCACATGAGACCCCATTAGCGATCTCTGTACACCCATAGTACCGGATTCCAGGATCAGGGGATGAGTGTGGAGAAAAACAGTGCTGATGATGATAGTGAGGTGGATGACATTAATGAGGACTTTGATCCGGGAGTTTATCAGGAAAAGAACGACAAAGTCGATGATATTAATTTATGAGTGTTTCATCTAGTTGGTTTTTTTTTTTTTTTTTTGTGTGTGTTTCGAGACTTTGTTCATTTTTATTGCCACTAGTGTACTTTGGATTTAGTGAGAACCACATACGATCTTCTTTTGGGAGAATAATATATATTGTAATGAATGGATAGTTTAATAGATGTTTGCTTGGGTTATCGATATCTTGTGAACTTTTAGGATACCAGCACCTAGAACGATGTACGCAAGTGGAACCTTCAATTACTTATTTCTTCATTATTGTCTTATTTGATTCCTTATGTTGTGTACCAGTGGTTGATAATAAACTCGTTTATACTTGTATTTCGGTCTGCAATTGGGTGATATGTGCTTTTGTAATATGTCAGAGTGCGTGGCGGAAGCGTGATCTTTTCTTGGTTGTTGTCCTACTTGCTTTTCTTATCTAGAAGTTTCGAGGGTGAAAGTTTTTCAAGGAGGGGTGATTTTAACACCCCGCATTTTTTATTCTTTTAAAAGTTACGATTTTTTGCGACTCGATTGTTAAATTTTAAAATAAAATATTTTGTAATGAATTATGGGCGCAAAGTTATTTTCGGAAAAAAAATCTACTTTTAATTATTATTAATTCTATTTTTCATTTTCAAATAATAAAAAAATTATTTAGTAATTAGTTAGTCTTCAAGTAATCTGTTTAGTTACTCCTGCTTCTTAATAACTTTGAATTGGATGCCTATTATGTGATTCTATGCTTGTGGTTTCTATGTTTGGGAGAAATGTTAGTTACTTGCTCCTGACGATGGAGTTGTTGAAATACTGATTGTCATATTATAATGGTATGGGTTGGGAGTATGAGGCTTGGTGTTAGGATCTTTCCTATCATCTTGGTCATTTTGGATTATTACCTCTGAACTGGAATTTGGAAGGATTGATTTGTTTTGGTTTTCTAAGACTAGGAACTTATCCAACTATGCTAGTTGACTTATGTATTTAAAGCTTCAATTTTCTTTTGTTTTTGACTTTGACTTAGTATTTAAGTAAAGCTACCGTCCAATTGTCATTCTCCCGCTGAAATCCTCTGTTTGTAAGGACGATGTGTTACAATTTCTCTCTTAAATATAATTATATGCATGCCACTACTATTAATCATCCAAATTGCTGAGGAGAATTTACAACTCCTAAGAGTTGCACATAATAAGAACTTATTAAAGGTAGTGGGAAATGCTATTTAAAAAGAAGCTGATAAATGATGCACTTTAACATGTACTAATGTAACATGTACTTCGTCATTGGGATTAAAAACATATGAAACGGTCGGTAAATGTTGGGTCAAAAAATAGATTTGGTAAAAATCAGTTGGTAAGAAACTGGTCATAAGAACCCTTTTGTAGTGGTCGATACTGGTCAGTTTTATTCGATATCCGGTCAAATTTGGTAATTTTTTTGGCAGATTCCGGTCGGTTATAGTCCGATACTTATCGATGTAGTTCTTGTCGAAATCAAGTCATATTTGGTCAGTCAAAAACGGTTTTTTTAAGGTTATTCGATCAGTTAAAATCAGTATGCAAGTCATAATTGGTTGGTCACGGTCGATATGTAGGTCGTAACACCATCGGTCACAATACAATCGGAATTAATTGGTCGGTCATAACACAATCTGTCAATTCAAAACTTCGGATTGGATGTTGATTTTTTCGATTGGGTAAAAAAATTCAGATTAGAAGTCCGGAATCAAAAAACTATGCCCACACTTAGATTATATACAAATTTAGTTTTATTTCATTCGGATAGAAAACCAATGTCAGTTCGAGTTCACAACAATTCGAGTCAAAGTAGATGCAGTGAGGACCCATTATTCGTGTGGGAAAAAACATATATCGTGTCCATATGGGTAAAGAAGTTCATTTCAGGCCGGTCTATTCAAGCCAATTAAGATAAGGTTGTATGTTATTTGGGTTTATACAACCAATGTAATGAAAATTTTAGTTGCATAATGGCATTAATAAGCGACTAATATGAATATTTATATAACATTTTATTAGTTTTTGACAAGTTGAAAAACCTGTAAACATGTTGGTTTAAAAACAGGTCAATCAAATACATGTTCGGTCAAAAATAGGTTTGGTTTGAAAGCAGGTTCGGTACTGGTAGGACTTGATATAATAACACTATAAACGGGTTCGGGTTTAAAACACGTTCGGTACTGGTCGGTTTTGAAATGTGTAAAATAGGTCGGAAATGGTTTCGGTCTATATTAGGGTTCGGTAGCGGTCGGTGTCCGAACACTTGTATTCGGTCAAAAATAGGTTCAGTATCGGTCGATAACGGTTAGTCAAACAAGTTTCTGACTACATATACACCACTGTTTCCTCATTCCCGCAATGTTTGCTACATAAGGGGTTCTTTACATTTTTCATAGTTATATTAAGTGGGTACGTATTATGTGGGGTATGAGAAAAAAAAATAGAGAGATGAATAAATGTTCAACTATATTACTCCCTCCGTCATTTTTTAGTTGCTAAATTCTCTTTAACACAAGATCTTAGGAGAAACATGTGAATCTGTATGAATCATTAAAAAACAGGGATATTTATTGAGAAGATGACAAAACAAAATGTGAAATGGATAGAATAAAATGGGTAATGACAAAAATGTTGATAAAATAGATAGAATTTATATGAGCCCCACATACCAAAATAAAAAATGTAACAAAGAAATTGAGACATACAATTATACAAATAAGGAAAGGTAGCAAACAAATCAATTATATGTCGTTTACGTGCAAACATTATGCATTTTGTAAAGACAAAAGGCTAAGAAAATTAGAGTTGAAACTTAAAACCGTGTCAAAAGAGTTTTCACTTTTAGTTTCTCCCTTTGGAAGTTGGAACATAGAGCTTTGAAGTCAGCTGTTTCAAACGAGAAATCTTATTCTATTGTAGACAACGGAATTGTCCTTTTTTTAGTATAGGGTGAGTATGCTTTGGTTTTGGGGGTTGAGTGCAGATATTCAAATAAAGGATTCGTCACCGTGCTTTATTTATGGCTACACGAAACTGGATTATTCATATGGTCTAAAGACCTTAATGACACCGTTGAATAGGTCGGTCACCAGTTCTGGATTCAGTGACAAGGATAAAGACTAAGTGGGTCACAAAGTCCCCCCGCATCTAGAGGCCTTTACTTGATCTCATTTGTGATCTCATTTTTATTAAATTGAACAACATTCATATTTCCGGATTAGAATGCCTAAGGACACATAGGGGGAATTACTAGGCGGGTTTTATTTATTAGATGCACAAATAATCCTAATTTTAGGCGATCAATTTGGATTTAATCAATTTTATGTTCTAAAACCAATTTTCTTAAAAACTAATCTTCTTTTAATGTGATTTGCACATTATTCCGGTCTATTATTATTAAATCTTTTTAACCTAGATATACACTAATCCTAGATCTAAGTGATTAACACATATAAATAAAAATAAAGTGCATAAATAAATAAAACTAAATAAAAAAATTTCTAATTAGTTCGGATTCAACATTTTGCAAAGCCTTAATTTAGTTCGAATTATTTTAATTTAGTTGATGAAAGCAATAAATAATCTACTATTCTTGAGAGGTTTACATGAGGATTACAAGGGAATTAAAAAAGAAAAAAAAAAGAAAAAAACTACGAATTAAAAATAAGAATTAAAATTAAAAAAAACAATGGAGTTTAATGGGTGGGGACCTCATGTTCGATACTTTTTGTGCAATGTCAATACTTTTTGTGCAATGTCAATACAATCTTCTCGAAAGCACTCAAATATGTTTATATATTTCATTTTTGAGAATTTTTAAATTTATTTTGACACAGTTTCATTGTGATTATTTAAGAAATAAAAAAGAAATGAGGATGAGAGTTGGTGTCAACAATGAGAAGAGGTAGCAGCATAACAGGTCTCGGGAATCGAGAGATGCACTAGTGGAATAATAGGCTATTAGTATCATTTTTTTTTTCTGGCTTATTACTATTGTTTTTAGGGCGTTAGTATTGGAGGCGTTAGTAATAACAATTCTATTAGTACCGTTTTTTACCAACGTCACTAATAGAAGTTATTAGTACCATTTTGTACAGAAAAGCGATACTAATAAAACTTCTATTAGTACCGTTTTTATGTTAAAAGGATACTAATAATAATTATAAGGGCCTCCCTTCTAAGAATTATTAGTATCATTTGAAACCAAAAAACGATACTAGTAATAGACTTATTAGTATTGTGTATATATACAAATGATACTAATGAGGCTTTCTTTTTTTGCCTAATTAACCAGGCCCTGCCACCAACTAACCAAGCCCATGCCCACTGCACAAGCCCCATTCACTTAAAATTTCGATAAAATAAAATTATTAAAAAACTCACATAAACTTTAAACATATAAATTCAATTACATTCTTGATTTTACAATAATTAAGATAAAACATTTAAAACAACTATAAATAATTGTCACGGACTATAACTAACCAGGATAGTCAATCTACAATACAATAAATTAGGCTAATAAAAAAATTTAATCTAATATACTTCGCCCATTGTTCTCGAACCTCATCCAATTCATCTTTGTTATACGAGGTAGATCTTCCAGCCCACTCCTTCAAAACAATAACAAAAGCAATGAATGTAAGCATAAACTTGCATAAATTAACACAATTTCAAATTTTCCTCCCCTAACCATTCAGAACACACATATCAAATGCAATTTAGGCCAAAGCTTGCTTTTAATTACTAGTTTTAATTAAATAGCTTTTTAGTTTCAATATTAGGCGGTGAAATTAGATTCAATGTGGTCTATATAGCCTACTTTAGGTTCGTTTTCTTAAATTTGTTCCCACACGGTTTTTATCGACAACTTTAAATTGTTTTAAGTTGAATTACACATCTTTAACACATTGAGATGCAATTTCAACTCATTTAATAGACTGAAAGGTGATATTGGGAACAATATAGTCCATATTGTCTATTTTACATTCGTTTTCCTAACTTTGTTCATATTCTTGTTTTATTGGTGAAATATGATTGTTTTAAGTTCTATTACAAATCATCAACACACTTTGAGATGTTTTTAGTGATTTTGAAGTTGAAATATACATCTTTAACTTATAAAGATGCTATTATAGTGGTTTCAACTCATTTTATGATTGTTTTTCTAATTTTGTTCCTCTACCTCTTTTATTGGCAATTATAGTTATTTAAGTTATATTATACATCTTTGTCACATTGAGATGATATTGCAATTATTTCAACTCATTTCATGGACCTAAAAGTAATATAATCACGATTCATGATACGATTATTTCAACTCAACTCATTTCATGATACATTTCCAATTCATATTTTCATGATCAACTCATTATTTCAACTCAACTCATTTCATGATATATCCAACTACGATTCATTTTCTAAAAACATAACAACGAACAATCCAATCACAACTACATAATATAATATAAACTTAACCATAAAAAACATTTATTGGCGAAAAAAAGAATTCACAAAATATGCAATTGACACAAGGTTCTTTTTCAATGAATTGAATGTAGAATTACATTTTGATTTTCAATTCCAAGTTTTTTTTTTCCTTATTTTTAATTAGCGTCCTTTTGTTAGATTAAATTTTAACTTTCTGAATCTGTAATAAATAGTCATTATTCAATATAACTACGCACTTTCTACATAATCATGAGCATTTTTATTAGAAAAACCACAAAGAAAAATGGTGGTGGATATACGTTGTTACATATTTAAAATAATTATACCGCAAGTCTAAAACCTTAATAATAATTTTAGATTTTAATAATATGATATTATAGATGCATTAATGCATTGGCTCACACTAGTTTCACATAACCAATAATAATGCTTTGTTGAAGGCTTTCCCCATTTTATTGATACTCTTGGCACACAATTTCTAACACAAATGTTTTATTCAAATGACTTTTTTTTTATAAGTACTAAGTTCAAGATTCTTTTGTCATAATACCATTTTCACAATCATTTTTAAATTGTGTGCTATCAAACACCCCAAAAAAAGGGAAAAAAATTAAACATAAACATTTAACTACAGTTAAAAGCTTATCTATATTAAGAAAGTATAAAATCCTAACATTGCTATCGCAATAGGTATGCCAGGGGTAAAAAACTCTCATAAATTTCACAAATGACAAGAAGACAATAATAAAGAATAAAAATTAAGAATATAACAAATGAAGGTTTAAACAACAAGTTAAATTAGGTTTTATATAATAATCATCAAAACAGCAATATTAATCGCATAAATTTCACAACAAAATAGCTCTTTAAAAAAATCAGCAATAAACCCAATTCATCCAAACCCAAACACAATTAATCAAAACTCTAATAATTCAATCTTAGGTTTTATATAATAATCACAATCCAATTGCACAAAAATCTGAAGAAAAAAAACTGAATTATGCGTGGTATTATTGGCGGCGAGTTGGCGTTGGAGACGGCGGCGAGTTTGCATTGTAGACGGCGGCGAGTTCATGTTGGAGACGGTGGCGCGGGGGTTCACAAAACGAAGATTCTTGCTGGAGTTGGATGAGATAAAGAACCCTGTTGCTGAAATCAACAATGGAAGAATCTGGAATATATGAATGCTTGCTGTTGGCCATGGAGTCTGATGCGTGTTGGCAGAGGCTTCTGGTCGGAGTCGTGTTGGCGGTGGCCTCTGTTCGATGAACGGGCAGAGGTTGAACGAGGGAGGTAGGTTGAAGGAGCAAGGAGGGAACTGAATCAACTGATGAGAAATGTCGTGGAGTGGGGCGGACCTATTAAGTAGCACACGGTTGCACGTGCTACAATTGGTATGGAGAATTAGGTATATACATGTTCAGGCAACAACTACAACCAAAGACAATATGTAGTCTAGTGGTAAGAGGTTGTTGGTTTGTCCTCTAGGTGGTGGGTTTGACTCCTACAGATGGCGTTTCCAATTCATATTTTCCCCGTTTGAGCATTACTTTCTTTTTTGGCCATATTTAAATGTTCATAAAATAATTTTGTTAATTAATTATATATAAATTTCATTTACAGTACATTTTTCAGGTTGCTTTTTTTAATTAACTTTTGCTCTAAGTCCCAAAAAGGTAAAAAAAAAATGGTGACACTGTTACATATAATTTGCATTAAGATTTTATTCAAGTTTTATGTTTGAACAACTTTAATTCTACCAGCGCCCATGACTTAATCAATGAATTCCCGGGTCCGCCCTTGGTCGTGGTCGTGCATAATAAGAAATGTTGTGGTCTCGTGCACAATGAAATGTAGGCTTGGAGCAAAATTCTTTGAAAACCTATTTTTTAATTTAAGCCATTAGTACCCTTTATTAAAAATATGATACTAATAGATTTTTATTAGTACCCTTTTGAGGAAAAAAAGGTACTAATAGATTTTTATTTGTACCCTTTGAAAAAAAAGGGTACTAATATAGACCTATTAGTACCCTTTTTTTCTTAAACGGTACTAATACAAACCTATTAGTACTATTTTCATTAAAAATGATACTAATAAGTATCTATTAGTACCATTTTTTTTCTAAAAGATACTAATAGAGAGTTACTAATAGAACTTTTTCCAATAGTGTATATGTGCCTTTTGCTTGAATGAATTTGACCTATTTATAGTGCTCGGGAGTCGGTGGGCAAGAATGTTCGTGTGTGTGCATGTAGTAAGCGTGGGGGCGCAGGGATGGCGTGCTGTTTGTGTGCTGGAGTGCTGGTGCTGTGCGTATGGGCGCAAAAATGGGGCATTTTGTGCGCCCCAGCGCACGTCTTGTTCCCTCCAGCAAACAGCCTACGCGCATCAACAATTTCAAACAACCATAACTTCTTTGTTTCAACACGGATTTAGGTTTATAACCTACTGTTGGAAATCTATTTGAATCTAGTTTCCAATTCAACTTGAATCACCTCAATCCAATTTGTTTAGAGAAATTTATATCCAAAATAGTAAGAGGTGGTCAAAATCCTTTAAATGGAATCGAACAACTCCGAGCTAATTTTTCACCAATTATCCGCTGGTCTACAGGTCATTCACCTAAGGCCACTATCATTAATTTTGAGCATTTAAAACACTAATTCGAGCACTTATTGTTTGAAGATTAGATTAGTAGATACGTGGTACACTTTAATCTTCGGCCTAGGTTGGGGACAAATTAATGTAGGGCTCTATAGAAGCCCCCACTTTGATTGCGCCTCTAGAAATGGATAGTTTCTTAAGATGATATTCAAAGTACTCATTACCTGCAAAACAAGGTTTAATCTCACCGGTGTGTGAGTATTATCCTCTGGAAGCTCGTCGTCCCTCGGGATTGCTGAATTCCAGTTTAAACGCTTAGGTCGTAGGTAAATGTTGACCTGAAGTGTGTTTAAGGGGCCTTTTGTTGAACGATGACCTCAAGTGTGTCTAAGGGGCTTTTGTTTGTTTCAATTTTGAGCCGTAGGGAAAAGTGATTTTCTCGAGATAGCATATTTACTTTAGGTAAGTTTAACCGTAGAGAAATGTTTTGATTATCTCTTGGCGACGTGAGAGTTGTATTTCCACTTTAGGTAAGCATTAGCCATATCTAAATATTTGATGATGTTCTCGAGATGATATTTCTGTTTTTAGACATGTTTCGCCGTAGAGTAAGGTTTAATGATCGTCTGATGATGCTGTATTTCCACTTTAGGCAGGTATTAACCTTAGAGAAATGTTTTATGATTTTCCACTTTAGGTATGGTTTAGCCGTAGGGTTAGATTTACTTTTGAGATGATTTCTGTTGTAGACAAATATTTCATGATTTCTTGGCGATATATCTGAGGCAACTTCTACTTTAGGTAAGCATCAGCCGTGGTGAAGTGTTTGATGATCGTCTGACGATATTCTTGAGATGAAATTTCTTACTTTAGGTAAATGTTAACCATAAAGGAATGTGTGTTGACTGTCTGGCGGTGTATTTGAGATGATTCCTACTTTAGATAGGTATTACCCGTAGAGGAGTGTGTGATGATTGTTTGATGATGTAACAAGTCGTATTTCCACTTTCTAAAAGCATTAGCTGTAGGGAAATGTTTGATGATGATATGATCGCCTGGCGAATTTTAGTTTGAATTTCTTATCTAAGCATGTTTTGCCCTAGATAAATGTTTGTTGATCGTCTGACGATGTGATAACTTCTACTTTAGGCAAGCCTTAGCATTAGAGAAGTGTCCAATGATGTTGTGATGATCTTCTAAAGATAAATTTCCTGCTTTAGGCCAATGTTGTCCGAGTAGGAATGCTTGATGATCCTCCACTTTAGGCAAACTTTAGCCATAGGGAGGGATATTTTGATGGTTATTCGATCGCCTGGCGATGTTCTTGAGAGTCGAACTTCCACTTTAGACCTTCCTTGGCCGTAGGGAAATGGTGTTGAAAGGCATAGGTTGGATGTGGGGAATTGAAATGGTGTTGAAACTTCCTCTCTAGACGCAGGTTGGTCATAGGGAAGAAATATTGATGTGACACGATCTCCTGGCGATGTTTAGGCTGAGTTTCCACTTTAGGCGTAGATTGGCCTTTGGGAAGATGTAACGACCCGACTTTTTAGCTTGTCGATTTACGAAGGGAATCGACATTCGGATCACTACTTAATCAAATTAAACTATAAATCAAATAAGTTGAATGGAAGAATTGTCTTTTATTAAATTAACTACTGAAAATCCATAATAATCCAAAAGTCACTAATACATATAAAGTCTGGAAATTCTGTCCCAACATGCTGGGATCATAAGATAAACTAAATTAATGTTTCAAACTGTTCTGGGAATACTAAATACTCAAAATAAAATACTAATCTACTCAAGCCCATCCAGCGGAGCCCGCTCTACTCTGCTGCATCGTCATCTGAAACTGAGGGGGGGGTCCACCGTCAGTGGCGAGTAACTAGGCTGTCCCATTTAATCGAGGGACCACCAAACACATAATAGCATAGAAATATGCATAAAAACTGTAAAGAAATCTAATACATGTCTTTATAAAAATGTACAAAAATACGTATAACAGTACGTATAAAAATACGTATAAAAGTACGTATGCGAATACGTATAAACACACCTGCAGAAATACGGTTAGAAATACGTATAATCTACGTATAATGTACGTACAATCAACCCTGCAAATACGGTTAGAAATACGTACAAAAAATACACTCAACATTCATACATACCTGCATCCTTACTCGCATACATACATACCCATAAATACAGAAATACACAGCGGAAGACTTAACATACTGAACTTATACCTTATACTATACATCTTAAATTATCTCAATCCTTAACTTATACTTAACCCTTCTTAAATTATATCATTAATAAATCTTAATCATATCTTATCATAATCTTATCTTAATCATATCATATCATAGTCTTATCTTGATCATATCATATCATAATCTTATCTTAATCGTATCATATCATGTCTTTCTTATCATATTAGATCATAACATATCTTATCATCACATCTTAGAAATCATCTTAAACTTCATCTTATGATTTCATCTTATCAAATCGTATGATCGTAATATAATATCTTTGTTGGACCGGTCACTAATAACTCGTTATGGATCTCGTGTTTCACCATAACTCCCTAGAACATGCCGGGAGGAGCTCGTGTACTCAATCCCATAGCGGATCCCGTGTTTCACCGCTAAGTCTAAGCTATGGCCATAACTTCCTGGTAGCGACTCGCAGATACGGTTACCAGACGACTACATGTTCTAAGGTCAAACTACTCGGGGGAACTCATGTGTTCGTCCCATTGAGTAGTGGTTCTGACTTAACCCACTAATGACTCGTGTATCATACAGGTGGGTGTCCATATTGTATCTTATATCTTCAATTAATTTAATCATATCATATATTAGGATAATACTAGGTGACCGTAATAGGAAATGAAATGTTCGGAGTCCCAGGAAAGAGAGGTGCGGCACGTATATTGGCCACCTTAAATACCAAGTCTTTCCTAGCCAGAGACCGAGACATAACATGTATAGCTATTACTCTGTTTCCTTTCTTATCCCTAATAATATCTTATACTTCTCATATTCTTATAACATATACTATTCCTTAATACATATCATATACTTATAATCCTATCCTTTCGGATACTAACCTTAATATTATATCATATATTATTTGTAACAATATCCAAATATTTATATTAATATTACTAATATTATTTTCGGTCCTCCTAATAATAATACTAATAATATCTTTTTATCCCTTCACTTTACAACTTATCCCTAATAATTATTTTGTCCATAACTTTTATTATTAATTATTTCCTAAATTAATAATAATTCAAAACTAACCAAAATATAATAAAAATCCTATTTTTCCTACTTTCACCACACTCGACATTTTATATCAATAATAGCCAAAATTATTCAATTAATTTATATGAATTCAATCATCAAGAATTAAATAATTTAACTAATTAATAAACATAAAAATCATATTTTTCGACAACATTCATCAAGATTAACATAAAAATAATATTTTAAACTCTTCTTTTAATTTCTATACACTTGACAATTAGAAGATAATAACAAGATTTAATTTTTAATTCAAGATTTATCAATATAATTCAATACTATCAAGATTCATCATAAAAATCATATTTTTAGTTCCCTTTTAATACTTAGGTCACTCGAAAATTCAAGAATGAATAATAGCACATTTTAATAATTCAATTGCCCTAATTTATACAATCTGATTTTTAAATAATTAAATTAACAACGACCATCTAAAGATCTCTAAAAATCTGGAAATTTTTATGGGAGCTAAATATGGGTTCAAGGATTTACGTGCATAAATTTCGTCTAAAAATAACATCTTTTACTATTTTTAAGTGATTTTATAACTAACCAGTCAGATTAGGCTGAATTCGGTTTCAGAATTTTATGCCATATCAAAAGATCTTTAAAAATTACGAAAATTTAACACAAGCTGTAAAACATTATCACTGACTTCCATATAAAATTTCGTAGCATTCCGAATTGATTAAGTACACTAATAAATTCGTAAACCTATTCTGGACAGTTTTACCGGTTTGAAAGATTAAATTTTTATAAATAATAAACGGACGAATTTTGCCACGAAATAAATCATGGTTAATAATCAAACAGTAAAACAGATACCATGAAAAAATCATCAAGAAATAACAAGATCTGATTGGTAAATAAATTATACAAGATCATACATAAAATCAAGAAAATACATAAAAATCAATCAAGAAATTCATGCTTCATGCTCGACATATCCAAGTAAAACAATATTAAATTTCCTACAATTTTCATGATATGATTCCTAATTAACTATGTGTTTTTCTACCCATAGATTAAAGAGGAGAGCATAGTTACCTGGATTCGCTTAATTAATCCAAGGAAAAACAATGAAGGTTCGACTTTTTGAGGGGATAATAGGAGAGAAAAATGATCTTTAGAGTTTGGAGTTTTAAGTGCTTAAATGCATAATGGCAACACAAGGGACAAGAGTCCTATTTATAGAACAAGATGAAGTGTTGCAAATCCTAAAATAAGGGAAAGTGAGGGCTGGCCATGTGGACTAAGTATAGGGGCCAAGTCATGGGCTTGGTTGAAAAATACTTAAGCCTTCTTAATTGGTAATTAGCATAATTACCCAATTAAACTAGAAATACCCAATAGCCCAAAAAGGAGACTAAAAACCGGCCAAGGGTAGATAAAAGAACAAATTGGGTCCTTGGCCCAATTTGATGAAAAAGAATGGGCTAAAAAGTAAAACAGTCCAAAATTAAATGGGCCTTTTTGGACTTAGAATTAAGACATATCATTAATAACCGCGAAATTTTCTGGCCCAAAATTCCGGGTCGTTACAATCACCCCTCCTTAAATAAATTTCGTCCTCGAAATTTACTTAAAGAAGCTCACGTAAGAAAACAATGGAACAACTAAAACATAAACGATCAGCCGTAAACGGAGACCGTACACGTAGTTACGTCAGCTGCGCGTCCGCCTCTTCTTGGTCACGTAGAAGACTCGGTTCTTCGCTTGCACCCGGCTCACCATTGCTGCAGGTTTGTTCTTCGGTCACGCCTAAATCTTGTGCCTTCCTTGACTGCACACGCCTCACGCTATCGTAACCCGTCGCACCACTTTCTGGAATGACGTTCGTTCTGCAAACCGGGATCTCGGGAACGTTGGTTGCTTGCCCGTCCTGCGATTGCGGCTCCTGAAATGGTTCGATTCGTGGTTTCTTCTCGGCTGCGGCTGGTTGGCTTTCCCTGGTTTTCTTCTTTGTAGCCTTTTCCTCCTCGAACGATGCTTGAACCTCTAAGACGGTCTCGTACGCGTTCTGGAACGATGCTAACCTGTTGCCGGTAACGTGTACCCTAATGCGAGGACTCGTCATCTTGATATACCGCTTCAGCTTCTCAGCTTCCGATGGAGATATTACAGCGACAAATCTGGACAGCTTCGCGAACTTGTCGGTAACTGTCTGAACTGACATGGTCCCCTGAGTGAGCGTCAGGAACTCCTCTGGCTTTTGCCACCTAAGCTCGTCGGAAAAGATACGTTCTCGTAGCTTGGAGGTAAACTCTTCCCGTGTCATTCTCTTCACAGCTCTTCCCTGCGGCGAACCGTTATCAACTAGTCGTCTGCTTCCAATCGAAGGTAGTAGCTAGTGATCTGAACTCGTTTATCTTCCGGACAACCGATTGCGTCGAACCGTTCTTCCATCTCTCAAATCCAGCTCTTGCGCACCACGGGGTCTGTCGTGCCATCATTGGTAGGACGCCGATGACGAGAAATCCGATCCTGGACCTGTGGGTTATGGGCTTACCACACCTCCGCTGCGCCACTCTGATAACACCGGTCACGGCTACTAATTGATGGTTCCGGCGTCGAAGTCTGAGGTTAGGCCTCGGGGCGTCATACTTTACGTACAAACTTAAACATTCCTATGGTTAGTTCACACAAAAGCACATAGTAACGTCGGAGGACGTAAACGAGCAATCCGATCGAAGGAAGACGACTGGGAATTCTGGACCCGCACGCTAATCTGTGCCAAAGCAAGAATTGCGTCTTCTAAGTTGCGACGACGAAGGCAGGAACTTGAAGGTCGTGGGATTGACATCCTGAAACAACAATCACGTTTAAGAAGTACACGACATACGAAACGGCGCCAACGCGAAACGAAAACGATAAATCGTCTTAACCCTGGCTTCTACCCATGGTTCACTCATTTAGGTTTTCCATATTAAGCTAAGGTTCACTCGGGTTCATAAAGCGCTCAACTTTCGAAGTTACTTGTGAAGAAGTAACTTAGGGTCAAACCTATGGCTCTGATACCAACTGTAACGACCCGACTTTTTAGCTTGTCGATTTACGAAGGGAATCGACATTCGGATCACTACTTAATCAAATTAAACTATAAATCAAATAAGTTGAATGGAAGAATTGTCTTTTATTAAATTAACTACTGAAAATCCATAATAATCCAAAAGTCACTAATACATATAAAGTCTGGAAATTCTGTCCCAACATGCTGGGATCATAAGATAAACTAAATTAATGTTTCAAACTGTTCTGGGAATACTAAATACTCAAAATAAAATACTAATCTACTCAAGCCCATCCAGCGGAGCCCGCTCTACTCTGCTGCATCGTCATCTGAAACTGAGGGGGGGGTCCACCGTCAGTGGCGAGTAACTAGGCTGTCCCATTTAATCGAGGGACCACCAAACACATAATAGCATAGAAATATGCATAAAAACTGTAAAGAAATCTAATACATGTCTTTATAAAAATGTACAAAAATACGTATAACAGTACGTATAAAAATACGTATAAAAGTACGTATGCGAATACGTATAAACACACCTGCAGAAATACGGTTAGAAATACGTATAATCTACGTATAATGTACGTACAATCAACCCTGCAAATACGGTTAGAAATACGTACAAAAAATACACTCAACATTCATACATACCTGCATCCTTACTCGCATACATACATACCCATAAATACAGAAATACACAGCGGAAGACTTAACATACTGAACTTATACCTTATACTATACATCTTAAATTATCTCAATCCTTAACTTATACTTAACCCTTCTTAAATTATATCATTAATAAATCTTAATCATATCTTATCATAATCTTATCTTAATCATATCATATCATAGTCTTATCTTGATCATATCATATCATAATCTTATCTTAATCGTATCATATCATGTCTTTCTTATCATATTAGATCATAACATATCTTATCATCACATCTTAGAAATCATCTTAAACTTCATCTTATGATTTCATCTTATCAAATCGTATGATCGTAATATAATATCTTTGTTGGACCGGTCACTAATAACTCGTTATGGATCTCGTGTTTCACCATAACTCCCTAGAACATGCCGGGAGGAGCTCGTGTACTCAATCCCATAGCGGATCCCGTGTTTCACCGCTAAGTCTAAGCTATGGCCATAACTTCCTGGTAGCGACTCGCAGATACGGTTACCAGACGACTACATGTTCTAAGGTCAAACTACTCGGGGGAACTCATGTGTTCGTCCCATTGAGTAGTGGTTCTGACTTAACCCACTAATGACTCGTGTATCATACAGGTGGGTGTCCATATTGTATCTTATATCTTCAATTAATTTAATCATATCATATATTAGGATAATACTAGGTGACCGTAATAGGAAATGAAATGTTCGGAGTCCCAGGAAAGAGAGGTGCGGCACGTATATTGGCCACCTTAAATACCAAGTCTTTCCTAGCCAGAGACCGAGACATAACATGTATAGCTATTACTCTGTTTCCTTTCTTATCCCTAATAATATCTTATACTTCTCATATTCTTATAACATATACTATTCCTTAATACATATCATATACTTATAATCCTATCCTTTCGGATACTAACCTTAATATTATATCATATATTATTTGTAACAATATCCAAATATTTATATTAATATTACTAATATTATTTTCGGTCCTCCTAATAATAATACTAATAATATCTTTTTATCCCTTCACTTTACAACTTATCCCTAATAATTATTTTGTCCATAACTTTTATTATTAATTATTTCCTAAATTAATAATAATTCAAAACTAACCAAAATATAATAAAAATCCTATTTTTCCTACTTTCACCACACTCGACATTTTATATCAATAATAGCCAAAATTATTCAATTAATTTATATGAATTCAATCATCAAGAATTAAATAATTTAACTAATTAATAAACATAAAAATCATATTTTTCGACAACATTCATCAAGATTAACATAAAAATAATATTTTAAACTCTTCTTTTAATTTCTATACACTTGACAATTAGAAGATAATAACAAGATTTAATTTTTAATTCAAGATTTATCAATATAATTCAATACTATCAAGATTCATCATAAAAATCATATTTTTAGTTCCCTTTTAATACTTAGGTCACTCGAAAATTCAAGAATGAATAATAGCACATTTTAATAATTCAATTGCCCTAATTTATACAATCTGATTTTTAAATAATTAAATTAACAACGACCATCTAAAGATCTCTAAAAATCTGGAAATTTTTATGGGAGCTAAATATGGGTTCAAGGATTTACGTGCATAAATTTCGTCTAAAAATAACATCTTTTACTATTTTTAAGTGATTTTATAACTAACCAGTCAGATTAGGCTGAATTCGGTTTCAGAATTTTATGCCATATAAAAAGATCTTTAAAAATTACGAAAATTTAACACAAGCTGTAAAACATTATCACTGACTTCCATATAAAATTTCGTAGCATTCCGAATTGATTAAGTACACTAATAAATTCGTAAACCTATTCTGGACAGTTTTACCGGTTTGAAAGATTAAATTTTTATAAATAATAAACGGACGAATTTTGCCACGAAATAAATCATGGTTAATAATCAAACAGTAAAACAGATACCATGAAAAAATCATCAAGAAATAACAAGATCTGATTGGTAAATAAATTATACAAGATCATACATAAAATCAAGAAAATACATAAAAATCAATCAAGAAATTCATGCTTCATGCTCGACATATCCAAGTAAAACAATATTAAATTTCCTACAATTTTCATGATATGATTCCTAATTAACTATGTGTTTTTCTACCCATAGATTAAAGAGGAGAGCATAGTTACCTGGATTCGCTTAATTAATCCAAGGAAAAACAATGAAGGTTCGACTTTTTGAGGGGATAATAGGAGAGAAAAATGATCTTTAGAGTTTGGAGTTTTAAGTGCTTAAATGCATAATGGCAACACAAGGGACAAGAGTCCTATTTATAGAACAAGATGAAGTGTTGCAAATCCTAAAATAAGGGAAAGTGAGGGCTGGCCATGTGGACTAAGTATAGGGGCCAAGTCATGGGCTTGGTTGAAAAATACTTAAGCCTTCTTAATTGGTAATTAGCATAATTACCCAATTAAACTAGAAATACCCAATAGCCCAAAAAGGAGACTAAAAACCGGCCAAGGGTAGATAAAAGAACAAATTGGGTCCTTGGCCCAATTTGATGAAAAAGAATGGGCTAAAAAGTAAAACAGTCCAAAATTAAATGGGCCTTTTTGGACTTAGAATTAAGACATATCATTAATAACCGCGAAATTTTCTGGCCCAAAATTCCGGGTCGTTACAATCACCCCTCCTTAAATAAATTTCGTCCTCGAAATTTACTTAAAGAAGCTCACGTAAGAAAACAATGGAACAACTAAAACATAAACGATCAGCCGTAAACGGAGACCGTACACGTAGTTACGTCAGCTGCGCGTCCGCCTCTTCTTGGTCACGTAGAAGACTCGGTTCTTCGCTTGCACCCGGCTCACCATTGCTGCAGGTTTGTTCTTCGGTCACGCCTAAATCTTGTGCCTTCCTTGACTGCACACGCCTCACGCTATCGTAACCCGTCGCACCACTTTCTGGAATGACGTTCGTTCTGCAAACCGGGATCTCGGGAACGTTGGTTGCTTGCCCGTCCTGCGATTGCGGCTCCTGAAATGGTTCGATTCGTGGTTTCTTCTCGGCTGCGGCTGGTTGGCTTTCCCTGGTTTTCTTCTTTGTAGCCTTTTCCTCCTCGAACGATGCTTGAACCTCTAAGACGGTCTCGTACGCGTTCTGGAACGATGCTAACCTGTTGCCGGTAACGTGTACCCTAATGCGAGGACTCGTCATCTTGATATACCGCTTCAGCTTCTCAGCTTCCGATGGAGATATTACAGCGACAAATCTGGACAGCTTCGCGAACTTGTCGGTAACTGTCTGAACTGACATGGTCCCCTGAGTGAGCGTCAGGAACTCCTCTGGCTTTTGCCACCTAAGCTCGTCGGAAAAGATACGTTCTCGTAGCTTGGAGGTAAACTCTTCCCGTGTCATTCTCTTCACAGCTCTTCCCTGCGGCGAACCGTTATCAACTAGTCGTCTGCTTCCAATCGAAGGTAGTAGCTAGTGATCTGAACTCGTTTATCTTCCGGACAACCGATTGCGTCGAACCGTTCTTCCATCTCTCAAATCCAGCTCTTGCGCACCACGGGGTCTGTCGTGCCATCATTGGTAGGACGCCGATGACGAGAAATCCGATCCTGGACCTGTGGGTTATGGGCTTACCACACCTCCGCTGCGCCACTCTGATAACACCGGTCACGGCTACTAATTGATGGTTCCGGCGTCGAAGTCTGAGGTTAGGCCTCGGGGCGTCATACTTTACGTACAAACTTAAACATTCCTATGGTTAGTTCACACAAAAGCACATAGTAACGTCGGAGGACGTAAACGAGCAATCCGATCGAAGGAAGACGACTGGGAATTCTGGACCCGCACGCTAATCTGTGCCAAAGCAAGAATTGCGTCTTCTAAGTTGCGACGACGAAGGCAGGAACTTGAAGGTCGTGGGATTGACATCCTGAAACAACAATCACGTTTAAGAAGTACACGACATACGAAACGGCGCCAACGCGAAACGAAAACGATAAATCGTCTTAACCCTGGCTTCTACCCATGGTTCACTCATTTAGGTTTTCCATATTAAGCTAAGGTTCACTCGGGTTCATAAAGCGCTCAACTTTCGAAGTTACTTGTGAAGAAGTAACTTAGGGTCAAACCTATGGCTCTGATACCAACTGTAACGACCCGACTTTTTAGCTTGTCGATTTACGAAGGGAATCGACATTCGGATCACTACTTAATCAAATTAAACTATAAATCAAATAAGTTGAATGGAAGAATTGTCTTTTATTAAATTAACTACTGAAAATCCATAATAATCCAAAAGTCACTAATACATATAAAGTCTGGAAATTCTGTCCCAACATGCTGGGATCATAAGATAAACTAAATTAATGTTTCAAACTGTTCTGGGAATACTAAATACTCAAAATAAAATACTAATCTACTCAAGCCCATCCAGCGGAGCCCGCTCTACTCTGCTGCATCGTCATCTGAAACTGAGGGGGGGGTCCACCGTCAGTGGCGAGTAACTAGGCTGTCCCATTTAATCGAGGGACCACCAAACACATAATAGCATAGAAATATGCATAAAAACTGTAAAGAAATCTAATACATGTCTTTATAAAAATGTACAAAAATACGTATAACAGTACGTATAAAAATACGTATAAAAGTACGTATGCGAATACGTATAAACACACCTGCAGAAATACGGTTAGAAATACGTATAATCTACGTATAATGTACGTACAATCAACCCTGCAAATACGGTTAGAAATACGTACAAAAAATACACTCAACATTCATACATACCTGCATCCTTACTCGCATACATACATACCCATAAATACAGAAATACACAGCGGAAGACTTAACATACTGAACTTATACCTTATACTATACATCTTAAATTATCTCAATCCTTAACTTATACTTAACCCTTCTTAAATTATATCATTAATAAATCTTAATCATATCTTATCATAATCTTATCTTAATCATATCATATCATAGTCTTATCTTGATCATATCATATCATAATCTTATCTTAATCGTATCATATCATGTCTTTCTTATCATATTAGATCATAACATATCTTATCATCACATCTTAGAAATCATCTTAAACTTCATCTTATGATTTCATCTTATCAAATCGTATGATCGTAATATAATATCTTTGTTGGACCGGTCACTAATAACTCGTTATGGATCTCGTGTTTCACCATAACTCCCTAGAACATGCCGGGAGGAGCTCGTGTACTCAATCCCATAGCGGATCCCGTGTTTCACCGCTAAGTCTAAGCTATGGCCATAACTTCCTGGTAGCGACTCGCAGATACGGTTACCAGACGACTACATGTTCTAAGGTCAAACTACTCGGGGGAACTCATGTGTTCGTCCCATTGAGTAGTGGTTCTGACTTAACCCACTAATGACTCGTGTATCATACAGGTGGGTGTCCATATTGTATCTTATATCTTCAATTAATTTAATCATATCATATATTAGGATAATACTAGGTGACCGTAATAGGAAATGAAATGTTCGGAGTCCCAGGAAAGAGAGGTGCGGCACGTATATTGGCCACCTTAAATACCAAGTCTTTCCTAGCCAGAGACCGAGACATAACATGTATAGCTATTACTCTGTTTCCTTTCTTATCCCTAATAATATCTTATACTTCTCATATTCTTATAACATATACTATTCCTTAATACATATCATATACTTATAATCCTATCCTTTCGGATACTAACCTTAATATTATATCATATATTATTTGTAACAATATCCAAATATTTATATTAATATTACTAATATTATTTTCGGTCCTCCTAATAATAATACTAATAATATCTTTTTATCCCTTCACTTTACAACTTATCCCTAATAATTATTTTGTCCATAACTTTTATTATTAATTATTTCCTAAATTAATAATAATTCAAAACTAACCAAAATATAATAAAAATCCTATTTTTCCTACTTTCACCACACTCGACATTTTATATCAATAATAGCCAAAATTATTCAATTAATTTATATGAATTCAATCATCAAGAATTAAATAATTTAACTAATTAATAAACATAAAAATCATATTTTTCGACAACATTCATCAAGATTAACATAAAAATAATATTTTAAACTCTTCTTTTAATTTCTATACACTTGACAATTAGAAGATAATAACAAGATTTAATTTTTAATTCAAGATTTATCAATATAATTCAATACTATCAAGATTCATCATAAAAATCATATTTTTAGTTCCCTTTTAATACTTAGGTCACTCGAAAATTCAAGAATGAATAATAGCACATTTTAATAATTCAATTGCCCTAATTTATACAATCTGATTTTTAAATAATTAAATTAACAACGACCATCTAAAGATCTCTAAAAATCTGGAAATTTTTATGGGAGCTAAATATGGGTTCAAGGATTTACGTTCATAAATTTCGTCTAAAAATAACATCTTTTACTATTTTTAAGTGATTTTATAACTAACCAGTCAGATTAGGCTGAATTCGGTTTCAGAATTTTATGCCATATCAAAAGATCTTTAAAAATTACGAAAATTTAACACAAGCTGTAAAACATTATCACTGACTTCCATATAAAATTTCGTAGCATTCCGAATTGATTAAGTACACTAATAAATTCGTAAACCTATTCTGGACAGTTTTACCGGTTTGAAAGATTAAATTTTTATAAATAATAAACGGACGAATTTTGCCACGAAATAAATCATGGTTAATAATCAAACAGTAAAACAGATACCATGAAAAAATCATCAAGAAATAACAAGATCTGATTGGTAAATAAATTATACAAGATCATACATAAAATCAAGAAAATACATAAAAATCAATCAAGAAATTCATGCTTCATGCTCGACATATCCAAGTAAAACAATATTAAATTTCCTACAATTTTCATGATATGATTCCTAATTAACTATGTGTTTTTCTACCCATAGATTAAAGAGGAGAGCATAGTTACCTGGATTCGCTTAATTAATCCAAGGAAAAACAATGAAGGTTCGACTTTTTGAGGGGATAATAGGAGAGAAAAATGATCTTTAGAGTTTGGAGTTTTAAGTGCTTAAATGCATAATGGCAACACAAGGGACAAGAGTCCTATTTATAGAACAAGATGAAGTGTTGCAAATCCTAAAATAAGGGAAAGTGAGGGCTGGCCATGTGGACTAAGTATAGGGGCCAAGTCATGGGCTTGGTTGAAAAATACTTAAGCCTTCTTAATTGGTAATTAGCATAATTACCCAATTAAACTAGAAATACCCAATAGCCCAAAAAGGAGACTAAAAACCGGCCAAGGGTAGATAAAAGAACAAATTGGGTCCTTGGCCCAATTTGATGAAAAAGAATGGGCTAAAAAGTAAAACAGTCCAAAATTAAATGGGCCTTTTTGGACTTAGAATTAAGACATATCATTAATAACCGCGAAATTTTCTGGCCCAAAATTCCGGGTCGTTACAGAAGAAGTGTGTTGTTGTTGTTGTCTAAGAACTGGCTTGTTCAGCCGTCCTTGCTTGGCGGACCAATTTCCTATGAGTTGCTCGATGCAGGAGGCTTGATTGTCTTCTTAGACGCTTAGTTTTTTTATCATTAATGATTGACCGATTGCATGATAAATCATGTGTCTAATGACAGGAGAGATGAGTGAGGTGAAGTGTTTGATCTGTCTTTAAGACCTGTAAAATGTTCACTAAAAGAGGAACCTAGCTTTTCATAGTAAGGTGATCCTATATGCATGCATGTATGCAATTTTGTGGAATGTTTGACTCGTGTCTAAATTTGACTTGATCTAGACTTGGACTAAACTTTTCTTGGACTTTGAAATGCATGTATGAATAAATGATCCTACATACAGTGTTTGACACGATATGCAAGAATAAATGAGCCCCTAGCTTAATTATTGCCTTTGTGAAAAGTACCCCGCCCCCCAAGTTAAGATGATAGGGGTGCTTTGATGCACTTGGGGACTTGTGATTGGAGCCCCAGTGAGTGTTGTGAGGAATCCATCATGAACGATAGCATCAAGTGTAACAGCCTCGAAAATTCGGACCTTCTAACTTCCTTTATAAAAATTGTTTTTACCAAAATCCTAGCCCGAATTTCTAGAGTTGCTACTCGTACGCAGGATCGTATTGTTTTCAAATTTCAAAAGCATGATTTTATTCATAATACCAAAGCCGTACAAAGTTTCAAACCAAAACAAGCTTAAAGTTAAAATAACCCATTACAATTTGTTCTGTTATAGCATAAAGCCTATGATCAAAAGGTTTAGCTAATATCAATAACCAATCCTCGTCATCCTCAAATAAGTACTCCAACCGTACTACTCACCCGCACAAATTCCCGAAGGAAAACAACAAACAAACAATAACACAAAAATCAGAAAAAGTGAGTATGATCGACTCTACCCCGTAAAACGGGTTTTAGTTTAAAACAGTTGACACAAAAGTAACAACAAGCATTAACTGAACCATGATTGACGAATTTACAAGTTTTAGAGCAATAATTATACAAGATTTATTATTCGGGAAAGTGCACGCGATAGGGCCTTGGTAGGCCTTTTATGTCGTTAAAAATAAAAGACTTATCAAAAGTAAATTTCTCCTACTCTCCAATTACAACTAGTGTAAAGGGCAAGTAAGGTTCGTATCCACAGAGAACGGATTTATGTTGATTTAATTGTGTTAATATGTATTTGGATTATTAAAGGGGAGAATCACTAATTCCTTAGTGATATTGGTAACAAGGGGGGGGAAATTGGAGATTTTAGTGATAAAATAAACTAACAACTAATTGATTGCGGTAAAATTCTAGTTTTAAAGAATCTTAGGATTCGGTTACAACGACTCTGACTCGGCTAATTGAATTAGACTCTCAATTACCAAACCATTTCAATACTCAATTAATTATTGACAAGAGTAAACTCTTGTAGTCCCCTTAATTAGCTAGACAAGATAAATCGTAAATTGCCTAAAACCCTTAATGTTCAAAGAACACGCAATGAACAAAAGCTTTAAGAACGGAGACACAATAAGAACGCAATTGTTTAGAGAATACGCAATAAACAATTAACGTTTAAACAAGCTCTACTAAATTTTTCACAATAAGAATACGCTTAAGCATGAACAAGATAGTTGCTACTCGAGGTTGAACACAATAATCGATTGTGTTCAAACCCTAGTAATGATTTTGTAAAATATAATAATAAGACAAAGATCAAGCTAAAACATTCAACAAAACCCATAACAATTCATATAAGAGCAAGTAAATAATTGAAGTAAAGAAATAGTTTAGAGTTAGAGAATCCTCACAATGAGCCTTTTGGAATCATTGAAACCAATCCCAAGAACAAGTTTAAGCTACCATTTCCATTGATGAACAAAGATTCTTCATTGATTCCATGAAAAATATCAAAATTACAAACTAAAGATTTAATAGTTTTTATGTAATCTAAGGAGAAACTAGAGAGAATTTAAGCTAAGGAACTATTTGAACATGAAAAACTAGATTTTATACAATGAAAAATCACTTTTCTATTTATACTAAACTAAATTATAACCTAGAAATCAAGTGGATGAAGCCGCGTGCAGAACAGAGCAGATGGGAGCTGGCAGCGCCCTCAAAGGCGCGGGGCGCGCCCCTCCTTGGAAGTACTACTGTAACATGGGCGCTGGCAGCGCCCCATAGGCACGGGGCGCGCCATTCCTTGGAGGGATACTGTGATGGGGGCGCTGGGCGCGCCCCAAAGGGCGCTGGGCGCGCCCCAAAGGGCGCTGGGCGCGCTTTCTTCTTGATGCTCACTGCAATGGGGGCGCTGGCAGCGCCCTCTGAGGCGCGGGGCGCGCCCCTGTAGACTGTCTGCGCAGCTCGGACTAAAATAGCCATAACTCTCTTGTTCCTTAACGAAATAAGGCTTATGACCTACCGTTGGAAAGCTCTTGAAGAGAGCTACAACCTCCAATTTGAATCACATAAATCCAATGAGTATATTGGGAGATATTTCTATTTAAAGTTGGACTTACTGCATTTGGAGGTTCACAATAAGGCTTTTCTTTCCCTCTAATGCTTAATGATTTCTTTAAGTGTGCTTGGCGCATGATCAATGACTCCAAAAATGCTCCTAATGATGTTTCGTAGCTCAAGACTACAAGAACACATAAAACCAAACCGCAACTACAAACTACACTTATCCTAAAAAGCATTAAAAACTGTAAATTACACTACAACTTTACATTTCAAGCCAAACTCTCGTTTAAACTCAAAAGTAAAAAAATGTGCAATCTTATGCTAAACTAATTACATAAAGGAACTAAAAAGAAGTTAAATAACTCGTACAAACTGGACACATCAGGCCTCTTTCATCCCGTCTTGGACTTTTCGGCCTGGCCCGCAGCTTGTCGACAGAGTGTCCCGAGTGTATACACCGCTCACAGAACTAATGCGTATTTGCAAGTGCGTGCCAAAAGCTTAGGAGGAGGAAGAAAGTAGATTATAACAACAACAATTATTTCAACGACTATACAACACATGTCCGACCTAATGCGTGTCCGCTAAAACAATAGGCCATATTGGGTATTCCCCAATGAGACACTGTTCATCACCGTAATAGGTCGTCACTGTTCGGGCTACTTTCCCTTTGAAGATTGTTCCACTTTAATTTTAGATTCATTCGATTTTTGAAAATCATTTGAGTGAGAACAAAAGACTAAAAATAAATCAATGATAAAAAATCTGTACTTATGAATTTACCATGACTTATCAAACCGTAGGGCGAACTTGCCAACTTGATTCAACAATTCATAACTCCACATTCATCCGTAGTTACCACTTAACTCCTTAAATCAAAGCATAACAAAGTCAAACATTCACCAATCCATATCCAAAATCTCATGATGTAAAATACTCATCAAAAGAAATGCTAAAGAGCATCAATATTGTACATTCACCAATCAATATTGTACCACTTATATTAACTCCTTAAATCAAAGCATAACAAAGTCAAACATTCACCAATCCATATCCAAAATCTCATGACGTAAAATACTCATCAAAAGAAATGCTAAAGAGCATCAATATTGTACTTTTCCAAAACATATACATAGAAGATAATTTCAAAAATCGAAGGACTATACTTATAATTATAACTTAAAAAATACATATTTACATATATTAAATAATTTTCGTAAAAAAAAAAAATAAAGTTACATAAAGCATTTTGAAATTTTAAGTTGCAAAAATTATAATATAATACATAGTAAATTTTCGACAATTTGAAATAATAATTTCAATTAACAAGGATTAATTTCGAAATTTTCAGAATTTTATTTAAGATAGATAATCTTCTTTTGGACTTCTAATGGGTATTTAGTACACAAATTCTATGATCTAAAACTCATGTACACAACCCTTAGTCCAAAACTAGTTTTATTTTGATTTTGGAAGTAAACAAAAGCATAATTTGGCTTATACATAAATCTTGACAACAACACTACTTGGCATAAAATGCCTTTAAAAACATCACAATAGCCTTCTAAAACATGCCTCAAACATCACTTGCATAGCCATACATCCACAAAAACTACTAGCTACTTTGCACACATATAAGCATAATATTACGTCATCAAAACTACCTTAAAAATAAAGAACGACAACAACTACTTAAGCATGCATAAAACATATACTAAAGCATAAATAAGCTACTAAAATATAACATAGAAAATAAGCTAGAACATAACACTAAGCATGCTAAAACAAAAGTGCAAAAAGAACTAATCTAGACTAAGCATAAAAGATACCTAAGGGCTAAAGAAAGTGGTACACATCGAATCATACCTCAACCTCTGGAAGGCTACTTTATGTTCGCTCCCTCCTTAGAAAATTAAACTCAATTCTCTCAGTTATTATGCCGTGAAAACTTTTCAGTTTTTATTGCTCTTTTCTAGATGAGAAGTGGAAGAAAGGTATAGAGAATTGTGAGGAGGAAGGATGGGTGAAGGGGGGTTATTTATAGGATAGAGGGGCGGAGAAAATAATAAAAGTTTCAATGTGGGATGGGTAGGGTGGTGGTGTCGTGTGGGAGGGGAGGAAATAAGGGGTGAGTGGTGGTGAGGTGGCCTAGGGAGTGGTGTTGTCAACCATTAATGGTTGGATGACTAGTTGAGCAAGGCTCTTAATAATACGGCAATTAAAATACGACAAGCATAAAACAACCTTTAAAATTAAAATTCTAGACCATAAAAATATTTGTATGCATCAAAATATTTTTCCATAAAATAATTGATAGCAATATATATATATACATATTTCGAAAATACTTCAACTTCAAAAATAATTTATTATTTTCCGAAAATAATATTACGGCAAAATACTTTGTTTATAATAAATAATCCTTTGAAAATAATTCAAAAACCCTTTTTAGAAAATATTATTTTTTAAAAATCTTTGAAAAATTACGGGTATTACATTAAAGGCATAGCAAGGGTCGAAGCGAATCATGTCGACCACTCAAGTTGGGCAATTGAATACAAAAATCCTTGGATGATGAGCCCGTGAGCCTTGTAGAACTGACCATGAGAGATGGTACCATGTTCCGTGATTTGTTAAGCATGTTGACTCCAAACAGTATGAGTGAAAGCTGATAAGGACTCTTTCGCTGATGAGAGCCCCCAAGCCTTGAGAGGGAGAACTTCATTCGACAAGCAAGAGTCTTTTGACTATGAAGGGTTGAATTTGTGACACGAGTAAGGTCGGGGCTAAGATCCTATAGAGTGTTTGAGGGACTCAAGGAGGAGAAAGGACGACTTGAACATTTGAAGCTTGTGGAGGAATAATGACATGAGTGAAGCATTTGCCTTTTCATGGTGTGATTTGGTTGATTACTTGGAGTTGAGTTTGACCCGATTTTGAGGAGAGGAGAATGAAGACTGGAATAATCAAAATAGGAGTAAGGCTCAACCAACTAGCCTAAATAAAGCTCACATAGACCCAACCTTGCTAGTCTAGGGATCGGTGGCTAGAGTAGCTTACTCGGTTTTCACTCCGCACATAGAGCTAGAAGGTGGGAGCTCTAAATATATCCCTTGTTGAAAAGAAATATACAAATGAAGAGAAGGAGGATGATATTCAATGATACCACCCAAAGCTAACACCTCATGCATGTGTTTAAGGGTCACTGCCACTCAGCCTAGGTCGACTCGAAATGTAGCCAATACTCTTTGGTTTTGGCTAATAAATTCACTTCACATGTGCATGAAGATCAAGAAGGGCTTTTTGAGCTTCTAATGTGGCTACAGTGAAGGAGTAGGATAGAATTTGGATATTATGTTGGAGTAAGGTAATCCTTCGATATTGATGACGATGTCTATGTCGAGGCATTGCTTAACTCTCTTTGGATTTACAATTTTGGTACAATTTGCAAATTACACTCTTGCGGTTTTTTTTTTGATTTATTTGTTTTGTTTTTTTTTTTTTTTTGCTTTGGACTCAAGAGTGTAATTACAATAGTTAGAGTTTCTTTGAGCTTGGGTAAACCATGATATCGGATGCAAGACAAAATGGGTTGTGTTATGGTTATAAAGAAATGATGGTTAAGGCTACAAATATTTGGGTCAAAGGTAGAGATGATTGCAATTTGATCTTCGATTCTAAATAATGATACTTTGGAGGCCTCCTAGGAGAAAGGATGGCCTTCTATCATTTGCAGCCTACACATGTTACTAGAATTCAAGGCCAAAACCAAGATCATGGCTACACCAGGAACTATTATAAAAGAAAGAAAGATGTATATGAAATGATGGTGGCTCAAATCCTCCCGTTAACATAGTTCAAGTCCAGAGCCTAGCATGGTTAATGAGAGGTGAACTCTACAAGAAAGTCAATACTAATGAGACTATGAAAAGGAATGGAACTTTATTAATGTATGTGATAGTAAAAGACAGACACAAAGAGTGGTAAATGGAAAAGGAATCTAGGTGGAGGCACTCTCCGACTAGACCAAAGAGAACATTATAGTGACTCTTGCTTGTGAAAAAAAACGGTACTAATAGATATCTATTACTATCCTTTTTAATGAAAATGGTACTAAAAAGTTTGTATTAGTATCATTTAAAAAAAAGGGTACTAATAGGTCCCTACTAGTATCGTTTTATTTTCAAATGTTACTAATACAAATCTATTAGTATCATTTTGTTTAATAAATGGTACTAATGGCCTAAATTAAAAAACTAATCCAAATCTATTAGTACCATTTTGTTTAATAAATGGTAATAATGGCCTAAATTATAAAAAAAAAAAAAACTTTGGGTTTTTTTCATTTATATCTCTTAACTTTTGAGTTTTTTCAATTGTGTCTGGTTTATTTTTTCTCTTCTAACTTCTGCCCTTAAATTAATTTAAATTTCTTATTTGTGCCTTAATTTTATTTTTCTTTCTCACTCATACCCCTTACTTTAGAGTTGTTAATTAGTGATAAAGTTTACCTATATATATATATATATATATATATATATATATATATATATATATATATATATATATATATATATATACGGCCGTTAACCTTGTTAAGTTCACGTTAAGTAAATCCATAATTTTTGAATTTATTTTTGTATCTTACAAAAATAAAAATAAAAAAAACCCTTTTTTCCTTGACTGTGCATTATATATATATATATATATATATATATATATATATATATATATATATATATATATATATATATATTGATCCCAATTACAATTACGACCCCAATTTCAAATGAAAATCTCAACTATATATAACCCTTAATTTCATAAAATATAAAACAAAAAATTAAGCATTTATCAAATGTTAACTTAACAGGGTTAATTGAAATGTATGGACTGAGGTGAAAACAAAAATTAGTTAATGAACATTGCTACACCTACCTACCGGGTAGACTACTCGCTACTAATTGCATTATATATATTAATATTGAAGTCAAGTTGAATTCCACTAACCTAATTATTATAACCTTGCATATATGGGTAGCTAGTCTACACGATGGGTCAACCAATTTTTTTTCAACAAAAAATTCAATGATATAAATGACAAAAATCCAAAAAACTTTTGAATTAGTCGCTCCAATAAGTTTTTCCCCCTCAAAGATAGCAACATTCATTATCTACTAATTAAACCTCTTCCATTTCTCCTCTGCTCAACACGACTTCTCACTTCTTAACACGAGACCACAACCACACACCCAAGACTTCTCACTTCTCAGCACCCACTTCCATTTCTCCTCTGCTCCATAATAAACCTCTTCGTTTGTCTCCTTCAACATCTGCTCCGTTCACCGACCAATAGCCACCGCCTCTAGTAGTCGCTGCAACCGTCTCCAACACCAACACGCGGTCAATTAACAGCCATTATTTTTTGTTTTGTGAACCGGCGCACGACCGTCTCCAACACCAACACGCAGACGAATCCAACGCCAACTCATCACCGACTCGACGCCAACTCACCGCCGACTCGAACCCTAACTAACTCACCGCCGACAGTATTCACCCATAATTCAGGTTATTATCTAATTTTTTCAAATTTTTGTTCAATTGGATTTTTATTATTATATAAAACCTAAGATTAAATTATTGGGTATTTTGATTAATTGTGGTTGGGTTTGGATGAATTAACACTTGGATACTTTCCAAGTTGTATGATCGTTTGTGTATGGGGGCCTACCGGTAAACCGGTAGGACCCACCATACTAACGTCACGGCCAAGATGTCAGACACCACTTAAATGCCAACTACAAAGACTAATGGTCACGGTCAACTCAAGATAGCCAACATAGGCATTACCTTTCAAGATGCCGTCCCAATGACGATAGTATCAGAGGACCCATGCCGTATCAAAGATGTCGTCCCACTGATGACGGTATAAGAGGACCCATGTCGTATTAATGATGGCAATATCATAGGTTGCCGGTCATCAAAGTTGCCAGAACCGAATCTAGGGAAGCACCCTTCCTTGACGGTCACGGTTTGACCGCCAAGACATCTACTATAAATAGAAGACCTCACCAGTCTGATAACAACAGAACACCAAGATTTAACCAACTTCTATCTCTCTATTCTCTCTCCTCTTTTATCTCTCCTATATACTTAATCCCCTTTTGCTAACTTAAGCATCGGAGGTCTTTCCTTGGACATACCCCGGGGTTAGCTCACCGTGTTGTTTCCCCGTGCAGGTTAAAGTTGTCCTTGTGAACACTTCCACACCATCACAAAACATTGTCGGTAAATCTATACCGGAACAATTGGCGCCGTCTGGGGGATTTCTTACAAAAATCCACCTAAAAAACCAAAAAACACCCTAACTTCAAAAGACGTAAAATGACTACCCCCAGTCAGCCAGAAAAAGAGGCTAGCCCAAAACCCACTCACAGTGAAAAAACCGTCCACACTCCAATAACAGAGCGTGAGAAAACCCCTGAACCTAGACCAGGGACAACTCCCAACTCTGGTTTAGAAATATTCAGCCAATTCACGCCAGAGCAGCTGCAAAATGCCATTGCTGTCCTCAGCACTCTGGCAGCAGCCAAAAAGAAACCCAGGACACGTCAAACACTAGGGTCGCCAATAAGGAACATGGAATCCTTAAAGTCAGAGCAAGAGGAAGAGTTAGAATGGGACTTTTCTGAGGCTGAAACCAGATCTAGACCTCCGCCTGGGTACTCAGCAAACACCCAGGTTACGGATGAGAATAGAGTTTCCCTCAACAGAAGGATAAAAACGAACTTCGGCGACAACCTGATAAGAAGAAGGGCGGCAACCACGAGAGCTACCGGCCACATAGAGAGGGTCCTCCCTCAAGGGACCCCTTTCGTTTTGGCTGTCATTGAGGAAGAGCTGCCAAAAATTAAAATGCCAAACTGCAGGTATGATGGCACATCTGACCCATCGGATCATATATCCGTGTACGAGGGGCATATGCAACTTTACACCACGGTTAACAGCGCCTGGTGCCGGGTTTTCCAGAAAACCCTTACCGGCATAGCTCAAAGCTGGTTTAAATCCCTACCAAACTTTACTATATCCCGTTGGGGGGACTTGTCCTCTCGATTCTTGTCACACTTTGTCAGCAACAAAAGAAGACAAAGGCTGACGAGCGAGTTAATGGGAATACAACAAAGGCGGAAGAAAGCCTTAGAGATTTCATTGCTCGATTCACGACGGAAGCCGTGACTATACCTGATATGCAGCAAGAAGTTGCGGTCTTGGCGCTGATGTCAGGACTGTAAGAAAGCCCATTCCGCCAATACCTAGGACGCAAAAATCTGACAACCTTGGGGGGCGTCCTAGGAAAAGCCAATGAATATATCCGGGCAGAGGAATTCTGCCGGATAGGTGCCGGCACCTCAACAGATAAGAGGGCGGTAGAAGAAAGAAGCTACAAAAAAGAATTCAAGAAAGAAGCTCCTTTCGAAAGGAAGGAATACTATACTAGAAACGCGGAAAAAAGATGCGGGGAAGAAGAGGGGAATGCAGAGAAGAAACCGGGAACAGAGAAAGGTGGCGGTTACACAGAGCTCAACACCCAACGTTCACGGATCTATTCGCTCCACAAACAAGATGAAAAGTGGAGGCGCCATAGGCAAATGAATGCACCAAACCGCGACCAGTCTAAATGGTGCGAGTTTCATAACGACTATGGACAGATCACTGATAAGTGTGCCCATCTGAAAGAAAACGTCGAAGAATTAGTAAGAAGAGTGCGGTTGGTCCAGTATAAAAAGAAAGATGATTCACCCCGCCATCAACAGCATGGCGATAGGGGTTGGAAGGGGAAACAAAAACAAATAGACTTCCAACCCGACATATTGGTCATCACAGGAGGACCAGTACATGGAGGAACCCTTAGCGGCGCCCGGGCAAGCCTCCGGGAGGTCCGTCATCAAGTAAACTTTAATGACCGCCACCACTGGGCGGGGTCAGCAGACGTGCCGGAGATGATGTTCACGGCTGAAGACACTAAGGGCATCATATACCCCCATGATGACCCATTAGTAATTAATTTATCCATTGCAAACTGCAAATTCCATCGCGTTCCTCAGCCAATATTCTATTCCGGGAGGCCTTCAACAAACTTGGAATAGAAGAAAAATATCTGAAACCGGTACACTACTCAATCAGTGGTTTCACGGGAGCCAGAGTGATACCGGACGACATAATTAGACTGCCAACACAGATAGGGGAGGGAAGGCAAGTCAAACGAATGATGATAGAATTTCTGGTGGTCGACATACCATCTGCTTACAACGCCATCATTGGGCGGCCAATGATGAATGACATCAAAGGCATACCATCTACCTATCACTTGACTATGCTATACATAGCCGATGACGGCTATCCAGCAAAAGTGAAAGGGAGCCAAGAGGTAGCACGTTCATGTTACGTGACTGCCGTGAGACCTCCGCCTCCACCTCAGCTGAATACCGACAATAAATGGACGACATCAATGGTCGCCCAGATGATGACGGTCTCCCAAGAACGAAACCCGACGAGGACGTAGAGGATATACCTTTATCCGCCACGGATGTCTCCAGAACCGTCAAGATAGGGAAGAAGTTGCCGGCCCAAATGAAGATTAACTTGGTTCAATTGTTGCAAGACAAAGCTGATGTCTTCGCTTTTTCCGCCGATGAGATGCCGGGCATCCACACCTCTGTAATACAACATAGGCTTAATGTAGATGATAGTGTTAGGCTTGTAAAACAAAAGAAAAGATCATTCTCGGCTAAGAAGAATGAGACTATTGAGACTGAAATAAATAAACTTTTGTTGGCAGGGTTCATAGAGCCTTGTGACTATCCTGAATGGTTAGCTAATGTGGTGATGGTAAAGAAACAAAACGGACAATGGCGAATGTGCGTCGACTTCACTTATCTAAACCGCCATTGCCCAAAAGATTGCTACCCACTCCCAAGAATAGATCAGCTAGTGGACTCTACAACAAACCATGCACTACTTAGTTTTATGGACGCTTTTTCAGGATATCATCAAATTAGCCTTCTAGAGTCAGACAGACCCAAGACGGCATTCGTGACTAATGCCGGCGTTTATTGTTACAAAGCCATGCCTTTTAGGCTTAAAAACGCCGGTGCAACCTATCAAAATCTGGTAGATAAAGTCTTCAGCAAGCAAAAAGGAAGAAATGTCGAAGTGTATGTTGATGACACAATAGTAAAAAGCAAGACCCAAGGGGAATACCTTGCCGACCTCGAAGAAACATTTGCAACACTTAGGAAATTTCAAATGAAGTCAAACCCTAAGAAATGTACGTTTGGCGTCACATCCGGCAAATTCTTGGGATACATGGTATCAGAAAGAGGGATAGACGCCAACCCAGACAATGTCAAGGCCATAGCAGACATGGCAGAGCCGACAAAAATCAAAGAAGTACAAAAACTAACGGGTAGAATGGCGGCTCTAACTAGGTTTATGGCAAAATAAGCGGCCCACGCCCTGCCTTTTTTCAAGGTACTTCGATCAAACAAAAAATTCGAGTGGAACGTGGAACAATAGGAGGCATTCTACAAAATAAAAGATCACCTCAAAAGCCTACCCACAATGACCAGGCCTGAAAAAGGAGAACAACTGCAAGTACTACTGGTCGAAAGAGAAAAAACTCAAATGCCGGTATACTTTACCAGCCACGTGTTAACCGGCGCTGAAATCAGATACTCATCAATTGAAAAACTGGCGTTAGCCATTATGGTCATGGCACGACGCTTGCATCCTTACTTTGATGCTCATTCCGTCCTGATCTTCACCAATCACCCATTGGACAAAGCCCTCATAAAGCTGTCGGTGTCGGGCAGAATGATGAAGTGGGGAATAGAATTATCAGAATATGACATATCTTTCAAACCCAGGAATGCCATTAAGCCACAAGCTTTGGCAGACTTCATCGCAGAAACATTGTTCGCCTTGGCAGACCTAACTCAAGAATGGACCATAGCCACAGACGGCTCATCATGCAATACCGACTCTAGTGCCGGCGTTAGACTAATCAGCCCTGATGGTACCATTCATCGGTATGCTCTAAGATTTAGCTTCAAAGCGACAAACAATGAATCAGAATACGAAGCAGCCATAGCGGGAATCCAGCTAGCAATTGCGTCCGGGGCAGAGCAAGTAAAATTGATAACAGACTCCCAATTGGTAGCCACTCAAATGGAGGGCACAGCAGAGGCCAGGGAGCTTACAATAGTCAAGTACATGGATTACCTTAAACAGCTGACAGCCCAACTAGCATCCTTTGAGATACAACTGGTCCCAAGGGAGAACAATCAATCCGCCGACACCTTGGCAAGGCTGGCAACATCACCGCTGGCAGATTTAGGAGGCAACATCCTCATTGAGCTCAGGGCCGCCAAAGTGATCAACTATGTTCTTATTGTCGCCATCGTCGCCACGGAGGGGGAATGGTTCCATTCAATTCTTGCGTTCGAAAATCTGGGAAATCTCCCAGAAGACAAGACACTGGCAGCCAAGATCAAGCGACAGGCACCTTGGTATTGTGTATACCAAGGCCTACTTTACAAAAAGTCTTTCCACCAACCTTTACTTCGATGTGCTACCAAAGTAGAAGCACAAAAGATTCTAGAAGAGATACATGAAGGGATATGTGGGAATCATATTGGCGGAAAAGCTTTGGCACTCAAAGCATTACGTGCCGGATATTATTGGCCCCATATGCTAAGAGACGCCCAGGGCTACGTTCAAAAGTGCGACAAGTCTCAATGGTTTGCTCCAATGATCAACACTCCGCCAAATGACCTACAACCAATCTTGAGCCCCATACCCTTTGCCCAATGGGGGATGGACATACTAGGACCATTCACAAAGGGCAAAGGGGAACGAAGATTCCTGATAGTGGCTATTGACTACTTTACAAAATGGATTGAAGCTATCCCAACCGTTTCTATCACCACGGCCCAAGTTAAAAAATTCTGCTGGGAGCAAGTGATTACTAGGTTTGGGATACCACAGGCAATAGTCTTTGATCATGGGACCCAATTTGACTGCAAGCCCCTGAGAGAATATCTTGAACCTCTGAAAGTAAAAATGGCATTTGCATCCGTCACTCAACCTCAGAGTAACGGACAAGCCGAGGCGGCAAATAAGCAAATCCTAAATGCCTTGAAAAAGAAGTTAGACAACCTCAAGGGCAAGTGGGCAGACTTAATACCAGACGTCCTTTGGGCTAACAGGACAACTGAGATAGAATCTACCGAGAAACACCCTACAGACTCACATTCGGACAAGAAGCTATATTGCCGGTAGAGGTAGGGCTTCCATCCTTCAGGATCCAGACATACCAGCCTGAGCTCAACGACAAGTTATTAAAACAAGACCTTGACTTGCTAACAGAGGTCAGACTTATCGCAGAACTCCACCAAGCAGCATACAAAGATCAAATTAAGAGGGCGTATAATAAAAAATTACACCACAGGCCTATGCAAGATGGCGACTTGGTTCTAAGAAGAACTGACGCTACCGGCAAACAGAACAGAGAAGGGAAGTTAACGGCAAACTGGGAAGGACTGTACCGTATAACAAAGACGATAACCTCTGGAGCTTACAGGCTTGCTGGAATGGACGGCAAGGAATTAAAGAATACTTGGAACGCTAGAGTACCCAAGAAAAATGTATAAATTTTACAAATTAACGTGTCTGATAAATGTATAGAGGCTAAATCTTTGGTACAACTAAGTTTTATTTTTACTTACTTAGGTATTTTAACCATGTACTAATTTAATTCCATCAGCAGCCAAAAGGCCAGATGACAGTTAAGGCCAAAGGCTACTGTCATCCAAAAAGCCTAGTTGCCATGAACATGCATCAGCAGCCAAAAGGCCAGATGACAGTTAAGGCCAAAGGCCACTGTCATCCAAAAAGCCTAGCTGCCAAGAACATCCATTAGCAACCAAAAGGCCAGATGACAGTTAAGGCCAAAGGCTACTGTCATCCAAAAAGCCTAGCTGCCAAGAACATGCATCAGCAGCCAAAAGGCCGGATGACAGTTAAGGCCAAAGGCTACTGTCATCCAAAAAGCCTAGCTGCCAAGAACATGCATCAGCAGCCAAAAGGCCAGATGACAGTTAAGGCCAAAGGCCACTGTCATCCAAAAAGCCTAGCTGCTAAGAACATTCATTAGCAGCCAAAAGGCCAGATGACAGTTAAGGCCAAAGGCTACTGTCATCCAGAAAGCCTAGCTACCAAGAACATGCATCAGCAGCCAAAAGGCCAGATGGCAGTTAAGGCCAAAGGCCACTGTCATCCAAAAAGCCTAGCTGCCAAGAACATTCATTAGCAGCCAAAAGGCCAGATGACAGTCAAGGCCAAAGGCCACTGTCATCCCAAAAGCCTAGCTGCCAAGAACATGCATTAGCAGCTAAAAGGCTAGACGACACTAAAAGTCATAAATAACAATCATCCTAAATATTTGCAATAAAAAGCAAGGATATTTGCAATAAAATTGCAAGATAAAAGTTTTTTTATATTTGCAATACAAAAATTAAAGGAACAATTACATTTGCAATACAATAATGACGAAATCCAGAAATATTGCAGAGTTTGGAGTAAATTCAACAAAATTAAAAGGCAATCATTTTTGACAAAATGATAAATTTTATATACTTTCAAAAGCCAGTAATGACTGGCGGCATTACCTGTTATAATCTTAATGGCATGGCAGCCCATTTTGACAAACATAAACAATTACAAACAAGTATTACAAAAAATATATACAAAATACTACAACAGTTGAAAAAAAAAAGAACAGTTAGAATTACAAGAAGAAGGAACAGGAGAAGGCTTCCCAACACATTATTCTGCCCCTTCAGGAGCATCTCCGGCAGTAGTAGAGGCTGTCGTAGCTTCAGGACCCGCCAGACCATCTACTGCTGGCACCCTAGTAAGCCGAGGCGACATATTCCCAACATGTTCCTCAGGAAAAACGTCTTCCTCATTCAAGGGTTGACTGGATGTCCCAGCAGCGAAGGCATCCTCCACAGCAACCCAGTTAACCTCTGGGTAGAGTGACAACACACACCTCATGGCAGCAATCCAACCACCATCAAACCTGAGTGTGCAGAATTGACGAAGGTCAGCTGACTTAACAAAATCGTCCACTGCTTTCGCCCTGGCACCCTCCACTTCTTCAGTGGCCTTCTTGATGGCAGACGCAGTTTTTTCCTTGGCAGCCTCAACTTTAGCCTCTGCTCCAGCTACCGTCTCTTCGCTGGACTTAGCGACTATCAGGAAGGCCTCAACCCTGCTATTGGCAGCCTTGAGACCTACCCTAACAGTCTCCAACTCAGCGGCAAGAGCATCCACCTTTTTCCTGGCAGCATCACCAGCAGCCTCAGCTTCAGCTGCTTTCATATTGGCAGATTGCATGGTAGCCTCGGCGTCAACTACAAGCTTTTTAGATGCCAGGACGGCAGCATCAGCACTTGCCTTCTCTTCTCGAAGCTTGGCCAGCTCCGTCTCCCTCTCCTTAGCAGCCTTCCTGAGAGCTGCATTCTCATCCGTCAGTGGAAGAACCAGCTTCTTTGCCTGCTCCAAATCAGATGCACAGCTCCAGTAAGCCTCAGCCAATTCGGCAGCAGAATTGGCAGCCTGTTCACAGCAAGTCAAAGAAAAAATTTTAGTATACAAAATACCAAAACATAAAAGAGAAGAGGAAGGAGGGGAAGAAGAAGAAAAAAGCAAGGATACTCACACAGGCAACATCATGACACAGAACCTGGGCTGGGTTTACCCATCTTTTCTGACTACGGTTAGCCGGCAGCCTCACACCTTGCAGTAGCCGGTACCCTAAGTCACCCCAGCCAGACTTAAATCTGCCATCAACGATTCGTTGATGGCGACATCTAGCTGAGGGTGGAAGTAAGGCCGAGAAGGCTTCGGCCCCGACCTAAACTCGTCAGGAATGATGGAGTAACTATAACCCCACGATCCAACCCTTACCTGCACGTCCTCAGGCAAGGGAAAAGAAAAGGATCCAATATTATTCGAGGCATCCACCTCGATATGCCCTCCGGCACCGCGATGGGGCACAGAGATGCTACGCCCAAAGTGAGGGCCCAGATACTCCGTCCGGTAGTCTTCAGCTGCCGGAGAATTACCCTGCATAAAACGATCCAGCTAACCAAAGATTAAATCAGCTCCAAGACAAAAAGGAAAAAGAGTGTAATTCAAAAGAGAAGTAAAAGGAGTTTAGACGACATACCTTGGAGGGATCGATCTCTGGAGCTGCAGGAGCCTTCAGGGCTTTCTCACGAGCCCTCCGCCGCGAACTCTCTTTGGCGGCATCATCAAGACAGCCATCCGTTGTCTCATCCTCCACCACTATTACCTCCTGTTCAGGCAAATTTGCCTCTAAGATAGGAGATATAACGTCAGCACTAGTGGCCTCAGTGACTGCATCCGTCACTCCCTGATGGGCAGCCTCAATGGCCACATCACGAGGTGACTTATCATGCACCACGCCACTCTCATGTTGGAGCACCTCCGTGGAAGCCGGTGCAGGAAAAGACGTAGACTCACCTTGAACAATAGTGGCAGGCACTACATTTGACCCAAGTACTACAGCATCAGCGGGCTGAGACCTCACCACCTTGGCGGGCTTTCCAGGAGACGAAACCAACTCTTTCCTTTTTCCCACTGCTTGCTCCTGGTAACGAGTGGAAGCGGACTTGGTACGACCACCCCTTGTCGAAGGAGCTGGCCTCCTTACAGTCGCACCTTCTTCTGGGATGGCATCAGTGCCAGCAGAACTCTGAGAAGCCGGCACTGTTATAGTAACTACTCTCTGACGGTTGGCCGGACGGCGACCACCACGGCTACTTCTAGCAACCACAACCCTGGTGCCGGAAGAAGAAGTGCCGGCAGTAGAGTTGCCAGCACCAGAAGTACCGGTGACAACAGCTTCAGCCGTCACCTCAGCGCCTTCTTTGGGCGGTTTTAATTTGCCCAGATCCAACTCTGCACGACAGACAAAGACATAGCGTCAAAACCACAAAAAAAAATCTATATAAACATATATATATAAATTATAAAGATTAGGTTTATGCAAGGCAAGAAGGTTAAGAAAACAGATATAAGGACAAAGCCAGAATTAGGGCGCCAAGCCTCTTCATACCAAAGTCTGCACCCCCAACATCGCCACACAACCCCACATAGGCAAGGGGTCGGTTCTCCACCATGTATCTAGAGTCTAGCATCCATCTAGTAAGGATGCCACCTACGTGCTTAAAATAGTCGACAGTTAACTGCTCTTCTGCAGTAAACTGCCGCCTTGGAATGTGCCCCATGTTAGGGCTAGGATTTGTGAAGCCTAAGGGAATGTCCAATATAAACCCTTCTGGCGCCTTAACCCAAAACCATTTACCCATGTAGTTCTTATATGAACTAATCTTTGGGTAATATAATAGCTTCCCAGGAGCTGTCGAAAATGTATACCGCCCGACAGCCGAGCTATTCTTCTTCATGGACATCAGTGCCCGTATAATATGCAAATTCACCTTCATCTGACGATACCGGCAAACCCACAAAATCGATACCAACATCAATAGGGACAACGACCCTAGTTGAACCAAACATATTTGAAAATGTCGCAAAACTGACATGATAGACCAGCCAAAGGGACACCTAAGACCCCATCTAAAGTGTGCCAAGTATACCGGAAAGTAGCCATCTGGAGGCGCAATCACCTTATCATCTTTATCTGGGATCGCCAACTCCCAGTTGGCCGGAATATAGTGGTCATCCTTAAACCACTGAATATAAGCCTCCCTACCGCCGGTCCAATTCCTGATCTCATTCAGCCAATCTGAGTAGGGAGTATGCACTAACGGATGCTCATGATCCTCAGCCGGCACGGCACCAAATTCTAACGCCTCAAAAACGGGTGACGGCAAGTCACCAAGAGAATCAAACCATTCCTGACCGGCAAGCTGCCAGGGAGTATTAATCAAACGAGCATCACCTGGCTCCATATCAGCTTCTGCAATACACAACAACAGAAACAATGGAGATAATAAGAAAAACACGTAGGAATCAATGTATTTACCAAGCTCGGCAAACGGGTTCGGACGTGCCAGATCTTCATTCGAACCATATTGGTCAAACTCCAAGGCAGACCGCAGCACAGAAAACCAATAACGCTCTGACATCATGGTCCACATTGGGTTGACGGACTTGCGCAAAATCTCACGAAGATGCCTGACTTCATTTTGTTGTTCATGATTGAAACTTGACTGGTTACGTGTGCCTTCGCAGTCTGCGTTTCTTTTCAAAACTAAAGAAAACTCAGGAATACGCCTTTGCCTAGGCACAAGTCCACCAGGCAACAATGACACTGACGGATGAACGTTGCCGGATTTGGAAGATAAGGCAGCAGCTTTACTCCTGGTTTTCATACGACGCTAACGCCGGGATGACCCCTCTCCTCGATTCGAGTGAAGAGGACACCCCTTATTAATCTTAAGACTGCGAGACACACACGTACACACGCCAGGCTCCACCACTTCGTCAGCAATGACCTCACTGATGGCGGTGCTAGTAATAGTTTGACACAACGGCTCACCTTCTGTAGGGCACGACGACAACGAGGTAGACGAGTCAGACAACGACGAAACGTCGCTGTCGTCGCTGTCCAGAATTCTGCTGTCGTTTTGACTATCACTAGCATCCGACATCGTTTGAAACACTGACAGAAGACATAAAGGTTAAAGCTGTAACATGCACCAGTATCAAGGTTTTAAAAGGAAAAGATACATTTTCGAAATATATTTCGAAATACCTTTTCTTCAAAAACAATTTCGAAGTTATTCAAGAAAACTGAAAAAGAATAAATTTGGAAATAAACCTCCATTTTTTCGAAATTCATTTTCGAAAAAACCAATTCGAAGAGGAATAATTTTCAATTTACACTCTGGAAAAACATTTCTACAAAACTAATTTCGAAGTACACAACTCAAATAAAGCATAAAAGGGTAGCTAATTTAACCTGAAAACTATGCAGAGTTCGAAGCTTTTCTACAGTAACAATGGTGGAACGACAAACTTTTTTCAGAGATTCAAGGAAGAAGACGTTGAAGGTAAGCACAACGAACAGTTAGAGAGAAAAAGGAAAGAAATTTTTTCTTAGAAATTTTTTGACATTTTTTGAGGAGAAGAAAGAGAAAACAAACCGTCAAGACAGATTTATATGATGCTGTGGGACCCAGTTTCCAACAAAACAAACGTTTCATATTCTGCTGACACGTGTAAAGTGCAAATGAATGGGAGGGAAAGTTAAGCCTAACATCTTGTTGGCGACTTATTTTCCTTAAAAAGCATCACCAACGTGCCGGTACTGATACTTTTTGGGGGGGCTAGTTGTATCGGGGCCTACCGGTAAACCGGTAGGACCCACCATACTAACGTCACGGCCAAGATGTCACACACCACTTAAATGCCAACTACAAAGACTAACGGTCACGGTCAACTCAAGACAGCCAACATAGGCAGTACCTCTCAAGATGTCGTCCCAATGACAACGGTATCAGAGGACCATGCCCTATCAAAGATTTCGTCCTACTGATGACGGTATAAGAGGACCCATGCCGTATTAATGATGGCAATATCATAGGTTGCCGGTCATCAAAGTTGTCGGAACCGACTCTAGGGAAGCACCCTTCCTTGACGGTCACGGTTTGACCGCCAAGACATCTCCTATAAATAGAAAACCTCACCAGTCTGATAACGGCAGAACACCAAGACTTAACCAACTTCTATCTCTCCATTCTCTCTCCTCTTTTATCTCTCCTATATACTTAATCCCCTTTTGCTAACTTAAGAATCGGAGGGTCTTTCCTCGGACATACCCCGGGGTTAGCTCATCGTGCTGTTTCCCCGTGCAGGTTAAAGCTATCCTTGTGAACACTTCTACACCATCACAAAACATTGTCGGTAAATCCATACTGAAACAGTTTGTGTCTTGAAAATCGATTTTGACTCAAGAAATAGGAATTAGCTGATTTTTATCGTATTTTTGGAAGTTGAAATTTGTTAAAAAGCTTGGTTGTATGAATTTATCTTGAAAATATAAATAATTTGTTTGAGAGTTACGATAAGTTGTTGGATGATCATTTATTCATGTGTTGCTTTAAAATGGAATGTTATAAGATATTAAGATTATAGGAGTACAAAAGCTTGGAAATTGAAGAACATATATGATCAGCCACTTATTGTTAGTAAATTCTTGAGATTTTGCATGCTAAGTAGCAGCTTGATAGGCAGTAATTTCAAGTTTTCAACTGCCTGTCTTGATTTTAAAATATTTTGGACTCAATTTGTTGCGCTTTTGAATTGGAAATGGCATGTATAAGACTTATAAATCATGCTCAATAAGTGTGTCTGTTTTGATTTGATTTGGTGGTCAAGTTGTAATATGGCTGATCTTATACTGATATAATGACATGAAGAAAAGAATGAGTGTAACAAATTATTTTGGATAACTTGTGTCATCTCTGGCTGGTTATTATGTTATAGCATATTGGATATTTTGTATGGATGAAGCATTTTGATAACACAACTTTGTCACGATAAGGATGAGTTGTTTGTCAGTATGTGCAACTTTACTTGCAATTGCTCTTGCATAACAAGTTTATACCGTCTCCACAATAAAGAACATTGTCTCAATTAATCGTGTGTATTGTTATATTTTTAGAAAAAGAATCGTAGTTGGATGTATGGTGATCGACGGTTTCCCTCATTTCAAAACGGCTTAGTAAGGAGCCTTTGATATATTTCCCTTGCCGTGATTGTTGTAATGCAAAGAAGTGGGCTGACATAAATAAGATAGAGGAACATTTGTATCGGCGTGGATTTAGAATTGATTATGAAACCTGGTATTGGCATGGAGAAAAGTTGGAGTCTAATGATGAGAATAATGAGGCTGAGATAGGGAATAATGAAGCTGAGATAGGGATAGAGGGTAATCCTTGTGAGGGGAATGAGAACAATGGGGATGAAAATGATAGCGCCGAGGGAGATCGAATGAATGATATGATGGATGCGATTGAAGATCATCTCACGGACCATCTTCGTATGTTTGAGGATATAGTAAATGTTGCTGAGACTCTGTTTTATCCAGGTTGTAATAAGTATTCTCGGCTTTCAGCAGTCTTAAACTTGTCAAATTTAAATCTAGGTATGGTTGGACCGATACAAGTTTCACAACATTCCTTGAGTCATCATATTTAGTTATAGTACTAATTTCTATAACCGAATTACAAATTGATTTTATGTATCTTTTCTTGTTGTATATATGTACTCATCTTTTGCTAATTACGTGCTTCTTTGTGTGCCTTCTTTGGTCATGGCCCTTGCCTTATTGACCCTGTGATGAAATAATTTATACACTTGTATTATTGTGGAGCAGAATTGCACAGGTTATGTAACGACCCGACTCGCTTAAATCGGCGCGGAAGAAACCGACGAGTCGAATTGTTATAAACTACAACTCAAAAACTTAAGAATTAAAACTAATTCCTCGAAATATTATTAATAAACCACAAAAGTACAAATACCCACAAGTTTGTACATAAATAGTCCAAAAGTCAAACTTAAAAATACCGAAATACAAATAACTCCAACCACACGTTAGAGTCCAAAAATAACGTATAAGAGCCCTTACAACAATCCAATACTATCTATAAACAACAGAAATAGAAAATACAACAAAAACAACAGTAAACGTCGCTCGCCCAACCCAAAGCTAAGCAGGTACATCGTCATCAGAATTACCTGTAAAACAAACAACAGTCCACCATCAGTGGCGAGTAACATAACGGATTCACCCTAATGGGAATACACATGAACATAGCATAAACCAAATAATCAACAGCAACAATCAAAGTACGAGAACAACCCAAAAATGTGAACTCGACTCAAACATCCTATCCAACTATCTTTGGCGCAATCATTCATATACTAGACCGGACTATGCTCGTACGAACGCATCTTACGCGAACGAACTTTCTACTATGTTCGGATTTGAGAATCTTACTCCTAAACCCCATGAAACCAATCTTACTGGAAATCCATGTCCTGTGAAACCAATCTTACTGGAAATTCAAAGGATAACATAGCATGACTCCAACTATCCCAATACCGCGGATGGAATAGGGGCAACGTCTTAACCCAAAAACAAAGAATCTTACTCTAAGTTTTAGGCGTCTAGAAATGAAATCAAGCTAATTATTAATTAATCATTTATCAACTTAAATCAACTCATTCATAACATAATTAAATTCAAGAATTGCCTTTGCGCCTTGATTCTCGAAAATAATCAGTTAAACACGAAGTTATTCTCAAGATTGCCTTTGCGCCTTGATCTTGAGTCTAACCAACATTAATCCATTATTTTAAAATTCATTCTTTAACTAAATCTTTAACTTTCTTTAATCATTTAACCACTTTCTTTAACTTTCAAGATTCTACCAAGAACTCATCAAAACCCATCAAGAACTCATAAAGAACTCAAAGAACTCATAAAGAACTCATTCAAGATTCAAGATCTTCAATCAAGAACTTAATCAAGATTCAAGAACTCCAATCAAGAACTCATCCAAACAATCATCATCACACGCATATCCTCAATATACCACACGAAAATTCACTAGAACTTATCCAAAATTCATCAAACTTTGACACAATTATCATGAACATAAAACGACATATATTCAATCATAAAATCATAAAAACCATCATCAAAATATCATGAGAACCACATAAAAATTAGATTAGAAACAATACATAAAATCATGATTAAACTTCACCAAACAACCCATACATGCATTTAATCTATACTATAATCATAGTATGCCAACAAGGTTGAGAAAGTATGTTACCTAATCAAGATTAAACACGTAAAGAAACCCCAAAACCCGCTGCCCAGAACGAGTCTTGCACCGCCAAGCAACACGGCTAACCCACGCACTTGCACCACCACATGGCTAGACCACGTACACCTCTGCCCAGTCAGCACGGCCACCACTGCTACCCCACTGCACGGCTTCCCACGGTGGCACCACTTCCATACACACGGCTACTGCACACACGACCAACACTTGGACCACGAACACGATCAACCCCACGAACATGCACCCAAACTCAACCCGAACTAGTGATCTTGAATGAAATTGTTGGGGTTTAAATTATGTTTTAATACTTAAAGATCAATGGATGAAGGATCTTTAAGTATGGGTTTAGAAAAGATGATGAACCAAGTTGGGTTTACCTAAGCCAAGATAGGCGTGTGGCAAAGGGGAGAAATGGAGGGAGAGTTTGCCTTTAAAAAGTGATGGCAAGGGTGATTAAATGAGCAAATGAACAAAGGATCCTAAGGTCTTACTAACTCCTCTATTTATAGAGGTTAGTCAAGGTGTGAACATGAAGCAAGTGGCAAAACTTGCCATCAAACACAAGGAGGGCCGGTTGGGCTTAGAAGAAGAAGGCCAAAATGATCACTTGGGCCATTTGCACTAATTCATGACTAATCATGATTAATTTTGCACTTGGCCCAAAACTAATTAATTAATTAGAAAATTAAATAATAAAATTCTAATTAATTAAAATAAAATAAAATCAAGAAATAATAAACCATTAAATAATAATGGTTACACTCAAGCATTAAAAATAGTCTAAAATAAATTTAGACCGTGCACCGCAACAAAAATAATTACAAGCTAGCAATACGAAAATAGCCCAAAATCTAGGGCGTTACAGGTTAGCTTGATGATGTGATGTTTAATTTTTCGGCATACACGTTGTCATGGGATTGGTGTGATTTGAGAGTTCACGATTGTAGTGTTGAACTTATTATAAAATGTTATTCCATTTATGTTTTGTATTTCAAATAATGGTTGTTCTCTAACTAAGGGCCTTATATTCTTTCCAAACTGTAACCTTTGACTAGTTGGGTTTATTTTGAGAATAAGTTTTTTTTTTTTTACATTTCCACTGCAAAACTTTGATAAGCCGAAATGTTTTCACACGTTGGCGGTAAAGCTTTGGAAATTTCAATTTAATGATATTTTATTTCTTAACCTAATGATATTTAGAGTTTTAAAATAAGGAATTTCCAAGGTGTTATATCCCCATGCAGCAATCATGCCCTTACTTATGTTAGTTTTGTTGAATGGAGCTCTGGTTCCCTTGCCTTGCCTTTTCCCTTTTCTGTGTCACATTGAGAACATTCTCTTATGAAATGGTCTACGGAACCACGCTTGTGACATCCAGAATCATTCTTGGAGGAACTCGCCTTTTTGAAGTTTCCTTTGGTGAACTTTTTGTTCATATTGAACATCTTTCTGAATCGTGTAACCATCATTGCAGCCTCGTCTTCATCAACTGATTCCTCTGGTTCCTCAGCCTTGAGACCTTCACTATTGCTAGTTCCCAGATGCAACTTGTGGGTCATGAGTGATCCAACAAGTTGCTCTATATTGAACTTAGTGAAATATTTAGTCTCTTGTAAGGTGTTAACTTTAGCCCTCCATCTTTCATCTTGGGGCAAGCTTCGTAGAGCCTTTCTTACTTGCTCATAAGTTAGGATATGCTTCCCAAGAGAGACTAATTCATTTATAATATTAGTAAATCGTGTTAACATTTCTTGAATTGTCTCTTTTGATTGCATTTCAAATCTTTCGTACTTAGACATTAAAAGATCTATTTTAGATCGTTTTACCTCATTAATACCTTCATTAGTGATTTGAAGCAAATCCCAAATTTCCGTTGCATTCTTACATCCCATGACACGGTTATGTTCATGTGGACCAGGCCACAATGGAGCAGTTTAACATAACAGTACATAATACTGCCAGAACCTTATCTTTCACTTTTATTTATCATGTTTCGCTTAATTTGTTTTTATTTATAAATAACTAAGAGCCATATTATAATCATACTTCATGTCTTAAAAAATTATGTTAGACATTCATATAGCTTAATATTTCAAATCATAAAAACATCTCACAATCCAGATAGGAATCATATCATAAATTTATTATAAATAATCATATTTAACTATCATATCCATAAACACATTGTAAAGAGGATTGCGCGTGTTAGCAATAGATGTTACATCATGAACATGTCTTATTCACATTCTAAAAATTCATTTGATAAACCAACAATTAAAGAAAATCAAATGAATAGTAATGTAACAACCCTGATTTTATAGGTATTTCTGTTGTGTATTTATGTATGTTTATGTGATTTTATGTATGGTTCAAATTTATTTTTGAACTATTTATTTTATTTTATGTGAATAATTTCGATTAAATTCGAATTATTTTATTTTAATCAATTATTATTTATTTTATTATTATTTAATTAATTAGAATTTTATTATTTAATTTTCTAATTAGTTATTTAATATTTTGGGCTAAATCGGTTTAAGCATGATTAATCATGCAACTTTTGGTAGATTAGCCCAATTGCTCACGAAAGCCCATTTTGGCCTCATGAGAACTGGCCCCTATGATTAAGTGGCTTGATTTGCCACTTGCCATGCATTCACACCTTAAACCACTTCTATAAATAGAAGGGTTAGTAAGGCTTGGAAGCTCATTTGCCCATTTAAACACAATTGCCAACTTAAGCACTTGCCATCAAAATATCAAAACACAAAACTCCCTCTATTGTCATCAATCCACAAGCCATTTTGGCTATGAACACCAATCAAATTGTTCATCATCAATTCTAACTTTAAACTTAAAGATTCAAACTCTATAGATCTTTAAGTATCAAAACTCAATCTAAACCTCTTAATTTGCATTCAAGATCGTTAGTTCGGGTTTGGGTTTGCTCGTGTTCGTGTGGGTTGTTCGAGTGGTGACCGTGTGGGTGCCGTGTGGAAGCCGTGCACGAGTGGTGGTTCGTGTGTTGAACCGTGCAGTAGGGCCGTGTGAAGACGGTGGTTCGTGGTGGCGGTTCGTGCAAGCCGTGGTGGTGCTCGTGTGGTTCGTGCTGGTGTTCGTGCAAGACCGTGTCGTGCGTGTGTGGTCCGTGTTGCTTGGCCGTGTGGTTTAGTTTTCCGGGCAGCAAGTTCTTGAGTGTTTACCTTGTTAAATCTTCATCAAGGTAACATGCTTTCTCAACTTAATTTGGTATACTATGTTTCATAGTATAGATTAAATGCATAGATTAGTTTATGTTGAAGTTTTGACATGTTTATATGTATGAAATATAAATCTAATTTTTAAGTGGTTTGATGATGATTTTAAGGTTTATTATGATGATTCTATGATTGATTATGTTAGTATTAAGTTTATGATAATCATGATCAAGTTTGATGAATTTTGGATGCAAGAAAGTTGATAATTTCATGTGTTGAATTGGGTTGAAAGTATGCGTGTATTTTGATGATTTGGGATGAGTTCTTGATTCTTGAATGAGTTCTTGGTTGAAGTTCTTGAATCTTGATTGAGTTCTTGATTGAAGATCTTGAATCTTGGATGAGTTCTTGATGAGTTCTTTGAGTTCTTGATAAGTTTTTTAAGGTTCTTTATGAGTTCTTGATTGAGTCTTTAAAGTTAAAGAAAGTTAAAGAAAAGGTTAAAGAAAGTTATAAGATGTTGTAAGATGTTTGGTTTACATGTTATTTCTTGAGTCAAGGCGTAAGATGCAACTTAAGAAGTAACTAAGAATGTAAACTTCGGATTAAAGAGTTAAAGATTTTATTTTTAAAGATTAGCTTGATTTCGCTATTAGACGCCTAAATCTTAGAGTAAGATTCTATGTTTTTGGGTTAAGACGTTGCCCCTATCCTATCCGCGGTATTGGGATAGTTGGTGGTCTTACTATGTTATCTTCGGATGTGGATTTCCAGTAAGATTGGTTTCACGGGATTTGGGAGTAAGATTCTCAGTCCTAACATAGTAGAAAGTTCGAATGCTTAAAATGCGTTCGTACGTGCATAGTCCGGTCTAGTATGCGAATGATTGCGCCAAAGTAAAGATTGGTTAAGTTATCGAGTCAAGTATGATTATTTGCTATTATTCGTATGATTTGATATTATGATTTGGGTTATTTGATTTATGCTATGTTCATGTGTATTCCCGTTCGGGTGAGACAGTTATGTTACTCGCCACTGACGGTGGACTGTTGTTGTTTTTCAGGTAATTCTGATGATGAGGTCCTTTCTTAGCATTGGGTTGGGCGAGTGCCGTTATTGCCTAGTTTTTATATTGTTATGTTTCTATGTTTTCTAGTTATATACTCTAGTAGTAGTACTTATACACTTTACTATAACTCTGACATGTATTTGGAGTTACATATGGTAGTAGTAGTAGTTTGACTTTTGGGATTAGTTGTGTACAATCTTGTGGGTAATTGTACTTTTGGTTTAGTAATATAATCATTTTGAGATTTGTTTTTAATTTTAAGTATTTTAGTTTGTTAGTTCTGACTATTCGACTCGTCGGTTTCTTCCGCGCCGGTTTAAGCGAGTCGGGTCGTCACAAGTAAACTCTCTAAGTTCCCTAAATTAAGAACTTATTGGACTTGGTATAAAAAGAAAAGACCATCAATCTTGTCGTGAAATAGTATAGCTATGTCTTTCCTTTTCTTTATCCAATTCCATAATATTTCCATAACCTCAATTTAATACAAAATAATTAATCCTTAATACTTCCTCCGTTCCAAAAAAAACGCAACAATTTCCACTTTCGGCAATTTCAAAATAAACGCAACAAAATTTTGTTTTCCTTATTTGGTAAAGTTTTTGCTATTAAAAGACCAAAATACCCTTACTTAATTTTTTAAACACTTATCATAATCACCTAATACATCATACTCATTTATTAATTAAAACATAACACTCTGTAACTATTCCCACCAAAATTTAATCTATCCCAACTACTTTATCTCATATAATCTATCCCAACTACATTCATAACAATTCAACCACCCTTCATCTCATGAACTCTTTATTTTCTTTTGTTTACCTCAAACCCTAACCTTTGCCCATTCAGTTTCTTGCTTCGTTCTCTCTCTTCTCTGCTCAAGATCTCCCCAAAAACCCTAACCCTAACCCATTTTCGTCTCCACTCTCTCTCCTCGATTCTTTGATTCTCTCTCTTTTCATCTTTGTCTCGTCTGTCCCCTTTATTTGTTCACTCTATCTTTGCAAGAATCAGTCATGGTTAACACGAATGAGCTTATAACTGCTTGTTTTGAGGCAGAAACGAAAGAGGAGATGTGGATTTATCGTAATTTGGCAAACTCCATAGCTGAAAAGAGTTCCTATGCTTGGAAACTGTATTACAGTGGAGAAGCTAAAGCCAATTTGTCCCAAAAATCGCTAAAAGCTTTGGAGACGGTAATCAAAAGAGTCGAAAAGTCCGATGAAAGGTTTAGGTCAAAGAGAAAGCTTGATTTCGAGGGAGAAAAGGTTAGGGGAAGTGGGTCTTCTTCAAAATAGAAGCAAACTAGGGTTCGGAGGGTTAGATCTAGGCCTAAGGGAGTGAAGATAGAAGCTGAGAGTGACGTTGATGATAGCAGTAAAAAGGATGGAAAAGGGAGGGCTTTGAAGCTACCAAGAGAGAAGAAGGTAGAGGGAGTTCTGAGATCCTGTGGTCGTCGTAGAAGTGTGAGAATTTCTCAAAAAAAGGTGACTTTTGAGGATGAATTGTTGGAAAAAAAACAGAGTTTGGGTGTTGGGAAAAAAAAGGAGCATGCAGAGGAAAAAAGGATGATTGTGTGTGCACTTCCTGCTCAAACTGAGAATGTTGCACAAAAATAGAGGGAGAAGAAGAAAGGGAAGATGGTGGCCACATAGTTCAATGATGAAGTGGATGAGTGTGGCAGAAAAACCACGAGGGTGGTTGTTGATGGGGAGGTTGTTGGGGAATTGTTCAATGCCAATGAACACCCCGTGAATCTGCAATCAATGAAAGAAGAGGCAGTTGCCTATTCTGATAACTGCTCTGATGATGATGTCTTCATTTTGAGTGATGTTAACAAAGAGGAGGATGACGAGGAAACCTATGAAATGTTCGTAGAGGGTGATGACAGTAGTATGAAACAATTCCATGTTTCAACTATGAATGACACCACCTACTTGTCTTATCTCCCCAACATGCCAGTGAGTCCAACTGTTGCTTCTGATGATGTTGACCCAACGAGTCATGATGGAACTCATTAGAGTTCCCCAGGTTCGGGTTTAAGTTTTTGTGATTTTAGTGCAATTTAATTATTGTGAAACTTTGGCTTAATTATTGGTTAATTTTCTGTGAATTTTTGGGTGAATTTTGGGTGAATTTTTTGTTATTTTTCTGTTAATTTTGGTCAATTTTCTAGTGAATTTTTGGGTGAGATTTGGGTGATTTTTTGGTTATTTTTGTGTTCATTTTGGCGAATTTTTTGGTCAATTATTGGGTGAGTTTAGGGTGAAATTTTGATTATTTTTGTGTTCATTTTGGTGAATTTTTTGGTGAATTTTTGGGTGAGTTTTGGGTGAGTTTTTGGTAAATTTTGTTAACTTGCATTTTGTAGCGTGATGGTTTTTATGATTATTAACACTAGTGGAAAAAATTCTATTTGCATCGTGCCTTTTGGACTATTTGGATCGTGCCTTTTGCGTTACAAATACAACAGTTACAAATAGACATATTATTTGGATCGTGCCTTAAGCATGATCCAAATAACAGACTATTAGGATCGTGCCTTTGAAGGCACGATCCTAATAGTCTGTTATTTGGATCGTGCTTTTTGAAGGCACGATACAAATAACATACTATTTGGATCGTGCCTTTGAAGGCACGATCCTAATAGTCTGTTATTTGGATCGTGCTTTTTGAAGGCACGATACAAATAACATACTATTTGGATCGTGCCTTCAAAAGGCACGATCCAAATAGTCTGTTATTTGGATCGTGCCTTTGAAGGCACGATCCAAATAGTATGTTATTTGTATCGTGCCTTTGAAGGCACGATCCAAATAGCATGTTATTTGTATCGTGCCATTTTAAGGCACGATGCAAATAGCATTTTTTTTTTTAGAGAGAAATAGCCTTTTTTTTTTAAGCAATAACATAAGCATATATAAATAAGAGACAAATTATTTGATATTAATAAAATATTCAATTTTATTAATTATTTTGGTTATTAATACAAAACAAAACTATGATATTAAAATACAAAAAAAAAAAATACATAAAATAACTTATTCATCTAAAATCCTATATAAAATAAACTAAATATTTTTTTAAAAAAAATCAACCGCAACATGGTCTTGAGAAACCAAAGGCCTTGAAAAATGTCTCGCAACATGGTCCATCCGCTATGGTTCCTTGAACCAATCAACTGCAACAAGATCATTAAAAAATATTTAGTTAAAATGTTTTACCATAAATGAAACAAACAAAATACCAAAAACACCAAGTTAAATGCAGCTGAAAAAATGTAGGCATATTTAAGCAGGCAAAAAATCCAGCTTTTATTGAGTGTCAAAAAAGTCCTGAAATTCACACAATTTTCAAATGAGAAAACGTAAAACAAGGATCTTTTAGACTATGAATGTCTATGATATCAAGCAAACTAACCTGACCCGCGTATCCAAATGAGCAAAAGTTCAGACAATTTCCAAAAGCAAATAAGTCTTAAAACAACAAAGTTTCCATACATAACCTTTGTTCCTAAAACCAAAAAAAAGGCAATGGAGACTATTACCAGTAATTACCAATAAAAAATAAATCCTAGATCAATTAATATGACTGTAATTTGCCTGATCATATCTGTTTTAGAACTAGAATACAGTAATAACTTGTTAAAAGTGATGCCAATGACTTAGAACAGAAAGTGGAAACAAAAATTGATAATTAGAAATGAACTAAGGTGATCCAAAAGAGATAAAGAAAATATAATCTGAAGAGAAAAATGAAAACAGAAATAAGGTTTTTAAGTTGATATTCAATAGTTGTTAAGAAGGAAATAACACACATAAGGGTGGAACACGAGCCATGGGGAACGCCGGCAGCTACTGGTGGTTCGAACAGCAACAACTGACCACTGGCAGCCACAACAGACCACCAGCAGCAGCAGCTGCAGGCCACGGGCAGCAACAGCAGGTCACCGGCAGCAGCAGCAGGCCACCGGCAGCAGCAGCAGGCCACCGGCAGCAGCAGCAGGCCACCGGCAGCAGCAGCAGGCCACCGGCAGCAGCAGCAGGCCACCGGCAGCAGCAGCAGGCCACCGGCAGCAGCAGCAGGCCACCGGCAGCAGCAGCAGGCCACCGGCAGCAGCAGCAGGCCACCACGAGCAGCAGCAGGGGAACCACACAACAGCATCACCTTTGTCTCATAGCAGCAACGGGCCACTGTCGGCAGCCGGTTGCTTCCTCATGGCCTCCGTGAGTGGTGGTTACAGCCAAAACAACCAGCCCGAGAACATTATAAAATCTTTATTATTTCAGAAAAAGAAACGAAAACAGAAAATAATCTCATGAATAATAGCCAAGCCTTGGGGTCAAACCAAATTATTCTAATGTAATTTATGACATCTTAAATTGTTTCTTTCTACCTCTTAAAATATGAAGCCAACTAAACATCCAAATAGAATGAACATGCATTTAGTGGAAAATTCTCATTTCCATATCACTCCTTCCAACAACCCATTGAATTGAACTTAATCACACACTTAATTTCTACACAAGAAATTAATAAGAGAAGCAGAATAAAGACACAAAAATCAACTTAAGACACAAATAATGCAAATAATATTGTGGATCAATAAACACAAAGTGAAGAACAAATGCAAATTAACACTAAAGTTTCTAAGTTCAAAAACGCGAAAAGCACAAATGGAAAGCAAAGAACACAAATGGAGAAAACTAAACAAACTAATCCAAAAATGAAGAACATATACCCTCCAAACCAAACAATACCTTTATTGAGTGTTTTGAAACTGAATATGAAGATGTAAACAGAGATACCTGCATATCAGTTGAAGTGCTGAAGACAGATACTGTGTTACCTGTGAAAATTAGGAAGCGTTTTGCGTCGTTAGAGAACACTAGATGTGAAGAAACGAAGCTTTTTCCACTATAAATCATTTTTTACCCTCCTTTAATTTCAGGTTCAAAATTTAGTGATAGCAAATACTTGCATTATAGTAAGTGTATATATATCAACAAATAATAGAACTAAAAATAAAATGCTACAAAACTCGTTTTCATATTCATATCACGACATTCTGGTATTTCAATGATCAATTTTCCTTACTCCAACCTTCAAAGTTCTAACTCTAACTTACAAATTTTCCTCAAAAAAGCTAAAATTGAAATATAAAAACCAAACTAAACTTACAGCAAAAATAACAGGAAAATAAGGAACAAAATAGTAAGTTCACCTTAGAATACTAAAGAATGCACCAAATTTACAACTGCTATGCCCATCCAGTTGTATTTCAATGACCAAACATACCAAAAAATTGTCAATTTTTTGTCAATTGTCCTAGACATATAAATAAGCTAAAATAAGTAATTTTAATAAGCTGCAACATGTCCCAAAAATTTAAACAACAAGCTCATAAACATGGTAAGAGCAATAACACTTGCAACACTAAAATCAACAATTTTCGCAGGTATGGACATGCTATAGTAGAATAGTCATAACCCTTGTAATAAACATCATTACCTCAAACTCCAAGCTTTGCACTCCAATATTGTCAGCACAGGCGCATGCCTTTCTATGTTATTAGCTAATTTTCCCCAAAAACATTCAACTCTTACAATTATAACCTGATTAGAACCAAATCTAAAAGTCATTTTTAGGCTGAGAAAATCAGTAGTTTTAGGGGGGGGGGGGGGGGGGGGGGGGGGGGGGGGGCAAAGCCCTAATAAACTAATTGCAAGCAAATAATTATATGTATAATCTAATAAGCTAATAAATTAGATCAAAATATCAAATGCCTAAGATGAAATTCAGTAGCAATATTTCCTAGCTCACCTATAACCACGACAAAACACCAAGAAAGAAACCCACAAATTTTCAAGATAACCCTAAATGAAGTTTCAAAGTGGAAATATAAATTGAATTAAAAGATTCCAAAATTAAACCTTGAAATCACGTTGTCGTAGTGGCGAGGAGTAGGAGTAGGAACAATCGGCGGCAACGAGTTGATGGTGGTGGTTGTCGCGAAAGTGCAGCAGCAGTAGTCGAGAGCAGGAGCAGTTGTCGAGTTCTATGGTGGTGGTTTGTAGTGGCAGCCTGTTGTCGTCAATTGGTCTACAGCTTATTAAATCACATTTTGACATTTAATTACTGAAGTATATAGAACTGGATTCATAGAAAATCTATAAAATAAAATCAAAATTAGAAATCAACCATAAACCCCCAAAATAATAAAAGAGCTAGTAATTCAAAAATCCCCCAAATAAACCCTAAAAACGAAATCAACCATTAATCAACAAAACTAAGATTACCTTCATCCCAAAATTGGAGGTTGGGTGGTGGTGGCGGTCGACGTGTTACTTATGAGTTGGAGACGACACAACACCGGCAACAAAACAACCCACAACCATTAGACTCACACAACAACAATAGCACTAGAGCAGCAGCGTGGTGGTTCAGTGTGGCTTGTTGGCTCGACGAGAAGCAGCAACGTGGTGGCTTGTTGGCTCGACGAGAAGCAGCAACCTAGCGTGGGGGCTCGTTGGCTCGACGAGAAGCAGCAACCTAGCGTGGGGGCTCGTTGGCTCGACGAGAAGCAGCAGAGCGTAGTGGCTAGCCTTCGTATGCGTTTTTTAGGGGCGAATTGAAGGGGATGTGATAGAGGAAAATACTCAGTATATAAATAGAAACCACTTATTGTTTGCATCGTGCCTTTCTAAGCACGATCCAAATAGCAGTTATTTGGATCGTGCATTTTTAGGCACGATCCAAATAGAAGTTATTTGGATCGTTCTTTTTTAGGCACGATCCAAATAGTAGTTATTTGGATCAAGGCACGATCCAAATAAAGAGCTACAAATAGATTTTTTTTTACTAGTGATTCTTGTATGGACAATTGTTTTTTGGATTAGTTGGATATTTAATTGAATTGATCAATGTTGAATATTGTACATAATTGATTGGATTGAATGTTGGTTTGGTTTGATGTTTGATTGAATTGAATGTTGGTTTTGGTTTGGATTCATTATTGGTTTTTGTTTGGATTGAATGTTGGTTTTGTATGATGATTAATTGAATTGAATGTTGGTTTTTGTTTGGATTGATTGTTGGTTTTTGTTTGGATTTAATGTTGGTTTAGTACGATACTTTAAAAAATTGAATGTTGGTTTTTGTTTGGATTGAATATGACTTTTGTTGGATATTTAATTGATTATGAGTGTTTGTTTTTGATTAAATATGACAGGGAGTTTGGGCTTCTTTTTTTGGTCATGTATGACCATTCTAAAGGGATCATTGTCCCTGTGTTTTATTGGTCATGTAATAGTCCCTATGTTAACTTTATCTCAATGACCATTCTAAAGGGATCATTGTCGCTGTGTTTGTTATGAGCATGTATGAGTCCCTTTTATAAAAGTGATCTCAGTGAATATCTTTGAGAGATCATTATTCATGTGTTTGTTTTGAGCATGTGTGAGTCCCTTTTTTTAAAAGTGATCTCAGTGACCATTCTTGAGAGATCATTGTTCCTGTGTTTGTTTTGAGAATGTATGAGTCCTTTTTTAAAACTGATCTCAGTGACCATTCTTGAGAGATCATTGTCCCTGGTTTTGTTTTCAGCATGTATGAGTCCCTTTGTTACTGTATTGTTTGCATATGATGATGGGACTCACATTGAATTGACATGGTTTCATCTATTGAGCTCCACGTTATGTTCAAAATGTATGAATACTTGTTGAGGAACAATGACATGGTTCATGTATGAATAACTGCCTAAGTTGTATATACACAAAATACACATAACCACATGAGTTAATAACCTAACATATTAAATGCTAGCTAAGTAACTGTATGTATACAAAAGTTAACTGCATTTCAATACCTTGGCAAAAGTTAGCATGGTTATATGTGGCAGTCATTCATGATTGCACTCCCAAAAAATAACAACCCAAAAAAAGCCATCAATTCACTTCTCTCAATGAGCTTCCACTGTCATTTATGCATCACCATTAACCACCTCATCTAAGTATATGATGTCTTCATCTATTGGAATGTGTCTCTCATTCAACCACTTAACTGCCTCATCCACAACAGAATCATCAACTTCCACATTCTCTGGTAACATACCAATTCTTTCTAAATGTGCTTTCCCATGATGTGGGTTCTTGTAGTCATTTCCACCCTTAACTTTCAAAATTTCAGTCATTACATATTGGAGCTGCAGCCATGCAAATTTTATCTTCTTAGTATCATAAAAATCATATGCATCTTGGACTCTTGTAATCAACTCATCAAGATTTTTAGGGAATGACTGATTTTGACTTGACTGAACTGATCTAAACAAACACAAATCTAAGATATTGAGATCAGGGGATTGGGGTGGTTGATTCACTAGCTTGATGTTGAACCCATTGTTGTTGGCAGCCTGTCTGAACTCTACATCATCATCTGATATGTGAGGTCTTGCATTGTCTTGCTGCACAATTACTTCTCTAGGAAAAACATCAGCTGGCCATTTCTCCATAATGGCTGGAATAATTTTGTCAATGAGCATTCGTCTGATGACTTGTTGTGTGACTGACTCAATAGCCTTTGTCTCCACTGTGCCTGCAGGCCTGTTCTTACTGTTGTTCTTTGCTGTGACATACTCAACAAAAGCGAAAATTCCATATTTTCCATCTTGCATTTCATTAACATTGTTGTCATACAATGGTCTTCCAATTGCAGCTATGAACATGACCTTAATCCTAAACCTCTTTTATTGACAACATCTGTAGGGGTCATCTTCAAAGGGTAAAAGATAGAACCTCCTCATCTCTGGGTTAAGTAAAACCATTTTTCATCAATGTGTATGACATTTTGTATGTCTATGAATATTGCCTTTTGTGTTAGAGTTCTAGGAATAACATGAGACAACACCCACTTCATCCTTGCAAGCTTGTGCTGCTCTGTCACCCTTGGGTGACAGCTTGATGTGTGAGACCTCAAACGTCCCTTTTTTAGTAGCCCGTAAACAGTGATATGAGGCAGCTTCAATGCCCCTGCAAATGACCTAATGGTGGTCCTAAGATGCAGGGGACAAGATTGAAGGAATTCATCAGAGTAATGTCTGGCCCTCCTGCCAGACCTCCCACACTTCTTGCTTCTTACATCTATTCCATTGCCCTCTGCTCTTTGTTTCATTGCTTCTTTGTAGATTCTTGAAATTGTGCTCCTGTGAACACCAACTTCCTTTGCCAATTTTGATTGGAAACCCCATGGAAGTTTACCATCTTCTTGAATGACAAGTAAGTTGTCAACAATTACCCTTCTTTGTTGCAAAGATAAGTTACCTTTTGTGTCTGTAATTGTTGATTGAATTATGTGCTCTTCTTGAAACATGTCATCCATCTCATCTTCTATGTCTTCTTGCAGCTGAAATTCCTCTCACAGCAGTTGCTCAAGGGACCATGAACCGTCCTCATTTTGATCAGAATTCATCATTGAAAATCTCAAGGGAAGCTGTTGGCTGATTTTTTTTTGGGGGGGATTGTAATTAAACTATGTACAGTAAATGTAATCCTAGGCTAATGTGCAGTGTGTGCATTGAATGTGTGATTTTTTGTTGATAAAACAGTAGAAGATAACTTAGGATAGAAGGAGAGAAGAAGAAAAATGGTGAAAAAAAATCAGCATTGAATGCTGAGTGTATGCCTTATATAGGCAAAAAAAGTAGTTGAAAATTTTGGTAGGAAATTTTGGGAGCCAAAAGTTAAATTTGGCAATTTTTAAAATTCAGCAAAAACCCCTCCCACGTAGGTGTGTTGAATTAAAAAAAAAATTGACTTTTTTGTTAAAAGTGGGGCAGCTGTCCCCACTTTTCTCTCTCTCTTATTAAATTAATCTCTATTCTTTCTCTTTCTATTTCTTATAATCAACTACCCCTCACATTTCCTAATTACCCATTCCAAAAAAACGCATAGGAGTCCGTGTCACTCTATTTGTTGCGTTTTTTTTTTGAACGGAGGTAGCATTAAGTATTTAAACACCAACTATGTAGACAGTTAGGTTCTCATAATATTCTTTAAATCAATATTAGATTTAATTTATTGAGTAAAATAAATCCTTCATTACATCAAAATCGATCTTAGTCCATAAAATGAAATATCTCAATCTTTAGCTAATATCAATAAACCTCAAGATTTATTTCCAAAGACTAAACATTTATCAACTCATATAGCCCCAATATTTATTCATGAATCCTTACTTAAGACTTAAAACTCAAATACATTTCCTTTGAGTATAATTTACATAACCACAAAACATAATTCAAAACTTTAAAAAAAAAACACAAACAAGTATCAAAACTAAATCTCCATGTAACTTCTAATCTTCAAAACCAAAACTTATATTCAATTCAAGAAGCTCCAATATTTATTTTGTAATAACCATATAAATTCAATTCAACTCTAATTTACAAGTGTCTCCTTAACTTCACAACAAAACTCATTTTCACAACTATCTCATATATGTTTAAATCTCTCGTTTAAAATCATATTAAGCCTCAAATCCCATTTAATTCACCATACCATATCAACAACCATCATACCAACAATACTAGCCTCAATGGAATTGGCAACAAAAGCAATTAACACTAGCAACCATAGAAGGGAATCATCCATTCTCACATTTGTTGGTTTTTGGACAGCTCATAGTAAAACGGTCATAACTTTTAGCACCGAACTCGGAATCAATAAATTCTTGAGCCTAAATTTATTATTTTTTTTCGAGACCTACAACTATTATTAGAGGACAATTTTGCAAATATTGATTCTACCATGTCGAAAAGTAGCTGGACAGAACTGTTGCTGAATTGACTGAAATTGCAAATGGTTTTACTTTCATTTGATTTTGGCAGCAAGAAGCAGTAGCAACAACAAGCATAAACAATCATGTAACAACAAATATTTACAAATTTAAACATCCCCAAAACCCCTAATTAACTCATAACTAAAGAATCACTAACCCAAATAAGAATTTCATCCTAACCCAAATCAGAATTTCATATCATAACTCAAATCAGAATCTCTAGCCCAAATAATTACCAACTAAAGAATCTCTAACTCAAATAAAAATTTTATCCTTCAAATAATAAACCAAATTAACAATCTAAACCCTAACTTGAAAATAAATAATTAAAGCTTAAGGAACAAAGAGAAGTGATGGTACATAGTGGTGGATAGAATGACCAAGAGAAGAAGGAGGGGCAGCGACCGCCGAGGGAGGCGGCCGCCGGGAGTGGTGGCGAACAATAGCATCGACAATGGGTTCAACAACAACAATTTCAGTGGGGATTTTATTTGGGATTGATTATTGAACAATTAAAATAGGTTTTGTAATTTTATGTATGAATCAATTAGACTTATTTCTTGCTCTATTTATAGATACATTAGAGAAGATTTCAGATTGGAGTTGAAAGGTAATTGGGCAATTTGGAGGTGGATTGAGTGGAGGATAGAGCTTGTGATGGTGTTTAGGTGCATGAGATACACTTAAAGGATTGAAGATGAGAATTCAGATGAGTTGATCGAGGTGATGTAAGAAGCAGGAACTTCATTGGTGATGAGGGAGAGTATGAGGTGAGGTTGAAGATGATGGTGAGGTGATTATATGTGATATTGTTCTCCCCTTCTTTTCTTTTTTTCCTATTTTTTTGTTAAATAAATGGATGGTGTATGTTTTGGTGTGGGAAGGTGTATTTTGTGTGCTACAACATTTAGATCATTATATTGACCCAAATAACTTAGTTTTTATGAAAAATAATTTGTACATTGAAAATTATTAATTATTGAAAATAGTTTATCAAAAGTCAAATAATGTTTTAGAAAATATTTGTACTTTGAAAATATTTTATCATTAAAACTTTAAAACGATTTATGAAAATTTTATTTAAAACTCATTTTAGTTTTGTTAACAATAAATATAACTCTATTAATAAAATAAGACCGTAAATATGAAAATATAGTTCAAAATATGTTAATTAGATTCATAATTATATTTAGTATTCATTAATTAGAATTCGGGGTATTACACTTACCATTGAACATATATAGGTGGTCTTTGCGTAGAGTATCCTTCAATTCTTCGAGTTTCGATCTCATCGTTATACATCTTCAGTTCCAGGCTCTTCACTCGTCAGGATTTCCTTGTTTCTTCGAGGAACTTAGCTCTGTTATCAATTATTGAGAAGATAAATACTACAAGAGGGGTGAATTGTAGTTTGAGAAACTATAGTAGATTTACCGGAATTATTAGAGAAACTTAACAAGAAAGAAAGAAACAAGAGGTTCTCAAAACACAAAAAACCTTCTTGCAACTCAACAAGAAGTCAAACTATGACTCACTCAGTATTTCCTCTTTAATTATATCAAGGTAACAACTTAATACTATCTAACTCTACCAAGTTCCTCCATGAAGCTGATCTCCCCTTACAATCAATCCCTCAATTGATTGCACTCTCTCTCTCTCTCTTTTTCTCATCTCTCTGACTTAACTCTAAGTCACTATTTCTCTCTTGAGTTTACTTAAACCAAAATTCCCATTACAACTAGAGTAAAAATAAAGAACTTTATATTTTGACAATAAGAAGACATAGTGAAATATTTAGCTGAAGTATGTTGAAGTCTGTGAATGCCATGTGTAAAAATCATGTGAATACAATATTTGTAGACCTTGATGACTTGGAGATCAAGTCCCAAATTCCCACGTAAGTACTTCCTAAAATTGAGGAAGAGTTGGACTGGTGGAACTTGATTGCCAAATATGGAACATGTCAAGGCCACGTCCAAGTCAGCTCCTAAAATGCCTCCAACTAAATTTGACAACTTCAAAATTGATTGAATAGCTTTAATTAAGTACAAAATCACTTTGTGACCTCCTAAAATTACTCCAACCACTTTCTACTAAAAACCAAATTTTTGAAGTAAAGAAAAATCGAATTTATTTTCCAGTTATCAACATAAAAAAACTCTAATTTTTTAAATTCCTTTTAAAAATCATTTTAATGAAAAATATTTATTTTAGCTTTATATAAAAGGAAAAAATATTTACACTTAATAAATTATTTTTTTAACAATTATTTAATTATAAAATATATTTTTTATTGAATGTCATATTTTATATTTCACTGATTAACTTTAACTATATTGCCAAAATAGTACAAAGATGTCTAAAAATACGCATGTACAAGACATCTTCATTTCCTTCAAGCATCAGCTCCGACGCTCAAGTTTCTCCAGTGAAGTTCTTTCGAATCTGAAGTTCGTTCTTCTCGATATTTTCTTAATTAATCAACTTCAAACATAACTTGCAAGTATTCCAATCTTCATTTTGATCATCATCAAGCTTCCAAGCTATATATAAAAGTCAATCTGATCTAAAACCAAAACACTCAAACACACATATTAAAGTATGCATTTATCTAAGTGTAAGTCATCATCAAAACATCAAACATGAAATCTAACAGGAACAATACATGGATAAAACCTTCACTACTACAATTAAAGCCTAATGCAACACCTAAAAAGTGTTGCATTATGTTGCTCAGATCGTTGCAAAAGGCCTAATGCAACCCTTTAACAATCGTTGCATTTGCTGCCGTTGCATTAAGTCTAATGCAATGGTTTTGGAGGCCTAATGCAATGGTTTAAACTTTTAATTAAAAACCATTGCAATAGGTCTTTTGCAATGGTTGATTGAGCCTAATGCAACGGTTTTTACAGTAAATACCAACGGTTGCATTAGGTCTTTTGCAATAGTTATAAATCCTAATGCAACGGTTTGTAAAAATTACAAGTGTTGCATTAGACTTTGTAATTATTGCAAAAGATCTAATGCAACAGTTACAAAGTCTAATGCAAAGGTTTCTAAAAAATATAAGCGTTGCATTAGGTCTTTTGCAATTGTTATAAAACCTAATGCAACAGTTCATAAGAATTTAATTAACCATTTAACCATTGCATTAGCTATATTATTATTATTATTATTATTATTATTATAATAATAATTAACAATCTTAAACTTAAACTTTGGCGCAATCATTTACATATTAGACCGGACTACGCACGTACGAACGCATCTTACGCGAACGAACTTTCTACTATGCCAGGATTGAGAATCTTACTCCCAACCCCATGAAACCCATCTTACAGGAAATCCATATCAAGAGACGACATAGTAAGACCTCCAACTATCCCAATACCGCGGATAGGATAGGGGCAACGTCTTAACCCAATTCTTAGAATCTTACTCTAAGATTAGGCGTCTAATAGTAAAATCAAGCTAATCTTTAACCAAAATTTACATTCTTAGTAAATCTTAAGTTGCATCTTACGCCTTGACTCAAGAATAACATGTAAATCAACAAATCTTGGAACCTCATATATCATTCTTTAACTTTCTTTAATTTTCTTTAACTTTCTTTAACTTTCTTTAACTTTCAAGACTCGACCAAGAACTCATAAAGACCTATCAAAACTTATAAAGAACTCATCCAAGACTCATAAAGAACTCAACCAAGATTCAAGAACTCAATCAAGAACCCAATCAAAATTCAAGATTCAAGAACTCATAAAGAAATCAACCTTATAAACATCATCATATTCACGCATGAACTAGGCAATTAACAACAACAATTTCATCATCTTACAATCATCAAAACTTCATGGAATTGAACATGGACACAAAAAATCATGAAATTATCTCAAGTAAACATAATGTACATAAAATCATGGCAAAAACAACATAAAAACATCTTTCCAACCAGCCCTATAATCACGCATATCATAGGGTCAAAATCACCAATTCTAGTTTAATCCAATCACTTAATCTACCTTATGAATCATAGTATACCTACTAGGATTTGGATAGTATGTTAACTTATTCGAGTATAAACAAATCAACACACGAAAACTCGCTGCTCGAAAACCCATACCAGACGGCCCAGCAGCACGGTCCACCACGGCACCACCACGGACACACACACGAGGCACAGCACGGCTTCACCTCTTGCACGGCCACACTGCACGACCTTCACCACGAACCACCACACGGCCACCCACACGAGGCACCCCTCTTGAACACGTCCCAAACACGAACCCCAACCCAAAATCGGACCAAAGACCCAAGTCTTGAATAAGGTAATGAAGGCTATTTGTGAAATTAGTCACTTAAAGATCAATGGATGTTGAATCTTTAAGTTTGGGTTTTGGATTGATGATGAACAATTTTATGGATGATTATGGCCAAAAATGGCGTGGAAGGGGAGAGCAAATGGAGGGAAGTGTTTTGGCTTTTGATTGTGGCAAGAGTGTTTAACATGGCAAAATGAATCCTAAGCCTTACAATCACCTTCTATTTATAGAAGTGATTATAGTGTGAACATGAAGCAAGTGGCAAATTAAGCCACATCACTCAAGGGGGGCCGGCCATGTCACGAAAAATGGGCCTAATTGGGCTTTCAATAAATAATTGGGTGAATTGCACTCTTGCATGTTTAATTATGCCTAAATCGATTTGGCCCAAAAATATAAATTAACTAATTAGAAAATTAAATAATAAAAATTCTAATTAATTAAATAATAATAAAATAAATAATAAACAATAATTCATCGAATAAAACAAATCAAAATATGCATATAATCAATAAATAATAGCCCAAATAAATTCAGAGTATACATAAAATCACATAAATAAACAAATAAACCGACGACAGAAATACCGATAAATCTGGGTCGTTACAACCTCCCCTCCTTATAGAAATTTCGTCCTGAAATTTAAAGCAAAGGAGATTGTTCACCCTCAAACAGCTCCGGGTACTTCTGCCTCATGGATGCCTCTGTCTCCCAAGTTGCCTCCTCATGGTGTTGATTTCTCCACATCACCTTGACGAGCTGGACTTGCTTACGCCGGAGGGTCCTCACTTCCCGATCCAAGATCTGAACCGGTCGCTCCTCGAAAGTCAGATTCGGCTCAAACGTGGCCGACTCCACTGAGATGATATGGGTAGGGTCATGTACATATTTCCTTAGCTGGGAAACATGGAACACATCGTGAACATTAGACAGACTAGGTGGTAATGCCAACCGATATGCCACCTCCCCAAGTCGTTCCAGTATCTCGTAAGGTCCCACGAATTTCGGTCGGAGTTTCCCCTTTTGACCAAAGCGTGCCACTCCTTTGAATGGTGAAACCTTAAGCAAGACTTTGTCACTTACCTCGAAAGCTAGTGGTCTACGCCAATTATCGGCGTAGGATTTCTGACGACTCTGAGCGGCCTGCATCTTAGACCGAATGACTCGGACCTTTTCTACGGTAACTCGTACCATCTCAGGTCCTAAAACCACAGTATCACTGATATCATTCCAACAAATCGGACTCCAACACTTCCTGCCATACAAGGCCTCGTACGGAGCCATATCGATGCTGGAGTGATAGTTATTATTATAGGAGAACTCCACCAAACAGAGCATACGTACCCAAGACTGATGGTACTCCAGAGTACATGCTCGTAACATATCCTCCAGAGTCTGGATGGTCTTCTCAGTCTGACCATCTGTCGCCGCGTGAAATGCGGTGCTCAGCTTCAACTTCGTCCCAAAGGCTTCCTTAACTGATTTCCAGAAACGAGACAGAAATCTCGGATCCCGATCAGAAACGATCTCCCTCGGAACTCCGTGAAGTCGGATAATATCCTGGGTATAAGCCTCTGTCAGGCGCTCCATAGACCAGGTCATCTTCATCGGTATGAATCTAGCGACCTTGGTCAACCTATCCACTATTACCCAAATGGCATTCATACCATTACAGGAAGGTAGGCTAACCACGAAATCCATAGATACCGACTCAAATTTCCAGTTCGGAATCGGTAGTGGCTGAAAAAGACTTCCAGGTCTCTGATGCTCGATCTTAACCTTCTGACAGACTAAACATCGAGCTACGAACTCTGCTACATCCCTCTTCATTTTAGGCCTCCAGAATTGGCCCTTAAGGTCCTAGTACAACTTGTTACCTCCAAGATGAACAGAGTAGGGCGAGTTATGTGCCTCAGACATAATTCTGTTCCTAAGATCAGAACTGTCCGGTACACACCACCTCCCTCGAAATCGTAGACTACCATCGGAAGGGATCTCGAAACCTACGGCTTTTCCTTGCCGTAAAGCCTCTCGAATCCTAGCCAACTGCGGATCATTCTGCTGACCCTCGCGCAATTCCTGAAGTAATTCAGGCTCAGCACTCATAGATGTCAGACGAAATCTGACGGAACTACGGCTTCTACTGAAGCTCAATCGATACTTGCAACTCAGTGCGTCAGCGACTAAGTTCGCCTTGCCCTCGCAATAGTTAAACGTCAGGTCGTAGTCCTTAATAAGCTCAAGCCATCGTCTCTGCCTCATATTGAGGTATTTCTGAGTAAAGATGTACTTGAGGCTCTTATGATCCGTGAATACTCTACACGAACCACCATAGAGATAGTGCCTCCAAATCTTAAGCGCGAATACCACAGCTGCTAGCTCCAAGTGTAACGACCCGACTTTTTAAACATGTCGATTTACGAAGGGAAATCGACAACGGATCATTACCAAAACAATTTAAACTATAAATTAGATTGTTCAATTAAAATTTAGTAACTTTTATTAAATTAACTAAACTATCATCCAAAAATCTGAGTAATTCCCAAACGAAACGTAATTACATGAGTTATTCTAAAACCGTCCCAACATGCTGGGATTATAAATAAATGAAATAATCATAAAGTCTAATTCAATTTACTAAGTAACCAAGGTTTACTAAGGTCCTCAGCCACTAAAAAGCCCATCCAGCGGAAGCCCGAATTAATCAGCCGCACCTTCACCTGAAACTGACGGGGGGTCCACCGTCAGTGGCGAGTAACTAGGCTGTCCCGTTTAATCGAGGGACCGCTAAACACATAATATCATAGAATATCGCATAAAAACCATACAATAATCTAATACATGTTATACAAGGTGCGTATAAAATACGTACAAAAATACGTATACGGTTACGTACAAAATACGTATAAAAATACCTGCAGAAATACGGTTAGAATACGTAGAATCTACGTATAATGTACGTATGCCATACGTATAATCATACCTGCAAAATACGGCTAGGAATACGTACAAAATACACGTATAACACACTCATACACTCATCCATGCATGCATACATACATACGTACATACTTACATACAATCTCATACGAATACAGAAATACACAGTGGAAGACTTATACTATTCTCAATACATATCCTTATAACATTATACTCTTATAACCCAATCATCCCAATTCCTTTAAATCATAACCTACATCTTATGTTATACATCTTATGTCATATTACAATATGTATATCATATCTTATATTATTCATTAACTTATACTATATCTTATCGAACATGTCATTCATATCATATCTTATCATTCGTATCAGTCATATCATATCGTATCATTTCATATCATTCTTATCTTTCAATGGACCGGTCACTATAACTCGTTGTGGATCCCGTTTGCACCACAACTTTCCTAGAACATGCCGGGGTGGGCTCGTGTACCCAACCCGTAGCGGATCTCGTTTGCACCACTAAGCCTAAGCTATGGCCATAACCCCTAATAGCAGCTCGTGTACTACTACTATACGACTACATATCCTAAGACCCAGAACTGCGCGAGGGAACTCGTGTGTTCGTCCCATTGAGCAATGGCTTCGACTTAACCCAGTCTGACTACTCGAGTCATCAGGTGGGCGTCCTTATCTTATCTTATATTTCATATCTTAAATCTTATCTTATATCTCCTTGAGTCGGGAAATACTAGGTGGCCGTAATCGGAAATGAAATGTTCGAAATCCCAGGAAAGAGAGGTGCGGTACGTATATTGGCCACCTTAAATACCAAGTCTTTCCTAGCCAGAGATCGAAACAATTCAAATTCCTTTTACTCTGTTTCCTTTCTTTCCCTTTTTAATATCTTATCATATCTTATTATAACTTGTCCCTACTGATTCCTAATATTAATAATAATACTAATAATAATCGTAATATTAATGTTATTAATAATAATACTCGTGTAATTGTAATAATAATAATAACAATATTATTATCTACCCCTTCCTGTTACAACTTATCCCTTTAACTGCAACTTTTATAATTAATTATTCCTAAAATATTATAAGTCAAAATTAAACAAAAAAATTGACTAAATACTTTTAGGCCACTCGATAATTCTAGTTAAACAACTTTAATTAAATAAATTCATAAATTATTTTAATTAATCAATTAATCACTAAAATTACTTAAAACATGATAAAAATTCCATTTTTTTATTCCTTTGTTCACTCGACATTTTTCACTCAAGAACGCCAATTTTATCAATTAATTTAAATAACTACAATCAAAAAGATTCAATTAATTAACCAAACAACAATAATAAAAATCATGTTTTTAACATAAAATCATCAAGATTGAATACAAAACAAGATCAAAAAATCATCTTTTTATTCTTCAAACCACTCGACACATTCAAAGAGCAAAACAAGATTTAATCTTCCTCCAAGAATTCGAAATAACTTGTTTTAATAATTTAATTACACTATTTTACACAATCTGATTTTTAAAGAATTAAATTAAGAACGACCCTTTAAAGGTCTCGATTAATCTGGAAATTTTAATGGAAGTTAAATATAGGTTCAAGGTTTAACGTGCATAATTTTCGTCCAAAAATAATGTCATTTACTATTTTTAAGAGATTTTATAACTAACAAATCAGATTAGGCTGAGATCAGTTTCGGATTTTTCTGCCATATCAAACGATCTTTAAAAATTACGAAAATTTAACACAAGCTGTAAAACACTATTACTGACTTCCACCTAAAATTTCGTAGCCATAAGATTTGATTAAGTATATTAATAAATTCGTAAACTAAATCTGGACAGTTTTACCGGTTTAAAAGATTAAATTTTTATAAGCAATAAAAGGACGAATTTTGCCACGAAATAAATCATGATTCATAATCAAACAGTAAAGAAACTGCCACGAAAAATTCATCAAGAAATAACGAGATTTGATTAATAAATAAATTCATACAAGTAATTATTCAACAATTAAAGATTTCAAGAAACTACATAAAATAATCAAGAAAATACATAAAACAAATCAAAAATCAAATCATCATATACTCTACATTTTCGAATCAATGCAAACATAAAATCCTACAATTTTCATGATCAATCCTAATTAACTATGTGATTATCTATCCCAAAATTAAAAGAGAAAGCAAAGTTACCTATGATCGCTAAAAAAAATCCAAAAAAAATTCACCCTTTGGAATGGAACACCACACGGCCAAACAAGAACAAAAATTAGGGTTCTTGAGTATTTTCTTTTGAGAATTTTGTAATTAGGGTAAAGGTATACAATTGTTGTTCTTTAACAAAAGAAAGAAAAGAAACAAAACAACAATAATTAAAGGGGAGGGGCCGTGAGGTAGAGAGGGATAGTAGGGAGAGATGAGCAATTTTAGGAAGACTAGGTAAGTTAGTTTAGAATTAGGCTTACTAATTAAATTAGTTAAAATAATTAGTTAATTTAATTAATCATTTAATAATCTAATTAATTAAATTCAACTCAAAAGAAATAAACATTGGGCTAAAATAGAAGGGGCCGGCCATGACATAAAGAGAAGGAAAAATTGGGTCATTGGCCCAATTCTGAGATAAGGAATAAAATTAAACAGTCCAAATAAATGGGCCTTTTGGACTTAAAATAAAATAAAATATTTAGGAGAAAAGAAAATGAATAAAAGGATGGACTGCGTAATATATGGATCAAAGGAAACAATTGGGCTCGGGTTTTGGCAAGACAAAATAAAAAAAAAGTTAAGGCCAGGCTTAAAATGATTAGATGGCTACACAAAATAATATTTAATTAAATAATAATCAATTAAATAGTCAATTGATTATACATTTAATTAATAAATAAAAATTTTAAAATATCCCAAATTTTCGGGGTATTACACCAAGTCATGCGTGGGATAGTTACGCTCGTGCACCTTCAGCTGTCTCGATGCGTAAGCGATGAACTTCCCGCCTTGCATTAGCACACAGCCTAGGCCACTCTTAGACGCATCACTATAGACCTCAAAATCCTCCTCATCGTTCGGGAGGGTAAGAATAGGAGCAGACACTAATCTCTGTTTTAACTACTGGAATGCTTGCTCGCAAGCCTCCGTCCAAACGAATCGGATCTCTTTCTGTAGGAGACTAGTCATCGGCCTAGCAATCTTTGAGAAGTCCTGGACGAATCGTCGATAGTATCCGGCCAAACCCAGAAAACTACGAACCTCCGCCACATTTCTCGGGCTACTCCATTCAACTACAGCCTTAACTTTTGTCGGGTCTACCTTAATGTCTTCTTTACTAATTACTTGACCCAGAAATGCTGCTTCGCGAAGCCAAAACTCACACTTCGAGAGTTTCGCGAACCACTTATTCCTACGCAATATCTTTAGTACCATCCGGAGATGCTCCGCATGCTCAGACTCATCTCTCGAATAGACTAAGATATCGTCTATAAATACTACGACGCACTTATCGAGTAAGTGATGGAAAGTCCGATTCATCTGGTCCATGAACACGGCTGGCGCATTAGTGAGGCCAAAGGACATCCCCTTGAACTCGTAGTGGCCGTATCTCATACGAATACCGGTCTTCGGGATGTCTTCTTTCTTGACTGGAATCTGATGATATCCAGATCGAAGATCTATCTTCGAAAACACTCCCGCTCCTCGTAACTGATCGAACAGGTCCTCAATCGTAGGCAACGGGTACTTATTCTTGATAGTTACCCAATTCAACTCTCGGTAGTCTATGCACAGGCGCATATTACCGTCTTTCTTCTTCACAAAGAGCACGGGTGCTCCCCATGGAGAAACGCTCGGCCTAATGAAGCCCTTGTCGATCAAATCTTAAAGTTGCGTCTTTAACTCTTGCAACTCCGATGGTGCCATCCGGTAAGGTGTCTTCTAAATTGGCGATGTCCCGGGTGCTAAGTCGATATGAAACTCGACGTCGCGCTCGGGTGGAACTCCTGGTAGCTCATCAGGAAATACGTCTCTGAAATCCCTCGCTACAGGTATATCGTCCAACAGACGCTCCTCAGTCAAGTCCCTTACCTGAAATAAGTACACCATATCGCCCTTCTGGCGATGTTTCCTCATCTTCAAGGCTGAGATTACCTTAACTCCTTTCTTAAGGACAAACCCATATTAGGTAACTTGGTTGCCCTGCGATCCTCGGAATGTCACTGACTGATCTCGGCAATGAATGATCGCTCGATACTTTGACAGCCAGTCCATACCAAGAATGACATCGAACTCCATCAGCGGGAACTCCTTCAGATCGGTCGTCGCTTGCTCTCCAGCTATCACGATAGGCACTCCTCGGAACTCGCGCTGGCAAATAAAATCCTCTCCAAACGGGAGAGTTATAACTGAACTAACAGGAAAGCTGCCACGAAGATTAAACCTCGAGGCAAAACTATTAGCCACAAAAGAGACAGTAGCACCAGAATCAAATAATACAAGTGCTAACACACCAGAAACAAGAAATCTACCTGAGACAACGTCGGGCTGAACCTCGACCTCTGCCTCAGTCATACAGTAGACTCGGTTCTTCACCGGAGTCTTAGTCGGTGCTGGAAGCTGCTTGATCTCGGTGTCTGGCTTCCTCTCGGGGCAAACTGACGCCTTATGGCCTTCCTTCCTGCAGATAAAACAAACTATGGGCGAACCATCACACCGCTTCCCTGGATGGAAGTCCCTGCCGCAGCCTCTGCATCTCGAGCCGTCGGAACCCTTATGCGAACTCGTGGTCGGAGGGGTACTGCTAGGAGCACTAAATGGAGGCTTCTTGAAAGAAGACGACGTCGCTGGGACCTGGGTCCTCTTCCTGCTCGCATCCTCCTCGATCGTCGATGCCTGAATCTTGAGTGCTACCTCGTAAGCCTGCTGAAATGTCTTCGCTCCACTGCTGATCACGTGAACACGAATCCTCGAATCTAGCTTTTTGATGTAGCGCTTGACCCGCTCCTTCTCTGACGGAACTACACACGTAGCGAACCTCGATAACTCCGTGAACTTGTCGATGTACGCCTGAACTGTCATCTTAACCTGAGTAAGAGTAAGAAACTCCTCCTGCTTCTGCCACCGCAACTCGTCGGGGTAGAATCTCTCCTGGATCTTATCTACGAACTCGATCCACGACATCGAATGTAAGGGCAAGCACGCGTCCTTAGCTACAGTCCACTAGTTATCGGCCTCTCCTCGCAAGTAGTAGGCGGCAATCTGCACCTTCTCGTGCTCGGGGCAAAACGTAGCGTCGAAGAGCTTTCCCATCTCGCGGATCCAACTCTCCAGGATAGTGGGGTCGGCAACCCGATCGTAGGTCGGAGGTTGATGACGTGCGATACGATCGAACGTCGACTGCGTACTAGGCGTATGACGACTATGGTGCGCCAACGTAAGGATCGCTTCCTCGAGCGCTCGTAACCTCTGTCGTCCCGTACTCAACCGGCGAGGCGTAGACATGCCGCAACGCAATAAAACAAAAACATCCCCACTACAGTCAAGTACACAAAATCAAAAGAGAAAAAGAATAGAAAAAGGGTCTTATCCCGGCTCTTCTACTCGAACTCTTCTCCCTTATACTTAAACTTAATTTGGGTTCAATCACTCGGGAAAGATAATGCTCTCAACTCCCGGGTTTACTCATACCCTAAAACTTCACTTAAAACCTATTCGGCTCTGATACCAACTGTGACGACCCGACTCGCTTAAACCGGCGCGGAAGAGACCGACGAGTCGAATAGTCAGTTCTAACATACTAACATATTTAAAAATTAAAACAAAACCTCAAATTGAATATATGCTAAATCCAAAAGTACAACACCCACAAGATTGTACATATCTAAACCCAAATATCACTACTACTACAAACAGTATTAACTCCAAAATAAATGTCAGAGTTAGAAATTGTTAAAATACAACTGAGTCCAACTAAAAATCATAATACAACTAACAATAAAGCATAAGTAAAAACGACACTCGCCCAACCCAAAGCTAAGCAAGAACCTCATCATCAGAATTACCTGAAAAATAACAACAGTCCACCATCAGTGGCGAGTAACATAACTGTCCCACCCTAACGGGGATACACATGATCATAGCACAAATCAAGCAACCAAATCAAACATCCAAACATACCAACATGCGAACCAACATATCTTACCATCAATAATTATAATAACCACAATAGACAACAATGTTGACTCGACTAACTTTAATCATTAATTAACAATCTTAAACTTTGGCGCAATCATTTACATATTAGACCGGACTACGCACGTACGAACGCATCTTACGCGAACGAACTTTCCACTATGCCAGGATTGAGAATCTTACTCCCAACCCCATGAAACCCATCTTACAGGAAATCCATATCAAGAGACGACATAGTAAGACCTCCAACTATCCCAATACCGCGGATAGGATAGGGGCAACGTCTTAACCCAATTCTTAGAATCTTACTCTAAGATTAGGCGTCTAATAGTAAAATCAAGCTAATCTTTAACCAAAATTTACATTCTTAGTAAATCTTAAGTTGCATCTTACGCCTTGACTCAAGAATAACATGTAAATCAACAAATCTTGGAACCTCATATATCATTCTTTAACTTTCTTTAATTTTCTTTAACTTTCTTTAACTTTCTTTAACTTTCAAGACTCGACCAAGAACTCATAAAGACCTATCAAAACTTATAAAGAACTCATCCAAGACTCATAAAGAACTCAACCAAGATTCAAGAACTAAATCAAGAACCCAATCAAGATTCAAGAACTCAATCAAGATTCAAGAACTCATAAAGAAATCAACCTTATAAACATCATCAAATTAACGCATGAACTAAGCAATTAACAACAACAATTTCATCATCTTACAATCATCAAAACTTCATGGAATTAAACATGGACACAAACAATCATGAAATTATCTCAAGTAAACATAATGTACATAAAATCATGGCAAAAACAACATAAAAATATCTTCCCAACCAGCCCTATAATCATGCATATCATAGGGTCAAAATCACCAATTCTAGTTTAATCCAATCACTTAATCTACCCTATGAATCATAGTATACCTACTAGGATTTGGATAGCATGTTTTAACTTATTCGAGTATAAACAAATCAACACACGAAAACTCGCTGCTCGGAAACCCATACCAGACGGCCCAGCAACACGGTCCACCACGGCAGCACCACGGACACACACACGAGGCACAGCACGGCTTCACCTCTTGCACGGCCACACTGCACGACCTTCACCACGAACCACCACACGGCCACCCACACGAGGCACCCCTCTTGAACACGTCCCAAACACGAACCCCAACCCAAAATCGGACCAAAGACCCAAGTCTTGAATAAGGTAATGAAGGTTATTTGTGAAATTAGTCACTTAAAGATCAATGGATGTTGAATCTTTAAGTTTGGGTTTTGGATTGATGATAAACAATTTTATGGATGATTATGGCCAAAAATGGCGTGGAAGGGGAGAGCAAATGGAGGGAAGTGTTTTGGCTTTTGATTGTGGCAAGAGTGTTTAAGATGGCAAAATGAATCTTAAGCCTTACAATCACCTTCTATTTATAGAAGTGATTATAGTGTGAACATGAAGCAAGTGGCAAATTAAGCCACATCACTCAAGGGGGGCCGGCCATGTCACGAAAAATGGGCCTAATTGGGCTTTCGATAAATAATTGGGCTAATTGCACTCTTGCATGTTTAATTATGCCTAAATCGATTTGGCCCAAAAATATTAATTAAGTAATTAGAAAATTAAATAATAAAAATTCTAATTAATTAAATAATAATAAAATAAATAATAAACAATAATTCATCGAATAAAACAAATCAAAATAAGCATATAATCAATAAATAATAGTCCAATTAAATTCAGACTATACATAAATAAACAAATAAATCGACGACAGAAATACCGATAAATCTGGGTCGTTACAACAGCAGCCACAACAGCACCCGCAGCAGCCTACATCGCAGCATGGAAGCTCTGCATCGCCACTGCACCCAAACCAAGGAAGTCGCCTGCAACCGAGGCCAGCCACCAGAAGAAAAAAAAAAAAGAAAAGCAAAGCACACCACCGCTGCACCCAGGCCAATCAAACCAGAAAAAACACCCAGTTGAAGATAAAGTAGACCATCGTCCATATCATCATCACTATCATCTATTACCATCAAACCATTTTCCTTATTACAAGACCAAAAATATTACACACGCATCACATCTAAAATCAAATTATAGTAATCAAGGAAAAAGAAAATGAGCATATATAGGCCTACTCAAATCTCCGAGTTTGACTTCATATATACAAGAGTTATATATAGAGTTTGACTACTCAAATCTATGCAACAAAATATCAAATCTCAGCACCTAGCTAGCCAAAAACATGTGCCTAATGTGTTAATACCAAACAAAAAAAATTGATAACTAAATTTAATCATTCTTCATTCACGGCTTGCTCGAACGTCATTCCATTATGCCTTTGAGATTTATACCTACCCAAAAATTAAAAATGTATTCAAAAATTATCTTCCAAACTAATGAATAAAATTTTATTATGCTTAAATGAAGACAATGAATATAACATGCTTTGAATTTTGAATTCTGTACATCCTCTAATTATGTACAATAGAAAATAAGCAATACACAAAATATGCATAATTTTCAAATTAAAGTATGTTATAAATCAACTTGGGTAAAATATAACTAATCTAGACAATCAGTATATGTCAGTTTTTAAACTTTTTTTTTTTTTTTTGCATTTTGAGGCCTTTGGAGGCTTCGTTTGACATTTTTCCATGGACAAATCCCCGCAAGGAATTTGCAGCTGCATTCGTCTCAAAAAATTAAGCAATTTGGATATATTATTTGCCCCAATTGGACATCCAAGCGCAAAGTTATGGTCTTCCAAAGTTTTTCACTTAATATAATGATACATTATAAAATCTGTCAACTATGAGAGGGGAAAAGGCTACATCTACCATTAATAGTACCCTGATTCAACATATGTTAAGCCATGTCATCAATTATATGAATCCTTTCTCTAAAAATCCCTATATTGCATATGTTGTTTTATAATATAACATAGCAACCTAGCAGCCAGCATAGCACTAACTACACTAACTCCAACAGCCTCCCCCCCCCCCCCCCCACCGCACCCCCTCCCCCCACAGCAACAACAACAACCTAGCAAGCACCAACAACAAGCACCAACATCAACTCCATCCCCCATACAGCCCCATAGCAAGAAACAACAGCAACCTAGCAAGCATTAGCAGCAAGCAACAACAGGAACCAACAACAACGAACACCAACAACATCAACCTAGCAAGCACCAACAGCAACCCCCTCCCCAAACAACCTCCCCCAACAGCAACTCCACCCCCCACCCCAAATCAGCCCATTGCAACCCCCCCTCCCCAAACAACCTCCCCCCAACAACAACTCCATGCCCCAAACAGCCCCCTCTCCACAGAAACTTCATCCCCCAAACAGCTCCCCCAGAAACTCACTTCCCCCAAACAACAGCCCTCACAGCAACTCCATCCCCAGTAAAATCAAATCAATGCAGTCATTGAACGTTCAAGTGACTTCAAATTCAATCCAGAAAGTCTAGGAAGGATGAGAAATTGAAGAAAATTTAACAAAAAAAGCCCAAATAAACAATTGTGTGCTCATTCCGAAAATTTTGCATCCAATAAATTGAACCCTAACAACATTAAACTATTGCATCCAATAAATACCAAAAAAATTGCATCTAAGAAAATCGACATTAAACAATTGAACCCAAACAACATTAAAAAATTGCATCTACGAAAATCGACATTAAAAATTGCATCTAAGAAAATCGACATCCAACCTAATAAATACCAAAAAAAAATGCTGAAGTAGTGTGGTCATATTCAACAACAAATTGAACCCTAACAACATTAAACAATTGCATCCAATAAATCGTGCTCCAAATCAACTAAAAAAATATACTCACAGATTCGTGCTGGTGGTAGTGGCCTGCGTTCGTCTATCGGCGCCGATGGGCTGAGGCGGAGAAGCAGTGACACGCTTGGAGAAGAAGGTTGAGGGAGAAGCAATGAGAACTAGAGAAGCAGTGAGACGCATCTGCGCCTAGTGCAGCGGTACGCCGGTGCGGCGCCGCCTTAGTGGCTGACCCATGGTTGAGAGAGATCAGATTTAGAGGAGATAGGGTGGGATGACTAGGGTTTAATTTGAGGGAATTTTTTTAATGCCTTCATTTGAGCCTTTGAGGATGTCGAAAGACAGAATTTAGATAGGGGAAAAAGACTAAACAAAATAGAACTTTGTTGAAAAAAACCCTCTAAATGCAACGGTAGGAGTGGGTTCTAATTTTTGATATAACATCTCATGCAACGGTTTACTTATGTATTTTTTAATTTTTAAAAAAATGTTTTAATATTTTAGATTTTATTTTAATTTTTGATTTTATATTTATATTTATTTTTAATAAAATTTACCGAGAAAGTCGGTTTAAAAACCATCACTAGAAAAGTCGGCTGAAAAACCTCGGCCAAAAAAGTTAGACCAAAAAATGTTGTTGGAACAATCAGCCGAAAAATAATAATAATAATGATGATAATATTATTAATAATATCAATAATTATAAGAATAATAATAAGAATAAGGATAAGAATAATAATGAACCGAAATGAACTTAACTTAACTGAAATAAACTTAACTAGGCTTAATAGAAGCCCAAAAGAACATGCCTTAATTTACTTTTTTTTTTTATTTTCAACATGGAAAGTACTACGTATGTAGTATTATTTATACACTAACACAACGGTTACATAATTTAATTGTTTGGCTTACACACCCCTAATGCAACGGTTGGATGTTATCTCTTAAATAGAGTGGTCTAATGCCACGCTTTTTTTAATACACCCCTAAGGCCCTAATGCAACAGTTATAGATATATGGTGAGGTTTTAATTTTTGGGTATACTCTAATGCAACGGTTGAATGTAAACCGTTGCATTAGACATTAAAAGTGTTGCATATCTAAGGCTAATGCAACGCTTGCTACTAAATGTTACAACAAACTGTTGCATTAGCCTAAAATGTTGCATAAAACTGTTGCATTAGCCTAAATCGTTGCATAAAACAGTTGCATTAGATATAAGTGTTGCATCTAAAGCGTTGCATTAGACTTTTATTGTAGTAGTGCTTGTTAACTAAAACAAGGGATCAGATTTGATTGTAGTCCAAATATAGCCAAGTGAAATCATGTTGGATTTGTCTCCATACAATATAATCTATCCAAATATATAATTTTTTGTAATTTTTACATATATATAATTAAAGATATTATCGATCAATGTTGCACATGAGCAAGTTTAAAGAGTTAAATGTTTCTAATAAAAAATGAAGGGTGTCCTTATCTAAGGTTAGGGCTACTCAATGTCCAAATCTACATATTTTTCACAATAAGATACATTGGGTTCCATTATACACTATAATTATAAGCTTATCAAAATAGCATTACCAAATGTAGATGAAGATTTAAGTACTCCTTCTGTCCCAAAATAACTGCTCCACATTACTTTTTCATCGGTCCCAAAATAATTGCTCTATTACTTTTTTTGGCAAATAGTCCACATACAACTTTATATTTATACCCTTACTTATCATTTAATACCCACTATTTTTTACTTATTTTTACTTACAATTTTACCCTTATATTTTCACAAAAAGTGAATCCAAAAAAAAAAATCACACCATAAACCCCAATAAAGCATTTTTTTGGAACGGAGGAATTGTTTAAGTAGTGACGCAAAAGTCATGTGGCAGAGTTGTTAACATAATCATATAAAATAGGCAAAATGGCTAGTAGTTGTTCACTTTGCCAAATTATTAAAAAAAAAAAGAAAGCAATTAGATGTCGACTTGAATTTTGTATTCTATATTGACCCTACAGACAATAATTAATTCCAACAATATTTGTTAGGCACCGCAATTGGCCAAATGAACGAGTTACACACAACACTGAGTCAATGACACTCACCTCACACAAGTGCACCCACCCAAAACTAAATAATTATCCCCCGAAATCCCAACCATATTTTTCAACATACAACATTCAAACAATTGATAATGCCAATTTATTCTTAATTTCTTATGCTAGATTATTTTTTTATATGAAAATTGTATTCATTCTAAGCATTATCCAAAAGCTGAACCAAAACAAACCAAAATTGAAAAACAAAAAAAACCAGGAAAAAATCAATAAATTTATTTATTTTAACCCAAACTTACTTTGTTATGTGCAAGAAGAAGATGGCAGTTGATGCTGTCCAACCCAAAACACCATCTTCCCGTCACAGCAACCATAAACAAGGGTCAAGTTCCAATTCGCCGCCGACACATCACAACCACCGCGCCGCCACCAGCAGTACCACCACAACGACGTTCTCCTCGTCGGCTACCTCTCGATCAAGCCGCCATTCTCTCTCTTCATTACGTGGTTCCCTCCCTGAAAACCCTCACCTCTACGACATCTCCGAACTTCGCAAAGCCACTAACAACTTTCTTTCCGGCAACTTCACCTCTTCCTCTTCAACACGATGTTGGCGTTGCAGTTTACACGGAAAAGACGTGATAATTTTCCAGCGAAAATCTCACAACACTGACGCTTTGCGCCCTGAAATCATCCGACAAAAGATTTCCTCCATTTGCAAATCGCATCACATCGCCATTGTTAACCTTGTTGGAGCTTCGATTTCTGGCGAATATGTTTACCTAGTTTATGAATTCATCAATGGCGGCTCTAATTTGTATGATTTGCTTCAGAACAAGAAAATTCCTGATTTCACTGTTCTAAATTCGTGGATGTCGAGGATGCAAATTGCCGCTGATTTAGCCAACGGAGTTGATTATATTCATAATTATGCTGGATTGGATGAGAATTTTGTGCATAATCACCTCAAATCGAGTAGCGTCATTGTTACGGAACCCTGTTTTAATGCCAAAATTTGTCACTTTGGGACTGCGGTTTTATGCGGTGAGCCAATTGAAGATAGAGAAAATCATCAATTTAGTTCTAATCATGATTACAATAAGGCTGAGGAGATTAGCAGCGCTTCCACTTCAAAGAAATTGCCCAGATCTCACAGTGTCAAATTCACAGGCACTACAGGGTATGTATCATTGTATCAATCCTTTTAAATTCATGTTGTTTGTTACATGGACCCGTCTAGTGCTGCTGCATGTAATTTTTTAACATGCTGAATTGCTGAAATTTGGAAATATATTTTAAAAAATTAAAATTAGGCATAAATTAATATAACTTGGAAATATATTTAATTAAAACTTACGGAGTATTTGGTTCACTTTTACTTCATCCGTCCCTATTTGTTTGCTACATAAATTTAGTCAAGTGACATTTTGTTTGATTCGGCTCAATATGTAGTTTTTTAATATTTAATTTTTATAATTTTTCATTATATATATATAAAGATATATATTCATTTAAAGTTGTGTTTTAAAAGACGTAAAAAAGCAAATGTAGCTAATTTTATAGGATAGAGAAAGTATATAATTGCATTGCAAGCTGTTGTACTTCATGGTAAACTATTATTATTTTTAATTAAAGATGTTACGGGCCGGGAGCAATAGTGTCCCGGTGAAAAAGTTAATATGAACAAAATTACTCATTTTATAGTTTTTGCTCATTTTAAAATTTAATATGAACAAAATTATTTAAAATGAGCGAATTTTTTTAAATTGAGCAATAAAACACCTTGGATGTACTCAGCTCTACGTACATCCGGAAGATGAAGAAAAGAAAGAAAAAAAAAAGATGGAAGAAGTGATAAAAATTTGTGAGTGAAAAAAAATTTAACGTTATTTAAATTTAAAAAAAGAGTGGAAAAAAGTAACTTTAATTCAATATTTTTTTTAGAGTGTTTTGTTATTTTAGAGGGGGTGTGTTGGAAATAGTCCTTCAAAATTGAGTTAGTGGGTAATGGGTCAAGTTAGGACTTAGTATTTGTTAGTTAGTGGGTTATGTTCCCACCTTCTTTGTGTTAGTTGTGTGCTTGTATTGCCTATATAAAGGCTTCTTATTTATTGAAATAATGCAATTGAATTAAATCATTTTTTTCCCTTAATCAAACTATTATGGTTTCAAGAGCTTCAGGTTAGATCTTAGGGAAAAGAGAAGGGAAAGAGATGAAGAAAAGAAAGAAAAAAAAGATGGAAGAAGTGATAAAAATTTGTGAGTGAAAAAAAATTTAACGTTATTTAAATTAAAAAAAAAGAGTGGAAAAAAGTAACTTTAATTCAATATTTTTTTAGAGTGTTTTGTTATTTTTAATAAAAAAATCTGTTTTTGTCTATTTAATGTGGCAATGGGTTCCTTTTTAGCCCACAAAAATTGTGAAAAGAGGGTAAAAAAAAAAAAAAAAGTTCGGCGTCAAGTAGTCGTCTCGTTGAAATTATGTGTAGTCGTGGCTGTCGTCGTGAAAAAATTGGTGTAAGGCGACGTAGTCAATTCGCAAGACAATGTCAAAGAATATTATGGAAAGAAGTGCTCCATTTAATGTCGAGGTTAAGTTTGGTGATAATGTGCGCCAACAAGTCGAGTTTATTGATGAGAAGTGTATCAAAGAAGGTGTTGGTGATGATAATGTGCATCACAAATTAAAGAGAAAGTGCTTCGAGAAAGTTGAAGAGTAGAGAAAATTTTTCATGGTGTTAGATATGATCGTGGTCGAGCAAGTCTGCAATGTTTAACAACAATATACCCAACTTTGAAGGAAGGGGTGTGTTGAAAATAGTCCTTCAAAGTTGAGTTAGTGGGTAATGGGCCAAGTTAGGACTTAGTATTTGTTAGTTATTTGTTAGTTAGTGGATTATGTTCCCACCTTCTTTGTGTAAGTTGTGTGCTTGTATTGCCTATATAAAAGCTTCTTATTTATTGAAATAATGCAATTGAGTTAAATTATCTTTTTTCCTTAATAAAACTATCACCGGATGTATAATAGACCTATTAATTTTTTTCTCATTTTTTACCAACTTTACTGAGATTATGTAAGCTAAGTTACTGAGATTATCCGGCAGTAATGAAATGAAATTGATCTAAATAAAAAATGAAGACGGTCTGAAGTCGTACTCTTTCAAAGTAGGGAAAAAGATAATTTTGTGTAGTATCTTATCAAAAAGAACTATAGCAAGTTATTGACCATTACGCGTATATAATTTGAGTTGTCGAGTATTTTCATAATAATAGTTGTGGACTTGTACTGTGGTCTTGAGGAGATGTGAACGTGTGGTTCCCATTTCCTAGTTCCAAACTTGGACCTGCTATTTTTGTTTTTTGCCCCATGTTATGATCTTTTCTTGAGAGTTTGGACGTGCTATTTTTGTTTTTTGCCCCATGTTGTTTTTGTATTGATGAAATGTACTGTGATTGGCTTCTAAATTGAATGTGTAGAATTAGCACGAAATTTTGTGGAAGAAACATGAACTTTTTAGATGAATAAATAGAGAAAATGGAATTAAAGAAAATGAGGAAAACTACATAATTAATAAAAATTTGATAATATACAACATGTAAATTACATATGCATTTTGACCAAAATTTAGATGAAATTGTCGCCATCGTTTAAGTGATATAGGCCCTGTTTGGCAAACAGCTGTTAGAGTTTGCTGTTAGAGTTTTTTACTTTTTTGTTTAGAGTATTTGACTGCTGTTTTAATAATTGTGTTTGATAACACTTAGCTGATTGCTAAAAGTTGTTTGTGTGAAATGACATTTATAGACATTTGTTTTTGTAATATATTTAATTATCTTTTTTGAAAATCATAAATAAATGGGTAATTTTTTCCAAAAACTTTAACAATTGTAAAACTCTAATGAAAAAGCTCCTAGGAGGAGCTTTTTCAAAATTAGAGTTTTGATTCCAAAACTCTAAATTGAAACTCTCCCCACCAAACAAGAGTACATAGTTTCAATGGGTCAAAAACTCTAAAACATAGTCAAAATACTAATCTCTGAGCAAAAAGCTCTTTGCCAAACACCCCCTACTCAAAATGTTACATGTTAATAGTTTTATATACATTAGTCAAAGGATTTTCTTATCCCAATTTGCCTCTTTGGCCCCTTTTCATCGAGTATTTTGCAACTAAAAAAAAAATATATGTTTTCAGGCATTACTAAGTATCTCTTCCTAAGGATAGTCATTAACTCAACTGCTCAAGTAGTAAGAGCTAAAAACCTTGGGTTTGATGCTCTGGTTCGATCCTTACCCTAAACGTATGTTGGTGTTTTCTCCCTTCCGTTACTATTTAAGGTCCTAACATAGGGTCTTGATAGTTTATAATCATGTGTCTTTCCTACTTAAAAAAAAGTATCCCATCCTTCTAAAACTCTTGCTAGATTTGAATTTTTATATTCTCTAAAATACAATCTTAATCATTACTAAGAAATTTTATTTTATTTTGTCCACATGCGTATATCTGTGAAAGATTTTTTTTTTTTTATATAATAATAATGTACCCAAAGAGCTATAAGTTAGAAATTTCAACGCAAATCAAATAATAATGTACCCAAGGATATATGATACTTCCTTCATCCTTATTTGTTTGCTACATAAGGAATTTTGTCACTATTTATTTATTGTATAACTTTTACTCTCTCTAATTTTATACGTATAAGAAAAAATATAGTCAAGTGTGATCTCGTTTGATTCGGCACAATGTGTAGATTTTAATGTGTAATTTTTATAATTTTTTTAATATACATTATCTAAAGATATATTAATTTAAAATTGTGTTTTAAAAGGCGTGAAAAAACAAATGTAGCAAATTTTAAAGGACAGAGAAAATATGATTTTAACATGCGTTTTGTATTTTTCCCGCTTTAGAAAATATTTTAAATACTCTTCCCTTTGTTTTTTAATACCTATATTTCATTTTACTTGTTGTAATGTTTTAAAATAGATGTTCTATAGCATGATTTGCTTATAAATAATACTTTCACTTTATTTTTTATCATCACATGAGGTCTCTCTCTAGCTTCTTGAAGGGACCACAAGAGTTTTCAAGATAAACAAAACACAAATATAGTTTCGCTTAAATTTGAGTTCATTTTGATATCGAACTACTATTAGAAACGGAGGGAGTAATACACAACTCAATTGTATATATCATTACACTAAAAAAAAAAAAGTTGCATATACATTTTTGTGTTTCTTAGCAATATATAAGTACGGGCAACTTGCTTTGGTTGTTATATACTATTAACAAAAAAATATATAATATAGGTACATGTCGCCAGAGTTTCAAATAACAGGGGTAGGAACTCAAAAATCTGATGTGTACGCCTTTGGAGTCGTTGTAGTGGAGTTATTATCAGGTGAAGAGCCAATCAAATATAAATACAATAAAAAAACGAAGGAGTATATGAAAATATCTGTCATTGACACAGCTAGGGCTTTGGTGGAGAACGGAGAAGGAGAGAGAGAGTGGAGGTTGAGGAAGTGGGTGGATAGAAGGCTTAATGATTCGTACCCTGTTGATGTGGCAGATAAAATGGTAAGGTTGGCTGTGGATTGCTTACATGTGGACCCTGATAAACGACCCGATATGCGACGCGTGGCGGGTAAGATATCCAAGCTTTATTTGGATTCTCAAGCTTGGTGTGACAAGATGAAAATTCCTACGGAATTTACCGTGTCGTTTGCTGCTCGATAAGAGCATAAGCTGTTTGTGTTAAGTATAATATTCTAGCCTAAAATTCTTTTGATTTTCCGATATTTTCTGACGCAATTATGTGTTTTGTGTGTAAAGAGGACAACGCATAAGCAATAATGGGTATTTCCCCCTTTTGCATGAATATATTATTGAATATTGTGAAATTCAAACAAAATCTAACTTGAGCAATATCTATAAGAAGATGAGGTGAGGATCCAGCTTTTACGAAGTGAAACTGCGACAAATCCCCCTTTTCAACCCTTAAGTTGTTGAGATTTATTGATTTAGAATATAAATGTTTATAGTTATGAATATTGATGATACTAGACGTAGTATTATGTGATTGACATTCATAATTATGCGAAGTTATTTAGCGATTTGCATCGTTAAATGTTGAGGAATATATAGCAGAAACAGTGGCAAATCGCGAGTCGTGACATGTGCTCGCGACCAGTGGAAAACAGACCAAAGTTGCCAAAATAGACAAAAGCAAGTCGCGACTCGCGAGAAGCAAGTCGCGACTCACGACCATAGGTCGCGACTCGCGAGAGTGGCTCGCGACTTGCGAACCGTTGGTTCGTGCCTGCTCTTGTTCGGTTTTTTCCCGTTGCGTTGTGTCGTTTGGGGAATAACTGTTGTATTATGTTAAGTTATAATATAACTTATAATCAGAAGAGAGAAATAGAAGAAGTTACATTCACTTATTCTCTTCCTCTCTTACAAAACAAGTTTTCTCCATTGTTGCAATTAAAGTGAAACACACACATCCAACCTTCATTAGTGGTGATTGAAACTAGGCTCGATTACTGCTGCAAATTGTTGTATCTTGTTAACGAATTTCCTAAAACCCGGCCTAAGTATTGGGTGGAAATATTGTTTTCAGGAAAGTGCTTCGTACACGCCTCAATTGTTCGTTGTTTTGTCATACTATTAACCCATTTTCTTCAACATAAGTAACGCCAATGTTGTATTCTTGTGAGAGGAGTCATGGATCGTGTTTTAATCTATCTTAATAGATGTTTAACAAAAGTTCATGTAAGGGATTGTTTCGCATTCTAGAGGTTTATTCTCAAACTAAACAATTGTTGTAGAATTTTTTTGTATGAGAAATTACAAACTACTAACTAGGTTTGTACTTCTATAGAATAAATTTAATAAAATAATCGTCTAATTTGTTTACTTTGTTTGTGTACATAAGTATGTTTATTGTGATAATAAATAAGGAAGAAATATTTTTTGCATATATATATTTCATCTATCATCTTATGTTTAGTCATTTATTTTTCCAATGTTTTAGAAACATATTTTCACCACCTATTTTTTTTTTATTTTGTTTTATAAAACAATTATATAAAGTTAGTAATTTAACAATATATGTTATGAGGAATTTAGTAGGGTGCCAAATATTTCCTAACAATGTACTAATGGAAAATAGGTTGGAGTAAAATGTTAAAAAAAAAAAATAGTCTAACTAGGGTACCCGGATGAATATGTCTGATACTTGATTGATTACTAGGCTAAAAGTTGGTAATAGATAGTTAGCTACTTGTCATGTGCCAACTCTTTGACTACCTGCAAAGCCAGTCAAGCACCGTGCGTTACTCCCTTGCAGTTCGTCGCAAGACGCATGAGGCTTCCAATACCTTGGCACTCAACCTCGTTCCTACGAAATTCCACACTTAGCAAGACACAACCCCTTGTGTCTAGCTCCCAAGTATACGTCCTGACGTATGAAGTTAGTGCCTAGAGCAAGTCCCGTTAGCTCGTAGCACTTGCCCTTGTTGGAACACCTCTAGTGCCATTATAAATTTTTCTCACACATTCCCACTCTTTGAGATGTGGAAGTTGGGTTTTGAAAGAGCACTTAAGAATACACACAAGTTGTAGAAGGAAATGCTTATGTATTAACTCTCGAAGAATGCTTACAAGATGCTTTGATGTAGTGCTCTCCAATGCTTTGTACAAATGACTGTCATGGGGTATTTGTTGGCAACACCTCATCCTACATGCCTAATTCTAGAATATTCTAAACTCCTCAAATGGAGGGTTCTAGACTACTTCATATCTAGAACTCTCTGCACAATTACAACTTACATGTACATAATAAAATAGCCTAGAATCATTCTAAGTATGTGTAAGAACCTTCTTGAATATCTTGGAATATTCTAGAGACATCCCTTAGCTTCTAGAATACTCTTATAAGAATAATTTAGAACATTCTAGAGTAACCCTCTCTAGAACATTCTACCACCATATTTCATCATCTTCCGGAACCTTCTAGAACCTTCCGAAAGTTTTTAAATCCTTGACTTATTAATGTTCCATTTTCTACGTATGTGCTTCGTGTTTGATAGGATGACTGTCATTCCGTGACATTCTCTGCCAACTAAGTCCTTGACGACCTTATCAAACCCACATATATCATCTTGTCATCGTACCCCCAAATTAAATGTAGCGACACTCCTCGGTCATTGCTGCCCATGACTCCAACATTCCCACCTTTTATCAGACATTGACGCTCACGTCTCGGCATCCACCAAGCTTTTATGGTTGTGACCCTTACGTCTAGCTCCTTGCTTTGAGCGAGCCTTATCCCCCGATCTCGCTCCCCTTCGATGTGATGGTTAATATACCATCATCGACTTTGAACGGTCGTACTCTGGTGAGGAACTCCATGTCCAACACCACATTTTCATCATCGATTTAGACAAACTAAGAAGTCGATATTTCCTTTCCATTTCCCCAAGCGGACATGGTCCTTTCACACCGTACCATATACCGGCGTGGCTCTCGAATTGATGGACTTCATTTCACCATCAACTTTGGTGAACTTCACCCCTAAGGTCTTGGCTTCCCTCATTGCCAAGAAGTTGTGTGACGCCAGTGTGTCCACAAGCAACCTTGTCGGTGCCTCGTTCACTTCTCCATTTGTGACCATCAAGCTCCCTCCTTGCTTGATGTCTGCCCCTTGTGTTGTCGTGAATTGTTTTCCCGTTGACTTTTCAATGACCCCATTTGTATTTAGGAGTCTAATATTGTCAAGATTAGCTTTCCCTTCCAGGCACATTGCCCCCATGTTTCCTTCATTAGCCGACTCTTCTTTCATTGCGGCGATCATGGAATCCAACTTATGTCGTTGTGGGCACATCCTAGCACTATACCCCTCTTTGTCATAAAGGAAACATGAGAAAGGTTTTGATGACTTACCTCCATTGCGACCATCCACCTTGGACTCCCATTTGGACTGACCGTTGTCCTTGCCATGTTCCGCATTCTTGGCTCTTGAGTGGTGAGGTTCCCCCTCACCTTCTTGTGTCATCGTCGACCCGCTTCCCTTGCCTTGATTGTCCCGCTTCTAATCTCGTTGAAACTCAATTAAGGACTCCACAAGATTCTTGACTCCTCGTCGTCGCAACTCTTGCTCTGCCCACTTTTGTAAGCCATCCATGAAGAAAATGAGTTGACTCTTCTTCTCCATATTAGGGATCTCTAGCATGAGTAGCATGAGTGATGAGTATTGGCTAATGTAGTCCCGAATGGTCCCTATGTGTCGTAACCCACGTAGGCTTCCTCATTGCAACCTTATCGGCATTCTCGGGGTAGAATTGTTGCGCTTCTTGAGCTCGCCCTTGAACTCTTCCCATGTTTCTATACAAACCAACCCCTTTTTGACATCCTCTTGTCGCCTTCTGCACTAAAGGATAACATCCTCCGAGAGATACATGCATGCGGTATTTATCTTGGATGCGTCATCATCCACGTGCATAGCTTCAAAGTACCTCTCAATACTCCATATGAAATTGTTGAGAGTCTTTGAGTGTCTATTACCATCAAAGCTTGGCGGCTCAGGGACCTTCAACCTAGGTCCCTCTTGATATGTGGCACCCCGGCCACTGCAGCTTTGTATAATGCTATATCTTCCTTCATGGACACAACATGTTTTAACATGGCTTGAAGCTCGACCATGATTGAATCCTTAAGTAGTTGAAAGTTCTTGTCTAAATTTTGCGAACAATTCATTAAACTTACCGACCACCTCGTTACGTAGCTCCTTGGTTGCAACCTCACATGAGCCAACCTTCCCCCCGAGCTCTCCTATTGTCTCGGTCATCTCAGTAAATTTTGCGCAACCATCGCGCAAGTCCCCAACAACAAGCTAAACGTTTGCTAAGCAATAAGCTTCCCACTCTTGGCTTGAGGCCCTTGTCACCGATGTAACCCTAGCTCCCTTCTTCATATGAGTCGAGGTTTCTTCCCCAGACACACGACTCGTAACTTGATCTTTGTCACTGGCCTTACTCACACGATTTTGGCAACAACACAACCTTTGTACGCCCCATGTAAAATAGCTTTGGACAACAAAATTCCACTGTAGTAGTCACGCCCCTTGTGATTGATTAGCCTCGATGTGCCCCACTTGAGCGCACCTTGCTCTGATACCAATACCCCTTCCTACATGCCTAATTTTAGGATATTCTAACCTCCTCAAATAGAGGGTTGTAGACTACTTCCTATGTAGAACTCTCTACAAAATTACAACCTAGATGTACATAATAGAATAACCTAGAAAAATTCTAAGTATGTGTCAGAACCTTCTTGAACATCTTGGAATATTCTAGAGACATCACTTCTAGAATACCCCTACTATAAGAATAGTCTTGAACATTCTAGAGTCACCCTCTCTAGAACATTCTACCACCATATTCCATCATCTTCCGGAACCTTCTAGAATCTTCCGAAAGTTTTCGAATCCTTGACTTATTTATGTTCCATTTTGTACATATGTGCTTCGTGTTCAGTAGTATAACTTTCGTTCTTTGACATCGTGACTTGCCTCACTCAACAATGTAAACTCAATACTTAGTCTAGTACATGTTACTTAGGTGAGCGTCAAAGGTTAGTACCTTAGTTTTTTGTATTAGGAGACATATTGAAATGGGCACACTGTGATGAGGTTTGACCCTTATTACATATTCATAAGCGTTAAAAATTTTCTTATCTGTCTTATTCACACTTTTTTTTGTATAACTCTGATACCTCTCCCAGAAATACCCCTAAAATAACCGCATCAAAAGGCCTTTTTTCCACTAGTGACTCATGTATTTTAGGAATTGTATCCATGAATACAATTTTGCACCTTGATTGTGTTGGATTTTTTTTTTTATTTCCAGGTCAGTGATCCTTATTGTCATGCCACATCTAACTTTCGAGAACTGATTAACTCCTTTATTGGTTTTGATTTTGGAACTAGTTTATGTGATCAAAATGTATATGATAACAACCTTAGGTGCAATGACCTGAAGTCCCGCAGATAATTGGTGAAGAGTTGGCTCGGATCGGAGTTGTTGGATTTGGTTCGAAGGATTTTGACCACCTCTCACTATTTTGGACATAACCTTCACTACACAAATCGGATTGAGGTGATTCAAGTTGAATTGGAAACTAGTTTCAAAGATCTTTCCAATCGTTGGTTATAAGCCCAAATCCAACTTGAAACGAAAAATTTAAAGCCGTTTGAAGTTGTTGGTGCGCACAGACTGTGCGCTCAAGACGTGCAATGGGGCGCACAAAAAATCCCATTTGTGCTCCCATACACAAAGCACCCGCGCTCTAGCGCACAAAACAACACACCATCCCTGCGCCCCCGTGCTCACTCCATGCACACACACACACACATTCTTGCCCACCGACTCCCAAGCACTATAAATAGGTCCCATTTATTCAAGCAAAGGTCACATATCCCGATTCCCTAGACCTCTTAATCTATCACCTCTTTTCATCCCTGACACCAACTCTCATCCTCTCTTATATCTTAAATAATCACAACAAAACTCTGTCAAAATAAATTCAAAAATTCCCAAACATGAAACACATAAACATATTCAAGTGCTTTCGAGAAGGTCGTATTGACATTGCACAAAAGGTATCGAACATGAGACCGCCATCCCATTAAACTCCATTGTTTTTTTTTATTTTGTTATTTTGTTATTATTTTTATTTTTATTTCAATTCGTAGTTTATTTATTTATTTATTCTTTTCTTTTTTCTTTTGTAATTCCCTTGTAATCCTCATGTAATCATCCCAGGAATAGTTGAATATTTATTGCTTTCATCACCAAGATTAAAATCATTCGGACTAAATAAAGGCTTGGCAAAATGTAGAATTTGGACTAATAAGAAACCTTTTATTTATGTTTAGTTATTTATGCACTTTATTTTTATTTACATGTCTTAATCACTTAGATCTAGGATTATTGTAGATTAGGTTTAGGTTTAATAATAGAAGCCCAAAACTATGTGCAAATCACATTAAATGAAGATTAGTTTTTAGGCAAATCAATTTTAGAACATAAAATTGATTAAATCCTAAGTGATCGCCTAAAATTAGGATTATTTATAGATTTAATAAATAAAACCCGCCTAGTAATTCCTATGTGTCCTTAGGCATTCTAATCCGGAAATATGAATGTTGTTGAGTTTAATAAAAATGAGATCAAGTAAAGGCCGCTAGATGCGGAGGGACTTTGTGACCCACTTAGTCCTTACCCTCGTCCCTGAATCTAGAACTGGTGACCGACCTATTCACTGGAGGTCATTAAGGTTTTCGGACCATATGATTAATCGGGTTCTGTGTAGGCCTAAATAAGGCGCGGTGGTGACTTCTTTATTTGAGTATCTATACTCAACCCATAAAGACAAAGCATACTTACCCCATGCTACAAAAAAAAAGGACAATTCCATTGCGCACACACTGCTGACTTCACTGGGGAGGATACTTTTACGGCCCGTTTGGTAGCCGGTTATAAATGATGGTAATAGGAATGAATTTATAACTAAATTTGGAAGGAAAATCAAAATCTATTCCCATGGTGGTGCTAGCTTAGCTCCAATTTATCTAATTTTCTTCATAAATATCCATTCCCGTCAAATACCACCCTCCCCAATGGTAATGGATGAGAATAAAAAATGAGAAGAAAATTAAAGCTTAGGAATGAAAATTTGTTTTCCATGGGGATTATAAGGATCCTTCTTAAGAAAATTACACTATAAATTCATTACCATTACCACCATTTATTACCAATAACCAAACGGGTCGTTAGTACTTTTATTCCTAGAAGTTGAGTGGACGAAACTTGAAAAATGTCGTGATTTCATCTTTATTAAACTGAATGTAATTGCTAGGCATTTTGCATACAGTTCCCATGTGAGGGAATCCGTTTAGGAATACACTTCTTGCAAGAGTATGTTCTATACTCGTGACAATCTCGAGGGAATACTTTCGGTGATGACGACATTACCTACGTTAGGGCCGTTCACCCAAAGAAGTCCACCCACACATGACGCGAGACCGCATGACCTATTCGACTCGTAATGGATGAGTTGAGGTGTGTTAAGATTGATATACCCTAGTCATGGTACCCTTTGACACCCTAAGCCTTACCTTTGTGACCAATTCATGCTTAGTAGTGCCTATGTGTTTTAATGACTAATCCATGGATCCTAGCTTTGCATAAAGTCTTGCATAACCCTAGAGTCCATTAGAGAGTCTCATATAAACCATTGTTTCTCCTTATGCCAATTTACATTGCGTATACAACTCCATAGGTTGCATGTCGTCTCTCTTATAACTCGTACTTTACTCATTCAACAAATTAAATGCAAAAAAAAAAATTTAAAAGAATGAGGAATGTGTCTTGCACCTTGCATCATTCATACATCCAAAGGAGTAAAACTGAATAAGACATACAATGCACTTCCAAGTGAATCTAATAGCCCCCTCTTGCAGGAAAGACAAACATCAATCTGAAACCATGTCTGACCAAAGCTCTACGTCACGCCTGAATGAGTTGGCCCTCAATATTGACAAAATGGCCAAGATGATCGAAGCTCTTAGTTCTTAGGTGAACAACCTCAAGCAAGCTCGCTCTCAAAACCTTGATAAGCTGGTGAAGAAGGCCATTGACAAGAATACCTACTATGACTCTCCAAGGATTGAATCAAAACTTATCGATTCAATTCCTCAAAAAATTTCGGCCAATGATCTACCCAAGTTCAAGGATACCCAAAAACCTCGATTTCACTTGAAAGCGTACAAACTTTATATGGAGATCAAGAAAGTGGACCACATGCTATATCCACATTTCCAATGTCTCTAGAATCTACAAGCCAGAAGTGGTACTTCTCCCTCTTCGATAAGGAGTGTGCAACTTGGAAAGATATCATTCATGCCATCATGGAAAGATACAAGGTTAATGCCGCCAATTAACCAGATTGGTAAAAAATGCAGACCTAAGTCGACAATTTGGTAACAAAACTTACTCCGGCGACAATTTGGTAATAAAAGTAGCCTCTGGCGACGTTTAGACCATACAACTAGAAAAATATCCGACCAGTGTTGTGCGTGTGCAACACAACCCAGATAAAACCATTTAAATTATTTTTTAAGATGATAAAATCTATTTTACACTCAAATTTTATTCCAAAAAATCACATTACTATAATTTATGACAAAAACCCTAAAAAAACTTATTCTCACTTACTTGTTTCCTTTTCTTCTTCCTTCTTCCGATCTTCAAATCTATTTTACTCTCAAACTTGGCGTCTGATTCTTCAAAGATTGGAACAAGAAACAAGAAAAGGAAACAAGTAAGAGAGAATAAGTTTTGAGGATTCTTTTTGTGAATTGCTTAACAAAGATCTCTTTTTACTTACTAAACCCCCCTTATGGACGAAATTGCCCTTGACCCCTAAAAATATAACAGTTCACCTATCACATCCCACCTCCACCCACCTTTATTTTATATCAAGATTAATCATGCAACAAAACATATTATTACATTAAAATCATGAATTAAAACATAAATTATGAATTGAAAGCATTACAAATGTTTTTGCACAATGGTCTTATTAAAATACTAATAAAGTTTTACACTTAATTTCTTTTTAGGCGATTCAAATTTTATATGATTCCTTGTTCTGAGAGCTTCGATTTGATATATTATACGTCAAATTTCACTATGAAACGAATGAGATATGAGCATTTGAAGATCAAGTGCGCAATCAGAATGGATGGGGTGAATGGCCTATGCGCCCCGGCCTAGGTCCAGGCGCATGGACTATGCGCCTGGGCCTAGGCTGGGGCACATAGACCATGCACCTGGACCTAGGTTAGGGCACATGACCTATGCGCCCCAGCCTAAGTTTAGGCGCATGGTCCATGCGGGCTTTAGTAAGTAAAATGAGGGTTGCATTTAGTAAAACCCTTTTTTTGCATAAATTAGAGTAACGGGATTTTTGGGAATAAAATTTGAGTGTAAAAGAGATTTTATCAGCTAAAAAAATAATTAAAATGGTTTTAATTGGGATGTGTTGCACACGCACATCACTGATCGATTTTTTTTTTTCTAATTTTATGGCCTAAAAGTCACCGGAGGCTACTTTTATTACCGAATTGTCTCCGAAGTAATTTTTTTTTTTTACCAAATTGTCGACTTAGACCTACTATTTTTACTAATCTGGTTGATTGGCCAAGGTAATGCTCACACTACCACTTCTCAATGAGAGCTTGAGATCCTCGAGCAAGAGGAACAAGAAAGTTTCACCACCTTGCTAACTAGGTAGAGAAAAATTGCTGCCAAAATGGCGACCGCTCCTCCTGAAAAAGAGATGGTCAAAGTCTTCATCAAGAACTTGCTTCCCAATTACAAGGACCACCTCAAATATTTGGGCCTTGAAATATTTGAAGATGTGTACCGCATCGGTATTGACATCGAGGATGACCTCATAATAGAAACGGACAAGAAGGAGAGCATGCAATAGAGCTCAATGGTTTCGCAAGCAAGAGTCACTATGTTCTCTTTAATTTGGTCTAGTCGGAGAGTGCCTCCACCTAGATTCCTTTTCCATTTATCACTCTTTGTGTCTGTCTTTTACTATCACATACATTAATAAAGTTCCATTCCTTTTCATAGTCTCATACGAATTGACTTTCTTGTAGAGTTCACCTCTCATTAACCGTGCTAGGCTCTGGACTTGAACTATGTTAACGGGATCGAGGATTTGAGCCACCATCATTTCATACACATCTTTCTTTCTTTTATGATAGTTCCTGGTGTAGCCATGATCTTGGTTTTGGCCTTGAATTCTAGTAACATGTGTAGGTTGCAAATGATAGAAGGCCATCTTTTCTCCTAGGAAGCCTCCAAAGTATCATTATTTAGAATCAAAGATCAAATTGCAATCATCTCTACCTTTGACCCAAATATTTGTAGCCTTAACCTTGATTTCTTTATAACCATAACACAACACCATTTATTCGTGCTTCCGATATCATGGTTTACCCAAGCTCAAAGAAACTCTCAATTGTAATTACACTCTTGAGTCCAAAGCAAAAAAAAAAATTGCAAGAGTCACTAGTGGAATAATAGGCTATTAGTATCATTTTTTTGGCTTATTACTAACGTTTTTAGGGCGTTAGTATTGGAGGTGTTAGTAATAACAATTCTATTAGTACCGTTTTTTACAAACGTCACTAATAGAAGTTATTAGTACCATTTCGACAACTTGTTATGACCTGTTACCGAAATGACCTGAACTGAATTGAACTGAACCGTTGGACTAATAACCTGATTTAACCTGAACCGAAATTGAACTGAATCCATTTGGGTCAACCCTAACCTGTACCGTTAACCCGTTTTGACATCCCTACCCTTACCCTCTAGCCTCCCTTCATGACGAGAGGTAGGAAGTCCGATAGGTTTCACACTCACCAAATACTCGGATATGGAATTACCAACCTCATCGCTCACAATGCCTTGTATCATACTAGCTTCAGGTTTTGCCGGATTTCTTACCTTGTTTTGAAAAACACCCATGTTTCTTTCAAAAGGGTAACACCATCTAAAAAAACATGACCTAAAAGCTTGATTTCACGCATTAAGTGAAAAATTAGGTGAATCATTATGTCAAAGAATGAAGGAGGGATCAAGGGATCTAATTTCAAGGGATCAAACACTTTGTTGCATATCAAGTTAAAAAAAGAGCGGAGTTCAATAATTGCATACCGCACATGCTTTGGTAGAATCCCAGGAATTGCAATTGGTAAGAAAACTTGCATCATGACATGGCAATCGTGTGATTTCATGCTCAATAATTTCATGTTAGAGTACCCTGTTGGCACCTTTATATTGTATAAACACTCATAAAAGGCCTGTTTTTCTTCTTTAGACAATGTGTAGCAAGCTGAAGGCAAATAATATTTCTTCTTATCATCTTTACCTTTCTTAATTTTTCCTTTTTCTTCTTTTCGTATGTGTTTTTCTTATTTTTTTTTTTATCTTTAACGTTTTCCTTTCCTTTTCCCTTCCTCCCATAAACTATTTCTAATTTTTTCTTCTTTTCTTACTGTCTTTAACTTGTGGCCACAACTCTGGACGAAACCCAACTCTTTCGAGGTATTCTCACATTGCCTTACCATCTTTTAACTTATCGGGAATGTTGAAAAGAGTCTCAACTATGGCATCACACACATTTTTTTCAATATGCATGATGTCTAGACAATATCTGACTTGTAGATCTTTCTAATACGGGAGCCTCCAAACGATAGACATTTTTTTCCACACCCCATCACACTCTTTATTTGGTTTACCGAAAACCGTTTAAACACCCTTAAGTTGCTCATAGACTTCATCCGCAGTCAAGGGTTGTCGAGCTTCACGCTCTTCAACCTCCCCATTAAATGAAATAACCCTGAATTTTGGTTTAGAAAATTTCATGCTTGATTGTGCCTTCAATAAATTCTAAGCTCAAACTATGCAATTTGAGCTGTCTTATTCTGTCTTATGTTTCCATCCTTGAACTAAATTAAGCCCAAGAGCCCATAAAGGGACCCTTTTCCGGTTTTCCATTGCTAAATAATGCCAATAATTTCTCTAATTTTAATTAAATAAAAAGCAAGCCTAATTGTTTAATTAGTTGCCTTATAATCTTTAGGCCAATCTTTATTAATACCCTTAGGATCACATCAAGGGACTAACACTCTCATTTTTCTCCCTCTCCCTCTCACTCGTCATTCACGCCCCACTTCTCTCTCTTTCAATCTCTTTTCTTCTTTCCACAATCTCAAAAAGGGATTAAAGATTACATCCTTCAAAATCTATAATCCTATTTTCACTTCTTTTGATCAATTAGAATAGGATTGTTTTGGTCTTTTTGGTGCTAAGTATGTGCCGTGTGTGTGCGTCGAGTAAGGCCAAGGAATTCTTTCTTTTTGTGCTTCAATTTAAGGTAACTATAATTCATCTTAAATTTTGTACTATAATTCACCTAGTTTAATTGGGATTAACCAATAAATTGCAAAGTTTAATTAGTTCCTTGAATTGCATGTACCACTTGACTTTTTGACTAGGAATTTAGAAAATGTTCTTGATTGATCCTTGATTGTTTTATACGAATTCTTGTAGTTTATTTGTTGATTTGATATAAAAATTATGAATACTAATAATAATATGCATGTTTTATTCATTAAATTGCATGATAAATTTTCTAGAATCTTGTTGATGATTTTCGAGTAATGTAAGGCATGCAAGATTGAATTTTTATTATGTTTATGTATTAAATTTAGGATCAAAAGCATGTTTATATGATTAAATTAATTGTTATATGCAAATCCAGATGAAAGTATTAAATTTTTTTTGTTTTAAAAGAATGCCGTGATATTGATGATTGTAAGAGGATTAAGTTCTTGAACTTTCTTAATTAATTGTGTATATTATTGAATCTTGAATATAATTTGTTGATTAATTTATTTATTATGAATAATAACATGATTATTTAATTAAAGAAAGTGAAATCTTGAAAGTAGCTAATGATTCTTATTTGTTTGTTGTTGGCCGAATGACAAGAGGGAAAAAGCGTCAACTTTTTTATCATATTTTGAGTAAATAATTCATGCTTAATTAATTTCTTGAAATCATTATATTTAATAATTAGTATTATGAATTAAATTTGCAAATTAATCATGAAATTATATGAAAGTGTCAAATTTTGGTTATTTATTATTATGGCCGAATTAAAGCATGATATTATGATGCAATTTCAATCCTATTTTAGCTTATAATAATTTAGAATCATGTTTAAGGATCTTTGCTAATTAAAAGAATTGATAGGATTAATAATGATCGTTAACCGTATCCCTCTAAGTTAAAGAAGGCTATGTTAAGATAAGATGTTATGAATGTTGGTCCCTCATTGACAATGACGATAAGAAGATAAGATAAGACAAGACAAGAAGTAAAAGAATTAAACTAAGGAAAGGATAACTATGTGTTCTATTTGTTTAAGTGATAAGATACTTAATTAAGAATTTATGAAGTGGTCCCCCGTTTGGTGACACACGAGTCATCCAACCGGGTAGAGTCGAGGCCATTGTCCCACTTCGGTATGTGGAAAGTTTTGGATCCTATTATGTGTTGTCATCGAGGCTGATAGCACATGAGCTGTTAATCTGGGAGTGAGGGCCCCACTTAGGCATGGTCCTCGGAAAGGAGGGCTACGGGAAGGACGTAAAGGTACGACCCGGCACGAATTAGGAAAGTTGGGAAGCGCAAAAACTGAACAACGAGCTATAAAGACCGGACCACGGATTTAGAGAATATGAATAAATGGGAAACTAAGGGTTAATAAAGGATTAAGTATTCACGAGGGAAGGTCTATATAATGTCATGGCTACTATTTAAAGTTGTAAGTTTTCTTCCGCTGCGTATCTGATATTATATATCGTTGTCTTGGACTATCGTTTATCTTGAATTTCGTGTCATAATATTATTGAATGTTTGATTCTGTTAAATTATGTCTATTATGGTTCCATCTTTAAGTGGAACAACCTAGTTACTGGCCACTGATAGTGGACCCTACCATTTAAGGTAATGGAGACGAAGGATGATTGGGTACTCGCGTGGGTTGGTGTGTGTGTTGTGGCGAGGATCTTAGTTTTGTTTCATCAATTAGTTTACTTTCTGATTTATTATTATTTTTATTTCGTCCAGCTTGTTGGGCTAGGATTTCTTTAGATTAGACTTTTATTTGATTAATTAACCTTTTTACCTAACTTCAAAAACTCTAAAACTCTCAAAGGAACCCTCAACCTCCTCAAAAGGCCGTGTAGTTCGAACCCCAAACAAGGGATTATTTTCCTGTTTTTTCTTCCTAATTCAAGGTAACTAGACTAACCCCCTTGAATTTGGATTAAGTTTTCCATATAGTTGATTAGGATTAAACTAGGAAAACTTATTGAATTAGTATCATGTTTAGGTTTAGTTGTTCGAATGTTTTATAAATACTGTTCATGATTACTTCTTGATATTATTATGTAATCTTTTATGAATCTTTATTATTTTAATTAATTCTATGCATAATATATGATCTTTAATTTCATGTTTTAATTGGAATAATTGTATGATAATTCTTGAATTCGTTCTTGGACCATGCGTGTGATGTCTGAACCATGTAGCATAATTTTTGTTATGATTTTATGATGTTTTCTTGAATTAAATTTATGATTATGAATTATTTAAGTGTTTAATTAAAGTCTTGAATTAAATCTACAATTTTGTTCTTATTTCTTGCTAATGTCGAGTGGCTCAAATTGTTGGAAGGAATTAAAGTTTTGATTTTTTTTCTTGATCAATTATATTACTAACCTTGAATTATTGATTAATCTTTAATTTAATCTTTAACTTAATTATGATATAATAAGTTTTTGGAAATTAATCTTGATATTATTTTATCCCTATGAAAGCCGTGTGATACATGTATGAAAAAGGATTAATTTTGATCTTGTTTTGATTCATGTTTGATAATCCCATGTTTAATTTATGATTTTATGATTTATTATTAAGTTTATATGATTAATTTATGATAATCATGTTTACTAAATTAAAGTGACAATTTTTGTTATTATTCTTCAAGAGGGCCGAGTGGTTCAAAGTAGGAAAAAAGGGATTTCTTATCACGTTTTATGCAATATTAATTGATAATTGTTAGTTTATATGTTTAATTAATTATTTGATTGATTTATTAAATTGTTTATATGATTATTTAAAGAATTGAATTAATTATTGTTTTATATGTGTGAATGTCGAGTAAGATGAGAGTATTATGACCAGTTTAATTTAATTTTTGGCTTATAATAATTTGGTCTATGATTTAAGGAATTAATTTAATTAAAGGAATAAAAGGAATTAATAAGATAAGTTGTAATATGAAGGAAATGAATAATATGATGATAAAAATAAGATGGTAAGAAGTATTGGTCTCATGGTGGTCATGTCGATAAGATAAGATAAGAAGTGGACGCCTATTTGGTGATACACGGGTCATCAGATTAGGTTAAGTCGAAGCCACTGCCCTACTGCGGTCTCTGGGCAGTTCTGGATCTTAAGATGTGTAGTCGTCTAAGTAGTAGTACACAGGCTACTATTTAGGAGTTATGGCCATAGCTTAGGCTTAGTTCTTGCAAAGGAGAGCTACGGGTAGAATACACGGGTTCTTCCCGAGCTATAATGACCGGTTCATGAATTTAAGAAGATGGTTAAAAGAAGGGCTTTGGGTAATAATATGATAAGATAAGTATTTCACGGGTTGCAATATGATTGTTATGACAGTTATGTATCTACGTATTTATTTGAGTATTTATGTATTTAATTATGTATAATTTAAGTATGTTAAGTCTTCCGCTGCGTACGTTTAACAGGTATGTATTTATGTATGTATATGTGTGTATTTTATACGTATTTTATATGTATTCGTATACGTATTTGTATGTATTTGTATATGTATTCCAAGTGTATATTTATACGTATTTTACATGTATTTTAATACGTATTTTATAAGTATTTTCATACGTATTTCGTATGTATTTTTATACGTATTTCAAATGTATTTTATACGTATTTCGTATGTATTTTGTACGTATTTCGTGCGTATTTTTATACATATTGTATTTATTTTTATACGTATTTCGTATGTATTTTTGCACGTATTCTGGTATGTATATTTATACGTATTTGCATGTATTTTTGTATGCTTTCTTGGTTGGTTCTATGATATTATATAGTTAATGGTTTCGCATTTAAGTGGACCCCTCCCCATTTCTGGTGATGATGCTGAAGCATGAGTGAGCTTACGTATGGACCGAGTTGAGTGTTATAGAGAGAACCCGGAGTCTATTTTATGCTCTTTTAATTTATTATTGTTTAGTTTTGCCCAGCCTGTTGGAAAAAAACAGTTTCATTTGTATTTTTGGTATTTATTAAGGACTTTTGGACATTTTATCTTTCCATTAGTTAATAATTAAATAAATAGACTTTTGAAATTAATAATGTTTAATATGTTTTGTTGGTAATGAACCCTATGTCGATTTCCTTCGTAAATCGACAGCTTATAAAAGTCGGGTCGTTATATTCTAGTTGTAGGACTATTTTTTGGGATTAATTAGCTAATTGTTCATTTGAACTTTGGGATCCATTAATAATAAGTTTGATTTACCTTTTTCCATGAGTTTTAGTTATATTTTTCCGTTATCGAATCGATTGGTAATTGCCTGTTTACGACGTTATCACCGGTAACGTCGTTGCTAAAATAATGCGGGTCGTTACAAAGAGGGTTTATTTTGGTTTTTCAAAAGATAAACAATTTTGCAAATGAAAATCGTGAACCAAAAGCATGCAAAGAGACTTACCTAAATAATGCAAACAAGTTCAGCTGACACAAGTACAATAGTACTTATTTCAGACTTTGTCTTCTTCCACTACATGTAGTGGGAAAGTACACTAAAGTCCAAACTAAGTACATTGCATTCAATGAGCTGATTTGGTGTATCATTTTGAAGCTTTTCCAAATCCTAAGTGATCAATATTTTTAAAAACATTTTGAACTTAAAAATCGATACTGATCACTTAATTGCATTTGCGTAATACTGAGGTCTATTTCCAAAATGGTCTCAATACTGCTAAGTTTATGTCTGATAAAGAGAACTGTTCTTTGCTTGTTCTTTTTACTGGACATAAACTTTAACCCGTTTTACTCTTTTACTTATAAACACGAGTATTATTTTCCTAAGTTCATTTTACAAGAAAATCCTAGAAATATAAACAATAAATAGCTCTAAGCTCTTGGCTTCTGATCTTCAAGTATCTCAAGGCCTTCAAATGTTGCCTAACTTGATGAGTCCTCACTTGATTCAACCTGTTCATACACAATCATACATAGTAATCAAGCATAGAGAACTGATTTGTCATCATTCAAATCAAACATGGTTCGACAAACCATACATCCACGAACGATCTCTTGACATTCTCGTCAACTAAATACAACATAATATAATAACAATTATTATTAAGCAAACATATCTCATGTAATATTATAATAATAACCAATCATTTATTGTTTATATTTCAATAATCTAATTATCACATTTGTTATAAGTTAAAGAAATTGCAATCCATCATCTCAAATAGGTATGAAATGATGTTAAAAAAACTCAGTCATTCCCAGTAAACCAAAAATAGGCTAGAAATTAGGTAGAAAACACACAAACATGCAATATTCAACACAATTGGCCAAAACCACGCACAAAGACCCAAACTACCCAAATGCAGATAAATAGCTAAGAAATCGTTTTTAAAACTCAAACATGCCCAATAAACTTCAAATAGGCAAGAAATAATATAAAAAAAATACGCAAACATGCAACATTTAAAACAAACCATGCCAAAAACTCAAACATGCTCAAGTATATATTCAAATAAGCAAGAAGCCATGTGAAAAGCCTAAGGGAAATAAAAATCCTAATTCTCCACTACATATCTATGCCACAAACCTAAACAACCTCTAATACCTGCCAAAATAAAGGAACGCAATTTTATAACTGCCCCCTCTACGAACTACAACAATCCCAAAAAAATCTCCAAATGCCACCAGTATAATTCGCTTCGAGCGAATGAACAATTAAAAAAAGGGTTACAGATTTAATTTATAAAATAAATTGAATTTCATAGAGTTTGTATTTTTTTTATGCCATAAAACTCACAAAATTAAAATCTCAACAAAACAAGGCAAATTAATAGAGAAATACCTGAAAATGAACACTTGTTATTCGCTATCCTAAGAAGCAGCGGCAACGAAGTAACTCACAAAATAAGAATCCTATCTCGAAAATAACAACAAACTCGCAATTAATAAATCAAAGTCAATCACTATAATATTAACAAGAGCAATAACAATACCAACACGAATTACCAACTTAATATCAGAATTTATTTATTCTTTTGCAAATTTAAATTGAAGCCTATATCATTATATAATAATTAATCAAACAACACAATGAAAAGCTATGATCCAATTCTAGTAAAACACTCACAACACAATAAACATGTAAAACCATGTCAATACTTTATACCATTTCAATTCTACTTTGGACTAATCTTCCAAACAAGTTGTATCAAATTAATCATCAAAACCCTAAAATTCAAATAATCTACTAACCCTAAAATGCATACAAAAATTGAAATTAAAATTAAAACTAAAACTGACTACTAACCCTAAAATTCAAAGTAACTATTAACCCTAAACTTTCATTAAAAAAACAGAAATTAAAACAAAAAAAATAAAAAAATAAAACTAAAAACAAATCAAATTCAAAGTAAATACTAAAAAAGCTTAAATTGAAATTTAAAAACAAGAATTAAACCTAAAATTAAAATCAAAGTAAATACTAACCTTAGATTGAAGGGGTTGCAGGGGCGGTACCGTGCGAACTGCTGGAAGGGGCGGTGGAAGACAGCAGCAGCGCGCGCGATGGAAGGTGAACCCTAAACCCCGCGAAGACAGTAGCAGCAAATGTAGAACTAGGTGAACTGGCTGGTGGTGAACTCGGCGAACTGGCTGGTGGCGAACTTCGATTGTCGAACTGGGCAAACTAGTGGTGGTGAAAAAGGGGTTGGCTGGTCCTTATGGGTGAAGAACGGGTTTGGTTGTAGAGATGTTTATTATAATTTGGAAAAGTATGTGTATATTGTGTGTTTAATTAGGTTGCCTTTTTTAAATAAAAAAAAGAAATTAAGTATTTATGGCTGCAGTTCTAAAACGCGCATCCAAAAGATTAGGAACAGCAGCCATAAGTACTTATGGCTGCATTTTTTAGGTACCGCAGCCATAAGTATTTATGGCTGCTTTTTTCACCCCTCAACCATAAGTACTATAACTTTTTTAATATTTTCAATACTTATGGTTGCGGTTCCAAAAGAACCGCAGCTAATGTGGTGCAGAATATGTAGTTTTTTCTACCAGTGTATGACATAAAAGTATTGTTATTCAAAATGAATAACTGAGGAACAATACGCTTCAACTATTTTAGAACAATTGTATGAACTTATTAATTATCAAATGATCCTGTTAACTATTTTTCATCATTCAAAACACTAAGGCACTTAAAAAATTCCCCCTTTTTTTATTATGACAAACTATTTGAAGTTTTTCCTACAAGAAACTAGTTAGTAACAGATTGCTTCAAATCGCGTAGGGCTCTTTCTGGATTTTTGAAATTTATGGTTTTTAAGTGGAACAACTAACTAATTCAACTATTCCAGAATATATGTAAAACAGCTGACTATTTCAACTGTTCTAGATACTCTAGAACAACTATCCTAAAATGGAAAATTTTGGCCTGAAACAACTATCCAAAACAGCTGCAAAAGCAAACTACTTTTATTGACTCAACTAACTAATAAGAACTAGTATGTCAGACTAAACTAATCACTTAGGTTTCTAGAACTAATAATTAATTAGACTTAGGCTTATTCTAATGGCCTACTTTAGGCTTTATTAAAACTTTAACTTACGACTTCCCCCTTATGGTATCATTAAAAAGCATTCACAGACAAGTAAAGCAAGCAAAGTGATTGCATTCATCCAAAGGTACTGTACACTACCAGATCAATTCACCTATCATCAGTTTAGTAAGTGAGTCATCAACTCATTATCCCAAAACAGTTCAAAAGATCACTACTACAAAAATACCCTATCGTGTCCCCCCAAAAGAGATTTATGTGTCGCCTATTGGTCGACACTGTAGCTGGGGACACTATAGGCACCACTTTATGTGTCGCCTATTGTGGGACACATAAAATGACTTTTACGTGTCGCCTGTAATCTACAGGCGACACTTAAAGTATTTTTATGAAATTTTATTTTTCCACAAGAAAATCTTTACGTGTCGCTTAGTTATATAGTTGGACACTTAAAGTGACTTTTATGCGTCGCATGTAGATTATAGGCGACATGTAAAGTGACTTTTATGCGTCGCATGTAGATTATAGGCGACACATAAAGTGACTTTTATGTGTCGCATGTAGATTACAAGCGACACGTAAAGTGACCTTTATGTGTCACATGTAAATAATAGGCGACACATAAAATATTTTTTATGAATCTTATTATTCCAAAAACAAGTGTTTATGTGTCTTAAACCACTAAATCTTTCCTACTCCGAATGAGCGTACCTTTGAAGATTCGAACCTGTGACCTTTAAGTTATAATGTAGTACTCCTACCAACTACACCAAGTACTACTAGTTAATTAATATATACAGATATTATATAAATTTTATTTAATATGTATCGGTACTTTATGTGTCGCCTATTTTAATAAAAGCGACACATAAAGATTGAGTAGTGTCGCCTATTCATTTAGGTGACACATAAAGTGAGGTTTATGTGTCCAACATAATTTTAGGCAACGCATAAAGTTTGCTCAATTGAGATTTTTGTTTTGTTTTTTTTATTAGACCTTTCGTGTCCAACACTATATGAAGCGACACATAAAATGTTAAACTTATCGTGTCCCACATAATTTTTAGGCGACACATAAACTTTACGCGTCCGACTTTACATTATAAGCGACACATATTGTCAGACTTTTTGAGTACCCCCATTGAAAGAGGCGACACATAAAGTTTAAGTGTCCCATTTTATGTAATATAGGCGACACGTAAAGTCATTGTATATAATATTTTTTTAAAAAAAAATATTCTAATTATATAGGCCAATAGTTTATGTGTCGCTTAAAAATAATTTAGGACACATAAATTTTACGTGTTCAACTTTATATTATAAGCGACACATATTGTTAAACTTTTTGAGTCCCCCCATTGAAAGAGGCGACACATAAAGTTTAAGTGTCTCATTTTATGTAATAGGCGACACGTAAAGTCATTGTATATAATATTTTAAAAAATATATATATATTCTAATTATATAGGCCAATAGTTTATGTGTCACTTAAAAATAATGTGGGATGCATAAACTTTACGTGTTTCTTTATATTATAAGTGACACATATTGTTACACTTTTTGAGGCCCCCCATTGAACGAGGTGACACATAAAGTTTAAGTGTCTCATTTTATGTAATAGGCGACACATTAACTAATTTGTACAATATATCTACCACTTTATGTGTCGCCTATATGATAAGAAGCGACACAAAAAGTTTATGTGTCGCACATTATATATAGGCGACACTAAAGGGGTGACACAATAGGGCATTTTTGTAGCAGTGGATTAGCAATACAAACGAGTAGAGTATGAATAGAACCAAATTACATACGAATTCTTTTGTAATTAAGATGGGGGGGGAAGCAAAAATATTATAGGTAGATTAGTACGTAAAAGGGGAAAGAGAGTAAGAAAAACTCTATAAAGCTTACCTTATCAACTCAGTGTGATGGTTTGATAAAAAAAAAAAAATTGTCAATGAGATAGCAACAATTAGAGTTGGGCATGGGCTTGGCCGGCACGAGGGCCAACTCGGCACGTCACGATTTTGGCCCGGCACGGTACGAGCTCGCTATGAGCACGACACGACACGACACGAAGACACGACTAGTGGGCCGTGGACCACCCATGAACAACATTTTAAAATTTTGGCATGAACCTGACATGAACACGACAGGTCGGCCCGCTCGTTGGCAAGTTCATTTTGGTTAAAATTATAATATATAAAAATTAGTATAAGACACGATGGCACGGCACAAGCCGGCCCGGCACGGCACGTGGGCTGCACTGTGCATGGACCTTATATTTTATAACTTGGCACGAGCCCGGTACGACACGAACTTATATTGGCCTGTTATAGGCACGACACGTTGTGGCACTAGGCACGAAGGCTTGGCACGTGGGCTGTCCCGGCACGGCCCGTGCCCACCTTTAGCAACAATCAAAGTACTCCCTCTGTAACATATTAATGACAACAATTTGACATAAAATAGAGAAGAAAAATGTCAAATCGTTGCCATTAATATGTTACGGAGGGAGTACTCCGTATTTTTTTTTCCTCTCGCCGTTAGTAGTAACTGGAAAGGGCGGCTAGGAGCTACCACCAGCTACCTATTGTACTTTCATACAATTAATCAAAGTTTGCGTTATTAACATTCATTTCCTTTATTTTTACGTGCATGGTAAATAGGTCGGGGTATGCAAACTTGATATCAGTTTCGGGTTATGCAAACTTGATATCAGTTTCGGGTTACTCAAAGCAGGATCTGATTGGGTTCGGGTTTTGGATAGCTTATTTGTGATCCTGATCTTCCAGGTTCGGGTTGACCTAACGGCTTTAGAGATTTATAACCGCATTGTTCTAAATCTAGTATTTATGACTTCATTTATATATAGAAAAATGTTTAAATTTATATCTCAAATAACAAGAAATAATAAATAAATGATCAAAATGATAATTTAGAAATTTGGTAGCTAGTAAAGATTTAATAGTCTAATGTTATAGAAATTATCAACAAATCATAAAAATACTAAAAGGTGTTAAACCCACCGGGTCAAATTGGGTCGGGTTGATAATTAACGGGTTTTAAAATTCGGGTTTAAACAGGTAAACAATCTTAAAAATATGCCAAATCCCACTATTTATGGGTCGGATTATTCAGGTTTTTTAGGTTGGGTCGAAAATTGACACCTTTAAGTGGTAGTGTGTTACTAGACATAAAAGTGAGTATATTAATAATGATTTTGGCACTCCCAAAATTGATTTTGGCACTCCTCCCCTTACTATTCATGTGAGAGGGAGAGGAGTGCCAAAATCAATTTGTGGAGTGCCAAAATCAATTTGGGAGTGCCAAAATCATTTCCCTTGCAAATGATATGGTGAGGTTTAAACCTAAGTTCTCAAATTTGATGTTTGAAAAACTTAACAAATAACATGGCAATACTGGTCTGTTAGATAGTATGTAAAATATTTTTCCACTTTACATTGTTTGAGTTGGAGTAAATAATACGTATTAAAATGTATAGATTAGGGTGGAAAATCATTTTATACCTTATTGAAATCATTTTCCCTTCAATTTGAAAGAAAAATATTTTACATTACAATTGGAAGAAAAATATTTTCCTTTCTCAATGGACGTAAATCATTTTTAGTTCAACCAATCAAAAAATAATAATACTTAAAATAAAAAATCATTTTACAGGCCACTAAACAACGAAAACCCTATTATATATATACTCCTACTAGATGAAATTTACTACAGAGTAGTCCGTGTGTGCTGTCCTAGTATATGAAAATTACTAACGCATGAATGGTACTCTCTCCGTAACATAATTCTGGCAACAAGTTTTTTTCACGCATTTTAAGGAAGCGATTTAAGGGTGTAAACGAATAAATTGATCAAAAAAAATTTTAAGATTAGTAATTTATGATCTCAATCTTACTTGTATTAAAACCGTTTTGATTAATTTGTTCGTTTACACCCTTAAATTGCTTCCTTAAAATGCGTGAAAAATAATTTGTTGCCAGAATTATGTTACAGAGGGAGTACATTAGTAGTTTGGCACTCCCTTTTTTTAAGGCGTGGCACCTATTTTTACACCTTTAAATGCATAATTTTAAATTAGAATATATTTTATAACACTTCATCCGTTCGTTTTACTTGTAAGAAATAGTTCTGCGCGTATTTAAAAAAAGTGATTCAAGAATATATGTATAAGAGGTTACTGTTATAAAATTTTTAAAATTAATTATTGATTTACACCTTTAAATTTATTTATCAAAAAGCGTGCAAATGAGTATGTTACAAATTAAAAAAGGAGGTAATATATAATTGAAAACATTATAAAATTATACAGAGTATTTGGTAATATAAATAGACGTGGAGACGAGTCAAAATAAATCTATTATGATTATATTACTCCATATTCTTTATGTACAGTACATAAAATTAAAAACTGGAAAAAGTTAAGTATTTTCCAATTTAATTGCTACATTCAGTTTTTCACATCTTTCGATACACGACTTTAAATAAAAATATCTTAAATTACACATATTAAAAAACTATAAAAATTATATATTCAAAAAGTACATATTGAGACGAATTAAACTAAATTTATTATGACTATGCTTTTTTCTTACGCTTATAAAACTGGAATTCTGGAAACAGTTAAAAAAACACATGTAAATAATACTACAAGTCAAAGTATAGCAATTAAACTGAGAAATACTCCGTTCGTAGTAAGTAAACAATTTCACTTAAAGATATCCATCAAGTAAAAATGGGTGCATTGACATAAACAAAGCATGTAGCTTTAGCAAATTCCACCTGATTATTCAGGTAGATGGAGGATGAAAAGAGAGAAACTGCAAAGAGCAGCCTTCTTTTTCTGATATAATATAATCAAAAATTGGGCAAAAGATACGATGACTGTAATATACCTGTAAGAAAGTGCATGGTAGTACGTTACATCACGTTAAAGCAGGTGCATGGTAGCAGTGAGAAACACGTATACTGTACTACTCCTATATATCGAGAGAGGCGAAAAAAAGGTGACGTTAACTTGCAGTTAAACTACTGATACACCTATCACTACTAGTGTCCTACACAACAGTACTGTATCTCCACATTGCTCGATGCCTAATCAATTCTTTTGTTTGGGATCACTTCTTAACTTATTTCCCTGTTTTACAATTTAGGGGTGCTTTGGTTCATGGAATAAGTGTAAATTCCCTTAAATTCTCAATGTGTAGGAAATAAATTCTATAACTAAATTCATAGGAATTTAACAAATTTATTTGGTTGGTAATGAGAAAGTAAATTCCTATGAGAATTGTAAATTACCAAGAGGGAGTGTGGTAATTAAATTCCCATGTTTCGTGAGAGGTCAAAATTCCCATGAATTTGCATTGCCTCCATTTTCACTTTTTTGTGTCAACCAAACAATAAGACAAAATAAAATTTATGGGAATTTTGAGTGACCATAGGAAAATTGGGCAACCAAATAACCCCTTAGTTGCTACATTATGACTTATGATATTGTTCACATGTGGTTTTTAACTTCTTTTATTTTTATAAGTGTAAGAAAAAATATACTCATAAATCATAATGGATCTAGTTTAATTTATTTTATATTAACATGTACTTTTTAAATATATAATTTTTAAAATTTTATATTACGCGTAATTCAAGATATTTTTATTTAAATTTGTGTCTCGAGAGATGTGAAAGGTGGATGTAGCAACTAAATTGGGACAGAGGAAGTACTAGTTAAAGTATGTGATTTCAGTCACAAGATCATGAGTTCGATTATTATCGCACGTATTTACGAGGATTTTTTACCCTTTTTAAATACATGTGCTGGCTAAATTGGGGTATGTAACCTGCAAATTAGTTTTGTTAGTTTGTTGTTTTAGTTAGAGCCAACGGCAAATGATTTAGGGCTTGTTTACTTCAGATTATATTCAGTTCAGTTTAGTTTAGTTCAGTTCAGTTCATCTCTATTAAGTTTAATTAATACAAGTTCTATTTAGTTCAGTTCAGTTCATCTTTATTAAGTTCAGTTCAGTTCATCTCTATTCAACTAATGTACACGAGCCCTTAAGACTTGTTTGGTTGCTTTGGGAATTTATTTCCTCTAGAAATTTTCATTTCATAGGAAATTACTTCCTACTTGAAATTCCTAAGAATTGCTCAAATATGTTTAGTTGTTATGTGGGAATTTGTAAATCCTACGAAATTTGAATGACCAAGGGTGGTATAGGTGAATAAATTCCCATGTTTTGTGGGAAATTGAATTTCCCATGAATTATGACTTCCCCCATTTTTGTTATTTAATTTTATGGCAACCAAACAACATTACCAAAAGAAAATTCATGGGAATTGCGAATGCTCATAGAAATTAAGAGCAACCAAATAAGAGCAACTCCACTAGTAAGCTTCAGCCTTTGTAGTTTTGTGTGCCACATCATATTTCTAAACTACAACATTTTCAAGCTACAATCTTCCCCAATGGAAAACTACAACTAGTTATGGTTTTAATTGGTCCTACATGAAGTGGAAATGGTAAAATGTGAATATGTGATACAAAAAACACATGTGGGGCCCATATGTAGATTGGGAAAGCTTGTTGCTTTGTAGAACAACATAACTCTCACAAGCTACAAGTGAAATTTCACTCCAACAAGAAAGCTTGTGGCTACAACTTTGTCAAATTTGCAAGCTAGTCTCTCTTTTACACCATTGGAGTTGTTCTAAGGCCGATACTATGTTATTATACTTCATCCGATATGAATTAAATGACACAAATCATTTTACACGCTTTTTAATGAAAAAAGTTAAGATGTAAATGAGCAAATTAACCACAACAATTTTACGACAAATAACATATGATCTTATTTTTGCTTTTGTTTAAACCATTTCGATTAATTTGTTCATTTACACCATTAAATCTCTTTCTTAAAAAACGTGCATGCAAAATGAATTGTTGCGTTTAATTTGAAACGAAAGAAGTATATATGTTGTTGATGACAAGTTTATAGAAGAATTTTTTGACATGAAAATTTGTGGTTTGTTGATCGGCATTTGCTAACAATGGAAGGTTTCTTACTAAACCTGTACAGTTGTGTATAAAATTTATTTGATATTATTTTATGAAAAGGTGTATTGTGAAATCATTTTATACTACATGTGTATCTAATACTCGTAACTTTTGCCATTTTAAATTGTAACACAATATTTTTTGCAACAATTTGTTTTTAATAAAATTAGAACTCCGTATAAAAATGATCCATGTGTAGCTTTTATTTTTTAAAATTTATTTATTTTTGTGAGCTCAATCAATTATTTATTTTTACTTTATCTCTCTCTTTAGATTCATTTTTTTTCCATAGGGAGTCCGTATTGCATACTTATGTAGAGAATAATGCGATACAAATGTAGTATATTAAAAGAATAAAGTTCTTTGATGTTTTCTCAAATGTGATTTTGAAAGGAGGAAGTTCCTTCCCCTTATGAGGGTTTACAAAGTTTTATTGTGGGGTTGCCAGTTTGCCACTAAGCGGTAGTCCTCGAGATTGGAAGTAGGCTGAGTTAACAGTGTCTCAAACATTTTATATAGTAGTTAGTACTACGTAGATCAGTACTCTTGCATTGCCAATTGTCTTTCTTTTTGGTAGGTTATCAAATAAGAGTTGTGCATATTAAGGACTTAATTTGGATGTTTATGAGCCTAGCTAGATCATTGAATTTCTTATATAATACTTCCTGCTCACAGATTTTGAAAGTAATATATTATGGCTTATGCATATTGTTTTAGGAAGAATGAAGAAAGACTCGAGTTTGTTTAAAAGTAGAATCATGTTTATTTATGTTACATTGTCTTTATTTTCTTGTACAACTTGGAAATTGATTTGCAAGATAATCCTTATATGTCTTACTACACATTGTTTAGTTTCGTTTTATTATAGTGTGAAATCTTGCTTAGCATTTGGCTGATATTACAATGTGCAGGGGCTTGATAGTGTTTGGTTGGTTGGATTATGGAGTGCGATTGGTCATTTTTTATTTATTTTAGATTTTAATTTATTAAGGCTTTAGCTGCCATTTAATTTGACTTAAGAATTTTTTTAAGTTTAATCTTCTGGACTATAATAGTTATTTTATTAACCTTTTGGTTATTAATAAGCTTTCAATACTAGCCTTGCAATGACTTTAATTAGTTATTGCACCATAATAACAACCTTGAAATTTTTTGAGTTTATTTATTTCAGGTTATATGCAATATTTTCCTATTGGAAAATTAAGGGTTCTTACAAAGATGGATGGTAGTTTATTCCATTTCAAAAACAGGTCGAATTAAAGATAATGAATATTTGTGTCTAACCTAAATACTAGAAGTTTATGATGGACCGGTTGTCAACAATGAACTAAAATCACTTTAACATTGTAATCTGCCAACTCACAATAAAATAATGATCATGTCTGATATTACTTAATTTATTTTTGGAAAAATGGAAATAAATAATCTCACCTTTGTGGTGTTTGCTCAAAATAATCTCAAAATAAATAATATTTAAATTTTCCACTTTTTAGTGGTTATTGTTTAATTAAATGTATCCATATTGAGAAGATAGTATATAAAGGTAACATTATTTTGAGCAGACATCATAAAGATAAGATTATTTATTTTTATTTTCCCTATATTGTTACCCTATATCATATATATGTTAAAATAATCACCATGTCTGATAATAATATATTTATCGCATTATTTCCTAAAAATTAATATAGACAAAGATGTCCATATATGGTTAGGTTTTATAATCCTTTAGTTATTTACAGTTTTTGTAAATTGTCATTATGGATCTATTATACATCCGGATATACATAGAGCTACGTAAATCTAAGGTGTTTTATTGCTCATTTAACATTTCTTTTGCTCATTTTAAATTTTAAAATGAGCAAAATTGTCCTTTGATGTATTACATATCCGGATTATAAGAATTTCTACTATATATCAAACTTATGATATTAAAAAATAGAGAGATAGGAAATAGTGGTATTTGCTTTGGTATTAAATTTCCATGAAAATTTATGATGTATGTCAAAAATCTTATAAATTCTACTAACTTGTATGAATATCCATGCTTATATTTAGATCATTTAATTTTTTTTTCTTTTTATTGTGCAATTTTAGGAAATTAGCAATATTGAAAACTAAGTGGATAATATGAAATAATTTTGTAAGAAAAATTACATATTTAACCCAAATGCTCGTAGTGCACCTGGGTGCGTGCCGAAAAGGTCAAAAAGTTGACCGAAAAGCCATTGCCGAAAAGGCTGGAAAAGTTGGTTGGAGATCGAGTGGTGCCAAATAATAATACTAATAAAATAATAATAATAATAATAATAATAATAATAATAATAATAATAATAATATCTTTTCTGATGAAGTTGGTTGTAGATGTTGGTTCGTTGCTCAAGCGAATTTAGAACTTCTCTAAGACTCAGAACAATTGAGCGTGTGCTGCTGCTCATATCATGTACGTTGTCCGCATCGATTTATGTGCAAAATTTCTAAATAAGGCTATAACATAATATATAACTACAACAATTTATATCTTAGTAAATTTCATAAAATTTCTAACACTTGATAATTCTATATATAGAAACCTTGGTAACCCATAAAAGCACTTAGCTAGTAAGTAGTAACCACATACTCCGTATAAGAAGTCACTTACACATGCAGTTACACGACATAAAGTAGCCCCAACCAAAAACCTTGTAAACCCCACACAAGAACTTTATAACACAATTAGAATAACTTTTTAATCCCACAAGAACCCTATAACTCCCACAAAAACCTTGTAACGACCCAAAGATTAACCTTGCATTGTAACCGCCAACAGAATAACTTTGTAACCACATAGATAAACCTTATATCGGCCTACAAGAACCTTGTAACTTCCATAGATTAACCTGGTAACACCCCATATATTAACACCATAAAAAAAAACTTAGGGCTCGTTTACATTAGCTGAATAGAGATGAACTGAACTAAACTGAATTGAATTGAATTGAATGGAACTGAATAGAAATGTATTAATTGAACTAAATAGAGATGAACTGAACTGAATATAATTTGAAGTAAACAAGCCCTTAGTAATCCCCAATGATGAACCCTGTAACCCCCGCATATTAAATCCAACAAAAAAATTTGTAACTCCAATAAAAATCACGTTTATGGCCAACTTTTTCCGGTGAACCTTTTCCAGTGAAATTTTCTGGCGAACTTTTTATGCCCAACTAAAAATTAGAAAAATAAAACCAAAAATTTAACAACTAAATATTAAATTAAAGTAAGAAATAAAAATTAAAAAAATAATAAAAATTAAAAATAAATAAATAGATAAAATAATGTTTTTTCTTAGTTCAGTTCAATTTTGTTCATTTCAATTAAACTACTGATACACTTATCACTACTAGTGTCCTACACAACAGTACTGTATCTCCACATTGCTCGATGCCTAATCAATTTGTTTGTTTGGGATGACTTCTTAACTTATTTCCCTATTTTACAATTTAAGATCGTTTGGTTCATTAAGGAAGTGTAAATTTCTATGAATTCTCAATGTGTAGGAGTTAAATTCCATAACTAAATTTATAGGAATTTAACAAACTTGTTTGGTTGGTGATGGGGGAAGTAAATTCCTATCGGAATTGTAACTTACCAAGAGGGGGGTGTGGACGTGTGGTAATTAAATTTCCATGTTTTGTGGGAAGTCAAAATTCCCATGAATTTGCATTGCCTCTATTTTCACTTTTTTCTGTCAACCAAACAATAAGACAAAATAAAATTCATGGGAATTTTGAGTGCTCATAGGAAAATTAGGCAACCAAACATTCCCTTAGTTGCTACATTATGACTTATAATATTGTTCATATGTGGTTTTTAACTTCTTTTATTTTTATAAGTGTAAGAAAATATATACTCATAAATTATAATGGATCTAGTTTAATTTATTATATATTAATATGTACTTTTTAAATATATAATTTTTAATTTTTATAATTTTATATTACACGTAATTCAAGATATTTTTTATTTAAAGTTGTGTCTCGAGAGATGTGAAAGGTGGCTGTAGCCCGCAATTCAATTGGGACAGAGGAAGTACTAGTTAAAGTATGTGATTTCAGTCACAAGATCATGAGTTCGATTATTATCGCACGAATTTACAAGGATTCTTTACCCTTTTTAAATACATATGTTGGCTAAATTGGGGTACGTGACCTGCAAATTAGTTTTGTTAGTTTGTTGTTTTGGTTAGAGCCAACGGCAAATGACTTAGGACTTGTTTGGTTGCTTTGAGAATTTATTTCCTCTAGGAATTTCCATTTTATAGGAAATTACTTCTTACTTGAAATTCCTAGGAATTGCTCAAATATGTTTGGTTGTTATGTGAGAATTTGTAAATCCTAAGAAATTTGAATGACAAAGGATGGGGTTGGTGAATAAATTCCCATGTTTTGTAAGAAATGGAATTTCCCATGAATTGTGACTTCCCCCATTTTGATTATTTTATGGCAACCAAACAACATTACCAAAAGAAAATTCTTGGGAATTGCGAATGCCCATTGAAATTAAGAGCAACAAACAAGGCCTATACTATGTTATTATACTTCATCCGATACGAATTAAACGACACAAATCATTTTACACGTTTTTTAATGAAGAAAGTTAAGATGTAATTGAGCAAATTAACCACAACAATTTTGCGATAAGTAACATATGATCTTATTTTTGCTTTTTTTTTTAAGCCATTTCGATTAATTTGTTCATTTACACCATTAAATCTCTTTCTTAAAAAACGTGCGTGCAAAATAAATTGTTGCGTTTAATATGAAACGGATGAAGTATATATGTTATTGATCACAGGTTTATAGAAGAATCTTTTGACTTGAGAATTTGAGGTTTGTTGACTGGCATTCGCTAACAATTGAAGGTTTCTTACTAAACATGTACAATTGTGTATAAAATTTATTTGATATTATTTTTTGAAAACGTGTATTGTGAAATTATTTTAGACTACCTCCGTATCTAATATTCGCAACTTTTGCCATTTTAAATTGTAACACAATATTTCTTGCAACAAATGATTTTTTTGATAAAATTAGAACTCCGTATAAAAATAATCCACGTGTAGCTTTTTTTTTTGTGAGCTCGATCAATTATTTATTTTTACTTTATCTCTCTCTTTAGATTTTTTTTTTTTTGAAAATTTTGCCATTAACCACCTAATAAGTGGTAATTGTTGTCAACAACTACCATAATTTTTTTTTATTTAATTTAACTACCAAATAAGTTATAAAAAGTTGCAAACCACCACCTATTTTTAACACCGTTAACTCAAAATACAATTAAACTTTAATTAAATCATTTAAACTTAATTAACACATTTTTAAACTAAAAAAATATAAAAAAAAAATCTGAAAAAAAAGAAAATTAAAAAAATTTGAAAAAAAAACCTCAGCCACCCCTCCCCTCCACCACCAGCACTGCAACCACCTCCCCCACCGGCAGCGCCGACCCCTCCCCCTCCCCACTGGCACACCCCAACCCCGATTAGGCAGCACCCCCCCCCCCCAGTCATTTTTTTTCTCAATTTTTTTTTCTTAATTTTCATTTTTTTTAATTTAAAGAAAAATAAATCAAGGGCCAATCAAATCACGACACGTGTCACAAACTAATGGTAAACTAACGGCGTTAGCATATTCCGTTAAGTTTTCATGGGTAGGTGGTGGTTTACAACAAAACATAACTTATTTGGTAGTTAAATTAAATAAAAAAAAATTATGGTAGTTGTTGACAACAATTACCACTTATTAGGTGGTTAATGGTAAACTTTTCTTTTTTTTTTTTTTTGCATAGGGAGTCCGTATTGCATACTTATGTAGCGAATAATGCGATACAAATGTAGTATATTAAAAGAATAAATTTCGTTTATGTTACTCAGATGTGATTTTGAAAGGAGGAAGTTCCTTACCCTTATGAGGGTTTACAAAGTTTTATTTTGGAGTTGCCAGTTTGCCACTAAGCGGTATTCCTCGAGATTGGAAGTAGATTGAGTTAACAGTGTCTCAAATATTTTATATAGTAGTTAGTACTACGTAGATCAGTACTCTTGCCAATTGTCTTCCTTTTTGGTAGGTTATCAAATAAGAGGTGTGCATATTAGGGACTTTGGATGTTTATGAGCCTAGCTAGATAATTGAATTTCTTATACTTCCTCTGTTCCAAAAAAAACGCAACAAACCATTTTCCATGCATTTTAAGAAAGTGATTTAAGGGTGTAAATCAGCAAATTAATCAAAATAATTTTAACACAAGTAAGAATGATATTATAGGTTACTTGTCTTAAAATTACATATATTAATTTGATCGTTTAGACCTTTAAATCTCTTCCTTAAAATGCGTGCAAATAAGTTTACTGCGTTTTTTGGAACGGAGGAAGTATAATACTTCCTACTCACAGATTTTGAAAGTGATATATTATGGCTTATGCATATTGTTTTAGGAAGAATGAAGAGAGACTTGAGTTTGTTTAAAAGTAGAATCATGTTTATTTATGTTACGTTGTCTTTATTTTCATTATTTAACCTTGTACAACTTGGAAATTGATTTGCAAGATAATCCTTATATGTCTTGACTACACATTGGTTAGTTTCGTTTTATTATAGTGTGAAATCTTGCTTATCCTTTGGCTGATATTACAATGTGCAGGGGCTTGATAGTGTTTGGTTGGTTGGATTATGGAGTGCGATTGGTCATTTTTTTTTATTTTAGACTTTAATTTATTAAGGCTTTAGCTGTCATTTAATTTGACTTAAGAATTTTTGTAAGTTTAATCTTCTGGACTATAATAGTTATTTTATTAACCTTTTGGTTATTAATTAGCTTTCAATACTAGCCTTGCAATGACTTTAATTAGTTATTGCAGCATAATAACAACCTTGAAATTTTATGAGTTTATTTATTTCAGGTTATATGCCATATTTTCCTATTGGAAAATTCAGGGTTCTTACAAAGATGGATGGTAGTTTATTCCATTTTAGAAACAGGCCGAATTAAAGATAATGAATTTTTGTGTCTAACCTAAATACTAGAAGTTTATGCTGGACCGGTTATCAACAATGAACTAAAATTACTTTAACACCGTAATCGGCCAACTCACAATAAAATAATGATCATGTCTTATATAACTTTATTTTTGGAAAAATGGAAATAAATAGTCTCACCTTTGTGGTGTTTGCTCAAAATAATCTCAAAATAAATAATATTTAAATTTTCCACTTTTTAGTGGTTATTTTTTAATTAAATGTATCCATATTGAGAAGATAGTATATAAATGTGACATTATTTTGAGCAGACATCATAAAGGCACTACTACAAAAATAGTGGTTTTTCAACACATTTTAGGCTAATTCTCAACACTTAAAAGTGTTGAGATTATAATTTTCAACACATATGCAAAGTGTCTAAAATTCGGCCGTGGAGAGTTTCAACAAGGATAATTGTTGAGAGTCTCAACACTTTTTTGGACATAATAAAGTGTTGAGATTCTCAACACTTTTCTCAACACAATGAAGTGTTGGGATTCTCAACACTTTTCTTGACACGATTAAGTGTTGAGATTTTCAACACGTTTACTTTGAGCACCTTTATGTGTTGGGAGTTACACCACTAAAAGTATTAAAAATTTCCAGTATTGATAATTCTAGTGTTGTGATTTCAACACTTTGTTGTATTAGCAACTGTATATATTAGACAATAATTAAAAAATAAAGTAATAATAGATATCCAAACAATGAATAATGTGAAAAATAATATACCAAATTATACTCCATATTATATTCAATATCGTATATTCAATATCGTATAACTATATAAGGAAACCCAAAGAACAGAAGAGCATATTTCCCATATTTGATCTTGCTACAACAAGTAATCAATACCCAGTTGATAATACAAACAGATCTAAAAAAAAAAAAAACCTTGTGATATGTTCAGGTCCAATTACAACCACAATCTAGTATCTATATGCAATGTCAAGTATGTAAAAAATACAAAAAAAAATAAAAATTGAAAGTCACGTGACTTTCGTGTGAAATGGTCCACCGGAAAACGAATAATAGATACCGGAATCCGACCAAGGTGGCTTCCAACAAAAAATATTTCAAATAAGGTAGTTGTTTGCGAAAAAAAAATATAAAATTAAAAGGTGGTTTATAATAAATAAACATAATACCTTTGTATTGGCCATTTCCAAAGCTTTTTGAGCAACATCAAGAAGTTGGGTTGAAGCATTTCCATCGCGAATTGCACCCAAAAACATAGAAAATTGTGTCATCATTACATCAACTTTCTTCGAAAGAACTTTATTTTTCCTCTCAAGCTCCTCACTCTTCTTGTTCAATTGCTGAACTCCCGCATTTACATCCAAATTTAACGGGCTCTTCCCGGATTTTCCATATCCCTCCATTCTAAGTAAACCTTGAACACCATACACGTCACTCTTTTTCACACCAAATCCATAACCTTGGGGGCTTTCTGGAATATTTTCTTCTCCATTCAGTTCAACCTAAAACGAAGAAAAATGTAGCTACTGATAAGTATTTTATTATATAATCTATGTATATAACTTGTAGACAATTACTAAGACAAAGCTAAAAATATGTAGAATTTAATTAAAGGTTGGATCATATTTAATAATAACCTGAAAAGCCTCATTTTCAATCTCTAGAGTGGACTTCGAACCATCTGAATATCTACACTTTAACATTTCAGCCCGAGACTTCACATCATTCTATCCATCAAACCAAAATATAACATGAAATCATTTCAAAGAAAAGTGGATTTAAAAATAAATCCTAATACTAATCTAATATTATTGAATGAAGTTTCATAATTAAGGATTTATTGAATTGAAGTAGTACCAAAAAATCTTTGGTCACGGTGCCTTCAAGAAAGGTATCATCCTTCCTCTTATGGGCTTGTTCCCAAAGCTATATCATACTCATCTTTTCAACATCGTGCTCCTCTTCCTATAGGTAAAAAAATAGAGAAGAATAGTAAGAATAGCTATAAAACAATCATATATAAAATCAAGAGCCAAACAAGATGTCTACTATTACAATCAGCCATACATAATCAGCTCGACGATTAGCATAGCTAAGTGCACCCGTTGTATGAAATTGATTTTGACAAGCTCGTGCCTCTTTACCATGAAGCGACAATTTCTACAACAAAAATTGAAAAATGAGTATATACACGTTATAATTGCACCATACATCTATATATAAACCTTAGAAGATAACTTTCCGCAAAAACAATTAAGTGATGAGACGATACCTTTCCCTCTTCCGAGAACCAAAAGTTAACTAAATTTTTCCACTGGCCACGACTTGTTCCCAAAGGAATTTTGTCATAGTGTTCAACCATAGTTAACTCTCCGGGCTTGAAGTATGTTGCTTTTAATGTGTGTTTATAGTGCCTCCAACACTTTCCCACACGTTGGAGTGCTAATTTATCGTACACATAATCACCCGGCATCACAAAATAATCCTTCAAAAACAATGACATCAAAATAAAAAAATTTGGATAAACTTGTAATACAAAATGTAAAATTATGAGAAGTAAAAAAAAAGTTCAATAACTCAATCTAGTCTTTCTAATAATATCGGTTCTCAAGCCTTTGTCAACTTGATGCCAGTTCTTTTCTCCTACCGGACAATATCTTTCCATCTTTGCAATGAATCCGAGGAATTTAACCAAGAGATGACCACCTTTCCTTATTGGTTGGTGAAATTATTAAATTGAACAAAGTACTTTACACCAACATTGTTCCAAATATCTATCGGTTGGATCGGTCCACTAACTAATTGATATTTACCTTCGACACCTATGAGGGAGAAAAAATATATACTAATTTAAAATGGGGAGGAAAGTACTTGTGAATAGTCAACCGTAGTAAAATGCACAAAACATTATAGAATGGAAGGGGGAGTACAGTGATATTGACACCCCAATACTGATATCGACACTTCTCTTTAATAAAGGAACACATAAACTAGGGTAATAAAGACAACTCGCCAGTTTCTATCCCAAAACAGACATCTAGTAGTTGTAATGGTTTATGAACGCCAAACTAAAATTCAACAATCTAAAGCAGAAACTAGAAACCAAAATTATAATATAAGCCATAAATCAGAAACTGATAACATACCCATGGTTACAACCTCTTCTTTAGCATCGAAGGCCACATCAGTTGGCCAATCCGGAATCAAGTTGCGCACTGGTGTCTTTTTGAACGAGCGTCTTTTCTTTTGCTTAGAGGACTCAATGCTTTCTTCTTCCACATCAGCTTGCACGTTACTTTCATCTACATTAGGATCAATGGTGGAGTAGTGTGTAGCAATTTCAGGTTCAGGTGAACTCGTGGTGACTTTGTTTTCACTAGAAGCTATCCTTGGTTGTTTTTCAGTTTTATAAGGTGAAGATGTGGCATGAGAAGAATTAGGGTGCTGATTCACGACTTTGGCAATGGCTTGTCGTTTGGTAAGACGACTTTCATCATCATGATGATCAATAGGAGGGTCATCTTGTGCTTGCCTAGGCGTTGATGTTGTCCTTCTATTTTTTTAACTTTTAATAGCATATTTTTTTTTCAGTGGATGGTTTCTTCAATGGAAGGTTTTTTTCAAGTGAGAAGGAACCTACTGACCCAAATGGATTTTGTTTTAGAACTTCGCTTTCTGGAATGCTTTGAGGTGTTGTTTTCCATATGGCTGCAGCACCACTTGCTTCAAAAGATAACTTTGTGGCCAATACTCCAGTTCTTGGAGCAAATGGGCCCCATTCGACGGAAGCAGATGGAGCACTAGTAGGTACCTGCATGGTATGATTAGCCGTTGGAGTTATAGGGTTCTTGGGTGCATTCACTGGTGGGATGAAAGATGCACTAGCTATCGATGAATGTGATGGCAATGAAGGTGTAGCCATTGATGGATGTGATGGGATTGAAGGTGTATGTAGCCTTTGATGGATGTGATGGGATTGAAGGTGTAGCCTTTGATGGATGTGATGGGATTAAAGGTGTAGTCTTTGATGGATGTGATGGGATTGAAGGTGTAGCTTTTGATGGATATGAAGGCATTGAAGGAGTAGCGTTCGATGGATGTGATGGCATTGAAGGTATAGCGTTCAATGATTGTGATGTCATCAAATGTGTCGTTTTCGATGGATTAAATGGGATTGAAGGTGTAGTCTTCGATGGATTTAATGGGATTGAAGGTGTAGTCTTCGATGGATTTAATGGGATTGAAGGTGTAGTTTTCGTTGGATTTGATGGGATTGAAGGTGTAGTTTTCAATGGATTTGATGGGATTGAAGGTGTAGCGTTCTTCTTTAGATGTGGTTGGTGTTCTGTACTTGGAATTTCAGACATTGTTCTTTTGCTACGATAACTCATGTTCATATCTCCACCTATTTCAAGAAAAAGACATGTCATAAATACTAAAAGCTGTATATATTTAAAGCAAATATTAATGAAACCTTGAATTATATATGGGTCAAATGCTAATAACACATGAAATTTGTACCTGAAATGTTAGTTTCCTTGCATGTATTTGAATTTCTTACAACGGGATACAAAAATCAACCTAATACAAGCTTACAGAAAAAAAGAGATGAAAAAATTCAACACTAACAGGTTACATATCCAACAAGGTAAATCTACAACAACTAACACCCAAGTAATAGCAGAATTCAGCATTAAAAAAGAAAAAAATCAGCATCAAAACAGCATAAACCAGCATTAACATAGCAGACATCAGCATCAAAAGAGCAGAAAACAGAAGCAAAATAACAGAAGCAAAATGGCAGCATGGAAACATATATGGCAGCACCAAAATAGCATAAACCATCACTCAATTAAAAGCAAATAACATGGTACAAAAATCAAGGAAATCGACAATAAGAAAGGCTAATAAACTCAGCAAAACCAACAACAGAGAATAGAAATTAAAAAGAACAGCAACACATCGTTACAAAGTTGCATTATGTACTTTAGTAGAAATCAATCCTGCAACTAAAATTCAAAAAAACTAATGATCCAATAGACACCAATACATGGGACAAAAGACAAAAGCGAAGAAAATAAAAATCCTAATCAAATAAGTCCCTTGGTTTAGTTTTAATTACATGAAACCATCCTTTTTTTATTTCATCCTCAACATAGAAAACTTGTTTTGCTTGAGATGAGAAAACAAATGGATCATCACATAAATTCCGCCCCGTATGCATCAACTTTGAGAAATTGACACAAACACCACCATTGGCGAATGTCATCAATCCCTTATGTGTATCAACCCAATGATAATGAAATAACACTACTTTAAAAGAACCAAAATAGCTTAGTTTGTAAATGGCTTTGAGTTTTCCATAGTACTCTACACCATCTGCTTCTACCACGATTCCAGAGTTTTGTGTTTTTCGATGTCTTTCACGATCCATGACATCAAACTTGTAGCCATTAATGAAAACACTTTTCATCCTTTTACCGTGATTACAAAGACCACCGGCCAAGGCTTTTCTCAACTTTCCTTCCTCAGTGGTATCATCTAAGTTGTGAACCTATAATTGTAAAGTATTATAATTATGAAACAAATTAAGTTGAGATTGAAAAGGTAAATTTTTTTTATTGTAAAAAAATAGAAATCCAAGTATCTAATTTCATATAATTTAACCTGGTCTTGTAACCAATTTGCAAAGTCCTTGATTATCCATTCATTTTTGATGTTGTCGTTCACTTGACTTGCTTCAAGTTGATTCTCTTGACATTTTAGGCTTATAAAATGACTTGAGACAATTTTTGGAAGACAATGTCTTAATTAAAATTTGTTAGTAAAGTCATATTTAATAAACTCTAATGTATTTTAAAAATAAACACTTACTCAATAACTAGTTTCATCTCATCTGAATGAAGCAAAACATAGCGATTTGCTTGCTTTAAACCCTTATCATCAAGACGGACATTTTCCATCTTCCCAACTACGCGAACACCTGAACTATACAGATAAGAATTCATGTCTTCAACACCATCTTCATTTCTCTTGGGTCGATTGAAAATAGTTTCAACACCTTCCAGATATCTTGAACAGAAAGTAATTGTCTCCCATAAAAGGTACCCTTCTACTATAGATCCCTCAGGTTGTGCTCTATTGCTTACATACGATTTTAAAAATGCCAAGTACCTTAAAAAATATTAATAAAATTTAATATTAAAAAATGCAAATTACAAAATAAAAATATTTTGAAAATATATTAACTTAGCTTAGAGAAAATTAGATATAATCACCTTTCAACAGGATACATCCACCGATAATGAACAGGCCCACCGATCTTAACCTCTTCAACTAAATGAATTAATAGATGAACCATTATGGTAAAAAAGGTTGGTACGAACTCCTTCTCCATCTTGCAAAGAGTTAACACAAGCTTGGACTGAATAGAACCTAGCTTGGAAGCATCAATAGTTGGAACACATATCTTCTTCAAAAAATAAGATAGCTCCTCCAACAAGTCTATAATTTTGGTGGAATTCGATGCCCTACAAGCAACGGGAAGGATATCTTGCATAAGCATATGATGGTCATGGCTTTTCGTATTCATAAGTCTCCGTTGCTTCATATTGACACACCTTTGTAGATTAGATCCATACCCATCAGGGACTTTAAGCTTCTGTAAGACTCTTAAAAATCTCTCTTTCTCTTGGGCAGACATAGAGAATGATGCAGGAGGCATGAAAGACTCTTGAGATGGATGAGGTTGAAGCCAAAGTTCAGGTTTTATGTTTGCCTCTTTAAGCGCCTCTCTAACTTCTTTACCATCTCTACTTTTCTCTGTATCTAGAAGAGTTCCTAATAAAATTTCTGACACCTTTTTCTCGATGTGCATCACATCCAAATTATGGCGTAGAAGATTATGTTCCCAATATTCTAATTCAAAAAATTTACTTTTTGTACTGCAAGGAACCATATCACCATCTTCATCATCATCATCATCATTTTGACCATCACCTTCATCACCATCAACAATTTGGGTACTAGATTTGCGAACATGTCGTCTTCCTCTCTTCCTACTTGGCTTTCCAGAAACATACTTGACCTTCTCTTGTTGCCTTAAAATTTCAGTCCCGCTTGCACGAACAGGAGCACTCTCGTATTCGTTAGTCCCATCAAATAATTAAGTAAGCTTGAGATCGATAAGTATGATCACTTGGCAACCATTTTCGAAAGCCAGGGTAACACAACTTACCCGCAAATCTATATGAATGCGTAGAATTAGTGCATGAGGGGTAAGCTTTGTAACCTTTTGTACTCCAACCTGACAACATAGCATATGCGTGGAAGTCATTAATGGTGGAGTGTAAGGCAGCACGCATCTTAAAAATTTTACTGCTATAAGAATCAAATGCTTCAACACCACCCCATAACAACTTCAACTCATGGATCAATGGCTCCAAGTACACATCTATATTAATCCCTGGACCTGACTTGCTTGGAATTATTACTGAAAGAATGAATGATGACGGTTTCATACGAAGCCAAGGAGGTAAGTTGTAAGGAATCAGGACAATAGGCCATGTACTGTGATTCGTATTCATTAGACGATATAGATTGAACCCATCACTTGCTAGACCTAGTCTTACACTACGAGCGTCCGCGGCAAATTCAGGATATCTTTTATCAAACTTCTTCCAAGCTTCTATATCAGCTGGATGCCTTAAAATGGTGTCACTTTTATTCACACGCTCTGGATCCTCCTTATTCCATCTCATGTCTTGTGCAGTCTTCGAAGACATGTAAAGCCTCTTAAGCCGTGGGATAAGAGGAAAATATCGCATCACCTTTGCTGGCTCACCTAACTTGCATGTTTCTTCACCTATTTTCCCTTGTACTGCCTTCCATCTTGATGTATGGAAAATATGACATTCATTTTGATTGGCTAAATCACCCCAATATAGCATGCAATCATTAGGACAAGCGTGAATCTTTTGATATCCCAATCCCAAATCATTAATCAACTTCATGCCCTGATAGTAAGATGATGCGAACTCCTTAATTGAGGAAAGGCATCTAATTGAAGTTCAAGGAGTTTTGTGAATGATTCTGCAGACCAATGGAACAAACACTTAAGGTGAAACAAGTGTAAGAGAAAAGAAAGCTTTGAAAAAGTTGTACACTCCTCGTACAAAGGATCATGTGAGGCTTCCATTAATCTCTTAAACTTAGCTTCTTCCTCCTTGGTGCATGTGCGTCGAAACTCATCATCTAACTCACAAGGAAAATTTTTCACGGAAGGGGTATCATGCATTTCTTCATCTACATGATTTGGTTCATCAAGCGATTCACCTATGGGTTCAAGGTCAGGTTGTGGCATGTCAACTCTAAATGCATCGTTTAGCAACCCTTCCAAATCATCTCGGCCTATTACATTTGGTTCAACATCATAGGCCTCATGCTCATTGAACTCTTCACCACGACAATGAAATACCCAATTTCTGTATTTCTTATAAAAACCATTAAATAAAATATGTCCTCCTACATCATCAACACAAAGCCATTTACACAACTTACACTTATTACAAGGGCATCGAGTTTTCCCTTCTATTTGAGTCTCTTTAGCAAGATTAAGAAATATCTTACAACATTTATAATAAGCGGGATCCCCGGGTCTTAAATCAATCCAACTAATGTCCATATCTACAAGAAAAGAAAATTAGCGAACTAATTAAAAAATATTCTAAAAAGATAAGAATTTGGGGATTCTTTTGGATAGAATTTCATGTAGACTTATATATAATTAATGAGAGATATGTAATCCTATTATGTATAATACTACATATATAGAGTTACATCCCCTTTCAAGCCCCCCTGCCCATGCACAACCCCCCTCCCAAGCCCCTGCACAGCCCCCTACGAAGCCCCCCTGCCCTTGCAGAACCCCCTCCCAAGCCCCCCCTGCACAACCCCCTAACAGCCCCCTACACAGCCCCTTAACAGCCCCCTGCACAGCCCCCCTGCACACCCCTTGACAGCCCCCTGACAACCCCCTTAACAGCCCCCTGCACAGCCCCCCTGACAGCCCCTACACAGCCCTTGCACACCCCCTGCACACCCCTTGACAGCCCCTGCACAGCCCCCTGCACAGCCCCCCTGCAGAGCCCCCCTGACAGCCCCTACACACACCCTCCCAAGCCCCCCTTCACAGCCCCCTGCCAAGCTCACCTTCACAGCTCCCACCTGCCCCTGCACAGTCCCAAGCCCCCCTGCACAGAACCCAGACAAAAAAAGGAAGACCTGGACAAATTTAGTCGATATAAATCAGTATATGTCAGATTTTAGAAGTTTTTTGGCTTTTTAAGGCATCTAGAGGCCTCGTTTGGCAATTTCCCGTGGCCAAATTAATAGATTTTGATATGGCCTTGAAAAATTAATAGAGGCATCTAGCTGCGTTCGTCTTGAAAAATTAATAGATTTTAATAGATTTTAATAGCGGCATCTAGCTGCGTTCGTCTTGAAAAATTAATAGATTTTGATATATTATACGCCCCAATCGGACAACCAAGCGCAAAGTTATGGCCTTCGGAAGTTTATTAATTCTTTTGACATAATAGATACATAATTTTTATTGATTCTTCGTAAGTTAAGGCAATATCATGACATGTTATTCTAGGAAATGTAGTCATACAAGATAGCCACACGTTCATGCTAAAACCCCCCAAAATCAGCAGCCTTAATCTACAATTCCAACAACCTATTGCTCCACAAAACCACCCAAAATCAACCCAAAACCCACCATTAACCATAGCCGATTAATATAGAACCTCCTAAGACATAATAGAGAACATTAGGCAACAAATCTAAGCATAGAACAACAAAAATAAACCCTCACAATAGCCCGGTGAACAGGGCAGCAACATCAATCAACCTTGAATATGTTTTCAACCCATCAAAACTTTACCCACAATAAACCAAAATAATCATAATTCAACTTCTAAGAACAACCTATCATGATACTAACTTAATTAGTGCATAATCACAAATACATCACAAAAACCGTGCTTAATATAGGCATCACACATTAGAAGCAGCCACGTTTTTATTGTTTCGATGCTAAAAAAAATGTAAAAACTTAATGATCTGAAACACATCAATAACATCATAAAACCATTGATACCCAACTAATATAGGCATCTAATTCATGATTTAAGCATATTAATAAAACTTAAAGACTACTTGAAAATCTGACCTAATTAAAATAAGATACGAAAATTAGCAAGAACTCACCAATTATATTCAATATTGCTTCTTCTTCTCCTTCACATAATTCACAGTTTCAATGGCACTTCTTCTCCTTCACAGCAAGAATTCACCAATTATAAAACCCTAGAACAAGGAAAACAAAATTGTTGTAAAAAAAATCTTGTTGCATAATTTTTATAAAACAGAATTGATCAAACCCTAGAATAAGGAAACAGAATTCTTGAAAATTTTAACAAACCCTTGTATTTAGTTACATAACAAGGAAACAAAATTCTTGTAAAAAAATCAGAAAAAAGCAATGAAAATATGAACAATCAAACAAATTTGAAATTATACTCACCATTGAAATTGAACAAGTGAACGAACACAACCCAAATTCAGATTGTAGAGAATGCAATTATTGTTGAATGAAAGTTGAACGAGTGAAGACAAACCCAAATCGAACAACCTAACTGCAATTGTTGAATGATTGAATGCAGATTGAGATGAACGAAATTGAGAGTGCTGCGATTAATGGAGTACGGTGGTTAAGAGTAGTGCAAATTGAGTGAGGAAGTGGAGTACGATGGTTAAGAGTACTTCATTTTTTTGGTGAATATATGCAAACTGATTTTTTATTTATTTTTTAATTATGAAGCTAGAGTGTGAGTATGGTTATAAGAGTTTCTTTTATTTAATTTTAGTAAAAAAAACTTAGGCGGATAATATAGAAATTTTAGTAAAAAAAACTTAGCTATATAATTGGTAAATTAAACAACTTCTCAACACTTTTTTTGTGATTATATTATCTCAACACTAAAATGTGTTGAACTTTGTGTCAAAAAATAACCAACCCTCTAGTTTTTCTCAACACTTGTTACTTGTGTTGAGACCAATGTGTCTAAATTACACTATTTTTGTAGTAGTGAGGTAAGATAATTTATTTTCATTTTTCCTATATTGTTACCCTATATCATATATATGTTAAAATAATCACTATGTCTGATAATAATATATTTATCGCATTATTTCGTAAAAATTAATATACACAAAGATGTCCATATATGGTTAGGTTTTATAATCCTTTAGTTATTTACAGTTTTTGTAAATTGTCATTATGGATCTATTATACATCCGGATGTACGTAGACCTACGTAAATCTAAGGTGTTTTATTGCTCATTTAAAATTTCTTTTGCTCATTTTAAATTTGAAATTTTAAAATTAGCAAATTTGTCCTTTGATGTATTGATATTAAAAAATAGAGAGATAGGAAATAGTGGTATTTGCTTTAGTATTAAATTTCCATGAAAATTTATGATGTATGTCCAAATTCTTATAAACTCTACTAACTTGTATGAATATCCATGCTTATATTTAGATCATTTATTTTTTATTGTCTTTTTATTGTGCAATTTTAGGAAATTTGCAATATTGAAAACTAAGTGTATAATATGAAATAATTTTGTAAGAAAAATTACATATTTAACCCAAATGCTCGTAGTGCACCTGGGTGCGTGCCAAAAAGGAAAAGCCATTGCCGAAAAGGCTGGAAAAGTTGGTTGGAGAGTGGGGCCAAATAATAATACTAATAAAATAATAATAATAATAATAATAATAATGATAAAAATTAAAATAATAATATCTTTTATGATTAAGTTGGTTGCAGATGTTGGTTCGTTGCTCAAGCGGATTTAGAACTTCTCTAAGACTCAGAACAATTGAGCGTGTGCTGCTGCTCATATCAAGTACGTTGTCCGTATCGATTTATCTGTAAAATTTCTAAATAAGGCTATAACATAATATATAACTACAATAATTTATATCTTAGTAAATTTCATAAAATTTCTAACACTTGATGATTCTATATATAGAAACCTTGGTAACCCATAAAAGCACTTAGCTAGTAAGTAGTAACCACATATGCGAAGTTACTTACACAGTTACACGACATAAAGTAGCCCCAACCAAAAACCTTGTAAACCCCACACAAGAACTTTATAACACAATTAGAATAACTTTTTAGTCCCCACAAGAACCTTGTAACTCCCACAAAAACCTTGTAACGACCCAAAGATTAATATTGCATTATAACCGCCAACAGAATAACTTTGTAACCACATAGATAAACCTAATATCGGCCTACAAGAACCTGGTAACACCCCATAGATTAACACCATAAAAAAACTTAGTATTCTTGAATGATGAGCCTTGTAACCCCTGCATATTAAATCCAACAAAAAAATTTGTAACTCCGATAAAAATCACGTTTATGGCCAACTTTTTCCGGTGAACCTTTTCCAGTGGAATTTTCTGGCGAACTTTTTATGGCCAACTAAAAATTAGAAAAATAAAACCAAAAATTTAACAACTAAATATTAAATTAAAGTAAGAAATAAAAATTAAAAATAAATAAATGGATAAAATAATTTTTTTTTTCTTAGTTCAGTTCAATTTTGTTCATTTCAGTTTGGTTCATGTTTTCTCAACACAAAAGAATTGGGCCTAATAGTTAGGTCTTGTAAAACAAATACTTTGTCCATCCGTATCGATTTATCTGCAAAATTTCTAAATAAGGCTACAACATAATAATTACAACAATTTATATCCTTGTAACTTTAATAAAATTTTAGACCTTAAATGACAAAAATATCCGTAACTTAAAAATATAATCAAACATTATACACTTATAAATCTTACATATACATTCTCAAAAAAGTACTCCACTTTCCACATTATTTTTTTCTCTCTTATGTTACCTCAAATCTTATACTTCTTCCGTTCCAAAAAAAAGCAACAAACTTATTTGCATGTATTTTAAGGAAGAGATTTAAAAGTCTAAACGATCAAATTAAAATATGTAATTTTAAGACAAGTAACCTATAATGTCATTTACACCCTTAAATCATTTTTTATTTTTTTATTTTTTTTTAAAAGGACGAAGTAAAATCAATATGGAGGGAGTAGTTTGAAAAGGGTGAGATGGTAATTAAGAAGAAATAAGGTGGGCAGAAAGGGAAAAAGAAAGGGAAGGTGTCGGGCTTATAATAATAATAATAATAATAAGCATAAAAAGGCGAAGTTAGCGTAAGAACAATTCCATGCTGTCTCTCACTTTGGCAATCACAATCACAATCACAATCACAAATTCACAATCACAACTCTCTCTTCCTTTCTCTTTTCTCATCTGCCATTGCTAATGCCTAAACGTAACCCCTCGCCCTCGATCTTCCTCTCAACCTAATACTCAATCCCTATAGTAATTACTAATTATATTAGTAAATATCTACAGTACGTATGTACGTACGTACGTATTATCCTGTTCTACATATATACCACTACGTTACGTTACGAATAATCGTGTGGGTGGGTTTGTGCTGTGTCTGTGAGTCCTGTGACATCCTTTTCCCTTTTCTCCTTCTCTGTCCACCTTATTACTCAATACCTACCATCATCACTACATTATCAATTAATTTAATTTAATTTCCTTCAAACCCCTACCTCCATTTTTATTTTATATACCATCCTTAAATTATAGCTTATCTATTTCTAGCTAGCTTCTCCTTCTTTTTTTCCCTTTTAATCATATATCATCATATATATATGATGGATGCTCTTTTCTTCTCATTTTATGGTATGTCTCTCTTCCTTTTTCTCATTTTCGACCTCCCCTTTTTTAGGCCGGGGTACTAATAAATTAAATACTACTGTATAAACTACTTTCAGATGAGTGTATGTAGTCTGTGTTCCAGCTAACTACTGTAGCTTAATTAGCTCTCAAGCTTTTCAATTCATTTCTGTTTTTCTTCCTTGCTAATTATTTATTTAGATCTCTTTTATTTTCTTCTTTATTTTTCATATTTAGTTAGTAATAATTAATAAAATTCAAATTGCTCATAATAATCAGTAACAACAACAACAACAACAATAATAATAATAATAATAATAATAATAATAATAATAATAATAATAATAATAATAATAAAGAGAAACTATACTAGCTAGGGTTTTGACAAGATGTTGAGCCTGCTTAAGTTAACTTTTCAGAGCATTGACTGTTGTTTTGCCTTCTTATAATTATTACCCTTTTTTTATAAATTACATTTATTTTATTTGGGTTTTTTAATTTTATATATTAATATTAATTAATTGTATGTTTATGATTGATCTAGGAACGTTAAATTGCCGACAGCAAAGCTGTACTATGTGGATCAGAAAGCTCCTGATATAATCTCCTCATTCCCCCCATCTCTCTCTCTCTCTCTCTCCATGCAAATTCCCCAGTTATTTTCAATATTACTTTGAAACAACCAAGATTATTATTGAGATGGAAATGAGCAATAGCTTTGATTTACCAGAGTTGCATGTTGCCCAACAAAGACGACGAGATAAACTCAGGTTTCAACCTATCACTAATAATACTTATAATAATATCAATACTACTACTACTACTAATAATAATGATAGAAATATCAACGTTGGTTCTCCGATGATGCTTCTGTCGCCGGAAATGTTCAATTATGCGGTGGCGGCAACACCGCCCCCTCCGCTTCCGTCAAGTCATCATCATCATCATCATCTCGCGAACATCCACCCGACCCGGTTTGTTGCCCCTTCGAGCCCGGATTCTCAAACACCTTTAAATTGGGTGCAGAGTATTATGCATAATAATCATGTTGATTTCCGTACTAGTCATAATTATTATCATGATCATGATGTTGATGATACACCTGAAATTAATTATCAAAATTGGGGACCATCTGGAAATAATAATAATAATAATAATAATAATAATAATAATAATAATAATAATAATAATAATAATAATAATAATAATGCTAGTAGTAGTAGTAGTGATTATAATGAGCTCCCTTTGCTTCCCGGTAACTTTGACCCTTCCTCTTATGGTGGACACGGGGGAGGGGGAGGGCTTTCGCTGTCGTTGTCGTCGGGCCTAATCCACCACACGGGCGAGCAGCGGGAGTTAAAGCCGTTGGAGTCGGGGGCGATTTCATTGTCTGTGCAGCAACATAATAATAATGTAGTAGGTGGTGGAAGTAGCTCAAGCTCAATTCAGGTTCATACGAATGTCGGGCCGCTCGGGCCTTTTACCGGGTACACCGCTATTTTGACGAGCTCTAAGTTCTTGAGGCCTGCACAGCACTTGTTGGATGAGCACTTTGGTGGTGCTGCTGCTGCTGGTTGGAGAGCCGGTGAGGATTCGGAAAGCGATTTGATTGGATCCAAGTCGTTTTGGGGCGGGTCGTATTCGAATGATTTGATTGGGTTGCCGGGTTGCCATCAAAGGAAAGCAAAGCTGCTTCACCTGCAACAACAGGTTTGTTGAACAGTTTTTATTTTTTGATGCCGGTTTTACTTGTTTCAGTTGGTTTAGTCTGTGTATTTTGGTTACTGTTTGAGCTTGTGTGTGTTTGTGTGTTTGGGGAACTCAGAAATTTCATTGGTTCAATTTCTGATACTTTATATTCTTGTTTATTTGTTGTTGAATGTTTCTTTTGGACTGAAAAACTACAGGAACCAGATCATATTAGACTTTTCGGATCAAATTAGATCCAATTCAGCTTTGTTTTAATTTTATAATCTCACAACAAAATAATACCCACCTAATTACATTATCAGTCATAAAGAATAGGGCTTAGTAATATTGATGGATTATCAGTTAAATATTAGCTAATTAGTTATATATTAATCTAATTAGTTAAATATTAGTTAAAACTCTGTAAGGAATAATCTTATTGGGTTTATTTGGCAATACACTTTTCAGATATATAAATTTTATACTATAGAATTTTTATGTGGCCGGGTAAATGTGAAAATATAGTTTTTATCAGATGTCTCCAAAGAGAAAAAGTGAAAATATAGTTGTTACAACTAAAAACGGAAGAAAGTACAAAGTTATAGGTGATACGAAGTATTATGAATATATTGCAAATTTTTTACCCTAGGGAGTGAAATCTGATGTTATAGTTAGATTGTCTCGTAGAAGAAGAAATTGTAAAATAGTTATAGGTTCAAATTGGCAACCGTACAAAATGACAAGCTTTCAATTATTTAGGAATCTTATTTTGTGGTTGTAATATAATCATAGTCTACCTTTCATCTTGTGGCTAAAATGCTAAATGCTGTTACTATTGCCTGTTAAGAGTTGTATTATATATAGTAAAGTCAATAATTATTTCTTAAATTAAATCTTATTACTTTTGCCTCTTCAATTTTATTAGAAAAAATTTATATGAATAATTTCAATTATTGGAGCTCTTTTAATATCAACCCCAACTATAGTTTATTACTCTATAATCCAAATTGTAAGGGTAGTTTTATGATATTAGTCCATATTAAGTTTTGATCAGCTCCGATTTCCTTCGTAGAAAGGGAGGAAGATATAGTCAAGTACAATAAATAGAAAAAAAGGGAAGATAACGATTAATTTTTGAATTGGTGACCAATTACAATAGGTTAAGTAAGACAATAGACTAATATCATAAAATAACTCCAAAATTTTGATTATACTGTAATAAGTAATAGTTGGGATTATTCATATGAATTTTTCTATTTTATTATGATATGTATTTTAATTAATTACTAATTTACAGAAACTAGCTAGTTAATCCCCAAATGATGCCCGTCTTTTAAATCTAGTATAGTCCTAAGATCAAATAATCATTGTGAATGAGTATTATTTGTTGGGTAGATGCTATATGTACCCTTTAGGGGCTATGCCTCATAATTAAATCCATTTCCTAAAATACTGGAGTATAAATTTAGAGATTTACATATAAAATTATACGTTAATTAGTTGGTTTAATTACTACTTAATTTTTCTCTAATTTTCCTGTTTGAGCTATGTACTTATCATTTTCCTAATCTTTAAATTATCATTGACAGATTCCAATTTTTGATACTCCGATCCCTAGTTAATTATTAGTGCATTCTTCATTAATTAATACTCTTTAATTAATAATGTTGAAATTTTTAATGCTAATATTGTATAAGAATAGCCTTTTATTTTTAACTAACGAGTACTTCAAATTGTAGGTTTGGGAGGGAAATTTGTGTCTTAAGTTGGAAAATATTCAGAACTAATTTTTGTTTTGGTATATATGCAGTACTTCAGTATTACATATAGAATTTTCAGTAATGAGTACTTCAATTGGTAGGTTTGGGAAGGAAATTTGTGTTTTTAATTGGAAAATATTCAGAACTGTTTTTTGTTTTGGTATATATGCAGTACTCCAGTAGTATGTATAGTTTGGAATGAAATTTTGCAAATTTGATTTTGATTGTTAAATCTCATCAAATGCACCCATGCATTTAACAAAAGATGGATTTTGACAATTTATGCTAAAACTAATATTGATTGTTCCTTATAGAGTTTTGTTTTTTAGTTGTGTAAATTACAATTCATTGGGTGTATTGTAGACAAATTTTCAACAATGATTTGCAAATCTAGATGTTTTGCTACAACAATTACATATTTGCTCAAATAGACAGGAATAAGTTTATACTCCCTCTGGCCTAATTTAGTTACTACATTTTGAGTTGTAGCGGCTATTTACATGCGGTATTTGACTGTTTCTTGCTTATAAATTTACAAAAAAAAACATAGTCATGATCGATCTAGTTTAATTCGTGTCAACATGTATTTTTCAAATATATAATTTGATAATTATTATTGTGTGCAGTTTCAAATATTTTTATTTAAAATCACATCTCAGGAGATGTGAAAAGTAAATTTAGCAACTAAATTGGAACGGAGAGAATTCTCAATTTATTTTGGATACATTTTTGTTTAATTTGCTTGGAATGGACGAAAATTCTCGGATTTATATAAGAACTATGCCTCACAAGCTAAGGAAGGTGCCTTTTGTCTTGGTTAATGTTGTTTTTATATAATTAAATCTTAAATATATTTAGGGTACATTAAATTAGTGTTCAACGGTTTAAAAGTTATTATATTAAAATCTAAAAGTTATCCCTGATAAAGTTACTTCTTTTTTTTTTTTTTTTGTATGAAGGGTAACTATATATCAAGGTTTTAGGTTAATGGCAAGTCAATTTAAACCAATTTAATGTGCACATGTTGTACATAAGGTTTTGTAATTTCATTGGAGAGAATCGAGATATTTTCTAAATGACTTTACTTCTTTTTTATGTAAGGAAATAATGTTTTAAAGGAGGAACACTTAAAAAAATGTTTAAAAGGAGGAAAGAATTCCGACTGAAGAGCTTGTTTACTATGTTAGCTCCAAAATATTCCATTCTACTCCACACTGTATATTTGTTATTCTTATGCACATGCTTAATTGCTTACACTACTAGAAAAATATGTTATTTATTACGAGAATTCTTATTGTGAAAATGTGATCTCATCCTAGAAAAGAGGGTCGTAAATGAATTTTTATATCGCAATTATGTCGTAAATGAGTCAATTTTAACTTAATTTGGATTACGTATTAAAGTTAATTTTAACAACAGACCCAAACTGTCATTGAATATCTACATTTAGGACAGGATTTAGGCTTACCATTAATGTGTGTCCGTCGTTAATGAGCTAATTTTTTGTAGTGAATTACTTCTAAAAATATGATCTTCATTCTTTTGAAATGTAATCAAAATAAATGATTTAAATGCTCAATATTCTAACATGCAATCTTGAATTTTGTCTGTTTGGGAATATAATAATTATTATTGTTTTCGCATAATAAGATGGATGAGGGAAAGTAAATGAATAAATGATTTGCAACATACCTAAGACCGAAAATAATTTTGGCACACACTGATTTTGGCATCCTACTCTAAGCCGGAAACTGAATTTAGCACACATTGATTTTGGCAACCACTTTATAGGTAAGAGTTCGAAAATTTTACTCTCACTAGGGGGTGCCAATATAAGTTTTTGGAGTGCTAAAATAATATTTTCAACTAAGCCGTGATCTGCTCTCTATCTCTCTATCTATCCATTCATTATATTTACATCTCTCATTCATTTTGGTGTCTTGCTTTTATTTCTTTGTTTAATTAGAAGGAGAAATTCATATGAATAATCCCAACTATTGGAGGTTTTCCAATATTAATTTCGATTATATGTTATTACACTATAAACCAAACTATGGGGGTAGTATTATCATATTAGTCCATACTAACTTTTGACCAGCTCCGATTTCTTTCGTAGAAAGGGAGGAAGGTATAGTCAAGTATAATAAATAGGGAAAGAGGAAAGATAATGAATACTTTATGAATTGGTAACCGATTACAATATGCTAACTAAGTCAATGGACTAATATCATAAAACACCCCCAAAGTTTGGATTATACTGTAATAATTAATAGTTGGGATTAATATTGAAAGACGTCCAATAGTTGGGATTATTTATATGAATTTTTCCTAATTTGAATTATATAGTTAATTGGTCATATTTTGAAATAAAATTTTTTCAGCTTCTTTCATCCATAGAAAAGGCTTGCTGTAGCAAATTGTATTTCTGTTTTCATATTTTAATGCTAGTGAAAATTTGAGAAATACTATAAAAGGACAAAATGCAATTACAGATTATACAAATTTGAGAAAAGTTTTATTCTGTGTAAGCATTGTTTTACAAGTTTTAATGCCTGAAATGCTTTTGGTAAGATATAGAGGAAGTTGATTCATTGATTACAAATTTTAAATTCAAGGGAATCAGGTTCCTAAACTATATATATACTATGATTATCACTTAATTAGAATAAATTACAATTGTAAACTATACAATTACTGATTTTATGATTTGAACTATTTATCATTCCCATCTGAAATATGTATTTTTTTTTATCAGATTAAATTTTTAGTTTTTTTCAGAAGCCATATACTGTGTAATGACATTTTTTTAACTAAAAGAATGTCCTTTTTTTTTTTAACTGGGAATATGCATCAATAAGGCAATCTATGTTAAAAGTTGATGTCTACTTAATTTCAATTCCCTTTACATATATGGTTTTTCTTTTTTTTTTTTTTTTTGTTAGTAGAAGAGGACTTGTGAATAATCATGTTTATGAAAATTTTCCACTTATATATGTGTTGGATTATGATGTGCCAAATCATGATTAATTAGTGTGTGATAACTCTAGCAATGATTAATTGTTATATACGCCCTTCTTACCAACGTGGGCGGGGTTGGGCTTGATGATTTGCGTGGATACATTCTATATATGTTCAAAAATGCAATCTTTCCGGTTTTTGTAGTCCTCTTTAAGGAAGTGTTTGCTATAAATGTGGGAATAGAAATAGAATAGAAGCAAATTAGTGAGGAAAAAGAGTAATACTAAATGATAATATTATTTGTTGTTTGGTCTAATTAAGAAATTAGAGACTTATTTTGTTTCTATATAAGGTTAAGAACGGTCGCATAATGATAGCAGTGGTTTCTATTAGAAAAGGGTATGGTCAATTAATATCTCATATCAAACAATAGGTAATGAAAATGCGTATTTGATTACATTCTTAAAATACAATACCAATTATACTTCAAGGAGTGTTTGGTATAAATTTAGGAACAGAAATTGAATGGAAATATATTAGAAAAGGAAAGGGTAATATTAAATGAAACTATTATTTTTTGTTTTCAAGAATTGAGAAAGTGGACTATAAAAAAAATTAGGAAGGAAAGGATTTTGTTTCCACAAGGTTGAGAAGGGTAACAAAATGATAGTAATTGTTTCTATTAGAAAAGGGCATGTGTTACCATCATCTCATATCAAACAATAGGTAATGAGAATGTTTATTTGATTCCATTTTTAACACTAAGAAATAACAATACCAAACACCTGTTTTAAAAAAAAAAAAACCAATACCAAGCACCTCCTAAGTGTTATAATAATCTAGTGATTCTTTTGATAAGGCTAAAATTATAATTGTTGTAGTATCTATACTATATTCTTAAATCAATTTGTAAGAAGCAGAAAGCAATATGGTTGATAAATTATATTGCTTGGTCTCTTGTACTTTCTAACACTATAGCTTTATTCCTTTGGTTGTAATTTAATGTAGGTTGTTCTTTGATATCTGGGTTTGACTAGCAAAATAGTGTTTTTGTTGTTTAAATTTGCACATGCTATAATTTAGTGAATCACTAGAAAAATCACTTTCTTTTTGTCTCTTTTTTTATTTTAAGTGTTTTGTAACTGGTTTGCTACATATGGTACACATCCAGCTGTTATACCAGAGCTGAAGGTGTTGCTTTATTCCAATTTTGGCATGAATTCTATATGGAGGCCCCATCATTGTTGCCTAAAGGTTTATGTAATAATATGTGTATTACATGCTTTAAACAGACATTAAACATTTAAAACAATTTAGCAATTATCATGTAACAGCTGCAGATTTGAATATATTAGTTGTGGGGTTTTGGTGGCCCGTAAATGTATGCCTTTGCTTTGGGTATGTCTTTGTTTACTAGTGTTCGCTTAATCATTTTTCTTTTTTTTCCCGGTAATGCTATATTCAACCCTTAGGGCTGCAAATAAGTATTCAATCTATTTCGTATAAGGTTAAATTTGTTGAAATATATGCCAAAATTATGTGTTGGTCGGTATAATTAAGGCTTTTTTTAGTTACTATTTTCACTTTTAGCTTCTTATATACCGCCCTAATGACTGTAATTATCATTTTCCTTTTTTTTTTTTGGCTTGTGGTCTAGATTTCTTTCTATTCATAAAATTTGGATAATGATCATAGGATTTTATTAGTGTGGATGAATTTATAATTGGCTAATTTATCAATGTTGAGGAATTCGGCCTAATCAGATCAGTGCTATTACTGCAAATGAATTGAAGTATGCAAAGGGACATGGCAGATCCTTTAATTAAAGCGAATACTCTTATCAAACTTGTGAATATATTTACCATTGTTGGTTAGATCATTGTTTGCATATATAGATTATTCGTGCTTAAGATTGAGCCGCACCTTGGAATCAGATGCGCTAATTGGTATTTGCAAAACCCTAATTTTTTGGGGGTGTTTGAATGATTACTTATTGTTGCAATATTCGAAGGTTTGCAAACGGCAGAAGCAATACCATCAACAGATGCAGATGGTACTATCAGCATTTGAATCAGTACCGGGGTTAAGCAATGCAACACCGTACATTTCAACGTCACTTAAGACAATCTCGAGGCATTTCAGGTATCTTAAGAATGCAATTGCTGACCAACTTAGGCACATAAAAAGAGCTCTAGGTGAGGACCTATCTTCTCCAACCAGCTTTTTGAAGGGCGATGGTAGCAGTAGTTTGAGGTATGATCGAAGTTTTTCGAAAATTAAATCTGGTGGTGTTGGTGGGTCCGGTCAAAACCATGTTTGGAGGCCACAACGAGGCCTCCCGGAACGTGCTGTTTCGGTTCTTAGAGCTTGGCTATTCGAACATTTTCTTCACCCGTGAGTTAGTTAGTTTATGCTTTAATTGAATCTGTGAATTTTCATCTTTTGTATGTACCAGTAATACAGTATAGGTATATACTTACCTTGGCATGTATGTTTGTAGGTACCCAACTGACAATGACAAACAAATGCTTGCTAGCCAAACAGGCTTAACTAGAAACCAGGTAATTAAGATGATTGCCTTAACTTATTAGTGTTTTGTTACGTTGTGTAGTTACAATTTATCACATTTGAAATCATAAATTCTTCCGAGCAATATAAATGTGTATGAAGTGAATTAGGTAAATTCATTCCCATTACCTCCACTTACGACCGGCTACCTAACGGGCCGTAAATTCTCAGCGAATGTAAACAAGTGAATTAGGTAACATTGTACTGGTGAGAAGTAATGTTTTGCGCGCCTAATGCAAGTCTGAATTAATTGTGGCTTGCATTTTTATTTTTTATTTTTTTTAAAAATTAAATGTTGAAGCATGCACATATATGTTGAATGCAGGTGTCAAATTGGTTCATCAATGCAAGAGTAAGGTTGTGGAAGCCCATGGTGGAAGAAATTCACACTCTTGAAACCAAAGATTCGTCGTCATCACGCTCGGAACCCGGTTCGAGCAACAACAGTCCAATGCCAATGCCAACAGTTGCCCCGAAAAGCAGGCAACTGACAGCTGGCAACACGTTTTCTAGCTGCAAACCACTTCTGAGCCCGGCGTGTGATATCAAACAGCTAGAGTGCTCATCGAATTCCCGGGAAAGGTCAAGAGGCCGAGAAGCAAACACAGAGCAGCTTTTTCAAAAGTGTTCGAGGATGGAAGATCAACATGATCGAGCCCCCGAGAACATGGATAGTAGTAGTCCATACCTAAGGTATTTGCCATACCAAAGCAGAAGGCAAGGAGGGCTTGAGTTAGGAGATATAGGTGTAGTGTCACTTACATTAGGTCTAAGGCATGGTTCGGACGCAACTCAGCAGCAGTTTCAGCAGCAGTTTCAGCAGCAGTTTGTACCCCAAGGGATACCCTTTGGAGGTCATGTTATACATGATTTTTCAGCTTAAGTTTCGTCCTTCTGTACAGTTCTGTTCTGTTTTATGCCTAAGAATTTATTATTATTTACAAGATTTTTATGGAGAAAATTAAATGCAGCAATCTTAATTAGGGTTCAGTCATTGAAAATGCTTATTGTACACTTGAATGCTTAAGTAGAAAGGTGGTAGCTAGGAGATTGTTATCCAAATTTTGTTGTAGTAATCAGCAGATGTTAAGTTCAATCCCAGGAAATGAAATGTCTTTTATTTTTGCATTCTCCTAATTCTGTCTGGTAGGTTGAAAACAAGAGGTTGCACACTTTCGTAATGGTAGCTAGATTGAAAGGACTAGAGCTTTTACGCTCCCACCAGGGACTCAAATTTGATGTTCTATGTTTCACTTTGTGTCACATCTTCTTTAATTATGTCATTTTGTAATCAAACTTAATTTTACTTAAATTCCTTTATTTTTTATTTAAATAGAAAATAACACAATTCACAATTAAAGGGGGTGAGATATAAAGTGGAACCCATTATAAGACAGCAGAGTTGAGTCCTTGCCCAAGTGGGTTAACTTTAGTGTTGTCTTATAAGTATGTATTGGTTAGCATCATCTTAGGGCGTGTTTATTGATAGTCTGAACAAGAGTTTGAATATAAGTTTTGCTTGAGTTTTTAGGGATATTGTTATGCAAACTAGGTCTGAATCTGAATACAAGTTTTGGTTTTTAAAACTCAACTGAAGACTATGGTGGGCTCCATGAAAATAAATTAATTATTGATGTTTGCCTTTGTTGTCAAATAAAAAAAGTTAAAAGATATTTTATATAACATTTTTTTTATAGGGATAAATGAGTTTGTGTTATAGTCTTTGGGATAAGTGTAAAAGTGAAGAGAGTCTTGTATGGATCTGAATTGGTAAAAGTTAGTGAAAAGCTGATGTGGCAGAGTCTGAATTAAGTAATGAAATCTGAGAGATAAACATGCCCTTAGTCTTAGAAGTATGAACGCATTTGTGAGTATGATTTTATCTCGCCTACTTTAGATGTGTCTTAAACTCTATATACTATAAGGGAAGAGGGGAGCAATGACGTCTCTCCATGATATTATTTTATTACCCCTTAATAAATTATATTTAAAAAATTATATACCTAATTTAAATTAGTCAATAATATACCATCAATACAAATCAAAGTAAATTTAGCTAGTTTTTTTTTAAAAAGGAACTTACCTATAATTTATCAATCAATCAAAATCATGAACAGTGACAAAATACCAATGTTCATTGACATTAATTCTAAAAAAATGCAAAATAAAAAATCATTGCTATTTGTCAACATACAAATATATGTAGTCTGTAACGTATTTTGCACACTATCTATAACAGAATTGCACATGTAATATTTTGCAAACTACTCTGTATTCTATAAATACAAATTTAAAAATTATGGTTGTAATTTGTTTCTGTGTAAATTATGTTTGGTCTATTGTTATTTTAGATAAGTGGATTGTAATATGGAAATTGCTAGTTAGTTTTTGTGGAATTTTAAGAACATGAAAGAAAATAAAGAGAAACGATGCAAGGGAGATTTAATGAGTAAACTTTTCAGTGCCCAATTAGAAATAAAAATAGGGATTGATCTAAAATACTTCACTAATTATGCGAAACAACTCAGTTACAACCTAATCTCTCTACTTGACTTGTTAGTTCAACTGGGAACTTGCTTCTCTAATCTAGTTTTCTTTTCTCTTTCCCTTTTTCTTCTATGATCTCTTTGTCATTCTATTCTTTGTTTCTCATCTGTTCTCACACTTCCCAAATTCTCACCCTAATTACAATAGTTCACTCAAGCCCTTTATAAATTTCTCATTAGAAGAGTTCATTAAACCCTTTTCTTTATTCTCAAATTACTAATTCTTGATAAGATGAAATTCTAATATGTTGAACATTAAATCTGACTGTGACTTGGAACAGAAACATGGACACATGAAATGAACTACGAGTGGAACTAACTTATTTATGGGTACGTATAAGATGTAACGTGTTAGCTCTCCACATTATTGAAGCTTAGGTCAACTTAGAAATGATAAATTAATCACTATTTAAAGACTTCTAAGTCGTTTGCTCCACAAGAAAACACCATCTATACCATTAAACCCACTAAGACGGTGCTTGGTATGCGATTAGTGATTAATGGATTGGAAACAAATAAGAGGGACAAATGGTAATACATAGTGTTACCCTTACTAATTATTTGATATCAATAAGGAAACATATATGATTACCATTCGGAAACGGTAATTGTTTCCACCAGATTTAGGAAGGTAACAATGTAGGGGAAATTTTAACCAAAAAAGAAAAAAACAATGTAAGGGAATTTGTTTCCCTTACAAATTTTTCGTTTCCCACAACCCATAGCAAACACATGGTAATGATATTGTTTTGTGATTACCTATGCTAATATTTTGGTATACCAAACAAGTGTGCTGTTAGGAACTTGAAACCGCCCACTAAACTTGCTATCCACTTTCAATTCCCTCTAATTATCTGCCATAAACTAACCAAGTCATGCCTATATTTAGCTATTGAATTACTCATTAAATATATGCTTTTATTCTAATTTAGACCCTAATGTACCTAGATCGTTTTTGGTTTATTCATTGTAACTAACCTAACAAACTTCCTAATCTTTAGGCATGTTTCTTATGAAGTTTTAGACTTGACTTCTTGCTGTCACCAGTCCCACTTCTTTTGAATTTATCTTTCAGAACTAAAATCCTAAATTAACGACTACTTGACCTTTTTTCTTCCAAAAATTACTCATAGGTTTGTTACAATATAACCACTAGTTTTATTAGTCAAACGACCTAACTACCTGATTAAACAAACTCTAAAAATTAGTTTTAAATAATTATTAGTAAAAACTGCCTAAAAATTCAAAAAAACAGCAACCTTAATACATATTCTTTAAATAATTGATTTTACCATTTAACAATTCAAACCAAAGTTGTTATACTTCCTAAGAGTAAGAACTACTAATTCTGATTATGACTTTTGACTTTTTCAATAAATAATTAGCTCTAAATAGTGGGTCAAATTCATATTAATTCGTGGACTACATATTCCTAATCAAAGGTGCCAAAATTCCTCTAGGAACTTAACTCGTGTTCAAGTTGTAACTTGTGTTCGAATCATACTCATGAATCATGACTCCAACATAACTAAAAAAATCTTACAAAATTAAACTCCTAATTTTCCTTATTCTTCTCACTTGCAAGATGCTCTGACTTTGGAAATCTTGATTCTCATTTTCTCTTGAAACTTTAGTATTGATCAGACCTTTTCTGCCTTTGGAACTTGACCTGAGTCAGCAAAAAATTTTGCTCAATATTTTTTAGGAGATAATCAACAAATGAGATGTAAATGCCACCTATTTATAGACTCAAAAACTGATTCAAAAACCCACCACAAAAGAGAGTGAAAATTACTTTTCAAAAACCTTTGAAAGAGCGGGAAACAATTTCTTTTATTCACAACAAAATTTTCAAGAAAGTTTGTTATGCTTAAAGATCTTCCAATCTTTCAAGTAACTACCATAATTAATTAGCTTTTACAAGTTATCAATGAGGTATTAAAAACTTAAAAACCCATTTTGAGATCATTTACGAAAAATCCTATTTCTTTCGAAAATTGACATCAGCTCGTAGAGCAACTGGTCCCTAGACAAGTTCTAATATTCATATTACTACATCATCACACAAAGACAGTTATAATGGTTTATCAAATACACACACAAACATTACATGAAGATCTAAGATGCTAAAAATGAAAACCTATTCTATCTTCATGATCTTCCAAGTCTCGAAAGTCTTCTTTGAATATCTTCAATCTTGATTTTGATACTTGGAAATTCTATACTTGTTGCACACTGTTTTAGACAGTTCAGGGAACACTTCAACTGGTTCCAAACCAGTATACACAATAAAGCTCAAAAACTTATTCCCTGCAACACAAATATGTTGTTAATCAAGAATAAACTCAATCATACAGCCTTTAAAGGTTACAACTCTTAGCTGGTTCTGACCAACTATATATGTAACACCCAGTGTTTTTGAGTTTAGATCATTAGGTGGTTTTGATCGTCTCAAAACTCGATTTTGAAACTTAGTAATAAATTCCCTGTTTTATAATTTGAAAATCTTTTTGAAAGTATTTCTTTTGAAATTTATTATAATAATATTTTATAAAGTATTTCAAATTAATTTCATTTAATTTGGTATTCCTCGGTTCCTCTATTGACTTCAATTCATTATGTTTCTAGAGCTCCATTTATGACAATTCATGGTCGAGGACCAACTTGGAATTAATATAGAATTAATAACGAGTTGGCCAAGTAGGGGTTAGAAGTGATTTTTAGTCTCTCCTTGGTACTCGCCGGATCGGAATAGCCTAGATTTTTGGATCAAGTTAAATAATATCTTTGGGTTGACTTAAACTAACCCGAGACTTGAATTTAATTTAGAGGTCCAAAGTTTACTCTTTTATGTTGGGCTAGATTGGATGCTTGAGTTGGATTTACGAATCTACCTTAAGAAATTATTTATAGCCCAATTAATCTTCCGAAGTGTGGGTAATTATTTATTGGGTCGGTGATTAATTTAATCTTGTACCCAATAACTATTTCAAGCCCAAAGTTATTTGAGTTGGGCCAATAATTGCATCAAGTGGATCAAGTGACCCACTTTCTCTTCTCCTTTCCTTATGGTCGGCCCCCTCAGCTCATTCCTTTATGCCCATTTTAGTTTGCTTCTTCTCTTGACTAAATCTATAAATAGATGACTCCTTGACACTTTAAGACCCTTACATCCTTTCTCATTATTTTCCATCATCTTTTGCAAACACAAAATAAGATCAAACACACTCTCTTTCTCCCTCCAAATCTCATGCATAACCCATTATTTCTCCCTCCCAATATTTGTCATCTTTCCACTTCTAAACTTCAAGATTCTTGTTCCATTAAACTACATTGATATTATATTCATTTAATCACCAAAATTGGTGTTCGAGATCCTTTATTCGGGTTCGTTTCAAGGTTGATTCGTATAGGGTGTTCGTGTGTGGTGGTGATCGTGTGCTTTCATGGAAGCCGGGCGGGTGGTGTTCGTGTAGGACCGTGTGCAAGGATGGATCGTGTTGGGTGGTGAAAGTGGTGGTCGTGCGTGACTCAAGAGATGGCCGTGTAGTTTATTATTCGGGATGGTGATCTTGATCGCTCTTGCTTTACATTTTGGTGTTTCGACTAGTCCAGGTAACTAGTTGTTTTATCTAGATTTGGTAGTCAAATTCAAATTGTATAACATATGTTTAATATTGAAAATATAATTTTGTATGATGTTTGATTCATGAATTTATGTATAATTGATGTTCATGTGTTGAATCATACAATTCTTTATTTTATGATTTAATTTTCTTTAAAAATTGTTGACTGATTTTATGTTGTTAGTAAATTGTATGAATTTAATTCTTTATCGAATCTTTTTGTTTCTTGATGAAATTTTGGTTGAGGCTTCTATACTGATTATAGTTGATCCCAGATTTGTTTCGTGGAAAATCTCGTCCTTTGAGTGCTTAAAACAGTCGAATTTGTCAAATCGGTAAATCTTCCCAGTTTTAGTATTCGAATTATTAGTGTATTAAATCAAGTCCGTTTGCTATGAAAGTTTAGGTGAACACCAGAATTAGTATAAAGTAATTTGTGCTAAACTTTCATGATTTTTAGAGTTCATTTACTATGTTGAACAATTCTGAAACTGATCGTGGATGAGTCTGACTAGTTAGATATAAAATCACTTAAAATTAGTAAATGTTGTTATTTTTGGTTGAAACTCACACACGACAATCTTGGTATCCAGTACTAACTATCACGAAAATTTCCAGTATGTTTGAATTCTTTAAATTGTGATTCTTTAATTTAAATTGAATAAATCAGATTATATAAAAAGGTGTAAATTAATTATTAAAAATAGTTGCAATGGAAGTTGGGTGAAACCTTTAGACTCGATTGATGTATAGGAAGGTTTAGGGTTTAGCTTGACTAAAATTGGATAACCGATTAAAGTATGTACCTTAATGAATTATAGTTAGTATTTATTGTTTGTTTGGAATCTTGATGAATTTTGATCTTTCTTGTTGATTCTTGAATATTCTTGTTGAATCTTGAAGTTTCTTATTAAGGTCTTATTGAGTTCTTGACCGTTCTTCGTAACTCTTGATTATCCTTGATCTATTTTGATTTGGATCTTGAGTTTTTCTTGGTAAATCTTGGTTTTCCGTGTTCAATTCTTGGATATTGAATGCCGGAGTTTTGATTTATTGATCCTGGTGATCATGTTGTTTGATTTATTGATCCTGGTGATCATTTCGTTTGAATTATTGATCCTGGTGATCATGTCGTTTGATTTATTGATCCTGGATATCATGTCGATATGGTGTTTTGATTTTTTTATGTGAAAGGTCGTCTAATCTAGTTACGCATTGGTTGCTAGTTTGGGTTAAAGTCGTAGACACTACCCTGTGTTCGATATTTGTGGGGTAGTTCTGGATCCTAGGGCGTGTTGTCGTCTAGGTTAGTGACGCATTGGTTGCTAACTTAGGGATATTGGTCAATACCTAGGCATAGTTCTCGCATTGGAGGGCTACGGGAAGGACGCATTGGTTCGACCCTGCATGTTTTAGGAAAGTTGGGAAGCGCATAAGTGGACCAACGAGCTCTGACTACGTCGAGTTGGACTTTTGAGTCTTCGGTTTTTGATTCGGTTTTGAAGGAAAGGACACAAAGTAGAAGGAATCTGGCAGTGCAGTTTCGACTATGGACACCTAGTACTTCCGTTACATTCTTTTACAGATTTATTTGGTTTTGTTGTATTGTCAATATCGTGTATGATTCGTGTGATTTATTAGTTTGATTTGTATGTTATTAATTGATGTTGCAGCGAAGGATGCCAGGTACGCACTTATGTGTTATTATGCGTTTGATAATATTGCTAAGTTGTGATCATGCGAGTGTGTGTATGATTGGTTATGGCATGATTCGTATGTATCATGTTTCGTTTCAGTTTATGTTATATGGTTTGAGTTCTATATTTAGATGGAACAACCTAGTTACTCGGCACTGATGGTGGACCCTCATTTCAGGTGACGGTGCCGAGTAGCTGATTGTTTGGCGGTTGCGGGTCGGTGTGTGTTGGGAGCATTGACTTTAGCATACCTAATAGCCTTTATTCTATGTTGTTATTTTATTAGGCTTTGTTAGCCGTTGAGTCTTTATTTTGGGATTGATTTTGTATCTAACATTAGTGTATGTTTGGGTTTGTAATAATATTAATATTTGGGATTTTATTATTATTTCGTTATGTTTAAGTTTTCAGTTGTGTAGTGACGATTCAACTTGTCGATTAATTAGAAATCGGTGTTGCTTTAAGTTGGGTTGTTACAATATAGCTCAAGGAAACAACTCTTAGTTGGTCCAGTGTTTGTCAACATTCAAAAACAAAAGGACTCAACATAAACTAATGCTGGAACATGGAACGCGTATCGCGTCGTGGAACAGCTAGTGGAGGTAAAGGAGGCCTCCTGCCTCGTGTTACCTTCCATTTGAGAGGAAAGTTTTCTTGTATCCCTAGGCTTTAATTGAGCGAATGACTAATGTATGGGGCCTACCAGTATACCGGCAGGACCGCCCTACTGACGTCTTCACCAAGATGTAGAATACCGGCACCAGAAGGTGCCGCCCCTAAGAATTAAGATTGCCAAAAGGTAGCCAACACATGGCGTACCCTAAAGACGCCATCCTAAGGATAGCGGGCGCGCTTATGGGCACTGGTCCCCAGTATCCCACGTAGCACCCATTTAGGGCACCAATCAGGTACACGAACCCCACTCCCTAACAAACTAACTAACTAAAGTAGTAAGGACCGTACACGTGACATCCATCCAAGGACCCACTCAGGTTTGTAACTAACTCTGCATACACGATGGCAAGGGCCAGTCCCACGGGGACACATATCCATGTCGGCCTTAAATAGGCCGGTAGGGTATTAAACCATTTCCTATAAATAGGAAGTGACCTCACCACTAAAAGGTAGACTCTCTTTCACTCACAAACACTCTCTTTCTCTCTCTTGGATTGAATCCCCTTGCTGACTTAATCATCGGAGGGTCTTTCCCCGGGAACACCCCAGGGGTAGCTCACCGTTTGTTCATTTGTACAGGCCACGGTCGTGACCACCACTTTGGATCACCACCATTTACGTAGGAGACGAAATTTGTCGGAACAATAGGCGCCGTCCGTGGGGGAACTTACAAAAAGTTCATCCGAAAAACTCTAAAAATACATTCCGATAAAAGTTCAATAAACTACCTCTTGAAGTGGCAACGCAAAACGATCCAAACTGAGAATGCACCCCAAACAATGAAAAAACTATCACTAAAGACGTAAAGAACAAAGACGATCCTCAAGAATGGTGAAGAATGTCACATTCCACCCGAAATAATAGGAGGAGAAATCATTAGTAAATTATCGTCTGTTAAAGATTTACTGGTATTTCGAAGTGTTTGCGAATCTTGGAAAACCGTGATCGACAATGATGGTTTTAAGAAGAAGCATTTTTCAAAGCTACAAAATCAAGCCTTCTCATATGGCGTAAAATTGTTCATAGAGATAAGGGTCCAATGAAACCGCTATCTAAAAAGATAAGGGTTCAACTAAACCGCTACCTAAAAAGATAAGGGCTCAATAAAACCGCCCCGACCTAGCCCTATCTTAGTGGCGGCAAAAGTTTCGACAGCCCCTTATCTTGGTGGCGGCAAAAGTTTTGTCAACCCCTTTCCTTGGCGGCAGCAAGAACTTTACCAGCCCGTATCTTGACAACAGCAATAAGGCGCATGGTTAGTGGTGACCCAGGGCTTGACACCACCACTATGGTTTGAGTTAAAAAAAAGAGATAGAAGATAATCCCCTAAAGCTAGGCAGAGTGAGCTGACATAAAGCAGCCGCCTCCTTACAACTTACAGAGATAGAAGACAATCTCCTACTTTAGGTGGTTGGCTAACAATGAGCAGCCATCACCTCACAACCTAGAGGAGGAGTCCAAAACCTTATACATTAATTAGATGAGCTGCAGTCAGGCAATCATCACCACATAGTCTAGTAAAGGACAGGGAAAAATCATTCCAGGTTAGGTAGATGAGCTGCTAATAAGCCGTTATCACCTTCTACTCCTGGAAATGCACAGCCTACAGGATGGATGGTTAGCTTATAAAGCTAAGGCCACAGGCCACCACCATCCTAAAAGGTTGGCTGCATCAAGTAAGACAGCCAACAGCCTGGATGGTTAGCTTATAAAGCTAACGCCACAGGCCACCGCCATCCTAAAAGCCTGGCTGCATCAAGTAAGACAGCCAACAGGCAGGATGGTTAGCTTATAAAGCTAAGGCCACAGGCCACCGCCATCCTAAAAGCCTGGCTGCATCAAGTAAGATAGCCAACAGGCTGGATGATTAGCTTATAAAGCTAAGGCCACAGGCCACCGCCATCCTAAAAGCCTGGCTGCATCAAGTAAGACAGCCAACAGGCTGGATGGTTAGCTTATAAAGATAAGGCCACATGCCACCACCATCCTAAAAGCCTGCATCAAGTAAGACAGCCTACAGGCAGGATGGTTACCTTATAAAGCTAAGGCCACAGGCCACCGCCATTCTAAAAGCCTAGCTGACAGCATGATAACAAAACCAGCCAAACGACTGGTTGGTTAGCTTTTCAGCTAAGGCCTAAGGCCACCGCCATCCACAAGCCTAGCTGGTAGTATGACTTCACCATAAGACTGAAAGGCTACAAAGTGCAACAACTATCTTTACAAAAGCCTAATCTATACAATCACTTCAAGACGGTACAAAAGAGGAACTTGAAGAAAAAACAAAGAGATAATTAGAACGCTACTGCCGGATCAGTAGAAGTAACCATTTATGATTACTTTGTCAATAATCGCGACATAAAATTACAGTACTCAGCTGATCTGCCATGCATCAATGTTGGCAAGCCTAAGCGACTAACACACCCCGGAGCTTGTGCAAGCATGCCGCTATAAGTTACCATATGACTTCATCTCGAAAGATGCCAGAGCTTATGGAGTTCGCCATTATGAGGACATACCCCAAAAAAAAAAGCTTGGTGGGATTTATGGGCCTCTGAGCGTACGCTGCCAGAAGTCACCATGTAAATAGGTCGCAGAGCCACCCTTTGTAAAAAAGTAATAAATAAAAAAAGGGAAATTCTACCTGGTAACCCTCAACTCTTGCAAAATCTACACGGTAACCCTCAAACTTAAAAATTCTACCAAATAACCCTAAGCTAATGAATTTGTTCACACCATAATCCAATTGATTAAAACCGTTAGTTTGACCGTTAGAAATAAGAAAAAAGAGGGGAAAAAAAAATCTGAAAATTGAAAACAAAAAAAAGCGGAAAAAAAATCTGAATTTTTTTAAAAAAAGGAAAAATAAATAAAAATTTGAAAATTGAAAAAATAAAGGAAAAATAAAAAAAAAATCTTAAAATTGAAAAAAAATGGAAAAAAAATCTGAAAAATTAAAAAATTGATTTTTTTTTATTTCCCGATTTTTTTAAAAAAAATTTCTGAATTTTTTTTTCAGTTTTTTTTTTCAATTTTTTTTTAAAAAACTAACGGTCAAACTATGGTCAAACTAACAGAATTTAGCAATTGGATTACGGTGTGGACAATTTAATTAGTTTAGGGGTATTTGGTAGAATTTTTAAGTTTGAGGGTTACCGTGTAGATATATGTAGGAACAGGATCATGTATATGTAGGAACAGGATCATGTAAAAACCTTATAAGAAGTTAAAAACCTAAAAACTAAATATCCTGGCCATTGATTTTTATCTAGCCCATCAAAACCGTCGATTTAATTTTACAAAAAATTAGAGAAAAAAATCTGTTTTTTTTTTAATTTACTCACTTCACTTTTCACACTTGCTGATGCAAAACTTTGAAGATTAGTATATTTAATTGTGTGTTTGTAAAAATCATAAAACCTAGATATTAAAAAACTACATGTTGAAACGAATCCAACGAGACCCCACATGACTATGTTTTATCTTATGTATAAATCACAAACGATAGTCAAAGTAGACTTTGTGAATAGTAACAAAGTCAAACTGAGTAAACTTTAAAAAAACGGAGGTAGTACAATTAAGGTATACATGTTAATATTATAGGGGTACATGTTAATTTAAGGAGGTACATATTAATTTTCAGATTAATTCTAATCTTACATACTAAATTAAGGGGGCACATGTTAATAATAAAGGGGTACATGCAATGATAGGGTACATACAAAATCAAACACGAAGAACTGCACTTAAAAAAAATTCGAACTTTACAAAAAAATGCACAAAAAATACTAAATAAAGGGGTACATGCAAAGATATAAGGGTACATACAAAATCAAACACGAAAAACTGCACTTCAAAATAATTCGAACTTTCCAAAAAAAATGCATAGAAACATACTAAAATAAGAGGGTACATGTTAATAATAAAGGGGTACATGCAAAGATACAAGGGTACATACAAAATCAAACACGAATAATTGCACTTTAAAAAAAAAAATCGAACTTTATAAAAAAAATGCACAAAAACATACTAAAGTAAGGGGTACATGCAAATATACAAGAGTACATACAAAATCAAACACGAAGAACTACACTAAAAAAAAAATCGAACTTTATAAGAAAAATGCAAAAAAAAAAATCAAATTAAGGGGGTGCATGTAAATAATAAAGGGGTACATGCAAAGATACAAGGGTACATACAAAATCAAATATGAAGAACTACACATTAAAAAAAATCAAACTTTATTAAAAAAAAATGCACAAAAACCTAAATTGTTGCTTGAAATTTGCGTGAAATATGTGAAATTAGTGTGAATAAACTGGTTCAATCAAGTAGTTTTTATAAAAACCTGACCGAAACTTTTTTAAAAAAAAATGGTAACTTTGGGTGGTTAGTGTTTTTTACCCGAAAATTAATCACAACCCTTGATCTACATCTAACGGTCATAACTAAAAGTTTTTAGTTTTCAACTTAACATAGGTTTTTAGTAGATTCTGACTCTATATATATATATATGTCTGTTAAACAGATTGAAGACCTGGGTAAGGTAGTTGGCAGACATGAGCTGCCATCACCTTGTATCCCTGCAAAAAGAGCCTCACCATGCCGCCATTCTATAATATTCAACCAGATAAAGGTCCAAGAGACCGTTATCCAAAAGTTGAAAGCGGTATCATACCGCCATAACTCAACTAGGTAGGTGGTCCAAGAAACCACCACCCAAACGTTGAGGATTCGGGTCAACGACTCAAGGCTGCTCAGGGTTAACTGGGACGCCGGTTAAGGCAAAAAATCCACCGCCCTTCGCAACTCACCCAACATAATTTAAAAATAATAATGAATTTTTAGATCATACCGGCCAAAAGGCTAGATGGTTAGCTAATTAGCTAAGGCCACAAGCCACCGCCATCCAAACACTCAGCCGGCAAAGCATTTCAAACGTATACAAACTGCCAGCAGGCTAGATGGTTAGCTATATTAGATAAGGCAACAAGCCACCGCCATCCAAACGCCCAGCTGACAACCACGAAACTCAACTAGATAAGGTTCTCCAAGGGCCGCTATGCAAACGTTAAGTATACAAGCCAAGGGAAATACCACCACCATCCATATTTCCACTCAATGGAAAAGGCCGCAAGTAAAAGTACCATCCATATTTCCATTTTGCGAATCAAAGCAGTAAAAGTTGAATATAGCTTCTATCTAAGCATAAAGTAAAAGTTGTGTCGGCCCTATCTTAACGGCCCTATCTTGGCGGCGCCAAAAGCCTTGTCAGCCATATCTTGGCGGCGCCAAGAGCTTTGTCAGCTCCAATCTTGGGGGCGGCAAGAGCTTTGTCAGCCCTATCTTGGCGGCGGCAAGAGCCTTGTCAGCCATATCTTGGCGGCGGCAAGAGCTTTGTCAGCCCTATCTTGGCGGCGGCAAGAGCTTTGTCAGCCCTATCTTGGTGACAGCAAGAGCTTTGTCAGCTCCAATCTTGGCGGCGACAAGATCTTTGTTAGCCTTATCTTAGCGGCGGCAAAAGCCTTATCGGCTCCAATCTTGGCGGCGGCAAAAGCCTTATCGGCTACAATCTTGGCGGCGGCAAAAGCTTTGTCGGCCCTATCTTGGCGGTGGCAAAAGCTTTGTCAGCTTCTATCGTTTGATTCGGAACCAACCGCCAACCCATAAAAAGGGAGAGAGAACATTAGATTTACAAACAACTCACGCAATAGCATTACAACGGAAAACAAATTTTAATAGAGAGATTACTCCGACATCTTGAGGATCCGTGTCTTGAAAAAGCACCGCTAACTCAAGACTTCCCGGTACTTTTGGGGGGGCCAGTTGTATGGGGGCCTACCAGTATACCGGCAGGACCGCCCTAATGACATCTTCACCAAGTTGTCGAATGCCGGCACCAGAAGGTGCCGACCCCTAAGAATTAAGACTGCCAAAGGTAGCCAACACATGGCGTACCCTAAAGAAGCCATCCTAAGGATAGAGGGCTTATGGGCCGCTGGCCTTTTCAAGCAACAACTAAGAGCCAAAAGAGAATCTAGGGCAGTGGTCCCAAGTATCCCATGTGGCACCCATTAAGGGCACCACTCAGGTACACGAACCCCACTCCATAACAAACTAACTAACTAACTAAAGTAGTAAGGACCGTACATGTGACATCCATCCAAGGACCCACTCAGGTTTGTAACTAACTCTGCATACATGATGGCAAGGGCTAGTCCCAAGGGGACACGTGTCCATGCCGGCCTTAAACAGGCCGGCAGGGTATTAAACCTTTTCCTATATATAGGAAGAGACCTCACCACTAAAAGGTAGACTCTCTTTCACTCACAAATACTCTCTTTCTCTCTCTTGGATTGAATCCCCTTGCTGACTTAAGCATCAAAGGGTCTTTCCCCGGGAACACCCCGGGGATAGCTCACCGTTTGTTCGTTTGTGAAGGCCACGGTCGTGACCACCACTTTGAATCACCACCATTTACGGAGGAGACGAAATTTGTCGGAACAACTAATATACACTCGATATTTGGTTCATTTGACTTTCTAGGTTCTTTGTGCTAGACGAAGTTTCCTCTTGAAATTGCATCTAGCTGCCTTGCACAACATCCATTTTCTTTTTTTCAATGCACTAATCATGCGTTTAGTTGACATGGTAGAACTTGAGCTTTTGCCTTAAGACCTTTGGTACTATTGTTGGTTCCAATTATAATTTTGATATTGCGATTGTCGATTTTATTGCTACTTATATGTATTATATGGAAATGAAACTCTTTCGCCCGGTAAGCCAATGGCTCCTCTTTTTTTTTTTTTTTCACTATTCCTCTTGCTAGCACTGTCAATTCAAGTCAACAATTCAGTTTTGGTTTTAACCAATCAGTTTGGGTCGTTTTCAGTTCAGTTAATTTCAGATAATTTTTTTTCAGTTCAGTTCAGTTAGTTTTGATTTCAGTTCAGTTCTGTTTAGTTTTTGTACGGACATATTTCAGTTTAGTTCAGTTCAGTTTCAGTTAATTGTTCAGTTTAATCAATCAGTTAAAAATTCAAACGGGTGCAATTCAGTTCAGTTCAAAATTTCGACAGTTCAGTTCAATTTTGGTTACAGTTTTTTTGGTTCGGTTAGCTTTAGTTCAGGTCATTTGAGATTATAATTTTGTTACAATTAATTTGTAGTTTAGTTTTTATTTCAATTTCATTTAATTTTTTTTCCGGATATAACTTATGGTTGGTCTTCGATTTTACCCGTACAATTTCAATTGTTGTTAGTTCATTGTGAATGGTTGATATAACGGTTCCAATTGTATTCAGTTTACGTTTGGTTAAATACGGTTCTATCCGTACGATTTCCGTTATTATCAGTTAATTGTAAATGATTATATTCAGTTACATTATGGTCATTTTCAGTTTTGTAAGGACATTTTTAACGGTTTTGATCAAGGTAGATATCGAGTATTATTGGGTTTACCCGAGTTTTCTTGCGTTTTCCCCCAAATAATATGGTCGGATCGTATTCGGTTTAGCTGTTGAAGTGTTTTGCCTTGCAACGGGTTAATTTATTTGTTTATTTAGTTAAGGTGCACGTTAATGTTATTATTTATTATGTTTCAATTTTTATATAGATCAATTTATCCTTGTACTAATATTAGGTGTAAATGTGTAAGCGTGTATCGATTATTAATATCAAGTGTAAATGACAATCAATATGATGATGGGTGGTGATACTGAATTGGCGATAACGACGATCATAACAATAATGAGAGCAATTAACAACAACAACAATGAATTGATGATGATACCAATGATGATGGTAATTGATCTGATATATATGAATAATATAATGACAATAATAGTAGTAACAATATCGAGAACAAGAACAATAATAAGATTTGAGCCTATTTTTAATCTAATACAAAGTTCATAATATGTGATATGTATAATATGTGTATGCGTACAGCAGTTGAGGTCGTCTGAGGATATTGTAGCCCTATACTACAATGCATACAATTTTAATTTTTTCATTAAAGCTTGGGAGGGAAGGTTAATTCGTCATTGAAATTTGGGAGCTAAGGTTAATTTTTCATTGAAATTTTAGAGGGAAGTTAATTTTTTCATTGAAATTTTGGAGGGAAGTTAATTTTATTATTGAAATTTTGGAGGGAAGATTAATTTCAATTGAAATTTGGGAAGGAAAGTTGATTGAAATTTTGAAGGGAAGGTTAATTTGTAATTGCCATTTGGGAGGGGAATTAAATTTGTAATTGAAATTTTGGTTTAGTTAACCAACAGTTTAAACAATTTTCAGTTCATTTTAGTTCAGTTAACCAATAATTTAAAACATTTTTTCAGTTCATTTGGGTTTAGTCAACTAACAATGTAAAACAATTTTTTGTGAAGTTCACTTTACTTATGAACAGTTCAAAACTGTTTTAAATAGTCTAACTTTTTTAGTTCAGTTGATTTAAGTTCAGTTTCAGTTTAGTTAAGTGCAGTTCATTTTGTTTCAGTTGGTATTTCAATTATGAATCATTTGGTTCTTGGTTCATTTCACTTCAGTTAATTCAGTTCTGTTTGCGTTAGGTTCAGTTTCAGTTAGATTCATTTATCATATTTCCAGTTCAGTTTCAGTTAGCTTCAGTTATCCTCTTTTCAGTTCAGTTCAGTTAATTTCAGATACTTTTCACTTCAGTTTCAGTTCAGTTATTTTCAGATACTCAATTTTCAGTTCAGTTTCAGTTCAGTTCAGTTATTTTTAGATATTTAACAGTTAGCTTTAGTTTCAGTTCGCTTCAGATTCAGTTCAGTTCAGTTCTATATTTTTCAGTTGCATTTCAGTTATTAGTTCATTCAGTTCTGTTCAATTTCAGTTTCAGGTAATTTCAGGTCGACCCAAAACAGTTCAGTTTTAGTTAATCAGTTCTGACCCAATCTGACAGCGCTACCTCTTGCAACTCAGGACTATAGTTATGATTGATGACATATTTTAAAAACTTATGGTTGGATCGGAGTACAATATTGGTATTGGTATGATGGTGTTATTTAGATATAGTAGTTGGAGCTTTGGAAATAGTTGGAGATGCTTTTGTGGAATGTTGTGTATATATAAGAGTTGCATATACACAATGAGAATGTCGTCTATTTTTAGGGTATATGCTGCCGAAATTTGTACTTGAATTTTGTTTATTTTTATAAAGGTTAATTTTTTTTAATCTTTCATGAATATAACAATATTGTAATGATCGATTTTTAGGGCATGTAGAACTCTTAGTCTTTCCAGTGGACCACGAAGAAGCCTTCATTGGAAAGTAGTGAATTTAAGTTGTGGTACTTTAAATTTTGTTGAGAATTTCCATACAATACAATTTATAATATGAGATGAATTTGTAATACAACTTTTTATTGTTTGTAATATATTGTCCTCGACAACTTGGAGATAGATATGAATGTGGCTATTATATGATGAAGTATATGGATGAAATAATACTTTAACTTTTATCTCAAAAAGATGGTAGCAACTTACTACAGGTGCTCTCATTTTGACATTACATAAACACATGTATGGTGATATTTTGTATTATGTTATTATGTTATTATGTTATATACAACGCACCATGTTAATATGATGACATTTTTTTTTGTTTTTGCAGCACTTTCAATTGAAGCCATATACCCTCAAGAAAATATTGATGATGTTCGAGAAAAATGGTGTAGGTTTTTTTATTTATCATTTTATCTAGTTTAAGCTAGTTAATTGGTTTTCGAACATTAATTTGAATTTAAAGTTTAGCACGTATAGAAACAAAAACATTAGGTTTTTATTTTGTTGATATATTTTGAGCTATATGTAATGGTATTTTTGTACCCAAATATTTGACATTATGGTATTTTTAGAATTTTGTTGGATTTATTTGTGGTTTAATCTAGCATTATTCAATATAGTATTTTATTTTTTTATAAAATATTGGTGTTCTTATATGGAGCAAATTGTAAATATAAAAAGCATTTGTGCGTTGTATGAGGTAACTTATCGCGTCGCCTACTATCAATAGAAAGTAGATGTATAAAGTTTACGCGTCACATGTACTTGCAAAGGTAACGCATAAGATAATCTGTAGTGTCGCCTATTAACAACAACAATGGGATGCATAAAGTTTATGCGTCACCTGCACCTTGAGAGGGGACGCATAAGATAACCTATCGTGTCGCCTATTGTTAATGGTAATTGGATGCATAAAATTTATGTTTCGCCTGAATTTTCTGAGGCAATGCATAAGATAACCTATCGCGTCGCCTACTATCAATAGAAGTTGGATGTATAAACTTTACGTGTTGCAGCACGTACTTTCAGAGACGACACATAAGATAACCTATCATGTCGACTATCAACAACAACAATGGGATGCATAAATTTTACATGTCGCCTATAACTTTAGAAGCAACGCATAAGATAACCCATCGCATCGCCTCAAATAATGGACACGATGCATAAGCATTTGCATAACATTGTTACAAAACCTTTTTGCGTCGCCTCTAATATACAAGCAACGCATCAACCTCACTTTATTTGTCAGACATGAGGCGATGCATTAGGTAACACCTATGGTGTCCCTAACTATTGTGTTATTCCTGTAGGAACACTGCAAGAGGGGGGGTGAATTGTTGTGTGGAACTTATAGCACAGATTTTTGTCAGAATTGAAAACCTAAAGGAACTTTGAGAAAAACGAAATGTAAAGAGTCAAATTTCAACGAGAAAAACTTCATGGCCCACGGAAGAAAAACTCCACTTTTATATAAAGGCCTTGTAAACTATTACAACCCTAATTTCTCTCTGGACCTCGTGAGTTCCTGTAGGAACTTACGATTCTATTCTCTTTCTCTCTTTCTTTTTCTTTCTCTTTCTCACGACTCTTTCTTCTCTGTTCTCTATAAGTTCTCACACACTTCTCTTCTCTTTTCTCTCAATTACAACTCAAATAATAACTCTAGTATATTGAAATGCATGTAAAACTGGATTGGAACTTAGGAACTTGACACAAACTCTAAGTAATATAAATCTGAAAGTATGCTCTTGTTGTGTGTGTACTTAATCAGAATTATATGTGTGTATATATATAAATGAATGGTTATAAAATTGCTTGGAGAAGAAGCCTAAATAACCACCCATAACCCCATATACACGTCCACCACTCTCACTCACACACCACTAACTTTGACTAACTTAAACAACCCACTAACTTAATTAATAACCTAAAAATCAGAAATAATAAATTAAATAAATTACCTAGGAATAGATTAATTAATTAATTAAAAAATAAAAACTAAAAACCGGTTTTTTTTTAAAAATTTTTCCGTAAAAAAATCTTTTTTTTTTTTTTTTAAAATCTCAAACTTTAAATTAATTTTTAAAACCAGAAATGAATTAATAAAATAAAAGGAAATCAGAATTAAAAAACAACTAACCTAATCCTAAAATTAAGGACACTAATTTGACTACTAACTAATTCAAAAACACCTACCCACTATTCCTAAAAATGGGCTGCACTAATCCAGTCAGTCTTTGACCATTTTAAACAGATTAAAACAGTCAAGGAGTGATTCAAACAGTCCCTAAAAAATAGCAACTGTCGTGGACTAAAGTAACTAACAGATTCGACACAAGTTCCTCTGGGAACATGACCCAGAGTTCCTCTGACAGACACAACTAAGTTCCAACCAGACTTAAATGCATTAATATACTTACATTTACCCTAGAACATAGAACATTACATTATAACATTCATGGATGATTCTCTTCTCTTCAACAAGTAATTCGTTGGAATACTTGACGTTCTTCCCATGTTCCTTGCTGAATTCTCTTCAGGAACTTCTCTGATTTCTCTGTAGAAACTTGACAGCAACATCTTTGATTCATTGATTCGAACCTTCACTTGAATCACCATCTTGTTTCTTCAAATGATTGAATCTTCATGCTTGAATCTTCAATGCTTATTTATCTTCAAGATCTAAAATTCTCCAAGAACTCAAAGATACTTATTAGTAATTAAGTTTGAGGTTTATGTCATCATCAAAACATAAAAGGAATATGTCAACAATTTCCCCCTTTTTGATGATGACAAACCAAGGCAAACTTAATTAAAAACTAAAACAAATATACTCGTTGAAAAAAGGATTTTTTAATTTTTTTTTTTTTTTGATTTTTCCAAATTTATAAAACATAAAAACATTAAATTAAATATTTTGGAATTTTCAATTTTTAAAATTAAACTAATTAAGAACTAAATTATACTACCAAAGTTATATACATCTTAACTCTACATGGAATCAAGAAAGTTAATTAACTATTCACAAGTTAGTAAACTATTCACAAGTTAGGAACTTCATTTCATATGAGAATAGGATGAAAAATAAGACGAAAAAGAATAAAGTTAGTTGGCCAATTATTCTTCCCCCTTTTGGCATCATCAAAATCAAAATCATCACGCCTCAAATATTTTTCATCACAGCACCATTAAACCAGTAATGGCAGATACCTGATCTCTAGAATAAGAAAATAACTCAAGTAGCAATCTAGCAATATTAGTCATCATAAGAGCATCAAGGATGAAATTGCAAAATATAGCATATATATATGTTCCAAGGACAAAAGAAAAATAGAAAGTAGCGACTACCCTACTACTAAGACGCAAAAGAAAGAAATGAAAATGTCAAAGAAGAAAATAAAAGAAAACCTAAACCATGTTTAAAATAGTACAACCATATCGAAAATGGTTGAATGAAAGAGAAAAGAACAAGATCAATCGCTGTCCTGAGGAGCATCACTATAAAGTCCAGCAATGTTGCCCAGAGAAGTTCCTTTAGGAACAGCAGAGGAAGTTCCAGCAGGTTTAGGGGCACGAGTTCTGACAGGAATCCCCGTAGGAACAGATGCTGAGCTCTGAAGAGACGCAAGCCGTGACATAACCTCGACATGATTCTGATCAGTAGATGCCCGTAGCTCAGCTACCTCGTGTCGAGAGGCAGTGGCTCGTTCTTCCAAGACTTCGATTCTTTCCCTAAAATGTTGAATCTCCTTCAAAATATGAAGAAGAATGTTTTCCGTGTTAGCATCCATGTTCTCAGTCCCATCATCCTTGAGCTCCTCATCATCGACCAAATTGTAACGACCCGACTTTTTAACTTGTTAATTTACGAAGGGAAATCGACATTCAGATCATTAATAACTTAAATAACAATATCTCAACTTATTTGAATGAAAGAATTATCTTTTATTAAGTTAACTACCAATTATCCATATTAATCCAAAAGTCACTATTACATATAAAGTCTGGAAATACTGTCCCAACATGCTGGGATCATAAGATAAACTAAATTAATGTCTCAAACTGTTCTGGGAAAACTAAATACTCAAAATAAACGACTAGTCTACTCAAGCCCATCCAACGAAGCCCGCTCTACTCTGCTGCATCATCACCTGAAACTGAGGGGGGGGTCCACCGTCAGTGGCGAGTAACTAGGCTGTCCCATTTAATCGAGGGACCACCAAACACATAATAGCATAGAAAAACACATAAAAACTGTAAAGAAATTTAATACATGCTTTTACACTCACATACAAAAATTACGTATAAAAGTACGTATAAAGATACGTATAACTGTACGTATAAAATACGTATAAAGGTACGTATAGAAATACATATACACGTACGTATAAAAATACGTATAAATACACCTGCAGAGATATGGTTAGAATACGTATAATTTACGTATAATGTACGTACAAACAACCCTGCAAATACGGTTAGAATACGTACAAAAATACACAATCCTTCCATGTACATACATACGCATATATATACTTACATAAATACAAAATCATACACAGCGGAAGTCTTAGAGTATACCAATACTTATACTTATATTATACAACTTAAATTAACTCAGAACCTTAGCTTATATTATACTCATCTTATATTATACTTATCATTTCATATTCGTATTTGTCTTAATCCTTCTTAACTTATATAACATATCTTATCATATATAATCATACCTTGTCTTATATCATCGCATAAATCTTATAATAAGAACATAATATCTTCTTAGCTTTACATATGTACTTATTATATCATCTTAACTTAACATCTTTGCGGACTGTCTTCTTCAGCTCGTAGCGAACCTTTGCGTTCGCAACTTTCCTAAAACATGTCGGGGTGAACCTTTGCGTCCCACCCGTAGCCCTCCTTTGCGAGAACTAAGCCTAAGCTATGGCCATAACTCCTAAATAGTCCTCCTTTGCGAGAACTACCTAGACGACTCCATATTCTAGAACCAAGAACTGCGCGGGGGAACCTTTGCGTTCGTCCCATGTGAGCAGTGGCATCGACTAAACCCAATTGATAACCTTTGCGTTATCGCAAGGGCGTCCTATCTTATTAACCCGATTGATGACCTTTGCGTCATCGCAGGGGCGATCTTAACTTATTAACCCGATTGATGACCTTTGCGTCATCGCAGGGGCGATCTTAACTTATTATCTTTCAATTCTTTATATTATATCATATACCTTTATCATATCATATCATATATTGGGAAATACTAGGTGACCGTAATAGGAAATGAAATGTTCGGAGTCCCAGGAAAGAGAGGTGCGGCACGTATATTGGCCACCTTAAATACCAAGTCTTTCCTAGCCAGAGACCGAAACATGACATGTATAGCTATTACTCTGTTTCCTTTCTTATCCCTAGTAATATCTTATTAACTTCTTATTGTAACTTATCCCTACTGGTACTTAATAATAATAATAATAATAATTATAATTCCTTTAATATATAATAATCATAATAAAATAATGACAGTTCCTAAAATTATACTAATATTATTATAAGTCAAAATAGTTAACCTAAAAATTAGTCAATAATAACCATTTGTTCGACATTTTAGGGGTAGTTGATGATTAAGTAAAATTCATTAATATAATAGTCAACCAAGTCAATTATATTAACCATAATTCGAATAATTAATAATTGTCACCAAAAATTGCACAAAAACATGATAAAAATTCCACCTTTCATAAATTTGACCTACTTGACATATATAAATATAATTTAGCAAAAGTTCATACTTTAAATCAATTAAACACAATCATCAAACATCAAATAAATCAAATTAAATAATCATGTAAAATAACAACTAACAACCATAATTACCTAAAACATAATAAAAATCCTATTTTTATTTATTCAATCTACTCGAAATTTATATATATTACCCAAAATTCATTCTTTAATTTAATCAAGTACAATAATCATCTATTAATCACATAAACTTATATAAACAATTTAAATTACACTATTTTACGCAATCTAATCTTAAAGGATTAAATTAAGATCAACCATCTACAGGTCTCGAATAGTCTGGAAATTTTAATGGATGTTAAATATAGGTTAAAGGTTTAACTTGCATAAATTTCGTTTAAAAATAACATCTTTTACTATTTTTAAGTGATTTTATAACTAACCGGTCAGATTAGGCTGAATTCGGTTTCAGAATTTTCTGCCATAGCAAACGATCTTTAAAAATTACGAAAAAATTACACAAGCTTTAAAACCGTATTACTGACTTCTACCTAAAATTTCGTAGCCATTCGATTTGATTAAGTATATTAATAAATTCGTAAACCGATTCTGAACAGTTTTACCGGTTTGAAAGATTAAATTATTTCAAGCAATAAAAGGACGAATTTTGTCACGAAATATTTCATGATTCATAATAAAACAACAAAGAAACTGCCATGAAAAATTCATCAAGAAATAACACGATTTGATTAAGAAATAAATTCATACAAGTAATTATTCAACAATTTCAGATTTCAATAAACTACATAAAATAATCAAAAGAAATTTCATAATAATTCATAAATATTACATGAATACATCAAGAGAATAACATGATCAATATTTCATATGGTTCGAAATTTTCGAATAAATAAGCAAACATAAATCCTACAATTTTCATGATATAATCCTAATTTACTATGTGATTAGCTACCCTTAAATTAAATAGAAAAGCGAAGTTACCTGGATTCGCTTATTAATTCCAAAAACACAAAAATAATTCACTCTCTTTTTTTTTTTTTAAGAACCTCACGCCACACACTCAAGAGAGGGAGAGAAAAGAATATAATTTTTTTGTAGGGTTTTGATCAATTTGACAATTAGGACCCAAATGAGATCAAGGGGTCCTATTTATAGAATACAAATAAAACAAGCAAAACCCTAATGATGATATTAGGGCTGCCGTGAGTTAGTAAAATAGGGGGAGGGTGTTGAGCTAAACTTGGGCATTAGTTCAACAACCTTTGAATAGGTTTTAAATTATTTTAAATTAATTAATTATCCAAAAATAATAATTAATATTTAATTAATTAAAACAAAACAATATTGGCCCAAAAAAAAGTAAACAAGGACCGGCCAAGGCTAATCAAAGAAGAGAATTGGGTCTTTGGCCCAATTTGGAAGAGAAAAGATTGGGCTAAAAATACAAACAGTCCAAAAATAATGGGCCTTTTGGACTTAGAATTAAGACATATCATTAATAACCGCGAAATTTTCTGGCCCAAAATTCCGGGTCGTTACAAAATTCACATGTGGAACTTCACCCGGAACCTTAGGTTTGGATGAAATTCGCCTACTTTTACGCACCGGCTCTTTCACTCCAACTGTGTTTTTCCCTTCAACCATGACCTCCGCCGCCTTGGCTTTCCTCTTAGCCTCATTTGCTTGTTTAATTTCCAACAGAGTTGCAGTACGACCATCTAATACCCCCACATGCCAACCCGCAAGTGTAGTTCCTTGAATGAATTGTTCTTTCTTTAATCTTAACTTCCCATATCCCTCAAGTGGCACTTTAAAGTACTTAAAGATTTTAGTCATGAAATTTCCATATCCCACTTTCTTGCCACTTGGGATAGTATCAAGCATATGAGAAATCATCAAACTAGGGAAGTTGATAGGGATATCATTTGACAAGCAATATATCAAAGAACAATCATGCAAGTTGGCCTCATTTCTTTTAGATGGCCGTGGCACTAAAGTCCTCCAAACAAGATTAAACAACACTTTATGAAATGGCATAAGAGAGTTAAGCTCAATCTTGTTTTTCTTAGATTCACCATTTAAACTCAACAATATGTCCAATTTATCTACCCCATTAATCTTCAAATTGTAAGGTCCCTTAAAATATTTATCAAAACCATCATTTGGAACCTCAAAAACATTAGCCAAGACATCAACATCAAATTCAATATCAACCCCATTCACATGACTCTTGATTACCCTTTGTTGTGAGTCAAAATTCTCACAAAATTCTTTCATTGCTTCTGGATACATAAACTCTATATAATCACTAAGCATTTTATCCCAATTTTGAAATTGAAAAACATGCAAAAGTTGGTCATACCCATTTTTAGAACACCATTCACGGTTGAGAACGAGTACGGGAACGAAGTGACTAGCCAATTGGTCGAGTTCCTTGGGGATATCATTGCTAACTTCTCCCATCTCCAAGCTTTCAAGAAAGGAAGGTCCTTCGTCCTCTTTTCGTGGTCTTTTTTTCGAAGTTAGGGTTTGGGATTGTGGAATTTTGGGAGGAGATTGGTGAGTGGGGGATGCATTTGAGTCTTTGGTTGATTGGGTGTTGGAAGTATGAGAAGCCATTGTTGAAGAGGAGTGGAGATTGGAAATGTAGAAGAAGAAATTTTGGGGAAGAAGAAGGAGGGGGTGCCGTGTTTGAGGAGAGAGGAAAGGGAGTTGGGTGTAATTGGGAAGTTTGAAATTGGTAGAGGTATGTTGAGTGGGTTAGTGGGTAGAAACCCACGTGTGGAGTTCCCCCTTTTTTTTATTTATTTTATTTGAAATATGGATATATACATAAACATGGTGACACTCAAATTGGACTTACTTAATGGGTAGTTCTCTTTGGCTACAAAAGAAAAATAATTTGTGGAAAATAAAATTAATTTGTGGAAAAATAAATTAATTTGTGGAAAATAAAATGAAAATAAATTAATTTGAGGAATAAATTAATTTATATAAAAAGAAGAAAGAAATAAAATAAAAACCATAGGAACATATTGATGCACACATTTAATTCATCATCCAAATAGCAATCATGAAAATAAGAGTAATATTGATAGACATTTACGAGTATAAATCTCAAATTCCATCAGGAACATACTTTCGCACCATAATTGCAATGAAAATTATTCTAGGAACTTTAATAATTGAGTTGACGTACCTGGAGGAACTTCTTAGCAACTTACTTTAATTTGATCATCCCAAGTTCCATACGCAATTTCTCATATCTTTCTCTATTCAATGGCTTAGTTAATATGTCAGCAATTTGATCTTCAGTTTGACAAAATTCAAGTTTTATCAGACCTTTTTCTACATTGTCCTTTAGAAAATGATGACGTATGTGAATGTGTTTCACACATGAATGGTGAACTGGATCCTTTGATATACAAATGGCACTAGTATTATCACAATATATAGGAATACAATTATAATTAATACCAAAGTCCCTTAGTTGTTGTTTTATCCAAAGCAGTTGTGAACAACATGCAGCAGCTGCTACATATTCGGCTTCTGCAGTGGATAGAGCAACTGTGTTTTGCTTCTTGGAACTCCAAGAAACTAAGCACGTTCCAAGGAACTGAACCATACCTGAAGTGCTTTTCCTATTCACCAAATCACCGGCATAATCTGCATCAGCAAATCCCTTGAGTTCAAACGTGTCATTGTGAGGATAGAACAAAGTTAGATCATCAGTTCCTTTCAAATATCTCAATATCCTCTTGACTGCAGTGAGATGTGACTCCTTTGGATTTGCTTGGAACCTAGCACATACACCAACACTAAAAGAAATATCTGGTCTACTAGCAGTTAGATACAATAAGGAACCTATCATGCCTCTATATTGCTTTTCACTCACACTAGTTCCTTTGGGATCTTCATCCAATCTGGTGTTAGTTCCCATAGGAGTGTGATTTATTTTGGATGTTTCCATCCCAAATTTCTTTAGAAGTTCCTTTATGTATTTTTGTTGATGAATATAAATTCCCTTTTCAGTTTGCTTTATTTGCAAACCAAGAAAGAAATTTAACTCACCCATCATGCTCATCTCGAATTCCTTGCTCATTAAATTTGCAAATTCCTGACACAAAGATTCGTTAGTAGCACCAAATATTATATCATCTACATAGATTTGGACAATGAGAAGATCAGTTCCTTTGGATTTTAGAAATAAAGTTTTATCAACTTTTCCTCTTTTAAATTCATTTTCCAAAAGGAACTTGGACAACCTCTCATACCATGCTCTAGGAGCTTGCTTCAACCCATAAAGGGCCTTGTCAAGCTTATAGATATGGTTAGGAAATTTAGAGTTTTCAAAACCAGGAGGTTGTTCCACATATACTTCCTCATTTAAAAATCCATTTAAAAAGGCACATTTAACATCCATTTGATATAATTTAAAACCCATGAAAGAGGCAATAGCAATTAAAATTCTAATAGCTTCTAACCTTGCTACCGGAGCAAATGTTTCTTCATAATCTATTCCCTCTTGTTGATTGTATCCTTTTACAACTAACCTGGCCTTGTTCCTGACGATCGTGCCATGTTCATCTAGCTTGTTCCTGAACACCCACTTCAATCCAATTACCTTTTGGTGTTCGGGCTTTGGTTTAAGGTGCCATACCTTGTTCCTTTCAAACTGATTGAGTTCATCCTGCATGGCTAGTATCCAATCTGCATCCTCAAGTGCTTCTATGTGATTTCGAGGCTCAATGATGGATAGGAACACACTATGGGCACAGAAGTTCCTGATCTGAGTTCTGGTTTGAGTTCCTTTCCCTATATCACTTATGATAAGATCAAGAGGGTGGTACTTCTGATATTTCCAAGGTTTTGGTTCAAAGTCTCTAATTGGAACTAGTCTTTCTACAGTCTCTTCAGGAACTCTGATCTCTTCTTCTAAGTTCCCCTCAGTCTCTAGAACTTCCCCCTGAGTTCCTTCAGGAACTGGCTCTTCTTGTCTTTCAACATGAGGTCGTTCTTCTGGGATATTTGCTCTTTCTTCATTATTGGATGTTAACTCTTCTTCATCTGGATCCTTTCTAACCAAGCCTATCTCTAAGTCCTCAAGTTCCTGCAAAAAGTTAGTATCACTATTTACATAAGGGTTAGTTTCATCAAATAAAATATGTACACTTTCCTCGACACTTAATGTCCTCTTGTTATAAACTCTATATGCTTTACTATCAGTGGCATATCCTAGGAACACAGCTTCATCACTTCTCTCATCAAACTTCCCTAAGTTCCTTTTACCATTATTGTGCACGAAGCACTTACAACCAAAAGATCTCAAGTGAGAAATGTTAGGTTTTCTTCCTTTCATTAGTTCATAGGGAGTTTTGTTTGTGATGGGTCTTAACATGATTCTATTGATTATATAACATGCCGTATTAACGGCTTCAGCCCAGAAGTTCCTAGGTAATCCACTTGCAATGAGCATTGTTCTTGCCATGTCTTCTAAAGTCCTGTTTTTCCTCTCCACAGCACCATTTTGCTGTGGTGTTCTAGGAGCGGAAAAGTTATGATCCATGCCATTTTCCCTGCAAAACTCATCAAACTTTTGATTTTCAAATTCAGTTCCATGGTCAGATCGTAAGTGAATTAGTTGACAACCACTCGACTTTTGTATCTTCTTAGCAAAGCAAACAAATTCTTCAAAAGTCTCATCTTTGCTATGAAGGAACATTGTCCAAGTGAATCTTGAGTAATCATCAACTATGACTAAGACATACAATTTTCCACTTCTACTTTGGACTCTCATGGGCCCACACAAATCCATATGAATAAGTTCCAATGGTTTTGTGGTGCTCACGAGCTTTTTGCTTTTAAAGGAACTTCTAACATGCTTGCCTTTAGCACATGCATCACACAATTTATCACATTAGAACTTGATGTTTGGTAAACCAACAACTAGTTCTTTTGTTCTCAATTTATCCAATAGAGAAAGGCTAGCATGTCCCATTCGCTTATGCCAAAGTAGTGGATCATCCTCAATGACACTTAGACAAGTAAGAGTAGTTTTAGGAATTGCTTCAAGGTTCACAGTGTATGTGTTCCCATTGCGTTTCCATTCAAGAATGATTTTATTAGTGTCATTGTTGATGATTCTACAACACTCATTAGTAAAATGTACAGAGTTTCCTTTATCACAGAATTGCGAAATACTAAACAAGTTATGCTTCAAACCATCTACAAGAAAGACATTATCTATGCTATGGGAACTCGACTTACCTACCTTACCTACGGCAATAATATTACCTTTCTGATTGTCACCGAACGTCACAGTTCCCCCTGAGTAGGCTACTAGTGAGAGAAAGTTTGATTTGTCTCCAGTCATGTGCTTGGAACATCCACTGTCGAGGTACCATGTGGTGTTCCCCCTCACTAGTTCCTGCAAGAATAATTAATGGTTAGGTTGAGGAACCTAGGTTTCCTTGGGTTCCTTTGTAGACATATCATCATAAGTTTTTTCAATCCATTTAACATGTCTATGATTCTGATTCAAGCTGTTGTTCCTCTTGGAACACTGGTCTTTCAGATGACCTGAGTTCCCGCAGAACAGACAGACTTTACTGCTTGGAAGTTCTACATACTTTTTCTGATTGCTCCCTTTTTGTTTATAATTAAAACCTAGACCTTCGGTCCTCTTTGCTTGGGCATTCAGAATCCATTGTGGAACTTCTCGTTGATTATCTTTATCCCTTTTTATTTCAGTAAGTTCCTCTGTCAATTTCTTATTATTAGATTTTACTTTTTCCAGATCAGTCTTGAGTTCCTTCAGATCAGAAACCCTAGAGGAACTTTCATTCGAATTTTCAGATTTCAAACTAAGATTAATCAACTTATAGCAGTTAAGTTCCATTGTTGTTTGGCTTAATTCTTTTTCAAGATCTTTAACCTTAGTCATTAAAACATTGTTTTTATCAAATAGGTCAAAGAATCTATTTTCAGTTTCAACTTTATTACCCTTAAACCAATCACTATGTTCCCTGCTTACTTTGAGTGCGTTTTCACACTCATTCTTTTCTTTCTTAACAGTCATCCAGTTCTTATGAGAATCAATAACTAAATCAACAAGTTTTTGTTTAGGTAGAGAATTTAAATAATAAGGATTTAGGCTTACCTTCTCGTCGAGTTCCTGTGGGAACTCTGGCACATCAGATCTTGCCATTAAACACAATTGGGCCGTTTCCTCTTCAGGCTGTTCCTCCACCTCTTCTTCTGATTCAGAATCACCCCATGCAGCTATCATCGCTTTTCGAACATCATTTTTGGAAAACGAAGGCTTGTAGTATTTTTCTTTGTTGTAATCCTTCTTTTCCTTAAATGATTCCTTCCCTTTGGACTTGGTTTTCTCATTTTCCCATTGTGGACTTGGTTTTCTCATTTTCCCATTGTGGACATTCCTGTAGGAACACTGCAAGAGGGGGGGTGAATTGCTGTGTGGAACTTATAGCACAGATTTTTGTCAGAATTGAAAACCTAAAGGAACTTTGAGAAAAACGAAATGTAAAGAGTCAAATTTCAACGAGAAAAACTTCCTGGCCCACGGAAGAAAAACTCCACTTTTATATAAAGGCCTTGTAAACTATTACAACCCTAATTTATCTCTGGACCTCGTGAGTTCCTGTAGGAACTTACGATTCTATTCTCTTTCTCTCTTTCTTTTTCTTTCTCTTTCTCACGACTCTTTCTTCTCTGTTCTCTCTAAGTTCTCACACACTTCTCTTCTCTTTTCTCTCAATTACAACTCAAATAATAACTCTAGTATATTGAAATGCATGTAAAACTGGATTGGAACTTAGGAACTTGACACAAACTCTAAGTAATATAAATCTGAAAGTATGCTCTTGTTGTGTGTGTACTTAATCAGAATTATATGTGTGTATATATATAAATGAATGGTTATAAAATTGCTTGGAGAAGAAGCCTAAATAACCACCCATAACCCCATATACACGTCCACCACTCTCACTCACACACCACTAACTTTGACTAACTTAAACAACCCACTAACTTAATTAATAACCTAAAAATCAGAAATAATAAATTAAATAAATTACCTAGGAATAGATTAATTAATTAATTAAAAAATAAAAACTAAAAACCGGTTTTTTTTAAAAAAATTTTCCGTAAAAAAATCTTTTTTTTTTTTTTATAAAAATCTCAAACTTTAAATTAATTTTTAAAACCAGAAATGAATTAATAAAATAAAAGGAAATCAGAATTAAAAAACAACTAACCTAATCCTAAAATTAAGGACACTAATTTGACTACTAACTAATTCAAAAACACCTACCCACTATTCCTAAAAATGGGCTGCACTAATCCAGTCAATCTTTGACCATTTTAAACAGATTAAAACAGTCAAGGAGTGATTCAAACAGTCCCTAAAAAATAGCAACTGTCGTGGACTAAAGTAACTAACAGATTCGACACAAGTTCCTCTGGGAACATGACCCAGAGTTCCTCTAACAGACATAACTAAGTTCCAACCAGACTTAAATGCATTAATATACTTACATTTACCCTAGAACATAGAACATTACATTATAACATTCATGGATGATTCTCTTCTCTTCAACAAGTAATTCGTTGGAATACTTGACGTTCTTCCCATGTTCCTTGCTGAATTCTCTTCAGGAACTTCTCTGATTTCTCTGTAGAAACTTGACAGCAACATCTTTGATTCATTGATTCGAACCTTCACTTGAATCACCATCTTGTTTCTTCAAATGATTGAATCTTCATGCTTGAATCTTCAATGCTTATTTATCTTCAAGATCTAAAATTCTCCAAGAACTCAAAGATACTTATTAGTAATTAAGTTTGAGGTTTATGTCATCATCAAAACATAAAAGGAATATGTCAACATATTGTGTCGACAAATAGGCGACACCTAAAGCCAATTTGAGGTGACGCGATAGGGTGTTTTTGTAGTAGTGATTTTTTCTAATTAAACCTTGATACATTTCTTAATTAAACATGTGCAGCAGGAAGGATGAAACAATTTTGATGAACCCAAGAAGCCAAATGACATAACAATCAACAAACAGAAAATCACTGCAAAAATTGAGTATATATAATCAAAATCAAAATCAAATGATAAGCCATGAAATGAACACAACACAAGCAATAGATACAACAAATAATATGCAGAGAAATTACAATGTTGCTCAACCAGCAGCAGTTTAAAAGGAAAGAGCAGTTCGTTGGAGTGTATCAATTCAAGATGTCTTCCATAACGAAATTTGAGATTGAGAACTTTGACGACAAGACTAAATTTTGCACCTGGAAAGTCCAGATAAAAGACGTTGTTGTGCAGAGCGGATTGAAAAAGGCTTTGGATGGGAAAGCTAAAAAGCCAGAGTCGATGACGGACGAGCAATGGGAAGAGTTGGATGAAAATGCATTATCCACAATGCAACTATGTTTAACAAAGGAGTTTCTACGCGAGGTCATTCACGAGGAGACAACAGCCAACTTATGGTCAAAGCTGGAGTCTGTATTTATGACCAAAAGCCTCGCTAATAAATTACGCCTTAAAGAAAGAATATATACAATCCGGATGGCCGAAGCTACATCAATTCAAAATCATCTCGATGAATTTAATTATATTATAATTTATCTTGAAAATTTAGATCGATATTAAAATCAAATATGAGGATAAAGTCGTGCTATTAATTGTCTCCCTACCACCTTCGTATAGCACTTTAAGGAAATAAGGTTACATGGTTCAAATGATTCTCTTTATTTTGAGGATGTTAAATTACACTTACTCTCAAAAGAAATTTTTTACCTTGAAGTTCATGTGGAAGATAAAGCAAAAGGATTAAATATTAAAGGTGTTAGTTCAATGTATACTCAAGAAGGGGGGGGGGGTTGAATTGAGTATATGTGTTTTTTCAATCGTTTTCAAGTTTTGTGTATACTTTTGTGAGAACAACGAGAGAACAATAAGTAAAGAGTAAGGACACAAAGATTTAACGAGGTTCGGCTTCTAAACAAGCCTACGTCCTCCACTCTCTCACCAATATTATTAATCAACTCAGAATAATAACAAGGTTACACACTCAATTAAATGCTACAACTATGTAACACTTAATTCCCCAACTGTTAACTCTAACAGTTCACTCAGTGTTCACAGAACACTCCCCAACCACTTCCCTCTAAGTGGTTCAAATATTACAAACTTAAATCTCCGTAAGTTTTTCTCTTAAAGATGGATATGGAGATAGTTTTGGACTAAGGATAGACTCTCAGAAAATATTACTTGGTTTTCTTTGGAGAGCAAAAGTCTTCTAGGGTTTTTTGCAAAGATTGTCTTTATAGACAAGGAAAACCGTCCCCTAGAAGTGTGCTGGAAGCTCCCCTAAATTGTGCAAAAGGATCAGCTGACACAAGTGTACAGTTACCTATTCCAGACCTTTGTGTCCTACCATTGTTTGCAGCGGTTAATACCCAAAAGTCCAACAAGTACATTGCATTTAATGAGCTGATTTTGCAAATCAATTTAGCAGATTTCCAAAGTACAAGTGATCCAAATTTTTCAAATAAATTTTCAAAAATGATTTTGAACTCGAAAATCTGTACGGATCACGTGCGTAATACTGAGGTCTGTTCCCACAGTGGTCTCAGTACTACTAAGTTTACGTCTGGCAAAGGGAACTGTTCCAAGCTTGTTTTGTGCCTGTTCTTAGCTTGTTCTTGGGCTGTTCTCTTTACTGGATATAAACTTAAGGTCTTTTTACTCTTTACTTAAAAACAATAAGAATATTTTCCTAAGCCTATTTTACATGAAGATCCTAGAAATATAAAAATAAAAAGGCTCCAAGCTCTTGGCTTCTGATCTTCAAGTATTTCAAGGTCTTCATGATTGCCTTGATGAGTCCTCACTTGATTCAACCTGTTCATATACAATTATACATAGATATCAAGTATAGAGGACTGGTTTGTCATCATTCAAATCAAACATGGTTCAACAATTTCCCCCTATTTGATGATGACAAACCATGAAGTTCCCCCTGAGAACAGTATCCAATTATCTCAAAATAAAATAACTGTTCAGAGGAACTGGTCTTGCACTGTGTCTGTAGTCAGATTCATAATCTCAGAGAATAAAAAATATACAGCAGACTAAAGCACAATTAGACTGATTACAGTGGTCAGTCACTCATCACATTACTCAATTTATTATTGAGTTTCAGCATTAGACCTGTAACCTGCAAGACTTATCAATTATCAAATGTAGCAAGAGAAATTTCAATTTCACTTGGAAGAATTTTCTTCCAGTTGGGATGGGTAGGAGCACTTGATTTGAATTCAAGATGCTCATAGGCAAAAAGCTGGGCCATCTCTTAACAAGGTCTGAACCTTGTTCAGGTTGCTACAATTGATACTAGGAACTTCACCTGTCCTATTCCCCCTTTTGGCATCAGCAAATGACAAAAACAATCACAGCACAAAATTAGGAGAAGGCAACAAGTAAAGTCAAATACAAGCATAATATTAACACAACATTCTAGAGATGCTGTCTCACATGTGAGTACCTGCAACTCACAATCCCAAACTGTTCAAGTGCACACATAAGTTAATAAAATATACAGACCAGGACCATTCTGCAGAGAAATTGTTTAGCAGAAATGGTCAAAAACTAAAGGTAGCAATTGTTCAGAAAAACCAGAGAAAGGAAAGTTTGAGATTAGTGTTAGTAGGGAAGGGGGTAGGCTAAGAAGAAGTGGAGTCAGAATCATCATCAGAATCCTCAGTAGAATCCTCATCCTCTTTTTCTGCACTCTGCCCCTGCTGCTTCTTCTTAACTTGGGCTATGATGGGAACTGGTCGTGGAGTGGTCTTGGGCTTGAAGCTGGAAGAGGAGGCAAGCTTTTCTTCATGGGAGTCCAGTCGTGCTGTTATGTTCTTTATAGAGCCATCCAGAGAAGTGCACAGAGCATTGACGCTAGCCATCATCTGTTGCAGTAATTCCCCATGTGTCTGCACCTGTTTGGACAGTGACCCAGTACCTTCCTCAGACCTGGAACTGCTTGTCCTTCTGGCCCCTGTGAGCCTGTCTTCATCCCTCATTTTGAGCATGCCACCCTCAAAGGTCATCCCCTTCTGACCTAGGATCTGGTTGGTGAAGACAGACATTTTCTTGACCTCACCACTCAGATAAACCTTTCTACTTTGGAAAACCAAAGTAAGCCAGGCACCATAGGGTAGAGAGTGGTTGGACCTTTCCAGAATGCTAACCATGTGAGCCAGCATGAGACCAGGGAGACTCAACTTAATTTTCTCATAGAGACAGTAAATGATCACAGCATCCATCTTCCTGACATCCATTCTGCCCTGAGCCCTAGGAAGTACTATCTTAGAGGCAACTGTATGGAACAGCCTCATTACTTGTTCCCTTAGTTGGCCAATAACATAGCCAGTACCATCATGTGGAGAACCAGTAAAGAGAGTGGTCTGTATGTGTTCTGTACTGACCTCAGGAATAGTTGGCCAGTTGTCCTTGGAATAATCACAGAACCCACCCCTTGGTACACCTAGTACCTCCCCTAGACTCTTCTTTGAAAGAGTGATGTCGATCCCCTTCTCTAACTTCCCCAACTTAGAGTAAAACTCTTCAACACAAGTTTCAAAAACATCAAGCCTCTTATCAAATAGCCCTTCCCAGCCCTGAAACTCTATGGCCTCCTTAAACTCCTCTAAAAAGGACTGACTCGTCCAAGACATAGGACATGCAAAACCAAATAAGACACCCCTACCACTTAGTTCATACAGTAGTTCAGAAGTGGTCTTACCTTTCTTCTTGGCAGGAGTCTGTTCAGAGATAGAGGCAGCTTTCCTCTTCTTTTCTGCTGGAAGTTTGGTTGTAGGCTTAGGGCTTTCAGAGGCTTTTCCCTTCTTGGCAACACTCTTCACCCTTTTCTTCTTTTCATCCTTCTTTTCTTCTGGAACCTCCTCAACAAGTTCCTTTTTGATCTCTTCCTTGCAAACCCTTGACCTCAGAGGCCTTGTCCTCTTCCCTGTCTCCTTTTCCCCCTGAACTACACCTGTAATTTCAATTTCCATGTCCTCTGCTTGTGTTCCTTCATCCTTCTCCTCTATTTCTTCCTTCTTTGCCTCTTCTTTCTCCTCAGTGCTTGGCACTGGTCTCTGTGTGATATGAGGTGATGGTGTGGGTGTTTTCTGTGGTTGTGGAGAAGGTGATGGGTTTGTTTCCTTTTGTGGTGGAGAGGATGGTGGAGTTTTGTACTCTGGTGGTGAGGGTGGAGGAGGAGTTTTGGCTTTTGTGGGTGATGGTGATTTTTGTGGTGGTGCAGAGATGGTAGGCTGTGAAGAGAGTTGTTTGGGTGATGGAGAGGGTGATTTCTTAGATGGTGATGGTGTTCTCTGAGGTTGAGGTGGTGGTGGTTTTTGTGGAGAGGGTGGTGGTGATGATTTAGGGCTTGGTGGTGAAATAGATTTCTCTTTGGACTGACATGCATCCTTTGATTCAACTATTGTTTCCTTAGTGGCTTGATCCTTAACCGTTTTCTTCTCTTGTTCTTCTTTGTGGTGTTCAGTAACCACAGCAGTACCTGATTCCTTCTCGATCTTAGAGGGTATGAAGCTAGGAGACTGACTTAATCCTCTACTTTTCTTCTTTGAAGCTTTGCTTTTCTTTCTTCCCATTTTGTCTTGATTTTCAGATTTGATGAATGAGAGAGAGAGAAAACGAATTCGAATTCTTAAAGAGGATTTTGATGATAGTGCTTAGGGTTTGAGAGAGATGATTTCTTTGAGAGAGCGACAGTTAGAGATAGAGAACAATGTGAAAGAATGAATTAAAATAAAGATAACCGGCAGTTATTCGAACAGATAAAGTAGAAGTTACTCTTACATTGTTCACAACGGTCATGTGTCAGAACACTTAACTCCTCAATTTGAAAATTGAGGGTTCAGCGATAACTGATTGACCGTTGTAAGGAACTGGTCTTACGATGGTCTGACGCTGATCTGTATAAATTAAAAACTTTAATGCATCTTCCAATTAGGCAACTTAGAGACACCACACACTGGAACAGCATCAACATAAGAATTTTGAGACCACTTGCATCAATGACATTTAAGAGTTAACCAGCCCTGCTTATTTACACTAATGATCTGAAAGTCAAACATAGCCAAAAAGGGAAAGATAAGTCCTAAGGAACTAGGATCTAATCCTTACCATACCAAGTAATGTGCGGAGTTTGACAAACACTTCCCTGCTCAGGGGTTTAGTGAAAATATCAGCCAATTGTTCTTCAGATCTGCAAAATTCAAGATTCACATTTCCTTTTTCGACATTGTCTCTGAGAAAATGATGTCTGATTTCAATGTGTTTGGTTTTAGAGTGCTGGACAGGATTTTTAGAAATGTTTATAGCACTGGTGTTATCACACAATATGGGAACACTTCCGGAACAGACCCCAAAATCCTTAAGTTGTGTCTTTATCCAAAGCAATTGAGCACAGCACAAAGCAGCAGCTATGTACTCTGATTCAGCTGTGGATAAAGCCATTGAATTTTGTTTCTTAGATCCCCATGAAATGAGACAAGAACCTAAGAAGTGAGCCATTCCTGAAGTGCTCTTCCTGCCCACACTAAAACCAGCATAATCAGCATCAGTGTATCCTAAAAGATCAAAATTGCTTCCCTTTGGATACCATAAGCACATGTCCTCTGTACCCCTTAAGTACCTAAAAATTCTCTTAACAGCTTTTAGATGAGACTCTTTTGGGTTGCTTTGAAATCTTGCACACAATCCAACTGAGAACACTATGTCTGGTCTACTAGCTGTTAAGTAGAGAAGTGAGCCAATCATACCTCTGTATAGCTTATCCTCAACATCCTTTCCTTTCTCATCTAGGCTCAGTTTAGAAGAGGTAGGAATAGGTGTGTCATAGGACTTGCTATCTTGCAGACCATATCTCTTGAGCAGCTCCTTGAGATACTTCTGTTGATGAATCATGATTCCATCATCCACTTGCTTGATTTGAAGCCCTAGGAAGAAACCAAGTTCTCCCATCATGCTCATCTCAAATTCACTCTTCATTAGGTCTGCAAACTCATCACACAAAACAGAATTAGTAGCCCCAAACAAAATATCATCAACATATACCTGGACCACTAACAGATCTGTTCCCCTTTTCTTTAAGAATACAGTTTTGTCCACTGAACCTCTCTCATAATGATTTTCAATAAGAAAGCTAGAGAGTCTCTCATACCAAGCACGAGGGGCTTGTTTGAGGCCATAAAGAGCTTTGTCTAACTTGTAGACATGGTCTGGACAAACTCTATCCTCAAAGCCAGGGGGCTGTTCCACATATACATCTTCTTTCAAATAACCATTTAGAAAGGCAGTTTTAACATCCATTTGAAAGAGCTTAAAGTTCATGTGGGCAGCAAATGCAATTAAAATTCTTATTGCCTCAAGCCTGGCTACTGGAGCAAAGGTTTCATCATAGTCTATTCCCTCTTGTTGGTTAAACCCTTGGACCACTAGCCTGGCCTTGTTTCTGACTATGGTACCTGAGTCATCCATTTTGTTTCTGAAGACCCATTTGGTTCCAATAACTGACATCTCATTGGTTCTTGGTTCAAGATGCCAAACCTGATTTCTTTCAAACTAGTTCAACTCATCTTGCATGGCCAAGATCCAATCAGGATCAGTTAGAGCAATCTTATAGTCAGTTGGTTCTATGTGAGATAAGAAGGAGAAATAAGCACAGAAGTTCTTCCAAACAGAATTTCTAGTTTGGACTCCTTTTGATAAATCACTGATGATTTGATCAGAAGGATGAGAGCTTCTTTGCTTAAACATGCTCTTTCTTACAGCATTAGAGTCACCTAAGTTAGAACCAATGTCTGTACTGGTTCCCCCTATTTCATTTTCATTTTGAGAGGGTAGACCAGTTTCTTCAGTGTTCTCTCCCACTTCATTTTCAGATGGATGGGCAGGAGAGTCACTGAGTTCAACAACCTGCTTAGCATTTCCCTCTGCTGCACCAGACTCATTGTTGTTTTCAGGAGAAGTTGGAGAGTCTGGTTCAGCAGTATTCTCTGGTTCAGCTCCAGTGAAATTTGTCATCCCAATTTCAAAGCCTTCATCATCATCTACCTGCACAGGCTTGTTGAACATGTTAGTTTCATCAAACAATACATGGATACTCTCTTCAACACACAAGGTTCTTTTGTTGAAGACTCTATATGCCTTGCTATGAGGAGAGTACCCTATAAAAACAGCTTCATCACTCCTGGGATCGAACTTGTCCAAACTGGTCTTACCATTGTTGTGTACAAAACACTTACAACCAAATACCCTTAAATGTTCAATGTTTGGTTTTCGACCCTTTAGAAGTTCATAAGGTGTTTTTCTTAGTATTGGTCTTAGCATAACCCTATTGAGTATGTAGCAGGATGTACTCACAGCATCAGCCCAAAATTTCTTGGACAGACCACTCTCTATAAGCATGGTTCTAGCCATTTCTTCTAGAGTGCGATTCTTTCTTTCAACAACTCCATTTTGTTGTGGAGTTCTGGGGGCTGAGAAGTTGTGAGAAACACCATGCTCCATACAATAGGTTATGAAGCTAGCATTATCAAATTCTGATCCATGATCAGATCTGATAGATGCTAACTGATGATTGATCTTGTTCTGGACTTGTTTCACTAGTATTTCAAATTCATCAAAAGTTTCATCTTTGTATTTCAAGAATATGGTCCAAGTGAAACGAGAGTAATCATCAACTAAGACAAATACATAACTAAAGCCATTTCTACTTTGTACACGCATAGGTCCACATAAATCCATGTGTACAAGTTCAAATGGTCTAGAGGAACTAACCACTTTCTTTGGTTTAAAAGATGATCTTACATGCTTGCACTTTGCACACTCTTGACAGAGCTGGTCTGCCACATATTTGATGTTAGGTAAACCTATCACCAAGTCTTGTGTTCTCAACTTGTTGAGCAAAGTGAAGCTCTGTAATAACCCGAAATTTAGGGCCAGAAAATTTCGCGGTTATTAATGTTATTTGATAATTCTAAGTCCAAACAGGCCGTATAATTTGGACTGTTTACATCTTTTAAGTCCAATCTTTCCTTTAATTTGGGCCAAAGACCCAACTCTTCCTTTCTCTTTTCCTATGGCCGGCCCTATGGATAATATGGGTCAATAATAATTCTTTTTGGGTTTAATTGATTAATATTAATTATATTATTTAAATGGTAATTAAATTAATTAATTAAAACTATATTTAAACACCTAGTCAATCTAAGCTAACAACCTAACTTATTCCCCTAATTTTTCCCCTCTCCTCACGGCATTTCAAGGGAATTGGTTAGGGTTTGTTTTTTTTTTTAATTTTATTTTCTTCTCTATGTATAAATAGGACCCATGTAATTGTTTGGTCCCTATTTTGCAAAAAGATATAAACCCTAAATTTCACTCAAATTTTCCTCTCTTTCCTTTTTGTTTGGCCGTGAACTTTGATCATCAAAAGGGTGAATTTTTATTTGGAATTTTTAAGCGAATCCAGGTAACTTCGCTTTTCCTTTTAATCTATGGGTAGAAAAACACATAGTTGATTAGGATTGAATATGAAAATTGTAGGGAATTTAATGTATGTTAGGTTCGAAAAAGTCGAATGATATGAGGATAGAATTCTTGATTTGTTTTGAGAATTTTCTTGATTGTTCTATGTCGTATCTTGAAAATCTTTAACTGTTGAATAATTTCTTGTATGAATTTATTGATTAATCAAATCTTGATATTTCTCGATGAATTTTTAGTGGAAGTTTCTTTACTGTTTTATTATTGATCATGATTTATTTCGTGGCAAAATTCGCCCTTTTATTACTTATAATAATTTAATCTCTCGAACCGGTAAAACTGTCCAGATTAGGTTTACGAATTTATTAATATATCTAATCAAATCTAATAGCTACGAAATTTTAGGTGGAGGTCATTAATACTGTTTTAAGTCTTGTGTAATTTTTTCGTAATTTTTAAAGATCGATTGCTATGGCAGAAAAATATGAAACCGAATTATTTCTAATCTGATCTGTAAATTATAAAATCACTTAAAATTAGTAAATGATGTTATTTTTAAACGAAATTCATGCAAGTTAAACCTTGAACCTATATTTAGCTCCCATAAAAATTTCCAGATTATTAGAGACCTTTAGATGGTCGATCTAGATTTAATTCTTTAAAAATCAGATTGTGTAAAATAGGGTAATTGAATTGTTAAAATATGTTATTATTAATTTCTTGAATTTTTCGAGTAATCTAGTATTAAAAGGGAATTAAAAATATGATTTTTAAGATGTATCTTGATGATTCTTGAATTATTAATGCTAATCTTTAATTCAATCTTTATGTTAATCCTTAATAATCTTGATGATTGTTGTTAAAAATATGATTTTTATTGATTAGTTTAATTAATTAAATCTTGTTGTTTGAAGTTCTTTAATTAATTAGTTATTGATATAATATGTTGAATATGTCGAGTGGATGAATGAACGACAAGGATGATTTCTAATTTTGTTTCTTTAATTCGATCTTGATGTTTATATGTTAAAAGTATGATTTTTATTAATATAGTTTAGTTAATTTATTTGATCTTGATGATTGAACTTATGTAAATTAATTGATAAAGTTGATAGATTCGTGTAAGAAAAGTCGAGTGAAGAAGAAGAATAAAAATAGTATTTTTATCATGTTTTGATAATTTTTAGTAATTAATTGATTAATTAGAATAATTGATGAAAATAATTAATTATTTGGTTTAAATTTAGAAATGTCGAATGAATTGATTTGATTTAGTCAAATTTAGTAAATTTTGATTTATTATTAATTTAGAAATAATTAAATATAAAAGTTACGGATAAAATAATTATCAGGGACAAGTTGTAACAGGAAGGGGTAGATAATAGTATTATTATTATTAATATTATTATAGTTCGTATATTACAAGTATTAGTGATATAAGTATTTCGAATGTTATTAGTATTATTAAGGTTATGAAATAATATTAGTGTTATTATTAAGATTAGTTATCCGTAGGGATAAGTCATAAGTATATGATAAGATATCAAGGATAGTTTATTATAAGGTTTGAAGTTATAAAAGATATTACTAGGGATAAGAAAGGAAACAGAGTAATAGGAATATATGTTATGTCTCGGTTTCTGTCAAGGAAAGACTTGGTATTTAAGATGGCCAATATACGTGCCGCACCTCTCTTTCCTGGGACTCCGAACATTTCATTTCCAATTACGGTCACCTAGTATTTCCCAATATATGATAAGATGTAATTTTGAAGATATAAGATATAATAAGGACGCCCACCTGATGACTCGAGTAGTCAGACTGGGTTAAGTCGAGGCCACTGCTCAATTGGGACGAGTACACGAGCTCCCCCGAGCAGTTCTGGGTCTTAGGATATGTAGTCGTCTAGTAGTAGTACACGAGCTGCTATTAGGAGTTATGGCCATAGCTTAGGCTTAGTGGTGCAAACGTGATCCGCTACGGGTTGAGTACACGAGCTCACCCCGGCATGTTCTAGGAAAGTTGTGGTGCAAACAGGATCCACAACGAGTTATAGTGACCGGTCCAACGAAAGATATGAAATGATATGATATGGATATGAATTGAAAGATATGATATGATATGAAGATGAAATGATACGAAATGATAAGAATGTTATGAAATGATAAGATATAATATACGATACGATTTGATATAATATAAGTATAAGTTATGATATAGGTGATATGATAGGATACAATATAAGTTAAGTATATAATATGAGTTATAATATAAGATACGATGATATGACAAGGGGTATAATATAAGATGTAGGTTATGATTTGTTAAATATGTGTATTAAAATGATATAAGTCTTCCGCTGTGTATCTGTGTACGTATGTATTTGAAAAGCATGTATGTATGAATGTATGGGTACGTATGTATGCGATTAAGAATGTATGTATGTACGAATGTTGAGTGTATATTTGTACGTATTTCTAACCGTATTTGCAGGGTTGATTGTACGTACATTATACGTAGATTATACGTATTCTAACCGTATTTCTGCAGGTATATTTATACGTATTTTGTACGTATCCGTATACGTAGTTTGTACGTATTTTTATACGTAATTTGTATTGAATGATGTATAGAATGTATTAGATTCTCTTATGGTTTTTATGATCTTTTCTATGCTATTATGTGTTTGGTGGTCCCTCGATTAAATGGGACAGCCTAGTTACTCGCCACTGACGGTGGACCCCCTCAGTTTCAGGAGAAGATGCTGCTGATTAACGGGCTTCGATGGATGGGCTTTGAGTGGATGAGGACTTAGTACACTTTAGTTTACTTAGTCTTTAGAAATAAACATTATAGTTTACATTTATTTACGATCCCAGCATGTTGGGACGGTTTTGGAATAATTCATGTACTTACTTTTTATTTTGGATTTCATTAGATTTTTGGACAACAGTTGAAATAATTCAGTAAAAGTATTCATTTTTCCGATTAATAATTTCGTTTATAGTTGTTTTACTTTGGTAATGATCCGTTTGTCGATTTCCCTTCGTCAATCGACACGTCTAAAAAGTCGGGTCGTTACAAGCTCACATGTCCTAATCTTTTATGCCAAAGCCACTGGTCATCCTCTACAACACTGAGGCAGAGGGCACTGTTCTGTGGAAGTTGATTTAAGTATGTAATATACACATTGTTATGCCTTGTTCCTTCACAGACCAGTTCCCCTGTCTTAGACTTCACTATGTGACAAGTGTTTGATTCAAAGTTCACTTTATTTCCCTTATCACATAGTTGAGATATGCTTATAAGGTTATGTTTCAAACCTTCTACATAGTAAACATTGTCAATTGCTTGGGAGAGTGACTTACCAACCTTACCTACTCCTTTGATAAGTCCTTTGCTATTGTCACCAAATGTCACGTGCCCTCCCTTGAATGCAGTGAGTGAAAGGAATTGTTCTTTATCCCCGGACATGTGTCTTGAGCAACCACTGTCCAAATACCAATATGGCTTTCCTTTCACTCGCACCTGCACAAGCAAACTAAAGGTTAGTTTTAGGAACCCAGACCAGCTTGGGTTCCTTGTTCTTTGAAATACTTTCAACCTTGACTTTCCTAACCCACACTTGTTGGGTATAGGCTTTATTTTTCTTGTCATGTTTCTTTTTGGTGAAACATTTGTTAGTAACATGACCACTCTTACCACAGTAGGTGCAAACATGCATATCCTTGGCAAATATATACTTGCCTTTCTTGAATTCATTTAACCATGTGTTGTCTCTGCCAAGAACAGTTGTAGAACTAGATCCAGAATACCCTAAACCAAACCTTTGAGAATTTCTAGGTTGGGATGTGAGGATGTTTAGGGTTTTCTGAGCATCTAACATTTTATTCAATTGGTTCATACAATCTGTTAGCTCATTTTCCTTGTTCTCAAGCCTCTTAAGTTGAACTTCATTTTGTTTCTCAAAAGATTTTAAGTCAAGTCTAGTCTTTTGAAGTTCATCTTGTAGTCTTGAGACCAGGGAGGGATCTGGTTCGTCACTGATCTTCTTGGTGTTTTCTTGTTTTAGCAAGATGAGTTCAGCCTCAAGATCACATATCTTGGCTATGCACTCATCATGTAAAACATCCAAAACCTCATCAAAGGCAGTGGGAGAACCAGCCTCTTCAGAATTCTTGAGCTCACTATGTTCCTTGTGTAAATCTTCAAGTTTTTCAATTAAATGGTCATATGCAAGTATGACATCAGATTTACTCAAAATACATGTGTCTTTTAGCAGTTCAAATTTTAAATTATGTGTGATAAATTTCTTGAGCTCATTAAACCCCTTTTCAATTTTTCCAAAAAGTTCATCCTCTTTAGGAACTGGTTTGGAGTTTAGTGTCTCAAGTTCCATTTTATGCTGATCTGCTGTTATTTCAAGTTCAGAAATTTTTTCTTTAAGTTCTTCACAAATAAACTCAAGTTCAGCAGATCTAGCACCACATATTTCATACTCTCGAACTGTTTCTTTTAATTTCTTTTTGTTGTTCTGATAAGCAGACCCAACACTAATGCATTGATCAATAGTGAATTCAAGATAGTCAAGCAGTTTATCTCTATCTAGATTATGCATATTTGCCTTTAAATCATTAAAACATACCTGGTTGTCATCTGAAGTGCTTCCACCAGCCATGAGACAGAGAACTTCTTCTTCTTGCAAACAGACCTCAGAAAGGTCTGTGCATGTGAGAGCAGTTAGACAGAGATTTGCTTCTTCTTCATCTTCCTCATTTTCTGATTCTGAATCTCCCCAAACTGCAGCCAACATAGCTCTTTTGAAAACCTTCTTCTCAGTCTGGACTCCAGGATTTCCTTTGGGATTTTTCCATGTTGGACACTCCTTGATTTTGTGCCCCATTTCCCCACATTTAAAGCAACCAGCATTGGAACTGGTTTTCCTGAACTGTCCAGAACTGTTCCTTCCTTTTACAAGCTTACCCTTGGAATTTGTCCTAAGGTATTTTTCAAACCTTCTGGCCATGAGACTTATATCATCTTCATCATCCTCAGATTCCTCTTCTTTGAGGACCATTTCCTTGTTTTTTGAGCTAGATTCAGCCTTTGAATCTACCAACATCTCATGAGTCATCAAGGAACCAATAAGTTGTTCTAGAGATAGTGAGGACAAATCCTTTGCTTCTTGTATGGCTGTTACCTTGGGCATCCACTTCCCTGATAGGCTTCTCAACATTTTCCTCACCAACTCTTCACTTGAGAAGGTCTTTCCCAATGACTTTAGTTCATTTACAATGGTCATGAACCTTGTAAACATGTCCTTTATGTTTTCATCTCTAGTCATTTCAAAGACTTCATATTTTGACATAAGCATGTCAATTTTTGACCTTCTCACTTCAGAGTTGCCTTCATATGCAAGCTCTAGTGTATCCCATATTTCCTTTGCAGAAGAACAAGCTAGAATTCGATTTACCTCACATTCTGCAATTCCTTGTTGGACAAGTGACATTGCCTTTGCATTTTCTCCAGCTTCTTGTAGTCTTCACTTGTGTACTCTTCTTCTGTCTTTGGAACTATGAGCCCTTCCTGATTCTTCTTGAGGATGGACGTGGGTCCATTTTTGACAATCATCCAGCACTCATAATCTATCCCAATGATAAGATTTTTCATGCAATTTTTCCACCAGGAGTAGTTAGTGCCATTGAACTTGGGGAGTCTTGAACTGTTTGATTCTTGAGTAGACATCTTCTTGCTCCTCTAGGTAATTAACCTTTTGAGAAGTTAGGCTCTGATACCAATTGTTAGTTCAATGTATACTCAAGAAGGGGGGGTTGAATTGAGTATATGTGTTTTTTCAATCGTTTTCAAGTTTTGTGTATACTTTTGTGAGAACAACGAGAGAACAATAAGTAAAGAGTAAGGACACAAAGATTTAACGAGGTTCGGCTTCTAAACAAGCCTACGTCCTCCACTCTCTCACCAATATTATTAATCAACTCAGAATAATAACAAGGTTACACACTCAATTAAATGCTACAACTATGTAACACTTAATTCCCCAACTGTTAACTCTAACAGTTCACTCAGTGTTCACAGAACACTCCCCAACCACTTCCCTCTAAGTGGTTCAAATATTACAAACTTAAATCTCCGTAAGTTTTTCTCTTAAAGATGGATATGGAGATAGTTTTGGACTAAGGATAGACTCTCAGAAAATATTACTTGGTTTTCTTTGGAGAGCAAAAGTCTTCTAGGGTTTTTTGCAAAGATTGTCTTTATAGACAAGGAAAACCGTCCCCTAGAAGTGTGCTGGAAGCTCCCCTAAATTGTGCAAAAGGATCAGCTGACACAAGTGTACAGTTACCTGTTCCAGACCTTTGTGTCCTACCATTGTTTGCAGCGGTTAATACCCAAAAGTCCAACAAGTACATTGTATTTAATGAGCTGATTTTGCAAATCAATTTAGCAGATTTCCAAAGTACAAGTGATCCAAATTTTTCAAATAAATTTTCAAAAATGATTTTGAACTCGAAAATCTGTACGGATCACGTGCGTAATACTGAGGTCTGTTCCCACAGTGGTCTCAGTACTACTAAGTTTACGTCTGGCAAAGGGAACTGTTCCAAGCTTGTTTTGTGCCTGTTCTTAGCTTGTTCTTGGGCTGTTCTCTTTACTGGATATAAACTTAAGGTCTTTTTGCTCTTTACTTAAAAACAATAAGAATATTTTCCTAAGCCTATTTTACATGAAGATCCTAGAAATATAAAAATAAAAAGGCTCCAAGCTCTTGGCTTCTGATCTTCAAGTATTTCAAGGTCTTCATGATTGCCTTGATGAGTCCTCACTTGATTCAACCTGTTCATATACAATTATACATAGATATCAAGTATAGAGGACTGGTTTGTCATCATTCAAATCAAACATGGTTCAACAAAAGGGAAATCATACAAAAATGAAAGTAACTATAATAGGCCCAAATAATGGGCATAAATCTGGAAAATCTTGCAAATATTGCAAGAAACTTGGGCACGTTATTGGAGAATGCCACTTTTTAATGAAAAAGCTTGAAAAAGAAGAAAAAGGGAAAAAGGCTAAGGAGACATTAGAAGCCGGTTTTGGAGAACTAGAGTCCGATGATGTTCTCTTAGCTACTTCTCCTAGAAGAAGTAAAAATTTTGATTGGGTGTTGGACTCTGTTTCCACCAAGCATATATGTTCACAAAAGTCTCATTTTACCGATTATCAACCGGTAAAGAGTATAACAATTTCTATGGACAATGGATATCGTTGCAAAGTTCATGGTGTTGGCTCCATTCGGATCAAGACCAAATATGGTGTCATTAGGACATTGTCAAATATTCATCACGTTCCTGATTTGAAGCAGAATATCATCTCTCTTGGCACTCTAGACCCTAGAGGTTATAAGATTTCGGCTCAAGTTGGAGTACTTAAAGTCTCCAAAGGTGCTCAAGAAATCTCTGTGTTACAAGGATCTTCTATAGTGGCTTCTAAATACTCAAGCTCGACTCGGCAAAAACACCCTCATGATACGGGTTCAAGTAAGTTACTCCTTTATTCTAAACCTATTTAAGTTTCGATCGGGTTTAGCAAGTGACATGTTTACTTAATATTGTCCGAGGTTCATATGACGAGCGCTTACAAAATTTTGTTCAAGGTGGAGATTGTTGGGTTGTATGGCCCAAATTTTATGGCCCAAATCTAAAATTTAATGGCACAACTCAAATGATGAAGAATGATCATGAAACTACTAGATCCCATTAGGAAAATCTAGTATATGTCGGTTAAGGAGCATTTGACAAGTAACTTGTAGAATTTGGACAATGCATGGAGCACATATCAAGATTATACTAGAAGCCTCATGATTTTGCTGACTTATTCCTTCACATAGCCTTTAAATATAGGTACGGTTGTGCATGCAACAAACCCACAAACAACAAGAGAAAGCCACACAAACACATAAGCCTTTTATTCTCCTTGTAATTTTTCAAATATCAAATATATCCACTTATTGTAATACTCCTGTGTAAGTAATTATAGAGAGAGTTTTATTTTAATACAAACACCCTCTAAAGAGATAATTGTACTCTCCTATATTTCTAAATAGTGGAATAAAAGTTCTTCATCAAGTGTGTTCAAGTATAAAAGATAACAATAAAAAGCAAAAGATACTTAACAAAATGGAACTCATATTACTGGATCAATATTCTACTTCACAAAAAAATAACTAAAAGCAGAAGTTAATTAAATAGACTAACAAACAATGCATAACTACTTGCTAACTTCAAGCACAACTAAGTCCACTAACCCACAATAAAACGTGATATCCTCCACTACTAAGTACTAACAATAATACCAAACACATTTGAATCCTTATACTTAGCCACTAATAGCTACTACTAACTAGAAAATAGGTAATGGCATGGAAACTATCTTTGAAGCATACACTAACACACTCCCTTGCTTCAAAGTTTTTGTTGAACAATTGTATGAAGCACTTCTCTTCATTCGCGATGCTCTTGTCACCACCTTCACTGTTGTCGATGCACATTATCATCAAAACCCCTGGTTTTGGAGCACTTCTCTCCATGGTGCACTTCTCACCACAATACTAAAATAAATTTTGTTCAACGGCCACTTGTGCCATAGATGCTTCCTCATCATTTGTTGATATGCAATTTTTTGCCAAATGCCCAATTTTTTGACATTTGAAACATTTTGGTTTTCCTTTATGCCGACAATGTAACGACCCGACTTTTATTAGCCGTCGATTATCAAGGGAATTGACATTCGGATCATTATCTATTGTGAAACTTTAAACAACTAATGATTTTCAATGATCAAAATGACTCCAAAAGTCTTATTATTAATTAATTAACTAGTAAAAAGGTTCATAATACTAAACATTATTCAATTATAAAAGGGAAATTACTAACTATAAAGTCTAAACCCGACAATCTGGGTGAAATCATAAAAGAAGTAAACTAAAAAGTAAAGTAAGGCTCGGGTTTCTTCTAGTAAACTTGCAAGCACACACATCCCGACCCAAATGGAAACCCAATCAAACTTCTGCATCGTCACCTAAAATTGGGGGGGTCCACCATCAGTGGCGAGTAACTAAGTTGTCCCACTTAAATGTGGAACCCTAAATAATATAATAAGATAGAACCAAACATACATCACGAAACATCAATTAATGCCCATCAAACATCAGTCAAATCATCACCATAAATCAGATATACGCAACGGAAGAAATAATATAACATGCATCAAATAACAATTCATAAGAAATGCCATAAATACCCCCATCGATTACTTATCTTTTCATATTTATTACCCAGAATACCACTTTAATCCCAACTTTAATATTCCATGGACCGGTCACTATTGCTCGTAAGGATGCCCGTGTATATCTGCATCCTAACTTTCCTAAAATGTTCCGGGTAGAACCCGTGTATCCTACTCGTAGCTCTCTTTTGCAAGAACTAAGCCTAAGCTATGGCAATAACTCCTAAGTAGTAGCCCATGTACTACTACCTAGACGACTACACATCCTGGAATCCAGAACTGCCAGAGACCGCAGTAGGACAGTGGCTTCGACTTAACCTGGTATGGCGACCCGTGTATCACCAAGAAGGCGTCCACTTTATAACCTTTAATTAATATCTTAACTTATTCATTCATTTCATCTATTCTTATCCTAATCTTATCGTATTACTTCTTATCTTATCTTATCATCATAGTCATATTGGAAGTCAACTCTTATTCTTAATAATTCAACTTAATTTCTTATTTCCATTTTATTCCTTTAATTAAATCAATCCTTTAATTACAAACTAAATTTTTTATAATAAGCTAAAATAAAATCAAATTATCACTAATAATATTCTTATACTAATTCGGCCCTTTTAATAGAACAAACAGAAATTAATACTTTTAATTATTCACATAAATATTTCAATTAAATTATTTACTAAACAATAACAAATTAAAGATTCATCAAACATCAATTAATTATATTAAAACAAGATAAAAAATTACTCCTTTTATTGTTCTAAACACTCGGCCATCACAAGATAACAACACAAAATTCATGCTTTAATTATTAATCACAATTTGCCATAAATTAATTATTAAAACAATTAAATTAATTCTAAAATCATGTAAAAACAACTAATTAAACAATCATGATTCAACATGGTCCAAAAATTAATCCTTTATCCTCTTATAGCATTCGACCATTATGAACAAAACAAGAACAAGATTTGATTTTCAGATTTGACATAATTAAATCATTAAATCATAATATTACTTCTAAATAATAAATTAATTAGCAAATCATGATCAAGATATAAATATGAACATAATTCTATAAGAAAAATCGAAACTTTAATTCCTTGTTGTACATGTAACACTCGACGTTCAAGAAATCCAAAACAAAATTATAATTTAATTCAAGACTTCAATTATACAATTAAATAAATCGTGTAAACACTTTTAAATCAAGAATTCATCATAAAATACAATAAGAATTCATGCTTGTACTCATCATGTGGTTCGCATAATTCAAGAAAAACAATCCAAGATTATCATACAATTATGCTAATTAAAACATGTAATTTAGGATATTAATTCATGCATGGATTAATTATCTAACAAATGTTCACATAAAATCATGTAAATTTATCAAGAAACTAACAAGAAATATATACATATATGGTTCGAAATTCTATCAAGATTTCACGTTAAAATTCTAATTTTTATCAATTAGTTCTAATCAAACTATATGATCTAATTATCCAAATTTAAGTGTTAAGTCTAGTAACCTTAGATTAGGAAAGAAAATCAAAACTTTGGCCCTAAACTACTCGACACACACACACACACGGCCAAGCAACACCACAAGCACCTTGGATCAACTTCTTGATTCTATAGTTTTGAAGGATGAATCTATGAACTAGATGCCTTGTTCCTTTATAGAATTACAAAAGAACAAGAAGAAATTTTTAAAGAAAGAAAAAAAAAATAGTGAGGGTCGTGAGAGGGAGAGAGACGAGTGATAGGAGGTTGAGGAGAAATAGGAGTGATTAGTTTGATGTCCTTATAATTGATTGTTATGACAATTATATATATAAAAAAATTAGGCTTTTAGATAAAGGAAGATTTAGTAAATAAATGGGCCTAATTAGTTCAAATCCCTTGGCTAAGGGAAGCCTAGGGTGTCCAGTTGGCTTAAGCTCAAAATTGGGTTTTCGGGCCCAGTTTAAGACAAGGATAGATTAAGAAAAACCCAGCCCGAAATCCGAGGTTCGAGCTTAGAATTGAATAATCACTCTAATAACTACGAAATTTTCTAATCCGGAATTTCGGGTTATTACAGACAATATCTTTCTTTATGACCAATCTTGTGATAATTGGTACTGAAAGACTTGGACAAAAAGCTTTTTCTTCCTTACTTTCACCATCTTCATTTCTCATAGATCTCCGTTGGTCCAAAGCATGAAGAGAATTAATTAACTCTGCAAATGTTAATTGTGATAGATCTTTAGTATCCTCAAGGGATGAGAATTTTCCCTCATATTTTTCTGGGAGAGAGACTAACAATTTATCCACCGGTCTTTGATTATCAAATTCTCCACCAAAAAGTTTAATTTGATTATCAATGGACATCAACCTACTACCATATTCTTTTACCCCTTCATTTTTCTTCATTTCTACAATCTCAAATTCCCTTTTGAGGTTTAAAATTTGCATTAATTTTGTTTAGTGATTTCCTTAAAACTCCTCTTTATTATTCTCCCATGCTTCTTTTGGAGATTCACAACCCATTATAGTTGTAAAAATTTCTTCCGACACGGCCCCATGTAGACACGAAAGTGCCAGTGGCTTTCTAGCCATCTCTTCATCATATTTTTTTTTGTTCGGGTTGGTGTAGGATTTTGTGGAAGAGGAGTAGGGTTAATAAAATTCTCAATTACATCCCATAAGCTCAAGGATTTCAAATAAGATTTCATTTTAATAGCCCATGATTGATAATTTTCACCTTTGAATAAGGGAATAGAAAGAGAAAAATTGTTGGAAGACATTTTTATGAACACTCACTTTTTTTAAAGACCTTACAAGAACGTTAGATCCGGGATAGTGAAAAAAAGAGAAGGGGAAGAGATGAAGAAGAATAAGAAGAAAAGAGAAAGTTTGATTTAAAAAAAATTGTATGTTTTTTTTCCTTGCGTTGTTTGTGTAGATGAGTTCCCTTTTAACCCATAAAAATTGTTTAAAAGAGGGAAAAAAAATAAAAATTGGTTTTATTAATAGTAGCAGACAAAATTGCTAAGTTCGCGGTCGTGAAATTGATGGAAGATGTTGTCAAATTCGCAAGACAATATCAAAATGAAGGTGATGAGGAGAAGTGCTATCTAATGTCAAGCTTAAGTTGGTGATAATGTGCACGAAACAACCGAGTTTATTGATAAGAAGTGCATCAAAGAAAGTGTAGGTAATGATAATGTGCATCACAAATGATTGAAGAGAAAGTGCTTCGAGAAAGTTGAAGAGTAGAGCAAATTTTTCATGGTTTTTGATATGGTCGTGGTCGAGCAAGTCTAATGTTTAACAATAATATACCTAACTTTGCAGGAAGGGGGTGTGTTAAAAATAGTCATTCAAAGTCGAGTCAGTGGGTAATTAGTTTGCTAGTGGGGTTTAGTCATGGGATGATTTCCTAATTTTTAGTGTTTCTTGTTATTTTCTTTTAGTATAAGATGATGCTTTGTATTTGTTATTTTTGTGTGTGGAAAATATTATTCAGTTTTGTGGAGTATGTCGTTATTTTCTTTTTCCATTCTAATGGCATCAATATTCTACTTCACACAAAAAACTAAAAGCAGAAGCTAATTAAATAGACTAACAAAGAATGCATAACTACTTGCTAACTTCAAGCACAACTAAGTCCACTAACCCACAATAAAACGTGATATCCTCCACCACTACTAAGTACTAACAATAATATCAAATAGATTTGACTCCTTATACTTGGCCACTAACAGCTACTACTAACTAGAAAATAGGTAATGGAAACTATCTTTGAAGCATACACTAACAAAGTGTGTTTCCAGGCCACATAAAATTGTGGGTTTTTATCTTAATATTAATCTTGCCTATTATTGCCCTTATCATATTTCTTAATCAATACATCTTCACTTCCGCTGCGCACTCTCGACCCCCTAACAATCTCAATACTGCAACTATTATTGCAGATATTGCAGCAAAACTCACACCCCAAACAAACCAATTCATACTCTCGTTTTCTTCTACACCATTCATTTCTTAATTCTCATCATTGTTTTTGCAAAGTTGATTGGATGGTGGAGGTGGGGTTATTGTGTGGTGTCCACGGGATGATGAGGCTCACCAGCCACGAGGTGGTAATAGACTAGCAGTTGCGGATCTAGTTGCGTGCGATGTTGAGGTGGGAGGAGATGATGTTCAGGGGTTGGACATGATGCGGGTGCGGGGTGATGGAGATGAATTATTGGTTGGATGGTTACTTCCATGTTTTTTTGTTTGAGAATGTGATGAGTGGTGGTTTAATTAGTGGGAATGTGGGTTTATTTATTTTCCTCTACTCTTCTTAAGGAGAATGATTACCGGCCTGCTCTAGCAAGTTAACCGGTCATTGGGACTATTATAGTCAACTAAGCTAATAGTTGGATCTACTGAGGAATAAACATTAGTTGGGATTGTTGTTATCCATTTTAAGTTTCAAAAATATAAATAATAACATAGTTACGGTGTCATCAAGTTATTAGTACAAAAATTTAGAAGACAAATTTTGAGCAAATATCTGTTAGACTGATCTGATCTGATTTTTTTTTTTTGATTTGAACTGATCTTATCTGAACTATTTTGATTTCATCTGAATTTTTCTGATCTTATTTGAATTTATAGTTATAATTTTTCTTACCTGATCAGAACTCTTATGATATGTTAGTTCTCAATTTTTCTGAACTAATCTGAATTTTTCTGATCTAATTTGAACATTTTTCTCAAATAAGTATTAAAGTGCTAAAATAACTTGAATCAAGCGTAACCTAACTTTAAAAGAATGTCAAAGTATTACACACTATTATTAGGTGTTTCAGCACAGTTTATGCTCCACTAGGTCACTTTAATTTCCCTAGTTAGTTATTGAGATCTATGAAATATTCCTTAATTCTAAAATTCACGATTACTAATATTCACAATGTCAGACTTGCTCATCCCATAGCTCTTCAAGAGTTTTGTGCCCAACAGATGCTTTGTGGACTAAATACTCGGCTTTCTCAATTTTTTCCTGCACCCAGTTGAGAGAGGGGAAAAAAACTTGGGGTTAGATGTGAGAAAAAGCACATGAAGCAAACCTTAACAGTAAAGTGTTGTGGTTTTCAATTTTTTTGCTTTTAGAATTCATGTGAATTATATCGTATAAAAGATAGAAAAATTGAATAGATTTACGGGAAATATGATATGTTTAAAATTGACAATCGAAAAATTTGTTACCTTTTTGTTTTTAGGGGTTTTTTTATAAAATTAAATCTTTAATTTTTTTTTCCAGAAGAAAATGTTTAAAAAACTTTGTCAACTTAAAACCTTTAAATTTTTTTTTTTGTCAAATGAAAATTGACTTTATTTTCCAGCGTTGACTATTCCTATACGGTGTTGATTCTTTTTTTGTAAAGTCTAAGGACTGCACACCTACAAGATCTGTTGTGCGTGGTTTGTTTCTTGCTATTTTTCACAAGGTTTCCCTCTTGATTGTCACCCTACTCCTCCCTCTTTTTATTCATTGAAAATCTGGCAGGCATCATTCTATGTGTACGATCTCACAAAAATACGAGTCAATGCCGAAAAAGAGTAGTCAACTTCAAAAAATATGGTCAAGGTTACATCTAACAAAAAAATTAAATTTAAGATTTTATGTTGGCAATTTTTTTTTAAAATGTTTCATCTTACAAAAATATTGATTGATTTTACAAAAAAATCCTTTTTATTTTTAAAAAGTTTTAAAACAAAAAGATGATACCGAGCGATTTATGTATGTATTTTCGGAACTAGAAAACTTGGACATATATTGATCAGATCAATTTAATTAGCCGATTCAAACAACTCAAAAGCATATATACTGTTGGTTCCAGAATAAAAATGCAACATGTCGAAGCCGAAATTATTATATGAATGCTGACTTGCCTGCTTGATTTCAGAACATTTACTGAGCAAATTTTCAGGTAGCTAGGGTCAAACTGAAAATATCCATATTTTCCTTGAGCCTGGTTTCATTGGAGGTTTTAGGCAATACACTATGGCCCATCTGAAGCCCCCAACGAAGAGCTACTTGTGCTGGTGACTTGCCTAGTTCAGCTGCTACCTTATTCAGAACAGAGTTGGCTAATAGCCTGCTTTTATTCTTATGCTCTTCTGGAATTGCAGACCCTAATGGTGAATCTCCCTGACCAACAACATAATTTTACAATCAACACATTATTTTACCATATATGATCAATGTAGTATTATAAAATTAATTACTTCCTCCGCTCCATATTTTATTTTACTAGCAACATACGACTTTGACACGTATATTAAATCCGATTTAAGCATGTAAATGAGAAAATTAACTAACATAATTTTAACACAAACACGAGCATATGGAGCAGAGAAAGTATTAAAAAAAAAAACTGTCTCAAAGCTGGCCTGGCCTGGCCTGGTGGTACTTACAGATAGATGTACGCTCTTTGCTGTACAAAATTCATGCAGCTTGGCTTGTTGCCGCATAGGATGACATTCAACTTGGTTTACCGCAGGCGGAACACGAGCAACTTCCAGAAGCTGGTGTAGCTTCTTTGTAGAGAAGTTGCTAACCCCAATGGCTCGAACCTTACCTGAATCATACAACCCCTCCATTGCTTTCCATGTGCTAGGTATGTCAGCTGGAACAAATCTCTCTGGGTTGCTAAAACGAAATCCCTTTCTCTCTTTTACTGGAAAATGGATCTTATTATTCATAGATGAAAGACATTATTGAAAAATCAGAATCGCTTCAATACTGAACTTATTTAATCATTATAATGGTTAAAATTCAGATAAAATCAGAAAATATTAGACGAATCAAACACACTTTTAGTATATATATATTGGTTATAAGTTATAACATGCTACAGTACTATACATACAAGGTATAGGTCCAAGTAGTGAAGCTGAAGGTCACTCAAAGTTGTTTCTAGTGCCTTTGGCACATCTTCTGGTTCATGATCAAAGTTCCTGTCATGGTAACAAATTTAACATACAAAATCATACAAATTGTATTAGATCCAACATATTATCTTAGATGACAAAGAGCGAGGATTAAACTTGCATTAAAGCTCATCTTTTTTACTGACCAAAAGATTACCAGACAATACTCACCAGAGTTTGGAGGTAATAAACAAGTCTTCCCGCTTAATAATGCCATCTTCAAATAGCTCATCCAATACAACTCCAATCTAGTAAACAAGGAAATTGAGCAGATTTTACAGAGTTTCAGTTCGCAATAGTATATTAAATTACTAGGTTACTGCCCGACTGCCTAAAAGTTATTGTTGTTTAATAGCCTGATATATATGTAGTGTAACTAAAATATCATATCAAGAAAATAAATTGGCTTTCTATTACTTTGACATAAACATGTAAATAAAGAATGACGTGATGTTGACAACATAATTTTTAATGTTTCAATCTACTATGATTTAAAAATTTGTATTGGATTTCCTTATTCTATTATTTCGTATAATAAAAAAAAAAAATTAAAAAGGGAAAATGACACTTGATAAATTAAAAATACCGTAATACAAATAGTTAAGGTGGAGAAATGTATTTCAATTTTTATCTCATGTTTTCAAAAGCACTACATAGGTAATACGGAGCTATTTTCATAGGAAAGACCAATCTTGAAAAGGACATTATTTCATCGGGAAGACTCATGTATAGTTAATTTAATATGTACTTTTTTATATAAATGTAGACATTAATTTAATTTAATTTTTAACATAAATGCTGCTTACATCATCATTGTTTTGAGGACTTGATTAATAGGATAATGTGTTGTAATGTTTATGTCAGCTATACTCTGTTTTAGCAGGCCCGTTCCTGGGGCAGGGTAACCGGGGCAACCGCCCAGGGCCCACGCGAGGAAAGCCCAAGTTTGCTTCTATGTGTACTATTTATCAATTATAATTAAAACAAGTTGGATAATGGAACAAACAATATGTCATAGCTCACTGGTTCTATGTCCACATAGATTTCAGCCTTTGTGCGTTAGGTACTGGGATCAAATCCCAGTCCCACCAGCTCGCCACTTTTTTTTTCTTTTGTGTTAACTGTGTGTGCCACTCTTTCTAATTTACCATTAAAATATGACTTTAAAACTTTATAATTATTCACATTTTCCTTCTTATCCATTGGATGAATATATTTGTTACTAGTCTTTCTTCTTTTATATTATTTTTTTGAAATATTAAGCCTTTTTTTTAATTCTTAATTGATCGTTTTACTAATCTTTATTCTTTTTGCATAATCTTAGTTTATTTCTAATTAATTATGACATTCAATGTTGCTATTTAACCCCCTCCCCCCCCCCCCCCAAAAAAAAAAAAAAAAAAACTCTCGATCTCTCAAAAGTACATTGGGAAAATAATCAAAATATAATATAGGGCAATTATAATATATATATATATATATATATATAGAGAGAGAGAGAGAGAGAGGATTGGCTAAAAACCAAAAGACGGTTGAAAATCAGACAGAAAATAGTTTAAAGCGGTACATTAGCAGCCGCAGGGTACATTAGATGTTTAAAGGGGTACAAATGATTTTTAGCGAAAGTCACTAATATTTACAAACATTGCCATTAGTAATCACACGTGTACCCCTTTAAGTGTCTAATGTAGGGGTTTTTAGGTTGAAAACGTTTTTAGTTGATCCTCTTCCTATATATATATATATATATCAACTAATTATTGTAAAAAATCTTTGTAGCCCTATAGTTTTTTCTTTCTTTTATTTTTTTCTTTTCTAAACAATGTAAATATATAATAGCAACACAATTGATAAAACACTCATAACTATATCAACTTTTATTTTTCAATACACTTTTTAAATTGAATCATTAATGATTTACTATTACTATTACTATTACTATTATTATCATCATTAATAAATATATCGTGGACTATATTATCTATTTATATGTGAAATTACATTCATATTTTTTTTTATCACAAAATTAGTTTTTTAATTAAAAAAAACAAATTTCAATACTTCAAACGAATTTATGGGGCCTATAATTGTTATTTTGCCCAGGGCCCTCAAATTGTCAGGAACGACCCTGTTTTTTTAGTATATAGTATATATAAATATATAGGAAAAGGAATGTATAGATACTAAAGAACGCAATTGATATTCTCGTTGATCATTTTTCATTATGGCGCACCTGTTTTTGATTTCCATAGATGTGAGCACAGTCAATATGTCGATAACCCATCTGCATGAGGAAACAACAATAAGACACCAGCACAATTACTTTCACCGGTGATATTACCTCTATTATATAAGTCATGCTTGGAAGTCATAGTCCAAACTACTATACCCCATAAGTTGGGCTTAGGTGTGTTCTTTTCAACTTATTTCAGAACTTATTAGGTCAGGTCAGGCCAGGTCAGGTTTATTAAGTGCAGTTTCTCTCACAAAATAAGGGCAAATCAGGTCAGATCGGGTCCAATAAGTTGAAGAAAACACACTCTTAATTGGTCCTCTATATATGTATTTAATACTAAGGTACTATACTATTAGACTGAATTAATCTGAACTAATCTCAATTAGTTTAAATTGATCTGAATTAATCCAAACTAGACTAAAACGTCAGAAATTAAGTCTGAAAGAACATGGCCTAATATAATTTATATGTTTTATTACTTCGTTATTATTCTATAAATAAGCTGTCATAAAGCTTAGAGAAAAATAATGTGATCCAATTAAGTAATTGTCATGAGTCAAAATTTATTGTGTAGAGACCATTAGCCTTTGAGATTAGAAATATAAATGGCGGTAATGAGAATTAATTTATAACTAAATTTGGAAGAAAAATCAAAATTCATTCCCATGGTGGTTTTAGTTTAATATCAATTTATCTATTTTTTTTCAAAAAATATTCAATCTCATAATTTGAATATTTTTCAAAAATATTCAATCTCGTAATTTATAATAATAAATTTATAAGTAATCAATATCAAGAATTTATGGTAATAGTAATAAATTTATAAGTAAATTTGGGAACAAAAACTTCATTTGAAATTCAAGAATTTTAGCAAATCAAGTGCCTCACAAATTATTGAATTAATAATTAGTTTTGATTCAAATACACATCTCTAAAATTCTACTTAGGATTTTAATTTTTATTCACCTCTGACAGGGTAAATAACGAAGACAAAGAAATTGATAGATTAAGTATTGAAGAGACAAAAATAGAGAACTCATGAATATTATGGGATTAAAGAGAAAAATCAGAGACTTATTAAAAAAAATAAAAATTGGAAGTGATATTTTATGTGTAATTTGAAATGACATGTCCTAATCAGATCATTTTTTTAAGAAATTAATTAATCAACGAAGACAACACAAACTTTGGATTATTCTAAACAATTATTCCAGTTTGAAATACAATTTATGAATTCAACATTTAAATTAATAATTTTAAGTTACCAAATACCTTACAAATTTAGTTATAAATTAATAATTTTATGCTATGTTTGGATAGAAGAATTTCATTTGAAATGATGGATTTGGGCCAAATTACATGTTTGGCAAGTAAAAAAATTTGTAATTGGATTTGGCTCAATTCCCAACCCAAATGCTTAACAAGCAAATGTTGTGTACTTCAAATACTAAACAAAATCATGTCATTTCAAATTCTAAAAACAACCCAAACAAATAATTGTCATTTGAATTGTAACATTTCAATTTCAAAAATTAAATTCACCAATTTGAAATGAATTCCACGTATCCAAACACTACCTTAAGTTTTTTTGTCCAAAATTACGTTACACCACTTTTTGTAAAAAACTACCATACTTACAAAAGTTTGTCCAAAATTACCTTACTTAGCAAATTTCTGGTTGACCACTACCTTATTCACTATTTCGACTTTGACTTTGCCTTTGCTGGCCAATCTGGTCGTTTTTTTTGCAAATTCCGATCTCAAATTTGACCCTTTAGGGCAAAAATGATCCACCAAAACCTTGATAGGGATAATTTTTTTGGCACGCAAACCAATGAACGCATATCGAGACAAATTTTGTAATGCAAATAGAAGCTTATGCGACCATTTTCTGTAGATTTCGACCTCATATTTAATCCCTTTAGGACAAAAATGACCCAAAAACATTGATTGAGCTAATTATTTTCGAGAATAAAGCAAAGTCAACGCCGGAACAACGAACAAGGTAGTGGTCAACAAGGAATTGGCTAATAAAGGTAGTTTTGGACAAGCTTTTATAAGTAAGGTAATTTTTTGCAAAAAGTGGTGTAAGTAAGGTAGTTTTGGACAAAAAACTCTAAATTTGACCGATGGAAATATAAAATCTTAATTAACCATTGTAAATCAGCGAAGCTATGAGACAGTGAGTTTCTATTCACGTATTACATATTTCATCAAAATGAGCAAAAAAAAAAAAGTTACTATGCCATTGAAATATAGAATTCAAATAAAGTATCATTACTCAAACATGTTAAATAATTTTATAATAAACAAAATATAAATCTATTTCGAATTTCATATTTGTCAAACAAAATAATCAAAAATATTGATAAATTGAAAAGTAAAAACAATGACATTAGATAGAACCTTAATTGCAGCGCCAACAATGTGCGGGGGAGCATCATATGTGCAAAGACCTAGTGAAGGAATTTTAACTCCATTGTTTAGCTCAAAACATTTTTCCATGTCAACTCTGAGGCTAAGATAATTGACCAAATTAGTGTGTCATAGATCAAATGTGCAAGACATGCAACCCTTTAATAAGGGACATCAATTTAGCATAATTAAGCTTTAAGAACAAAAACTCAATTATTTCACCTCATAATTTTCAATTTCGCATCTTATATTACATTATATGCTTAATAGTAGAGTTCAAGATGCTTACCTTGTCTTTAGTATTCACATATGAAAATTAATTGAAAAAAAGGACTTTAAAAAATGGTTTAAGAAAAATAAAACATTAATTACATTGATTTTTGTCATAAATTTACAGCATAATACTACTACCATTTTTGGGAATCTATTTAATGTTGATATATATATATATATATAGGAATAGGATCAACTAAAAACGTTTTCAACCTAAAAATCCGTACATTAGACACTTAAAGGGGTACACGTGTGATTACTAATGACAATCTTTGTAAATATTAGTAATTTTCGCTAAAAATCATTTGTACCCCTTTAAACATCTAATGTACCCCTGCGACTGCTAATGTACCCCTTTAAACCATTTTCTGTCTAGTTTTCAACCATCTTTTGGTTTTTAGCCAATCCTTCCTATATATATATATATATATATATGTAATCTTTAATACTGCATATAATAATATTACCTAAATTAATTAGGTCAAAAGAAAATTCAATGACCTTTTGACTGAAAGTTGACATAAATGTTTTCTATAATATATCTGTTATCCCCTAACAATTTATTCACAAATTGATTTAATTTTTCTCTTTAATATTTACATATATATGAAGATTAATTGAAAAAACTAACTTTTAAAAGAGTTTTAAGAAAAATAAAACATTCCTTTCAAAAACGAAAAATAAAACATTAATTCATAGTTTTTGTGTGATTTTTTTTCATAAATATACAATATAATACTACTCCCTCCGTTCCCATTTGTTTGTTCCATTTGGAATTGGGGAGGGAATTAAGAAAAAAGAATCTTAAATTAAGAGAAGTAATTAATATGGTATGATTCTTTCTTGAAAAAAGAGTTATTGATTTTTTTTATTAATATTATGGAAAAATGTAATAATTGTGTATTGAAAAGTGAATTTTGTGGAGTATTATGGTTAACCTTTTATTTAATGTAATGGTTGAAAAGCAATAAATATGGTTCATTTTACTATACAAGAGGTGAATGATATTGGAGTTAAAAATAGAAAATATTCTAAACAGGACAAACATTTAGGAATTCCATTTCAGGAAACAGGACAAACAAATGGGAACGGAGGGAGTATAACATTACCTACATTAATTAGGTGAAAAAAAATTAATGACCTTTTGACCGAAATCTAACATAAACGTTTTATACTACCTCAGTACCTTTGTTAATGAATAAGTGCAACAAATATAGAAACACAAACTTCTAAGCAAATTTTTTAGTGTGTAATTAATTAAAAAGTGGGCATGTGATTAGAGATGTCAAGGAGCGAGCCGAGTAGTAAGTTGTGCAAGCTAGGTTTGACTAATATTAATCGAGCTCTAGCCGAGCGCGAGCATAACCGAGCTTTCAAAAACCTTGTTCGAGCTTGGCTTGTTTAATTTTTTCATGTTCGATCTCAACTCGAGCTGCTCGTTTACATATTCAAGCTCAAGCTGGGTTATAAACGAGAAATATTTATATGAGTTGTATATATATTGTTTTATTAATTATTTCTAATTTTACCTTTTGGCTAAGCATAAGTAATATAAAATATAAATATTTAAAAGTATAATACAAAATATGATATTATTCCAAATTTATAACCAAGACAAAGTTTGGTATCTAAATTATACATAATATAAATAAATATATTATAAAATTCAAAGTATATAAATAAGCTTTTAACGAGCTTTTAACGAGTATTAAATGATTACAAAATACAAACGAGCTTATTAATTAACAAACTTGAACTAGCTGTTCACGAACCTTAATGAGCTGAGTACTATCTTGATCAAATAAAGCTTGTTTATTAATCAAGCTTGAAAATTTTGCTCGAACTCGTTTATTTATATACGAATGAGCTTTGACTGAGCTTTGATTGGGTTTGTTCGTGAGCTGTTCACGAGTTTATTAGCTCATTGTGTAACGACCCGTATTTTAGCAGCGTTGTTTTCGGAGAAAACAACAAATACAGATCATTATTATCTAAAAACATTTATTATCAGATTAATTAATTACAGCGGAAGCTCTAAACTTATTTCATATTATTCAAATAAACCATTAAATAATCCAACATTAATAAGTTTCCAAAGTCCATTATTACTACAAAATAAGGAAAAGTCCACTAGTAATAATAATACAAAAGCTAGAAATGGTCATTAGGATAAACTACTAAGCTATCTTGCACACAATCCCAACCCTTGCGTAACTCAATCAGTCATCACCTGTACCTGAAAAGGATTTTGGGGTCCACAATCAGTGGTGAGTAATTAGATTGTTCTACTTAATCAGTAGAACACAATTAGAAACATAATAATCAAAACAGGTCAACCAAACAGTCAAGCATTCACAGACAATAACTTTCAAGTACGCAGCGGAAAACAGTCATAATAACCTGCTAAACCAAGATCTTCCAGAATAACCTATTCAGTTTTAGACTTCCTGACACCACTATTGACTTTTCAGTTCTATTCAGTTCAGGTGCTAATCCGTGACTAGTCATATGCTCGTAAGGGGTCAACCACGAAGATCTACTCCCCCCAACTTTCCTTGCTCATGTCGGGTCAACCACGTTTGATCTACTTCCCGGGCACTGGGATCAAGAACTGTCCCAAATCCGAAGATAGGACAGTGGCTTCGACTATACCTATGTTCATGGCACTTTAGCCACTAGATAGGCGGTCACTTCATAGTTAATCATCTTTTCCATATTACAATTCTATTCTCAATTCTAGTTCCGACTTAACTTGACTCATAATTCTAATCTCAAACTCAGCTCTCACGACATCCACTATATAAAACAATAATTAATTCAATTCTTGACAATAATCATATAAACAATTCAATCAACCAATTAAATAAATAAATAATCATATAAACTAACAATTATCAACAGATATTACTCAAAACATGATAAAAATCCTCCTTTTAATTATTACTACCACTCGACATTCTTGAAGCAAGCAACAAAAATTGACATTTCAATTTAGTTAATTACAATTATCAACAATTAATCATCATTCATAATTATTCCATAATGAATTACATCAGTTCTAAACTAGCAAGAATCGTAAAACAATCATAAAACATAGCGAGAACATGAAATAAAACTGTCAAAACATCTTGGAATGATATTAGAAGCACTCGACAAACATGGTTAATCATCAATAAACAATTCAAAATTCATCCAGCATGATTCTAAGCAATTCTAAGTAGTACGTTCTAAGCAATTCTATACATGATTAAACCTATTCTAAAAATTATATAACTAATCTATCCTATTGATTAAATAAAGCAATCTAATTACTTGTTGTTAAAGTATATGATTCGAAAAATACCAAGATCACACGGTTCTTGAAGTCTTTCTTGGCTTCTTGGTTCAAATCTTGGTTGATGGTTGAATGGAAAGAGTTTTTAGGAGTTTCTTGTGATTGATTTTGGAAGAAAGATAATTGATTAATGTTGTTGTTGGTTCCTTAGGTTAGCCGTGTAACAAGAGGTTATATAGGGGTTATGGTTTCCTATAATTTAGTAGTTAAAGTAGGAGAAGCTAGGGTAAAAATAGGATTTTTAGGAAAAGGTCAAAATAGATATAAATTAATATTATTCGTTTAAAACAAATTAAAGAAATAAATAAAAAAGGAAGGAATAAGGAGTGGGCCGTGTGTAATGGGAGGAAAGAGGGGTTAGAAGTTCCTAAAATCTAGTAGAGAAGGTAGGAGATGTTGGGATAAAAATAGGATTTTTAAAATAGGTCAAAATAGATATATTATTTAATAATATTGGCTAAAACAAAATAAATAAATTTATTAAGAGAAAAGAGATAGGGGGCCGTGAGGTGTAGGGTAAAGGGAAAGAAATTGGGCTCGGGTTTGGCAAGATGAGATCAAAGGTTTGGGCTAAGATAAAATAATTAGATTGCTACAACTAAATTATTAATTAATTAAATAATAATCAATTAAATAATTAATTAATTATATAATTAATTAAGAAAAATTTAAAATATCCCGAAATTTTGAGGTATTACACATTGAGGTCCCTACATATGGTTATGATGTAAAAGAGAGAAAAAGTTGGGACCATATTAAAAGAGATAAAATTGGGAACCATTGTAATTTAAGTGTTAAAAATTTACCAAATAAAGAAAAAAACATTAGTTGCACATAATTTTTTGTATCCTTTTATGGAAAATGTTGCACATAATAATTAACGGAGATAGTATAATATATCCATTATCTCCCTAACAATTTATTTAGACCAATTTGACATTTTTTACTGTTTTCTTCACATATGAAAATTAATTGATAAAAGCTAACTTGAAATAGAAGTTCGTTTAAGAAAAATGAAACATTGATTGCATTGATTTTTGTCATAAATTTACAACATATAATTTTGCGTACCATTTTTGGAAATCTATTTAATGCTTACATGCAACCTTTAGCTGCATATAACATTGTATAGGTCAAAAAATTGTTGACAATTTGACCAAAGCCTTACATAAACATCTCTATTATATAGGAGAAGGGAGGAGACCACGGTCATGTCCAAGTGGATTACCAGACTATCCTTACTCATCCTTTTAAACAAGTGAGAACAACTTTGTCATTTGTGTACTAAAATCTTCCATAATGATATTTGATTTTTGAAATCAATAACAACCTTATAATTATATAAATAAGGAATCGCAATTTTTAAAATCACTACTAGAATTAATTGTAAAATTGTATTATTTAAATTCTCTTAAAACTCAAAATTTATTCATAAATAATAAATCCTTTAGAAAAATAAATTATTTTTTCTCAATTTGTAATAAAGAAATAGTTTTATAAATATTTACCAATTTTTTATATAGAAAAACATATTCTTTTTTTTAAAAAAAAATTAATTAAAAAAAAACAGAAATATACTAATCAATTTAAATTACTAGCTTGCCCTTACTAACAAAACACAAAAATCAAACATAAGCTTGGCCTTCAGATCTAAAAGTGTCAACAATGCATATTTATTCTCACACAAAAACAATTCTCAACTAAACTCAACTAAACAAGCTTTTCTCATATGATCCTATATATATAGGGTTGGGTTCCGGTGAAAAATTTCTTTATCGTGAGAAGGTGAGAAAGAGATAAATACGTCAATAATGACCTAGAGGTACATTGACCACCAAATATTAAGTACATAGGTACATTTACCATAATCTATAAATACATTGAGTAAAAATACATTGACTTTATGCCATAGATACCTTGACTCTAAACTACAGAAGGAGTAAAAAGAGAAAATCAAATTTAATCTTAGTCATTCATTTGTTAATCAAAGGGTTGTGATTGTTTCTTACCTTTCTCACCAAAACTAGATTTCTCACATGAACCTACTTATATATATATATATATATATAAGGGGACGGGAGGCTGCGGCGGTGTCCAAGTGAATTACACTTTTACTCCCTCCCTTAACTAAATAACAAAAAAAAATCTATGTCCTTTAAGTTTGCTACATTTACTTTTTTACATTTCCTAAAACAAAACATTAATGAATATATCTTTACATATATATAATAAAAAAATTATAAAATTTATATGTAAGTACACATTGAGCCGAATACAAATTATATGTTAATTAAAAAGTGGATAACAAATTAAAATCAGTATACACAAAATCATTGCCTAAAATAAACATTCAATCAATACAAATAAAATAAGTGAACAACAATCATTGTTTTACGAATCCATATATAATCCACTTTTTTGTATTGCATTACTGACATGCATAAAAAAGTTTATGTTCAAATCTAGCAAATTTTTGTTTGGATCAAATTCAATCGCTAAAAGAATATTGTGTATAGTGACAATAATGATACAAAATTTTTCAAATTTTCGCACGCTTCATGTGTAAAGAAAATAAGCTAGTTTTATATAATATATCCCCTCACGATAATAAGAAAATAATAAAAAAAAATTGTTGACCCTTTGAACGAAGTCTTACAACCTTTAGGGTTGGATTCCATTGAAAAAAAAATTATCGTGAAAAGGTGGAAAAAAATAGATTTATTAATTATGACCTATAGGTACATTGATTAACAACAATTATAGGTAAATTGATTGTAAACTATAGCTACATTAAATTAAGTATATATACATTGAGTTTATACTATAAATACATTACTTACAAACTTTAAGCAAAGTAATAGGAAATTTTTTAATTTAATCCCAATTCTTCATTTGCTTATCCAACGATTATCCTTGTTTTTCACCCTTATCATCACAACTAGACTAGTTTACTCAAGTGAACCTAGTTATTTCTACATAAGCCTATTTTCAATCCCTCCTTACAACTATACACCAGTGCTCATTGACCTTCCTTTTTTTCTGATAATGTGTGGGATATTAATTAGGCCTTGGAACCGGGCCCTACTACAGGTCATCCGATCCAATTTTAGCCAACACACGCATCTGCAAGGGGGGGATAATAAGGAATCCTCGCAAATGCGTGCAGTGAAAATCAAACCTAGGACCTCGTGCCTAGAATTCTGAAGCCCTAACCACTGGACTATGACTTCATCCTCTGCCCATTGACCTTCATGGCTTCCTCTATGCTCATTATTCATGCCCCCTACTCCATTCTCCAACATCAACTACATAAGCAATCAATTTGTTCAACATTCCTCTTTACCTTTTTTTTTCTCTAATTACACTTTTCCTTATACAATTCGTCAATTCCCATAAAAACTAGGAAGCAAATCTTTTCATAATCCCTTCATATATATATATATATATGATATGTTGGATAGAAAGATGCACTACTACAAAAAAACCTATCGTGTCCCCTCTAAAAGGCCTATCTTGTTACTTTTGACCCGACAAGATAGCTGCCGACACGATAGGTGTCATACCTAACGTGTCGCCTCTAAGGTGATGCATTAGGTATGTTTACGCATCACTATTAAGACACGTTAGGTTGCCTGATTGAATTATTCCGCTGCGTTGTCTGATTGAATTATTGTACTTGATTTATAAGGTTGATATTATTATGATTGACTTGTTAGCTTGCCTTGATATTATTGTTGATCTGTGTTCTGGCTATTATATGTTTGATTGCGTTCTACAATTAAGTAGAACATAATTACTCCCCATTGACTGTGGACCCCTTGTAATAATCCGAAAATCTGGGCCAGAAAATTTCGTGGTTAATTATTATTGCTTCTAATATTCTAAGTCCAAAAGACCCAGTTAATTGGACTGTTTAATCTTATTTCTTTTCCTTGTCTTAAATTGGGCCCAAAGACCCAATTATTCCCCTTACTCGGCCGGACCTCTTTATTAATTGGCCAATGATGATTTTTGATTTTAATTAATTATTAATTAGATAATTCTAAGTCTGCATATCTATTTATTAATTTAATTATCTAATTAATTCTAAAAACCCTATTTTTAACTAACTTGTTACTGAGTCTCCTAAGTTGACTCTTTTTCCCTATTATCCCTCAAAACTCACGGCCCCCCTCTTCCTTTTATTTAGTTATTTGTTTCCTTTGTTCTTTATAATTATATAGGGAACAAAACTCATATTATTGTATCCTAACTTCAGAACTCTAAACTCTCAAAATAAACCACAAAAATACTCTTGAAGGGCCGTGTATAGTTGGAACCCCCAAACAAGAATTTTTCTTTATTTCTTCCTAATTCAAGGTAACTAGACTATCCTCGTTGAATTTGGTATTAGTTTATCATATAGTTAATTAGGAATAAACTAGGAAATTCATTAGTATCATGATAGGGCTATGATTGTTCGAACCTTTTTGATGATGAATGTTATTGAGTGTTTCTTGATATGATTCATGATCTTTTTGAATCTCTAATGTTTTTTTTTTAGTTTTATGCATGTTTTAGTATCTTAATTTACATGTTTTAATAAAAATAATTGCATGATAAAATCTTGAATTAATTCTTGAATATGCGTGTACTTGTCGAGTGATTAGCATGATCTTATGAATTATTTTATGATGTTTTCTTGTTATAAAAAGCATGAACTTGAATTATTTAATTGTATAATTTAAGCCTTGAATTAAAATTACAATCTTGTTATAATCCTTTATAAATTTTCGAGTGGCACAAGACTAATAAAAGAATTAAAGATTCAATTTTTCTTGTTCAAATATATTCCTAACCTTAGTTTATGAATTAATCTTTAATTTAAAAGTAATATAATTATTATATATTAGGTTCTTGAAATTAATCTTGATCTTGCTTTATTTCTATGTTGGCCGAATATTTTAGGAATATAAAGACTTGATTTTTGACCCATGTTTAGTTATAAACTCATGATTTATGGTTAATACGGGAATTTATAATTTATATAACTAAATTACTAATTAAAAACGTGATAATGAAATATGGAATTAATTTATGAATTTTCGAGTGATGACATGTTGATAATGGCCGAGTATTAATATGATAAAAAAAGGTAAATTTTGATCCTGTTATGACTACTTTTTTGGTAATTTAAAGTTAATCCATAATTTTACTATCTATCTAATAGGCCATAATGATTCATCCTTGATAATGTGACTGATATTTTAAAGTGTCTACTATTTGTAGTTTAGTTTCTATTTGTAGTTTAGTTTTTATCATTTAACTTGAGTTGTTCGAATGGTGCATAGATGGAAAAATGATATTTTTATCATGAATTATGATAAAATTGTTGATTATTATATTGGTTTGATGATTTATTTGTTTTATTGAATTAATTATGTGATTATTTAAAAAGAATTGAATTTAATTATTTATGTTACTTTTTTTCGAAATATCGAGTGATATGGATGATTATATGAACAATTTAATTTAATTTTTGGCTTATAATAAATTTAGTTTATGATTTAAGGATTTAATAATATTAAGGAATAAAAAGGAAATAAGAAGATAAGTTGTAATAATAAGGAAAATGATTAACTTGATGAAAAGAATAAGATGATAAGATGATAAGATGTTATTGGTCTCACGATGGCTATGCCGATAAGATAAGATAAGAAGTGGACGCTTGTTTGGTGATACACGGGTCACCAGATTAGGTTAAGTCGAAGCCACTGCCTAGGGGCGTCAACGAGCCGATACACTCGTGAACAGCTCGCGAACAAGCTCGGTCAAAGTTCGGTCAAAGCTCGTTCGAATATAAATAAACGAGTCTGAGCAAAATTTTCAAGCTCGATTAATAAACGAGCTTTACTCGAACAAGGTAGTGTTCGGCTTGTTAAGGCTCATGAACAACTCGTTCAAGTTCGTTAAAAGCTCGTTCGTAATCGTTTAATACTCGTTAGAAGCTCGTTAAAAACTCGTTTATATAATTCAAATTTTAAAATTTATTTATTTATAGTATACATCATTTATATTTTAGAAATATATGTTTTTCCATTTATATGAGCTAAATTTTAGACTATAGTTTATCTCTTCTGAAATTATGCTATCCAATATCCATAATTAACCATTACGGAGTAGTCCATTATCCTGGTTTTACTTTCATTTTCTTGAGTCTTAACAAAATTAAATTTTGGGCTATAATTTTTATTTCTTGTATTACTTATGCTTGTGAAAAGGTTAAAATTAGAAATTAATTAATATCACAATATGTACAAAGCTCGTTTAAACATATACAAAGCTCGTTTATTAATGAATTATCTTAGCTCGAGCTCGAATACGTAAACGAGCAAGCTCGAGCCGAGCTCGAACATGAAAAAATTAAACGAATCAAGCTCAAACAATGTTTTTGAAAGCTCGGTGAGCTCGAGCTCGATAAATATTAATCAAGCCTAGCTCGAACAAGTTACTACTTGGCTCGGCTTGGCTCGTTGACATCTCTGCGGCAGTGCCCTATTGCGGTCTCTGGGCAGTTATGGATCCTAGAATATGTTGTCGTCCGGGTTAGTAGTACACGGGCTACTAATCTGGGAGTGAGGGCCCCACTTAGACATAATCCTTACAAATGAGGGTTACGGGTAGGATACACGGGTCCTACCTGACATGTTCTGGGAAAGTTGGGATGTAAACGGGCATCCTTACGAGCTATAATGACCGGTCCATGAACTTAAGAAGATGGTTAAAAGATGGGATTCGGGAAATAATATGATAAAATATGTATTCCATGGGTTGGTATATTATTTGTATGCTATTATGTTATTTAAGTATGTATTTATGTATTTATCCATGTATCATTACAAGTATGATATGTTAAGTCTTCCGCTGCGTATGTCTGACATGTATGTATTTATGTATGTATTTTTATACGTCTATGTATGTATTTTTATATGTATATGTATGTATTTTCGTACGTTTATGTATGTATTTTTATACGTATTTGTATGTATTTTTATACATTTATGCACGTATTTTTATACATTTATACGTGTATTTTTGTACGTTTATACATTTAATTTTGTACGTTTATCTTGGTTGATTCTATGACATTATATGGTTTACGGCTCCACATTTAAGTGGGACAGCCTAGTTACTCGCCACTGACGGTGGACCCCCCCATTTCAGGTGAAGATGCTGAAGAATAAGTGGGCTTTCGTATGGATCGAGTTGAGTGTTTTGGCAAGAATTATAGAGGAAACCCGAAGTCTACTTTACATTATAGTTTATTATCTCTTTGATTTCACCCAGCCTGTTAGGAAAGAACAGTTTTAGTTGTAGTTTATTAAATAATATGGATTTATGGACCCTCTATCCTTTCATTAGTTCATTAATTAATAAAGAGTTATCTTAATTTAAGTTTAAAGGTTTAATTTAATAATATTCTAGTATGTTTTGTTGAGTAATGATCCATTTGTCGATTTCCTTCGTAAATCGACAGCTTCTAAAAGTCGGGTCGTTACACCCCTCATCCCTTTTACAAGTAATGATGAAGATTAATTGGGTTGTTACGAGGGTTGGGATTCGTGAGCTTTCAAGTGTAGCAGCTTTTAGCTACCTGATCTTTTTAATTAGTAGTCTTAGCCTTATTTTGATTTCTATTATTCATGTAGTAGGATTACTAGAATTCAAGTAATAAAAGCCAGTTATTAGAGCTTTCGTTATTATCCCATGTCCTACTTGATAAGTATCTTAAACGATAACGATTCGATTTGTTGATTTCTCCGAAATCAATGTTGCTAAAATACGGGTCATTACAGTTGGTATCAGAGCTAAACCTTAGGATTACTTTTTCATAATTAACCTCGTGAGAAAGTGTGCTTTACTTTTCGAGTGAATAATATAGTTAGCCTAACCTTTGAACTTAGAGAGTGTTGACTTGGGTAGTAGCCTGGGTTAGGACTATTTTCGTATTATATTAATTGGTGTGAATAATTGTTGCTAACTATAATTTTATATGCACGGCTCCGCTTAGAATATTTAGTTGTATATTTGTAACGACCCGACTCGCTTAAACCGGCGTGGAAGAAACCGACGAGTCGAATAGTTAGAAACTACAACTCAAAACTTAGGAAATTAAACTAATTCCTCGAAAATATTATTAATAACCAAAAACGTACAAGTACCCACAAGTTTGTACATACTAGTCCCAAAAGTCAAAATAGAAATGCTAAAATACGAGTAAACTCTAACCACATGTCAAAGTCTTAAACAACGTAAAAGAGTCCATACAATATTCCAATACTACCTAAAAATAACAGTAATAGGAAATACATCCAAAACAACAATAAACGTCGCTCGCCCAACCCAAAGCTAAGCAAGTACATCGTCATCAGAATTACCTGTAAAATAAACAACAGTCCACCATCAGTGACGAGTAACATAACTGACTCACCCTAATGGGAATACACATGAACATAGCATAAATCAAATAAACACAACAATAATCAAACCATACGAGAACATCCCAAATCATGAACTCGACTCGACCAACCTATCCAACTATCTTTGGCGCAATCATTCATATTCTAGACCGGACTGTGCTCGTACGAACGCATCTTACGCATTCGAACTTTCTACTATGCTCGGATTTGAGAATCTTACTCCCAAACCCCATGAAACCAATCTTACTGGAAATCCATGTCCCGTGAAACCAATCTTACTGGAAATTCACAAAGATCACATAGTATGACTCCAACTATCCCAATACCGCGGATGGAATAGGGGCAACGTCTTAACCCAAATACAATGAATCTTGCTCAAAGTACCAGGCGTCTAAAAATGAAATCAAGCTAAATTAATCATTAATCTTTAATCATCTTAATCATGTTATTAATCCAACATAACTAAATTAAGTTCAAGAATTGCCTCTTATGCCTTGATTCTCGAAAATAACTAGTTAAAACATCGAAGTTATACTCAAGATTGCCTCTATGCCTTGATCTTGAGTCTAACCAACCATAATTCATTATTCATTAACCATTCTTTAATCATCTTAGGCACAATCTTTAATTTTCTTTAACCTTTAAACCCTTTCTTTAACTTTCAAGATTCAACCAAGAACTCATAAAGACTCATCAAGAACTCATAAAGAACTCAAAGAACTCATAAAGAACGCATAAAGAACTCATTCAAGATTCAATATCTTCAATCAAGAACTCAATCAAGATTCAAGAACTCGACCAAGAACTCATCCAATCATACACCACACGCATATCATCATCATCAAATCATTCGAAAATTCAACTTTTACTTATCCAAAATTCATCAAACTTTAACATAATATTCATGATCATAAAACGACATATAATCAATCATAAAATCATGAAAACCATCATCAAAACATCATATAAACCATATGAAAATTCAGAATATAAACCACACATAAAATCATGGACATTCATCATTAAACCACCCAAACATGCATTTAATCTATACTATAGACATAGTATACCAAAAAGGTTGAGAAAGCATGTTACCTTATTGAAGATTAACACACAAATCAACACACAAATGCAGCCCGGAAACAAGTCTCACACGGCCACACACACACGGCACAAGCACCACCACGCACGGCTGGAACACGAACCACACACGAGCACACTGCACCACCACGAGCACGGCCACGAATCACTGCGGCACGGCCTCTCACACGAACCACCACTGCACACACGGCTTCCCACATGGCACCCACTCGAACAAGACCCCAAAACCAAACCGAACTAGCGATCTTGAATGAAATGAATGTGTTTAGGAATGTGTTTGAACACCTAAAGATCAATGGGTTATGAATCTTTAAGTTTTGGGTTTAGAAAGATGATGAACAATTGATGGGTTAAATCATTCCAAAAATGGCGTGAGGCAAGGGGAGAGAAAATGGATGAGCAATTGTGTTTAAACTTGATGGCAAGAGCATTTGATGGCAAAACTGAGCAAAAGCCTTACTAACTCCTCTATAAATAGAGTTAGTTAAGGTGTGAACACAAAGCAAGTGGCAAGCCTTGCCATGCTTGCTAAAAACCGGCCAAGGAGGGTTAAATGGGCCTAAATTGGGCTCTCGTGATCCGTTGGGCTAATTTACAACATTTATATGATTAATCATGCAATAATCGATTTAGCCCAAAATATTAAATAATTAATTAGAAAATTAAATAAATAAAATTCTAATTAATTAAATAATAATTAACATAAATAATAAAAACTGAAAATAAAATAATTCGAATTAAATCGAAATTATTCACATAAAATAAAATAAATAGTTCAAAAGCAAATTGGAACTAACACATAAATACACATAAATGCACATAAATTATCGGCAAAAATACCAATAAATCAGGGTCATTACAACCTCCCCTCCTTAAAGAAATTTCGTCCCGAAATTTCAAGTTGCAGGAGATTGCTCCCCTTCGAACAGCTCCGGGTACTTCTGCCGCATGGACGCTTCTGTCTCCCAAGTCGCTTCTTCATGGTGTTGATTTCTCCACAACACCTTGACAAGCGGTACCTGCTTACGCCGCAGGGTCCTTACTTCCCGATCCAAGATCTGGACGGGTCGCTCCTCATAAGTCAGATTCGGCTTGATCACGACTGGATCCGCTGTAATCACATGAGTAGGATCATGTACATATTTCCTTAGCTGGGAAACATGGAATACATCATGTACATTAGCCAAACTAGGTGGTAATGCCAATCGATATGCCACCTCCCCAACTCGTTCAAGTATCTCGTAAGGCCCCACATATTTCGGTCGAAGTTTCCCCTTCTGACCGAAGCGTACCACTCCCTTGAATGGGGAAACCTTAAGCAAGACTTTGTCACCTACCTTGAAAGCCAGCGGTCTACGTCGATTATCGGCGTAGGATTTCTGACGACTCTGAGCGGCCTGCATCTTAGACCGGATGACTCGGACCTTCTCGATAGTATCGCGTACCATCTCAGGTCCTAAAACCACAGTATCGCTAATATCATTGCAACAAATAGGACTCCGGCATTTCCTGCCATACAGGGCCTCGTACGGAGCCATCTCAATGCTGGAGTGATAGTTATTATTATAGGAGAACTCTATCAAGCAGAGCATACGCACCCAAGACTGGTGATACTCCAGGGTACATGCTCGAAGCATATCCTCCAAAGTCTGGATGGTCCTCTCAGTCTGACCATCAGTCGCCGCATGAAAAGCGGTGCTCAACTTCAATTTCGTCCCAAAGGCTTCCTGAACTGACTTCCAGAAACGAGATAGAAACCTTGGATCCCGATCAGAAACAATCTCCCTCGGTACTCCATGAAGTCGGATTATGTCCTGAGTGTACGCCTCCGCTAGACGCTCCATCGACCAGGTCATCTTCATCGGAATGAATCTAGCGACCTTAGTCAACCTATCCACTATGACCCAAATAGCATTCAAGCCATTGCAAGTGGGTAAGCTCACTATGAAGTCCATAGATACCGACTCGAATTTCCAGGTCGGAATAGGTAGTGGCTGCAACAGACCTCCTGGTCTCTGATGCTCAATCTTGACCTTTTGACAAGTCAAACACCGAGCGACAAACTTCGCTACATCCCTCTTCATCTTAGGCCACCAGAACTGGCCCTTAAGATCCTAGTAAAGCTTATTACCACCGGGATGAACAGAATAAGGTGAGTTATGTGCCTCAGACATAATCCTGTTCCTAAGATCAGAACAGTCCGGTACACACCATCTCCCTCTGAACCGCATACTACCGTCAAAAGAGATCTCGAAGCCTACAGCCTTGCCTTGCCGTAAGGCCTCTCGTATTCTAGCCAACTGTGGGTCGTTCTGCTGACCCTCGCGCATCTCCTGAAGAAAATCAGGTTCGGCACTCATAGACGTCAGACGAAGTCTGACGGAACTACGGCTTCTACTGAACCTCAAGCGATGCTTACGACTCAGTGCATCTGCGACTAAGTTCGCCTTGCCCTCGCAATAGTTAAGCGTCAGGTCGTAGTCCTTGATCAACTCAAGCCACCGTCTCTGCCTCATATTGAGGTCTTTCTGAGTAAAGATGTACTTGAGGCTCTTGTGATCCGTGAATACTCTACACGAACCACCGTAGAGATAGTGCCTCCAAATTTTGAGCGCGAACACTACAGCTGCTAACTCCAAGTCATGCGTAGGATAGTTACACTCGTGCACCTTCAGTTGTCTCGATGCGTAAGCGATGACCTTCCCACCCTGCATGAGTACACAACCTAAGCCACACTTCGAAGCATCACTGTAGACCTCGAAGCCCTCTTCATCGTTCGGAAGAGTAAGAATCGGAGCAGAGACTAATCTCTGTTTCAACTCCTGAAATGCTTGCTCGCAAGCTTCCGTCCAAACGAATCGGACCTCCTTCTGCAGGAGACTAGACATCGGCCTAGCAATCTTGGAGAAGTCCTGGAAGAATCGTCGGTAGTATCCGGCCAAACCCAGAAAACTACGAACCTCCGCCACATTTCTCGGGCTACTCCAATCTACCACAGCCTTAATCTTAGCGGGGTCTACCTTAATGCCTTCTTTGCTAATCACATGGCCTAGAAACGCTACCTCGCGAAGCCAGAACTCACACTTGGAGAGTTTCGCGAACCACTTATGACTCCGCAATATCTCGAGTACCATCCGAAGATGTTCCGTATGCTCAGACCTATCTCTCGAATAGACTAAGATATCGTCTATAAATACTACGACGCACTTGTCGAGTAAGTGGTGAAATGTCCGGTTCATCTGGTCCATGAACACGGCTGGCGCGTTAGTGAGACCAAAGGGAATCACCTCAAACTCGTAATGGCCGTATCGGGTACGAAAAGCAGTCTTCGGAATGTCTTCTTTCTTGACTGGAATCTGATGATATCCAGACCGAAGTTCTATCTTCGAGAACACTCCTGCTCCTCGCAACTGATCGAACAGGTCCTCAATCCTAGGCAACGGGTACTTATTCTTGATAGTTACCCGATTCAACTCTCGGTAGTCTATGCACAGGCACATACTACCATCTTTCTTCTTCACGAAGAGCACAGGAGCTCCCCATGGAGAAACACTTGGCAACGATACTGACTGATCTTGGCAACGAATGATCGCTCGATACCTTGATAGCCAGTCCATACCAAGTATAACGTCAAATTCCATCAGCGGGAACTCCTTTAGATCAGCCGTCGCTTGCTCCCCAGCTATCACGATAGGCACTCTTCGGAACTCGCGCTGACATGTAATACCCCGAAATTTTGGGCCAGAAAATTTCGCGGTTATTAGCTTAATTTATTTAAATCCAAGTCCAAAGGCCATTTTATTTGGACTGCTTCCATTTCTAGTCCAATCTTTTTTCCTCAAAATTGGGCCAAAGACCCAATTTTCTTTTTTTTTCTTTTCTTTCTTTCCTTTGGCCGGCCCTCTTGGTAACATTAGGGTTTGTTTTGTTTTTTTTTTTTATAAATAGAACCTACTCTTTTCATTTGGGTTCCTATTTTGCTAATTGTACACTTAAACCCTAAAAAAAATATTTCTCCCCTCTTTTCCTTTCAAAAAGTCGAACAACACAAAAAAATTCACCAAGTAGTGAATTCTTTTTGTGCCTTGGATAATCTAGCGATTCGAGGTAACTTTGCTCTCTCATTTAATTTTGGGATATATAATCACATAGTTAATTAGGATTGATCAAGAAAATTGTAGGATTTTATGTTTGTATTGATTCGAAAATGTCGAGTACATGATGATTTGATTCTTGATTTGTTTTATGTATTTTCTTGATTATTTTATGTAGTTTCTTGAAATCTTTAATTGTTGAATAATTACTTGTATGAATTTATTTATTAATCAAATCTCGTTATTTCTTGATGAATTTTTCGTGGCAGTTTCTTTACTGTTTGATTATGAATCATGATTTATTTCGTGGCAAAATTCGTCCTTTTATTGCTTATAATAATTTAATCTTTTAAACCGGTAAAACTGTCCAGATTTAGTTTACGAATTTATTAATATACTTAATCAATTCTTATGGCTACGAAATTTTAGGTGGACGTCAGTAATTGTGTTTTACAGCTTGTGTTAAATTTTCGTAATTTTTAAAGATCTTTTGATATAGCAGAAAAATCCGAAACTGATCTCAGCCTAATCTGACTTGTTAGTTATAAAATCTCTTAAAAATAGTAAAATACATTATTTTTGGACGAAAATTATGTACGTCAAACCTTGAACCTATATTTAACTTCCATTAAAATTTCCAGATTAATCGAGACCTTTAAAGGGTCGTTTTTTAATTTAATTCTTTAAAAATCAGATTGTGTAAAATAGTGTAATTAAATTATTAAAACATGTTATTTCGAATTCTTGAAAGAAAATTAAATCTTGTTTTGCTCTTTGAGTGTGTCGAGTGGTTTGAAGAATAAAAAGATAATTTTTGATCTTGTTTTGTATTCAATCTTGATGATTTTATGTTAAAAACATGATTTTTATTATTGTTGTTTGGTTAATTAATTGAATCTTGTTGATTGTAGTTATTTAAATGAATTGATAAAATTGGTGTTCTTGAGTGAAAAATGTCGAGTGAACCAAGGAATAAAAAAAAGGAATTTTTATCATGTTTTAAGTAATTTTAGTGATTAATTGATTGTTTAAAATAATTTATGAATTTATTTAATTAAGGTTGTTTAATTAGAAAATGTCGAGTGGCCTAAAAGTATTTAGTCAATTTTAGTTTAATTTTGACTTATAATAATATTAGGAATAATTAATATTATTTACTATAAAAGTTACAATTAAAGGAATTATCAGGGATAAGTTGTAACATGAAGGGATAGATAATAATATTGTTATTATTATTATTACACGAGTATTATTATTAATATTATTAATATTTACGGTTATTGTTAGTATTATTATTAATATTAGGAATCAGTAAGGATAAGTTATATAAGATACGATAAGATATTAAAAGGGTAAGAAAGGAAACAGAGTAATAGGAATATGAATTGTTTCGATTTCTGGCAAGGAAAGACTTGGTATTTAAGGTGGCCAATATACGTGCCGCACCTCTCTTTCCTGGGACTTCGAACATTTCATTTCCGATTACGGCCACCTAGTATTTCCCGATATAAGATAAGATATAAGATTTGAAGTATAAGATAAAATAAGGACGCCCACCTGATGACTCGAGTAGTCAGACTAGGTTAAGTCGAAGCCACTGCTCAATGGGACGAACACACGAGTTCCCCCGCGCAGTTCTGGGTCTTAGGATATGTAGTCGTCTAGTAGTAGTACACGAGCTGCTATTAGGGGTTATGGCCATAGCTTAGGCTTAGTGGTGCAAACGAGATCCACTACGGGTTGAGTACACGAGCTCACCCCGGCATGTTTTAAGAAAGTTGTGGTGCAAACGGGATCCACAACGAGTTATAGTGACAGGTCCGTTAAAAGATAAAAACGATATGATATGAATGATATGAAATGATAAGATATGAAATGAACGATATGAGATGTTAAGATGATTCATACGATATAAGATAAGATATTCCTAATTAATACGTATACCATTCTCTTATGATTCATACGTATAACGAAATGATGATAAAAACGATGATTCATACGTATATGATAAAAACGATATGATAAGATGATTCATACGATGATAAAAACGATGATTCATACGTATACCATTCTCTTATACGATATTAAGATGATTCATACGATATACGAAATGATAAAAACGATATGATATGAATGATATGAAATGATAAGATATGAAATGAACGATATGAGATGTTAAGATGATTCAGACAAGATAAGATAAGATACTTATGTTAATCTTCAACAAGGTAACATGCTTTCTCAACTTAGTTGGTGTACTATGATTCATAGTATGAATTAAATCCATAAGATTAGTTTATGTTGAAGTTTTGATCATGTTTTTATGTATGGATGTAAATTTGATTTTTATGTGGTTTATTGATGATTTGATGATTGAATATGATGATTTTATGTTTGATTATGATAGTAGTAAGTTTATGTTTATCATGTTAAAGTTTGATGAATTTTGGGATACTAGTAAGTTGGTAATTTCATGGATATGTATTGATTTATGCGTGTGGTTTATGTATGTTGGATGAGTTCTTGATTGAAGTTCTTGAATCTTGATTGAGTTCTTGGTTGAAGATCTTGAATCTTGGATGAGTTCTTTATGAATCTTGGTTGAGTTCTTTGAGTTCTTGATGAGCCTTGATAAGTTCTTGATTAAGTCTTTAAAGTTAAAGAAAGTAAAGAAAGTTAAAGAAAGAGTTAAAGAAAACGTTAAGATGTTGTAAGATGTTTGGTTTATGCGTTATTTTCTTAAGTCAAGGCATAAGATACAACTTAAGAAGTAACTAAGTGAGTAAACTTCGGATTAAAGTTAAAGATTGTAAGATTAGCTTGATTTCGTAGCTAGACGCCTGAAACTTAGAGTAAGATTCTATGTTTTTGGGTTAAGACGTTGCCCCTATCCTGACCGCGGTATTGGGATAGTGATTACCACTATGTTGTCTTTGACATGGATTTCCAGTAAGATTGGTTTCATGGGGTTGGGAGTAAGATTCTCAATCCTGGCATAGTTGGAAAGTTCGATCGCGTAAGAGGCGTTCGTACGAGCGTGGTCCGGTCTAGTTTATGAATGATTGCGCCAAAGATAAGTTTGGATAAGTTAGATGAGTCGAGTCTGTATATTGGTATGATTTTCGCATGATTTGATGTTTGATTTGGATATTTGATTTATGCTATGTTCTTGTGTATTCCCGTTAGGGTGAGTCAGTTATGTTACTCGCCACTGACGGTGGACTATTGTTTATTTTTCAGGTAATTCTGATGATGATGTTCTTGCTTAGCTTGGGGTTGGGCGAGTGCCGCTTTTATGATTTAGTTGTTTCTTTTTCATTGCTTATTAGTTTTGGATAGTATTGGACTATAGTGGTGATATTTGTATACATTTGTTTTTAAACTCTGACATGTGGTTAGAGTTACGTTTATTAGTATTGATAGTTTGAATTTTGGTTTAGTGGTGTACAAACTTTGGGTATTTGTACTTTTGGGATTAGTAATATAATACTTTGAGGTATTGTTCTAAATTTTTAAGTATTTTAGTTGTTAGTTCTGACTATTCGACTCGTCGGTTTCTTCTGCGCCGATTTAAGCGAGTCGGGTCGTCACAGTTGGTATCAGAGCCGAATAGGTTTTAAACGAAGTTTTAGGATTTGAGTTTAACCTGGGAGTTGAGAGCTTTACTATTCCCGAGTGATAAAACCAAATTTAGGTTAAGTAAAGGGAGAAGAGTAAGGTAGAAAGACCGGGATAAGATCTTTTCTATTTTCTTTTTCTCTCTTTATTTTTGTACACTTGACTGTGGTGGTGTATATGACTGACATTGCATTCTTGGTATGTCTTTTTGTTGTGATGCGTTGCAGCATGTCTACACCTCGCCGGTTGAGTACTGGACGACAGAGGATGCGGGCACTCGAGGAGGTGATCCTTACGTTGGCGCACCATAGTCGTCATACGCCGAGTACGCAGTCGACGTTCAATCGTATCGCACGTCATCGACCTCCGACTTACGACGGGGTTGCCGACCCGAGAGATGGAGAGCTGGATCCGCGAGATGGGGAAGCTCTTCGACGCGACGTTTTGTCCCGAGCACGAGAAGGTGCAGATCGCCGCATATTACTTACGTGGAGAGGCCGATAACTGGTGGACGTTAGCTAAGGACGCGTTCTTGCCGTTACATTCGATGTCGTGGATCGAGTTCGTCGATAAGATCCAGGAGCGTTTCTGCCCCGACGAGTTGCGGTGGCAGAAACAGGAGGAGTTTCTTACTCTTACGCAGGGTAAGATGACTGTCCAGGCGTACACCGATAGATTTACGGAGTTGTCGAGGTTCGCTACGTCTGTGGTTCCGTCGGAGAAGGATTGGGTCAAGTGCTACATCAAAAAGCTAGATCCGAGGATTCTTGTTCACGTGATCAGTAGTGGAGCGACGACATTTCAGCAGGCCTACGAGGTAGCACTCAAGATTCAGGCATCGACGGCTGAGGAGGATTCGAGCAAGAAGAGAGCTCCGGTTCCGGTGACGACAGCTTCATTTAAGAAGCCCCGATTCAGTGCACCTAGCAGTACCCCTCCGACCACGAGTTCACATAAGGGTTTCGATGGCTCAAAGTGCAGAGGATGCGGCCGAGACTTCCATCCAGGGAAGCGGTGTGATGGTTCGCCCATAGCATGTTATATCTGCAGGAAGGAAGGCCATAAGGCGTCAGTATGCCCCGAGAGGAAGTCAGACTCTGAGGCTAAGCAGCTTCCGGCACCGACGAAGACTCCGGTGAAGAACCGAGTCTACTGTATGACCGAGGCGGAGGCCGAGGTTCAGCCTGACGTTGTATCAGGTAGATTTCTTGTCTTTGGTGTATTAGCTTTAGTATTGTTTGATTCTGGTGCTACTGTCTCTTTTGTGGCTAGTAGTTTTGTCTCGAGGTCTAATCTTTGTGGCAGCTTTCCTGTTAATTCAGTTATTACTCTCCCTTCCGGAGAGGATTTTATTTGTCAGCGCGAGTTCCGAGGAGCGCCTATCGTGATAGCTGGGGAGCAAGCGACGGCTGATCTGAAGGAGTTCCCACTGATGGAGTTCGACGTCATACTTGGTATGGACTGGCTGTCGAGGTATCGAGCGATCATTCGTTGCCGAGATCGGTCAGTGACATTCCGAGGACTTCAGGGCAACCGAGTTACCTACTCTGGGTTCGTCCTTAAGAAAGGAGTAAAGGTAATCTCTTCCTTGAAAATGAGGAAGCATCGCCAGAAGGGCGATATGGTGTAGCTATGTCAAGTAAGGGAATTGACAGAGGAGCGTCTGTTGGACGATATACCTGTAGCGAGGGATTTCAGAGACGTATTTCCTGATGAGCTACCGAGAGTTCCACCCGAGCGCGATGTCGAGTTTCATATCGACTTAGTACCCGGGACAACGCCGATTTCGAAGGCACCTTACCGGATGGCACCATCGGAGTTGCAAGAGTTAAAAACGCAACTCCAGGATTTGATCAATAAGGGCTTCATTAGGCCAAGCGTTTCTCCTTGGGGAGCACCTGTGCTCTTCGTGAAGAAGAAAGATGGTAGTATGCGCCTGTGCATAGACTACCGAGAGTTGAATCGGGTAACTATCAAGAATAAGTACCCGTTGCCAAAGATTGAGGACCTGCTCGATCGGTTACGAGGAGCAGGAGTGTTTTCGAAGATAGATCTTCGATCTGGATATCACCAGATTCCAGTCAAGAAAGACGACATTCCGAAAACTGCTTTTCGTACTAGATACGGCCACTACGAGTTCGAGGTGATGCCCTTTGGCCTCACTAATGCGCCAGCCGTGTTCATGGACCAGATGAACCGGATGTTTCACCACTTACTCGATAAATGTGTCGTAGTATTTATAGACGATATCCTAGTCTATTCGAGAGATGAGTCTGAGCATACGGAACATCTCCGGATGGTACTTGAGATATTGCATAGTCATAAGTGGTTCGCGAAACTCTCCAAGTGTGAGTTCTGGCTTCGCGAAGTAGCATTTCTGGGTCACGTGATTAGTAAGGACGACATTAAGGTAGACCCGGCTAAGATTAAGGCCATAGTTGACTGGAGTAGCCCGAGAAACGTGGCGGAGATTCGTAGTTTTCTGGGATTGGCCGGATACTATCGACGATTCGTCCAGGACTTCTCCAAAATTGCTAGGCCGATGTCTAGTCTCCTGCAGAAGGAGGTCCGATTCGTTTGGACGGAGGCTTGCGAGCAAGCGTTCCAGCAATTGAAACAGAGATTAGTCTCTGCTCGTATACTTACCCTTCCGAACGATGAGGAGGACTTCGAGGTCTATAGTGATGCTTCGAAGAGTGGCCTAGGATGTGTACTCATGCAAGGCGGGAAAGTCATCGCTTACGCATCGAGACAATTGAAGGTGCACGAGCGTAACTATCCTACGCATGACTTGGAGTTAGCGGCTGTAGTGTTTGCGCTCAAAATCTGGAGGCACTATCTCTATGGTGGTTCGTGTAGAGTATTCACGGATCACAAGAGCCTCAAGTACATCTTTACTCAGAAAGACCTCAATATGAGGCAGAGACGATGGCTTGAGCTGATTAAGGACTACGACCTGACGCTTAACTATTGCGAGGGCAAGGCGAACTTAGTCGCAGATGCACTAAGTCGTAAGCATCGCTTGAGATTCAGTAGAAGCTGTAGTTCCGTCAGGCTTCGTCTGACATCTGTGAGTGCCGAACCTGATTTAATTCAGGAATTGCGCGAGGGTCAGCAGAACGACCCACATTTAGCTAGGATTCGAGAGGCTCTGCGGCAAGGCAAAGCCGTAGGTTTCGAGATCCCTTCCGATGGTAGTCTGCGATTCCGAGGGAGGTGGTGTGCACTAGACTGTTTTGATTTAAGGAACAAAATTATGTCTGAGGCACATAACTCGCCCTACTCTGTTCATCCTGGCGGTAACAAGTTGTACCAGGACCTCAAGGGCCAATTCTGGTGGCCTAAGATGAAGAGGGACGTAGCAGAGTTTGTAGCTCGATGTTTAGTCTGTCAAAAGGTTAAAATCGAGCATCAGAGACTAGGAGGTCTGTTGCAGCCACTACCTATTCCGTCCTGGAAATTTGAGTCGGTATCTATGGACTTCGTGGTTAGTTTACCCACCTGTAATGGCTTGAATGCTATTTGGGTCATAGTGGATAGGTTGACCAAGGTCGTTAGATTCATTCCGATGAAGATGACCTGGTCTATGGAGCGTCTAGCAGAGGCATATACCCAGGATATTATCCGACTTCACGGAGTTCCGAGGGAGATCGTTTCTGATCGAGATCCGAGATTCCTATCTCGTTTCTGGAAATCAGTTCAGGAAGCCTTTGGGACGAAGCTGAAGTTGAGCACCGCTTTTCATGCGGCGACCAAGGGTCAGACCGAGAGGACCATCCAGACTTTGGAGGATATGCTTCGAGCATGTACTCTGGAGTACCATCAGTCTTGGGTACGTATGCTCTGTTTGATAGAGTTCTCCTATAACAATAGCTATCACTCGTACGAGGCCCTGTATGGTAGGAAATGTCGGAGTCCTATATGTTGGAATGATATTAGTGATTCTGTGGCTTTGGGACCTGAGATGGTATGCGATACTATCGAGAAGGTCCGAGTCATCTGGTCTAAGATGCAGGCCGCTCAGAGTCGTCAGAAATCCTACGCCGATAATCGACGTAGACCGCTGGCTTTCGAGGTAGGTGACAAAGTCTTGCTTAAGGTTTCACCATTCAAAGGAGTGGCACGCTTCGGTCAGAAGGGGAAACTCCGACCAAAATATGTGGGACCTTACGAGATACTGGAACGAGTTGGGGAGGTGGCGTAACGATTGGCTTTACCACCTAGTTTATCTAGTGTGCATGACGTATTCCATGTTTCCCAGCTAAGGAAATATGTACATGATCCTACCCATATTATCCTAGTGGAGTCGGCCACGTTTGAGCCGAATCTGACTTTTGAGGAGCGACCCGTCCAGATCTTGGATCGGAAAGTGAGGACCCTTCGGCGTAAGCAAGTCCAGCTCGTCAAGGTGTTGTGGAGAAATCAACACCAGGAGGAGGCGACTTGGGAGACAGAGGCGTCCATGACGCAGAAGTACCCGGAGTTGTTTGAGGGTGAGCGATCTCCTTTGCCTTAAATTTCAGGACGAAATTTCTTTAAGGAGGGGAGGTTGTAACGACCCTGATTTTATAGGTATTTCTGCCAGGTGATTATGTGTATTTATGTATTGCTATGTATAATTCAAATCTAGTTTTGAACTATTTATTTTATTTTATGTGAATAATTTCGATTTAATTCGAATTATTTTATTTGCGGTTATTATTATTTATTTTAATTATTATTTAATTGATTAGAATTTTTATTACTTAATTTTCTATTAATTATTTAATATTTTGGGCTAAAACGAATTAAGCATGATTAATCATGTAATTTTTGTAGATTAGCCCAATTAATCACGAAAGCACATTTTGGCCCATTTTGCAAGCCAAAAACCTGCCCTCCCTTGTACATGGCAAGGATTTGCCACTTGCCATGCATTCACACCTTAAACCACTTCTATAAATAGAAGGGTTAGTAAGGCTTAAGGATCCATTTGCTAAATTGCCATCTTATGCTCTTGCCATCAAATTTCAAACACAACTCCCTCCATTTGCTCCCTTGCCTCACGCCATTTTTGGCTAATTGTAACCCATCAATTGTTCATCATCAATTCTAACCTTAAACTTAAAGATTCAAAGTCTATTGATCTTTAAGTATCAAAACACAAACTAAAGCACCTAATTTCCAAACAAGATCTCTAGTTCGGGTTTGGTTTGACACTTGTTCGTGTGGGTTTGATCGTGTGGGTCAAGTGAAGCCGTGTGGTGGCTCGTGTGGGTGACCGTGTGGTGGTGCTCGTGTTCGTGGGAAGTCGTGCGCGGTGGCAGCCGTGTTGAAGCTGTGCCGTGTGTGGTGTTGCCGTGGTTGGGCCGTGTTCGTGCGGTGTTGAACGAAGCCGTGCCGTGCCGTGGTGGACCGTGTAGTCTAGCCGTGTGGTTTGGGTTTCCGGGCAGCAAGTTTTTGAGTATTATCTTGTTAATCTTCAACAAGGTAACATGCTTTCTCAACTTAGTTGGTGTACTATGATTCATAGTATGAATTAAATCCATAAGATTAGTTTATGTTGAAGTTTTGATCATGTTTTTATGTATGGATGTAAATTTGATTTTTATGTGGTTTATTGATGATTTGATGATTGAATATGATGATTTTATGTTTGATTATGATAGTAGTAAGTTTATGTTTATCATGTTAAAGTTTGATGAATTTTGGGATACTAGTAAGTTGGTAATTTCATGGATATGTATTGATTTATGCGTGTGGTTTATGTATGTTGGATGAGTTCTTGATTGAAGTTCTTGAATCTTGATTGAGTTCTTGGTTGAAGATCTTGAATCTTGGATGAGTTCTATATGAAACTTGGTTGAGTTCTTTGAGTTCTTGATGAGTTCTTGATGAGCCTTGATAAGTTCTTGATTAAGTCTTTAAAGTTAAAGAAAGTTAAAGAAAGAGGTAAAGAAAACGTTAAGATGTTGTAAGATGTTTGGTTTACGCGTTATTTTCTTAAGTCAAGGCGTAAGATGCAACTTAAGAAGTAACTAAGTGAGTAAACTTCGGATTAAAGTTAAAGATTGTAAGATTAGCTTGATTTCGTAGCTAGACGCCTGAAACTTAGAGTAAGATTCTATGTTTTTGGGTTAAGACGTTGCCCCTATCCTGACCGCGGTATTGGGATAGTGATTACCACTATGTTGTCGTTGACATGGATTTCCAGTAAGATTGGTTTCATGGGGTTGGGAGTAAGATTCTCAATCCTGGCATAGTTGGAAAGTTCGATCGCGTAAGAGGCGTTCGTACGAGCGTGTTCCGGTCTAGTTTATGAATGATTGCGCCAAAGATAAGTTTGGATAAGTTAGATAAGTTGAGTCTGTATATTGGTATGATTTTCACATGATTTGATGTTTGATTTGGATATTTGATTTATGCTATGTTCTTGTGTATTCCCGTTAGGGTGAGTCAGTTATGTTACTCGCCACTGACGGTGGACTGTTGTTTATTTTTCAGGTAATTCTGATGATGAGGTTCTTGCTTAGCTTGGGGTTGGGCGAGTGCCGCTTTTATGATTTAGTTGTTTCTTTTTCATTTCTTATTAGTTTTGGATAGTATTGGACTATAGTGGTGATATTTGTATACATTTGTTTTAAACTCTGACATGTGGTTAGAGTTACGTTTATTAGTATTGATAGTTTGACTTTTGGTTTCGTGGTGTACAAACTTGTGGGTATTTGTACTTTTGGGATTAGTAATATAATACTTTGAGGTATTGTTCTAAATTTTTAAGTATTTTAGTTGTTAGTTCTGACTATTCGACTCGTCGGTTTCTTCCGCGCCGATTTAAGCGAGTCGGGTCGTCACATCCATAATAATTGAAATACTAATTTATTTTGGATTTTAAGAATGTAATGTCCACAATGTAATTGGTCATTACCGGATTGAAATTAAAAAACGTATTTTGAAAGCATAATTAATCAAATGTAATGTACATAACACGTTATGGACATGTCCATAATATTTGAAATACTAATTTAGTTTAGATTTTTAGAATATTATGTCCATAACACATTATGGACACGTCCATAATATTTCAAATACTAATTTAGTTTATATTTTTAAAATGTCTTTGGACATTGCCAACGGAATACTAAATACGCTTTAATGATTTTTTTTCCAAATTCTAGCTATAATGATTATTGTATTTGTATAATCCTAAATAAACCAGGTCAGCTAAAGAAATATTCATTCTGCTATTTTTACGCCTATTCTTGTATGATTAAAAGACAAATTTCCTAAAACAAAAAGATTGTTATTTCCATAATCATGGTAGGAAATATTAGGAATGGTGAGAAAAGGGGAAAGGCGGGAAATCAAAGGCGGTTAATTTAATTTTTTGGACATAACAATCTAAAAATGTAAACTAAATTATTATTTCAAATATTATGGACATGTCCATAACGTGTTTTGGACATTACATTTGATTAATTATGCTTTCAAAATAGGTGTTTTAATTTCAATCCGGTAATGTTCAATTACATTGTGGATATTACATTCTTAAAATCCAAAATAAATTAGTATTTCAATTATTATGGACATGTCCATAACGTGTTATGAACATTACATTTGATTAATTCTGCAAATAGGTGTTTTAATTTCCATACGGTAATGTCCAATTTTTAGAATGTTATGTCCATAACATGTATTGATTGTACGTTTATAAACTTTCCAAATTTGAAAGATTTAATTACCAAATTTCAAAAATTTATGTCCTACTTATTGGTTGGTAATGGAATATTTTTAAAACATAATTAGATAACATAGTTATTTACTTCCTATTATATATATATCGTAACTACTTTTTAATTTTGATTTTTAAATTATAAGAATCAATGCTTTCAGTTTTAAAAACTTATGTCTGAAAAAAATTACATTGCACCTATCCTTTTTTTCTTTTAAAATCATGGATGAAAGTCATACAAATGAGAATAATTCGATTGATATTTTAAAGGTATGTTGTGTTTTTTGGTGCATTATTAACGAGATTTTAATGAGTATTAAATGATTACAAACGACTTTATTAACAAACTTGAATGAGTTGTTCGTGAACCTTAACAAGTCAAGTACTACCTTGTTCGAATAAAGCTTGTTTAATAATCGAGCTTAAAAATTTTGCTCAAACTTGTTTATTTATATACGAACGAGCTTTGACCGGGTTTGTTCGTGAGTTGTTCACGAGTGTATTAGCTCATTGACGTCCCTAGTAGAAATTATTTATAGATAAAATATAAAAATTGTTTTTTTTTAAGGTTAAACAAAAAGGGCGGGAAATTTTTTACACGTGACAAGATGATGTTTTAGTTACTTCTCTTTTAGTGTTTTTTAATGAGAGATAGAATATTATATATATATTTAGATTATTGGACTCATTGCATTCATAAAAATCTAGTGTTAAAATATGTGAGGGCATGAAGGTGAGTTTTCTTTAATTTAAATTTGGAGCACATTGTTTGTCTCGCTATGTCCAACATTATTTCCGGTTATTCCTTACAATTTAGGGTTTAGGGTTCGTATAGATAGGGTTTGGGGTTCGTTTAGACAGGGTTTAGGGTTATACATTATGATTTAAAAAATGTTGTACTTGCCAAAATATTTATACTTGCCAGTATATTTGAATTTCAAATTAAATTTCTCTCTTGCCAAAACTTGGTACCTGACAAAATAAATAAATGTGTGTATATATAAATAACATATAATAACATAACATATTAACATATATTAAGCTCTGTTTTCTTCTATACATCCATAATATTTTAAGCAACAATAGAAATTTTGCCAAATGAGATGATTAGTGAGGACCCAAAAATCCTTGAATCAGGAACTGAAGATGAAAACAATGTAGGAGATATTCATGAGACTTTTTTTGATCTAGAATTGTGGGAGTCAATCGACAACAGATTAGAAGATTTTACCGAGGATGATATGAAAAGGTTGTCAATCAAGAACATGGATTACTGCATTCAATTTTATATGCAAAGGTGAAAGGATTTGGAGTACGTATGAAGGCCACAACATATATCTATGTCCATTGTGTTTGACAATGATGTATCTTTGAAATATTGTGAATTACTTAGTATTGTGATTATGTCTAAATATAATATTGGGCATTGCCAACATAAACTTAGCTAATGATATTTTTTAAATAGTTTTCGGTAGGGATACTGGATACATTACCATAAGTAATCAAAAAATATTTACTACCTCCGTTCCAAAAAAACGCAACAATTGTCATGGCACGGATTCTAGGCATTTTTTTGTTGTGGGTAATTAGAAAAAAATGAGGGGTAGTTGATTAAAATAATTGGAGAGAAAAGTGGGGACAATTAAAGGAGTTGTGAGAGAGGGTGGAGACAATTAAAGAATTAAATAGAGAAAAGGTGGGGACAAATAAAGAATTAGTAAGGGTATTTATGTCTTTTAAGTAGCAAAAGTTTACTATATAGTGAAAATAAAAATTTGTTGCATTTATTTTGAAATATCCAAAAATAGAAACTGTTGCGTTTTTATTGGAACAGATGAAGTATATACAATAAATAAATATATGAAATAAATAATTTTTATGTTTGTATAGACTTGTGTTTTTAGTTTTTCATACAATATCATTTTTATAATTTGAATGACATTACTTGATAAATTTTTATTATTTTATATTTTTATTTTTCTTATTCCACCTGATTGCAAATTTTAGATGTTGTGTTCCAAAAAAAAGGTACAAAACAAAAAAAAGATATTATTCAAACTCGTGCACAACATTAGTGAAGTAATGACCCTAATCATGAATATGATATCATCAAATGAGGTCCTTGGTTAAAAACATTAGATCTAGTAGCTAGTGCGAGCTCGTACAACTAGGTACACAAAATATAAATATTTACTAATATGGTATGTATTACAAAGTATAATTTTGGAATATATTATTATCATGCACAAAATCATGATAAAAAATATTCATTCTCATTCGTACAATAGATTGTATACCCAAAATAAACCCTAAAAATTATTATTATTATATTTTTAAAATACTACCTTATTCACATTACCATAAGTAATCAAAAAAACATATCCAATAAATAAATATATGGAATAATAGTGTTACACATTAATTTTGAAAAAGTTATCCTCAAAAAGAAAAACCAAACAGTGGTTAGTAGCCACTATTAATTTTCATAATACACCAACATACAATAAATATACAATGGTACTTAATATACAGTAAAAAAATATGTTCCATAACATCGTATGCAATGGTTATATATAATAAATATAAAAAAATGCTTTTAAAAGTGCTTATATACAGTAACGATATGTCCTTAATATCGTTTAGCTATTACCATTTAACAACAGATTCAATATGGCTTACAGGCCATCATTACTTTAGTTTAGCTCTTGGTATTGACCGATGACCAGTTTATAAGTTTATGTCCTTTCTTTTTGGTAATCAACAAATCAAAAGATGGACAATTTATTTAAAAACGGAGTAAGTTTATGTCCTTTCTTTTTAGTAGAGGTGTACATGTTATTACCAAAGTTAAAATATTTATTATTAAACGTTACCGGATCTTATATTAACTTCTTCATGTCTTATTAGCTCATATTGATTATATTATACCTCGTACATCAATGTATTATTAGTTTATTGGAAAAGAATTCATACATTGTTGTAATAATGTTCATAATACGTATAGGATATTACCAAATTATTACGCCAAACCCCACACCCTAAACCTTAAACCCTCAACCCTCAACCTTAAAGTCTAAACCCTTAACCCTAAACTCTCAACCCCATAAAAATACTTTTGATACCCTTAATTTAAATCAATTATGGTTGTTTCAAAGAAAAACAAAATCAATTAGAACAACATGCATTACCTTATTTGGGATTCAGTCAATTAATAAATAATTCCTTAATTAATTCAATACAATAAATTTAACTTTAGCACATTCAAATTTTATGTATTTAGTTAATTCAACAATATATGTATTATAGCCTCAATAATATGTGTATTATAAGATATTATATTTTATTAAAAAGGGAGTTATGTTATGAAAATAAATAAATTTTTATGTTTGTATAGCATTGTGTTTTTAGTTTTTCATACAATATCATTTTTATATTTTGACTGACATTACTTAATAACATTTTATTATTTTATATTTTTGTTTTTCTTATTCCACCTGATTGCAAATATACAAAGTACAATAAAAAAATTGGACATAACATTTTCAAATTTCAAATTATTGTATATATGTGCAAACCTTGTTATGGACATTACATATGATTAACTTGCATAACATTTTCAAAATTCAAACTATTGTTCTGTTTTACTTGGCAATATTCTTAACATCTTTTGGACATTTTCAAAATTTGTTTTACGCTGTGCATATGCATACATTTCTCTCTTTGTCATTACTAAATTTCTATAGCAGGAGGTGCCCGATCCATCTTCATCCCAACATTAAGCATCTAAGCCAAAACCCGTAAAAGCGCTTGTTTCTTCTACAAAGCTGGAAAGTGTAGTTGTGCAAGAGGTGCTGAAGGAGCTACACTACCAAGATATCTTCACTGCTGAAGAAATGAAGCAAATTTGATCAGCCGCAAAGAACTGTATTTCAAAGGATAGTGGAGATGATGAGGAGGAAGATGATATTACAATTCTTTTAATTTAATTTAACTTATTTTTTAAATAATCTGACATTGACCGTATTATTATGTTGATAGATAATGTTCCTTCCGTATCAGATCAATTCTGCAGCCCAAGTTCATCGGATGAAGAAGGTGATCACCAAAAGAATTCTGCCACGTGTCTTCATAGGGTAATGCCACGTGGCCCTATAGTATTTTGCCATGTGGACCAGTATGGTGCTACCACGTATATATTTGTAATGCCTTGCCACATGGACCTTCACTTGAGATGTCTGTTGGGCTTCTGGTGATCTTGGGCTAGCTGAGACTTAGAATCTTTAGTGAATTGGGCCTTACGATAGGTGGCTCCATCATGTTGGGCCTTCATACCATGTTAGGCCTTATTAGCATTTGAGAGCTATATTTTTTGTAATAACAAGTTTTATACAATAAATATACTAAAATGCTTCCACAACTGCTTATATACAGTAGCAATATGTCCATAATATCGTTTGGTTATTACCATTCAACAACATATTCAATACGGCTTACAGACCATCATTATTCATTAATTTAGTTTAGCTCTATCTATTGACCAGTTTAAATGTTGATGCCTTTCCACCACTAATGTCCATAATATACAACGTACACTAAATATACAATGACAATGATGCTTATATACAATAAAAAATATGTCCAAAATATTATATAGTTTTATACAATAAATATACAAAAATGTTTCCACAAGTGCTTATATACAGTAACGATATGTCCATAATATCGTTTGGCTATTACCATTCCACAACATATTCAATATGGCTTACAGGCCATTATTATTCATTAATTTAGTTTAGCTCTATCTATTGACCAGTTTATATGCTGATGCCTTTTCTCTTTCGTAATCAACAACGTAAAAGATGGACAATACATTTAAGGTGCGCTACATAGAATATATAATTAATTAGTTACAATGCATTATTTTATATTATACTCCGTATGTTTTATTTATTGAATGCACCTGACCTGGCAATGGCATATCCAAAGTCACAAATATATTTTTTAGAATCTTTGAATATATTTTGATGTTTCATATAAGTAATGTTTGTTAGGTTTTGCTCAAAAAAGGGTGTGATAACCTATGCATAATGCCATAGTTTTTTTTTTTTTAAGAAGAAGAAGAAGAAAAGAAGAAAAAAAGCTTATGACATAATATGTTAAATTTTGATTGAATATTAGATTTAGACAGAAGAATTTAAAACTGAAAACATTGATTCTTATAATTTAAAAATCAAAGTTTAAAAGTAGTTAGGGTATATATATAATAGGAAGTAAATAACTATGTTATCTAATTATGTTTTAAAAATATTCCATTACCAACCAATAAGTAGGACATAAATTTTTGAAATTTGGTAATTAAATCTTTCAAATTTGGAAAGTTTATAAACGTACAATCAATACATGTTATAGACATAACATTCTAAAAATTGGACATTACCGTGTGGAAATTAAAACACCTATTTGCAGAATTAATCAAATGTAATGTCCATAACACGTTATGGACATGTCCATAATAATTGAAATACTAATTTATGATGGATTTTAAGAATGTAATATCCACAATGTAATTGGACATTACCAGATTGAAATTAAAACACCTATTTTGAAAGCATAATTAATCAAATTTAATGTCCATAACACGTTATGGACATGTCCATAATATTTGAAATACTAATTTAGTTTAGATTTTTAGAATGTTATGTCCATAACACGTTATGGACATGTCCATAATATTTTAAATACTAATTTAGTTTACATTTTTAGATTGTTATGTCCAAAAAATAAAATTAACCGCCTTTGATTTCCCGCCTTTCCCCTTTTCTCACCATTCCTAATATTTCCTACCATGATTAAGGCAATAACAATCTTTTTGTTTTAGGAAATTTGTCTTTTAATCATACAAGAATAGGCGTAAAAATAGCAGAGTGAATATTTCTTTAGCTAATCTGGTTTATTTAGGATTATACAAATACAATAATCATTATAGCTAGAATTTGGAAAAAAAATCATTAAAGCGTATTTAGTATTCCGTTGGCAATGTCCAAAGACATTTTAAAAATATAAACTAAATTAGTATTTCAAATATTATGGACATGTGCATAACGTGTTATGGACATAATATTCTAAATATCTAAACTAAATTAGTATTTCAAATATTATGGACATGTTCATAACGTGTTATGGACATTACATTTGATTAATTATGCTTTCAAAATACGTTTTTTAATTTCAATCCGGTAATGGCCAATTACATTGTGGACATTACATTCTTAAAATCCAAAATAAATTAGTATTTCAATTATTATGGACATGTCCATAACGTGTTATGGACATTACATTTGATTAATTCTGCAAATAGGTGTTTTAATTTCCATCCGGTAATGTCCAAGTACATTGTGGACATTACCAAATACAAACAACGACTAATTAAAACCCTACTACATCATCGTCTTCTTCCTTCGACAATGAGATTTGTCTTTTATTTAATTAGCAGTGGAGGTTATAACAAAAAAATTACAGGACTTGCTTATTCAATGAGAATCGTCATCTTTGTGATTTATGGAGATTTTGCACTTGAACCTTCAATGGAGGTCGGAGGTTTCAATGGAGGTGGAATGTGTCAATGGAGGTTGAAGGCTTCAATGGAGGTTCAATTATCTACAATTGACGTTGGGGATGAATTTGATTGGCATATTGGTTTTATCATGGATTAATTTTTTGAAGCTTCAAGTTGAAGCTTCAATGGAGGTTGGGGATGGAGGTAGAGGATAAAGGTTGGTTGAAGCTTTAATGGAGTTTGGGTTAAATTAGTTGAGGTTGAAGATATGGGTTGGGGTTGGAGATAGATTAGGATAGTGATTTGTTTAGGTTTAATGATTGAATTAGTGTGTAATTATTTGTTTAATTTTACAAATTAAAGTCACGTGAGTTAGGTTTTAGGTTTTTTTTTTATTAAATTGTTTAATTTTTTAAAATTATCAAATTATTAAAGTAATTTTAGGTAAATGAAAAAAATAATGAAAATGAATTATTATTTTATTAAAATAATTTTAATAGGTTTTTTTTAATCAAAAATAAAAATCAAGTCAAATCAACATGATGAACGGCCTAGAATTGCTTGACTTCGGTGGTCGTTTTTTGGACGACTATAGAAGAATTTTCAAGAATTTGCATTGAAAGTTGTATTTTTTTCGAATATTAATCAAGAATGTTGAGTGATGAAATGGTGAATGTTGATGATCTACTAAGATGATTTGATCTCATATATTTTAATTATTTAAAGATGGTAGTTTGATGAATATCGAGTAATAATTGCATTTGCATAAGTTCTTTGCATTAAAGATTTATTCCTTTTCTTTATTTAGTGTCACTTTCGAACCTAATGGACGAATGTGATGATGATTGATTTCTCGGATTCTTGCATGATTGATGATGATCTTAAACTTAAATGGTTTATTTGTTAATTAATGAATTAATTATTTTAATATTGCTTTTACGAATTGCATGGTGATTACTTGATCTTGGGTTAACAATCGTTGTATGAATTTACTTACCTTTATCGAGTTGTATGGATTGATCGAATTAGGATTTAGTCTTGGGTTGATTGATTAAATAGTTCCATCTCTTAACCTGGACTTGTGGTGATAAAGTCTAAGAAGTTAGAATTTTCCAAGTATCTGTCGTAGAGGAATTATGATTCGATTGTGTTGTCATTAAAATTTCATTGAGTGTGGAAATGGCGTATGGGCTTAATTCGACTATGTCTTTTAGACTCGATTGTTGAACTGACTTAATTTTGGGCTTGGATTATAACTTATAGACTCTATTAGTCATAGGTTGATTGTGTTGTAAGGATAGGGTTTGCATGGTTGACCAATGTATGGTACTTACCGAGTTGGAGTAGAGTACCCAATCTTAGTGTTTGATTCTAAGACTTGGGTAATGTCACAACCACTGTACCTACAGGAGTCTCTGGACAATTTAGATTTAGTATGTTGTTGTATCGATGCAATTTGAGACTATCATTAATTAGTTGTCAAGGGGAGGGTGTAAGATAATGTTTAATTACTTGGCGTACTAGCTAGGAAAGTTTATAAGGAGGTCTTGGGAGAGAGAGAGAGAGAGAGAGAGGTGAAGGAGGAAGAAATCTTGATCATTGTTAAAAATTCAATAATTTAAAGGAATAATGGAATCTAATAATCATACCTTTAGTCGGCCTGAAAGTAACAAACCTACTTTTTGATTAAAAAATAACAAACTCACCTTTAAGGTTTATTTGTTTTCGGTGAACCCCATTGTTTTGTGACTTATTGTAAGAAGTTGAATTGCAACGTGACAATCCCTCATCGGTTTTAAAAAATTAATAGGTTAATTAAACTAAAAAAATTCAACCAATAAGGGATTGCCACGTCGCAATTCAACCTCTTAAATCAAGTCACAAACCGGTAGGGTGCACCGAAAATAAATAAACCTTAAAGGTGGATTTGTTATTTTTTAATCAAAAAATAGGTTTGTTACTTTCAAGCCGACTAAAGGTAGGATTATTAGATTCCATTATTCCTAATTTAAATTACATAATTTATTTTTACCGAAAAACCATTACACTGCTTAACTTTAGAATTATTAATTTAATCCATTAAAATTAAAAATATAAGGTTATGATTGAACTCTAACTCGTAGAGTTATTCATAAAACTACGCTGAATCCGAACCGTACATTTGTTATATATAAGTAGTTAACAAGAACTTTAATTTAATAATAACAACTAGAAAGTTGCGGGCTTAAACAACTAGATAAGGCCTAAGAAAAAAACAAACATAACTTTAGTAAGGTAGTACACCAAATAAAAGTATGAAATTAAATATTTTAGAACAATTAAAAAAGAAGGGTTTTTTCTCAGCTATACCCATGAAATATTGGGATTTCCCAGCTGTAGCCATGAATTTTGAAAAATTTCTGTTTTATCCATAACGTTTTTAAAAATTCTTAACGGTAGCCAACAAATATAATAATAACTGACATGGTTAAGTCGTTAACAACAAACTAACATTAATTTTCAACACCACAACTACTAATAAATCAACCTAACAAAAGTCCACCACGCCCCCACCTTTTTTTGCAAAGTAAACGGTGTTAACATGTGTGACCTATAATTATGTTTTTTGGCTACAGTTGAATTTTTTTACAAACCTCGTGGGTATAACAGAGAATTTTCAAAATTCGTGGCTACAGGTGGGAAATCCTAATACCTCATGGGTATATGGTTTACGGTTTAGAGCGCTTTCAAAATTTTTGGAAACCCCACCACACCGCAAAATTAGGGTTTGGTTAAATTGCAAATCAAACCATACTTTTCAAACCGCAAACCAAATCATACCGCACAATTGCGGTTTGGTCTGCAGTTTGTTGTGGTTCAGACTGCACTCTAGCCAGGCCTAACTAAAACAGCATGCTATGCTTGTTTAGTTGTCTGTACCTCCGGCCAGGTTCCATTGATGAAGTGACATCAATACTGAAGGCTTCAAGGCTTGAAATGGAGGGTTGAAACTGTGAATACATGTAGTCAGCCATAGACTCCAGAGTAGATACACATATATACTTGGTGATCAATCATGGGTTCACATCGAAGTAACGTGAAATTCATCAGTTGAGCTTCCTCTGAACTTGGATCAATTGAGAAGACCTTAAGAAGTTGCCCGTAATTTTTGGATTTAAACGCTGCTTTGGTTGCTTGTTCTTCTTTTAACATGAAGGCAGGTCCCATGTAGTCACGGCTCAGTTATCCTCTTCACGAATGAACATGGACTTGAAGTTACTGTTTTCCAGCTTCTCTCTCGGCGTGTCAAGATCATAGTCACTATATATAAAGTAGCCTTTACTATATACTTCGTATATGAAAATTATAATAGAATACATAAAGTGTAGGTGGGTTTGATTAATCTTAAATAAACACTTGATAATATCATATCAGAAAAGTTAATATCAGATCAAAAAAATTATAACAATAAAACATCCTATCATACTCGGCAATCATGAATAAAAACAATAATTAAATTCCTACACTTTTCATGATTAATTCCTATTTTACTATGTGATTTGCTACCCTTAAATTAAATGGAAAAGCGAAGTTACCTTCAATCGCAAAAATTCCAAGGTAACAATGGAGGTTCACGGCTATATGAGAGGGGAGAAAGATGGAGAAAACTTTAGGGTTTATGGAGCAATTAACAATAGGACCCAAAATAATACAAGGGGTCCTATATAAAGAAAATAAAAACAAGCAAGCCCCAAGTGAAACCCTAGGGCTGCCGTGTACATAGAGAAAGAGGGGGAAAGAGTTTGTTGGGTCAACAACAAACTTTGAATGAGTAAAAAAAAAAAAATGATTTTAAATTAATTAAATTATTTAGTTATCCAAAAATATTAACTAATATTTAATTAATTAAAATAAACAAACTTGGCCCAAAAAAAAAAAAAAAGGACCGGCTAAGGCCTAACAAGGGAGGGAAATGGGTCCTTGGCCCAATTGAGAATTCAAGATAAAGCCGCCAGTTTTGAAGTAGGCTGCCAGTTTTGAAGGTGAGGCCTCAAAGCTGCCGGTTTGAACTTCATAAACTGCCGGTCTTGGACTTCACGAGCTGCCGGTTCTATGCTACCGGCTTTACTTCACAAGCTGCCGGTTCCACTTCACATGCTGCCGGTTCTACTTCACAAGCTGCCGGTTCTATGCTGCCGGTTTTACTTCATGAGCTGCCGGTTATGAGATAAAATTCTAAGGAAAACACATTAATAACCGCGAAATTTTCTGGCCCAAAATTCCAGGTCGTTACAATTACAATAATCAAATCTTAACTCTCATCAACATAGTTATTCGAAATCATCATCCACACGCATAATAATCTAATTCATATTCTTCAATTTAATTAATCCTTTAATTAAACTATCTATAATTAACCAAATAATTAAATCTATAATTATCCATAAGTCGAATAAAAATAAAAGCTTGTTCTTAGCAACATGATCCATTCTACCCTTTAGTGAAGTAAACAAAAATATACGATCTTTCTTTCCTAATTAAATTTATTATCTCTTGTGCATATAATATTAATTCTAATAATTTCATAATTCAAAATAAAATTCAAGAACTAATCAATTATCACTCTTTTAATGAATAAGTGAACAAAAATGCAGTCTTTAATCCTTCATATTATTCGGCCATAGTCAATAATCAACAAGCATAATCAATTCTAAATAATTCGTGAATTATTCAATAATCATGAAATTAACATATAAGTAAATTGGGTAAAATTCATATAAACATTACAAAATTCATACTTGCATATTAATTCAAGAATTTTGAGTATTCTTTAGCCGATTCATCATCATCTTCACGGTTTCATCAAGAAACACTCAAGATCAATTCTTTAAATTCAAGATCATAATTAATTAATTAAATCAAGCACCAAGATAATCATACATTATGAAATTAACTCAAACTCATCAAAAATCAATCCTTTAACGCATTAATCAATTCAAAAATTCGAAGAAAGAACAACATGCTATCTGGTTTTCAATTATACAAAATAATGACTAAGTGCTAGCAAGAATTAAGGATGACATGTATAAAATCATAGCAAGAATCATGAAAATTAAATCGTAAATTTTTCATGAAGAATTTTGGACTATTAGACAAATAAAGAAAGGATTTTTATTTAATTAAAACCATGTTAATGCATCCTAATTAACTATATATTCAATTAAAGTTCTAAAGCAAATAAAACACCTAATTACCTTGTTAAAGGATGAACAAAAGCAAAGAGAAAAACCCCTTCATAAGATAACCTATCATGTCGCCTATCAACAACAACAATGGGATGCATAAAGTTTATATATTGCCTATAACTTTATTTAATTTAGAAGCGACGCATAAGATAACCTATCGCATCGCCTCAAATAATGGACACGATGCATAAGTGTTTGCATAACATTGTTAGAAAACCTATTTGCGTCTCCTCGATCTAATATACAAGCGACGCATAAACCTCACTTTATGTGTTGGACATGAGGCAATGCATTACTTGACACCTATGGTGTCCCCAACTATCGTGTCGACCAATAGGCGACACGTAAAGCCAATTTGAGGCGGCGACGCAATATGGTGTTTTTGTAGTAGTGATTTTTTCTAATTAAACCTTGATACAGTTCTGAATTAAACATGTGCAGCAGGAAGGATGGAACAATTTTAATGAACCCAAGAAGACAAATGACGTAACAATCAACAAACAGAAAATCCATAAAAATTGAGTATATATAATCAAAATCAAAATCAAATGATAATCCATGAAATGAACACAACACAAGAAATAGATACAACAAATAATATGCAGAGAAATTACAGTGTTACTCAACCAGCAGAAGTTCAGAAGAAAAGAGCACTGAAAAGAGCTAAAGGTTTGTTCGAGTGTATCATTTGAAGATGTCTTCCGTAACGAAATTTGAGATTGAGAACTTTGACGGCAAGACTAATTTTTGCATCTGGAAAGTCCAGATAAAAGTCCTTCTTGTGCAGAGCGGATTGAAAAAGGCTTTGGATGTGAAAGCTAAAAAGCTAGAGTCGATGACGGACGAGCAATGGGAAGAGTTGGATGAAAAGGCATTATGCACAATACAACTATGTTTAACAAAGGAGTTCCTGCGCGAAGTCATTCACGAGGAGACAACGACCAAATTGTGGTCAAAGTTGGAGTATGTTTATGTATTGCTTTTATATTATATTTATCCCCTTATTTTGTGTGTATTCATATTGAATTGGTTCCATTTACTATCTTTTTATTACTAATGATCGCTTTCTAGTGCAATGTGCTATTTGAGTTGTGATGTAGGTTTTGGAGTTGATAAGCTCTATTTCTTACATTATTTGGAGCATTTGGAGGCGCATTAGGAAGCTTTTGGGAGTGATTCAGAATTTATATGGGCTATGTGACCAATTTGGTAGAAATTGGAAGCGTTTCGGTGTCGTTTGGAGCGATATTTGAGTTGTCCCGCCTGACAGGGTTGCACAACCGCCCGATAGGGTTGAGCTGTAGGGCCGAAATTTTATTTAATTGTAACCAGTTTGTGGGCTTCCTTTATGTCAAGCCTTGTAATAGTTTAGAGGAAAAAGTGGAGATTAGGATTCCTAGGGCTATAAATACTAAAAAAAAGGCTGAATTTTTCTCTCTTCTTTTTACGCACTTTTTCCATAGAATTCTTTTTGCAAACCCTAACTTTATATTTTTTTTTTCCCATCAATTTAATTGAGAGGTATTTTTTTTCCATTATTTTTCAAGCTTTATTATTGTTATAGCTTTTCTTTTCTACATTAATTGTCTTAATTAATTTTCATTCATGAATTTTTGCTTGATTATTTTTGTTGATTTGTGAATTTAAATATGATTAGTGAGTAGTTCTCTTTTTCTAGGGTTTGGAGAAACTATGCAAAGATCATGACTAGATCAAGTTAGTTTTTAGGATTTAATTTTGGTTTGTTTTGGTGAATTCAATTGAATTGTTATGATTGATTGCATTTTTGGCCAATTTGCAAGTTTTTACATTTAACTTTTTACGCGAAAGCTGAGAGTTTTGGATGTAGGATTAATTCAATTGAGCTATTAGACCTTAAATGCGAGAGCCAAATTTATTTTTTAATTGTAGAATTAGTGTGCGAGAGCAACTAAGTTCTTTTTGCCTATACTCATTCCTATCCCATTAGTTGTTATTTGTTTCATGATCAATGCATAGTGGATCCTGTCGGCCCTAGAATTTATCCTTATAGTTTCAATCAATTATTTTTACTGCGTTCTTTTGCGTGTTTCATTTATTTTAATTAGTTAGTTTAATCCCCACCAATTATTGATCACGTTAGTAATAGTGAACTTATTAGTAGTGAAATTTGTCCAAACTGAGTGGTTTGACCCTACTTATCCGACTATACTAGTTAGGTTTTTAGGTATTATTTTTGATAATGAAACAACCTGTCATCTGTATATATGACCAAAAGCCTCGCTAATAAATTACAGCTTAATGAAAGGCAATATACAATCCGGATGGCTGAAGCTACATCAATTCAAACTCATCTCGATGAATTTAATTCTATTATAATTGATCTTGAAAATTTATGGTATTAAAATCGAAGATGGGGATAAAGCGGTGCTATTAATTGTCTCCCTACTGCCTTCATATAAACACTTTAAGGAAATAATGTTACATGGTTCAAATAATGATTCTCTTTCTTTTGAATATGTTAAATCCCACTTACTCTCAAAAGAAATTTTTTACCTTGAAGTGCATGAAAAAGATAAAGCCGAAGGATTAAATGTTAAAGGGAGATTAAACAAAAATGAAAGTACCTATAATAGGCTCAAATAATGGGCATAAATCTGGAAAATCTTGCAAATATTGCAAGAAACTTGGGCACATTATTGGAGAATGCTTCTTTTTAAAGAAAAAGCTCAAAAAAGAAGAAAAAGAGAAAAAGGCTAAGGAGACAGCAGAAGCCGGTTTTGGAGAACTAGAGTCTGATGATGTTCTCTTAGCTACTTCTCCTAGAAGAAGTAAAAATTTCTGATTGGTTGCTTGACTCCGTTTCCACCAAGCATATATGTTCACAAAAGTCTCATTTTATCGATTATCAACCGGTAAAGAATATAAAAATTTCTATGGACAATGGATATCGTTGCAAAGTTCGTTGTGTTGGCTCCGTTCGGATCAAGACCGGATATGGTATAATCAGGACATTGTCAAATATTCATCACGTTCCTAATCTGAAGCAGAATATCATCTCTCTTGGCACTCTGGACTCTAGAGGTTATAAGACTTCGGCTCAAGGTGGAGTACTTAAAGTCTCCAAAGGTGCTCAAGAAATGTTGAAGGCATCAAACACAGAAATCTCTATGTGTTACAAGGATCTTCTGTAGTGGCTTCTAAATTCTCAAGCTCGACTCGGCAAAAACACCCTCATGATACGAGTTCAACTAAGTTACTCCTTTATTCTAAACCTAAGTACGTTTCGATCGGGTTTAGCAAGTGACATGCTTACTTAATATTGTCTGAGGTTAAACTCCTTGTATTTAATAAGATAATTTCAATTTTATAAACAACTTTCATTGATAATAATTTAGTTAGCACTAGATCAATGATATATAAAATAAAAAAGGAAAAGAAAGATTGCGACCAAGGGTAGTGTCCGGGCCAGAATACTAGTTACATATTAAATTACTACTCATTAATACATATTAAATAAGATCCAATTGATATATTTTTTCTTATGGATTAGCATATATAAGCATTCAAAGTTTAGTCAAATGAAGCAATAAATTCAAACCAAATCAGATCAGAAATTATAAGTTCAGATCAGATCAGCAAATATCAGGTGAATCAAACATAGCCTAATACCCATGAGTTCTCTATTTTTCTCTTTTCAATAATTGATCTATCAATTGATTTGCCTTTTATTATTTTCAACTTGATAGAGATAAACACAGATTAAGTCACTCATTATTAATCACAAGTTTTACTTTTTCCAAAAAAAAAAAAAAAAATCTAAATTTGTTATAATTTCTTTCCATATTGGTCTAAAAGTTGGTAGAACACTAACATTTATGAATTTTGACCTCAATTTTTGATTATTAAGAACCAAAATAACCCAAAAACATTTAGCACCTCATTTTCTCCCCTTAATTTTTAGGGGTTGACATTTACACAGGATTGAATATAGGGAAAAAATATCAACTTCAGAATATTTTGAAAAATAAACTTCGAATTAATCATAGAGGATAAAAAAAAAATTGGATTATTTTTGACAACTTTCTCCATCTACATACTCTAATTATAATCTCAACCTTAAACTTTATACAAAATATTTTATTCTACATATTTTTTAATTAGAGATAGTATAGGCCTTTAAATAAATTATGAATTCGAATAAACTATCTTTACCTAAACATGTTACCTAATCTATACAATATATTAAAAGGTGCGTGAAGCACCATCTACATGACAAGTAAGCTGACACATAAGCCAACATGCAAGCATCATTCTTTTACTAGAGTTCGCCACATATGCAATATTGCCATGTAGGATTATTGTTTAGGTGTTCAATTAAAAAATATGTTCATATGAAGGTTCGAACTCAAGACCATATCAAACAAGTAAATACACCCTTACCGACTCAACCAACATTATTTATTATCTAAATATTTACCTTTTTACGTCATATTGTTCAATTGTTAGAGTGCACTAAATGTCATTTAATTCAGTAATTTCATTCAAATGTTTTCTTTCCACGCAAATTATTTGACCCCTCTTGACAAATCAAGTTAGATTCTAACCACAAATTTAGACAATTTATTAGGTTTATTGTATAACAATAATTTTGATAAAATCTTGTGTCCCTTATTTTTTTAGGCACTAACATAAGTAGAAAATATTACTATTCAATGATAATGCTTTATTCCATGTCAACTATTTAAACTTTGAAAAAAAAATATATACAAAGTATTGATATTATTGTTAAATTTTTACAACCATCACAATAATATCTTTTGTTGTTTATTTTTGGAGGCAAGAACAAAGTAAACAACAATATCATGATCATGATCATCATCATCAAACAATACGTTTTTTTTTTAATATTAAGCTTCCTTAAAAAGACTATAATATTTTCTCATTGTATTTAGTTTCAAAACTCACTATATTTCTTCGGTTTGAGACCCGGGGGCCGGGGCAACGCCCGAGCCACAATACTAGTTTTATAATAAAAATAGTAGATCTATTTCATAGTTTGTATTTAACAAACAAAATAATCAAAGATATTGATAAATTGAAAAGTAAAAACAATGACATTAAAGAAAAACCTTAATTGCAGCTAGGGGTGTAAATGTGGTCAGAAAACTGTTTGACCGACCGTTACCAAACCTGTTTTTGACCGTATTTTTAGTGACCGGATACCGACAGCTACCAAATCCGAATTATACTGAGACCGTTTCTGATCGATTTTATGCATACCGAAACCGACCAGTACCGAGTTCGTTTAAGACCGAATCCATTTTCGACCAGTTTTTATTATACCGAGACCGGCCGTTACCGAAACCGTATTGTACCAAATCCGTTTTTGACCGATTTTTTACCGACCGTTTTCGACCGACCGCTTTTGACCGGCCGTTTTCGACCGACCGCTTTTGACCGACCGTTTTCGACCGAAATCTTATTGTACTGAACCTGTTTTTGACCGACCATTTTTTTATCGAACCTATTTTGACCAACCTTACGACAAAGTACGAATGACCCCATTTTTTATCGAACTTATTTACATGATTGATGAGTATCATCATCGTTATCATGAATATCATTATCAATTCGTTGTTGTTGCTAATTGTTATCAATATTGTTATTATCTTTGTTATCGTCAATTCATTATCATCTATCATCATCTTAATCGTCATCATAAGCTCATAACCATCTATTATTAGCATCATAATCCTTCAACATCATCCATGTCGTCATCATCATCATCATTCATGACCATCTATCATATTGATCATCAACATCCATCATCGTCATCATGCATCAGCATACATCATTGATGTCATCATCATCGTTGTCATAATATGCATCCATCATCAACATTCATCACCATTCATATACATCATCAACCATGATCATTATCATCACTTATTATCATCCATCATCAACGCTATCATCACCATACATAATTTATGCCATTATAATTCATCACCATCATCAATCAACATCCTTCATGTTGGCCAACATCGTGATCAACACCAATTCACCATGCATCATCCACCATGATTATGATCATCGTTGTTATTACCATCCATCATTGTTATGATTGATCAATTGATTATTTATGGCATTGACTCACCATCATATCATTATTACTATTTTTACCATATACGTAGTATATTGCTTTTATGATGATGATGACAAGTTGACAATGATAAATCCCATCCTCATAGCCATTGATATTCTAATGATATATATTTTTATTATAATCGTAGCCATCACACTCATCATAAATTGATATGGTTCATCGAGATTATTCTTTGATGTCCATATATAATATTTATATTAGTCACTTATTAACGTTGTTGTTATTCTCATAATTCAGGGGTGGGCATAGTTTTCGATCCCAAGATTCTAAGCTAGATATTCTAAGCCAACTAACCCGAAATATCAAAATCCGATCTGGAGTTTTGAATTGACTAATTGTATTGTGATTTGTGTTCGATCGTTTAAGACTAATAGGTTACGTCCTACATTTGACCTTGATCGACCGATTATGACCCGCATGCTGATTTTAACCAACCGATTATGACCCGCATACTGATTTTGACCGACCGATTATAATCCACATACCAATTTTGACCGATCGATTATAACCCGTATACTGGTTACGACCTGTAAAAAACCGTTTTTAACCGACCGAATGTGACCTGTTACCGACAACGACCGGACCGATAAGTACCGGAACGAAACCGACCGACACCTGTTTAGGAAAATACCGAATTTGACCGGATACCGAATAAGTCCGACCGTTACCGACCGATACTGAAAGAGCTCATATGACCTGTTTTTGAGCGACCGTTTTTGACCGAACCTGTTTTTGACCGACCAGTTTCCGACCGTTTGACCGTTTTTACACCCCTAATTGCAGCGCCAATAATGTGCGGGGGAGCATTATATGTGCCGAGACCTAGTGAAGGAATTTTGACTCCGTTGTTTAGCTTAAAAAAATTCTCCATTTCAATTCTGAGGCACAGGTAATTGACCAAATCAGCGGATCACAAGTAAATGACTAATAGACTAATAATTTAGCATAATTAAGAACACAAACTCAATTACTTCACCTCAAAATTTTCAATTTCACATCTTATATCACAATTTTATATAAGAAAATTAAATGTAAAAAGCTGAGAATAAATACATGTTTTAAGAAAAAAAACATTAATTGCATTAATTTTTGTTTGATTTTGACATAAATTTATAATATCATACAGAGTACTATTTCAAAAATGTATTTAATGCTAAATTAATTAAGTCAATGATTTTTTTTTTCACTTTTTGACTGAAGTCTGTTCACTTTTAGACTAAAGTCTCACATAAACATTTTATATAATATCGTTGTAACATTTATTTAGTAGGAAATGATTTTAGCACTTCCCAATTTGATTTTGGCACTCCTCAATGTTACTATTCATGTGAGTGCCAAAATCACTCCCCTTATTTACTACATCCGGTTAGCGCTTTTGTGGTTTACCGTAATATTACGGTTTGTCATTATTTAAAACCACACCGCACCGCATTTTATATCAAATTACACCAAACCGTATTGCGGTTTGGTGCGGTGCGGTTTGCGGTTTAACCCACTTTTAAATTTTTTTATTTTATAATTAGTAATTAATAAGGACAAAAAAAACCCTAGATTTATTTTTTGTTAAAGCCTTAAAGAGTTAGAGAAGCCTTAGAGCGTTACGGGTTTAAACAACTAGATAAGGCCTAAGAAAAAATAAAAGACATAACTTCAATAGGGTAGTAAGCCAAATAAAAAGTATGAAATTAAATATTTTACAAAAATTGCGGTCTGCGATTTGTTGCGGTTTTAAAATTTTCGGAAACCGCACCGCAAAATTACGGTTTGGCAAAATTGCAAACCAAACCGCACTTCTCAAACTACAATCCAAGCCGTACAATTGCGGTTTGGTGCGGTTCAGACAGCACTCTACTCAGCCCTATATCCGGTCCCAAATAATTACAATAATTTTGGCTGCACGTTTTTTAAAATCATTTTTTTTTTGAAGAAAAAATCATATTTTTTAGTGGGTAATTAAAAGTGAGAGAGAAGTAGGAGCTAGACACAGAAAAAAATAAAAGTGTTGCAAGCATAATAATGAAACCTTCCTTTTGTGACATATATTTCAATTAATTGACACCAGAGATAGTACAATAATTTAACTTTTTTTTAATTCTACTTTATGTCAAATGTTTGCAATAAATTGTTATAAATATGATTTTTGTTAAACGTAATTTATTACAACAAATATATCTCTATTATATAAGATAAGGGGGAGCTATGGTGTCCCCCCTCAAAATGTCCATCTTACCCCTCAATACTTTCTAAATTCTCATTTTGTATCACCCTCTAATTATTAAAGTAATTTATTACAATTTTTAAAATTCAAAAAAATAAAACAAAAATTTCAAAATTAATATTTTTAAATTCTCAATAAATAGACATCTATATTAATATATTTCACAAATAAAAAGGTGTACATTATGATTATCGTAGAAATTTGGTAGCCAATAGAATATGGTAAATAAAACTTTTTTTTTCGTTCATTGTTATGGGATGACCGAACAAAAGGGAATTTTTTTTTTTAATTATATAAAATTTGTTTAGACAGATTAATAAATGTATTTAAAATAGCATCGCACGCAAAGCGTGCATGCTAGTATAGATATATAATCTATGTTAAAAATACAGAAAAAAAAAAGATATTTTCCACAAAAAAAAAATTATTTAATTATGTTTTAATCAAGTACATTCCAACAACTATGAGAGATCATACGATTCAATTCAATATTCAAATATTGAACCAAAACACTGCACTGAGCATGTACTAAATCAACGATTAACAACCAACAAAGATAGAAGACACTTTTCAAATGAATGCTAGTCTCACTCCTAATTTCCACAATCAACATAAATAAGAGCATAATTTAAGACGGAAAGAAATTATGCATTTTTTAAATACTCAATTTACCATTTTCACTTATATATGAGAGTAAAATGAAGACTAGAATAAGGATTTGGATTTGTTTGTTTTGAAAAAAAAAAAGGGTAATTATTATCTTCCCTCTTTTCATTTTCCTTTATTTTGCTAGGGGAGGAAAATAATTAAGTGGAAAATTTATCATTACTTTTTCTTTGTTTTATACACCCAGCATTCCACTATTTTGTTTCTTCTATATATTGTTCTCTCCTCTGATTCTTCCAACTTTTTTGCCTTTAGTTTTTTCCTATATTTTCCTATGGTCAAATAAAAATGAACTTGACAATCATGTTTAAATAAAGCTCAGCTGCAAAAAAAAATTAGAAGCAATTTAACACTAGGATCGCGAATATTTAAACAGCCAAAAAATTAAGCTAAAACAATCAAAACAAAACAATAGAATTGAACGAGGTAAATAAAGAGATACCAAAATTGCTGAAACGCGAATCACCAAAAAAAAGTTGCCCACACGATTGGAGAAAAAATATACAGAAGCCGCCGACCAAAAGACAGAATTTTTTTTTTTGGTTGTAATTTTCAAAGAATTTCGAGCATATCCTATTCTCTGTGCAGATGATTAAATAATGTGCGGGATAAAAATGCATGTACTCCATCTATGCCTGTAAAATGGGTCGGATTGGTGTAAAATAGTTGCGGGTTGGGATTGTAAGGTGTCGGCTGTCTATGGGTTCGAGTTGGTACTAACTTTTTAATAATTTAAAGTATTCGGGTTCAGGTTGATCCAACGGGTTGAGAAGTTTTATATATATCACCCTTTAATTTTTCATGCTTTAAATTTTTAATACAATATAAAATGTACTCTAAACATTCTAAAAAGTGTTGGGGAACTTACGGCCCGTTTGGTAGCCGGTTATAAATGGAGGTAATGGGAATGAATTTATAACTAAATTTAAAAGGAAAATCAAAACTCATTCCCATGGTGGTGCTAGCTTAACTCCAATTTATCTATTTTTTTTTCACAAATATTTATTCCTATGTAATATCACCCTTCCACATGGTAATGGATGATAATGGAAAATAAGAACAAATTTCAAGTTTGGGAATGAAAATATGTTTTCCATGGGAATTTTGAAGTTTTTCCTAAACAAATCTATCTATCTATCTATCTATTTTCTATCTCACTTTTCTACCTCTCTCTATATTTAATATCATAATTAATACTCTAATAATTAATACTCTAATATATAAATAAAATACTAAACAAATATCTTCTTAAACTAAAATAATATTATAAAAAAAAAAACTTTGACATAATAATTGACAAACGTTTACATAATTTTTTTTACTAATTAAATTATTCACTTGTCTTTATTTAATTTGCATACTTTCCTTTTTGGGTTGTTTTCATTTTAATTTGCTGATTTCCTACATTATCTAAATATAGTAAAATTTTATTCTTTTATATTTATTAATACTTCGTTTATTTTTCTCACGTTACTTTATCATCTTCTCTCTCTTACTTTTTTTGCAGAACTTTTATCATAATTTATGATTTATTTCTTTTTCTATTACTCTATTAGTTTATTGGTATTGTTGAAAACACAAATGAGTAAATATTAAAAAAGGGGGTGTATTTTATTATAATTCAATTTTTTTTACATCTCTACTAATCTTTTATACTACCTCCATATTGCAATATTCGCTACATAAGTATGTGATACGGACCCCTAGACAAAAAATAGATTTAAAGAGAAATAGAGTGAAAAATGAATAATTAATTAGGCCCATTACAAAAGTAAGGTCGGTTTAAAAAATAAAAAAGTTACACATATATAGATAAATTTTTCACTAAATATAGTAAAAAAATTGTTGTATGGATTTAAAGAGAAATAGAGTGAAAAATGAATAATTAAGTAGGCCCATTACAAAAGTAAGGTCGGTTTAAAAAATAAAAAAGTTACACATATATAAATAAATTTTTCACTAAATATAGTAAAAATTTATTGTAAACATTATGTTACAACTTAAATTGCAAAAGTTGTGAGTATTACGATATAGAGTTAAGACTAATGTAGGAACCAAAATAAACTTTTCTAAACCCGTATTATCCATCCCAACATATCAATACTTCTATTCGGTATAGTATATCAATACTTTTATATTAATGTAGTAACCACTAAAAAAATCTTTCCTAACCATTAATTAAAACCGAGCATTTGCTCGGGTATTATCTAGTTATCCTTTAAATCCATTACAATTACCAAAATTCATTACCAATAACCAAACGGGACGTTAGGGTTTATTATAAGAAACTTCGAGGCGTCTAATCACTTTCCAAAAATTAGTATTTCGACCCTACAAAAGTGCGGGTATCACGAAATCAACTTTTGAGATACAACGAAGAACAATGATACTCAAGCTTTTTTCTTTGAGTATCATCATCCAATGAAACAAAGTATTTTAATAGAACTTGAAGACGAACACTTAGAAACTTTTTGCAATGAGAATAAGAATGAAAAGCTTGTATCTTCCAATCTAATTATTCCTCAACTTACAGCCATAACATGGCCATAAACACATACAACATAACCCCAATACTCGAGATCATGCTTTCACTAAGAAAACCGCTAGAGAAAGAGACATGACCAATTATCGCAGGCGTGACAACCGTCCAGGCGCTGGCGCGACACAGGCGGTGTAGGCGCGACGGGTGCTGGGCCCGGGTGCGACTGTAGCTGTAACGACCCGGATTTTTGGGCCGTAAAATTTCGTGCGAAATTAAGCCTTTAAGCCCAAACATCCTAATTTGGGCTAAAAGACTTAATTTAATATTTGTTGAAGCAAGCCCAACCGTGAACCTAAACACTTGGCCGGCCACCCCTTTGTTGTTTTTCCTTTATTTCAATTCCTAAACTAACTCCTATTATTTAGTAGCCACCTCCTAAAATTTAGTAATCCTTATTCTATAAATATCCTAAAGCCTACATTTTTTTCCCCTTATTCATTAAACCATTCAAACCCAAACAAAGATCTTCCTTCTCCTCTTCTTAGCCCTCATGGCAAGCCTAGCCAACCCACAAAAAAAATTCACCTTTCTTCTCCAATTCAACCCAAGCATCAAAGTTCTTTCAAGCTCCAACCATTCTTGAAGATTGCAACTAAGATTAGAGCAAGGAGTGCTAGTGAATTGCCGTGGTCGTGCTTCGTGACGAGCGAAGCGGTGATCTTGGGCAAAGTTCGTGCGTGGCTTTTGTGTGTCTTGTCTATTAGGTAACTAGCTATTCTACTTAGGATTAGGATTGGATTACATAGAATGATAGGATTAGATAGTGTCGTTGATGATTATTTCTTCACCATGATTGCCGAGTGTTTTATGTATGTTATGCTTAAGAGTCTTTATGTTGAATCTTGAAAGCATATATATATGTACTATTTGATGATCTTACTTGATGATTTGGAGTAATTGCTTGAAGAATTGAGGTGTATTGAACCGTGGCTTGCTAGCAAATTGTATGCGTGTTTTTGTATTGTTTTAAAGCTTGAACCTTGTTTTATTTTGATTAACCTTCATGATTATCTTGATCAAGCATGTAGTTTGGGTGTTAAAGAATGAATTCAATGCATGATATGTTGTTTTATGCAAGTGGCACTTATAAGCTTTAATTAGTTGTTTAATTACTTTTATTACTTTTATGCTTGCCATGATATGTTTTATGCGAGTGGTATGAATGTAATAGCATGATTCTTGTTTCTAATTTGTCAATCCTTCATGATGATTGATGATCTTGATTGCAAACTTGGTTTTCTTTGCTTTCTTGATGACTTGCGTGTGGTGGGTAATCAAAGTCTTGATTTTTCTTGATTGTAAGCATACGTGAGTTCATGTAGTACAAGGTGGAGTTTTTATTTGACTTTTGTAATTAAATTAATGCTAATCCATGAATCTTTGCATATGTTTGCTTTGATCAATCTCTTATGGAACTTGCCGTGGAGTTTAGGAATAATTGCATTGTTTATATTAGTTAGTGCCATGCGAGTAATGATCTAGTTATAGCTTGATATTTTCATTCGTATATGTGTACATAGTGGAGCATGAGTTTTAGTTGGCATTTTAATGATCTTGTTGATGATATTGTATGATGAATCGTTGGCTTGTGATGCAAGATGAGTTCGTGATTTGATTTTGATTTTGATTGGTGTCCTTTGAGTCTTGTTGATTCGTGTCATGTCGAGCGGTTGAAGACCGAGCGTCTATCGGTATATCGGTGATAAACTGAGTGGGTCTATCGGTTCATCGATGATGAACTGATCAGGGCAAGATTTGTGTGATTGTTTGAGAGTTAGAGTCGTGTCATGTAGAGCGGTTGAAGACCAAGCGTCTATCGGTTCATCGGTAATGAACTGAGCGGGGCAAGTCTGTTATTTGATGGTCATATTATTGATTGTAGACCGAGCGGAGTCTTGTTATTGTACTTGAGAATTGTGCGTGATGTTCAATGAAGTGTATGCGTTGGCCTGATTTGATAGTTGATGTTGTTTATGTTTATTATGACTCCGCTGCTATCTCTGATGTTAAATTATTTGTGATCTGTGAACGTTGTTGTCTCCTGTGTTCTAAAACTATTGTTTTATGTAATGTGGCCCTAGTTCTAAGTAGGAAAGTCTAGTTACTCGCCACTGACGGTGGACCCCCAAATTTATTTTGCAGGTGAGCAGGATAGAGTCTAGAAGCGGGATGAGTTTGTTGAGAGATCTAGGCCCTGTTTTACTTTCCTGTCATTAGGAGTTTAGATTTATTTTGTATTTTAGAACCTTATTTTTGGTTTAGAGTAACAAATGTCTTTGGGATTTCTTTATTAATAATATTTAATATTATTTTCCATGAGTTTTAGTAATTACTTATATCCAAGATGACATTAACCTCCCCCAGATCTTTCACAGGGAAAAAATACCGTTTTCAAAATAAAAACATGTCATCTACATATAGTAGAATTATGACAACTTTATCATAGTCATTAATTTACTATATATACACTTGTTTCAATTGTTCATAAAGAATCATTAGACAACACAATGTCATCAAATCCTTGATTTCATTGTTGGCGCTTACTAAAGCCCATACAAAAATTTAACATAACTTTAAGTTATTGACTTTACACATCAAACTCTACCATTTGTTGCATGTAACCTTTTATTAAACACATCACTCAAGATTGCTATCTTGACATCCATTTAATGGATCATAGATTATAAATAGCTACATGAACTAAAATAACTTATAATAAAACACTAGCAATGGGTGAATGTCATTAACCGGGCTTTGAGCACATGAATAATAGTTCATCAATTTTCAATTTCCTTGAAAATTCATTTTCACCCAATAGGTTTACTTTTAGGAGTAAATTAACCAAAATACAAATATTTTCCTCATGATCGAATTTATCTCATCATTAATAATTCTATTCCGTAAGGAACATCTTGAGTCTTCATCGCCTCCACAAATTAAGGATCACCCCCCACATTGAAACATATGAAAACCTTTAATTTAGGCTATTTAATATTTCCTTAGCCATATTATCTTGTCAAATTGTGATGCTATAGATGCATCATTCTCAACTTAATTTTGTTCATCCATGTCTTGATCATATGCACTTTGATCAATTTCTTAAACATTGGTACTTTGAAGTTTCATCCTTTTTTAATTTAGGAAGTGATAAATAATAATTTCCATCTAATTTTGCATCCTTTGACCATATGGTGGTATAAACCGACCAAATGTCATTAGTTCTATAGCATAGAACCTATATAATTTGGTATACCATATATCCTATATTGATGCGCTCAACTCCACTTTTATCCAAATTTTAAATTTTGATTCCAAACTTTGAAATAAATCAATTTTGACTACCTATTGGCACCGTATTTCATGTGGGGTTCATTTTATCATCAATCAATTTAAAATATGCCATGTCATTAAGACAACTTTACACCATATACCATCGATCACTTGAACCTGAATTTAATAACATGGAATTAACCGTCACTTTATTTCAGACACACCACCATGTTTTAGTGTAAAATCTTAATTCATATATAATGTATAAATATTGAAAAGAACTTAGATCAAGCGATTCGATCATCGCCTATAACAAGCCCAAATCGTTTAATTTGTCAACTATCATCTTTGACAATATTGTGAAATTATACATCACAAATTTCTTGTGTTTAAATTACATAATCCTCGCCGTCTAATAATACATCCTTTAATTTAGACGAATAATTACTCACAACCTTAATGAGGTTATCACTATTCAAATAATTTGAATAGAATACATGAACAATAGAAACATATATATAATTCTATTATATCATAGACTACATCAATAATTAAATTGAACAATGACATAATTAAATAAATTTCATAATCCTCTAAACCCAAAGATTATAACCTTCATGATTAAATAATTGCATTATTAACCATGCAATAATATTTGCATAGATATATTGTAACATGAAATTCAATTCCTTATTACTCTATTAAACAATAGAATAATAACCTTAACCAAATTAATCATTTTTACATGTCGTTTGTTATTAACAACCACTTGCATGAAAATCATACTTAATTAGATAAAACAATCTAGCAAAATATTTTTGTTATACATAATTTTTTAAGCTAATTAGATAATCAACTCAAAGAAAATTAGAAAATTTTCCATATGATCGACCACATATGTTTTTCGATTGGTTGTTAAAATTCAGTAATGATACCAAAGTATAGATTATCACTATGTCAGATCAGAATACATTGATCAAAATTATATCGACGTATTAGTTATAATCCTTTAAACCAAAAGACTACAATTCTATGATTATTTTAAGTACTGCAATAAATATATAAAACAATATCCACACATTAGTGGATTTCATTGGAATTCTATTATTCTATTATGTTATAGAATATTAACTATAAAAAAAAATGAATCATTAATTCATGTCAGTCACTCATTTATATCAAGGAGACCAAGTAAAGAAAAATAAAATATAACTTTACTTATAACACTCATTAGCATGAGAATCACATCATTTAACTACACATAGCAAAAATAATTGTTTAAACTAGTTAAATATTAATCAAACGTCACTTATCAAAACCGAAACCAAATTACATTAGTTTGCAATAATGGAGCAAATTATGGCAACCAAAATAAATCTATATTATAATTTAAAAACCTAAATGGATGAGAGGCCTCCAAATCCTCAACGGAGGCCTCACATTAATCCTAATGTAATTCAATTTTTCCTTTTTGAAAAAAAAAAAAAAACCTACCTATCATAACTATCATTATACTTTGCCAAAAAAAAAAATATTATCACACATACATACATACAAAAAAAAATTAATCAAAATAATAACAACCAACAAAAAATTCATCAAAATAATGACTACCATAAATAAACTAATTTAATTTTTTTCCAAAACATAATCAACCCTAAAAACTAAAAAAAAACTACCAATCTACCATCACACATACATACATACAAAAAAATTAATCAAAATAATACTAAAATATAATAAAAACAATATATAACAAAGAAAACAATTCATTTTTTAAGACAAAATTGTACATTTGACATATATATTAACATTCTTAGTCTCTAATAAAAAATATGCACATTTTCCACAAAATAAAATTCATATAATTCACAAAATAAACTTTATTGACCATACAAAGAAATCATTAATAATATCTATATTACAATTTAAGAGACTGTCTGATTGAAAGGCCTCCAAACCCCAATTGAGGCATCATATTAATCATTTTTTTATTAAAAAAAAACTTACAAATATAACTATCTAACAAGACACATCCAAAAAAAAAAAAAACAAACAAACAAAAATATCTAACCTACAAAGACACATCCCATAAAAAAAACCTACAAAGACACACAAACAAATAAATAAATAAACAAAGGAATAAAGATAACTTTTTAAACCTACAATAATTAAAGAAATAAAATTCAAAAAAGAAAATTAAACAAATATGATAATTATATATCACCACAACTAATTGGACTTTTTTAATAGTATATATTTAAAAAAAATGATAAAAGCATGACAATAACACTAGACAAATAAAATTTCATATTTATTGATCGATGTAAGAATAAATATATTTAAATATACATGGTGCATTAGCACCGGTTTACTCTAGTAAATAATTAAATTAAAAAAAAAAAATTGGCAACCATAAAAGGTAACGAACAGCCATCATGAATGCATCAATGCAAATTATGCTCATCATGCATAACGTGGAGATGCAGGTTAGAAAACTAATCAAATAACCGACATATCAACCTTACAAAAGGGGATTAGTCACCATGCATGTCAAAGAAATCAAACCACTAAGCAAACCACTAAGGGGCTGTTTGGTTGTTGGAGGGAAAAAAGAATCACTTCAGGAATGAGAATGAGTGAGAATGGAATGTAAAAGTGTTAAATTTAGTTAGTTATTTGGTTAAAAACTGAATGGGTTTTGCCTCCACCACACCAGCACCATACCACACCATCACACCAACCCAAACAGAGGACCACCACCACCGACCCACCCATGCCCACCCTCACCAGCACACCATCGACCACCCTCTTTCCCACCCTCACCAACACACCATCATCCACCCCTCGCCCTAACCCTAACCCCCGAAAACCAAAAAACCTACTTTTTTCGTGCCTGGGGTTCGTGCCTGGGGCGGCGAGGGGCGGCGAGCGTGGTTCGGCTCCAGTGAAGGGGTATTGGGTTCCTCTCCATTTCTTAGAGGAAATGGAGAGTCCATTTATTAGGGGAAATGGAGAGTCCATTTCCTAATCTAATGGTTGGGGATGCATGAAAGGGGAAAATATGGGAGATTTTAGAATTTTTATATTTAAGTTATATTATGTGCCAAAATCTTAAGATAGGAAATGAAGGAGAGGAAATGGAGAGTGTAGGGGTCGTTTTTACCCGGCCGCCTACGTCTCACGAGTTTGTTTGAATGCTCGTTAACGCCGTACGTGAATACGGACTAGTAGGAGTCGCCACCGTTCGTTTATACGGTCCACGGACACCGAAGAAGTACTGAAAGCCAGGAGCAATCAACCTCATATGGTCGTGCACCAGAGTATGGATTCGGGGACAGGTTACGGGCCAATCGTGCATTGGGCCCGCCCGCCTGTAAGCGGTCTCTACTAGGTCTCTTTTTGTGGTCGTATCATTATTAATCCCGAATACACAAATATCTCAAATTATATCCTAACAGCGCATATTACTAAGTGGGTTTAAATATATTACAAGTCATGACTAATTAATGTGACCACTTTGCATTAAGTCAGTATTAAAAGTCCTAAAAAATAAATCAAATAAAAATATGAATAAAAAACACAATAGAAGAAATAAAAAATACAAAATACAAAAAGAAAAATATGTGCAGGTTCAAAGTGTGTTCCAGGAATATGTGGTTTGATGTGCTGTTGACTACACTAAATATAATAAATGCTAAAAAGAAATCGATTAAAGTGATGATTAATATTCAAAATTCCGATGCGATTTGGACACTTTAACCAAAATATTTAAGTTGATAATTTTAATCACCATTTTATTATTATTTGATCAGATCGGGCTTTTATATATGACTCTTGAATTTGTGAATGAATCATTGACCGTATTCTATACAATATTATTTAATGATCCGAAAATTATTATTGAAATGTAGCGGTTATTGGGTAACACGAGATTTAACTAATAAATCCATTTTACTCTGACCGCATAAAAAATCAAGATCAGACTACTTAAAGTGATCAAATTCAAAAGGTAAAAAAAATGTAGCGATCTTTTATAACACAAGATCTAATAATAAGAACCGTGTAACATAGATCGCATTAAAAAAAGATGATTTTTATAATTATTATTATTTATTGTCAGATCTATAAAATGTAAAAGCAGATCTAAAAAAAATAAAAAGTACGAGTTAATATTAATGTACGATCTATCAATTTACGTTGATGAATTAACAATCACCACGCATATGCATCGAGATCGAAATTGATTAAAGCATCATGAATGACGATTAAAACAACATTGCAAATTATTATTAATTATATCAAAAACAATTTTATTAACGATTAAAACCTCCAAATGCGAGTACAATCTTTATTAACTATTTGTATTATTAATTCTCCATCATTTATATCAATAACCATCACTTAATCGATTTCTTTATGATTACAAACTATAAAAATGAAGATGGAGACTTCAGAATTCATACCTTAAGAACGCAATTAATAGATTTAGTGACAGAAAATGCAATTATGTATTATTATTTTTTGAATTTTGAATGAAATTTTTTTTTGGAGAAATATAAGTGTAGTATAGTGGCAAGGATGATAATTGCTTCGAATCTGTGTCCAAAAAAAGCACATAAAGCTGGGGTATTTATAGGCCAGAAGGAGCAAAAAATCGACCCCGGATGACACCAGACCTGCGCCTAGGCGCAGGTCCAGGCTGAATCCGGGTCGATTTTTTTGCTTGATTTTGCGCGTGATTTTTAGGATTATGATCCGATTTTATTTGATTACGGAAATATTTTGTAATATTTTGATATTCCAGAATATTCTGTGATGTCCCGGGATGTTCCAAGATGTCCTAGAATGTGTCGGAATGCCCAGAATGTTCTGGAATGTTCTAGATTCCTCCGGAAGCTCCAAAACATTACAGAAAAATTATTAAAAATTATGAGAAAATATGAAAGTACGAAAAAAACTAATATGCTTTGCGGAACAATTTTCAACATTCGGAAATGACGAAAATGCCCCCAAGCATGCAAAAATCCTAAAAAATCCATAAAAAGCTCTAAAAATATGATAAAAAATATAGAAAAATATGAATAAATTATAAAATTGTTTTTATGATTTTTTTTTTTTAAAAAAAATATTTTGTGATGCAAAATGACATTTTCTTCTTTTTTTATGAATATAAAACATTGAAAAATGCATGCAAAAATAAAAAAAAAAATCTAAAAATGAAGAAAAGTATGAATAAATTTCGTAATCATCGCAAAACCTAAAATTTTCTTCCAAGGCACTTTAAACACGGTTTAGGCAATTGGTTGAGGTATATCGTGCATTTTCATCGTCAATTCTACTTAATTGGACTTCTTGGTGTTTTTATAGTTTCATCATTAGTCTCTATATCGGGGAGACACATTTAGGTGTCTACAGAAGCCCCCACTTTGACTGAGTCTGGAGAGTAAGCATAAACTCGCAAGACGAAAGTCAAAGAATTCCTGTCGGGACGGAGGATAACTTAAGACGTTCTGCGACCTTGAGTCACCATTTTTAACGCCAGTACCTGCAAAAGAAATGTTAGTTTTAGCTGTAATCGTGCCCCATGCGGTTTAATCCCTCGGAAGCGCCTGGATCCTCAGGATGATGATGGATTAAGTGGCTAGTTCCTCCGGATGTGCTTGGATCCTTCGGAGCTATTCCCTTAGGTAAGCATAAAGCCTTGGGAAAATGAAGAGTCATATAGGAGGGATCGATCAAGAGTAAGCATAAACTCTTGAAAAGGTATGCGCGAGTAAGCATAAAATCGCGAAAAAATATGTTTAGGGTAGACATAAACCCGTTGTGTGCCAAGAGTAAGCATAAACTCTTGGTAGAAAATGTGACGAGCCAAGAGTAAGCATAGAATCTTGTGAGAAAGTATGATGTATGTTTGGGTTAACATAAACCCTTGAGAATGATAATGTGCTAAGAGGAAGAAAATTAGAGTAAGAATAAACTTTTGAGAGATGAGGGTAAGCATAAACCCATGAGCAAGGATGATGTGTTAAGAGTAAGCATGAACTCTTAGGAGGGGAATCAAGAGTAAGTATAAACTCTTGAGATCAGAGAAGGTATGAGGGTAAGCATAAACCCTAAGCAAAGTGATTTGTTAAGAGTAAGTGTAAACTCTTAGGAGAAGAATCAACACTAAGTATAAACCCTTGAGAGGAGGTATGAGGGTAAGCATAAACCCATAAGCAAAGCGAAGTGGATTAAGGGTACGCATAAACCCTTGGAGAGAAATATTTGTAAGCTTAGGGTAAGCATAAACCCATAAGCAAAGTTCTTGTGAATTAAGGGTAAGCATGAACCCTTAGAGGAATTTTTATAAGCTTAGGGTAAGTATAAACCCGTGAGCAAAGTAGGTGAATTAAGGGTAGGCATAAACCCTTAGAAGAACTTTTGTAATATTAGGGTAAGTGTAAACCCTGGGAGAAAAGTGCTTGTGAGTGATGCCATTAAAGTGGAAAAATGTGTAAGGAAAACATATACATCTAATGAGAAGCCCCCACTTTGACTGAGTCTGGAGAGAAGAATGTTCTTGCAAGACGAAAGTCAAAGTATTCTAGCTGGGGAATTAAGGGTAAACCCTGAGAGGAATTGGGGTAAGCATAAGCCCGTGAGAAAAGTAAGTGAATTAAGGGTAAAGGGTATAAACCCTCAGAGTGATATTTGTGAGATTAGGGTAAGTATAAACCCTGTGAGAAAAGTATTTGAATTAAGGGTAGGAATAAACCCTTAGAGTGATATTGGAGAGCTTAAGGTAAGCATAAACCCTGTGAGAAAATTACTTGTGAGTAAGGGAAAAGGAAGTGTGTGTCTGGTGAGAAGCCCCCACTTTGACTGAGTCCGGAGAGACGAATGTTCTTGTAAGACGAAAGTCAAAGTATTATGGTTGGGGCGAGGCAATAACATGTATGGGCTGCATGAGCAAAGATATCAAGGAAAAACTGTACATAGCCATATAGGCATGCATGCATGCATGGGTGCATTACCACGAAAGTTATTCAAGACAATAATCGCATATGGCGATTCAAGGAATCCACAAAGATGGGCTCTAGCCTTATGTGCTTTGTGCTATGTGATGTGCGTATGTACAATGTGCATGATGCTTATGAATGTATGCATGAAATGATTATGATGCCTGATATGCTTGTGGTGCATGGTGCATGATGCATGATGTGATTGTTGTTCGTGAAATGTGGTGCATAGAGAATGATATGTTATGTATGACAAGGCAATGAATGACCAAGGGGGGGCCACTAATAGTACCGTACTTCTCTAAAATGGGAATGGAGCAATCTTAAGCCCCAATCAATCAAAGACATAACTTTCGATCATAAGCAAGCCCCCGGCCCGTTGGGAAAGCTATATTTATGGTGGAGTAAGTGAATAAGTATAATATTACAAATATGGGGAAGGCTATATTTGTGGTGGAATGAGTGAACGAATAGGGTTGCATGAATGTGAGATGATGGCTAAGTCATTTTGTTGTGTAGATGGATAGGTAAGCCCCCAGCCTGTAGGCTAAGGATGGATGAAGGAAAAGTTGTTTTGTGGATTGCATGAAGAGGCCAAAGCATTGAGAAAAGAGGCTGGCTCAAGTCGTGAACTTGAGTTAGATTTCCGGCAAGAAGAGGATTGCCCAATTGATGAAGTCTTATATGGAATATGACGCGCTCAAATAGGAGAACACAAGAGTCAAATCAAAGCTATGAGCTTAAGAAGAGTCAGAGAAAGCCCCCCAGGGTGTGGAAAAGAGAAAGGCTGTCGGTGCAAGAAAAAGAAAGGCTAAAAATTTGTGACTGAAGGGTGATGATGTAGGGAATTGATGTGGTTGGCTGAATTAGTGTTGGGTTCAAACTCGAGCCTATGTCGGGTGGTGAACTAGGAATTTGTGCTTAAAACCCTAAGTAAATCAAGTTACTTGAAAGGGTGGACCTGAAAAATTCATTAATCGGGTCGAACCTCGAGAAGAGGCTTCCTATGTATCCTCATGGAAGGGAATCAGACCATCGTAGTACTTGATGATTATTTGGACAATGCCTCAGGGGAGAGGGCTTTTGTGGTTGTAATGTTTGGCTAAGGTTGAGGGTTAAGAAGGAAAAGGGAAAGAAGGCTCAAAGTTCCCAATTTAACCCCCATGGTGCGTAGTGTGCTTTTTGACTTTTTTTTGAATTGGATTGGACTGAGTAGAATTATTGGACTGGATTTATTGAATTGAGCTGGATTTATTGAATTAAACTAGATTCATTGAATTGAACTGGATTCATTGAATTGAACTGGATTTATTGCATTGAACTGGATTTATAGAACTGAATTAGATTTATTGAATTGAACTGGAAATTGAGATGGATTTATTGAACTGAACTAGATTTATTGAACTGAACTAGCTTTATTGACTTTTCTGGCTGCCGAATTTTTTGAACTTGGATTTTGATTATTTGTGTTTGAATTGGAAGCTTTGACTCGACTTTCATAACTATGTTTGTTGTGTGTCGAGTATGAATTTTATTTCTTCTTTGTTTTTTTGTTTTTTTTTGTGTTTTTTTTTTTGTTTTTGATTTTTTTTTGTTTTTTGTTTTTATTTTTATTTTTATTTATTAGGCACATGTCTTTTCCTACGCACCACTTGATCCCATGGGTGAGGTAGATGTGGGTAAGGAAGGGAAGTAGGCTTGTTTATGTTTAAGGCTCAAAGGGCTGCAACAGGTTGAATGAATACATGTATTGGGAAAGGGTTGATGATTTTTGTAGAGTTCAAGAAAAGAAGGCCTCTCCGGCAATGTTCATTTATTATGTTCAGTTTTATTGATTATGAAAATTTGAGGTCGTGAATTAGGTTAGAGTTAAAAGCACTAATTAAAAGTGAGGCTAAAAATGAGTTTAAGGAACATGGTGGCTCGGAATCCTTTGAGGTGATAACGAGGATCATCTGTGGCCTTAAACTTAGGGAGATCAGTGCTTGAGAATTCCTTTGGAAGCTTAGCTTGGAGGAAAGATTAGGGTCAATAGAAATTGTTTCTTGGTGGAAGGCGGGTTCTCTTGTTTTCTGGACATGCTCGGCTAGGTTCTTTATCATGGATGAGCTTGGGGTTTTTTCTAGATCGCTGACCTTGGCCTAGAGCCCTTCGAGTACAGCGGTCAATTCATTGAAACGCTTAGCGAGCTGTTTGAGTTGGTCCTCTTGAGTGGCCATTTGTGGTGTAAGTTTGGGATATGGGCTTGAGTAATGTAGGATTGGAATATGGAATTGAATGGTGTAGGCTTAAGAGATGGGTTTAAATGATGTAGGCTGGGTATGGGCTTAAGTGATGTAGGATAGGTATGGTCTTAAGTCTTTTGGGTTTGGATGAGTTTGAGTGAGACTGGAGTGGTATTTAAATCAGGTGAGGTAAGGTTGGATTGGGCTTGAGGCTTGAGGCTTGCTCGGACCTCAGCTATGCTTTGGGTCGACGTGGAACTGTTTAGACCGCTCTGAACTGAAAAGAACCAAAATTTTTAGTGAACCCCCTTGATCATTGTGATATGGATGCAAATGCGGATGTATATGCATGTCCTAATTTTATGGTCATCTTCCCTAAAATGCTTGAATGCAAGGTGCCCTTTCCATTTTTATTTTACCTTTTTTTTAAATAAAAAAAAAACTTTTTAAATTTTTTTATTTTTGAATTTTTTTTTTTTTGAAATTATTTTTTTGGAATTTTTTTTTTTGAATTGAAAGGGCACCAAAATACATGAAATATGCAATGTATGTGAATGGAAGTGCCTAAATGAGGAGTGGGCCTAAGCCCAATTAAAGGAACGACTAAAGTTTTGGGCCGAAACCTATGGTCAAACTAAGGTCAAAGCCTATATGGACTACATGCAAGGACACTAAGGCCCAACATTGTGAACTATATGCACTGACCATGACTATGTGATTGTGAGTGAATAGTGAAAATTAAAATGGCTAGAACCCATCAAAAAATAAATAAAAATAAAAAATATGCACACATAGTCACGCTAAAATGATACAACATGAGTGGTCTTCTATAAGGTCAGTCCTGGGTGGTCACAAGGTACCATGGCTAAAGTGAAACTAAACCGATCTAGTCACTCTTCAAATTGAATGACACACGATTAATAGATCTCTTATTATGATCTCATCGGGCATGACAATCACGCGCCATGGCTGGGATGGGCCGGTTATGATTATTGAGGTCGGGCACCACAAGTAACCATAATCAAACCCCCCGAGGTCGGTCTCGAGCATAGAACATGCTCATATCAGACATGGTTCTATAGTGCGGTACCTATTCGTAGGGCCGCATGCAATATGCCTAAAAAAATTCGGGAATGATAATAATAAGACCACGAGACTTTTCAAGTTTGTCCACACCACTAAGGAGTGATATTCCCAGGCGGAGTCGCCAAACTGTAGGGGTCGTTTTTACCCGGCCGCCTACGTCTCACGAGTTTGTTTGAATGCTCGTTAACGCCGTACGTGAATACAGACTAGTAGGAGTCGCTACCGTGCGTTTATACGGTCCACGGACACGGAAGAAGTACTGAAAGCCAGGAGCATTCAGCCCCATATGGTCGTGCACCAGAGCATGGGTTCGGGGACAGGTTACGGGCCAATCTTGCATTGGGCCCGCCCGCCTGTAAGCGGTCTCTTTTTGTGGTCGTATCATTATTAATCCCGAATACACAAATATCTCAAATTATATCCTAACAACGCATATTACTAAGTGGGTTTAAATATATTACAAGTCATGACTAATTAATGTGACCACTTTGCATTAAGTCAGTATTAAAAGTCCTAAAAAATAAATCAAATAAAAATATGAATAAAAAACACAATAGAAGAAATAAAAAATACAAAATACAAAAAGAAAAATATGTGCAGGTTTAAAGTGTGTTCCAGGAATATGTGGTTTGATGTGCTGTTGACTACACTGAATATAATAAATGCTAAAAACAAATCGATTAAAGTGGTGATTAATATCTAAAATTCCGATGCGATTTGGACACTTTAACCAAAATATTTAAGTTGATAATTTTAATCGCCATTTTATTATTATTTGATCAGATCGGGCTTTTATATATGACTCTTGAATTTGTGAATGAATCATTGACCGTATTCTATACAATATTATTTAATGATCCGAAAATTATTATTGAAATGTAGCGGTTATTGGGTAACACGAGATTTAATTAATAAATCCATTTTACTCCGACCGCATAAAAAATCAAGATCTGACTACTTAAAGTGATCAAATTCAAAAGGTAAAAAAAAAATGTAGCGATCTTTTATAACATGAGATCTAATAATAAGAACCGTGTAACATAGATCGCATTAAAAAAGATGAATTTTTATAATTATTATTATTTATTGTCAGATCTATAAAATGTAAAAGCAGATCTAAAAAAAATAAAAAGTATGAGTTAATGCTAATGTATGATCTATCAATTTACGTTGATGAATTAACAATCACCACGTATATGCATCGAGATCGAAATTGATTAAAGCATCATGAATGACGATTAAAACAACATTGCGAATTATTATTAATTATATCAAAAATAGTTTTATTAACGATTAAAACGTCCAAATGCGAGTACAATCTTTATTAACTATTTGTATTATTAATTCTCCATCATTTATATCAATAACCATCACTTTAATCGATTTCTTTATGATTATAAACTAAAAAAATGAAGATAGAGACTTCGGAATTCATACCTCAAGAACGCAATTATTAGATTTAACGACAGAAAATGCAATTATGTATTATTATTTTTTGAATTTTGAATGATTTTTTTTTTGGAGAAATATAAGTGTAGGATAATAATTGCTTCGAATCTGTGTCCAAAAACAGCACGTAAAGCTCGGGTATTTATAGGCCAGAAGGAGAAAAAAATTGACCCCGGATGACTCCAGACCTGCGCCTAGGCGCAGGTCCAGTTACATGACCTGCGTCTAGACGCAGGTCCAGGCTGGATCCGGGTCGATTTTTTCGCTTGATTTTGCGCGTGAGTTTCAGGATTACGATCCGATTTTATTCGATTATATAAATATTCTGTAATATTTTGATATTCCGGAATATTCTGTGATGTTCTGGGATGTTCCGAGATGTCCTGGAATGTGCTGGAATGCCTAGAACGTTCCGGAATGTTCTAGATTCCTCCGGAAGCTCCAAAAAATTACAGAAAAATTATTAAAAATTATGAGAAAATATGAAAGTACGAAAAACACTAATATGCTTTGCGGAAAAAATTTCAACATTCAGAAATGACGAAAATGCCCCCAAGCATGCAAAAATCCTAAAAAATCCATAAAAAGCTCTAAAAATATGATAAAAAATATAGACAAATATGAATAAATTATAAAATTATTTTTATGATTTTTTTTGTTAAAAAATATTTTGTGATGCAAAATGACATTTTCTTCTTTTTTTTTTATAATGAATATAAAACATTGAAAAATGCATGCAAAAATAAAAAAATATATCTAAAAACGAAGAAAAGTTATGAATAAATCCTGTAATCATCGCAAAACCTAACATTTGCTTCCAAGGCACTTTAAACACGGTTTAGGCAATTGATTGAGGTATATTATACATTTTCATCGTCAATTCTACTTAATTGGACTTCTTGGTGTTTTTATAGTTTCATCATTAGTCTCTATATCGGGGAGACACATTTAGGTGCCTACAGAGAGGATCCTTTCTCAGAGAAGGGTGGGGGAGGGTAGGGGAGGTGGGTGGTGTTTGTGTTTTTTTTGGGTGGTTTCGTGGGTGGATTTTGTAGGGTTTGTGAGGTTTGTGGGTGGGTGTGGGGATGGGGCAACGGTGGGCAAGCATCTATCGGCGTCGGCGAGGGGTGGAGGAGGGGAGGTGGTGGGTTTGTGGTGGCTGGGTAGGGCGAGGGTGGGTGGTTGAGCAAGGGTGGAAAGGTGGGTGGGGCGATGGTAGCTAGGTGGGTGGCGGGGCTGTGGTGAGGTGGGTGGGGCGAAAGTTGCTGGCATGGGTGGGTGACTAGGTGGGTTGGTGGGTGGGTGTTGGGGAATGAGTTTTGTATCCCTAGTAAATACTAGAGAATGAGAAAGAGCAGAAAAATGTAATTCTAACACTTAAAATGGGAAAATGAATGAAAAAAAACAAAAACAAAAGGCAAACATGGGCATGGAAATAATGGGCTTCTATTCCCTTACCCTTTTCCCTTTTTACCCAACCATGATTGCCACATTTGGTAACCAACATTAAGAGACGGTCAAAATAACCGGCACAAAGTTAGCAAAATTAAACCATGCATGCAAAATCAAGTAGCCGAATTACAATCGGTAAGAACAACAAACGTCCAAATGAATAACCGCCGAATCATCTTCCATTTGTATTACTTTTGACTAATTTCTATGATTAAATTATCATAGATTTAAGCCATCAAAATTATAAATCTCATATTATCAATTTACATTGACAATACCTATTTCAAAAACAACAAATTTTGTTCATCTATTAACAATGTTAATTTACATGATCTTCAACCGATCATCATGACTTTTACCAATCATCTTTATGGCATATAACATATCTTTGTTGTTCGTTATTAAGTATGGTATGGATTATTATAGAAATATAAACACTTATGGTATAGTTTTATTCTATACTAAATGTGATTTTATCATTTTTGGAATACTATTAATTAGCTTCCTAATTTGTTTGATTTCAAAATTATATTCATGCCATATTTTCAATTAAGATTCATATTTAAATTCGGAAAAAAATTTCAAAACTACCAAATAAATGTCAACTTTTGAAAAATACTACCAACTAAAACAAAGTTGTTATAAAACTACCTAATACATCATTTTCGACCTAGTAACACTACCACTTTTCATGTTTTTTTTTAACATTTTTCTGATATTATGGGCTACCAATTTTGATTTCTCTATAATTTTTTTCCCTAAAGCTACTTGATTCCCCTCCATTGCTAAGCATACTCAAGCTTCAATGAAAAAAGTAAGATTACGGAAATTTGGCTTGATGAAAAAGGGGTTATTTTGATTCATTTCATAGGTTAAAAGTCTAATATATATTAAAAGAAAAGAGGACGTTAGAGATGGATGATAATCGAGCATTTTCGGAAAAAGAAATAGAGAGAAATCATATGTAAGTTATCTATATTGCCCACATTAATTATATATTGTGTCCAATCGCCTCCCCCTCCTTATAAATATTGTGTCCAAATCGAAAACATACATTAATATTTTCATCCAAACTAAGGTGATAATAGTGAATCGTACCAGTGATTAAGAAAGTCATAAATTTAGAATATATATAATATAATATAATTTGTTCAGAATGGCAGCAAAATCAGCTTTTGTTCCAATGCTCCTAGTACTAATGCTTGTCTTGGTGTCACATGGTAAGCATTAAACCTCAACATTTATTTTGACGGGGTTAAACCTCAAAGTTAAGGTAGTCTGAATTATAGTCTTAATGTAAGTTTTGTTTGAGTCTTTATGGATAATCTTATATAAACTGGGTCTGAGTCTGAATGCAAGTTTTGGTTTTAATAACTCTACTCAAGACTCGTGGGCCCCAATCATTTAATTTATTACATTTTGGCTTCATTCTTCTTCCAGCAACTTTTTTTCTTTCTTTTATAAAGCCTTTTGTTTCATAGTTTTTTTACCCAAAAATATAAACCACAACTTTTTATTTTTTTTATATGGTTAAATGAGTTTGTATTATAGTCTTTGGGATAAAGTGTAAAAACTTGTATGACTCTAAATTGGTAAAAGTTAGTGGAAAGCTGATGTGACAGAGCCTGAATTATAAGAGTGAGTATGGGGGATAAACATGCCCTATGGATTCCTTCAAAATAAATGTAATATCATTGTACTCACATTGTGTAAAAATATATCCTCTTTGTTTTTTTTTTTTTTTTTAACTCGCATTTTATTTACAATGGTGAGAGTAAGGGAAATATTTTTTCTTAGAGTAAGGGAAATGTTTTTTATTTATTTATTTTTTAAAATTTTTATAGTAGGCATTTTATTCAACAAAAGTAAGGATCAGGGGGTTTGATCCTTACCCCTGCCCCATATTCTTGCTTTCTAAGATAAGGCAAGTGCGGTAGGATCCTCGTGTACCTTGTAAAAAAAAACTACTAACAAAAAGTTAACAAATTAAAGCAAGTGAAAAAAAGAAGTGTAGGAATTTTTTTAAAAAAAAAAGTATAACAAGTAAAAAAACAAAGGAAAAATTATAAAAAATAAGTCAACCTTTATTCGGTCTTCTCAAATTAAGTCAACCTTTAGATTAACTCAAAATAAGTCAACCTATCACACATATTCGCTCAAATTAAGTTTTTTCACTAATTTATTGGTGGAGAAAGTTAAACATTTCAACGCAAAATTAAAGCGGTGCATTGACATGTTGTTGTTTATATGGTTTTCCATTGAAAATGTTAATTTAATCAACAAATAATTAGTGAAAAAACTTAATTTGAGAAGACATGTATATTAGGTTGACTTATTTTGAGTTAATCAAAAGGTTGACTTAATTTGAGAAGATCGGCTAAAGGTTGAATTATTTTGTTACAATTTTTTCAAAAACAAAAGAGAGGAAGAACTTTTGTTTAACTCTATTAAGATAATTGATATATATTTTTAGTTTGTTTGTATTAGTACGCACCAAAAAATTAAATTAAGTTCTGATAAATGTATTAAATTAAATAAATTAAAAGTGGTATACATCTTGATTAATTATATATATGACTTGATTTCTTTAAATTTATTGGATCTTTACTAAATTTATCATATTTTATTTTTCATTTTTGAAAAAAAATAGATATTGTGGCAGAAGGTAACAAGAAACTAGCTGGAGAAGATATTTCAATAATACAACCTATGGGATGCATAGAACAAGATCCATGCAATATAACGACTTGCAACGATCGGTGCGGTGGTAGGGGTTCATGCATCTTCTCCGAATGTTGTTGTAAATAAAGGTCCTACATACAAAAAATAATATCAAGTCCATCATAGGACAAATAAAAATAAATATGAAGGCTTATTATATTGCGCACATTTCCTATTATTATTGTAAGTACTTTCTCGATCTAGAACCAAATGATGTTTTAGTTAAGCATGTCTAAGCATGCGTTTATTATCGTGTGTTCAGATCTAGTAGAGTTTGCATTTTCACCTTATAATTTTGAATCAAAAGCTTATATTCGTGTCAAGGAAAACTTAAGGGGGTAAATTTTAATGAGAAAAATTAGGAGGATTTAGGGAAATTAAATTATCAACAATTGATCAATTGATTTTTTTAGTCAATGGTTGGTATTGCCCAAAAGCTACATAGTAAAATTTATTTTAAACTCCACTGGCCGGATCTAAACTCGTTTATCGCATGCTGGCCTTAATTTTGGTCAATTTCGGCACTGTTCACAACAACTATACACCATTGTTGACCAATGTTCATGACAATATTCTATAGGAACCAAAACTAGTAATTAACATATAAATGAAGTGTCCAATAACTATTGTGTGAAATTAAAATTTCATAAAGTTGAATTTTTCCAAGAATGACACATTGATTCACAGTAATAAGCCTGCAGGGACACATGATTTTTATTTTACTGGTGCCGCTTGAAAAATAGATATAGAACGATAAAAAATAGGATTATTTGCTTTTAATAATCCAACCTTTCGAGTTTTAGAAATTAATAATTCAACCTTTGGATTATCAGGAAATAATCCAAACTTTACATTAAAATCCAACCAATAAACCCGAACCCCTCATTTTTTTAGTTTTAGCAGTTTTATAGGTAAGTAAATATAAGTCTTTTAATGTAGAGTTGATTAAAAAACCCAAGAAAATCATAAATCAACATATAACTAACCTCTTATTTTCCAGTTTAGTTCATTGGTTGTTAGAAATCAAAATGTTGGATTATTGTATGTATTTAGGGTGCAAAGATTGGATTATTCCCTAATAATCCAAAGATTGGATTATTGCTTACTAAAACTCAAAAGGTTGGATTATTAAAAGCAAATTTTCCTCAAAAATTTTGCCCCAGATTTCTTTGAAAATATGTCTAAAAAAAAAGAATACGGAGGAAGGTAGGATTTTGCATGATTTCTGTTTTTTGAGAGACCAAATGACTGATTTTTGCTCAAAACTAACGGTCACAAATAAATAGCGAGTAAAAAAAATAAACTGATTCATAAATAATTAATGATCCAAAACTATACTTACGACCCTTTTGGTAGCCGGTTATAAATCATGGTAATGAAAATGAATTTATAACTAAATGTGGAAGTGAAATTAATATCCATTCCCATTGTGGTGCTATTTTAGCTCCAATTTATATAATTTTCTTCACAAATATTCATTCCCATCAAATACCACCCCCCCAATGGTAATGGATGTGAATGAAAAATGAGAAGAAAATTGATGCTTGGGAATGAAAATGTGTTTACCATGGAGATTATAAGGTTCATCCTTAACAAAATTACACTATAAATTCATTACCATTACCACAATTTATTACCAACAACCAAACGGGCCGTTAAGTTCATTTCCTAAGACCCACCCAGCCACCCAAGCTCCAAGAACTGACCTAATCCGGGCGAGTGGTGCTTGTGGGGACAAAACATTACCACATAGCCACTAAAAACGCCATGCTATCCAACATAAGGTGCGTTTGATTTAACTTATTTAGCATTATGATCCTTATTTTGGAAAAAGTTCAAATCAGATTATAAAATTCAGTTCATATCAGAACAGGTCAAAAATTAATTTCAAATTAAATCATAAAAGTTATAACTATAAAAATAACTACAATAAAAAACCATAATAGATCATATCAGAAAAATTCATTTCAGAAAAATTCAGATAAGATCACTTACTCATAATGTCTATACATGTCATGAAAAATTGTTAGGGGTAGTGAGTGTGCAACGGAAGTGAAGGTGTATTGATCGAGAAATATAATAAAGGCAACAATAGACAAGACTAATATTAAGATTAAAAACACTCAATTTTATGTGGGAACACTCATTTGACGACGAGCTTTTTATTCCACTATAAAGAAATATAGATAGGAGAGTACAATTATTCCTTTAAGGGTGTTTGTATTATAATACGACTCTCTCTATAAATACTCACAACGGAGTATTACAATTAGAGCTTGTTTACTTCAGCTTAAATGCAGTTCAGTTCATTTCAGTTCAGTTCAGTTCAATTCAATTCAGTTCAGTTGTCAATTTTATTCTCTTATAAAATACTACGTTTAGTTGTATCCAGTTCAACTCAGCTAAATTCAGTTCAGTTCAGTTCAATTTAGCTCAGTTCAGTTCAGCTATATTCAGCTAAAGTAAACGAGCCCTTAGTGGATATATATTTTGGTGGATAATTACAAGGAGGGTATTATAAAAGGTTTTTGTATTTGTGGCTTTATATATGAGTGTATGGCTTCTTGTGTGGTTGATGTGTAGGAGTGCACCATTCTATATTTATAGTTTTATACTCAAACTATGGAGCTGATGTAAGGTTCAAAGTTTCTCTAGAATAATATGTTATACTGTGTTCTAGATTCTTTGTTAATCTTTTGGTTGTGCTCCATCGTACTATACTCTAGAAACATCTTTCTAGAGAAATCTTAATTTTTAGGAAGATTCTAGAAACATATGAAATTTTTGCCACACATAACCCCCAACAAAATTGTCAAAAGGCGCATATTTAATATTCTGATAATGATGTCTAAAAAATTCGTATATGATAGATAATGAAAAAGGCTCTACTGATAATGTAACGACCTGCATTTTGGCAACGTTGTTTTCGAAAAAAACAACAATACGAATCATTATTAACTAGAAACTTTCAATAATAAATTAAATAATGACAGCGGAAGCTTTAAACTTAATCATTTTATTTATTGAACTCAGAATAATCCAAACAAAGGAAATAATCAAAGTCTCATAATAACAACAAAACTACTAAAGTCTATAAAAATAATACGAAAAGGTTAGGACATTCTAATGGGTAGCTAAGCTACTGAACTTGCTTGCACTCAATCCCAACCACGTTTCCCTTGAGAACTCAAACTCCAGCTCCATTACCTGAAATGGGGTCCACAATCAGTGGGGAGTAACTAGGTTGTTCCACTTAGAAGTGGAACCATAAAATACATAATAAGCGAGAACAGAGCAATCATAGCATAACAATCATGAACAAAAGGAATTTCCAACAATTATAGCAATTCAATTCACACAACACAGTTACGCAGCGGGAAATATCAACTGAACATGCTTCAGTCAAATCATTAGAAGAACAGCGGAAGACTTAACAACAAAGACATAATAATAATAATAACGTCGTAACAGACTTAACAATACTCAACTGCGATTCATAATCATACCATATTTCAATATACGAAATCCAGATAATCAACCGACTCAACTAGTTTCCAATCATTAATTTTGACACGACTACAATCTAATCAAACAATCGCCACGACCGAGGTCGATAACACATAATCGCCACGACCGAAGTCGATAACACATAATCGCCACGACCGAAGTCGATAAACACTTAATCGCCACGACCGAAGTCGATAAACACATAATCACCACGACCGAAGTCGATAAGCACATAATCGCCACGACCGAAGTCGATAAGCACATAATCGCCACGACCGAAGTCGATAAACACATAATCGCCACGACCGAAGTCGATACACATAATCGCCACGACCGAAGTCATAAACACATAATCGCCACGACCGAAGTCGATAAACACATAATCGCCACGACCGAAGTCGATACACATAATCGCCACGACCGAAGTCATAAACACATAATCGCCACGACCGAAGTCGATAAACACATAATCGCCACGACCGAAGTCGATAAACACATAATTGACTCTTGCTAAATCCTAGCCACATAGATAGCTCACATAAAATGTACTGCTTTAAAGACGGATGATAAGTATTCGTGAAACTTATCATTCGAACTCATGCAAGGCACGTAATTGACTCGACCACGAAAATAGTTCGATTAATAATTAAAGCCACATAATAAATCATCTAATTATCATGTAATCAAATTAAAAACATATAATCATACTTAGCAATATAGATAACAATTAAAAATCCAACCTTTCATCTTAGTTCATACTCGGCCATGCACGAAGAACAAGCAACAGGAATATCATGCAAGTTCATCACGAAAATCATCTTGCAAATATAAATCTTAACTTCAAACAATCATGCAATTAGATTAATAAAATAAAGATTCGATTTTTATACTAAAAACAATAATAAAAATATAAACTTTAATTCCAAAACTTCATGGATTCACACGGCAATTCCAAGGTTCAAACAAGAAACAATTCTAATTCAAGATTAACATTCTAATACCAATTAAATCAAATAATCATGCTTTAAAATTAAAGATTCAATTCTAGAACTCAATAAAAACTCATACATTCATATCCATATGATTCGAACTTTCAAGAACAAGATAACAACCAAATTCTATAATCAAGAATCAAATAAAAATGCATATTCCAATATTAAATCATGAATTATAATGAATTAACATCAAAGAAGTACATAGAATCATGTCAATCAATCAAGAATCAACAAGAACAAATAAAAATACACTCTTGCCATCAACTCGAATTTTCGAGTGGTTCCAGGCCAAAAACAAGAATTTACATGCAATTCCATAAATCAAAACAAGTAAAACAAGATCATAAATCATGAATAAACAATGAAAAATTTAGTAAATCATAAATTAATGTGTAAATAATTCAAGAACTAACAAGAACTTGTTCATCAAAACACACGCATAGTTACACAACAAGGCAAGCAATTTCAAGATCATAATTCTATAACTAGCAATCTATTCTAGCAAATTATGTAGATTAACAATCCTAATTCTAAGTGGTTAGTCTAGTTACCTGAGATTAGGAAAGAAAAGATTCGAAAATCTTTGGCTTAGAACACACGGTCACACGGCACACACAACACTAGAGTTTTTAATTGAGGTTTAGAGTTTTGAGAGAAAATTTAATTGTTACAGCCCTTGTTCTATTTATAGAACTAAAGGAAAACAAGGAGGAAAAATAATGTAACAAAAGGGTGGGGGGCGTGTGGTTTTAGGAGGAATAGGAGTGGTTTGAGAAAATGTAGGAGGTGTGCTAAGTTGTTAGGAAAAAATGAGGGTTTTTAGATTAATAGAATAATTAAAATAAATATTAGAATTTTAGATATAGAATATCTAAATAATATTTATAATAAAAAGAAAATATTCTTTGGCCATGATAGAAGAGAGGGCCGACCAAGGGAAATAAATCATTGGGCCATTTGGGGCCCAATTTTAAAGCAAGAGTGAAAATAAGAAAACACAGTCCAAAATTCAGGCATTTTGGACTTAGAATTATGAGTTCACATTAAATAACCACGAAATTTTCTAACCCAAAAATTCGGGTTATTACAAATAATGTAAAATTTAAGAGAGCGTATTTTTTTAGACTTGTCAGACGAATAAAATAAACACTTACCTGTACAATATAAATACTAACTTAGATGCTATCCAGGTACTTGTTTATTTTTTAATATCAATTTTATTTTTTTCCAAGTGTTTTCCAGGTGAGCCTTGATCTTATCCAAGTACTTGTTCATTTTGTTCTAGGTGAATGTTTTTCCATCACCGTCTTCATCCAGCATCTCCACCACTTGCGCGCTGTTTAGGTGAGATTTCATGGATCTAGGTTATACCTGGTTCTTGTAGCCGCAGCTAGGTTAGATGTGCAAAATATGAAAGATAAAGAAAAGAAGACACGAAGATGATGACGCAGAAAACCCTATGAATAAGGGAAAAACTGCGGGTGGCTTTGAGTCCATCAATCCACTAATTAAATTTAGATCTTTGATTACAATATGATTCCTAATTCCAATCGGAACGATAATAGGTGTTACAATGAAAATAACGAATGGAAAACAATGGACGAGTAATGAACTATGATGAATGAACACTAAATGATTAATCAGTTGAATGGAAATATCAATAGACTTATTGAATGCTTTTTTGCTTATTTTTCGAATGATCTTTCTCTCTCCTGCTCTTCTTCTATTTATAACCGAGGCTTCGACCTCTTCCAGCTGTACTACGTCCTCCAATTCCCTAAGAATAGGAGGTTGTTGCCTGGACTTGGCACTCAACCACTTCCTACAAAGTAGGCTCGTGCACAAAGAATGATTACTCTTTATTGACCGGCTGCTTAGGGAATATTCCTTGGTATATTTTCCTTAACCTGCTTCCAGAGCCTTCCAGCCTGTATCAAGCGTACCTGGACATGAGAGTACCTGGAACATCAAGCTACGTGGGATTTGACCCAAACAATTGCCCTTGAATCTGGAGCTGAGATGCCTCCGCTGTAAGCTAGAGACCAGATTCACCAACCAGCTCCCAGGTCCAGCTAGCTCCTCTGGCCACACTCGTATCATCATAAACTTAGTTAGCCCGAAAAACTCATGGGCCGTTAAAGAATTAGGGCCGTTATGGTTATTAATTGCACATAAATACCCCACAACAGTCACAACCTCTTTCATTTAAACATTTTCAAACAGAAAAGAAGAGAGAGAAAAGAAGTGGGAGAGAGAGAAAAAGAAAGACGAAGCTGTAACTGCTCCACCGTGGTGCTCGAGAACTTCCAAATGCTACACGAAGCTCCATCAGTGCGTGAATCTTGGACTGGTATGCTCTTATACTTTCTCTCTCTTTCGAATTTCACTACATTTACTTATTTTCACTTTAATGATGGTTAGAGTCAAGTAAGTTGCAAGAAGGGGTCGTTCTAGAAAAACTAAAAACCCTAACCTTCCACTTGAAAGGAGCATGGGAAAAGCAGATGAAGATGTGCCTTCAAAAATTACACAAAATGATTTTGAGAAATTGATTTTAATGGCCAACTTTCCCAAAAACTCTTTGCTAGTTGCCCCAGCCCCCGAGGATAGACCTCAGTATAGTGATGATGAATTTGTTGTATTCTACGATTATCGCTTCAAGATTGGATTCAGGCTTCCCTTCCCCCCCTAGTGAATTCTATATTAAATGTTTTCAATTTCAGCCCTGGACAATTGATGCCTCTTGCATGGAGGGTCTTGTGGGTTTTAACCCAGATTACCTCAAACTGGCAACCTGAATTCACCCTAGCTGAGCTGAGTGCCTTCTATGAACTAAGGAAGAAAGAGTTAGGCAGAATTACCCTGTACAAAATAAGTGGGGCAGATCACCTAGTCGATGATCTGGAGGTGAACGATAAAGGATGGAAGAGTGGGTTCTTTTTTGTGGAGAAATCCTCATTAGGTGAAGCTGGCCAGACCCTGAGAGGTGGATGGAACATGAGAGGTAAGAATTTCTTTTGTGCTTTGAGTTTAGGACAATAATGATTAGCTGATTATTTAATACTTTGCATGCGTTTCAGATCTTCGCTTGGACCTAGTGAGGAGCGACACGGGGAACCTAAAACTGCAAGACAAATAACTGGCTATTCCGGTGGAACAGAGGTCATTCTCATACCACCTAGGCAGTTGTTCCCAAGTTGTTTCTACCACCCATTCCTTTAACTCTTCCATGGCATCAGGTATGGCTAATTTCAGACACTATATCTATAAGTATTCTTGCTATCATCTCGACATGTGGGTAATTACCTGCTCTTTCGACATGTGGCAGACAAAGGCAACAAGGTCCTGAGTAGGGAGAAATCCAAGAAGATCCTTATGAAAAGGAAAAGAGGAGGCACCCATAGCCTCAATGAAGTCCAGCCAACGCCTTAGGCGCTATAGAAGGTTGGAGATGGCAATACCTCCACCAAGGGGTCTTCCCTCGGCACTACTGGGGACAAAGCCCAGCGCGCACTTACCTACTGCTCTCAGAATCTTCCCAAGGATTTCCTGGCCAACGAGGGGCTGGGCAATGGAATCTGGCCAGATGCCGAGAGGCTCTTGTTCCCAGCTGCTAAGGAGAGATTGAGAGCTTGGGATCCTTCAGCTATCCTTTCTCAAGGGATTCAGCACCAACTCCAGGTATGCCTTTGGTATGGTCGTTTGTCAACGTGCTAGGTACTTACGTATTGCTAACATAGGATTACTTGGTTTGATTGCCAGGCCTTGCAAAATAGCCTAGCTATCCGCTCTCACATGATCACAGCTGACGAGAGGGTCAAACGGGTGAATGAAGCCAAGAAAACAGCTGAGGGCGAGGCCCAGCAGCACAAAGCTAGGGCTGACACCTTGTAGAGGGAGATGGAGGAATTGAGGAAGAAAAAAGATGAAGAGGTAGCTTACTGGAAGGATGCAGCTACCAAAGCTGAGGAGGGTTTCCAGATCCAGGAGGCAGAGATGACAATCCGGGTGAAGGCGTCCATGGCTAGCAAGTTCCTGCTAGGCAGGTATGCAGGGCGTGAGGAAGAGTTGAGGGCATTGGTGGATGACTACCTGGATATAGGCAGCATCAAGGATCTGGAATCTGAGGAGGCTGCAGATCAAGCCGTAGACCAGGTGCACTCTACAGTTGATTCCAAGCCTGTCCACCCGGAGTCTGTCCTCAACGTGGCCACCACAGAAGGGGGAACTGCTTCCTAGTTACAACTTTTATCTTTCATTGCTGTTAGCTCTAAACTTTTACTAATCATAGTTTGTATTAATTTTCGAAGGGGTGGCCCTTCGTTTTTGGTACTTTACGTAGTTAACTGGACATCTTAGGTAGCTAAGACATCTTACCTGACATTTTGGGACCTGGATCCACGTATCTGAATATCTTTGTTGATTGCATGAGACTTGCTTCATTTTTCTAGTTGAATATGTCTGCTTGTGAAATATTCTTTCTTTCCTGCATACTTTTGTTGCTTTGCTAAATGCCCCTGAGGACTTGCTCTTAGGTTCTGCAAAACATGGGTTAGAAACGACCGTTGGTGTTTCCACCAACGGCCCTCCGATGCTTAAGTCAGTAACCAGTTATTCAAACATTAATAATTAAATGACCAAGATTAAGTTAGCTAGATCTCACAGATTTTACTTTAGAAGTGATATTTTTTTAGATGGGTAGCATTCCAGCTCCTAGGCACTTCCTTGCCGTATGGGGTTATGAGACGATATGCCCCTTTCCCTACTACCTTGTGTATTTGGTAAGGACCTTGTAACGACCCGACTTTTTAAGCTTGTCAATTTACGAGGGGAATCGACTATCGGATCATTACTTAAACAATTAAACTATAAAACTTAAATTAAATAATTAAACCACTTTTATTAAATTATTCAAAGGTCCAAAAATACTATAAATAATAGTTACATAAAATGTCATAAAACTGCCCCAACATGCTGGGGTCATAAATAAACTAAGTAAATTGTCTTTAAATATTAATAAAACTAAAAATAATCTAAGGTATCTCTTGGATCTATCCACTCATAAGCCCATCCAGCGGAAGCCCACGTCATGCAGCTGCATCATCACCTGAACCTGAGGGGGGGTCCACCGTCAGTGGGGAGTAACTAGGCTGTCCCGTTTAATCGAGGGACCGCCAAACACATAATAGCATAGAGTGTTCCATGAAAATCATACATGCATATCTAATCAGTCATACATCGAAATACATACGACAAGCATATAGATACACACCACACGTATAAAAATACCTGCAAGAATACGGTTATAATACATACACAATACGAATACAACACAAATATACATGTACACAATACATACGAATACAGATACATATAATCATACGAATACATATATATACATCATCACATCATACGAGTACATATATACATATAATGTACCTGCTCATAATATATATACTTCGAATCATACACAGCGGAAGACTTATACAATTAATCCTTAGCTTATACTATATGGTTTTCATACTCTCGTATTCATATCATATCTTAACATATCATATCTTATTCTTTCATTTCATCATATCATATCTTATAATTTATATCATATCATCTTTCATTGGACCGGTCACTATAACTCGTTGTGGATCTCGTGTTTCACCACAACTTTCCTAGAACATGCCGGGAGGAGCTCGTGTACTCAACCCGTAGTGGATCCCGTGTGCACCACTAAGCCTAAGCTATGGCCATAACTCCTAATAGCAGCTCGTGTACTACTACTAGACGACTACATATCCTAAGACCCAGAACTGCTCGGGGGAGCTCGTGTACTCGTCCCAATTGAGCAGTGGCCTCGACTTAACCCAGTCTGACTACTCGAGTCATCAGGTGGGCTTCCTTATCATATCTTATATCTTCAAAATTACACCTTATCATATATTGGGAAATACTAGGTGACCGTAATAGGAAATGAAATGTTCGGAGTCCCAGGAAAGAGAGGTGCGGCACGTATATTGGCCACCTTAAATACCAAGTCTTTCCTAGCCAGAGACCGAAACATAACATGTATAGCTATTACTCTGTTTCCTTTCTTATCCCTAGTAATATCTTATGCAACTTCAAACCTTATCTTATACTATCCTCAAAACTTATCATATCCTATATAACTTATCCCTACTGATTCCTAATATTATTAATAATAATAATAATATTATCTATCCCTGATGATTCCTCCAATTGTAACTTTTATAATTATTTATTCCTAAAATATTATAAGTCAAAATTAACTAAATTTGATCATAATCACATGGTCCATTCGACATTTCCACTTACACAATAATAATTAAATAAATTCAATTTTCAAACATAACATTTAATAACAAATCAATATACTTATAACAAATTAAGCAAATCAACAAATATCATAAAAATTGCATAAAACAAGATAAAAATTCCACCTTTCATAAATTTGACCTACTCGACATATATATAAATATAATTTAGCAAAAGTTCATACTTTAAATCAATTAAACACAATCATAAAACATCAAATAAATCAAATTAAATAATCATGTAAAATAACAACTGACAACAATAATTACCTAAAACATGATAAAAATCCTATTTTTATTTATTCAATCTACTCGAAATATATATATATATATATATATATATATATTACCCAAAATTCATGCTTTAATTTAATCAAGTAAAATAATCATCTATTAATCATATAAACTTATATAAACAATTTAAATTACACTATTTTACGCAATCTGATTTTAAAGGATTAAATTAAGATCAACCATCTAAAGGTCTCGAATAGTCTGGAAATTTTAAGGGATGTTAAATATAGGTTAAAGGTTTAACGTGCATAAATTTCGTTTAAAAATAACATCTTTTACTATTTTTAAGTGATTTTATAACTAACCAGTCAGATTAGGCTGAATTCGGTTTCAGAATTTTCTGCCATAGCAAAAAATTTTTAAAAATTACGAAAAAATTACACAAGCTTTAAAACAGTATTAATGACTTCCACCTAAAATTTAGTAGCCATTCGATTTTACTAAGTATACTAATAAATTCGTAAACCTAATCTGGACAGTTTTACCGGTTTGAAAGATTAAATTTTTATAAATAAAAAAAGGACGAATTTTGCCACGAAATAAATCATGATTAATAATCAAACAGTAAAGGAACCTACACGAAAAATTCATCAAGAAATAACAAGATTTGATTAACCAATAAATTCATACAAGTAATTATACAATATAAATTTAAATAAATCAATCCATGCATAACAATTAATTAAATCATTTAAAGATTCAAAAAGATCACAAGAACACATCAAAGATGACATGAAAAGTATTTCACATGGTTCGAAATTCATAAACAACATAAAAACCTACAATTTTCATGTTACATCCTAATTAACTATGTGATTAACTACCCATAGATTAAAAAGAATAGCATAGTTACCTGGATTCGCTAAAAATTCCAAGGAAAAATCACCCTTTTTTGGTGATAAGTGGTTCGACTTTTTGAAGGGGAAAAGAGGGAGAATAATTTCTTTAGGGTTTAAGTGTACAAATGTAATTTAGGAGAAAAACATCAAGCTAGACTCCTATTTATAGGAAAAGAGAAAAGAAAAAAAAATAAATAAATAAAATAAAATAGAAACCCTACTTTGGCCCAAGGGATGCCGTGAGGTGGGGGAATAGGTAGGAGAAGTTGAGTAAATTTAGGTGTTTGTTAGCTAGGTTAGACTAGGTATTTTTCCTTTTAGATAAATTAATTAATTAAATAATTAAATCATGTAACTAATTAAATAAATCAAGAAATAAATAATTGGCCCAAAAAAAACAAGAGGGCCGGCCAAGCTAAAGTAGTGGGGGAAAATTTGGGTCTTTGGCCCAATTTGAGGAAAAAGATTGGACTAAAAATTAAAACAGTCCAAAAATAATGGGCCTTTTGGACTTAGAATTAAATAGGGCTGATAAAATAATTAGGAGACATGAAAATGAAAATAATTGGGCTCGGGTTTTGGACAAACAAAATAAAAAGGTTAGGGCCAGGCTCAAAAAGTATTAAATTCTACACAAAATAATAATCAATTTAAATAGTCAATTGATTATACATTTAATCAATAAATAAACATCTAAAATATCCCAAATTTTCGGGGTATTACAACCTTCCCATGTGGCTCCCAGCTTACCTGCATTAAGTTCTTGAGTGTTCTGAAAGACCTTCCTTAGCACCCAGTCACCCTGCTGAAAATACCTTACATGTACTCTTTTATTGAAACTCTTGGCTACCATTTGTTGGTAGGCAGCCATCCAAATTACAGCTAGCTCCCTTAGTTTTTCCACGGTGTCCAAGTCGCATCCATACACCAAGGAAAAAGGGGTTTGGCCTGTGGCTGACCTGGGTGTAGTCCTGTTGGCCCATAGGATTCGAGGTAACTCTTCTGCCCATTTGCCTTTCCGCGATTCGAGCCTCTTCTTCAAAGAATTGATAATCGTTTTATTGCTGGACTCTGCTTGCCCATTGTCTTGAGGATTTCTAGGTGTTGAGGTAACTAAGCTGATGTTCCACTTATCACAGATGTTGCGTGTTTTGTCACTTATGAACTGCGATCCATTGTCACATACGATTTCAGAGGGTACCCCAAACCTGCAAATAATGTTAGTCCATAGAAACTTTACAACTTCTTCGTCTCTTACTTGTTGATAAGGGTCAGCCTCAATCCATTTCGAAAAGTAGTCAGTTAAGGCAAGCATAAATACTTTTTGACCGGGTGCAACAGGTAACTTCCCTACTATATCCATCCCCCATCTCATAAAAGGCCATGGGGTGAGGGTTGGATGTAGGAGTTCAGGTGGTTTATGGGTCATACCTGCATGTCTCTGACACTTGTCACATTTGGTTACGTACCTTTTAGCATCTTCCCTCATAGTGGGCCAGTAGTACCCGTACGTAAGTATTCTGTTGGAGAGAGTTCTTCCAGTTGAATGTGCTCCACACTTGTCGTCATGGAAGTCATGGAGGACCTGCTTCTGGTCGTTCTCTGGTATACACCTCTGCAATACATTCCTTGTGGACTTTTTAAACAATATGCCATCAATGAGTACGTACCTGGAGGCCTTGGCTCTTAGTTTCCTGGCTTCTGTCCTACTGTTGGGTAACTCATCATTTTCTAGCTACTTTTTAATTGGGTCTATCCACCCCGACGTGACGGACGTAGGAGCCACTGCTACGTGCGTTTTGGATATGGATGGGGTCATGAGGTGTATGAGAGGTATATAGGTGAAGTCTGTCTTTTTAAGGGCGGATCCTATGGTTGGCTAGAGCATCTGCCTGGGTGTTCTGGTCCCTTGGGATTTGGGTGATGGTAAAATCTTGGAATTTAGATGCTATGCATTTAGCTAGCTCAAGGTATTGGGTCATTTTGGAGTCTCTAGCTGCGTACTCCCCTTTCAGCTGGCTAACTATCAGGAGAGAGTCACAAAAGATTTGGAGTCGAGTAGCACCCAGGTCATAAGCTAGGTTCATACCTGCAATAATAGCTTCATATTCGGCTTCATTGTTAGTTGCATTAAATTCACAACATACCGATTGTACCTGTAACGACCCAGATTTTATCGGTATTTCCGTCGTTGATTTATTTGTTATTTATGTGATTTTATGTATGGTCCAAAAATTTATTTGGACTATTTATTTTTATTTTATGTGAATAATTTCGATTATTTCTATTCTTGGTTGTTTATTATTTAATTAATTAGGATTTTATTATTTAATTTTCTAATTAGTTAATTAATTTTAGGCCAAATGCAAATTAAGCATGATTAATCATGCATGAGTGCAATTAGCCCAAATGATCACAAAGGCCCATTTTAGTCTCATGAAAACCAGCCCCCCTATGATTAGTGGCCTAATTTTCCACTTGCTTCATATTCACACCTTATCTTCATCGTTCAAAATCCTATTCTTACCCTTCCGAACGATGAGGAGGATTTCGAGGTCTACAGTGATGCATCCAAGAGTGGCCTAGGGTGTGTGCTGATGCAAAGTGGGAAGGTCATCGCTTATGCGTCGAGGTAGCTGAAGGTGCACGAGCGTAACTACCCCACGCATGACTTGGAGCTAGCAGCTGTAGTATTCGCGCTTAAGATCTGGAGGCACTATCTCTATGGTGGTTCGTGTAAGGTATTCATGGATCATAAGAGTCTAAAGTACATCTTTACTCAGAAAGACCTCAATATGAGGCAGAGACGATGGCTTGAACTTATTAAGGACTACAACCTGATGCTTAATTATTGCGAGGGCAAGGCGAACTTAGTCGCTGACGCACTGAGTCGCAAAAATCGATTGAGCTTCAGTAGAAGCCGTAGTTCTGTCAGATTTCGTCTGACATCTATGAGTGCTGAACTTGAATTATTTCAGGAGTTGCGCGAGGGTCAGCAGAATGATCCACAGTTGGCTAGAATTCGAGAGGCTTTACGGCAAGGAAAAGCCGTTGGTTTCGAGATCTCTTCCGATGGTAGTGTGCGATTTCGAGGGAGGTGGTATGTACCGGACAGTTCTGATCTTAGGAACAGAATCATGTCTGAGGCACATAACTCGCCCTACTCTGTTCATCCTGGAGGTAAAAAGTTGTACCAGGACCTTAAGGGCCAATTCTGGTGGCCTAAGATGAAGAGGGATGTAGCAGAGTTTATAGCTCGGTGTTTAGTCTGTCAGAAGGTTAAGATCGAGCATCAGAGACCTGGAGGTCTTTTGCAGCCACTACCGATTCCGACTTGGAAATTTGAGTCGGTATCTATGGATTTCGTGGTTAGCCTACCTACCTGTAATGGTATGAATGCCATTTGGGTGATAGTGGATAGGTTGACCAAGGTCGCTAGATTCATACCGATGAAGAAGACCTGGTCGATGGAGCGCCTAGAAGAGGCTTATACCCAGGATATCATTCGACTTCACGGAGTTCCGAGGGAGATAGTTTCTGATCGTGATCCGAGATTTCTGTCTCGTTTCTGGAAGTCAGTTCAGGAAGCCTTTGGGACAAAGTTGAAGCTGAGCACCGCATTTCACGCGGCGACGAATGGCCAGACTGAGAGGACCATTCAGACTCTGGAGGATATTTTGCAGGCATGTACTCTAGAGTACCATCAGTCTTGGGTACGTATGCTTTGCTTGGTTGCGTTTTCATACAACAACAGTTATCACTCCAGCATCGATATGGCTCCGTACGAGGCCCTATATGGCAGGAAGTGCCGGAGTCCGATTTGTTGGAATGATATTAGTGATACTGTGGCTTTAGGACCTGAGATGGTACGAGATACCGTAGAGAAGGTTCGAGTCATTCGGTATAAGATGCAGGCCGCGCAGAGTCGTCAGAATTCCTACGCCGATAACCGACATAGACCACTGACTTTTGAGGTAGGTGATAGAGTCTTGCATAAAGTTTCACCATTCAAAAGAGTTGCTCGTTTTAGTCAAAAGGGGAAACTCCGACCGAAATTCGTGGGACCTTACGAGATACTAGAACGAGTTGGGGAGGTGGCATATCGATTGGCATTACCACCATGTTTGTCTAATGTCCATGATGTGTTCCATGGTTCCCAACTAAGGAAATATGTACATGATCCTACCCACATCATTCCAATGGAATCGGCTACGTTTGAGCCGAATCTAACATTTGAGGAGAGACCAATTCAGATCTTGCATCGTGAAGTGAGGACCCTCCGGCGTAAGCAAGTCCAGCTAGTCAAGGTGTTGTGGAGAAATCAGCACCATGAGGAGGCGACTTGGGAGACAGAGGCATCCATGAGGCAGAAGTACCCGGAGCTGTTTGAGGGTGAACAATCTCCTTTGCTTTAAATTTCGGGACGAAATTTCTTTAAGGAGGGGAGGTTGTAACGACCCAGATTTTATCGATATTTCTGTCGTTAGATTTATTTGTTATTTATGTGATTTTATGTATGGTCCAAAAATTTATTTGGACTATTTATTTTTATTTTATGTGAATAATTTCGATTATTTCTATTCTTAGTTGTTTATTATTTATTTTATTATTATTTAATTAATTAGGATTTTATTATTTAATTTTCTAATTAGTTAATTAATTTTTGGGCCAAATGCAAATTAAGCATGATTAATCATGCATGAGTGCAATTAGCCCAAATGATCACAAAAGCCCATTTTAGTCTCATGAAAACCGGCCCCCCTATGATTAGTGGCCTAATTTTCCACTTGCTTCATATTCACACCTTAATCACTTCTATAAATAGAAGGTGTTTGTAAGGATTTAGAATTCATTTTTGCCATCTTAAACTCACTTGCTCATCTTTTGCCACAATCAAAAGCCAAGCACTTCCCTCAATTTGCTCTCCTCTTCCATGCCATTTTTGGACATAATCATCCACAAAATTGTTCATCAACCTTTCATCCCAAAACTTAAAGATTCATACCCTATTGAACTTTATGTGATTGAATACCCACTTATCTTCATCTTTTGTGATCAAGATCATTAGTTTAGGCTGGGTTCTGGGTTGTTGCGTGTTGAGTTTGGTTCGTGGGGTTGAAGCCGTGTGGGTGGTGAGCCGTGCTTTGAAGCCGTGCTGATTGGGCCGTGTTCGTGAGGTGGCCGTGTGGTCCGTGGTGGCAGCCGTGCGTGTTCGTGCTGAAGCCGGGGTGGCACCGTGTTGCTTGGGCGTGTGATTTGGGTTTCCGAGCAGCAAGTTTCGTGTAATATTTTGCTTAATCTTCAATAAGGTAGCATACTTTCTTACCTTAATTTGTATACTATGATTATAGGGTAGATTTAATGATCAAATTTGGGTAATTTGTTGATGAATTTGGCCTATGTTATGCGTGAATATGTGCTGGTTTGGGGGTGATGTTTTTGTGATATTCGTGTCTTGATTCTATGTATTATGTGTTTGATTATGTTTATGTTCAATTCCATGATGTTTTGATGACCATAAGTTGATGAAATTGTTGCTGAACTTTGTTGTTATTATGCGTGATTTTGATGATGATTATGAGGATGAGTTCTTTATGATTTCTTGATAATCTTGTTGAGTTCTTTATGAATCTTGATGAGTTCTTTATGAGTCTTGGATTCTTTATCTTGATTATGTAGTCTTAAGTGTAGATTATATAATCTTGATTAAAGAAAGTTAAGTTAAGTTAAAGAAAGTTATAAGAGGTTCAAAGAAAGTTAAAATAAAAAATAAATCAAAAAAATTTACCAAAAAAAAAAAATGAAAGTTAAAGAAAATTTTAAAGGTTGTGTTATGAGGTTCTAAGTTTGATGATTTACATGTTAGTCTTAAGTCAAGGCGTAAGATGCAACTTAAGATTACCTAAGAATGTTAATAACGTAAAGATTAGCTTGATTTTGCTATTAGACGCCTAACCTTAGAGTAAGATTCTAAGGCTTGGGTTAAGACGTTGCCCCTATCCTAACCGCGGTATTGGGATAGTGATCGTCCTCCTGACATGGATTTCCCGAAAGATGGGTTTCATAGGGTTGGGAGTAAGATTCTCAATCCTGGCATAGTAGGAAAGTTCGTTCGCATAAGAGGCGTTCGTACGAGCGTAGTTGTAACGACCCGTAATTTAGCAGCGTTGTTTTCGGAGAAAACAACAATCACAGATCATTAACTTCTAAAACTTCAAAGTTAGGTTCATACACTACAGCGGAAGCTCTAAAACTTAATCATATTATTCATTAAAAACTGTTAGATAATCCCAAAATAAATATCAAACCAATATCCTTTACTATTACAAAATAAAGAATAGACTACTAAATCAAATAAACATAATCATCGGGTCACTTCTAAGCTGGCTAGCTCACAATCCCAGCCCATACATAGCCTAAACTCAATCACCACCTGTACCTGAAATAGAATGGGGGGGTCCACAGTCAGTGGTGAGTAATTAGATTGTTCTACTTAATCAGTAGAACACAATTAGAAACATAATAATCAGAACAGATCATCTGAACTGTCGAACAAGTCATCATGCAAAGAAGTCAACAAGCAATCACATCAAGTACGCAGCGGAAAACAATCATACAAGTCATCCTTAACAAGACCTTCAGCTCAGCTCAACCAATTCTAGACTTCTAATCCTCATCAACGACTCTTCCTTTCTGTCCTTTCCCAATCAGGTGCTAATCCGTGACCAGTCATATGCTCGTAAGAGGTCAACCACGAAGATCTACTCCCCCCAACTTTCCTTGCTCATGCCGGGTCAACCACAAGGATCTACTCCCCAAGCACTGGGATCAAGAACTGTCCCCAATCCGAGGATAGGACAGTGGCTTCGACTATACCTATGTTCATGGCACATGAGCCACTAGATAGGTGGTCACTTCATAGTTAATCATCTTTTCAATTCAATTCAATTCTGTTCTGTTCTATTCCAATCCTCAATTCAATTCCTTATCGTCATAGCTTAACTTCTAATCCAATCTTGTTCATCTTAACTTGACTCAAACTCCAAACTAAACTTATACCACTCGAAAATGACCAACATCATGCGGAAAAATAATGCAGAAATACTTGGAAATACGTACAAAAATACATACGGAATGCGTACGAAAATACGTACAAAAATACATACGGAATGCGTACGAAAATACGTACAAAATACATACGGAATACGTACAACAATACGTAAAAAAATACATACGGAATACGTACAAAAATACGTACAAAAATACATACGGAATACGTACAAAAATACGTACAAAAATACATACGGAATACGTATAAAGTACGTATAACAATACGTATACAATACATATGAAATACCTGCAAAATACGGTTAGAAATACATACAATATACGTATACCATACAGTCACAAATACACGAAATTCATACTATACACATATACAAAGGAAACCTTCCCCTGAAATACTTATCTTGTCATATTTTATGTAACGACCCGGAATTTTGGGCCAGAAAATTTCGCGGTTGTTAATGTTATTTATTCAATTTTAGTCCAAAAGGCCCATTAAATTGGATTGTGTTATTTTTAGCCCAACCTTTTCTCTTCCAAAATTGGGCCAAAGACCCAATTTCCTTTCCTTTTCTTTTTATGGCCGGCCTTCCTTCCATTTTGGGCCAAATGTATTTTTGTTTTAATTAGATTTATGTTAATTATTATTATGGATAATTAACTAATTTAATTAATTTGAATTAATCAAATTACTTATTCAAATGTTGTTGATGACCAACAACAAACTTTTCCCCCTTTGTTGCACTTCCACGGCAGCAGCTTTAGTTTAGGGTTGTGTTTGTTTTTTTTTTTTTTTTCTTTTTATATAGGACCCCTTCACTTCTTTTGGGTCCTATTTTGTTAATTGCTCCAAAACCCTAAAGATTTTCTCCTCCTTCTTCCCTTCTAAAGTCAGCCGTGAAACCCCTAGTGTTGCCTTGGATTAATTTTGCGATTTAAGGTAACTAGCTTTCTCATTTAATTATTGGGTAGCAATTCACATAGTTAATTAGGGAATTAAAATCATGAAAATTGTAGGGTTTTAATCTTGTTTTATGCCAAAATTGCCGAGTAATGTGATGAAGAATTTAGATGTGTTCTTTCATGTTTTTCTTGATTTAAGTGTATGTTTATGCATGATTTAATTATTAGAATTATTGTAATTTAAATCATGCAATTTAAGCATGTATTCGAATTTTTGGATAATTTAATCTTGATTATTTTCTTGATGTTTGTCGAGTGGTACAATATAATTTATGATATTTTCTTGAATTATGTAAAGCATGATTAAGATTAAATTAATTAGTATAATTAGATCTTGAATAACAAAGTTGGATCTTGTTTTATTCCTATAAATGTCGAGTGACTTAACAAGTTGGAGAGGATTAAAAAAATCTAATCTTTATGACTAATCTTGTTTATATTTATATAAAGTATGTAATCTTTAATTTAAATCTTTAATTGTATCATGATAAAGATTGATTCTTGAATGTATAATTGTTCTTGTTTTAATCATGGGTTTTCGAGTATTGCATGATTGTTATGATAATCTTTAATTAATTATGTTAGCATGTTCATGATTAATTTAAAACTAAAATCTATTTACTCTCGGGATTTTCCCGAGTGAGCTAAAGATTAAAAATATTAGAAGTTATATTTTGTTCTTGAGATATTGGAGAATGCCGTGTGATAAAGCATGATTAAATTGTATCTTGATTCTTGATTTTAATCTTTTAAATGATGTTAGTATGATTTTTTTTATGAATATTGTCTATCTAGATTAATTATTTGTTGTCAATTGAATTTATATAATTTAATTGCATAATCTTGGTAAAATTAGTATAAGTGTCGAGTGGGATTAAAAAAAAGGGAAAATAGAATTTTTCTTCATATTTAGGGTAATTTTAGTAATTAAGTTGATACTTAAAATTTATTTAAGAAAATAGTTAATTATTGTTTATTTTGGAAAATGCCGAGTAGAATGATTAAAAGAGTCTTATTGAATTAATTTTTGACTTATTATTAATTTAGGGATAATTTAATAATAAAGGTTACGGTCAAAATAATTATTTAGGAATAAGTTGTAAAGTGTAGGGATTAAAAGGGATAATATTACTATTAATAGTAATAGGGCCGAAATGTTAATAGATAATAATATAATTATTTCCTAGATAATGTTACAATTTAATATATAAAGTTAAGGTTAGTATCCGAAGGGATAGGATTATAAGGATATGTTATATATTTGAAGAATAGCATATATTATAAGATTTTAAGATGTATAAGATATTATTAGGGATAAGAAAGGAAACAGAGTAATAGCTATACATGTCATGTTTCGGTCTCTGGCTAGGAAAGACTTGGTATTTAAGGTGGCCAATATACGTGCCGCACCTCTCTTTCCTGGGACTCCGAACATTTCATTTCCTATTACGGTCACCTAGTATTATCCTAATATATGATATGATTAAATTAAATGAAGATATAAGATACAATATGGACGCCCACCTGATGATACACGAGTCGTTAGTGGGTTAAGTCAGAGCCACTGCTCAATGGGACGAACACACGAGTTCCCCCGAGTAGTTTTGGATCTTAGAATATGTAGTCGTCTGGTAGTGGTACACGAGCCGCTACTAGGAGTTATGGCCATAGCTTAGGCTTAGTGGTGAAACACGGGATCCGCTACGGGTTGAGTACACGAGCTCCTCCCGGCATGTTCTAGGAAGTTATGGTGAAACACGAGATCCATAACGAGTTATAGTGACCGGTCCAACAAAGATGTTATGTTATGATCATACGATTGATAAGATGAAATCATAAGATGAAGTATAAGATGATTTCAAAGATGATAAGATATGTTATGATCAGATATGATATGATATGTTAAGAATATGATAAGATATGATTATGGCAAGATATGAATTATGATGGAAAGATATGATTATGATTTATTAATGATATATTTTAAGAAGGGTTAAGTATAAGTTAAGGATTGGGATAATTTAAGAAGTATATTATAAGTCTTCCGCTGTGTATTTCTGTATTTATGAGTATGTATGTGTATGTATAATTATACGGATGTTGAATGTATTTGGTATGTTTTCTAACCGTACTTGCAGGGTTGGTTATACGTATTTTATACGTAGTTATACGTATTCTAACCGTATTTCTGCAGGGGTATTTATACGTATTTTTAAACGTATCTTTATACGTATTTTTATACGTATTTGTATACGTATTTTATATGTACTTTTATACGTATTCTTATATGTACGTTTATACGGAATTGGTGTATTGGTGTGAAAAGCATGTATTGAATTCTTTACAGTCTTTATGATATTTTTCTATGCTATTATGTGTTTGGTGGTCCCTCGATTAAATGGGACAGCCTAGTTACTCGCCACTGATGGTGGACCCCCCCCCCTCAGTTTCAGGTGATGTTGCAGCAAATTAGAGCGGGCTTCGCCGGATGGGCTTGAGAGTTTGGGCCTCTATTCTAAGTATTCTAGTTTAGTCAGAACCATTTAACCATTTACTTAGTTTATTCTATGATCCCAGCATGTTGGGACAGTATTTCCAAACTTATGATGTAATAACGAATATTGGATTTAATATGGTTTTTAGCAGTTATTTTAATAAAGGATAATTCTTTCATTTATATTGTGGATTTATTGTTTAGTAAGATTAAGTAATGATCCGAATGTCGATTTCCCTTCGTAAATCGACAAGCTAAAAGTCGGGTCGTTACATTTTACCCATAATGTAACGACCCGGAATTTTGGGCCAGAAAATTCGCGGTTGTTAATGTTATTTATTCAGTTTTAGTCCAAAAGGCCCATTAAAATTGGACTGTGTTATTTTTTTAGCCCAACCTTTTCTCTTCCAAAATTGGGCCAAAGACCCAATTTCCTTTCCTTTTCTTTTGATGGCCGGCTTTCCTTCCATTTTGGGCCAAATGTATTTTTGTTTTAATTAGATTTATGTTAATTATTATTATGGATAATTAACTAATTTAATTAATTTGAATTAATCAAATTACTTAGTCAAATGTTGTTGATGACCAACAACAAACTTCCCCCCTTTGTTTGCACTTTCACGGCAACCTAGCTCTTTGCTAGGGTTGTTTGTTGTTTTTTTTTTATTTTTTTTATTTTTCTTTATATAGGACCCCTTTACTTCATTTGGGTCCTATTTGCTATTTGCACCTAAACCCTAAGAAATAAAATACAACTTTTCTCCTTCTTCCCCCTCTCAAAGAACCGTGCCCTTCACCATTTTTTTTTGGTGAAGATCTTCCTTGGAATTTTTAAGCGATTTCAGGTAACTTCGCTTTCTCCTTTAATCTATGGGTAGAAAAACACATAGTTAATTAGGAATTGAAGCATGAAAATTGTAGGAAGTTTAATATTGTTTTACTTGGATATGTCGAGCATGAAGCATGAATTTCTTGATTGATTTTTATGTATTTTCTTGATTTTATGTATGATCTTGTATGAATTTATTTACCAATCAGATCTTGTTATTTCTTGATGAATTTTTCATGGTATCTTGTTTACTGTTTGATTATTAACCATGATTTATTTCGTGGCAAAATTCGTCCGTTTATTATTTATAAAAATTTAATCTTTCAAACCGGTAAAACTGTCCAGAATAGGTTTACGAATTTATTAGTGTACTTAATCAAATCTAATGGCTACGAAATTTTAGGTGGAAGTCAATAATACTGTTTTTAAGCTTCTGTAAATTTTTCGTAATTTTTAAAGATCGTTTGATATGGCATAAAATTCTGAAACCGAATTCAGCCTAATCTGACTGGTTAGTTATAAAATCACTTAAAAATAATAAAAGATGTTATTTTTAGACGAAATTTATGCACGTAAATCCTTGAACCCATATTTAGCTCCCATAAAAATTTCCAGATTTGTAGAGATCTTTAGATGGTCGTTTTTAATTTAATTCTTTAAAAATCAGATTGTATAAAATAGGGCAATTGAATTATTAAAATATGCTATTAATAATTCTTGAATTTTCGAGTGACCTAAGTATTATAAGGGAACTAAAAATATGATTTTTATGATGAATCTTGATAGTATTGAATTATATTGATTAATCTTGAATTAAAAATTAAATCTTGTTATTATCTTCTAATTGTCGAGTGTATAGAAATTAAAAGAAGAGTTAAAAATATTATTTTTATGTTAATCTTGATGAATGTTGTTGAAAAATATGATTTTTATGTTTATTAATTAGTTAAATTATTTAATTCTTGATGATTGAATTCATATAAATTAATTGAATAATTTTGGCTATTATTGATATAAAATGTCGAGTGTGGTGAAAGTAGGAAAAATAGGATTTTTATTATATTTTGGTTAGTTTTGAATTATTATTAATTTAGGAAATAATTAATAATAAAAGTTATGGACAAAATAATTATTAGGGATAAGTTGTAAAGTGAAGGGATAAAAAGATATTATTAGTATTATTATTAAGAGGACCGAAATAATACTAGTACTATTAATATAAATATTTTTGGATAAAGTTACAAATTGGTATATGACGTAATATTAAGGTTAGTATCCGAAAGGATAGGATTATACGTATACATATATTTTAAGGATAGTATATTATAAGATTTGAAGTTGCATAAGATACTACTAGGGATAAGAAAGGAAACAGAGTAATAGCTATACATGTTATGTTTCGGTCTCTGGCTAGGAAAGACTTGGTATTTAAGGTGGCCAATATACGTGCCGCACCTCTCTTTCCTGGGACTCCGAACATTTCATTTCCTATTACGGTCACCTAGTATTATCCTAATATATGAGATGATTGAATTAATTGAAGATATAAGATACAATATGGACACCCACCTGTATGATACACGAGTCATTAGTGGGTTAAGTCAGAACCACTACCCTATGGGACGAACACATGAGTTCCCCCGAGTAGTTTGACCTTAGAACATGTAGTCGTCTGGTAACCGTATCTGCGAGTCGCTACCAGGAAGTTATGGCCATAGCTTAGGCTTAGTGGTGAAACACGGGATCCGCTACGGGATTGAGTACACGAGCTCCTCCCGGCATGTTCTAGGGAGTTATGGTGAAACACGAGATCCATAACGAGTTATTAGTGACCGGTCCAACAAAGATATTATATTACGATCATACGATTTGATAAGATGAAATCATAAGATGAAGTTTAAGATGATTTCTAAGATGTGATGATAAGATATGTTATGATCTAATATGATAAGAAAGACATGATATGATACGATTAAGATAAGATTATGATATGATATGATCAAGATAAGACTATGATATGATATGATTAAGATAAGATTATGATAAGATATGATTAAGATTTATTAATGATATAATTTAAGAAGGGTTAAGTATAAGTTAAGGATTGGGATAATTTAAGATGTATAGTATAAGGTATAAGTTTAGTATGTTAAGTCTTCCGCTGTGTATTTCTGTATTTATGGGTATGTATGTATGCGAGTAAGGATGCATGTATGTATGAATGTTGAGTGTATTTTTGTACGTATTTCTAACCGTATTTGCAGGGTTGATTGTACGTACATTATACGTAGATTATACGTATTTCTAACCGTATTTCTGCAGGTGTGTTTATACGTATTCGCATACGTACTTTTATGCGTATTTTTTATACGTACTGTTATACGTATTTTTGTACATTTTTATAAAGACATGTATTAGATTTCTTTACAGTTTTTATGCATATTTCTATGCTATTATGTGTTTGGTGGTCCCTCGATTAAATGGGACAGCCTAGTTACTCGCCACTGACGGTGGACCCCCCCCTCAGTTTCAGATGACGATGCAGCAGAGTAGAGCGGGCTCCGCTGGATGGGCTTGAGTAGATTAGTATTTTATTTTGAGTATTTAGTATTCCCAGAACAGTTTGAGACATTAACTTAGTTTATCTTACGATCCCAGCATGTTGGGACAGAATTTCCAGACTTTATATGTATTAGTGACTTTTGGTTTATGGATTTTCAGTAGTTAATTTAATAAAAGATAATTTATTCATTCAATTAAGTTGATTTATTGTTATTTAAGTTAGTAACGGTCCGAATGTCGCTTTCCCTTTGTAAATCGACAAGTCGAAAAGTCGGGTCGTTACAGTTGGTATCCGAGCTGAGGTTAGACCCTAAGTTACTTCTTCACAAGTAACTTTGTAAGATGAGCGCTTTATGAACCCGAGCGAACCCTAGCCTAATATGGAAACCTTAGGTAAGAGAAACCATGGGTAGTAGCCTGGGTTAAGACGTTTTATCGTTTCGTTTCCGTGTGCCGTTCGTGTGCATTGCTCGAAGGAAGGCAAGTCCGGAACCATCGCTTAGTGGTTGTGACCGGCGTTGTATATCAGAGTGGCGCAGCAGAAGTGTGGTGATCCATAACCCACAGGTCTCCGCCTCGATCAGATCGTTTCATGTTCTTGATGTTTTGGTTGATCTATTGTTTGCTTACGTGAGCTTCTTTAAGTAAATTTCGAGGACGAAATTTATTTAAGGAGGGGTGATTGTAACGACCCGAAATTTTGGGCCAGAAAATTCGCGGTTGTTAATGTTATTTATTCAGTTTTAGTCCAAAAGGCCCATTAAAATTGGACTGTGTTATTTTTTTAGCCCAACCTTTTCTCTTCCAAAATTGGGCCAAAGACCCAATTTCCTTTCCTTTTCTTTTGATGGCCGGCTTTCCTTCCATTTTGGGCCAAATGTATTTTTGTTTTAATTAGATTTATGTTAATTATTATTATGGATAATTAACTAATTTAATTAATTTGAATTAATCAAATTACTTAGTCAAATGTTGTTGATGACCAACAACAAACTTCCCCCCTTTGTTTGCACTTTCACGGCAACCTAGCTCTTTGCTAGGGTTGTTTGTTGTTTTTTTTTATTTTTTTTATTTTTCTTTATATAGGACCCCTTTACTTCATTTGGGTCCTATTTGCTATTTGCACCTAAACCCTAAGAAATAAAATACAACTTTTCTCCTTCTTCCCCCTCTCAAAGAACCGTGCCCTTCACCATTTTTTTTTGGTGAAGATCTTCCTTGGAATTTTTAAGCGATTTCAGGTAACTTCGCTTTCTCCTTTAATCTATGGGTAGAAAAACACATAGTTAATTAGGAATTGAAGCATGAAAATTGTAGGAAGTTTAATATTGTTTTACTTGGATATGTCGAGCATGAAGCATGAATTTCTTGATTGATTTTTATGTATTTTCTTGATTTTATGTATGATCTTGTATGAATTTATTTACCAATCAGATCTTGTTATTTCTTGATGAATTTTTCATGGTATCTTGTTTACTGTTTGATTATTAACCATGATTTATTTCGTGGCAAAATTCGTCCGTTTATTATTTATAAAAATTTAATCTTTCAAACCGGTAAAACTGTCCAGAATAGGTTTACGAATTTATTAGTGTACTTAATCAAATCTAATGGCTACGAAATTTTAGGTGGAAGTCAATAATACTGTTTTTAAGCTTCTGTAAATTTTTCGTAATTTTTAAAGATCGTTTGATATGGCATAAAATTCTGAAACCGAATTCAGCCTAATCTGACTGGTTAGTTATAAAATCACTTAAAAATAATAAAAGATGTTATTTTTAGACGAAATTTATGCACGTAAATCCTTGAACCCATATTTAGCTCCCATAAAAATTTCCAGATTTGTAGAGATCTTTAGATGGTCGTTTTTAATTTAATTCTTTAAAAATCAGATTGTATAAAATAGGGCAATTGAATTATTAAAATATGCTATTAATAATTCTTGAATTTTCGAGTGACCTAAGTATTATAAGGGAACTAAAAATATGATTTTTATGATGAATCTTGATAGTATTGAATTATATTGATTAATCTTGAATTAAAAATTAAATCTTGTTATTATCTTCTAATTGTCGAGTGTATAGAAATTAAAAGAAGAGTTAAAAATATTATTTTTATGTTAATCTTGATGAATGTTGTTGAAAAATATGATTTTTATGTTTATTAATTAGTTAAATTATTTAATTCTTGATGATTGAATTCATATAAATTAATTGAATAATTTTGGCTATTATTGATATAAAATGTCGAGTGTGGTGAAAGTAGGAAAAATAGGATTTTTATTATATTTTGGTTAGTTTTGAATTATTATTAATTTAGGAAATAATTAATAATAAAAGTTATGGACAAAATAATTATTAGGGATAAGTTGTAAAGTGAAGGGATAAAAAGATATTATTAGTATTATTATTAAGAGGACCGAAATAATACTAGTACTATTAATATAAATATTTTTGGATAAAGTTACAAATTGGTATATGACGTAATATTAAGGTTAGTATCCGAAAGGATAGGATTATACGTATACATATATTTTAAGGATAGTATATTATAAGATTTGAAGTTGCATAAGATACTACTAGGGATAAGAAAGGAAACAGAGTAATAGCTATACATGTTATGTTTCGGTCTCTGGCTAGGAAAGACTTGGTATTTAAGGTGGCCAATATACGTGCCGCACCTCTCTTTCCTGGGACTCCGAACATTTCATTTCCTATTACGGTCACCTAGTATTATCCTAATATATGAGATGATTGAATTAATTGAAGATATAAGATACAATATGGACACCCACCTGTATGATACACGAGTCATTAGTGGGTTAAGTCAGAACCACTACCCTATGGGACGAACACATGAGTTCCCCCGAGTAGTTTGACCTTAGAACATGTAGTCGTCTGGTAACCGTATCTGCGAGTCGCTACCAGGAAGTTATGGCCATAGCTTAGGCTTAGTGGTGAAACACGGGATCCGCTACGGGATTGAGTACACGAGCTCCTCCCGGCATGTTCTAGGGAGTTATGGTGAAACACGAGATCCATAACGAGTTATTAGTGACCGGTCCAACAAAGATATTATATTACGATCATACGATTTGATAAGATGAAATCATAAGATGAAGTTTAAGATGATTTCTAAGATGTGATGATAAGATATGTTATGATCTAATATGATAAGAAAGACATGATATGATACGATTAAGATAAGATTATGATATGATATGATCAAGATAAGACTATGATATGATATGATTAAGATAAGATTATGATAAGATATGATTAAGATTTATTAATGATATAATTTAAGAAGGGTTAAGTATAAGTTAAGGATTGGGATAATTTAAGATGTATAGTATAAGGTATAAGTTTAGTATGTTAAGTCTTCCGCTGTGTATTTCTGTATTTATGGGTATGTATGTATGCGAGTAAGGATGCATGTATGTATGAATGTTGAGTGTATTTTTGTACGTATTTCTAACCGTATTTGCAGGGTTGATTGTACGTACATTATACGTAGATTATACGTATTTCTAACCGTATTTCTGCAGGTGTGTTTATACGTATTCGCATACGTACTTTTATGCGTATTTTTTATACGTACTGTTATACGTATTTTTGTACATTTTTATAAAGACATGTATTAGATTTCTTTACAGTTTTTATGCATATTTCTATGCTATTATGTGTTTGGTGGTCCCTCGATTAAATGGGACAGCCTAGTTACTCGCCACTGACGGTGGACCCCCCCTCAGTTTCAGATGACGATGCAGCAGAGTAGAGCGGGCTCCGCTGGATGGGCTTGAGTAGATTAGTATTTTATTTTGAGTATTTAGTATTCCCAGAACAGTTTGAGACATTAACTTAGTTTATCTTACGATCCCAGCATGTTGGGACAGAATTTCCAGACTTTATATGTATTAGTGACTTTTGGTTTATGGATTTTCAGTAGTTAATTTAATAAAAGATAATTTATTCATTCAATTAAGTTGATTTATTGTTATTTAAGTTAGTAACGGTCCGAATGTCGCTTTCCCTTTGTAAATCGACAAGTCGAAAAGTCGGGTCGTTACACATAACCCTTCCTTTATTCATATTATTACTTTCCTTCATATTGCGACTTATCCCTATTAATTCCTTTTAATGGTAATAATTATGTTGTTACTTTCCTTCGTATTGCAACTTATCCCTATTAATTCCTTTAATTATAATAATTATAATGCTTCCTAAAATTACCTTTTAATAATATTGTAAGTCAAAAGTTAAACTAAAATGGATCAAATAAAATATGAGACCACACAACATTTTAATCTAAAAATAATAATTTAATTCATCATATCATCATATAAACATTTCAATAAATCATATAAAATGACAATTAGCTACATAAGTTACCTAAAACATGATAAAATCCTATTTTCCATATTTCACATCACTCGACATTTTGGAGAAATAATACCAAAATTAACACTTTAAATTAATTAAATAAATTTATCAATAATTAAATAAATTAACCTAATAAATAAATAAATTATGCAACAACATCAAGACATCAAGATTAATCAAGAACAAGATCAAAAGTTAATCCTTTAACTGTATAACATCACATGGAAATTATAGGGCCAAGATATATCAAGAACATTTCAAGAATTAATAATAACATGTTTTAATAATTCAATCACACTATTTTACACAATCTGATTTAAAGAATTAAATTAAGATCGACCGTCAAAAGGTATCAAATGATCTGGAAATTTTGATGGGACTTAAACATGGGTTCAAGGTTTAACGTGCATAAATTTCGTCTAAAAATAACTTCATTTACTATTTTTAAGGGATTTTATAACTAACCAATCAGATTAGGCTGTAATAAGTTTCAGATTTTTCTGCCATAGCAAATGAACTTTAAAAATTACGCAAATTTAACACAAGCTGTAAAACACTATTACTGACTTTCACCTAAAATTTCGTAGCCATCCGAATTGATTAAGTATCTTAATAAATTTGTAAACTAAATCTGGACAGTTTTACCGGTTTGAAAGATTAAATTATTATAAGCAATAAAAGGACGAATTTTGCCACGAAATAAATCACGATTCATAATGACACAGTAAAGAAACCCCCTAAAATTATTCTAAGTGACTCGACAATTTTAGAACAACAAGAACAAAAATATTCTTTTTAATTTAAGACTTTAATTAATAATTTAAATAATCAAGACTCATCAAATTTACATAAAGAAATCAAGAAAATAACATCATAATATTCATCATATCATTCGAAAAATTTCAATCCTAAACATGATACTAATTCTAAGCAATCCTACATCGTTCTAAACAATTCCAAACCATATTCTAAAAACTATGAAACTAATCTATCCTAAAGATTAAGTAAAAGCAATCCAATTACCTTTGAAGGAATGATATGGTTCGAATAATCACCAAGGTTAACGATTTCTTTGTGTTCTTTAAGGTTTCTTTAAGGTTCTTGATCAATCTTTAAGGGTTGAAGCAATAGAAAAGGGTTAGGATTAGTTTTAATGATTGATCTTTGAAGGATGATAATTAAAGAAATTGGTTGTTGTAGTTCTTCCTATTGGCTGTGTAAAATGAAAAGAAAATAAGGGTCTAGGTTTACTATAATTTAGTAAGCAAAGTAGAAAGAGTAATAAAAATAGGGTTTTTCTAGAATGGATCAAAATAGATGTAACATTTAATATATAGGGTAGAACAAATTAAAGAAATTAATCAACAAGAAAAGATGGGGTGACCGAAAATATTGAAGGGAAAAAGGGTTAAGAGTTCCTAAAATTTAGTAGAAAAAAAAATATGAGAGCAAGAATAAAAATAGGATTTTTGGAAAGGTCAAAATAGATAAAGGTTTAATAATAATATTGAATAAAATAAATTAAAGAAACAAGAAAAGAATGGAAGGGGAAACTGTGTAACACATAAATCAAAGGGAATAATTGGGCTCAGGTTTTGGCAAGATAAAATAAAAAAAAGTTCGGGCCAGGATTAAAAATAACTGGACTGTTACAAATAAAGTTAATAATTAATTAAATAATAATCAATTAAATAGTCAATTAATTATATATTTAATTAATTATGAAAAATTTAAAATATCCCGAAATTTCGGGGTATTACAGTAGTCCGATCTAATATGTAAATGATAGCGCCAAAGATTAAGTAATGTTAAGATAATAATTGAAGTTAGTCGAGTTAATATTGTTGTCCATTGGTATAATGTCATTATCGTTATTGTTATGTTTTGTATGTCACATGATGGTATGATTGAGTGTTTGATTTGATTGTTTGATTTATGCTATGATCATGTGTATCCCCGTTAGGGTGGGACAGTTATGTTGCTCGCCACTGACGGTGGACTGTTGTTTATTTTCAGGTAATTCTGATGATGAGGTTCTTGCCTAGCTTTGGGTTGGGCGAGTGCCGAAGTTACTTGTATTTTGTTTTAGTTGTATTACGATTTCTAGTTTGGACTTAGTAGTTGTATTACGTATTTTTCTAACTCTAATTATGTTTTGGAGTTTAACAGATTAATAGAAATATTTGGGTTTAGTATCGTACAATCTTGTGGGTGTTGAACTTTTGGATTTAGTAAATAATATTTTGAGGTTTGTCTTCAATTTTTCGTATGTTAGCTTGATTAGAATTGACAATTCGACTCGTCGGTTTCTTCCGCGCCGGTTTAAGCGAGTCGGGTCGTCACAGTACCAATGTGTCCCCTTGTGGTGACTTTAGCACCAGACCAAGACCAGCTCCCCTGAAATTTGACGTTCCATCTACGTACAAGATCCATGTGTTTAATGACGTGGTAGTCATGACTATTACTACCTCTTGGTCAGCTACAACTTCCAGGTCTAGTGTGAAGTTCGCCACAAAGTCGGCTAATGCTTGGGATTTGATGGCTGTTCTTGGGAGGAACCTGAGGTCAAAGGCGCTCAGCTCCATCGCCCACTTGCTCATCCTACCTGTTAGCTCTTGCCTGCACAACACATTCTTAATTAGAAAGTTAGTTCTTACTAGTATTGAATGAGTCTCAAAGTAGTGCCTCAATTTTTTAGCAGCTACGATTAATGCAGTACCAATTTTTCCATAGCAGTGTATCTGGTTTCAGTAGCTAGTAAGGTTTTGCTAACATAGTAGACTGGTAGCTGCAGGCCATCAGCCTCCCTAGCTAACACCGCGCTTACTGCCTTGCACTGACCGCCAGATATAGTTGCAAGGGCTCACCTTCAGATGGCTTTGACAGTACGGGGGACTACATCAAATAATGTTTCAGTTGCTGTAAAGCGTGTTCATGTTCTTTTGTCCAATCAAAACCTTTGTTTTTTCTTAATACGTGATAGAAGAGGTGACATTTATCAGAGGATTTAGAGATAAATCTGTTTAATGCAGCCACTAAATTTTCTTTCTGGGGCGAATTTTCTTCGTTTTTGTCTGATTGGCTTGGCTTCTGGGTCCACGGTTAGCTTGTGGGTGATCACTTCTGGGCTGATACCTTTCATGTCTTCATGGCACCACGCAAAGCAATCTGCATTTTGTTTTAAGCATTCTACAACTTGGTCACAGAGCGGGATGGGTAGGGATGCTCCAATGCGCACTTTTCGATCAGGTTTGTTTTCATCCAACGCCACTCCATCTAGCTGACAATCATCTGGTTTTTGGGGTGCTGGATGGTTCTGTAATTGCTAGATTGATGCTTTTTTCGCTTTCAAAGCAACCTGGTAACATTCCCTGGCCTGCTTTCTGTCGCCTTGAACGTTAGCTACCCCTGAAGGGGTAGGAAACTTCAACACTTGGTGATAGGTCGAGGGGATAGCCTTCATCTTATGTATCCAGGGGGTTCCTACAATGACATTATAGGCAGTTTTGCAATTCAATACATAAAATTTGTGAGTCATGTTGATACCTTTTACCCAAGTAGATAGTTGGACTTCTCCTATGGCTCCCATAGTTTCTCCGTTGAAACTTAGCAGGATGGTTGACCCTTTGATGATGTCTGATTCCTTTAATCCGATCTCTTCAAATGAATCTCGGAAAATAATGTTTGCAGAGCTGCCATTAAGCACTAGCAAATAAGTTTTTCCAAATAAGTTTTTCTAGCAGTTCGCCACTTGCAGTACTAGCACTAGCAAATAAGCACTGATTCAGGTTAATAATTGGGTCTTGGAGTCGACATTCTGAAACCACTAATTCAGGTTAGTAAGCACATAGAGACTATTTCAAATTTTCAAGCACATAGATGGAGTCGGAGGATCACTCCGACTCCAAGACCCAATTATTAACCTGAATTCTTGACTCCGAACTAGCAAATAGTAACCTCCGAGTGATAGTAACCTCCATTAAGCACTAGCAAATAAGTTTTTCCAAATGATAGTAACCTCCATTAACCTGCCATTAAGCACTAGCAAATAAGTTTTTCCAAATAAGTTTTTCCAGCAGTTCGCCACTTGCAGCACTAGCACTAGCAAATAGTAACCTCGGAGTGATCCTCCGAACTGACTGAGGATCACTACGAACTGCTGGAAAAACTTATTTTCAAGCACATAGATGGAGTCGGAGGATCACTCGGAGTCGAGAATTGGGTCTTGGAGTCGACATTCTGAAACCACTGATTCAGGTTAATAAGCACATAGAGACGTAAAAGAACGCGGAAAGCAATAAAATATATTATCCCTGGCTTCTACCCATGGCTTCACTCACTTAGGTTTCCGTTTGAGGCTAAGTTTCACTCGTGATTCATAAGGCGCTCATCTTACAAGCTACTTATGGAGAAGTAACTTTAGGGTCTTAACCTATGCTCTGATACCAACTGTAACGACCCGACTTTTCTAGGCTGTTGATTTATGAAGGAAATCGGCAAATGGATCATTACAAACATAAAACTTAACAATAACATTATAATTAAAGTCTAAAATTCCTTTTATTAATTAAATACTGAAACAATAATCCCAAAAGTCTATAAATAAATACTTAAATACACCATAAAACTGTATCTTCCCAACAGACTGGGATAAACTAAACCATTAAGAAAAGAAAACCTAAACTAGACTCTGGTTCACTCTACTAATCACATCAACACTCAACCCAAACCAAACGAGAGCCCACTTATGCGTCTGCATCATCACCTAAAATGGGGGGGGTCCACCGTTAGTGGCGAGTAACTAGGCTGTCCCGCTTAAATGAGGGACCGCTAACCATATAATAGCATAGAATCAACCAAGAAAATCATGCAAAAACACATGGAAATACGTACAAAAATACATACGAAATACGTACAAAAATACGTATAAAAATACGTATAAAATACGATTACAATACGTATAAAATACCTGCAAAATACGGTTAGGAATACGTACCATATACGTATAAATTACAGATGCGAATACGTACAAATATACTTACAAAATACATATAGAAATACAGACCAAAACACTTATACATAATACATGTAAATACACATGCAACATACACTTAAATACCAGACGTACGCAGCGGAAGACTTAATATTACAAAATTAATACATAAACACACGATGATACACATATATGTACATATAACAGAATCCTCCCGTGAAATGCTTATCTTGTCATATTTTACCCATACCCTTCTTTTAACCATCTTATTGGACCGGTCATTATGCTCGTTGAGGATCCCGTGTGCACCCCAACTTTCCTAAAACATGCCGGGGGTGTAATGTCCCGTATTTTTAGCAGCGTTGTTTTCGGGGAAAAAAACAACACGAAACAATATTAACCGAACACTTTTTATCAATAAGTTAAAGAATCACAGCGGAAGCTCTTAACTTAATCATTTTATTAATTAAACTCTTAAATTGTTCTACAACCTTGGACTTAACAAGTCCTTATTACAACTGCAACTGTTCCAAAAGGAAAACAATGAAAAATAAAGGGGCGCCTAAAACACTCGTCAAAACTCACATCCCGACTTCAGGTCTTACTCTGATCACCTGCAAGATAAAAATTGGGGGTCCACCGTTAGTGGCGAGTAACTAGATTGTCCACTTAACAGTAGAACCAAGCAACATAAAATATTAAATCAAATAGAAGTCACACCAACCATACAAATTAAACATATACAACATTTAGATTCATACAACAGAGATCACAGCAGCGGAAGACTTCATCGTACACAATTCATAAGTAGCATATCATTCATCAACAGCAACATCCATAAGAGTTAAACGACACGACCGAAGCCGATACAACAAATAATATCCTCGACACGATTCATCACAGATGAACCGATACATACGACACGACGCAAGGCCGATACAGCAAACAAGTCCCCGACACGGCACAAGGCCGATACAACGACACGGCGCAAGGCCGATACATCTTACAAATCCCCGACACGGCACAAGGCCGATACATACGACACGGCGCAAGGCCGATACATCTTACAAATCCCCGACACGACACAAGGCCGATACAACAAGCAAATCCCCGACACGATCCATCATAGATGAACCGATACTTACGACACGGCGCAAGGCCGATACAACAAACAAGTCCCCGACACGGCAGGAAGCCGATACATACGACACGACAGACATAAACTGTAATAACCCGAAACTTAGGGCCAGAAAATTTCGCGGTTATTAATTTTATTTTAACACTCTAAGTCCAAAAGGCCCGAATATTTGGACTGTTTTAGTTCTTATTCCATTATCTTATCTCGAAATTGGGCCCATGACCCGATTTTCCTTCCAATATGGCCGGCCCTCTTGTTGGATATTTAGGGTTTATTTTTCTTTTAATTTATTTTGGTTAGTAATTTTTATTATTTATTTACTTAATAATATTTTTAGTTAATTAAATTTTGAATTAGTAAACCCTAAATAGCTAACCCTAACTAATTATCCTAAGTTCCCATAAATTCTCTCCACCCCCTATTTTTGCTCTAATCTCACGGCCCTCCCCTCTAATTTGTTTTATTTTTTTTCTTTTATTTTATTTTTGGTTTTCTTATATTATAAATAGGGAATTAACCCTAAACTTATATTTTTTTTTTACAAATCTTTTTATACTTAAAAATTTCTCAAAGAAAACTTTTTCTCCTCAAAGTAGCCGTGTGATATCAAGCTTCAAAGGGAGAATTATTTTATTTTCTTACTCGATTCAGGTAACTAGACTAACCCTCTTGAATCTGGTTAAGTTTTCTATATAGTTAATTAGGATTAAATTATGAAAATGGTTAGGAAAATTAAAGGAATTAGTATCATGTTAAGGTTAAGAATTTCGAACCATGTGATGAATTATTATGAAATTTTCTTGATCATTCTATGTAGTTTCTTGAAATCTTTAATTGTTTAATAATTATTTGTATGAATTTATTTCTTAATTAAATCTTATTATTTCTTGATGAATTTTTCGTGGGAGTTTCTTTATTGTTTCATTATGAATCATGATTTATTTCGTGGCAAAATTCGTCCTTTTATTACTTATAATAATTTAATCTTTCAAACCGGTAAAACTGTCCAGATTTGGTTTACGAATTTATTAAGATACTTAATCAATTCGGATGGCTATGGTGAAATTTTAGGTGGAAGTCAGTAATAGTGTTTTACAACTTGTGTTAAATTTTCGTAATTTTTAAAGTTCGTTTGCTATGGCAGAAAAATCGGAAACTGATTACAGCCTAATCTGATTTGTTAGTTATAAAATCCCTTAAAAATAGTAAATGGCGTTATTTTTGGACGAAATTTATGCACGTTAAACCTTTAACCCATATTTAACTTTCATTAAAATTTCCAGATTATTCGAGACCTTTAAATGGTTGATCTTAATTTAATTCTTTAAAATCAGATTGCGTAAAATAGTGTAATTTAAATTGTTGTATTATGTTTATATGATTAATTGGTAATTATTGTATGTAATCAAATTAAAGAATGATTTTTGTTTGTTTACCCCAAGAATGTCGAGTAGGAGAATGAATAAAGAATAGGATTTTTGATCTTGTTTTTAGGTAAATTGTTGTTGTTTGTTGAAATTTTAATTAATTATTTAATTGATTTATTTAATATTTGATGATTGTGTTTATGTAATTTAAAGTATGAATTTTTGGTAAATTACATATATATGTCGAGTAGTCCAAATTGTGAAAAGTAGAATTTTTATCTTGTTTTGTGTAATTTTTGTGATTATTATTGATTTATATGATTATTTGCTAATTTGGGTAATTTAAATATTTGTTATATGATTTTTAGATAAATTAATATGAATTTATTTAATTTTTCTTCTTCACAAAAATGTCGAATGCCCAATTTATTTTTAATTAATTTTTAGTTTAATTTTTGACTTATAATATTATTAGAAGTAATTATAGGAATTAATATGATTTAAGGTTTAAAAGGAATTAAAAAGAATAAGTAACAATATGAATAAGATATGATAAGACATGATTTGATATGACATGATATGATGTGTTAATTAGAGGTCTCACGATGGCCTTAGAAAAGACAAGATACTCAAGGACGCCCTTTTTGATGATACACGAGTCATCAGATCGGGTTAAGTCGATGCCACTGCCCCATGGGATGAATACACGAGTTCACCCGGGCAGTTCTGGGTCTTAAAATATGTAGTCGTCTAAGTAGTAGTACACGAGCTGCTATTTAGGAGTTATGGTCATAACTTAGGCTTAGTGGTGCACACGGGATCCACTACGGGCTGAATACACGAGTTCACCCCGGCATGTTTTAGGAAAGTTGTGGTGCACACGGGATCCACTACGAGCGATATGACCGGTCCGATAAGAAGGTTAAAAGATGGGTTTAAGGGTAAAATATGGTAAATAAGTATTTCACGGGAAGGGATATGTGCTTATGTGTATTTTCGTGTATATATGCAATGATTTGGTAATATTAAGTCTTCCGCTGTGTACGTCTGGTAAGTCTGTATTTTATTTATGTAATACTGTGTATGTATGTTGTACGTATTTGTATTCGTATGTTGTACGTATTTGTATCTGTATTGTATACGTATTTTGTATGTATTTTCTAACCGTATTTTGCAGGTATTGTATACGTATTGTATACGTATTTTTGTACATACATTGTACGTATTTCGTATGTATTTTTATACGTATTTTTCTACGTATCTTTGTACGTATTTCGTATGTATTTTATACGTATTTCATATGTATTTTTGTACGTATTTCGTATGTATTTTTGTACGTATTACGCATGTATTTTTGTACGTTTTCCTCGTTTGATTCTATGCTATTATATGGATAACGGTCCCTCATTTAAGCGGGATAGCCTAGTTACTCGCCATTGACGGTGGACCCCCCCCATTTCAGGTGACGATGCTGAGGTTTAGATTGGGTTTGCGATGGCTCGGGATGTGTGTTTTAGAGTTGATTAGAATAACCGTAGTTATTTGGAGTTATTTCTTTTATTCATTAGTTAGCTGTTCCCAGCCTGTTGGGAAAGACTTCTTTTCATTATGTAATTTAAGTATTTGTTTAGAGACTTTTGGGATTATTATTTCAGCTTTTAAGCAATAAAAGAAATTTTAGACTTTATTTATATTATTACTGTTAAGTTTTATGATAGTAATGATCCAAATGTCGATTTCCTCCGTAAATCGACAGCCTAGAAAAGTCGGGTCGTTACATAAACGTAATGATACAACTCGAATCAAGTGACACCATCCAAAATCACGCATGACTCTTACAAGTACAACAAGTTCTACAATTCATACAAGCAATTTGCAACCTGACTAAACAACGTATGAAAGACAAGAAACAAACATAAAGGTTCAATTTTTATACAAATAAAACTTCCATGGATTCAAGAAACTAAATATACATGCTTATATCATCAAAATAATATCAAGAACCAAGAAATAATTCATGCTTTATAGTTATACTAGTCCACACATAAAATTATCAACATTTTCAATTCAAGAATTCATTATCTAACAGCAAGACTTATAAGAAGACATCCAATAAAGATCACTTGATTCATAAATACACAAAGATTCATCAAGATTAAATATTAAACAAGTAAAAATTCATTCTTTAGTTCGAACACATATACACGCATAACACTAGCCAAAACAATTCAAGATTTCACTGCTTGTATCTTGGTTCATACGAAACGTTAGTCAATGCTTAAACATAAGAAGGTTTGTCTAAATATGCGCTTAAACAAATAGATAAATATAAAGAAACAAAAGAAAAACCATGCTTTAATTTGTACAGGCCACGCATAATTCAACCGAAATCATGGATCAAGAATTTGGTCAACTTGCATCAAATATATATAAAACCATCAATCAAGTAATGCATAATTACATAAGGATTGTCATGATTAAAGTATTACAAGTTAACGAAAACATGTACACACACATACTAACCTATACGGCAAATACATACATATCAATACCAATAACAATAACCTATCTAATCTAATATCCTATGGTGATTGATCCTATTGCTAAGTGAAAGAGCTAGTTACCTTTGGATCGATTCGGAAAGGAAGCAAGTCGAATTTTGGGAGGATTTCTTGTAGGGGGCCGTGAGTTTCAAGAGGGAACAGGAAATAGTTCTTGTTGTTTTATCAATAACAGTTAAAGGTTTAAAAAGGGAATTTTTAAATAAAAGGTTTACTAAGGTTTAGGAGTTAGTTTAAGGAAGAATTATAAGGGGAAAATTAAAGGGGGTTACAAGATCCTAAAGTTTAGGAGGGAAATTAGGGGATCAACAATTAGGTTTTAGATTAGATAAAATAAATAGATTTATTTAGGTAAATAGAAATAAAAATGGGGAAAAATACTTGTGGAGGGCCGGCCTTAAGGGGAAGGGTGAGGGTTTGGGCTAGCTCATCAAGCATTAAAATAAGTCTTTTAGGCCCAAACCGAATGATTCGGTCTTTAAGGCTTAATTTCGAACAAAATTTTACGGCCCAAAAATCCGGGTCGTTACAGGGGGAACTCGTGTATTCAACCCGTAGCCCTCCTTTGCAAGAACTAAGCCTAAGCTATGGCCATAACCCCTAAATAGCAGCTCGTGTACTACTACTTAGACGACTACATATCTTAAGATCCAGAACTGCCCAGAGACCGCAGTAGGGCAGTGGCTTCGACTTAACCCGATCTGATGACTCGTGTATCATCAAATGGGCGTCCGTATCGTATCTTGTCTTTTCTAAAGGCCATCGTGAGACCCCTAATTCACATCATCTTTTCTAGAGGCCATCGTGAGATCACTAATTCACATCATCTTTTCTAAAGGCCATCTTGAGACCACTAGTTCACATCATCTTTTCTAAAGGCCATCTTGAGACCACTAGTTCATATTGTTACTTTCCTTCTTATTCATATTGCTACTTTCGTTTTTAATCATATTATTACTTTCCTTCATATTACAACTTATTCCTATTAATTCCTTTTAATTCCTTTAATTATATTAATTCCTAGAATTACCTTCTAAATTATTATAAGCCAAAAATTAAACTAAAATTGATCAATACCTAATTGGACCACTCGACATTTCCACTTACACAATAATAATTAAATAAATTCATTAAATCATCATATAAACAATTTAATAAATCGTTTAAATTAACATTTAGCAACAAATATAACTTAAAACATGATAAAAATCCTATTTTTCTCCTTCTATATCACTCGACATTTCATGATTAAAGTACCAAAAATTATACTTTAAATTAATTACATACAATCATCAATAATTAATCATAGAACTTAATAATAAAATAGTGAATCATGCTTTAAACACTAAATTATCAAGATTTAATTTCAAGATTCAACAATATCATGCTTAGCATTACCACTTCATGCGTCATCCTCGGATCTAGCTTTTTGATGTAGCGCTTGACCCGATCCTTCTCTGACGGAACCACAGACGTAACGAACTTTGACAACTCCGTAAACCTATCGGTGTACGCCTGAACAGTCATCTTACCCTGTGTAAGAGTAAGGAACTCCTCCTGTTTCTACCACCGCAACTCGTCGGGGTAGAAGCGCTCCTGGATCTTATCGACGAACTCGATCCACGACATCGAATGTAACGGCAAGCACGCGTCCTTAGCTAACGTCCACCAGTTATCGGCCTCTCCACGTAGATAATAAGCGGCGATCTGCACCTTCTCGTGCTCGGGGCAAAACGTCACGTCGAAGAGCTTCCCCATCTCGCGGATCCAACTCTCCAAGATAGTGGGGTCGGTAACCCCATCGTAAGTCGGAGGTCGATGACGTGCGATACGGTCGAACGTCGACTGCGTACTCGGCGTATGACGACTATGGTGCGCCAACGTAAGGATTGCCTCCTCGATTCATCAAGATTACACAAATATAACCAGAATACAACATGAATATAATTTTACATGGTCCGAAATTTCCATCCTAAACATGATACTATATCATTCAAAATTCCTAGTTCAATCCTAATTAATTATACAGAAAACTACCCTGATCTAAGAGGGATAGTCTAGTTACCTTAGCATAGGAAAGAAAACAAGAAAAATCACCCTTTGATACTCGAAAATCACACGGCCAGGGCTTAGAGAAAGTTAGGGTTTTTCTTTTGTGAATTTTGAAAATAGGTAAAAAGGTTAGTGTGGTGTTCCCTATTTAATTATAAGGAACCAAAAAGAAAATAAAAAAAAAATGGTTAAGGGTGCCGTGAGGTTAGAGGGGAAATAGGGGGATGGGAGAAAATTAGGGAGACTTGGTATGGGATGGTTAGATTAGATTAACAATTCAAAACTAATTAAAAGGTCAATTATTAAATAATAAAATTACTTAATAAATTAACAAATTAAAAAGAAAAGAAAATACCCTTGGCATAACATAAGGGGCCGGCCAAGAGGGATTAAATACGGGTCATGGGACCCGGTTCCCCGATAAGATCGACGAAATAAAAATAAACAGTCCAAATATTCGGGCCTTTTGGACTTAGAATAATAAAATAATATAAATAAACCGCGAAATTTTCTGGCCCTAAATTTCGGGTTATTACAATAAAAGTTCCACAGACCAAAAGCTTGCAAAGTTACAACTCTTAACAAAAAGCCCTCAATTATCTGTTTTCGTACCAAACCAAAATACATAATTATGCATGAAATTCATGGTTTTGTATCAAAACAAATTCAAAGGGCCGGGAAACAAAAACCTAAGCTAGTGTATCACAACACATGAAACAACTCAAACAAGGTTCACTAACCTAAAAATGAACAAAAATTAGTCAAAAGAGACAAGAACAAGTGTTCTTACCAAAAACAAGCTCCAATGACCGAAGATTCTCATCCGAACTTGAACCAAAACCGCATAGGAACTACTCTCTTTTCTTTTTCTCTCAATATATTTTTTTTCCAATTTTATTTCATTTTTTTTTATTTATATAAAACTCACAACTCACCCGCTCCATAAATTAGCCTTAAATTTTGCATAGGTCGCCCTTTCGGGTTTTCAACCTATCAAAGGCCCTCATTTTTACCCGAGTTGCCTGCCCTTGCGGTTTTTCAATTCAGCGGGATTTTTTTTTTTTTGAAGCAAAAAGAAATATATACAAGGATGGATTTCCTACCCCCACACTTAAAATTGACATTGTCGCCAATGTTTAGGGGTTAGGAAAGGGGAGAAATTCCGAAGATCAAGTGTTATATAGTAAATAACACCTCAATGACCGCAAAAGCTTGTCATGTGCAACCTTTCAAAAATCAGAGTTTACCAAGTTGGTAAACAAGAATAGAAAAGCTAAAAAAATTGTTAAAGACATAGTATAAGAAAAGGGATGGCGGTTAGGGAAGGAATGGGAAGAAGGAAAATAAAAAATAAGAAAAGAAGAAAAGGAAAAGGAAAAATGAAAATAAGAAAAGGAATGAAAGATGTCATTGCCACAAGCTTCCACTACCTTGGTTGCTTGGACAAGGGAATAAGGAGGATCAAAACAAAGAGAAGTCTCCTCAAGAGGTGGGGAATGAATGTATTGAGGTAGAAACAAGGGGAAGAAAGGTATGAGGTCAAGTTTTGTGGAGAAAGACACATGAGGGACTGAAATGGGAGCATTTTCCCCATAAGAGATCTCACATATCACCATAGACATTAAAATTCCACTTGCCTCAGCCAACACTTCCACGTTTAAAGGGTTCTCTTCTATCACATCCACATTCACACAAAATAGAGTTATTTTCTCATTTGCAAGGATGGTATCGTCATCCTCAAAGCAAGAAAAGTGAGGTTTTGGGTTTGACTCCTTTTGAGTTTGGAGCTCACCCGATTCCCAATTTCTTTCAAAACTTGCCAAAAGCCCCGAAACTTGGCTCAATTGCCTTTCCAAGTTGTTGATGTTTGTTCTTGTTTCATCTTGGATTTGGACCATATTCCCTCCCATAACCATGACTAGAGGTGGGCAAATTCGGGTACCCGGAAATTCGGTTCCGGGAACAGGGTATCCAGATCCGGTTTTTTTTTCTTATATAACTTTTTTTTTAAAAGTGTTTTATAATATAAAAATAATGTTTTATTTTTTTTATATAAAAACTGTTTATTTTTAAAAAAAAAAAAAACTGTTTTTTCAAATTTTTTAATAAAAAACAAATTATTTTTTTTAAATTTTAAAAAAAAACTATTTATAATAATAAAAAAAATAATTTTAAATTAAAATAAAAAACTTTTTTTAATAATAAAGAACTATTTTTTTAATAAGTATAACCGGATACCGGGTACCCGGTTTTAAAAAAATCCTGACCCGGATCCGACCCGGTACTCAATTTTACGAACCAGGTACCCGACCCGATTTTCAAAACCGGATCGAGTACCCGCTTTTTCGGGTTAAAAAAACCGGGTACCGGTACGAGTTTTTTTGCCCGCCCCTAATCATGACATTCTTGGTTACCATATGGAGCATTTCCTCGGTTGAGGAGCTCGTATGTGAACCTTGCTCTAGAAAAGGTCCTTGGTGAGGTAATTGGGCTGGCTCATTGTATTGTGATGTTTGGTCATTTTGTGGGTAATGCGGTGGTTGGTCATTTTGTTGGTTTTTCATGATTGAAGCACATATGATCCTCCCAACCTGGATTGAGGATGATAGAGTTAGGGTTATATTTTGTTGAGTACCTTGGTTTTGGAACCCTAAAGCTCAATTCCATTCATATGTGTCTTGTGATAGCCAATGGTAGTAATCCCAAGCATGACCATAAGTTAAATATCGGAATGCCCCATTAAACATATCCTCAATTACAATCCTTGTTGAATGGTTCAACCCTTCGTAAATTACCTCACAAATCTCCCATAACTCACAACTAGAGAGGATTAGAAGTGAATTTTGTAATCGAATAAAATACCTCCAAAATACCTCATCTTCTAGTTGGGGTATTGAGAAGCCAACCATTCGAAGACAAACCTCTTATGAAAGATCATAACTTAGCAAATAGTTAGCAATATAATGACAATAAAAAGAAAAACTATAAACAAGCATAAAAACATAATACCTAAACACAATATATATTAAAAAAAAAAAATCAATCTACACCGTTCTTAGGCAACGGCGCCAAAATTTGGTAGGCCTTTTATGTTGTTATTAATAAAAGAATTAACCAAATATAAATTTCTCCTACTCTCCAATTACAACTAGTGTAAAGGGCAAGTAAGGTTCATATCCACAGAGAACGGATTTATGTTGATTTTAATTGTGTTAAAATGTATTTGGATTATTAAAGGGGGAATCACTAATTCCTTAGAGATAATGGTAACAAGGGGGGGGGGGAATAGGAGATTTTAGTGGTAAAAGAAACTAACGACTAAGTGATTACGAGTGTTTCTAGATCTAAAAAATCTTAGGATTCGGTTACAACGACCCTTACTCAGCTACTTGAATTAGACTCTCAATTACCAAACCACTTCAACACTCAATTAATTATTGACAAGAGTAAACTCTTGTAGTCTCTTTAATTAGCTAGATAAGATAAATCGTAAATTGTCTAAAACCCTTGATATTCAAAGAACACGCAGTGAACAAAAAGCTTTAAGAACAGAGACACAATAAGAACGCAATTGTTTAGAGAATACACAATAAACAATTAACGTTTAAACAAGCTCTACTAAATTGTTCACAATAAGGATACGCTTAAGCATGAACAAGATAGTTGCTACTCGAGGTTGAACACAATAATCGATTGTGTTCAAACTCTAATAATGGTTTTGTAAAATACAATAACAAGACAAAGATCAAGCTTAAACATTCAACAAAACCAATAACAATTCATATAAGAGCAAGTAAATAATTGAAGTAATGAAGTAGTTTAGAGTTAGAGAATCCTCACAATAAGCTTTTTAGAATCATTGAAACCAATCCCAAGAACAAGTTTAAGCTACAATTTTCATTGATGAACAAAGATTCTTCATTGATTCCGTTAAAGATAAATAAAATTACAAGCTAAACTAATTGAGTTCTTGAGGAATAAACTAATTTCCATTGAGTTCTTGAGAAATATGCTAAGAAACTTAAAGAGAATGAAACTTAGATTAAAATGAAAGAAAAACATCCTTTGGTTTTATACTAAAACCAAATTACAACCTAAAAATCAAGTAGAAAAAGCCGCGTATAAAACAGAGCAGAGGGGCGCTGGCACTGCCCTCATAGGCGTTGGACGCGCCCTTCCTTGGAGGGCTACTGTGATAGGGGCATTGGCAGCGCCCCATAGGGCGTGGGGCGCGCCTTCTTCATGAAGCTCACTGTGATGGGGGCGCTGGCAACGCTCTATAGGGCGCGGGGCACGCCTTCTTCCTTGATCATTTGCTCCATGTTCTTCCTTGATCAGATAGGCGATGGCAGCGCCTTTAGGGCGCAAGGAGCACCCTACCTTTTTCTTCAAGACTTTAACACACTATTTCCAAGTCCCAAACAAGTCTCGGTCTTCCCAATTATAAACAAAATATGGAAAGAAAACACGAGCCTGTAACAACAAAAATAAACTAAGTCCTGAAAAACAATTAAATTATGAAATGCAATATTAAATTAAGTTTCGAGACATAAACTTTTGTTTAAGCTTAAAGTTAATTAATATCACAAAACATGTTCTAAACTATTACAAACTTTATTAAAAATTTAGCTAATTGAATAATATAAAATGAACACATCAATCAACCTCAATAATATTAGGAAGGATTTTTTTGAGTCTATTTGTTAAGACCTTATAAGCTAATTTATAAGACACCTTACACAAGCTTATAGGTCTAAGATCTTTCATATTATTCGTCGGGGTTTATTTTCTTAGGAATTAACATTAATAAAATAATCAATTAGATAATAAATTGAACTGAAAATCCAAGGTGTAAAATCGAAGGTACTGAATTAAACTTCGTAGGCGATGATTATCTGAAATGAACATCGATAATTGTAAAAAATCAAAGGTAACCGAATAGTGGGGCTTGATAACTCGCCCATATCCAGATAAGACAAATGGTAAACGTAAATGTTCCCACCATATGCAACCATGTACAAATTTGTTTCATTACTACAAGCCCATTTGCATTTATCTTAAACATATTTATACTTACCTTGGAGTGATTTATACTTATCAATATCTACACGTGGACTATTTGATCACATGCTGCTTATGGTTTATCAAGGCTCCCGAACAAAATCGAAATAAAATAAACTAATTAAATAAACACAATCTTAATTAAACCGATGAACTGAGTTGACATGGATGGTTGGATTGCGTGCTACCTAAAACATATGAAAATCAACCGTGTCATCGTCAAAGTACATAGTCATAGATTTGAGACATGTTAAGTCTCTGTCCATGAACGACAAAGTCCCCATCTGATTATTTTTTTCTCAAGTTTTGGTAAAGAAAATTGGAAACCCTAAAAACTCCAAAATCACCCTCAAAAGTTCATGGAAATTACTGGCTTAGTCTCAATTTTCTTGATACACTTTGAATTGTAGCATTATTTACATACATTATTTGACTGTTTTAAGTTCTATATTCGTAAGAAAAAATATAGTCACGTGAGATTTGATTTGTTTCAATGTATGCTTTCCAAATAGATATTTTTAATAATTTTTCTACTCCATCCGACCCTTTTTTGGCTACAAATTGACTTACGGTTTATTTAGTAACTTTGATTTTCTCTAAATTTTTAACCATAAGGAAAAAAATAATCAAATGAAATCTTATTTGATTCAACTTTATATGTACTTTTTAACATATAGTTTTTATTATTTTTTATTTCACATGTCTAAAAATATTTTAATTTAAAACTATATTTCGTGAGATGTGAATGTAGCAATCTGAAAGAAACGGAGTGAGAATGCATGAAATTATTAATATTAATATTTAAAATTATGTCTTGAAAAAATGGGTAAAAGAGAATGTATGAATTAATTCGGGACTAAAAGAAAACCAAGTGCACAACTCAACAACTCCTCTTGTCTTAGTCATTAAGCATTTAGCAATTCCGCAGCCCATAAAAGACCATTACTCTGTATTTTCTTCTCTTCCTAAAACGTAAATCACCACACCACCAAGGGAGAATTTCGTCATTTCACATCATCTAAAAAATACCCAGAAGAACCAAAAACGAAAAGGGCACACGGAGAAACAAGAGAGACGTCGTGGAGCTTAGAGCGCTGCGATGCGTGGCTTTTATAATGGTGACACCCAAAATGGCGAAACAAGCTGTCGATTATACACCATACTCAAACAATTACTCTGCTTAAATTGCTCAGATTGATATGTCATTCTCTAATGCTCTCAAATCGCAATAAACCCTAAATATATATTTCATATTCTTCACAATTTTTGTACTCTTTGATCAAACTGTTTTTTCCTTTCTTTGATTTGAGGTATGAAGCTCTTTGATCTTTTTTATTTTTAAATGTTAATATATCTATATATATATTCATTGCATTTCATATCCACATTGCCCTTTTCTGGTTTAATTTGATACGGGGTTCATATTGAATGCCTATAATTGATCTGTGTAGCGACTTTTTATGAAGTTTTGTTTGTATACGCATCACGCATGGGATTTTTTAAAGTTGAATTGTTGATGTATGCATGTATGATCTGTGTGCGCTTTTTTGAGTTTTTCTTTTGGGTATTGCATGAGAATTTTGTTGAATTTCTGTTTGTGTTTGAATTTATTAGATTTGGATGATAATTTTTGGAATTAAACTTTGTTCTTGGTTATGGTGTAGGAAAATGGCGGAAGTGAGTAAAGTACTGTATATAGTTGTCTTAGACGGAGAAAACAATAAAAAAGACAAGGACAAAATTGAGAAGGAGTCATTTCGATACACTCGTTCTGTTTTGCAGAGTACTCTGCAACTCATTGGTTGCAAAGCTCGTCATGCTTTTAAGGTAAATTATTGTTCGTTTCTTGCTTCAATTTTGCATCAATCACTGTATTATTCATACACTGCTTCTTTTCTTTGTTTCCCCTTGTGTGATGCCCAACACAGCTCGAGTTGTGTTTAACTAACATAGCCTAGGAACATTTTAGTAAGCCCCGAGCTAGCATCTTTGGGGCCCTGGCCGCCCTGCACAATTCATAATAAGAGGCCCTTAAACTTTTTTTTTTTTGGGTCCAAAGATAGCTCTTGTTAGGAAAACTGAATACAAAAAATATAATGTGATGACGGCAACAAGATTTAAGCTCGGATCTCTTAGTTTGAGGCCCAAAACTTTACCATTGGGGCCTCTTGTTTGCGGAGGCCAATTCCATCCCACATTTTGCACGGGCTAAGCGTCGGCCCTGATTTTAGTATCTTGCATTTCAAAATCACCGATGGGTGTCTGACATGTGTTTTGGAGTTTGATTATTTTGACAAAATCACCAATGGATGTGTCATGTGTGACATTTTAATATTTTGTGTGTCAAAATCCCCTCTCTTTTTTTAGTGGTTATATTGATTGATAGTAGTGCTTTATACTTTTGGCAGTTTGGTATTTTTAGGTGGAGAAGAAGATAACAATTTTTGCATAACTTGAACTCCAAATATGACCCACCTGTAGGTTGCATAAGTTTTTATAGCTACTTTTCTTTGGGGGGAAGTCATTGGTTTCGTAATTTGCTGGTCATTTTGTATAGCAAAAGCAATCAAAACATTGACATTCGGGGTATTGGATTCTATTTAGTATACGTACATATGGGCTGCATTCAGTACATCCTTCCGGTGGGTGGATGAATAAAATAAAGTATAACAAAGATTCTAACTTTTTGAGTTTACATTGTACATTGAAGTTGCTTTTTAATGTTGCTTGGCTGGAAATAAAAGTTCCTTCCATTAGTTAGATATGTTTGGTTGTTTTCCTTTTCAGCTGGCATGTCTACTTGCCAATTCCTTTTTTGGTGGAATTGCAAGTAATAATGGATTACATGCGTAAATTCAACTTACTAATGGATTGCATACTTTAACCTAACTCATTGATTAGCTCACTGTACATGACTATTGTGTGCTGCTGAATAAACAAGGAAACAAAGCCGAAACCTTAATCCCATTTAATTTGTTTGATTGCATGATCATAAAATCTGATATGGAATCTTATCATAGTTGAGAAGACTTTTGGAACTGGGTTGTCATAAACTTATTTATAAAATCATGAACAGAATGTGTATACTATGATGGTATGACGAAAGTGTAGAAAGAATCATTGTTTGGGTAGTTGCTGGAAGGATTTTATCTCTTTTTTAATTAATGTAATTTGTTCCCACAATTTACTTGTTATAGATTCTCATATTTAAATGTTTTGAATGTTTGTTTACAATTTCTTTACTTGTTAATATAAATTATTATGTTGTTTACATCTTATTTCTGGTATGAAAGAATTGCCTCAAGGTGAATTTACTTAATAGTTAATACAAATGCTATTCTTGAATCGTTTTTCTGATCGTGCTCAATGATTGGCGATGGAAATTAGAGAACTTTGTTTGCATGCTTTATAGTATTATAGGTTTTTTTGTTTATGTCATTTGTTCAGAAGTTTAATTGTTATTTCTCATCCATTGTTTAGATTAGCAAAAGGGTTTTTGACTTGATGAAAAGTCAAAGCTCAAGTGACACAGCATCCGGAATAAGTGTCTGTGGAAATGATAAATCTTATGTGGAATCTAAGTTTCAAGAATTGTTATCTGTTGTTGATCATCCGGTAAAAGCTCGGGTGAACAATAATAATAATAATGTAGTGACAGAGAAAGATGTTGGAGCTAAAAGGTTGTCATCTGAGCTGTACAAAAGGCGCACAACCGTGTTTATTAGTAGAGACAAGTTCTTGGATATTGTATGTGATGGTCTATCCGAGTATAAATATGTAGGCCCCAATCAAAGAGAAGATTTGATATTGGCTTGCAGGTATGCATATATTTTTATGAAGCTATCTCATTTCTGAATTTGCCTTTTTTTACAGTTGATTATGACCAAGTTGGGCGAGTGATTTATTCTTTTGCTCTAGAATACTTATAACAATTATCTGTTTATCATATTAGTGTCATCCAGTGACAGCATGTTTAATTATGTGTATACATTGTCTTGCTCCACAAATTTGATGGTATAGTTTGATTTACTGATAGCATGATAGACTGCCTTTTGTCAATACTCTCAATGTAATAGTGCTTCCCTCCATTTTCAATTACTGCACTTGCAATTGTGGATCAGAAAAGTGTATGCTTTTATTTCCTTACTTGAACTTACTAGTGGCCTATTTTCATTTCCTTTTAGTAACTATACTGCTACTCCCCTATACAAATTTATCATACATCTTGTTTTATTTTGTACTGTTTCTCACATATGTTCTCGTAGTTCCATTGAGTTAAATTTCTTCATTTACTAGTTTCTAGGGGCAGAACCATGTAGTTGTATGCAACATGTGTTAAATTTCAGACATGGCTCATTACTTGTGGTTCGCTTTGAATGATTTTTAATTATGGGTGTATGCAAGTCTTAAGATATGTCTTTTGCTTCCTTTTGTTTTGCTGACAAAGATAGTTTGGAATTTATAAGTTGTTATTTCTTTCTATTTCTTGAGATGCAAGGTGTATCATGGTTGCATTGGATTTGGCTTTTCACATTTTATAAATTGCCTAACTGAGTGTATCTTGTTTCTCAATGTCAGAATCCGTGAGAGAAAGGAATCCGTGACTATCCTATTGTGTGGCACCAGTGGCTGTGGCAAATCTACATTGTCATCCTTGCTGGTACTTGCATGTTTTTAGTCCTAATGTCGTCTGAACTCTGAAGTATTAGAATAGTCTGTTGCTAGTTCTCCCCTAGCTTTTCTGTGTTTCTTGTCCTCTCTCTTGGTGCAATTGTTATAGTTTCGTAGTAAATTAAATTTGTTGATGTATCATTCTTTTATTGAGTGCTTTTAGCAATGTTGTGAAGATATCATGGCTTGTGAGCTTCTGTTATGACACTGCTTTCTGCGTGTTTTTTCCCCTGAGTCCTGCATATGTGTGATCTTTCCAAATACCAATACTTGTGAATGAAAAAAAATTATTTCATTATGATTTTCTCAAGGCTTTTATGCACTACTAGTTGTTTTGATGGTATAGAAGCAGAATTCATTTTTGACAATTTTTAAATGTTGGGTTGCTTCAAACAGGCCTCAAAGTTCATACGTTTGTCATCTTTTATAGGGAAGCAGATTAGGGATCACTACTGTTATATCAACAGATTCTGTACGACACATGATGAGAAGTTTTGTGGATGAAAAAGAAAACCCTTTGCTGTGGGCATCAACCTATCATGCAGGGGAGTTCTTGGACCCTGTTGCTGTTGCAGAAGCTAAGGCTAAAAGGAAGGCTAAGAAGAAAGCTGGAAGTAATCAGTCACTTTTGAAAGATGGATCATCTGATAGTGTTCAAAATGGAAAAACTGATCCACAAAAGCCAGAGGCAGGTTCAAACAATTCTGAGCTGATTAGTCCAAAACAAATGGCAATTGAAGGATTTAAGGCCCAGAGTGAAATGGTCATAGAGAGTCTTGATCGGCTAGTTACTGCTTGGGAAGAACGCAAAGAATCAGTTATTGTTGAAGGGGTACACTTGAGTCTTAATTTTGTGGTGAGTAGAAGTAATTTGTTTCTTACAATAAATATTTGCACTTTATAGGTTATACAGGTTCTGATATTGTCTTGTCTTGTTTGGCAGATGGGACTTATGAAAAAACACCCTTCCATCATACCATTCATGATATATATTACCAATGAAGATAAACACTTGGAAAGGTTTGCAGTGCGTGCAAAGTACATGACCTTGGACCCTACAAAAAATAAATATGTTAAATATATTAGAAATATTAGAACGATACAAGAATACCTATGCAACCGAGCTGACAAACATCTTGTCCCGAAGATCAATAACACTAATGTAGACAGAAGTGTAGCAGCAATCCATGCCACAGTGTTCAGCTGTTTACGAAGGCGTGAAGCTGGAGAGCAGCTATATGATGCTACCACTAACACAGTGAACGTTGTTTATGAGGAATTCAGGAATCAATGTGCAGCAGATTCTCTGAGCTCGAAGGGGATGTTTCAACTAATACAAAGGCAGGGTTCATCAAGGCATCTGATGGCTCTTCTTAACGATGATGGTTCTGTTGCAAAGGCTTGGCCAGTTAATTCTGTTGATGATAATGGCAATCTTAATTTGGGCCGTGGTGCTGACACTGAAATAGGAACGCCAATGTATGGCCCGCTGGAGGTTGGTAAGGCAGAACCAGTTAATCTTCAGTTTGGTCATTTTGGCTTAAGTGCTTGGCCCAATGATACTGGGGGAACGAGCCGTGCCAGCAGCATTGATGGGTCTAAGGCCGAGTGCACTGGTACTGATACTGGTAGTAGATATTACTCTTCTTGTTGCAGCTCACCCCGTATGTCTGATGGGCCAGCTAAGGAGGTAATTTTTCATGATGATTGCAATTCTTTAATGGAAAAATGTTTGTTGATTCTTGTAATCCTCTTGATTCAACATTAGTATGCAACTAATGCAAGTCTTTGATTGTCCTTTGAAGTCTGTCTTTTTTACCCCTTTTTCCTTTCATCGTGCTTTGTTAAGACTGGGCTGTTTTACAGCTGAAGGAAGAGCAATCAGTATCTGGCAGTGATGAAGAGGAGGATGACTCCCCAGAGGTGGATAGTGATGAGGACCTGAGTGATGGTGATAACCATACACCTGAAGAGGTATCAAATTGTTTGAATATTTTACTAGGTTATCTGAAAATAGTTTGTTGTCCTTAAAAATATTCCTCATTGATTGATCACTACAGCCATCACTTAAGACTATAAAACACTCATACAGAGTAAAATTGTGTTGATGTTTTTACTCCAACATTATGCAAATTGCAACTACCTTCTATAAAACCAAACTTTTCTGCTATTTGAACTATATGTGATATCATATTCTAAAATGCATCGGGTGTACGCTAAGACGCTAAGTTAGTGTACAACGGACTGAAAGTTACCCCTATTCCCTTTTGCCGATTGCATTAATATTTACCCATTTATAATGGGACTCAAATCCTCTGGAAAAAAAAGTAAAAAAAAAATATAAAATAAAAAAATTATGAACCAATCAAAATTAGTGAAACATAGATGGGACACAATATGTGCATTAATAGTTTTCCCTTCATAAAGTTACTCTTTTTGTTCCGTTGCCCGTTAATTTAGATTACACCCATTGTACACAAGATTTTTTCATGATTATTTTGAAATTTCAGAAGTGTTATTTCTCACCTTTTGCTGGATGAAATCCAATTTTGACTTTGAAACATTCAATGTTGTCCAGATGGAAGGGTCTGTTGATGAGGAATCCACCAAATCAGATGAAGAGTATGACGACCTAGCAATGCAGGATGACGAAGAATATGGGTATTGGTCGGATAATGATGATGATGACTCAAAAGAAAAAATGCTCACAGCATCGGGCAACTTGTCTGCTTTAGTGAATAATAACAGGAGAGGGGACAAATACCCTCCAACTCTTGACATGTTTTTGAGAACTAAAAGTGAACCTGTATCTGAGGCATTAATGCACCAACATTCGCCCGTATTTCCCAAAAGTGAGAAGAAGATCTACCCAGGCAGTAGTAGATTGAGGAAACGCTCCCTCAGCATTCCCATTGTTGGAAAGCAAGGAATTGCTGTAACTTCTGCACCGTTGCAGCAGCAGCAGTAGTCTAACCATTCTTACTGTTTTCTAGTCTATTTTTTTCCTCTTTTAATCCACTAGTAGGGCATATAGAGTGATATCCTCCCTGGTTATCTCCCTAATTGTATAGTGAAAGCTGCTTGTAACCTGTGATCTTTTGCCACTGGCTGTCATTCTGTCAATAATTGTAGTTTTGTAGATGAAAAACGGTGTATAAAATGATTGAAATCGTTAGTGTTCTATATATTCTCCCGTATGATTAAGAAAAGATTTTGTTTCCTGCAATATTTCTGTTTATCCTGCACTGTTTGTTTGGTTCAAAAAATAGCAAACATAAAGGGTGTTTTTCCTTCATCCTGTTTTTTCTAATTTTATAAGATAAGATCTGAAAATGTGTGAGAAGTTGAACTTATATTATGAGATCTGATCTGATATAAGTTGAAGAAAACACACCCAAAAACTGGCCTTATTACCTTGCAAGCTTATTAAATTTCAGCCAGTTGGTTCATTGGTTGAATGCTGTTTGTGTATGGAGTTAGATAACAATAACATATATACTTCATCGAGTTAGTTGTACCTATATTGCATACTGATGAAAGTATCGGTGTTTTCATATTTTAATATGCTTTTAAAATGTTTGGATTTTCTACATGGTATCATTGTGAAATTGGCTTTTCCATATAGTACCATTATTTAACATTTTCATTCGACATGGTAGCACTATAAAACCAATTTGTAAATTAGTGTAGCATTACTGTTAGTGGGCTGTTAGCATTTTAAATATGGGGTTAGATTTGCATTAAAAAAATTAAATTAAATAAATAAAACAGAATTAAAAAACAAAAAATCTCTGCTGCAGCAAGTGACACCACTTCGGCAGCAGTGGTACAATAGTACATCAGCAGCAACACCAATTGGCAGCAGCAACACCACTTCGACAGCATCAACTACACCACAGCATCAACCAATCTTGTACACCTACAGGCTACAACAGCAACATGGCAGCAATGGGTGGCTAAAACAACAACCTAGCAACGGCAGAAGAAGGGCGGCAGCAAGGGCCAACCTTGCTTCGTTGTTCTAGCCATAAACAATCACATTATTTAATCTCATATAAGGCTAAAATAACCAAAACAAAGCGGCAGCAAGGGCCAACCTTGCTTCTTTGTTTTTTTATAATTCTTTTTTATTTATTTAATCTTTTTTAATGTAAATCTAATTCCATAATTAAAATACTAACAACCCACTGACAACAATGCTACAGTAATATACAAATTGGCTTTATAGTGGTACCATGTAGAATGGAAATGTTAATAATGGTGCCATGTGGAAAAGTCAATTTCACAATGGCACCATGTAGAAAATCCCTAAAATATTTTCTTATTTTTTTATAGTAATTAAACTAAAATGTTCCAAATGGTTAGACTAAAATATTGAAAATCTAATAAAAATTTCATAATGTTTAAAGTTTTGACAATATCTATTAGCCGTACTTGTATAGTAAATTCTTTTAAATCAACGTATTACGCACCTATTTTATATCCGTCTATGTTTTCGTACTATATCCATGCAACTTGTTGTGGGGTTCAAAGTAGTCCAAATTTGATGTCTTTGGTTAGTAGAAACTAGAAACTAGAAAGTGCCGTTTGTAGGATTACTTGTTTTCAAATCTTCCTTGTAGACGAGAACAAATAGTTTCGGTTTAATACTTTTTCCCCAAGTCTAAGTGCCAAACTGAATTATTCAAAGAGAGATTTCACAAATAGTATTTGTTGATTTTTTTATTTTTTTTCACCTCATAATTATCTCATATGGAATAAAACATGAAGTTCCATCATGAGAGGATCGAATCCTCATACCAACTTTTGCAGGTAATAAAAAAAACTTTGTATATCTCAATGCAAAACTGTCTCAAACAAACACAAACCTGTTGGCATTGAATCAATTCACTTAATATAAAAAAAAATACGATACAAAAACAATGTTGAGAAAAAAATAACTATGAGGTAAGTTTTCTTCCTCACTAGTAGCGAAAAATAACAACAACAAAGTCTCTTCTATAAGAAAGTCTGACAAGATAATTTTTTACTTAAAAATCATAAATTTTGAGCATAACACTGTAACTTTTCATAAAGCTTAACTAGTTACCTAAAAAGCTAAAGATACGTGGTAAAAGGGAAAGGTTGCAAAATTGTTATCAAAAATTATGTCAAACCATCATACAAATTTAAATGGATTGATAGTTTTTATTTATTACAATGTAATACACTTTGTAATTCAAAAACCACAGATAATATGATACTGTCAGTTTAATCTCCTGAATAGAGAGACTATGGAAGGCTGTTGAGCTAGCCAAATTTCATAGCCTATATGATCCAAACAAATTTAAGCTCACAAACTGTATTCAATATCCTGTCAAGAACTTCTGAAGATAGAAAGCCAAATTGTTCAATGTCTTCCAACATTTCCTTCAACTCCAAAAGCAAAATTCTCATCTTTTGCTGCACTTCTCTTCCAAAGTGTCATCCAAAAAAAATAAAGCCTTCATTACTCAACTTAAAAACACTTCCAGTTCAATTTTTCCTTTCCAAAGCATCATATAAACTCTCTTGAAAGAATATTTTCCATTAGTTACAAAAGCTACTCCACTCCACACTATGGGATCATCTTTAGGATACAAGTCACCCAGAAGAGCGAGCTTCTGCAATCTTTGATTTCTTTTGAATAAGCCATCTTTACCTGATTCACTAATTCCCCCACAAATCTCAATCCAAAACAATTGAATTGGCTGTGGTAAATGGCACTGTGGTAAACTTTTGAGCTAGTTCAACAAAAAAGATGATTTTGTTAATAGCCCACCTTATATATTTTTCAAAATTTCAAAATAACCACCCTAACAAAAAATTTGTTTAAATAACAACCTTACATTTTTTTTTTTGGCTAAATTTCACAAGCACCCAAAACATTCATTTGCAAAGCTTACATGTTATCAAGTTTATACGCTTAACACTTCGTGGGGTTTTTCCCCGATACAAACAATTATCACAAGTATAATTTTGTACAATCTAAGCTCCACAAGCTAACTTTTATGGCAAAAAAGGGTGGTGAATTTTAGCAAAAGTGAATCATAAGATGGCTATTTAAATAAAAAGATTTTTGACAAGATAGTTATTTCAATATTGTGAAAAACATCAGGTGGTTATTAACAAATTAGCCTCAACAGATTCTAGCAGCGACTTGCGTTCCCTTGCCTGTATTAAAGCAAGTGTTTTCACATCAACACCATCAATAAGCTTGAGGATTGGATTCAATGGAGTTTTAACAAGAGTTATTGTCTTGTTGTGAATTCATTCATTCATACTCATCATACCTTTCAACTCTTCAAGATGATCAATCATCCCAGCTTTTCGGTACCCATTTACTATAGAATTAAGCATATCATCACTCACTTTACCTCCCATGCTTAGCAACTCATTTACCAACTCCTTCACATGATCCATCTCTCCAAGTTTGCACATACAAGAGATCAAACACTGATGTGTACCATCACAAGGAACAATCTCCCTCACTTTCATATCTCTAAGTAATGAAAAACCATTATTTGCATCTCCCAATCTACAATACCCTCTAACAACCACATAATACAAGTATGCCTTAGCCTTGAAACCCTTTTCTTCTTGCATCTCTAAAAGCAATCTCTTTGCTTCATCAAGCTTATTAGAACTAGAATAACCCTCAATTAAAAGCTCATAAGTTGCAACATTGAATTGAATATCTTCCCTTTCCATCAAACACAAAACCCTATCCAACTCCCCAAATTCCCACCTTTTTAAACAGGAATCAAGCAAAGTATAGGTTGTAATAACATTGGGTTTAACCCCCTTCTCTGACATCTCTTCCACCAATTCCCTTGCCACCTTCAATTCCCCAGTTTTACACAACACATTCACAACAAGTGTCAGTGGAAACACAGAAGTATACATGCCTGAACCTACCATTCTTTGATAAAAATCAAAAGCTAAATCAACTTTATCAGTTTTAACTAAAGCTTTTAAATGAACACAACAAGTTCTCTCATGAATCTTAACATCTTTCTGCACCAAATAATCAAAGGTAGCAACAACCATTTCATGCATTTCATGATCAGAATACAGTTTAAGCATCAAATTCAACAGTTTCGTAATAATCTTGGATTCCTTGCAATAATTATCAACCCAACGAGCAAAATCACTAAATGGGTACCTGTGATTGGGTCCAATTAGGAGTTTTTCCAATAAAAACTCAGCATCTGAAAACATCCTTGAATTAATTAACCTGCAAGTAAGGGTGAGATGGGCATGAACATCAGGCTTAAATGAAAGCTTTGATTGATTGTGAAGCACGAGATTGAAGATTCTTAAGCAATCATAAGTTTTGATGTTTGGGTCGGAGATGAAAGTGTGAAGTTGATTGGAGGAAAGAGAAGACAGGAAAGAAGAAATAGTGTTGGTGGTAATTGGGGTTGTGAAGGAAGATGTATTGAGAGCTGAGTTGAAAAGGGTATCAATGGAGGTGTGTTCATTATTGAGTGAGCACGAAACAGCTGGTAAACTTCTTTTAGCTGTTTTGAGGGTTTTTACAAAATCTTGCATTGCCATTTGAATGTTCTGAGTTTCTGGCTGAGATTTATGTCGCTAACGATTAAAGCATATACACCGTGAATCGCTTTCGTTGGACTTATCAAATAACGGGTCTACTATTGGGTCGGATCTAAGTCAGAATTTCTAACAAAGATTGGTACCCGACGATCAGCGGGTCGGATTAGATAGGACTAGAGGTTCCAAATGCCTCCATGACATGATGATAATAAAGCTTATGAACTTTGTCATGGAAGTGGAAGGTGATGTATGAACCTTCTTCATCTCGCCCTTTGTTAAGGGTTGCTAGGAATTCTAAAGTGGTCTGAATATAAGTCGTGGTTTGCCATTTTAAAAATCCTCCCAATCCCCATTTATTCAAGAGTTTTACCACCGGATCCCTTAATCCCAGTAGTAGAAATCGTTGAAAGCCTCCAAAGAACAAGAATAAGCACCCAAACGAGCCAATTTGAAGGCAAAAACGCAAATCCCCAATTTCTAGGGTTCATACGAAAACCCTAGAATTTTCGTGCAAAAAGGATGATTTTTGTGGATTTTGAAGTTGAGGAGTTATTTTTGAGTGTTTATTATAGAGAAAAAGAGATGAGAATGTGTGTTAATGGAGGTTGTAGCAAGGAGGAAGAAGGAGAAGAAGAGAGAAGATAAGAGAGAATTCGTGAGTGAGAAGAATGAATGGGAAAATGAGGTCGCGATTTTGTGTGTTTCTGAAGTTATACGTGCTGCACGACAGTCGCGAGTTCTTACTGACCTGTTTTCAAATTTTCAGTTTTTGCTCTTTTTTTCCCTGAAACTAATCATATCGCAAGGTCCGACCTTAGCTCGCGAGTCGCGACAGACCATCGCAGGTCGCGACTTTTCTTCACGAGTCGCGATTTGTTACTGCCCCCAATTGCATACTTTCGTTCTTTCTTTTACAGTAACTTTTCGCGACTCGCAAGTTTGTTCTGCCCCAAACTCTGATTTTTTATTTTCTTCTGTTGGCCAAAACTCGCGAGGTTTGAGATAATGCACGACTTGCGATTCTTCTCTGCCTCATTCATTCATCTTTTTTTTTAACAATTTCACCGAGGTCGCTTGACGGGTTTCTTGCTCGAACCTCTAGTAAACAATCACATACACACAAAACAAAAACATGCGACATTAAAAAGTCCTAGCTGAAAATCATGAAAAATTACTATAATAAAGCTTGGGTTGCCTCCCGAGAAGCTCCGTTTATTTAACGTCGTTGGCACAACACACCCATTTATTTAACGTCGTTGGCACGAGAGTGCATCTCCGGTGAACTTACTCATATATCGGATCCTCTAAGCTCACGCTTCCATTGTTCTCGGCTTGAAATCCCTCATAATATATTCAAGCGTTGGTCATTTACATTGAATGACTTAGAAGTGGCCTCGCTTGATATCTCTATTGCCCCATGAGGGTACACTTTGCTTACCACAAACGGTCCAACCCAGCGTGACTGTAACTTACCCGGAAACAACTTCAGACATGATTGGAATAGAAGGACTTTTTGTCCTACCTCAAAGTCCTTTCTCATGATCATTTTATCGTGCGATGCCTTTGTCTTTGCTTTGTATATTGCGGCATTCTCATAGGACTCGTTCCTTATCTCCTCCAGCTCCGAAATTTGCAACTTCCGATGCAAATTAAACCAGCTTAATTCATCAAGATTCATGTTAAAACTCTTCACTACCCAGTCAGCCTTATGCTCGAGCTCGACCGGAAGATGGCAAGGCTTACCAAACACTAATCGGTACGGAGACATCCCGATCGGGGTTTTGTAAGCAGTCCGGTATGCCCATAGTGCGTCATCGAGCCTCAAACTCCAGTCTTTCCTATTCGGATTGACTGTCTTATCCATAATAGATTTCACCTCTCTGTTGGACACTTCAGCTTGTCCATTGCTCTGTGGATGATACGCAGTAGATGTCTTATGCGTAATATGGTATTTCTTCAACAAAGCCACAATGGTTCGATTACATAAATGAGTTCGCTTATCACTGATCAAAGCTCTTGGAATGCCAAACCTGGAAAATATGTTAGCTTTGATAAAATCTGCAACCACTTTCGAGTTATTAGTTCTATTGGGCCTTGCTTCCATCCACTTTGAAACATAATCCATAGCAAGCAATATATACATATAACCGAAAGAGGTTGGAAACGGCCCCATAAAGTCCATGCCCCAAACATCAAAAATCTCACAGAATAAGATTGAGTTTTGTGGCATTTCATTCTTTTGGGATATATTCCCAACTCTTTGGCAGTTATCATAAGATTTACAGAAAAAATATGCATCCTTATTCAACGAAGGCCAATAAAATCCACAATCCATTACCTTTTTCGCTGTTCTTTTAGCTCCAAAGTGACCTCCACAAGCATATGAGTGACAAAAAGTAAGAATAGAAGTCACCTCATTATCTGAAATACATCTTCGAATCACTTGGTTAATGCAATGCTTCCACAGATATGGGTCATCCCAGACGTAATAATGCTTCGAATCACTTCGAAGTTTATCACGTTGGGCCTTTGAAAAATGGTTCAGAAACTGGCCCGAGACAAGGTAATTCACCATATCAGCATACCACGGATGCAATTCACTAAGAGCGAACAACTGGTCATCAGGAAATTCATCCCTAATAGGCTCCTTTTCAGAACTAGATTCCAAGACATGGGACGACACCAACCGACTCAAGTGATCAGCCACCAAGTTCTCAGTACCCTTCTTGTCTTTCACCTCAATATCAAACTCGCTTAAGAGAAAGATCCATCTAATCAATCTCGGCTTGGCGTCTTTCTTCGTCATCAAGTAACGAAGAGCTGCATGGTCAGCGTACAAAATAACTTTTGTACCAAGCAAATAAGAACGAAATTTTTCTAAAGAAAATACCACCTCCAATAACTCTTTTTCAGTATATGGCATGAGGTGCTCTCCCCACCCTTTGACCTAATACTGCTCTGACGGCATAGTCACTGGCATCACATATGATCTCACAGGGAAGAGACCAATTAGGGGTCGGGCTGAATAATCGAGCTGAAACGAGCATCTCCTTCAAAGAATCGAAGGCTCTCTGGCACTCTTCCCCTACTATAAAATCGACATCCTTTTGTAATAGCTTACACAACGGATAAGCTATCTTCGAAAAGTCTTTGATAAACCTGCGATAAAAACCTGCATGTCCTAAAAAAGAACACACATCACACACATTAGTAGGGTAAGGCAAAGACTGTATAGTATCAATCTTTGCCCTGTCCACCTACATACCCTTAGCTGAAACAACATTACCTAACAAAATACTTTGTTCGACCATAAAATGACATTTTTCAGAATTTAACACAAGGTTAGTATCAATACATCGTTTAAGCACTAGTTTCAGGTGGTGTAAACAACTATCAAAAGTGTCTCCATGGACAGTGAAGTCATCTGATGTAATATGAATAGCAACTACAAGAGGGGGGGTGAATTGTAGTTGAGGGAGTTTTTGACTTTTTAGCGGAATTTTAAGTACAAACTCGAATGGAAGAATAAACAGAAATAAAGACAGAGAGATTTAACCTACAAGGAAAACTTCCTAGGCCCAGTTAGGAAGAAAAACCTTGACCACGAGGGATTTTGACTCTAGGACTTCTCTTATTAATATAGGCCAACGACTCTGTTACAACCTATATAGGACCTTTCTCTATTCTCAATCGTTCCTCTAGGAACTTGTTCCTCCTGACACCAGTTCCCCCTGAACTGATGCTACGAACTTACTAAAGTTCGACTTTTCCTCACCTCAGATTTCGAATGAAATCTGAATTCTCTCTTCTTCTTTTTCTGATTACAATCAAATATTCTCTTTTGATTTTTCTTCTCTCACCCAACCCTTATCACTCATGAATTACAAATGAAACACTAAGAGAATAAAATTCAAAGAACACTTAGAATATTTCTTCACTCGAAAAACTTGAATTCTGAATTTTGTTGTTGATTGTGTTACACGAATTCTGGCAGCAACCTTGCCTTTATAGGGCTTCAAAATAATTAACTTGGAGAGCAAGCAATTCCACGCATCATGCACACCCATGCCACGTCAGCCATGTCCTCCATTCACTCTTGACCTAGACAAAATATAAAACAAAGAAAAAGAACTAACCCTAAAATAAGACTAGATACATTACTCCTAGTCAACCCCACTAATTACAAAATTAAAAAGAAAATAAAAATAATTAAAACTAACTAACACACCTACTGACTTCTAACTTACGTGAAACAAAAAACCGGTTTTATTTATTATTTTTTTTAAAAAAATTAAACTCCTTCTAACAACTTAGTAAGCAACTAACTAACAACACCCCTAAAATTTAGTATGACCAAAGACTTAATAACAACCCACTAAGTATACTACTAATATTGTGGAGAAGACTAATTCTTTAAGTTTAAAACTAACACTTTCTACTGACAAATTAAACAAAGTTTTATTCACTACATAATTATAGTATTATGCGGCCAGTAGAAAAACGGACCAACTAACATTACTAACCCTAACTACATATACATAAACTAAATAAAATTAGTTTAAGTATATAAACTATATAAATAGTCAAATAGCCCACCAAAATTCCTGTATCACATATAAGATTAGTATCTCAAATATAAAATATAAGGGTTAGAATACAAAATACATTTACCTTAAAAATTAGATACTCCTCTAATTTTATTCTCAATAAATATATTCTATCAAAGCATATATTAAATGAAATATATTTAATATGAATTGGACGCTTATCAAATTCATTCTCTATAAATATACGACATAAAATATAAAATATAAAAGATGAAATAAATTTAATTTCAACCAAACTTACTTTTAGTTGATTCCCCTTAAATCTATTTAATCTTGATTCTCTGGATCATATTGTCATCATCAAAACTTAAGGTTCAACAATATTCCCCCTTTTTGATGATGGCAAATATAATGACATTTTTTTTTGATTTTTATTTGGTTTTTTTTCATACCAAGAAAACAAAAGCAAAGCAAGCATAATAGCATAGCATATACTCAATAGACTTAACCAATTCATGTCATTTTGTCTTCCCCCTTTTGTCATCATCAAATGACTATGGATAAACCGGCAGCACTTAACAGTGTTAAGCAAACAATTTCTCTAAGATCATGAAAGTCTCAAGCATATAGTCTAATAATATTAGCCATCCAAACGAAAGAAATATACATGCAAATCAAGTAATGAGCAAAAGACGAAGTAAGCAAAAGCAGAAGAAAATGAAAGTTGTGAGTCAACCTGACTCAGAATACCAAAACAGAAAGTGAGATAGTATAAGGTCGTGAGGACCAAATACCATAGAGTAGTTATGAAGGTGTTCAGCAAAAATCAGAGTGAATTACAACACATAAAATTAGACTGCTAAATGGAACGGACAAAATGGGAGGCCGTCTTCTCAACTTTTTCCTCGAGTTGGAGACGATTCAATCGAATGTTGTTGATTAAATCAGTCTTCACCGAGGTGATCTTTTCGTCCAGTTGGCTCATTCGGGCATCCATGTTCTCAATCTTCACCAGTACAGTTCGAACCAAGTCTTGAAGGCGTTGCATCTCACGGCCAATTGTCCCACCACACGTCATTAATATCCAATCCATATTTGGTGGCTCGGTGGGAGTTCCATCCATTGGTGCCTTACCTTTGGCATGCTTAGGATCAGCCGAAGTACGACCAAGCTCCCTACGAATTTGTTCTTCCTTCGATATGACCTCCCCGGCATCCATACACAGACCATGCCGCTCAATCATTCCCTCATCCAAGATATTCTCCTTTTTCAGTGGGAATGTGGGGTGAGGGGCAAGGGGAATATTTAAACACTTAAAGATTTTTGTAAAAATATTTCCATAGCCCAACACGTTTTTCTGTTTAATAGTGTAGGTCACTTGCTTGATGAACAGAGAAGGGAAGTTGATAGGGATGTAATGAACAAGACAGTACATGAGGCAAAGGTCAAGGAGATTTGCACTACATCGTTTTTGAGGACGGGGGTGTAAGAAACGTTTTACGAACTGAAAGATCATCTTATGAAAAGGGGTTAAAACGTCCTGGGTGACCGAATTTTGCTTGGGATTGCCACCAAAAAATTTTACAATGTCTGAATTTTTCTTTCCCTTAATATTCACTCGGTCTTTACCACTGACTAATTCATCAAACCCAGTATTCGGTACTTCCAACCACTCACTTAAATCTTTTTCAGAAAATGTATGGATTTGACCTTGGATTAGAACTATGGCCAAGTCATTTTTAAAATCAAACACCCTAGTTACATCCTCCATTTCTTTTTCATACAGCCCCTCGTTGGCATGATTGTCAACAAGTTTGACCCATTTTTGTTTTGAAAGAATTTTTGAAAATTCGGGCCAATGTTGTTGTACCCATGTCATATCAACCCGACAACCCACCAAAAATTTAACAGATCGTTTTGGCTTACCAATTTTCGTGGATGTAGCATCATCATCATCTTCTTGCATGTTAGAATTTTCCCTTGAAACCTCCACAGAATGTTGTTTGGAGATCGATTCTTGAACAGAGGGAGAGGGTTCAATTTCGGGTGTCTTCTCATCATCACTTTCGTTGATGATGATTCGTCTTTTTGAGGATCTTTTTGGAGTTGGTGATGGTGACTTTGATTTTGGTAGGGGTGCTTTTCTTTTTGGTGCCATTGTTGGATAAGGAAGGTTGTAGAAGAAGGTTGAAGAGGAAGAAGATAAAAAGCTGAAAATTATGGAGAGAGAGAGAGAATTCGGATAGTGTGTTGAAGAAGCAAAGGAAGTGTGAGGAGTGATAAGAGGAGTGACGGTTATGAGGAGTGAAGTAATGATGGCATGTAAGTATAGGGTAGTGTGAGTGTTAGTGATAGGTTGAGTGTTGAGGGGGATGCGACGTGAGAGAGAGGTGGAGTGTGTAAGTGGGTAAATGGTAGGGTAAGTGGAGTGGTTTTAGAAAATCAGTGATTTTGGTTTATTTTGGGAGATGTGGTAGCATAAATATAGGAATCTGTTTATTTTCTTTTTCTAAGTTCATGCCCCATGTAACCAATTTGTTTTCCAAAATTTGAAATATATGAAGTAAAGTCTCCAATTTTGCTGTACACGGTTTTGGCAGTTTTTTTTTTTTTTTTTTTTTTTTTTTTTTTTTTTTTTTTTTTTTTTTTTTTTTTTTTTTTTTTTTTTTTTTAGTATTATGGCAAAAGAATTATTTATGCCACTAGATAGAACAAATGAAATAGATAAAGAAAATTTTGCTCATCAATCAATCATACATGCATTATCAATATTTGGACCATAGGGGTAATATTATAAAGACCTTTGCGAGATTAATTGATCCATAAATTGTTATGAATTATAAAATTCACACTTATTTTGCAAGTTTATCAAGACCAAAATATTTGACGACGCATGGAGAAGTACTTTATGAAAATAAATAGTTAATGAATCTTAAGCATGCCTAGCTCTAGTCGAATGCTCTCGAATTTTTCTCTTGGTAAGGGTTTAGTAAAAATATCTGCAATTTGTTTTTCTGTTTCACAAAACAATAATTTTACTAAACCTTTTTCTACATAGTCTTTTAGGAAGTGATGCCTAATGTGAATATGCTTCACTCTAGAATGATGCACTGGATCTTTTGAAATGCAAATAGCACTAGTATTATCACAGTAAATAGGAACACATTCGTATTTAATGCCAAAATCGCGTACCTGTTGTTTTATCCATAATACCTGAGAACAGCATGCAGCAGCTGCTACATATTCTGCCTCAGCTGTGGACAATGCCACTGTATTTTGTTTTTTCGAACTCCAGGATACCAAGCTATTTCCTAAATATTGTGCAATACCTGACGTGCTTTTTCTATTTACAAGATCTCCTGCATAATCAGCATCTGCATAACTTGTTAGATCGAAAATGTCACTGCAAGGATAAAAAAGACATAAGTCATCGGTTCCATTCAAATACCTAAGAATCCTCTTAACCGCAGTTAAATGGGATTCCTTTGGATTTGATTGAAAACGTGCACACACACCTACACTAAATGCTATATCAGGTCTACTTGCTGTTAGATAAAGTAAGGATCCAATCATACCTCGGTATTGTTTTTCATTTACCGACTTACCATTAATATCTTCATCCAACCTTGTACCTGTTCCCATTGGTGTATGATTTGTCTTTGAGTTCTCTAGTCCATATTTTTTCAGGAGCTCTTTCACATATTTTTGTTGATGGATCATTGTTCCCTTTTCAGTTTGCTTAATTTGCAAACCGAGAAAGAAATTCAATTCACCCATCATACTCATTTCAAACTCACTGCTCATGAGACTTGCAAATTCCTCACATAAAGAATCGTTAGTAGCACCAAAAATAATGTCATCAACATAAATCTGAACTACTAATATATCAGTTCCCCTCGACTTGAGGAATAAGGTTCTATCAATCTTTCCTCTTATGAAATTATTTGACAATAAGAATTTTGATAATCTTTCATACCACGATCTAGGAGCTTGTTTAAGTCCATAGAGTGCTTTGTCTAGTTTAAAAACAGAATTTTGGAATTTTGGATTTTCAAAGCCAGGTGGTTGTTCCACATAGACGTCTTCATTTAAATACCCATTTAGAAATGCGCATTTAACGTCCATCTGATACAACTTAAAACCCATATATGATGCAAAAGCTATTAAAATTCTTATTGCCTCTAATCTCGCTACTGGTGCAAAAGTCTCATCAAAGTCTATACCTTCTTGTTGATTATAGCCTTTAACTACTAATCTAGCCTTGTTCCTTACCACAGTACCGTGTTCATCTAGTTTATTTCTAAAGACCCATTTTAAACCAATTACCTTTTGAGACTTAGGTTTAGGTTCAAGATGCCATACCTTGTTTCTCTCGAACTCGTTTAATTCTTCTTGCATGGCAGTTACCCAATCTGCATCTCCTAGGGCTTCTTCATGGTTTTTGGGCTCTAGCATGGATAAGAATGCATGAAACGCACAAAAGTTTCTCATCTGAGATCTAGTTTGTATTCCCTTGTTCATGTTGCTCATAATTAGATCTAAGGGATGAGAGCTTTGATATTTCCACGGCTTAGGCTCGAATACTTGATCACTTCTTTCATTTTGCATTCCGTTGTTATCTTCAGGAACCTGTTCCTCTTCTACCTGTACTTCTTCTTCTTGAGGAACTTGTTCCTCAGGAACTGGATCCTTCTGTTTATTTGCAATTTGCTCCTCATCTTTCTTTTGAGACTCGTCTGGCCGAACCAAACCAATCTCAAAATCTTCTCCATTTATTTCTTCCTGCAAACTGTTAGTCTCATCAAAGATAATATGGACACTTTCCTCTACACACATTGTTCTTTTATTATAAACACGATATGCTTTGCTATTCAAGGCATATCCTAAAAAGACTGCTTCATCACTTCTCTGATCAAACTTACCAAGATTATCTTTTCCATTGTTATGAACAAAGCACTTACAGCCAAAAATACGAAAGTAAGAAATATTAGGTTTTCTTCCTTTAAAAAGTTCATATGGTGTTTTGTTTGATATAGGTCTAATCATAGCACGATTAATTATATAACAAGCCGTATTCACGGCTTCAGCCCAGAAGCTCTTTGGTAGACCGCTAGCAATTATCATAGTTCTAGCCATGTCTTCCAAGGTGCGATTTTTTCTTTCTACCACTCCATTTTGTTGTGGAGTCCTTGGTGCTGAAAAATTATGATCTAGACCTTGTTCTCTGCAAAGCTCATCAAACTGTGAGTTCTCAAATTCCTTACCATGGTCAGATCTTAAATGTTTAATCTTAAAACCACTGACCCTTTGAATTTTAGTAGCAAAGGCGACAAATTCATCAAATGTTTCATCTTTGCTATGAAGAAAGATAACCCAAGTAAATCTCGAAAAATCATCAACAATGACAAAAACATATTTCTTACCTGATCTGCTTTGAGTTCTTATTGGTCCACACAAATCCATGTGAAGTAATTCCAAGGGACTTTGCGTGCTCACTATTTTCTTTAACTTGAAGGAAGATCTCACTTGTTTTCCTTTTGCGCAAGCATCACAAATTTTATCCATAGAATATTTCATAGTGGGTAAACCCACAACCAAATTTTTTGAGTTTAATTTGTTTAGCACAGTAATGCTTGCATGACCGCATCTTCTGTGCCAGAGTAAAGGATCTTCCTCAATCACGCTCAAGCATTTCAAACTGTCACGAGGAACTAGATCCAGGTCCACGATATACGTGTTCCCTTTTCTGGTGCCCTCAAGTACTTTGTTCCCTGTTCGACTATTGCTAACTACACAATTATTGTCTGTAAAGCTAACATTGTTTCCTTTATCACAAAACTGAGAAATACTAAGTAAATTATGTTTAAGACCCTCGACTAAAAAAACATTATCAATGGAGTTTGTCTGTGACTTTCCAATCTTGCCAACTGCAACTATTTCTCCTTTTTGATTGTCTCCAAACGTCACAGATCCTCCATGGTAAGCTGTAAGTGAAAGGAATTTTGATTTGTCTCCTGTCATGTGTTTCGAACAACCGCTGTCGAGGTACCACTGGTTGTTCCCCCTCACTTCAGCCTGCATCCACAATCAAACATTAGTATGAGGAACCCAGTACTTCTTGGGTTCCTTAGTTATATCAGTAATCGGTTTTTCTTTCCAGACAAAAGCAGAGTTTTTCTCATCTTGTTCTTTCTTAGCAATGCAACTGTCCTTAAGGTGGCCAGTCGTACCGCAGAAGGAACAAATCTTATGACTTGGTAGATCTACATATTTCTCTTTCTTTCCATTTTTCCTATATCCCAAACCTTCCTTACCTTTGTTCTGGTATTTTTCAATCCAGTTTACAACGTCAGGAAGTTTCTTTTTGTTTGGATACAGATTCTTCTTCAAAGTCTGATTTTCTTGTTTTAGTTTTTCATATTCGTTTTTCAAGTTTTCGAATTCAGGTTTCGACTTTGAAGAGGAACCTGTTCCTTCAGGAACAAGAAGTTGTAGTTCTGCCAGTTTCATATTTAAGAGATAATTCTCGTTTTTAACTTTTTCAAAGTTTTCTTGAATTTCTCTATTTTTGTCAAATAGTTTGAAAAATCTAGTTTCTATTTCTGACCGAAGTGTGCTTAACCATGCTGTATGTTCCTTGGATACTTCCAAGGCTTTTTCAAGTTGATCTCTGTTTAAGCATACTTCTTTATAGTCCTCTAGTGTCTCAATCAGTAATTCTGAAATTTTATTCTTTGACATTTTACTTAATTCTTTATTAATTGAAAGAAGACTTACCTGAGTATTTGAGGATTCCTCATTTTCGTCAGTCCTGGCCATCAAACAAAGGTGAGCTGTTTCTTCTGGATCTTGTTCCTGCTCCTCATCTGAATCAGATTCACCCCATGCAGCAATCATAGCCCTTCTTGTTTCCTTCTTTGAAAAAGGTTTCTGAATTTCCTTTCCCTTTTCTCTAGTTTTCCCTTTACCTTTCTCATTCTCCCATGTTGGACAGTCTTTTATGAAGTGATCAGATTCACCGCATTTATGACATTTAAACTTTGTTGGTTTCTTCGCCTGTTTGTACTTTTTGGTATAGAACTTTTTGAACTTCCTTACCATCATTGCTGTTTCTTCATCTTCTGAGTCTGATTCTACTTCACTTTCGACCTTCAGAGCTATTGCTTTGCTTTTCACAGGTTCGACTTCTTTAGATCCGAGATGAATTTCGTGAGTCATCAGGGAACCTGCAAGTTGTTCTATGTTGAAAGTGGTGAAGTCCTTTGTTTCTTGCAGTGCCGTGACTTTAGCCATCCATTTATCATCTTGAGGGAGACTTCTCAGAACTTTTCGTACCTGTTCTTCTGGAGTGATCTTCTTGCCTAGTGAATCTAGTTCATTGATTATGTTAGAGAATCGAGTTAACATATCATGGATAGACTCCTTTGGCTTCATTTGGAACAATTCGTACTTATGCATGAGCATATCTATTTTGGCTCTTTTGACCTCGCTTGTTCCTTCATGTGTAACTTGTAATAGTTCCCACATTTGTTTTGCAGTTTTGCATCCCATGACACGATTGTGTTCATGAGGTCCAAGACCACAAAGAATTAGCTTCTTTGCCAGACTGTTCATTTCCTTCTTCTCGAAATCCTCCTTGTCAAATTTCTCCAGAGGTTTTGGAACCACTTCTCCTTTCTCATTAGTTGTAGTGACTTCGAAATCACCTATTTCAATCACTCTCCATACTTGGTAATTTTCTCCTTGAATGAAAATTTCCATTCTATTTTTCCAGTATGGATAGTATTTTCCATTGAACATAGGTGGTCTCTGGGTTGAGTAACCTTCCTCGAGTCTTTCTCCCGTAGTATTCATTTTTCAGGATTTTGCTCCGCAGTGTTACCTGTTCCTGGAGGAACCTGCTCTGATACCAATTGATGTAATATGAATAGCAACTACAAGAGGGGGGGTGAATTGTAGTTGAGGGAGTTTTTGACTTTTTAGCGGAATTTTAAGTACAAACTCGAATGGAAGAATAAACAGAAATAAAGACAGAGAGATTTAACCTACAAGGAAAACTTCCTAGGCCCAGTTAGGAAGAAAAACCTTGACCACGAGGGATTTTGACTCTAGGACTTCTCTTATTAATATAGGCCAACGACTCTGTTACAACCTATATAGGACCTTTCTCTATTCTCAATCGTTCCTCTAGGAACTTGTTCCTCCTGACACCAGTTCCCCCTGAACTGATGCTACGAACTTACTAAAGTTCGACTTTTCCTCACCTCAGATTTCGAATGAAATCTGAATTCTCTCTTCTTCTTTTTCTGATTACAATCAAATATTCTCTTTTGATTTTTCTTCTCTCACCCAACCCTTATCACTCATGAATTACAAATGAAACACTAAGAGAATAAAATTCAAAGAACACTTAGAATATTTCTTCACTCGAAAAACTTGAATTCTGAATTTTGTTGTTGATTGTGTTACACGAATTCTGGCAGCAACCTTGCCTTTATAGGGCTTCAAAATAATTAACTTGGAGAGCAAGCAATTCCACGCATCATGCACACCCATGCCACGTCAGCCATGTCCTCCATTCACTCTTGACCTAGACAAAATATAAAACAAAGAAAAAGAACTAACCCTAAAATAAGACTAGATACATTACTCCTAGTCAACCCCACTAATTACAAAATTAAAAAGAAAATAAAAATAATTAAAACTAACTAACACACCTACTGACTTCTAACTTACGTGAAACAAAAAACCGGTTTTATTTATTATTTTTTTTAAAAAAATTAAACTCCTTCTAACAACTTAGTAAGCAACTAACTAACAACACCCCTAAAATTTAGTATGACCAAAGACTTAATAACAACCCACTAAGTATACTACTAATATTGTGGAGAAGACTAATTCTTTAAGTTTAAAACTAACACTTTCTACTGACAAATTAAACAAAGTTTTATTCACTACATAATTATAGTATTATGCGGCCAGTAGAAAAACGGACCAACTAACATTACTAACCCTAACTACATATACATAAACTAAATAAAATTAGTTTAAGTATATAAACTATATAAATAGTCAAATAGCCCACCAAAATTCCTGTATCACATATAAGATTAGTATCTCAAATATAAAATATAAGGGTTAGAATACAAAATACATTTACCTTAAAAATTAGATACTCCTCTAATTTTATTCTCAATAAATATATTCTATCAAAGCATATATTAAATGAAATATATTTAATATGAATTGGACGCTTATCAAATTCATTCTCTATAAATATACGACATAAAATATAAAATATAAAAGATGAAATAAATTTAATTTCAACCAAACTTACTTTTAGTTGATTCCCCTTAAATCTATTTAATCTTGATTCTCTGGATCATATTGTCATCATCAAAACTTAAGGTTCAACATCATCCATGAAGACCTCAACAAAATGTTCAACGAACTCAGAAAATATACTTACCATGCACCTTTAAAAGGTGGCGGGGGCATTGCACAGGCCAAAAGGCATACGCCTATAAGAAAATGTACCAAAAGGACAAGTGAAAGTGGTCTTGTCCTGATCCTCAGGTGCAACCGTCACCTGGTAGTACCCTGAATAACCATCTAAGAAACAGTAGAAACCATGCCCAACAAGCCTTTCTACCATTTGATCAATAAAGGGAAGGGGGAAGTGATCCTTCCGGGTTACCGCATTCAGTCTACGATAATCAATATAAACCATCCACCCGTTTTGGACACGAGTGGGGACAAGATCACCGCTTTGTTCTCAACAACAGTCACTCCAGATTTTTTTGGTACAACTTGCGTGGGACTCACCCACTTGCTATCCAATATTGGATAAATCATACCTGCCTGAAGCATTTTTAGTATCTTTTCCTTCACCACCTCCATCATAGGTGGATTCAGCAGGCGTTGAGGTTGTCGTACTGGTTTCGCTTCATCCTCAAGAAGGATCCTTTGCATACAAGTAGTTGGGCTTATGGCTTTTGTAACGACCCGACATTTTAGAAGCTGTCGATTTATGAAGGAAATCGACAAATGGATCATTACTCAACAAAACATACTAGATTATTATTAAATTGAAACCTTTAAACTTAAATTAAGATAACTCTTTATTAATTAATTAACTAATGAAATGATAGGAGATCCATAAATCCATATTATTCAATAAACTACAACTAAAATTGTCCTTTCCCAACAGGCTGGGTGAAATCAAAGAAATAATAAACTAGATTGTAAAGTAGACTTCGTGTTTCCTCTATAATTCTTGCCAAAACACTCAACCCGATCCATACGAAAGCCCACTCATACTTCAGCATCTTCACCTGAAATGGGGGGTCCACCGTCAGTGGCGAGTAACTAGGCTGTCCCACTTAAATGTGGAACCGTAAACCATATAATGTCATAGAATCAACTAGGATAACGTACAAAATTACATGTATAAACGTACAAAGATACCCGTATAAATGTATAAAAAATACATGCATAAACGTATAAAAATACATACATAAACGTATAAAAATACATACATAGACGTATAAAAATACATACATAGACGTACATAAATACGTACATGTTAGACATACGCAGCGGAAGACTTAACATATCATACTTATAATCATACATGGACAATACATAAATACGTACTTAGGTAACATAATAGCATACAAATAATACACCAACCTGTGGAATACATATCTTATCATATTATTTTCCCAAATCCCATCTTTTAACCATCTTCTTAAGTTCATGGACCGGTCATTATAGCTCGTAAGGGTGCCCGTGTACATCCCAACTTTCCCAGAACATGCCAGGTAGGACCCGTGTATCCTACCCGTAACCCTCCTTTGCAAGGATTATGTCTAAGTGGGGCCCTCACTCCCAGATTAGCAGCCCGTGTACTACTAACCCGGACGACAACATATTCTAGGATCCAGAACTGCCCAGAAACCGCAGTAGGGCAGTGGCTTCGACTTAACCTAATCTGGTGACCCGTGTATCACCAAACAGGCGTCCACTTCTTATCTTATCTTATCTTTTCGACATGGCCATCGTCAGACCAATAACATCTTTTCATCTTATCAAAGTCAATTCCTTTTCCTTATTATTACAACTTATCTTCTTATTTCCTTCTTATTCCTTTAATATTATTAAATCCTTTATTCATAAACCAAAATTATTACAAGCCAAAAGTTAAATTGATTATAATACTACTCATATCACACGACATTTTCGAGAATAAACATAATGAATAATTAAATCAATTCCTTTTAAATAATCACGCACATAATTCAATAAATCAATTAAATCATCATAACAATATAATAATCAACAATTATCATAATACATGATAAAAATATCCTTTTTCCATCCCTGCACCATTCGAACAACTCAAGTTAAGAAATAAAAATAGACACGTTAAAATATCAATCACAATATCAAGAATAAAACATTAAAACCTATTAGATAAATAATAAAATCATGGATCAACTTTAAATTATCAAAACAGTAGTCAAAATAAGATTAAAATTTACCCTTCTTAACTTTATAATACTCGGCCATCACCATAATTTTACCATTCAAAATTCATGATTAAATTCTATACTTGATTATCATATCTCAATTGATAAAACAATTATTTAAATTCTAAAATTATATTCAAACTAGTTATAGAACAATTATGATTAAACATGGATTAAAGATTAAAACTTTTTACTTCTATTGTTTTTGGCCGTCAAGAAAAGTAACAAGAAAATCAAGATTTATTTTCAAGAACCTATATTTCATAATTAAATTGCTTTTAAACTAAAGATTAATTAATAAATTAAGGTTAGGAATATAATTGATCAAGAAAAATTGAATCTTTAACCTTTTTGCTAACCTTGGCCTACTCGACATTTTTTTTAAGAAATAAAAACAATATTATAATTTTAATTCAAGACTTAAATTATACAATTAAATAAATCAAGTACATGCTTAAATTCAAGAAAACCATCATAAAATCAACATGAAAATTTGGCATCATATTCGACATTCACACACATATTCAAGAAGCAAATTCGAACAAATATCATGCAATTATTCTATTCAAAACATATAAATTAAGGTACTAGTTTGTGCATAGAATTAATTATAATAATAAAGATTCAAAAAAGATCAAGTAAAATATAAAGAACATTCATGAACAATAATCATCATATGGTTCGAAATTCCTAAGCCTATCATGATACTAATTCTATCAATTCCTAGTTTAATCCTAATCAACTATATGATAAACTAATACCAAATTCAAGGGAGATATTCTAGTTACCTTGAATTAGGAAGAAATAAAGAAAAATTCTTGCTTGGGGGTTCGAACTATACATGGATCTTCAAGAGTATTTTGTGGTTTATTTTGAGAGTTTAGAGTTTCTGAAGTTAGGTTGCAATAATATGAATTTTGTTCCCTATATAATTATAAAGAACAAAAGAAACAAATAACTAAATAAAAGGAAGAGAGGGGCGTGAGTTTTGAGGGATATTAGGGGAAAAGAGTCAACTTAGGAGACTCAGTAACAAGTTAGTTAAAAATAGGTTTTAGAATTAATTAGATAATTAACCTTTTGGACTTAGAATATTGAAATAAAAATAATTAACCACGAAATTTTCTTGCCCAGATTTTCGGGTTATTACAATCACCCCTCCTTAAATAAGTTTCATCCTCGAAACTTCAGAATAACACTACAACAGTTAATAACAAATCAAGAACCAATTCGCTTCCGTTGCGAACTCTGATACAATACAATTGTACTACAAGAAATTCTCAGCGGAACCATACAATTTACATTTATTCACACTAACAAATATAATACGAAAAATAGTCCTAACCCAAGCTTCTACCCAAGGCTTCACTCACTAAATTTTTCCATTTTAGGCTAAGTTGCGCTCTTGATTCATAAAGCACTCGTCTTTCAAGCTACTTATGAAGAAGTAACTTTAGGGTCTTAACCTATGCTCTGGTACCAACTGTAACAACCCGACTTTTTAGAAGCTATCGATTTACGAAGGAAATCGACACATGGATCATTACTCAACAAAACATACTAGATTATTATTAAATTGAAACCTTTAAACTTAGATTAAGATAACTCTTTATTAATTAATTAACTAATGAAAGGATAGGAGGTCCATAAATCCATATTATTCAATAAACTACAACTAAAATTGTCCTTTCCTAACAGGTTGGGTGAAATCAAAGAAATAATAAACTAGATTGTAAAGTAGACTTCGTGTTTCCTCTATAATTCTTGCCAAAACACTCAACCCGATCCATACGAAAGCCCACTCATACTTCAGCATCTTCACCTGAAATGGGGGGTCCACCGTCAGTGGCGAGTAACTAGGCTGTCCCACTTAAATGTGGAACCGTAAACCATATAATGTCATAGAATCAACCAGGATAACGTACAAAATTACATGTATAAACGTACAAAGATACCCGTATAAACGTGTAAAAAATACATGCATAAACGTATAAAAATACATACAAATACGTATAAAAATACATACATAAACGTATAAAAATACATACATAGACGTATAAAAATACATACATAGACGTATAAAAATACATTAGTCTAAAATATTACAAGTGTTGCATTTGAGTTGTTGCATTATTAGCAATAAACGTTGCATTTTCCTATTGCATTAATTAGCTCTTTAATAATGTAGTATTGAGCGCGGGATCTAGTATTAGCCATTGTTTGTTTGATGCCTCCACATAAATGGCGCCAATCTGTTTCTGTCTTAAGAAACTAAGATACAATGAAACTGAGTAATGAGATGGGGAGCGCCTCAATTTATGCTAACTAGATACGTTGATGCTGATGTGTAATAAGCTAAGTAGATGCTAAAATCTAACTGGACTTTCTCCGGTGTTATGGATGACAGCCGAATTGATCCTGTAAAAAGAACAAGGGTGACTGGCCCGGGGGTGGACCTGGGAATTCCCCTCCAATACTTAAGTCATCAAGGCTAATTAAAAATAGAGAGAGAAAGACAAGTTTAGAGAGAGAAGTTCTTGGGAATTGTGCCAATTAAAAATGATGTTGTTAGTTAGCTCAAATGGGTCAAATGAGGGCTATTTAGATGTAGATCTTGGGGGCTGATTGACAGTTGTTATGGAGGCTGTCAATTTGGTGACATATGTGGATTATGCCACATACAAGATTCCGCATTTTTACCATCCGCCATGAGCGGACGGTAAATTAGCGGATTGCAGACGCTAATTAGATTAGTTTCCGCCAACGGACGTTAAACCATTGTCGGGTATTTTTTAGTCGTTAAATGCTTATTTAACGTCCGCTTGGCGGACGTTAAACATTTAGCGTCCGCTTGGCGGACGTTAAACATTTAACGGACGGTAAACAGGAAAAATGGACGCTAATTAGCATCCGCCAAAGCGGACGGTAAACTCAATATGGCGGACGTTAATTCACAACTTGAAATTTAAAAAAAAAAGTGAAACCAATGCTACATACGCAACACTAGTTTCAATATTTTGGAATTAATTAAAAATTATAAAATACAAATGTAGCAAATCAGATCATTTTTTTTTAAAAACAAAAAAATAAATTACACAACAATCAAATACAACCAAAAAAATTTATACAACATTGAATAAACAAACTTCAATTCTATAAATCCAACTAAATCAAATACACACCCAAAAAAATTTATACAGCTAAAAAATAATAAATGTAAAACAAAAAACCATAAGATTATGGGGAAAAAAACTCCATTCTTGAACTTAATCTAGTAAAGCTTCTCCACCATTTCTCTCCATACTCTACAATAATCCAACAACATTTACAAAAAAAGTCAATATAATCATATAATATTTCTTCTTCTTCATCATTATTATTATGAAATGAAATCATGAGTTCAAAATAAACATAGTAATCAATCTACCAATGGACGAAAAAAAAACCCAAAAAATCACAACCACAGATCGAAACAAAAACAAAGAACAAAAAAAAAAAAAAAATCAGATTACAAAACCAGGACCCAAAAAAAAAAAGAAAAAAAGAACCCAATGTGAACCTCAAACGAAATCAAGATCAAAATATGAAAAAATGAAATTAACAAAATCAGTAAACGAAATCAAGATCAAAAAATCAGAAAATGAAATCAAGATAAAAAAACCCAAGTGAACCTCAAACGAAATCAAGATCCAAAAAAAAAGGAAAACGAAGAAGAATACGAAAAAAATCAGAAAACTGAAAAAAAAAGAGTAGAAATCGAAATCAAAAATAAAAACTAAAACCCCAAAACAAAAAATCCTAAAGTCGAAAATATCAATCCACCAAATCGAAAAAAAACCCAAAAAAATCATACAAAATACCAAATTTCGAACCTAAAAAAAACCAAACGAATTCAAATGAAAAACAATGAAAACCCAGTTACAAAAACGAAAAAAAGACAAAATAAGATGAATAAAAAAAATAAAAGAAAAGGAAAGAACCACCAACCTTCATCCACCGCCGTCTTCGCCTTCATCCACCGTCGACCGCCTACCTCGTGAAGTTTTTCGATCTGGCGCTTAAAGACAAAGGAGTTGGGGCTGAAGAGGGAGAGGTACGGAGTGAGGGCTGAGGAGAGAGAAAGAAATGGGGGGAAGAGAGAGATGGTATGAGAAGAGGAGTAATGGCTGAAGAGAGAGAAAGAGGTTGGGGGAGAGTGACGGTATGAGGGTTTTTTTTAGAGTTGCAGTTAGGTTTAGAAATGAGAGAGGGGTATTATATATAAATAATTAACGTCCGTGTTAAGGCGGACGTTAATTTTAACAAAACGGACGGTAAATGCACGACTATGAATTTTATTTATTTTTTATATTTACCGTCTGTCACAACGGAAGCGGTCGTTAATTTAAAGTTTTTGAATTTTTTTTACAAATTTTTGGAGAGTTATTAGCGTCCGCCATAGCGGACGGTAATAATATTGGCGGTTGGTAAAAATGAAACAACGTCGGTTATTAAAGCGGACGGTAAAAAGCGGACGGCGGAAACACGGAATGTTGTAGTGTATGTCCTTTGGTGGTTAGATGGTGATATATGTCCAAAGGGTACTAGAGGGAGTTTTTAGGAATCCCGGGGGTATATCGATAATTGTAGGCTTATTGGGCTTAAGGCCCAAACATTTAGTTTAAAAATTATCCATGTGGAGTTTTTTTTAACTTTACTTTTATTGTGGCTCAATTAATTATTCACTTCTCACTCTATCTTCCTTTAAATATATATTTTGCCTATGAGTCCGACCAGTCTGTATCGCATGCTTATGTAGTGGATATTGTGATACAGATGTTGTACTACCTCCGTATCGCAATACTTGCTACATAAGGGCATTAGCAATAGAGTGGTTTGTGTTTATTTTTTGAGGTTTGTTCATAAACCTCTCTATTGCTAGTAGAAGTTACTATATTTGAGATTTGTGCAAGTTACTAATTAATAACCTAGTGTTCCTGTTCTGGAACTTCTTCTGAATAGTCAATGATCTTTAATGTGCTGATGTTGACTCTGAGTACTCCTCGCTAGGGTTAAGTCCTGCTAAACAGTCAAAGGTTGCTAAGCCGGGGGTGGAACCCAGGAATGCCGCTCCGATGCTTAAGTCAGATATCGGGAATAAGGAGTCAAAGTATTGTGAGTTGTCAATTATGAATTGCGTACCTGAAAAGTGATTGACTGATCATTTTATAGTCATAGATTACCCGGTTAGGGTTTAGACTAAGTCGATCGTTTTTAATATGCGGGCTGGCCGATGACACGTGTCACCGTGTCATTTGTCACTGCATATCTGATGCATCTCTAACCATAACAGAATCGGGCTTAGGGTTTAGGTTCGTTTATCCTGGGCTGACCACTTTGGTGGGCTCGGAACACCTAGGTTGTCATTTTTTTTTTGTCAGAGTTGGTTTCCTTTTTTTACATTGGGTCCCAACACAAACCTTAATAGAAGTTTATCAATTGTTGATAATAAATTTGTTTGGGTTGAGTTTTATTAAATATGATGTGTCATGAGAACAAACTCTTGCTAGTACCTAAATATGGGGAAATGATTTTGGCAGTCCCAAATTTGATTTTGGCACTCACAAATTTGATTTTGGCACTCCTCCACTTCTCACATGAATAGTAAAGGGGAGGAGTGCCAAAACCAATTTTGGGAGTGCCAAAATCATCACCCTAAATTTGCGATACGAATAAACTTCTACACAAAAAATATAAATTTGAAAAGATATCTATAATCTATAACATAATAAAAAGGGAATAAGAAGTTACTGTTCATCTATGAACAGTAACTTGTGTCACGTGCTTTCCATGCTCTCTACATCTCTTCACTTCTCCCCCCCTCTGCTCCATGTTTCTGATTTACAATGCTCCACGTTCACTACAACATTCCGTGTTTCTGTCGTCTGCCTTTTAACGTCCGCCCCAACAACGGACGTTAAATTTGATTTAACGTCCGCCTTTTTATTTAACGTCCGCTATCACAGACGTCTTACGATTGGCAACGTATATAGTTTGAAATTTGATTTAGCGTCCGCTTTTTTTAGGTTAACGTCCGTCTGAGGCCGACGTTAAAAAGGCGGGATTTTTGAATTGTAAGTCGTTTAAAATCCGCCTTTTTAACGTCGGCCTTTTAAAGGTAACGTCCGTTTTATGGCGGTCGTTACTTGTCGACTATGTTTTTAATGTCAGAAGCATTTTTCGACCCTAACCCAGAAGCATTCACATCTCTTCCAAAATCACGAAACCTTCTTAGCTCTCTGCCCCATCGACGACCACTCTAAGGGACCTTCCATCGTCGACGTCGCCTCCACACGTCGCCTCGCCACCATTGACGCCGCCTCGCTGCTGTGCCATCCCAGACGCTTCCCACGAGACTCTCCTCACTCCATTTGCATCTCTAGGTTGAAATCCTAACTCTCTCTTTGCTTATCTTTCTTTGTTTTATGTAAATGTTAACTCTAATTTTTAAATTCCATGCTTTAAGGTTGAATTTGCTTGATTTGAAGTTTAAATTCCATGCTTTAGGTTGAATTTTATGTTTACTATGGTTTGAGTTTTATGTTGAATTTTATGCTTAGTTTGTTTAGTGTTTTATGTTTAATTTTATGATTTCTTTATTTAAAGTTTTATGTTGAATTTTATGTTTTCTTTATTTTGAGTTTTAGGTAGAATTTTATGATTAGTTTGTTTAGAATTTTAGGTTGAATTTTAGGTTGATTTTGTTTAGAGTTTTATTAGAATGAATTTTATGCTTATTTTGTTTAGATTTTTGAATTTTATACTTATTTTATTTAGAGTTTTAGGTTGAATTTTATTCATATTTTGTTTAGAATTTAGGTTTTTAAATTTTATGCTTTTTTTAGAGTTTTAGGTTAAATTTTATGCGAAGCATATAATAATTGTGTTGCGGCTATTGGTATACTAAATAATTGTGTTGCGGCTATTGGTATACTAAATAATTCTAATCCAACTTTAACTACATAATAGGTATCAACTTAAAGAAATAAATATAAATATTTGAAAGGATTTTATAATAGAAATTATTTATACAAACTTGGTTTAAAAAGTTAAGTATATGTTAATTTATTTGTAATTCATCACTTTTATAATACAATTTTCATGACTCTTAATCTTAGTTGTGTAGAATTTTTTAATCATGAGAAGGAATGAGCGTCGTTGGATGTACCAAAGATTAAATGGGCGTCATCTTAGAAATGAATTTATAGAAGGGGTCGATGGGTTCGTCGACTTTTGTCTACAACATCCCGCTTATAATGACAATGATAAGATAAGGTGTCCTTGCTTTCGTTGTCGTCACAAGCGTTATTTGGATGTGGACACAGTCAAAGTACATTTGTATAATAAGGGTTTTACTCCGAATTACTATGAATGGAAATTCCATGGTGAGTCGGATATAGGGCCCTCCTCTTCGGTTCAATCAAACCCATATCGAGATATGGTTGTTGATGCTCTTGGAAATGAACAAGATGACACGTCGTCGGAAGGACTAAATTCAATTGAAGAAGAACCGAATGATGAAGCCATGAGGTTGTTTGACCTTCTTAAGACAGCTGAGGATCCTTTGTTTCAAGGGAGTAAGATGTCCGTGCTGGAAATGGCTTCAAGAATTATAAGTTTGAAGTGTGAATACAATTTGCCACATAGGTGTGTGGACGCATTTGCTTCTTTGTTGAATGAATCAATGCCACAAGACAATGTAATGGGTAGAACCTTTTATGACACGAAGAAGGTTCTTAAGGGCTTGGAACTTCCTCATAAGAGGATACACACATGCCCTAGAGGTTGTATGTTGTTTTGGAAGGACGATGATGTTTTAGATAAGTGTAGTGTATGTGGAGCTGATAGGTATAAGAAGACTTCCAAGGGCAATCTTATTCCCGCAAAAGTTCTAATATACTTTCCCATCACACCGAGGTTGCAAAGGTTGTTTGCAACAAAGAACATTGCCGGGGAAATGACATGGCACGCCAAGAATCCTCGAGTGGAAGGCATTTTAGCACATCCAAGTGACAGTGAGGCTTGGAAGCACTTTGACAAAACTTTTCCTGAATTCGCATCCGAGCCTAGGAATGTTAGACTTGGTCTTTGCACCGATGGTTTTTCTCCACATGGTAAATTTGGACAACAATATTCATGTTGGCCTGTCATTCTTACACCGTACAACTTGCCTCCATCAATGTGTATGAAGAAGCCGTTCATGTTTCTTTCTTTGCTCATCCCCGGTCCTAAAAATCCAAAGGGAAACTTAAATGTATATATGCAACCTCTAGTTGAAGAGTTGAAGCAGCTTTGGCATGTTGGGTCAATGACTTATGACACGTCACGGAAGCAAAATTTCAACCTTCGTGCCGCCCTCATGTGGACTGTTAATGATTTTCCAGCTTATGGTATGTTGTCTGGGTGGTCTACCGCTGGAAAAAAGGCATGTCCGTACTGTATGGAGAAAAGCAAGGCATTTTGGCTTGATCATGGCGGTAAGGTGACGTGGTTCGATTGTCATAGACAATTTCTCCCTTCCGATCACTCATTTCGAAAGAACAAGACTGCTTTCTGTAAGAACAAAGTTGAAAATGACCTGGCTCCACATATAATGTCAGGTGACGAACTGTGGCGGTGTGTGAAAGACTTGCCCAAAGCAACTGATAGTCCCGAGGCACTAAACATGATCAAGAAGCAGAAAAAGGGATGGTTTAAACAGAGTATTTTGTGGGAACTTCCATATTGGAGGGATTTGCTTATTCGTCACAACTTAGACGTCATGCACATTGAGAAGAACTTTTTTGAACAACTTATTAACATTCTCATGGACGTCAAAGGACAAACTTCAGACAATATAAATGCAAGAAAGGACATTGCACGTTTATGTAAACGCCGACCATTGGAGCCGGTTGACGATGCAAATGGTAAGCAGACAATGCCCAAAGCACCTTATACACTTGACAAGAATCAGAAAAAGGTGTTATGTGAGTGGGTACGAGATTTGAAGTTTCCAGATGGGTTTGCATCAAACTTAAGTAGGTGTGTAGATCTTCGTGCATGTAAGCTGCACGGAATGAAGAGTCACAATTGTCATGTATTCATGGAGAGGCTATTGCCGGTTGGTTTGCAGGAGTTGCTTCCGTTACATGTGTGGAAGGCAGTGACGGAAATCAGTCAGTTTTTTCGGGACTTGTGTGCGCCCACTATCAAAGTGAGCGAGATGGAACGCTTACATAAAAACATACCTGAGATCATATGCAAGCTTGAAAAAATCTTTCCTCCATCATTTTTTAACTCAATGGAGCACTTGCCGGTTCACTTGCCTTATGAGGCAAAAATTGCTGGTCCCGTTCAATATAGGTGGATGCACCCTTTCGAAAGGTAAGGTAATTCAACTTTATTAACTTTTATCTAGAACCTGTTATTTTTTAACACAAATTAACTATGCTTAAGTCATTGATAGGTTTCTTAACCATTTGAAGCGTAAAGTGGGAAACAAAGCATGTGTTGAAGGTTCAATATGCAAAGCTTACCTAACTGAGGAGATAGCAAACTTTTGCTCCAACTACTTTCAACCTGGCGTTGACACTAAGTCAAGGGATTTAGGAAGAAATGTCAATCCAGATGTGGATACCCAACATGATCCTAATCTCCCCGAGATGTTTAGGGAAGATTGTGGTCGACCTACAACAAATGGTCAGAAACGCTGGTTGTTGGACAAGGAGTATGATAGAGCACATCTTTATGTGCTTGCAAACAATGGCATCCTAAGTGATTATGAAAGGTAAGTTGCTCAAACGTAGACAAGGGGTTTATTGATTAACATTTATTGTTTTATGACTGACTTGAATTAGATATATATTATTATGAAAAGGCAATTTGAGGAGCACATTGTTCATTCAAAACCCAATATAGTTAGGGATCAAGTATGGAGCAAATGCGAAGCTGATTTCCCTGAATGGTTCAAGGAACATGTGAGTTTTGTCAAATTATTAAAATACAAAATAAATAAGACTTTTTTATTTACTAACTAAATCAATAATACTAGGTGTTTGAGAGAATGCCAAGTTCTGATGATGTTGCAACTGATGATGTTATACGTGCGCTCGCAATGGGCCCCTCTAGACAAGTGAGGAGTTGGAGTCAGTTCTATGTCAATGGATACAACTTCCACACATTTGAATATGGCAAGAACAAGTCAACCATGAATTACGGAGTGTGCGTACAAAGTCATGAAGAAAGTGATTACTTTGGCATCTTGGAGGAGGTTTTGGAATTGGTTTATCATGGTAATCTTGGAGTGTACAAAACAATTTTGTTTAAGTGCAGTTGGATGGACACTGATAAGGGTATGAACATTCATGAATAATACAAACTCGTAGAAGTCAATCACACAAAGAGATACCCTATATATGACCCTTTTGTTTTGTCCTATCAAGTGAGTCAAGTGTCCTATGCACCTTATCCTAGTCTGAAGAGGGATAAAATGCAATGGTGGGCTGTATTTAAAACAAAGGCTCGGTCAGATATTGATGCCCCGGTGGATTTGGAAGTATTGCAAGAGGAAACAACCGATGCTCCCGCTCTACTTTGTGCTCCGGATGAGATTCCTGAATATGATGGTGTTGATGACGAAAGCGACGATGAGATAGTTGTATTCGACACTTCAAGTTCTGAATCTGAAGAGGACACTGATGACAGCAGCGATGCGGGTGATGAATTTAGTGACGATGACGTAGAGGAGGAGGATGATTTTGATGTGTTCCAGACATTTTAGTTATTTTATGTTACGTTTTTCATTAAACATTTTACATTGTAATGACAATTTAACTTATTGTAATTTCACTTATTACTATATATTAAAAATTATGTATTGTAATTTTATGATTATATCGTTTAATATAATTTAAAATAATTTCATGTCATGATAATAATATTTGTTCGTATTTCATAACATTGTTCTAATATTAACAATTTATTATTTTATAACATGTTGCATGCAGATGTCTTCTCGTGGAGGTGGAAGAAGAGGCGGAGGTAGAAGACCGCAGGGTGGTGGAGGTAGATCTTCATCTACAGAAGAAGGAACGTCTACATTTATACCTCATGAAGAACAAGTTGGTTTAGGGCCGGAAGAAGAAGATAATGACCACGATCACGAGTCCTTGGGTGAGGATACACCTCCTTCGCAAGGCAAGAAGGAGTTGGATCCTGAAGGACTGTGGTAAGTACTGTTTAGTATATTTTGTCTAGTTGGTTTTAGTTTGCATATGTAATTAATATTGTTGCTGAAAACATGATGTTTTTTTTGCAAGGTTTAATGATTCCACAATAGCACGATCAATCACAGACGGCATGAAGAAGTATTTTCAGAAACCGTGGAGGAACTATTCAATGGTCGATAACGCGACCAAAGATCAGTGGTACAGTGTTTTCAAGGTACGATCGAAAATATATTCTAATTAGTTGTATTATAATTCATTTAAAACTTATTTGTTTTTATGATTTTGCAGGATTATTACAAATGGAGACCAGAGATCGAAGCTGAGGTTAGGAGGGGCTTTGATAAGAAAGCCGGAACTCGATTGAAGGACATACACAATTATGTCACGAAGAAGAAGAAAGGAATCCCACCTGGGTGGATGTCTTTGGACGTCCACAAGGAGATGATGGAGAATGCAAAGGATCCTACCTACCAGGAAAAGTCTGTAAAGGCAAAGAAAAATAGGGCAGGTGGTGATCTGAGCAAGCCCATACCCCCCTCTCATTGTCAGGGATCTATGTCATCAGCGCTACGTGCACGTAAATTGGTAAGTATGTTGCTAAAATAACGTACAGCAGTGTCATTTTCTTCAAAAGTTAATCAAATTCTATGTATATGTTTCCGAAGGCCGCCAAAAGTGGAGGAAGGCTACCCACTGCTGCGGAGTTGTACCTAGATACGCATGCTCGAGATGAAGCTGGCAAGGGGAAGGTAGTAGTAAGTGATCGAGCAAAGCGTGTTATGGTAAGTATTCAGGTCACATCTATTCATTTATATGTTTTAGAACATGCATGTAGCTTGAAATCATGAAATGACTTGATTAGATGTATATTGGGTAATAAAACACTCCAAAACGACCCAAAATGGCCGTTTTGGCTACTTATCGTTCCGAAATGCCTTTAACTTGACCTAAACCATGCCAATGAGTGTTGATCTATTCACTTATATGTTTTAGAACATGCACGTAGCTTGAAATCATCAAATGACTTGATTAGATGTATATTGGGTAATAAAACACTCCAAAACGACCAAAAATGGCCGTTTTGGCTACTTATCGTTCCGAAATGCCTTTAACTTGACCTAAATCATGCCAATGAGTGTTGATCTATTCACTTATATGTTTTAGAACATGCACGTAGCTTGAAATCATGAAATGACTTGATTAAATGTATATTGGGTAATAAAACACTCCAAACGACCCAAAATGGCCGTTTTGGCTACTTATCGTTCCGAAATGCCTTTAACTTGACCTAAACCATGCCAATGAGTGTTGATCTATTCACTTATATTTTTTAGAACATGCACGTAGCTTGAAATCATCAAATGACTTGATTAGATGTATATTGGGTAATAAAACACTCCAAAACGACCCAAAATGGCCGTTTTGGCTACTTATCGTTCCGAAATGCCTTGAATGTGACCTAAACCATGCCAATGATTGTTGATCTATTCAATTATATGTTTTAGAACATGCAAATAGCTTGAAATCCTGAAATGACTTAATTATATGTTTTGCACGTGCCTCAATGTTTGCAGGAGAGTTATGAAAAAAACCTTGCTGAATGTGAATCAAGTGGTGTCCAAAAGACCCCAAATGAGGTGTTTTTTGAAACAGTCGGTGGTAGGATAAGGGGCAAATTCGCTGGATTGGGAAGTAGTGCAGACATGTACTACAAGCGACAAAGTCGAGCGAACAACCCTTCAAGCACTCCTTCCGCAATAGATCAATTGAACAACCGACTTGCTGATATAGAACGGGAGAGAGATGAGGAAAAACAGAAGGTGGCCGAGAAGCAGAAGTTGCTAGAGTTGTACAGCAATGTCTTAAGCCAATGTAGCGGTGTAGACATGTCTCAATTTCGGCGGCCACCGGGCGGCGGCCCAGATGACGGCTCAGGGGCCAGTGGAGCATGTGCAACTTAGCTCGATTTACTTTTTTTTTTAGTATTTGAAAAATACTAGTAACAACTTTGTATAAATATTAATTGTATTAGATTGGATTTGTATTATAATTAGTAAAAACTTTGTATGAAAAATTGTGTATGGATATTTATAATATGCAATGGAACAGGTATTTGTATGAATGGAGCAGATAGATAGTCAACGAATGGAAAAACGTGTGAATTGCACGGATGAAACTAATAATTATAAATTATGAATGTGATAATTATATTTAAATATAATATTGAATATTATTAATTCAAATTAATTAAAAAAAAAACATTTAGCGTCCGTCAATTGTTATATTACGTCCGCCTTAGAAGCGAATTTGCAAGTGGGGCCTAGGATATTTAACGTCCGCCTTTTTTAAATAAAGTAGACGTTAATCTTTAAATAACGTCCGCTTTGGTAGGCGGACGATAATTATATTTTAACGTCCGTTAAAGACGGACGCAATAATAACGTCCGCCATAAACGGACGTTACTTAATTAAGGCGGACGTTAAATGGTTAACGTCCGCTAAGCGGACGTTAAACACCTGATTAGCGACCAAAAAAAATACGTCAGTTGTATAACGTCCGTTGGCGGACGTTAAATATATTAACGTCCGCTATCCGCTTTTTTAACGTCCACAGATGGCGGACGTTAAAAACACGGAATGTTGTAGTGGTTGCCTCCTACTTTGCCTCATCTCTTTCTACTTTTCTCTGAACCATCCTACTCTTCTCTTTCTATGTACTGTAATCATTTGCTTCTTTCTTTCTCTATGTTCCTCCTCCATTCTGTTTCTATCTATTAATCTTCTACCGTACCTCCATTAATAACCTTCAAAATTAGCATTAACCTAGCTCGCTATATCGGTCAATTTCAAATTAAATTCATTGAATTTTTATTTTCTTTTTCTTTGATTTTCTCTTACTCTTTGTTTAATTCCTTTTTCTTTGCTTTGTAATTGTAATTTTTACAGGTGCAAATGGTAAGACTGGATAGGAATGGATTAAACTTTTGCTTTTTTGAGGTATTTTATTTCTTCCGCTTGAAATTAAATTCATTGAATTTTTATTTTCTTTTTCTTTGATTTTCTCGTACTTTTTGTTACTGAATTTTTTAATTTCTTTTTCTTTGCTTTAGAATTGTAATTTTTGCAGGTGCGAATGGTAAGATTGGAAGGAATGGATGAAACTTTGCTTTTTTTTAGTTCTTTTCTTTCTTCCGATTGCAATGAAAGTCTTATTGTTTGTTTTTTTATTCGTATTCTTCAGAATTTTGTTCCTCTGTTGAGCAAGCTTGCTTGATGTTTTAATTACTTTTGCTTCTTTTGTCTTTGTGAAAATTTATAGAATATTAGTGAACTTTAGTCGCTTTTTCGATTATTTTTATTCGTAGTGTATAACATTAATAGATTTGTTTAGGTCAAATATGGTGTTTGTTCAATGGAATCTCAAAATGGGGTTGATGTAGAGGAATGTAAGGATCATATTATCATTTACAAGTGCATTCCCATGCTATTTGTTCCCCTGCTTGTTAAGCAGACATTTCATGTTTAGTGAGTAGTGACTTTGAAGTTTGATTTAGGCCTTGATCAAACTCATTCATGAGTTACTTAATGGTTGTAGGCTAATTTGTTTTAATATGGATGCTAAAAGAGAATTAGAGACCTGAAGCTTGAGCAATTCAGTTCATTTAATTCATGTTATAGTACTGCCTGTATACAGACCTTGTGATTTTCATAAGCTGAATTTAGCAGCTTGCCATTTAGCAGCCATGTTTGGTGTAAATGAAGACCGAAGAGGGGTTATTTATTGCCAAAAATGACGCTACTGGGCTCCTCCAAGAATAGTACCAATGCTGCCTAAAATTCATGTCAAGATGATGGACAGTTAAAGAAAGAGTAAAAGCAAGTAACGAGGTCATGGTAAAGTAATCTCATTTAATCTTTTATATCTTGAGTGCAGTACAATTCAAGTTCTATAAAATCAAGGTTGACAAAGTATGCTTCATGTCCAAGGGAACCATAATATCTTCTCAAAAAACCTTGTGATCTCTTCCTAATGGTAATGCAATCCTTTTGAACACCAAATTCACAACACAACCTTGTTTTGAACATGATTATCAAATTCTCTGGCAATAGTTAATTACTTATTAACAAGTTCAATATCACTTTTAGTATTAATATCCAAATTAACCTAATATCATTATTACGATAACCTAATCAATATCCTGATTAACGTACTCGACTACCCGAGCAAAGACTATTTAATCTTCAACTATGTTCTGATTGTGGGGTAATTGGGGCTTCAGGACTTTCAAATTGCATCCTTAATTCAGTTTAGATGTAAAAATATTGAATTAAAATAATAAAAAAAATTAGAACACTACAAAGAATGGGAATTTAGGCATGAGATGAAAATTAGACCCCTCCAAAAAAGAAATTCGAACGAATTTGAGCACAATAACTTCAAATTCAAACAAAAAATCCAAGCCTGGTAACAATGGATCGATTTCAAGTTGGGTTAGCGAGTTATCCCACATTTTCTCACCTACAAGAGTAGATAACATGCATCTCACCCTTTCAACTTTGATAGGACTACTTGGATCAAAGAGATGAATCATAAGCTAAATTAATGACACCTTTTATGATGTGATAAAATTATAGGTCTAGCTCCCTAAATGAATATTTTAGAATTATTTGTGGGTTAGAAAAATGTGGAGTAGTGTTCTTAATTAATTTCGAGGCATGCAAAATCATTGTTTTAGTTTGATTGTATCTTCTGTAGTTCTACCACATACATGTTTAACAGCAGTGCAAAATGAACAGGCTTGTAATTATGTTAGATACAACCAACATGCTTTGATTAAAATTTCTTTTTCTGCTTGTGCAGTGGCATTGGAAATGCCTCTTTTCATTCATTTCTATCCGTGCTTTGATGATGTTTGATACTTGATAGTCCCGGTTTTACAAGCTGCAAGTCAATGAAGAATTCTTACAATGGGATGTGTACAAAGATGTGTTGGTGGTAATAGAAATACAGAGAATATGGGTTAATGAGTACATTTTATGGACCAATGAAACCAGTTTTGGTTGACTGAAACAAGAAACAAGCCTTGATTTTATGGACCAATGAGTACATAAGTGCTTATTTAAGTTGAATAAAACGCACCCTTATTACCGACATACAATCTATTGTGTATACGTACTAACTTACAAAAATAATGATCAAGCAACTTCTCAGTACCTCAAAGCGTTGGATAAACGACGTGTTGGACAATTTGATATGATAAGATTTTTCTTATATATTTGATTTGAAAATTTCTTATTTGATATGAATTTTCTAAAAAATAAGCACAATAGTGCTTATTTAAGTTGAATCAAACTCACTTTTATTATCGACATATAATTTATTGTGTATGATAACTTGCAAAAATACCACTCAAATAATTTTTCGATATATCAAAACGTTAGACAACAACATGTTGGACACGGTGCGCATCGCACGCCGTGGACAACTAGTATTGTAAAAAATGAATAATTAATTGATCACTACTGACAACAAGAGTAAAGTTAAAAAATTGAAAAATAAAACTACACATAAATTACTCTTTTTTTTCCTTTTTTTTTTTTGAGGAAAAGTTACTTTTTTTTTAATAAAATAATAAAATAAAAATTCGAGTACTAAAAGTCGGTTGAGAGAGGATTCGGTACATATATATGGGCAACAGCAGTCGTATAGAAACCCTCTGTTTATAATCCTCACACCTGGGAGTCTGCTTTTCTCCCTCTACCCTCCGAAATCAACTCTTTGGTCGGAAACCCTAACCCTAGTCAGATCTTTTTTATCCCGTCTCTTCTTAAACTAATATCTTCATTCAATCTATCGTTTTTATCACTGATTTTTATTCATCCCTCTTCTTCGTAACCTAATTGGTATTAATTCACTTTCTCTCTCTCTCTATCTCTCACTTTCTTTGTTAATTATGATGATTTTTTGATTTGGTGACTCTTTTTGCAGTTTGAAGATGGTTTCCGATGCTAGCAAGAAAAAGGCTGCTCAGAAGAAGGCAGCCGCAGCGGCAAAGAGAGGAGCAAAAGCGCCGACTACTTCCAAGGCGGCCACAGCTGCAACAGATGTTGATAAAGTGGCTGATGGGGTTTCCGACCTTATGATTTCTGATCGTAATTGTACTGGTGTTCTTTGCTCCCATCCACTGTCTAGGGATGTAAGGGTAAGTTTCAAAGATCCCTTTGATGTGATTTTTCTTTAGTTCATCGATGTTGAATTCTGTTGTTGCTGATTATTGAGATGGGTCAAACAAAAACTTTTTTCTTTGGGTTTTGACGGAGGTCGAATAAGAAACTTAGAAGTTGTTTATTCATGTTTTGGAGGGGTTTGCTTGAACTCTGAAACGGGAGTTTGGATTTTATTAATGGGGAATTGTTTTTTTTTTTTTTTCTTTTCAAATTGATTGCCATGTGAGTTGCGAAGAAGAAAGCATCGACCTTTAAAGAGTATATTTGTTTTGAGTATTGGTGTCGGGAAGAACAAAGTACCTTGTTTCTGGAAGTATTTAGAAATTACCTTATCGAGCAGTGCATAATTTCTTCTTCCCTGGTGACACTGAGGGAGGTGATATTTATCTGCTAAAGAAGGGATTTGTTGGAAACATAAAGAAGAATAGAAATAAAATAAAACCCTTGGTTTGGATAAACATGCATGATCTAATGCAAAAATTTGTTGGATTGCTAATAATGATTATATAGATCCTCATTATATACGCAAAAGAGTTAAGTCATAATGTTTGGTTTGTCATAGCTTTCATATCAAGATTCTCCAATTTTCTTGTCTCAAGTAAACCACCTGATCGGCTGATCATGTAGGAAATTAGCTTGTGTTTGTAAGTTATTTTTCTCGGATCAATAAATTTCGGTATTTTGTTTGGAAAAATCGTTTTTAATAATCACACCTTTTGGTTGGTTTGCATTTAATGATTGTGAATAGCCCCACCTTTGATTACTGTCTTAATCTAAATGTCCTTTTGGTTTATTAACTGTTCTTATTTTCATAATTTATCCTTATTAAGCTAAAATTTAACTTATCACTCATTACATTTGGCCAAAGGTAACAAAAAGTACTATAAGAAGAACAAGTAATAAGTCAAAAGGGCTATAAAATGAATATGGTAGGTAAAGATGTGATTATTCTTGAATAATCAAAAGGTGGGATTGATCATTGCACACGGGCTAAAGGTGGGATCGTTAAAAACAAATTTTCCTTTTTCTTTTTTCAATCCCCCCTCCCCCTTTCAATTATGTACATGAGAGCCGATGACATGGAAGATAGAGCCGTAACTTTAAATCTTCTATTAGAGCTGGCAATCGTGCCGTGTCGTGTCAATTTCGGGTCGACCCGCATACATAAATGGGTTGAACCCTCTAACCCAAACCCGACCCGTTGAAAAAACGTTTCATGTTGTGTCAACCCGTTTACTTAAACATGTCAAACTCTTTGACCCAAACCCGTTAATTTTGTGTCGTGTTCGAGTCGTGTTAGCGTGTCAGGTCAATTTTTCACTATAAAATTAATATTTAAGTGTAATCGTATCGTGTCAACCCGTTTATATAAACGAGTTGAACCCCTTGACCCAAACCTGACCCATTTAATAAGCGTGTCGTGTCGTGTCGTGTCAACCCGTTTACTTAATCGTGTCTAAATCTTTGACCCAAACTCGCTAATTTCGTGTCGTGTTATCGTGTCGTGTCAATTTTTGCCGGCTCTATCTTTTATGCTTCTTATCTTAGTTTTGTAGTAAAAGATACTACCAAGCAGCTATGAGATGAAGATTAATACTTTAGTATGTTTTTTTTATAGATTTTACTGTATATGCATTGCATCTAAGTAAGTCTCTAACACCTTTAATAGTGCTTAATGTTAGAAGAACTTTTATGAATTTGATTTTTGTTTAATACTTATTCAAATGAGCTTTTGCAAGATTTCATACGAACATGTTTCACACGATGTGCAAGTAATTAAATAGAGTCAAATCTATAAATGAACAATGTTAAAGTATATGAAGTATTGTCACATTCTTCTGTTTTAATTGCCTGTTTGTTGTGCTGTGCATATTGACTTAGTAATTGGTTGTGTGTCTTGTTTTATTGTCTCTAATTGATTTTTCTGCTTTCTGCTTCTTAGTTTAAAAAAGTGTCTTGGGCGCTACTCGCTTCCATGCTATGAAATATGGAGGCTCAGCCACCTACGAATAGCGCGCACCTCCTGTGTCTCTCAGAGCACCTTAAGGAAATAGCTTAGATTTAAGTTATAAATTAAAAAATTGATTTAAATTTTTTTGCAATTTGAAACTACCTTAGGCCTTTAGCTTTACGTATATCATTACTAAAATTATTGGTGATCATTTTAATTATTATTAAATACAATCAAAGGAAAAAATAGTTTGAAATATATAATTAAATACATGTGCCTCGCCCACAAAAGGTGAGCCTTCACTTTGCGCCAAGGCTTTGGGGAACATTTGCGCCTTGGTGTGCCTTGCACCTTTTAGAACTAAGTTCTGCATTTTTGTTGATGGTACTTCATTAGGATAGGGTTTTTGTTTCTACCATCCATATAGCACAAGTTTATTGTTATTAACTGGAGTATCAACATCCCAAATATGATCCATCGGGTTTATTGCTCACATGTGGGTGGCCTTATGAAGGTCGTCTGGATATTCTATTCTGCTCCATAGAACAAACCCCCATATCGTGAGTTTCTTTTGGTGAATGTGTAGTGGTAGAATTGGATCCTTTGTTATTGCACATATTTTTATGCACATGGTTAAGAATTATTTGACGTTGGCTGGCCTCACTTCTAGCTTTCTCTTGTTAGCTATGCCGGACTCTAGACCTGTGCATAGACGAGCAGATCGTCTGTCAGCTTGGTATTCTACTGTCTATGATGCTGGATTAATTGAAAGAACTTGTGATATTTGTGAATTTCCAAAATATGAATTTCTTAGGAGGTAACATAATGTATAAAAATATGCGCTATTTATTTGAGAATGTGTAAGTTTATTGTTTGTGTAGTGGTTTTTTTTTTTTTTTTTTTCTTGTGATCTGATAGAATACATTTACCTTGCAGATTGAGTCTTTGACAGTTACTTTTCATGGACACGATCTGATAGTCGACTCAATGCTGGAGCTGAACTATGGAAGGTTTATTGTTATTTTGAAACTTTTTTTAGTGTTTTGTTTTGTCAAAAGTTATTTAAAATGGCTTCTGAGGAATGCCTTTAACCTGAACTTTGCGTTTGCAGACGCTATGGCTTGCTGGGTTTAAATGGTTGTGGGAAATCTACCCTTCTCACTGCAATAGGACTGCGTGAGCTTCCAATACCTGAGCACATGGATATCTATCATCTTAGTAGAGAGATTGAAGCTTCTGATATGACTGCCCTGGAGGCTGTAGTAAGTTGTGATGAGGAAAGGGTGAAGTTAGAAAAAGAAGTCGAGACATTAGCAGCGCAGGTGTGTACTGTACATGCTCTAATTATCGCTTGATACTACATGTCATCAACTTGTATAATGAGTCTATCTTTGGTTATAGGATGATGGAGGCGGTGAGAGACTTGAACGCATATATGAGCGTCTAGATGCGCTTGATGCATCAACTGCTGAAAAGCGTGCGGCTGAAATTTTGCATGGTCTTGGATTTAGCAAGGAGATGCAAGCAAAGAAGACTAGAGATTTTTCTGGTGGCTGGAGAATGAGGATTGCATTGGCACGGTCATTGTTCATGAATCCCACCATCTTATTGCTGGATGAACCTACTAATCATCTTGGTAAGTTGCAATTTCTCTTGTGCTCAATGTTCTTTGTCATTGTAAAATTTTAGATTTAACTGGCTCTTAGCTTTAGTGTAGCTTGGTGGAATTTCATTTGTCTTGTACAATTATTTTAGTAGTTTGGCTGGGTATATCTTGTTGCATATACTTTTTGAGGAACATATTGCTTACAGTTTTTATTATCATGATGGCAGACCTTGAAGCTTGTGTCTGGCTTGAGGAGAGCCTGAAGAATTTTAATCGTATTCTTGTTGTGGTTTCCCACTCTCAAGATTTTCTGAACGGTATTTGCACCAATATTATACACATGCAAAGCAAGATTTTGAAGTTCTACACCGGTAACTTTGACCAGTATGTTCAGACCCGTGCTGAACATGAAGAGAACCAGATGAAACAGTACAAATGGGAGCAGGATCAGATTGCTAATATGAAAGAGTACATTGCTCGATTTGGTCATGGGTCGGCCAAGTTAGCTCGTCAAGCTCAGAGCAAGGAGAAAACACTTGCAAAGATGGAGAGGGGAGGGTTGACAGAGAAGGTTGCCAGAGACAAAGTTCTGGTTTTCCGCTTCACAGACGTCGGAAAGCTCCCCCCTCCCGTGTTACAGTTTGTGGATGTGTCATTTGGTTATACACCAGACAAGATTCTTTACAAACACCTTGATTTCGGGGTCGACCTTGACTCTAGGATTGCATTGGTGGGTCCCAACGGTGCTGGTAAGAGTACGCTTCTGAAGCTGATGACAGGGGAATTAATGGCCGTTGATGGCACGGTTCGCCGACACAATCACCTGAGGATCGCCCAGTACCATCAACATCTTGCAGAAAAGCTAGACTTAGAACTCTCCGCTCTAATGTACATGATGAGGGAATATCCAGGAACTGAAGAAGAGAAGATGAGGGCAGCAATAGGAAAGTTTGGACTGACTGGCAAAGCACAGGTAATGCCTATGAAAAATTTGTCTGATGGGCAACGTAGCAGAGTTATTTTCTCCTGGCTAGCTTACCGGCAGCCTCAAATGCTGTTGTTAGATGAACCTACTAATCACTTGGATATTGAGACAATCGATTCATTAGCTGAGGCATTAAATGAATGGGATGGTGGTATGGTTCTTGTCAGCCATGATTTCAGGCTCATAAACCAGGTTGCGAAAGAGATATGGGTGTGTGAGCATCAGACCGTCAGTCGGTGGGAAGGTGATATCATTGCCTTTAAGGAGCACCTCAAGAGAAAAGCTGGATTAGCTTGAATGAATCCTTGCCTGAGGATTATGAATGGTGCGGCCGGGTTACTCGGCTAGCACTTACTACTTTTTTGCCTCAATTGGGCAGAGCTCCTTTCTAACATTTGGTTAGAAGTTTGCCGCAGAGCTTTCAGGGTTTGGTTATAGTCTGTTTGAGCTGGCAAACTGAGCTATATTGTGGGCCTGGAGTTGAGGTGAATTTTTTGTTTTTTCGATTTATCCTGTGATATTACTCATAAAAAACAGTATTAGTAGCTGAGGAAAGAGATTGTCCCTTGTAAACGAGATCATTTATGAACCTGCATATGTTTGAGATTCTAAATTACTAAATTTATTATGGAGTATTATATTTTTATTTGTAAGTTTAGCCTTTTGTGAGGAAATGGTGTAGAACAAGTTGTGCTTATACTCCCTCTGTCCCTTTTTGTTTGCCCCATTCACCTTTTCTCATCTCCCGAGACAAAAATATCCTTAGATACATGTGATAAAAAATTATATAAATTACATATTAAAAAAAATATACATTGAGCTAAATCAAATGAGATTTCATTTGACTATATTTTTCCTTAGTTGTATAAAATTATAGAGTCAAAATTATCAAATAAACAGTGCCAAAAGTCAATATGAGACAAACAATAAGGGACTGAGGGAGTACCATCTTGTATGCAAGAGGTGTGGGTTTGATGGTTAATAACTTGTTACTAGTGCTGTCATATTGGGTCAAAACTGATTTAACTGAATTGAACTAACTGAAACTGAACTATTTTTGGTCGACCTGAAATTACCTGAAATTGAACTGAACTAATAACTGAAATGCAACTGAAAAATATCGAACTAAACTGAATCTGAAGCGAATTGAAACTGAAGTTAACTGCTAAATATTTGAAAATAACTGAACCGAAAATGAACTAAAAATCGAGTATTTGAAAATAATTGAACTGAAAAGTATCTGAAATTAACTGAATTGAACTGAAAAAAGGATAACTGAAACTGAACTTAAAATATGATAAATGAATTTAACTGAAACTGAACCTAACGCAAACTGAACTGAATTAACTAAAGTGAAATGAACCAAGAACCAAATGATTCATAACTGAAATACCAACTAAAACAAAATGAACTGAACTTAACTAAACTGAAACTGAACTTAAATCAACTGAACTGAAAAAGTTAGACTATTTAAAACAGTTTTAAACTGATCATAACTAAAGTGAACTTCACAAAAAATTGTTTTACATTGTTAGTTGATTAAACCCAAATGAACTGAAAAAATGTTTTAAATTATTGGTTAACTGAACTAAAATGAACTGAAAATTGTTTAAATTGTTGGTTAACTAAACCAAAATTTCAATTACAAATTTAACTCCCTTCCCAAATGTCAATTACAAATTAACTTTCCCTCCAAAATTTCAATCAACTTTCCTTCCCAAATTTCAATTAAAATTAACCTTCCCTCCAAAATTTCAATAAAAAAATTAACTTCCCTCCAAAATTTCAATGAAAAAATTAACTTCCGTCCAAAATTTCAATGAAAAATTAACCTTATCTCCCATATTTCAATGGCAAATTAACCTTCCTTCCCAAGCTTTAATGAAGAATTTAAAATTGTATGCATTCTAGTATACGGCTACAATATCCTCAGACCTCAACTCTCATACTCATATCACATATTATACATATCACATATTATGAACTTTGTATTAGATTAAAAATAGGCTCAAATCTTATTATTGTTCTTGTTTTCGATATTGTTACTACTATTATTGTCATTATATTATTCATATATATCAGATCAATCACCATCATCATTGATATCATCATCAATTCATTGTTGTTGTTGTTAATTGTTATTATTATTGTTATGATCGCTGTTATCGTCAATTCAGTATCACCTATCATCATCTTGACTGTCATTTACACTTGATATTAATACTCGATACACGCTTACACATTTACACCTAATATTAGTACAAGCTAAGGATAAATTGATCTATATAAAAATTGAAACATAATTGGATTCAACTTATCCAAAACAAGTTTCGCCTTTTGTCTTTGTGCTAAATTCGGTCATTTGGTGTGGTCGTATTTTTTTTGTTGTGTGAAAATCTGAAGTATCTTACCGCTTGAAAAACTTAAGGTTTGTCTTAAAATTCTAGGGAAAAATTAGAATTTTCAATAGCTTTTCACACAGCAGCTTGTAGTGCAGATTAAAATTCTAATGGTGGTGTTTGGTTGATAGAGGGTTGTATACAGTTTTGGACGCAAAACTTTTATTCGAAACGCTGCAATACCTGGCATTTGTTTCAAAAATTATGACAATTTTGGCTATCTTGATTACATTTTTTTAATTGCAAAGATATGGGGATTAAATTAGAATTTTTTTTTGCTTTTGATTGGGAATTTTTTTGTTAACAAAACTATGATGATTTGATATGATGATGAAGAATTCCAAGTTGGCCATTGATGAAGAATCATTGATGTCTAGGTTGCACAGGTTCAAGAACGGGTACAGAATGGGTATGTAATACGTCACTTTTAAGATTAATGATACGGGTAAGAATAAGAAAATAATACATAAAATATTTAAAAATATGAAGTTTTATAAAAATCTTCAATATAATTTAGAATTATATTAATAATCAAGTAAAATGATAAAACTCTTTTTGAAGAATAATAGAAAGACGAAAAATGGCTAAAATAAGTTAAAATAATTTTCAAAAAAAAAAAAAGAATTAGAGTGAAGTATCGGGTATCCGTAAAGTATCTGTATTGTATCGGTATCGGACATGGGTACGACTACCTAACTGTGATAATTCTTTAATAGTCGTCGAAAAAACGACCACTGAAGTCAAGCAAATCTAGACCGTCGATCTAGTTGATTAAATTTAAATTTAAATTTAAATTTAAATTTAAAAAAAAAACATTTTAAAATGGTTTTCTTATATTATTTCATTTTAATTATTTTTTTGATTTATTTAAATTTATTTTAGATTTTTATAATTAAGAAATAAAAAATAAAAAATAGAAATTACATGTTAAATATCACATGATTCTTTATACTTTAAAAAAAAATGGTAATTTGTAATGCTCATTTTATGTGAATCATTAAACTTAAAAGAAAAAAAATGATTCAAACTCCAACCTAATTATACCAACCCACAACCTCCCCCCCCACCCCCCATACATCTTCAAGTCTTCAACCCCAACACCATTGAAGCTTCAACCCAACCTTCATCCTCCAACCCATTTTCATTCCCAACCTCCATTGAAGCTTCAACAAATTAATCTCCAATGTGATTAAAATAATGTACCCTCAATTTTCATCCCCCATTGTAGATTCAAACTCCATTGAAGGAGTTACTGCGAAAATTGCATAAATAAAAAACTAATTTATCCCCGTTCGTTTATTATGGTAGGAAATTAAGGAAAATAAATAATTCATTGATTAAGTCATTAATTGGTTCTGTGATTCAACATTCATCTCCATTGTAAATCCAACCTCCATAGAAGGAGTAAGTGCAAAAAAATTCCAAAAACTGAATAAGTAATTAATCTCCATTCGTTAATTGTAATTGTAGTATCTAATTGGTAAAAAAGAAAAAGTTCTCAATTCAAGGCATTAATTGGTTTTGTGAGTTTTTGTTTTAAATTTCATGGCTACTAAAACCTAGATGACGAAGGAAGAAGACAATGGTAATTGCGTCGCGTTTTAATTCATTACTGACTTTATTTGGCAATGTCCACAATGTAATTGGACATTACCTGATGGAATTTATACACATATTTTGAAAGCAGTCTGTAGAAGCAGCGTTAATCTGATTTAATGTACATAACACAAATTGGACATGTCCAGACAAAATCGCATACTAATTTAATTTGATCGAATTTTGAAATGTTATGTCTAACTTATTGATTGTTCATTGTATATGTGTAAACTTACCAAATTTAAAAGATTTAATTACCATGATACATTACTTAAAAAACATATTCATATTACTTTTTTGAAGGGAAAAAATACAAATTAGATTTCTAATACGCACCACAAGTTTGGTAATATACACATTTTTAATATGACATCATGTACTCATGGGTCACCACACCCCTTTCTTGAGCAAAACTTAACAAATATTACTTATATGAAACATCATAATATATTCAAAGATTTAAAAAATATATTACTTAACAATATTATTTATGATTTTGGATATAACATAACTGTACTAGCTTAGGTGCATTGATTAAATAAAAAATAAAGTAATGCATTGTAACTATTTAATTAATTATATAATCTATGTAGTGCATGTTATGTATTTTCCATCTTTCGATTTGTTGATTACCAAAGAGAAAGGACATCAACATATAAACTGGTCATCAGTCAATAAAACTAAACACATGATGGCATGTAAGCCATATTGAATATGTTGTTGAATGGTAATAGTCAAACGATATTATGGATATATCGTTACTGTTGTTATTCCAGTAGGAACACGGCAAGAGGGGGGTGAATTGTTGTGAGGAACTTGTAGTACAAATTTTCGACAGAAACAGAAACAAAAAAAACTTTGAGAAAAACTAAATGTAAAGAAACATATTTCAACGAGAAAAAATTTCCTGGCCCAAGGAAGAAAAACTCCACTTTTATAAATAGGCCTTGTACAATCATACAACCCTAAATTATCTATGGACCTCGTGAGTTCCTGTAGGAACTTACGACTCATTTCTCTATCTCTTTTCTTTTTTTCTCTTCTCTATTCTCACGTTTCTCTCTTCTCTTTTCTCTTTTTCTTTTTCTCTCTCTCATAACTCAAAATAATAACTCTAGTATTAGTGCATTCAGATTGGGTCAGAACTGATTTAACTGAACTGAACTAACTGAAACTGAACTGTTTTGGGTCGATCTGAAATCACATGAATCTGAAAGTGAACTGAACTGAATGAACTGATAACTGAAAGTCAACCGAAAAATATCAAACTGAACTGAACTGAATCTGAAACCAACTGAAACTGTAGTTAACTGCTAAATATCTGAAAATAAATGAACTGAAACTGAACTGAAAATCGGGTATCTGAAAATAACTGAACTGAACTGAAAAGAGGATAACTGAAGCTAATTGAAACTGAAAAGATGATAAGTGCATCTAACTGAAACTAAAAATGTAACGACCCGACTTTTGGACATGTCGATTTACGAAGGAAAATCGACAAACGGATCATTACCAACTTAAAATAAACAATAAATCAGATTATTCGAATAAATGAATTAACTTTTATTAGTTAAACTACTAATTATCCAAATATTTCAATGTTCACTAATACATAAGTTGTCTTAAAAACAGTCCCAACATGCTGGGATAAAGAAATAAACTAAGTTAAATTGTCTTAAAAATAACAAGAACAATTTATTTAAGCTAATTAACTGGGGTCCTCAGCCACTCAAGCCCATCCACGAAAGCCCGTTAATCAGCTGCATCTCCTTCACCTGGAACTGGGGGGGGTCCACCGTCAGTGGCGAGTAACTAGGCTGTCCCATTTAATCGAGGGACCACCAAACACATAATATCATAGGAAAGCACATAAAAACCGTACAGAAAACTTAATACATGCTTTACACACAATTATACAAAATACGTATAAAAATACGTACAAACATACGTAACGTATACGTACAAAATACGTATAAAATACCTGCAGAAATACAGTTAGAATACGTAATATCTACGTATAATGTACGTACAATCAACCCTGCATTATACGGTTAAAAATACGTACAAAAATACACTTATCATTCATATACATACATACGCATACATTTATACTTTCATACATACAAAATACAGAATCACAGCGGAAGTCTTATATCATTCTAAATCATATACTTATAGTATAATACAATCATAACTTAAATTATCCCCAAATTCCTTAAGTCTTAACCTATATCTTAACTTATATCTTATGTCATTTCATAACATGAATATATCTTAACCCAAACTTAATAACTTAGCATATATTATATCTTATTGTTTCATAATCCTGTCTTATCATATTCATTTCATTTTGTTTCTTAACTTTCATTTCATATTATAATCATAACTTTCATTTCATTTCATATCATATCGTATCAAATCATATCATTCGTTGGACCGGTCACTATAATTCGTTGTGGATCCCGTGTGCACCACAACTTTCCTAGAACATGCCGGGAGGAGCTCGTGTACTCATCCCGTAGTGGATCCCGTGTGCACCACTAAGCCTAAGCTATGGCCATAACCCCTAATAGCAGCTCGTGTACTACTACTAGACGACTACATATCCTAAGACCCAGAACTGCTCGGGGGAGCTCGTTTACTCGTCCCAATTGAGCAGTGGCCTCGACTTAACCCAGTCTGACTACTCGGGTCATCAGGTGGGCGTCCTTATCATATCTTATATCTTTAATTATCAAATCATATCATATATTGGGAAATACTAGGTGACCGTAATAGGAAATGAAATGTTCGGAGTCCCAGGAAAGAGAGGTGCGACACGTATGTTGGCCACCTTAAATACCAAGTCTTTCCTAGCCAGAGACCGAAACATAACATGTATAGCTATTACTCTGTTTCCTTTCTTATCCCTAGTAATATCTTATGCAACTTCAAACCTTATCTTATACTATCCCCAATATCTTATCATATCTTTATAACTTATCCCTACGGATACCTAATCTTAATATTAACACTAATATTAACTTGTAAATATTATTATTAATAATTGTAATAGCCGAATACTAATAGTAATAATAATAGTCATATTATCTATCCCTTCACTTTACAACTTATCCCTGATAATTATTTTATCCGTAACTTTTATTATTAATTATTCCTAAATTAATAATAATTCAAAATTAACTAAATTTACTAATTACATTTAATTTCACTAGGCATTTTCAATTTCAAACAATAATTAATTATTTTCTTAAATTATTTTAATTAATTAATTAATTACTAAAATTACCAAAATTATGATAAAAATCCTATTTTTCTTATTTCATCACACTCGACATTTCTACTTTTTTTTTATACAAATTTTATCAATTAATTTATATAATTTCAATCTATAATAATTACATAAATTAACTAAACAATAAACATAAAAATCATACTTTTACCATATGAACATCAAGATTAAATCAAACAAGATCAAGAATCATGCTTCTCATCATACTATTCCACACGGCATAATCAAATTCAAGATTCAAGATTAATTCAAGAATTAAACAATAACATGATATAATTAAAGAATTGAATCAAGATTTACATAATTAATTCAATGAGATCAAGATTAACATAAAAATTAGATTTTTAATCTTTCTTTAATTATTTCATCCACTCGACAAAATTGAGAAAATAGACATGGTTAACTTTTTAATTCAAGATTTAATTATTCTAATTAAATTAATCATGAATCATGCTTGAAACAATTAAAGAAAATCATCAAAACATAATTGATTCACTCGAAAATTATCAAGAAATAATCAAGAATAGTTATCATCAATTTATACAAGAATTTCGAATCAAACATGATCATCATGAATTAATTTATGCAATTTTAACTATCAAATCAAACAAGATTCATACATGAAATCATAAAAATACATGAAAATAAATCAAGAAACAACATCATCATCACTCGACATTCATATGTAAAACAACATTAATTTCCTACAATTTTCATGATATAATTCCTAATTACTATGTGTTTTTCTACCCTTTAATTAAATAGAAAAGCGAAGTTACCTGGATTCGCTTATTAATTCCCAAAAACTCGAAAGAAAACAATTCACTTTGGTGAATTGATTCACTCGACAAAAGCAAAAGAAAAGAGAGGAAAGCAGATTTTTTTTAGGGTTTTTGGAACAATTGCAAAATAGGACCAAAAGTGTTGATTAAGTCCTATTTAAAGAAAGAAGCAACAAACCCTAAATTTTAAGCTAGGGTTGCCGTGATATTTAGGAGCAAAAGGGGACCATTGGTTAGTTTGTTATAACAAACTTTGAATGGGTTAAAATCAAATTAATTTAATTAATTAATCAATTAATTCAATAATTAATTTACTAAATTAAAGAAATTAAAATGGACCCAATATAAATAAGAGGGCCGGCCATGAGGTAAGGAAAAGAATAGTTGGGTCTTTGGCCCAATTTAAGGAAAGATTGGACTAAAAGGAATGCAAACAGTCCAATTTAAACGGCCCAATCGGACTTAGAATTGAATAATAACGTTAATAACCGCGAAATTTTCTGGCCCAAAATTTCGGGTTATTACAAAAAATGACTTGAAACTAATTTAATTTGAATATTACTAAACTGAATAAAAAATGATACAATATTATCCGAACTGTTTTGAACACTACAAGAAAATGCTAAATTACCTACCGCCATAAGCGGTGGGAAATGTAGAAAAATCGGTCGGTATTGAGCGGTAGGAAATACGTTGGTCGCTAATTGTACATTTCCGACAGATTTTCAGTCGGAAAAATTACCTACCGCATTTTACAACATTTCCTACCGACTTTTAGCGGTAGGTGATTTCCTACCCAAATAATAAAAAATATTGGTAGGTGATTTGCTACCGCATTTTACAACATTTCCAACCGACTTTTAGCGGTAGGTAATTTCCTACCAAAAAATAAAAAATATTGCTAGGTGATTTGCTATCGCAGTTCTCAACATTTCCGACCGAAAATGCGGTAGATAATTTCCTACTGGAAATATGGGTGGTGATTTGCGACCGATTTTACACATTTGCATGCGACCGACTAGCGGTAGGAAATTTCCTACTGAATTTTTGTCTTAAGGGTGGTTTGATGTTACAAAATTATAATCTCAAATGACCTGAACTAAAGCTAACTGAACCAAACAAACTGTAACCAAAACTGAACTGAACTGTCGACATTTTGAACTGAACTGAATTGCACCCGTTCGAATTTTTAACTGATTAGTTAAACTGAACAATTAACTGAAACTGAACTGAACTGAACTGAAATATGTTCGCACAAAAACTGAACTGAAATCAAAATTAACTGAACTGAACTGAACTTGAAAAAAAATTATCTGAAATTAACTGAACTGAAACGACCGAAATTGATTGGTTAAAACCAAAACTGAACTGTTGACCTGAAATGACAGTGCTATCTAGTATATTGAAATGCAAGTAAGAAACTAGATTGGAACTTTGGAATTTTTTGACACAAAACTCAAATAACGTAAAACTGGAAGTATGCTATAGTTGCGTATACTTAAGTGTCTGATTATGTGTGGTATTTATGGGAGAAATAGTTGTAGTAAATGCTTGAAGAATAAACTACACACAACCCCACTAATATCCTCACTTACACATCCACTACACATGCACAATCCCACTAACTTTGACTCTACAATTTTAGCAACTTAATAACTCCTATTTGACTTACCAAATCAGAATTAAACCTAACTAATAACCTAAAATAATATTCCTAAAAAATAGCTAGACAAAAAAACTATTAAACAAAAAAACTGTTTTTTTCTTTTTTTCGAATTTATCAAAATTTAAATTATTAAAATAAAATCAGAATAACTAACTAACTTTGACCACTAACTTAATCAAAATAAATCACTCAACTTATTCCTATAAAATAGGACAATAACTATGACCAATAACAAATTCAACCTAGTTAGTTAAGAGTTCCTAAAATAAAGGACACATAATATCAGTCAAATTTTGAGTCTTTAAACTTATTAAAACAATAAAAAATTAGTTCAAACTGATCCTAAAATATAGTAAAGTGCGTGGACTGTTATAACTGACTGACCAGACACAAGTTCCTCTAGGAACATGACCCAAAGTTCCTCTGACAGACTCGACTAAGTTCCAACCAGACTTAAATGCATTAATATACTTACATTTACCCTAGAACATTACATTATAACATTCATGGATGCTTCTCTTCTCTTCATCAAGTGATTCGTTGGAATACTTGAAGTTCTTCTCATGTTCCTTGCTGAATTCTCTTTAGGGACTTCTCTGATGTCTCTGTAGAAACTTGACAGCAACATATTCGATTCATATTTCAAACCTTCCCTTAGATCACCATCTTTTTTCTTCAAATGATTGAATCTTCAATACTTTATTTTATCTTTAAGATCTAAAATTCTCAAAGAATTCAAAGACACTTATTAGTTATTAAGTTTGAGGTTTATGTCATCATCAAAACTTAAAAGGAATATGTCAACAATTTCCCCCTTTTTGATGATGACAAACCAAGGCAAACTTAATTGAAGACTAAAACAAATAAACTCTTTGAAAAAAGATTTTTTAATTTTTTTTTTATTTTTCCACTTTATAAAAATAAAAACTTTAAACTAAATATTTTTTATTTTTTATTTTTTTAATTAACTAAATGCAAATTAAAATAATTAAGAACTAACTAAATTATAAAATTTACTATCAAGTTATATACATCTTAACTCCACATGGAATCAAGAGAGTTAGTGAATTATTTACAAAAGATAGGAACTTTCCTACCATTATGTCATTAGAAAAAGCTGTCAGAATATGTGGATGAAATAAATAACAAGTTATAGTTAGTTTGCCAATTTTCCTTCCCCTTTTGGCATCATCAAAATCAATATCATCATTCCATAAACATGTTTCCATCACATCACCATTAAACCAGTAATGGCAGATACCTGATCTCTACAATAAGAAAATAACTCAAGTAGCAATCTAGCAATATTAATCATCATAAAAGCATCATGGATGAAGTAATATAGCACATATATGTTCCTGAGACAAAAGACAGTAGCTACTTGTTATTGCCAATTTATTAGCCCATATAAAAGACAAGGCCCAGTCAAGTTGAAGGCCCAAAGAAAGGGCCAAGCCCATCAGTCCAAAATAAAGCCCTCAAAGAGCCCAAAGAAACAAGGCCACGTGGCAGATCAATACAGGCCCACGTGGCTGCACCTCACTGGTCCACGTGGAAGGATACTACAGGGCCACGTGGCATTGCCCTACGAAGACACTTGGCTATCCAAAAGTTCAGCATAGAAAGTTAGGAAAACATCAAAAGTGGGAAAACTTGTATCCCACATTGATAGATTATAAGAGAAGGAAGATTTTAGTATAAAAGTATTAATGCATTGATTGTAAGGGGGATTCCCAACTCATTGATTGCTGATTTGACTATATACATTAACTTGTAATTTGTCAATTAACATTAATCTAATCTGATTAACAATACTTTAAAGTTATTATTTTCTTTAGCACCTTTAATTATTTCCACATTTACTTCAGTATTTAATATTGCATTTATTATTATTTTGGATAAAGTTTGTAGCATTGAATCGGGTAGCTCTCTCCTTATTTCAAAAACCCCTAAAACATTTGGCGCCGTCTGTGGGGAGGGCACGATTCTATGGCAAACTTAGGAGAAAAAACTCCCGAAATTCCAAAAACCACAGTAGTAACAGTGGAAAACGACCATGATTCGGACGAGAGAGAAGCAGATCATGACCGACCTCCTCGAAGGGAGAAGACCGCACAACGTGCGGGTCAGGCCGAGGCCCACTCTCCTGAGGAGGACCAGCTGATCTCTCTCTCTCAACTGAAACACATAATGGTCGACCTAAGGAATTCGCTTGCCACGCAAGTGAAGGACACGATAGGCCAGGCCAACAAGACTGACCCTGGGCCATCTAGGCCGACCCCGGAAGAAGCCGGGCCCTCAAGGCCGACCAAGGATCAGGCCGACCCCAAGGGCGACCTAGGAAAGAAAAAGGTCTCAAGCAGCACCAAGAAGAAGAAAACACCTTCCAAATCAACGAAGTTCGATTGGAAGAACATCACCCAACGGGTGAAGACGACCAAGGCTCCCACTCTACCAAGAAGGGAGCCCTTGATCAACGAAACAAATCAAGCCTTTAGAGATGCTCGAGAGTATCTGAAGGCAAAGCGACAACACTCACAACAACATTCTCAAGTCGACACCTCTGATACAGCATCAACTCCAACTATGAAGGATACCACCTACCGAGGCTCTGTGCGCACTATGTCTCGTTCAACACAAGTACATACTCCTACCCCAATGCCAAAAGGTTCGTTCAAAGCCGAGACCTTCAGAGAAGATATGCAACCGGCCACTCAATTTCAACAACCACCTCAATCATACCCTCCTGGAGGGATCACCTGGAAGTCTCCGTTCTCAATCACCATCTTGTCAGCCCCGTGGGCCTCCAAAGTCAAAGCGCTCCATATTGAGCCTTACGGTGGCACAACTGATCCTGATGATCACCTGGCTACTTACAAGCACCTGATGTATGCTCAGTCGGTAGACGATGCAGCATGGTGCATGTACTTTCCGGCAACATTGAAGGGCGTGGCCCAAAAATGGTTCAGTAGCTTGCCGGACCATTGCATACAAAACTTTATCGAGCTCAGCATGGTTTTCGCACATCAATTCATGGCAAACAAGCAAGAGAAGAAGACGAGCATGCACCTAGGTAAAATCGTGCAGGGGCCGAATGAATCTTTGAGATCATATGTCAAGAGGTTCAACTTGGAAATGTTGCAGATACCCGGCCTACCTGAGGGGGTGGCCTGGCCTTTGACAATTTCGTTAAAGGGCTTCACCAGTCACGGTTCAAATTTGAGATGGTAAGGAAGAAAGTCCAGTCCTTTCCAGAAATTTTGATGGAGGCCGAGTCTTATATTCACGCTACGGAAATCTGTTTGGCTACTAAGCCCGAAGCAAAGAATACTCCCAAACACGGAGATGGTAGTCAAAAGAAGGAAGACCATAAAAGAGAGGTCTGGACGGTTGAGAGTACTCATAAGGAGCAAAAGGCTCCTAAAAAAATCCGCACTTACGAGTCGGCATATGAGTACAACAAAAAACCACATGCCATCCTTATGGAAATCAAGGATAAGTTCAGTTTTGATGCGCCTCAGCCTTTGCGAGGCCCTTCCAAATACAGAAACAGAAATAAGTACTGCCAGTACCACAAAGATGTGGTTCATGATACGGATGAATGCTTCAATCCGAAGCGACTATTAGACAAGTTAGCTGCAAAGGGCATGCTGGAGCCCTACATTGTAAAATCAAAATTTAAGTTTTAGAGGAAGACTGCCCAGAAGACAAGGGATGATGAGGATACAGACACCGAAGTAGTGGCTATGATTTCAGGAGGACTTGCCTCTGGGGGTCCAACAATGTAACACCCCCAAATTACTCTCTATTAATAAGAATTGTAAATACAGTTAAGAGAGTAACTTAGGAGTGTTACTGCCACGTGATTACGTAAGGCAAAGCAGAGTTTTGCAGCGGAAATCATACTTAATTTTCATTTAATAATAATAATAATAAAATTAGTAGTTTAATACATAACCGAAATGTTGAATGAAACTAGATTATTACAAAATATTAAACCTAGGCTAGGTGAGTCGCCCTTGTCCCCAATGCAGCACTTTAGAATAAATGGAGATCATCGTCACCTATCTACTTATCACAAATGATAAGTAGGGCCAAGCCAAAACAAAAGAGAAATACGGGTTAACGAAAACGCTAAGTATATACAAGTACTAGACATGTCAAAATTAATTTAATTAATTAAACATGCTTTCCAAAAGAATTACTCTTTAGCAACAATAATAATTCAAATTATTCCAAAAAAGGAAAGTTCCAAATAGGAAACAATTCACAATCCAAAACAATAACCTTCCAAGATAAGTTTCAATAATGATGTAACAATAACTTTCAAAATTCATTTCCGAGCTAAGTGTGCACACCCCTCAAGCTAGTAACTCCTTTATATAGCCTATACTTGGGGAAATACTAGATCATACAAAGTTCATAGTCTTATCAATTTATCTCCAACATAATGGGAGTCAAGAAAGCCAAATAATGACCGATGAAACGGACTTCGAAATTCCCGTGTAAGGGATATCCATAAACCCATTCACTTTGATGGTAACCAGTTTAAATATATTTTGTAATATAAGTATGAATACTTCGTAAAATGATTAATTTTACCGAAGATAAGGTCCGATGACACGGATTTCCAAATTCCCATGTAAGGGATACCCATAAACCCATTTACTATGATGGTAATCAGTTTAAATATATTTTGTAATGTACTTGGTAAAATAATTTAGAATTAATTCTACCAAAATATTTCAAATATATTTATGAACAAAATTTTGAACATTTAAAATGTTCACAATACAATTGCAATAAATATAAATATTTCACAAACAACCAACATTTTATCATTTAACATATCTAAACACGTTTGCATATAAATTCATGTTTATAAAAATCTAGCTACGTGTACGTACCTTAATACTTGTATAGAAGATAGAACACAAGAGTTCTAATCACGAACTTGAAATCCTAATCACGAATCGGATATTCTTCCTAAAAACAACCAAATTATCCCGATCAACTTTTGATCGATAACATAAAGACATAATTATATTGACCTTCATTATTAGTTGTGCATGAATAATTGTACTACCATTTTCTTAAAAGATCAATACTTATTTATATACATATTAGTAGTAGTAGTAATAATAATAATAACAAAAACAATAATAATACAAAAAAATTATAATAAAAGATGAGTTGAAATAAGTATAGATTTAGAAATGTTTTACTTACTATAAGTGTAGAGGAGGAGAAAAGTAAGAGAGATAAGTAATTTGAGATTGTAAGTTTTTTTTTTTTTTTTTATAGGATGAAATGTGAATGAAAATTGGGGTATTTATAGGAAAATGGGGGGTAAGTTATGGTTTGAAGAAGTTATTGTAAGTGGTTGAAATAAAGGGTAAAAGGAAGGTGTAATTGGTGGAGGTAGTGATGAGGAAGTTTCTTGGAAGGTGGAAATTTAATGAAAGAGGAGAATTTGGTTGGGTAAATGATGATAGTAGACTTTGAGGTAAAAATATGGTTGGGGTAATAAACTAATTGTACATAGAAAATATGATTGGAGTAAGTTATGAAAATTTTATGATAAGTACACTTAAATAAATAAGAAAATAGATATTTAAGGCATATATTGTGTTTTAATTAGTGATAATATAGTAGTTAAAATATGGGGTATTACAGTCTACCCTCCTTAAAAGAAGTTTCGACCTGAAACTTAAGTCAAGATTTAGCAATTTAATCCAAATTAATTCCAATTGATTCATGCACAACCTATATTTATTTTAAATGACTCAAAAATCAACCAAAAAGGGCAAAAGCGCAAAACTATATCGCATTCTACCCCCCTTAAAAGGAGTTACGCCCCCATAACTCACCCACTAACCTCAGAAAATAATTCAGGGTACTTTTTCCTCATATCTGATTCGGCTTCCCAAGTGGCTTCTTCGGTCTTATGATTTGACCACAAAACATTGATTATCTTAACATCTTTGTTTCTCGTGCTTCTTACTTTACTATCCAAAATCTTCACCGGTCTTTCCTCGTAAGTCAAGTTCTCATCAATTTCAATGGTTGCAGGCTGCAAGACGTGTGAAATGTCTGGTATGTATCTTCGAATCTGAGTCACATGAAACACATTGTGGACTCTTTGTAGTTCAGTAGGAAGATCTAGCTGATAAGCCACCTTCCCTATCTTCTTGACAATTTCATAGGGTCCGATGTATTTTGGGCTCAATTTTCCTCTTTTACCGAACCTCATTACACCTTTCATTGGAGATATTTTTAATAAGACTTTCTCTCCTTCCTTATATTCTTCATCTCTCCTTTTCAAGTCAGCATAGCTCTTTTGACGATCTTGTGCGGCTTTGATCTTTTCCTGAATCATCTTTACTTGTTTCACTATTTCTTCTATTATTTCTGGCCCTAGTATGACAGTTTAACTAATATCATTCCAACATATCGGGCTTCAACATTTTCTCCCATACAACGCTTCAAATGGTGCCATCCCAATGCTCGCATGGTAACTGTTGTTATACGAGAATTCTATCAAATCCAGATGGTTTTCCCAAGATCCTTGATACTCCATTACGCAAGCTCTTAACATGTCCTCAAAGGTTTGGATTGTTCGTTCTGTCTGTCCATCAGTCGCTGGGTGGAAAGCGGTGCTCATCAATAATTTAGTCCCCATTGCTTTCTGTAAGCTTTGCCAGAAGTTGGATAGAAACCTCGAATCTCTATCTGAAATAATATCCTTTGGAACTCCATGGTACTTAACCACAAATTTTACATATGCTTTTCCCAATTGATCCATTGACCATGTGCTTCTCATAGGCATGAATATTGTAGACTTGGTTAATCGATCCACTATGACCCAAATTGTATCATTTCCTGCTTTAGTCCTTGGTAGAGCTCCTACAAAATCCATAGAAATTGAATCCCACTTCCAACTAGGCACCTCCAAGGATTGAACTGTTCCTTGGGGCCTCTTATGCTCAATTTTGACCTTTTGACAAGTCAAACATCTAGCTACAAATTCAGCAACTTCTCTCTTCATGTTTAACCACCAGAATGTTTTCTTCATATCCTTATACAATTTATCCCCTTCGGGATGCATTGAATAAGGAGAACTATGTGCTTCCTTCATTAACCTCTGCTTCAAATCACTCTGATTTGTGGAACACACCATCTTCCTTTAAATCGTAGGCTTCCATCTTCAGCTGTAGAAAAGTCCATTGTTTGTCCTTCCTCGATTTTTCCTCTAATCATCTGCAATCTCTCATCCTCATGTTGGCTTGCTCGAATTTCATCATAAATTGATGGCTTGATCATCAAAGCACTTAACATTTTCTCTAACCCTCCTTGCTCCATTACCTCCAAATTCATCTTTTGAAACTCCACACATAACTGATCTGGGAGGATCATTGCATTGACTGAATGACTTGACTTCCTACTCAAAGCATCTACTACCATATTCGCTTTTCCTTCATGGTATTGGATATCTAGATCATAATCCTTAATCAACTCCAACCATCTTCTTTGCCTCATGTTTAACTCCTTTTGAGTGAATATGTACTTTAAGCTTTTATGGTCGGTGAAAATCTTGCATGTTACCCCATACAAATAATGTCTCCAAATCTTCAAAGCAAACACAATTGCAGCCAACTTTAAGTCATGGGTTGGATAATTCACTTCATAAGGTTTTAATTGTCTCGAAGCATAAGCAATCACCCTTCGATTTTGCATCAACACACAACCTAACCCAAATTTCGATGCATCACTATACACCTCATACTGCTCACTTCCATTAGGTAAGGCTAACACAGGGGCTGTAGTCAACTTCTCTTTTAGTAGCTGGAAGGCCTTTTCACTTTCTAGAGTCCATTCAAATTTACATTCTTTCTTCATTAAGCTTGTCATAGGACGTGCAATCCTCGAGAAATCTCTCACAAATCTCCTGTAGTAGCCTGCTAACCCTAGGAAACTCCGAACATCGGTTACACTCCTCGGGGTTGGCCACTCACTTACTGCCTTCACCTTTGCGGGATCAACAGAAACTCCTTCCTAAGAAATCACATGACCTAAGAAAGCTAACTTCTCTAACCAAAACTCACATTTTGTTAGCTTTGCATACAACTTGTGCTCCCTCAAAGTTAATAGCACTGTCCTCAAATGAAACTCATGATCTTCCCTATTCCTTGAGTAGACTAAAATATCATCAATAAATACAACCACAAATTTATCTAAGTATGGCCTAAAAATTCGATACAACCACCAAATGGCATTACGGTAAACTCATAATGACCATATCTAGCCCTAAAAGTACTTTTGGGAATATCATTTTCTGCTATTCGTAACTGATGATACCCTGACCTTAAATCAATTTTTGAAAAGACTTCTGCCCCATTCAGTTGGTCAAATAAATCATCAATCCTAGGTAATGGGTATTTGTTCTTAATCGTCACATTGTTCAACTCTCGGTAATCTATGCATAACCTCAAACTCCCATCCTTTTTCTTCACAAACAATACCGGTGCACCCCATGGTGAAGAGCTAGGTCGAATGTATCCTTTCTCTAATAGTTCATCTAATTGAGTCTTCAACTCCTTCATTTCGGCCGCGGCCATCCTATACGGGGCCTTTGAAATGGTCCAGTCCCGGGTATTAAGTCAATTGTGAACTCAACATCCCTTATAGGTGGCATTCCCGGAATTTCTTCTGGGAAAACGTCGAGAAATTCATTCACTACTGGAATATTCTTCTCATCACTCTCTTTTTCATCTCCTAATTCCCGAAGGCTGCCCATATACAACGAGTACCCCTTTCCCACACACTTCTTAAGTTGCAACGCATATATGATTTTCAACCCCGGTTTCTTGGCTTCTCTTAGATAGGTTACTCTAACCTTGTTCGGGCCTAACAATGTTACTTTTTGAGCTTCAAAATTAATTTGGGCCTTAATTTTACCCAACCAATCCATCCCCAAAATGACATCAAGGTCTTGCAATTAAAACTCTATTAAGTCTGACAAAAATTCTATCCCAGAAATGACAAGAGGTACATCACTATGCAATTTGGTACAACTCATTACTTCCCCAGATGGAATAGCGATGTCTAAAGAAATAGAAACATGACTTTCTAATTTTAGACTTTCCACTAATGTTTTTGAAATAAAAGAGTGAGATGCACCCGAATCAAACAAAACTTTAGCAGGCATAGAACAAATAAAGAAATTGCCAATTACCACATCAGAAGTAGCCTGATGGCTATTCATCACAAACACACGACCTTTGGAATTAGTATCTGCAGCAACGTTGCTAGTTCCAGGTTTAGAAGTGAAACCAGTATTTTGAGTGGGTTTTGGTGGGTACTTATCATTTGGGATTCTACCCGACTGCATATCAGAAGTTTTCTTGAAACACTCGTACTCACAATGTCCCAATTTTTGGCAATAACGACAACTCACTAATTTCCCCTCACAATCCTTTCCGGGATGGTCTTTTCCACACTTCTTACATAAGTATGATCTTTGGAGTCTATCCCTACTCCCCTGGTTATTCCCATTTCTCTTTCCAAAGTCACCTCTATAATCCCTCTTCTCATTAAAATGCCCATTATTCTTTTGCCTTTTTTCATACCCATGGAAACCCCCATAAGTTTTTCTTTTCTCTCCAAATGTATTTCCCTCATGTTCTTTTCCCTTAATCCCATAAAGGTGGGCAACTCTCCCATAGACTTCATCTAGGCTTTCAAATGTTACTCCCCCTAATTTCTCTTGAAGGGTCAAGGTTAAACCTTGCTCAAACCTTTGGGCCTGTAGGGTTTTAGTTGGTACTATTTCTGGTGCAAACCTCATTAATTCCCTGAATTTATTATAGTACTCATTAATATTCATGTTCCCCATCCTCAAGTTTGTGAACTCCATACATTTTTGTTTCCTCAAATATGGAGGCTAAAATTTCTCTCTCAAAGCTTCCTTAAATTCTGACCACCCAAAACTAACATTATTCATCAAATTTTCTCCCCTTTGACTCCACCATAAATCGGCTTCTCCTTTAAGGTAATAAACAACATTGTTAATTTTTAACTCATCAGGGCAATTTATAGCATCAAATAGTTTATCAAACTCCCTAACCCAATTTTCTAAGTTAACTGGGTCTATTTTGCCAAGGTAAGTCGGTGGTTTTGCTGCAGCTACTTTTTCAAAAACTTCCCCAAAATTATCAAGGTCATTGTGGGGTTTTTCCTGGTTCGTGACAATATTGGCTATATTCTCAGTTATTTTGGTCAATCTTTTGATGACCGCATTCACCTTGGAACCACTTCCTCTTCTGGTTCTCGTTCTGAGAGACATCTTCCTGGATAATGTCGTATTCAAGCACGTTGCAATCAATTAATTTAAACAACACAATTATTGCATTTACTCAACCAAACTATAATTCCACCTAACATTTTGAGTATAAAAATACTCAAGATAAAGTAGTAATTGCAAGCATATAGCCACTGATAATAACATGTATAACAATCCATTCATATATATCCAACACAATAAATCACAACTTTCAATCAATTTCCAAATATATATTTTAATATCTCATTCCACCAATATTCCTTGGAATTTCCTAATTCCGAATACACAAAAACATCATTGCTTTGAAGCAAAATTTCAAGCCTTCAATTAGGACTTCCACTTAGTCTCTATGCACATAATTAACGTAAAGATTGAAATCAATTTCCAAAATATAAATATATATTTCAATCTATTTATTATCAAAAATATTATGAGTTTGTAAGTTGGAAACATTTTGCATAGTGCAGTTTAGTTGGACCAATGAGATCCCAGGTAGGAGAGGTTAGGGATGACGTTTCCCAGAGCCCAAGTCCAGCCTAGACAGATCTTACTGACGACCAACTATCCACAATAAAATAAATTTTACTTAAATATTTTATATATATATATATGTTTTGAATAAAGGAGAAGAAAAAATGCGAAACTAGATCCTATATACCCATCCTAATTTTACCCATTGATTTTAATTTTCTTTTGTGAATCTTTTTTAAAACCCGAAAAACTGATACCACTTTGTAACACCCCAAATTACTCTCTATTAATAAGAATTGTAAATACGGTTTAGAGAGTAACTTAGGAGTATTACTGCCACGTGATTACGTAAGGCAAAACAGAGTTTTGCAGCGGAAATCATACTTAATTTTCATTTAATAATAATAATAAAAGTAGTAGTTTAATACATAACCGAAATGTTGAATGAAACTAGATTATTACAAAATATTAAACCTAGGCTAGGCGAGTCGCCCTTGTCCCCAATGCAGAACTTTAGAATAAATGGAGATCATCGTCACCTATCTACTTATCACAAATGATAAGTAGGGCCAAGACAAAACAAAAGAGAAATACGGGTTAGCGAAAACGCTAAGTACATACAAGTACTAGACATGTCAAAATTAATTTAATTAATTAAACATGCTTTCCAAAAGAATTAATCTTTAGCAACAATAATAATTCGAATTATTCCAAAAAGGAAAGTTCCAAATAGGAAACAATTCACAATCCAAAACAATAACCTTCCAAGATAAGTTTCAATAATGATGTAACAATAACTTTCAAAATTCATTTCCGAGCTAAGTGTGCACACCCCCCAAGCTAGTAACTCCTTTATATAGCCTATACTTGGGGAAAGACTAGATCATACAAAGTTCATAGTCTTATCAATTTATCTCCATCATAATGGGAGTCAAGAAAGCCAAATAATGTCCGATGAAACGGACTTTGAAATTCCCGTGTAAGGGATATCCATAAACCCATTCACTTTGATGGTAACCAATTTAAATATATTTTGTAATATAAGTATGAATACTTCGTAAAATGATTAATTTTACCGAAGATAAGGTCCGATGAAACGGATTTCCAAATTCCCATGTAAGGGATACCCATAAACCCATTCACTACGATGGTAACCAGTTTAAATATATTTTGTAATGTTCTTGGTAAAATAATTTAGAATTAATTCTACCAAAATATTTCAAATATATTTATGAACAGAATTTTGAACATATAAAATGTTCACAATACAATTGAAATAAATATAAATATTTCACAAACAACCAACATTTTATCATTTAACATATCTAAACACGTTTGCATATAAATTCACGTTTATAAAAATCTAGCTACGTGTACGTACCTTAATACTTGTATAGAAGATAGAACACAAGAGTCCTAATCACGAACTTGAAATCCTAATCACGAATCGGATATTCTTCCTAAAAACAACCAAATTATCCCGATCAACTTTTGATCGATAACATAAAGACATAATTATAATGACCTTCACTAATAGTTGTGCATGAATAATTGTACTACCATTTTCTTAAAAGATCAATACTTATTTATATACATATTAGTAGTAGTAGTAATAATAATAATAACGAAAACAATAATAATACAAAAAAAATTATAATAAAAGATGAATTGAAATAAGTATAGATTTAGAAATGTTTTACTTACTATAAGTGTAGAGGAGGAGAAAAGTAAGAGAGATAAGTAATTTGAGATTGTAAGTTTTTTTTTTTTGTAGGATGAAATGTGAATGAAAATTGGGGTATTTATAGGAAAATGGGGGGTAAGTTATGGTTTGAAGAAGTTATTGTAAGTGGTTGAAATAAAGGGTAAAAGGAAGGTGTAATTGGTGGAGGTAGTGATGAGGAAGTTTCTTGGAAGGTGGAAATTTAATGAAAGAGGAGAATATGGTTGGGTAAATGATGATAGTAGACTTTGAGGTAAAAATATGGTTGGGGTAATAAATTAATTGTACATAGAAAATATGATTGGAGTAAGTTATGAAATTTTATGATAAGTTCACTTAAATAAATAAGAAAATAGATATTTAAGGCATATATTGTGTTTTAATTAGTGATAATATAGTAGTTAAAATATGGGGTATTACAAACAATCAGAGGAGCGAAGGATCATCTTCGTAGCCTCTCGCAAGTCATGAACATGGAGAAAAAAGAGGAAAAGATGCCAGAGGTACTGATCGGTGAGAAAGACCGACCTAGTATCCAGACCCCTCATGACGACCCATTAGTTGTTGAGTTCAAAGTTGCTAACTTGAAGGTTAGACGAATATTGATTGATACCGGTAGTTCCACGGACATCATCAGCTTTGCTTGTCTAAAGAAGTTGAGGTTCCAAGACAATGCCCTCCAGCCTATAAATCATCCCATTATAGGGTTCAGAGGAGGTGTTATTCACCCTATAGGCATTGTCACGCTGTCAATTCGGATGGGAAGCAAAGAGATGCCAAGGCACATGTTTGTGAAATTCCTGGTGGTCAAAGAGTTGACGGCCTACAACATCATTATAGGCCGCCCTACTCTAAATGTGTTGAAGGCTATTATTGTGCCACATCTCATGTTGATGAAATTTGTATGTAACGATGGGAGTGTGGGTGCAATATATGGTGATTAGCAGATGGCACGAGAATGCTATCTCACCACCATAAAAACTCCATCCACACTAGATAAGCAAGATAAAATACAACCAACACCGAAGAAAAGAAAGAGCTCAAAGGGGCGAATCAAGAAGTTTGCATGATTGGGTCGGCAAACCCGGATGAACTACGGCCTCAGCCAGTGGGAGAATTTTGTGAAGTTATACTTAACGCCGATCGGCCTGATTGAGCCTTACAGACAGGATCTTCCTTGGGGGAGGATCAGAGTTAGAAGTTGGAAGAACTCCTGAGGGAGTATCAGGATGTATTTGCCTTTACCATTCAAGAGATGTCGGGTATTGATCCAAGCACCGTGTGCCATGAGTTGAACATCAAACCCGACATGAAGCCGGTCAGACAAAAGAAAAAGAATCATGGAGAACTCCGAGATAAAGCTGCAGTCGAGGAAGTGAAAAAGTTACTGGAAGCTCGATTCATTCACCCATGCTACTACCCTGAATGGGTAGCCAATGTTGTTCTGGTCCCAAAACCCAACAAGAGTTGGCGGATGTGTGTAGACTACACAGATTTGAATCGAGCCTGCCCCAAGGATGGATTCCCTCTACCAAAGATTGACCAACTGTAACGACCCAGATTTATCGGTATTTCTGTCGTCGATTTATTTTAGTATTTATGTGATTTTTATATATGGTCCGAATTTATTTGGACTATTATTTATTGATTATTTGCTTATTTTGATTTGTTTTATTCGATGAATTATTGTTTATTATTTATTTTATTATTATTTAATTAATTAGAATTTTTATTATTTAATTTTCTAATTAGTTATTTAATATTTTTTTGGGCCAAATCGATTCAGGCATGATTGAACATGCAAGAGTGAAATTAGCCCAATTATTTATCGAAAGCCCAATTTGGCCCATTTCCTTAGCTTGGCCGGCCCCCCTTGTCATGTGGCAAAGTTTTGCCACTTGCTTCATGTTCACACCTTAACCACCTCTATAAATAGAAGGATTGGTAAGGATTTTGAATCCATTTTGCCATCATTTGCATCCTTTCTCATCACTTAGCCACAATTAAAAAGCTAAACACTCTCACTTGCCATATAGTCACACACCATTTTTGATGATTGAACACCCAACCATTGTTCATCATCCAAACTCTTCCAAAACTTAAAGATTTAATTACTATTGATCTTTAAGTGACTTTTAACACAATAATCTCCTTAGTTCCAATCAAGATTTCTAGTTCGGGTTTGGATTTTGGGGTTGTTCGTTTGGGTCGAGTTCGTGTAAAAGGGCCGTGTGGTTCGTGCGTGGTGCCGTGTTGAAAACGGTGGTTCCTGGTGGTGGTTCGAGCAATCGTGGTGGTGGTTCGTGCAGGCCGTGGTGGTGGTTCGTGCAAGCCGTGCCCAAGACCGTGCCGTGTGGAAGCCATGGGTGCACCGTGCTGCAAGGGCCGTGTGGTTTCGTTTCCGGGCAGCAAGTTTTGAGTTTTTTCGTGTGCATATTTCGATAAGGTAACATACTATCCAAATCCTAGTAGGTATACTATGATTCATAGGGTAGATTAAGTGATTAGATTAAACCGGGATTGATGAATTTGCCCTATGACATGCGTGTTTTGGGCTGGTTTGGGGGTGATGTTTTTATGTTGTTCTTGCCATGATTCTTTGTATTTTATGATGTTTAAAATAATTTCATGTTTGATGTTGATCATGTTCAAGTTCCGTAAAGTTTTGATGTTTACAAGTTCATGAAAAAGTTGTTAAATTTGTTATGTTATGCGTGAATTTGATGAATGTTTATAAGGTTGATTTCTTTATGAGTTCTTGAATCTTGATTGAGTTCTTGAAATCTTGTTAAGTTCTTTATGAGTCTTGGATGAGTTCTTTATAAGTTTTGATAGTTCTTTATGAGTTCTTGGTCGAGTCTTGAAAGTTAAAGAAAAAGTTAAAGAAAGTTAAAGAATGATATATGAGGTTCCAAGAATTATTGATTTACATGTTATTCTTGAGTCAAGGCGTAAGATGCAACTTAAGATTAACTAAGAATGTAAATTTCGGTTAAAGATTTGCTTGATTTTGCTATTAGACGCCTAACCTTAGAGTAAGAGACGCCTAACTTGCTTGGACTTTAGTGTACTTTCCACTACATGTAGTGGAAGGAGACAAAGGTCTGAAATAGGTGCCTTTCTACTTGTGTCAGCTGAGCTTGTTTGCACAATTTAGGCAAGTCTCCAAGCACACTTTTAGGGCACGATTTTTCTTGTCTTATAAAAACAATCTTTGCAAAAAACCCTAGAAGACTTTTGCTCTCCAAAAAAACCAAGATATATTTTCTGAGAGTTTATCCTTAGAGCAAAACCATCTCCATATCCATCTTTAAGAGAAAAACTTACGGAGATTTGAGTTTGTAATATTTGAACCACTTAAAGGGAAGTGGTTGGGGAGTGTTCTTTGAACACTGAGTGAACTGTTAGAGTTAACAGTTGGGGAATTAAGTGTTACAAAGTTGTAGCATTTAGTTGAGTGTGTAACCTTGTTATTATTCTGAGTTGATTAATAATATTGGTGAGAGAGTGGAGGACGTAGGCTTGTTTAGAAGCCGAACCTCGTTAAATCTTTGTGTCCCTACTCTTTATTTACTGTTCTATCGTTGTTCTCACAAAAAGATAAACAAACTTTGAAAACGATTGAAAAAACACACATACTCAATTCAACCCCCCCTTCTTGAGTATACATTGAACTTACAATTGGTATCAGAGCCTAACTTCTCAAAAGGTTAACTACCTAGAAGAGCAAGAAAATGTCTACTCAAGAATCAAACAGTTCAAGACTTCCCAAGTTCAATGGCACTAACTACTCTTGGTGGAAGAATTGCATGAAAAATCTTATCATTGGGATAGATTATGAATGTTGGATGATTGTCAAAAATGGACCCACATCCATCCACAAGAAGAATCAGGAAGGGCTCATAGTTCCAAAGTCAGAAGAAGAGTACACAAGTGAAGACTACAAAAAGCTAGAGAAAAATGCAAAGGCAATGTCACTTGTTTAACAAGGAATTGCAGAATGTGAGGTAAATCGAATTCTAGCTTGTTCTTCTGCAAAAGAAATATGGGATACACTAGAGCTTGCATATGAAGGCAACTCTGAGGTAAGAAGGTCAAAAATTGACATGATTGTGTCAAAATATGAGGTCTTTGAGATGACTAGAGAAGAAAACATAAAGGACATGTTTACAAGGTTCATGACCATTGTAAATGAACTTAAGTCATTGGGGAAGACTTTCTTAAGTGAAGAGTTGGTGAGGAAAATGCTCAGAAGCTTTTCAGGGAAGTGGATGCCCAAGGTTACAGCCATACAAGAAGCAAAGGATCTGACCACACTATCTCTAGAACAACTTATTGGTTCCTTGATGACTCATGAGATGTTGGTAGATTCAAAGGCTGAATCTAGTTCAAAAAACAAGGAAATGGTCCTCAAAGCAGAGGAATCTGAGGAAGATGAAGATGATATAAGTCTTATGGCCAGAAGGTTTGAAAAGTACCTTAGTACAAAGTCCAAGGGTAAGTTTGCAAAAGGAAGGAAAAGTTCTAGACAGTTCAGGAAAACCAGTTCCAATGCTGGTTGCTTTAAAGGTGGTGAAGTGGGGCACAGAATCAAGGAGTGTCCAACATGGAAAAATCCCAAGGGGAATCCTGGAGTCTAGGCTGAGAAGAAGGTTTTCAAAAGAGCTATGCTGGCTACAATTTGGGGAGATTCAGAATCAGAGAATGAGGAAGATGAAGAAGAAGCAAATCTCTGTCTAACTGCTTTCACATGCACAGACCAGTCTGAGGTCTGTTTGGAAGAAGAAGAAGTTCTCTGTCTCATGGCTGGTGGAAGCACTTCAGATGATAGCCAGGTATGTTTTAATGATTTAAAGGCAAATATGCATAACTTAGATAGAGATGAACTACTTGACTATCTTGAATTCACCATTGATCAATGCATTAGTGTTGGGTCTGCCTATCAGAACAACAAAAAGAAACTAAAAGAAACAGTTCAAGATTATGAAATATGTGGTGCTAGATCTGCTGAACTTGAGCTTATTTGTGAAGAACTTAAAGAAAAAAATTCTGAACTTGAAGTAACAGCAGATCAGCAAAGAATGGAGCTTGAGACATTAAACTCCAAACCAGTCCCTAAAGAGGATGAACTTTTTGAAAAAATTGAAAAGGGGTTTAATGAGCTCAAGAAATTCATTACACATCATTCAAACTTTGAACTACTAAAAGACACATGTACCTTGAGTAAATCTGATGTCATACTTGCATATGACCACTTAATGAAAAAACTTGAAGATTTACACAAGGAACATGGTGAGCTTAAGGGTTTTGAAGAGACTGGTTCTCCCACTGCCTTTGATGGTTTAGATGTTTTACATGATGAGTGCATAGCTAAGATATGTGATCTTGAGGCTGAACTCATCCTGCTAAAACAAGAAAACATCAAGAAGACCAGTAACGAACCAGATACCTCCCTGGTCTCAAGACTACAGGATGAACTTCAAAAGACTAGACTTGATTTAAAATCTTTTGAGAAACAAAATGATGTTCAACTTAAGAGGCTTGAGAACAAGGAAAATGAGCTAACAGATTGTATGAACCAATTGAACAAAATGTTGGATGCTCAGAAAACCCTAAACATCCTCACATCCCAACCTGGAAATTCTCAAAGGTTTGGTTTAGGGTATCCTGGATCTAGTTCTACAACTGTTCTAGGCAGAGGCAACACATGGTTGGATGAATTCAAGAAAGGCAAATATATATTTACCAAGGATATGCATGTTTGTACCTATTGTGGTAAGAGTGGTCATGTGACTAACAAATGTTTCACCAAAAAGAAGCATGACAAGAAGAACAAAATCTACACCCAACAAGTGTGGGTTAGGAAGGTCAAAGTTGAAAATGTTTCAAAGAACAAGGAACCCAAGCTGGTGTGGCTTCCTAAACCTAATCTCTAATTTGCTTGTGCAGGTACGAGTGAAAGGAAAGCCATATTGGTATTTGGATAGTGGTTGCTCAAGACACATGTCCGGGGATAAAGAACAATTCCTTTCACTCACTGCATTCGAGGGAGGGCACGTGACATTTGGTGACAATAGCAAAGGACTTATCAAAGGAGTAGGTAAGGTTGGTCAGTCACTCTCCCAAGCAATTGACAATGTTTACTATGTAGAAGGTTTGAAACATAACCTTTTGAGCATATCTCAACTACGTGACAAAGGAAATAAAGTGAATTTTGAATCAAACACTTGTCACATAGTGAACCCTAAGACAGGGGAACTGGTCTGTGAAGGAACAAGGCATAACAATGTGTATATTACATACTTAAGTCAAATTCCACAGAACAGTTCCCTCTGCCTTAGTGTTGTAGAGGATGACCAATGGCTTTGGCATAAAAGATTAGGACACGTTAGCTTCACTTTGCTCAACAAGTTGAGAACACAAGATTTGGTGATAGGTTTACCTAACATCAAATATGTGGCAGACCAGCTCTGTCAAGAGTGTGCAAAGTGCAAACATGTGAGATCATCCTTTAAACCAAAGAAAGTGGTTAGTTCCTCTAGACCATTTGAACTTGTACACATGAATTTATGTGGACCTATGCGTGTACAAAGTAGAAGTGGCTTTAGTTATGTATTTGTCTTAGTTGATGATTACTCTCGTTTCACTTGGACCATATTCTTGAAACACAAAGATGAAACTTTTGATGAATTTGAAATTTTAGTGAAACAGGTCCAGAACAAGATCAATCATCAGTTAGCATCTATCAGATCTGATCATGGATCAGAGTTTGATAATGCTAGCTTCATAACCTATTGTATGGAGCATGGTGTTTCTCACAACTTTTCAGCCCCCATAACTCCACAACAAAATGGAGTTGTTGAAAGAAAGAATCACACTCTAGAAGAAATGGCTAGAACCATGCTTCTAGAGAGTGGTCTGTCCAAGAAATTTTGGGCTGATGCTGTGAGTACATAATGCTACATACTCAATAGGGTTATGCTAAGACCAATATTGAGAAAAACACCTTATGAACTTCTAAGGGGTCGAAAACCAACATTGAACATTTAAGAATTTTTGGTTGTAAGTGTTTTGTACACAACAATGGTAAGACCAGCTTGGACAAGTTCGACCCCAGGAGTGATGAAGCTGTTTTTATTGGGTATTCTCCTCATAGCAAGGCATATAAAGTTTTCAACAAAAGAACCTTGTGTGTTGAAGAGAGTATCCATGTGTTATTTGATGAAACTAACATGTTCAACAAGCCTGTGCAGGTAGATGATAATGAAGGCTTTGATATTGGGATGACAAATTTCACTGGAGCTGAACCAGAGAACACTGCTGAACCAGACCCCCAAACTCCTCCTCAAAAACAACAATGGGTCTGGTGTAGCAGAGGCAAATGCTAAACAAGTTGTTGAACTCAGTGACTCTCCTGCCCATCCAACTGAAGATGAAGTGGGAGAGAACACCGAAGAAACTGGTCCACCCTCTCAAAATGAAAATGAAATAGGGGGAACCAGTACAGACATTGGTTCTAACTTAGGTGACTCAAATGCTGTACGGAAGAGCATGTTTAAGCAAAGAAGCTCTCATACTTCTGATCAAATCATAAGTGATTTATCAAAAGGAGTCCAAACTAGAAATTCTGTTTGGAAGAACTTCTGTGCTTACTTCTCCTTCTTATCTCACATAGAACCAACTGACTATAAAATTGCACTAACTGATCCCGATTGGATCTTGGCCATGCAAGATGAGTTGAACCAGTTTGAAAGAAATCAGGTTTGGCATCTTGAACCAAGCACCAATGAGATGTCAGTTATTGGAACCAATTGGGTCTTCAGAAACAAAATGGATGACTCTAGTACTATAGTCAGAAACAAGGCCAGGCTAGTGGTTCAAGGGTTTAACCAACAAGAGGGAATAGATTATGATGAAACCTTTGCTCCAGTAGCCAGGCTTGAGGCAATAAGAATCCTAATTGCCTTTGGTGCCCACATGAACTTTAAACTCTTTCAAATGGATGTTAAAACTGCTTTTCTAAACGGCTATTTGAAAGAAGATGTGTATGTGGAACAGTCCCCTGGCTTTGAGGATAGAGTTTGTCCAGATCATGTTTATAAGTTAGACAAAGTTCTTTATGGCCTCAAACAAGCCCCTCGTGCTTGGTATTAGAGACTCTCTAGTTTTCTTATTGAAAATCATTATGAGAGAGGTTCAGTGGACAAAACTCTATTCTTAAAGAAAAGGGGAACAAATCTATTAGTGGTCCAGGTATATGTTGATGATATTTTATTTGGGGCTACTAATTCTGTTTTGTGTGATGAGTTTGCCGACCTAATGAAGAGTGAATTTGAGATGAGTATGATGGGAGAACTTGGCTTCTTCCTAGGGCTCCAAATCAAGCAAGTGGATGATGGAATCATGATCCACCAACAAAAGTATCTCAAGGAGCTGCTCATGAGATATGGTCTGCAAGATAGCAAGTCCTATGACACACCTATTCCTACCTCTTCTAAACTGAGCCTAGATGAGAAATGAAAGTATGTTGAGGATAAGCTATACAGAGGTATGATTGGCTCACTTCTCTACTTAACAGCTAGTAGACCAGACATAGTGTTCTCAGTTGGGTTGTGTGCTAGATTTCAATGCAACCCAAAAGAGTCTCATCTAAAAGTTGTTAAGAGAATTTTTAGGTACCTGAGTGGTACAGAGGACATGTGCTTATGGTATCCAAAGGGAAGTAATTTTGATCTTTTAGGATACACTGATGCTGACTATGCTGGTTTTAGTGTGGACAGGAAGAGCACTTCAGTAATGGCTCACTTCTTAGGTTCTTGTCTCATATCATGGGGATCTAAGAAACAAAATTCAGTGGCCTTATCCACAGCTGAATCAGAGTAAATAGCTGATTCTTTGTGCTGTGCTCAATCGCTTTGGATAAAGACACAACTCAAGGATTTTGGGGTCTGTTCCGGAAGTGTTCCCATATTGTGTGATAACATCAGTGCTATAAACATTTCTAAAAATCCTGTCCAGCACTCTAAAACCAAACATATTGAAATCAAACATCATTTTCTCAGAGACAATATTGAAAAAGGAAATGTGAATCTTGAATTTTGCAGATCTGAAGAACAATTGGCTGATATTTTCATTAAACCCCTGAGCAGGGAAGTGTTTGTCAAACTCCGCACATTACTTGGTATGGTAAGGATTAGATCCTAGTTCCTTAGGACTTATCTTTCCCTTTTTGGCTATGTTTGACTTTTTTAATCCTTAGTGTACATAAGCAGGGTTGGTTAACTTGTAAATGTCATACATGCAAGTGGTCTCAAAGTTCGTACATAAGCAGGGTTGGTTAACTTGTAAATCTCTAAGTTGCCTAACTGAAAGATGCCTCAAGTTTTTAATATATACAGATCAGCGTCAGACCATCGTTAGACCAGACCCCTTCAACGGTTATATCAATTTATTGCTGAAACCTCAATTTTGAAATTGAGGATATAATTGATCTGACATATGACCGTTGTGAACAGTGTAAAGTAACTTCCATCTTATCTGTTCCTATCACTGCCTTTTTTCTTCATTTTAATTCATTCTTTCACATTGTATTCTCTCTCTAACCTTCTCTCTCTCTATATAATTGCTCTTCTCTCTCAAACCCTAAGCACCATCATCAGAATCTCTTTTGAAGAATTCGAAATCAGTTTCTCTCTCTCTCATCAAACTTACTGATTCACTCAAAATGGGAAGAAAGAAGAACAAAGCTGCAAGGAAGAAAAGCAGAGGACTAAGTCAATCTCCTAGTTTTACACCCTCTAAGGTTGAGAAGGAATCGAGTACTGCAGTGGTTGCTGAACACCACCAAGTAGATGAGAAGCAAGAAGAAGTCAAGGACCAAGCCACAACAGAAACAGTTGTTGAATCAGAGGCTGCATGTAAGCCCAAAGAAAAACCTACTCCACCACCAAGCCCTAAATCAACACCACCATCTTCACCAAAATCTCCACCACCTCAACCTCAGAAAACTCCCTCACCATCTAAGCCATCATCCCCTCCCCTCCATCTGTCAAGAAGAAAGTTAAGACCACTTCTGAACCATTGTTTGATTTAAGTGGTAGGGGCGTCTTATTTTGGTTTGCATGTCTTAAGTCCTGGATGAGTCAACCCTTTTTAGAGGAGTTTAAGGAGGCCATAGTGTTCCAAGGTTGGGAGGGGTTGTTTGATAAGAAGTTGGATATATTTTGAGAACTGTGTTGAGGAGTTTTACTCCAAATTAGGGAAATTAGACAAAGGGAAGGTCTGGAGTGAGGTCGAGGGGGTCGACATCACTCTTTCAAAGAAGAGTCTAGGGGAGGTACTGGGTGTACCAAGAAGTGGGTTCTGTGACTATTCAAAAGACAATTGGCCAACCATTCCTGAGGTCAGTACAGAACACATACAGACCACTCTCTTTACTGGTTCTCCAAATGATGGTTCTGGCTATGTTGTTGGCCAACTAAGGGAACCAGTGATGAGGCTGTTCCATACAGTAGCCTCTAAGATAGTACTCCCTAGGGCTCAGGGCAGAATGGATGTGAGAAAGATGGATGCTGTGATTACCTACTGTCTCCATGAGAAAATTAAGTTGAGTCTCCCTGGTCTTATGCTAGCCCACATGGTTAGCATTCTGGAAAGGTCAAACCACTCTTTACCCTATGGTGCCTAGCTTACTCTGGTGTTCCAAAGCAGGAAGGTCCATCTGAGTGGTGAGGTCAAGAAAATTTCTGTCCTCACCAACCAGATCCTAGGTCAGAAGGGGATGACCTTTGAGGGTGGAATGCTGAAGAGAGGACCACAGGGGTCAGAAGAATAAGCGGTTCAAGGTCTGAGGAAGCTACTGGGTCACTGTCCAAACAGGTGCAAACACATGGGGAACTACTGCAACAAATGATGGCTAGTGTAAATGCCCTGTGCACTTCTCTGGATGGATCTATAAAGAACATATCAGCACGGTTGAACTCCCATGACGAAAAGCTTGCCTCCTCTTCCAGCTTCAAGCCAAAGACCACCAAGAGACCAGTTCCCATCATTGCCCAAGTCAAGAAAAAGCAGCAGGAGGAGAGTGCAGAAAAGGAGGATGAGAATTCAACTGAGGATTCTGATGATGATGCTAATTCTAACTCCTCTTAGCCTACCCCCTACCCCACTAACAATTCTCTCAAACTATCATTTCTCTTGTTTCTCTAAACAATTATTATCTCTAGTTTTTGACTATTTCTGCTAAACAATTTCTCTGCAGAATGGACCTGGTCTGTATAATTTTTAACTTGTGTGTGCACTCTGACTATTAGGATTGTGAGTTGCAGGTACTCACTTTTGGGACAGCATCTCTAGAATGCTGTGTTTATATTGTGCTTATGACTTTACTTGTTGGCTTCTCCTAATTTGTGTGCTATGTTAATTTTGTCATTTGATGATGCCAAAAGGGGGAATAGGACAGGTGAAGTTCCTAGTGTCAAGTGTAGCAACTTGAACAAGGTTCAGACCTTGTTAAGAGATGGCCCAGCTTTTTGCCTAAGAGTACTTTGAATTCAGATCAAGTGCTCCTATCCATCCCAACTGGAAGAATCTCTTCCAAGTGAAATTGAAAATTTCTCTTGCTACATTTGATAATTGATAAGTCTTGCAGGATACAGGTTTTATGCTGAAACTCAATAATAAATTGAGTAATGTGATGAGTGACTGACCATTGCAATAAGTCAAATTGTGCTTTAGTCTGCTGTGTATTTTTTTATTTTATTCTCTGAGATTTTGAATCTGACTACAGGCACAGTGCAAGACCAGTTCCTCTTAACAGTTGTTTTATTTTGAACAATTGGTTACTGTTCTTAGGGGGAACTTCATGGTTTGTCATCATCAAATAGGGGGAAATTGTTGAACCATGTTTGATTTAAATGATGACAAACCAGTTCCTTATACTTGATGTCTATGCATATTTGTGTATGAACAGGTTGAATCAAGTGAGGAGTCTTCAAGGCAACCATGAAGGCCTTGAGATACTTGAAGATCAAAAGCCAAGAGCTTGGAGTTATTTATTTTTTATATTTCTATGATCTTCTTGTAAAATAGGCTTAGGAAAATATTCTTAGTGTTTTTAAGTAAAGAGCAAAAAGACTTTAAGTTTACATCCAGTAAAGAGAACAGGCCAAGAACAAGCTAAGAGCACGCAAAGAATAAGCTTGGAACAGTTCCCTTTATCAGATGTAGACTTAGTAGTACTGAGAGCACTATGGGAACAGACCTCAGTATTACGCACGTGATCCTTACAAATTTTAGTGTTCAAAATTATTTTTGAAAATTTATTTGAAAAATATGGATCACTTGTGTTGTGGAAATCTACCAAATTGATTCACAATATCAGCTTTGAAATGTACTTGTTTGGACCCTAGTGTACTTTCCACTACATGTAGTGGAAGGAGACAAAGGTCTGAAATAGGTGCCTTTCTACTTGTGTCAGCTGAGCTTGTTTGCACAATTTAGGAAAGTCTCCAAGCACACTTCTAGGGCACGGTTTTTCTTGGCTTATAAAAATAATCTTTGCAAAAACCCTAGTAAGATTTTTGCTCTCCAAAGAAAACCAAGATATATTTTCTGAGAGTCTATCCTTAGAGCAAAACCATCTCCATATCCATCTTTAAGAGAAAAACTTACGAATATTTGAGTTTGTAATATTTGAACCACTTAGAGGGAAGTGGTTGGGGAGTGTTATGTGAACAATTAGTGAACTGTTAGAGTTAACAGTTGGGGAATTAAGTGTTACAAAGTTGTAGCATTTAGTTGAGTGTGTAACCTTGTTATTATTCTGAGTTGATTAATAACATTGGTGAGAGAGTGGAGGACGTAGGCTTGTTTAGAAGCCGAACCTCGTTAAATCTTTGTGTCCCTACTCTTTATTTACTGTTCTATCGTTGTTCTCACAAAAAGACAAACAAACTTTGAAAACGATTGAAGAAACACACATACTCAATTCCACCCCCCTTCTTGAGTATACATTGAACTTACAGGACCATCAAAACTCTGGAGGATATGTTACGAGCATGTACTCTGGAGTACCGTATGCTCTGTTTGGTGGAGTTCTCTTATAATAATAGCTATCACTCCAGCATCGATATGGCTCCGTACGAGGCTGTAAGTTCAATGTATACTCAAGAAGGGGGGGTTGAATTGAGTATGAGTGTTTTGTCAATCGTTTTCAAGGTTTGTTTATCTTTTTGTGAGAACAACGATAGATCAGTAAATAAAGAGTAGGGACACAAAGATTTAACGAGGTTCGGTTTCTAAACAAGCCTACGTCCTCCACTCTCTCACCAATATTATTAATCAACTCAGAATAATAACAAGGTTACACACTCAATTAAATGGTACAACTTTGTAACACTTAATTCCCCAACTGTTAACTCTAACAGTTCACTCAGTCTTCATAGAACACTCCACAACCACTTCCCTCTAAGTGGTTCAAATATTACAAACTCAAATCTTCGTAAGTTTTCTCTCTTAAAGATGGATATGGAGATAGTTTTGCTCTAAGGATAGACTCTCAGAAAATATGACTTGGTTTTCTTTGGAGAGCAAAAGTCTTGCTAGGGTTTTTGCAAAGATTATTTTTATAAGCCAAGAAAAACCGTGCCCTAGAAGTGTGCTTGGAGACTTGCCTAAATTGTGCAAACAAGCTCAGCTGACACAAGTAGAAAGGCACCTATTTCAGACCTTTGTCTCCTTCTACTACATGTAGTCGAAAGTACACTAAAGTCCAAGCAAGTACATTTCCAAGCTGATTTTGTGAATCAATTTGGCAGATTTCCAAAACACAAGTGATCCATATTTTTCAAATAAATTTTCAAACATAATTTTGAACACTAAAATTTGTACGGATTACGTGCGTAATACTGAGGTCTGTTCCCACAATGGTCTCAGTACTACTAAGTCTACATCTGATAAAGGGAACTGTTCCAAGCTTGTTCTTTGCGTGTTCTTAGCTTGTTCTTGGCCTGTACTCTTTACTGGATATAAACTTAAAGTCTTTTTGCTCTTTACTTAAAAACACTAAGAGTATTTTCCTAAGCCTATTTTACAAGAAGATCCTAGAAATATAAAAAATAAATAACTCCAAGCTCTTGGCTTCTGATCTTCAAGTATCTCAAGGCCTTCATAGTTGCCTTGATGGGTCCTCACTTGATTCAACCTGTTCATACACAAATATGCATAGGCATCAAGTATAAGGAACTGGTTTGTCATCCATCAAATCAAACATGGTTCAACAATTTCCCCCTATTTGATGATGACAAACCATGAAGTTCCCCCTGAGAACAGTAACCAATTGTTTCAAATAAAACAACTGTTCAGAGGAACTGGTCTTGCACTGTGCCTGTAGTCAGATTCATTGTAACGACCCGACTTTTTAGAACAGTCGATTTACGAAGGAAATCGACAAATGGATCATTACTAAACATAAACGTAACAAAAATAACATATTCTAAGTATAATTGATCTTTTATTAACTCAAGGATTAACTACTAGTCTCAAAATTCTAAACTACATATTGAAATATTGTTTAATCCCAACAAGCCGGGATAAATACTTAATAAATAAATAGAAAAACATAAATAGACTATGGGTTCACTAAGCTAATCTCATCACATCTCACAACCCGATCCATACGAGCCCACTTATGCGTCTGCATCAACACCTGAAATGGGGGGGGGGGTCCACCGGCAGTGGCGAGTAACTAGGCTGTCCCGCTTAAATGAGGGACCGCTAACCACATAATAGCATAGAATCGTACATGAAAACCATACACAAACATATAACATTTCATACAAAAATACAAACATACGTATAAAAATACGTATACAATACGTATAATACTACCTGCAGAATACGGTTAGAAATACGTACAAAATATGTATACAATACAGGCATAAAATACGTATGACATACAAATACATATACATACACACTTATATCATACAAATACAGACGTACACAACGGAAGACTTATACTAATCATAATACGTATACTTTACACCAATTATTCTTTACATTCCCTTCTTAACTTATCGTATAAATAAATATATATATATATAACTTAGCTAACTTTAACATATCATAACATATCAAATACTCTTCAGTGAATACATGTCTTATCATATCATCATGTTCCATTCATAGAATCGTACCAAACCACGCTCGGTCTACGACCGATACCATAATCATTGACAACAGACTTGCCCCGCTCAGTTCATCACTGATGAACCGATAGACCCGCTCAGTTTATCACAGATAAACCGATAGACATGACCCGCTCGGTCTTCAACCGATAGACTTGACCCGCTCGGTCTTCAACCGATAGACATGACTCGACTCTGACTCTCACGCAGACACATAGGACTTGCCCCGCTCAGCTCATCACCGATGAACCGATAGACCCGCTCAGTTTATCACAGATAAACCGATAGACATGACCCGCTCGGTCTTCAACCGATAGACATGACTCAATTCAGATTCAACGAGACTTATAGATTCCATTCATAAGATTAACGAAATAACAAGCATCAACAAGTGCACACACGCCTTCCCATACTTTCATGTCCAAAACCAAACATTCAGTTCATCTTATTTCATTATCTTAATATCATCACCATATTCTCTTATTAATTTGTTTTGTATTTTATATTGGTGCTCATACCGGCCGTTAATTCCTTAATTATGGCATAACTGTCCGTCAATTCCAATTATCAGTGTATGCCGGCCGTCAATTCCTTAAACCCGGTAGAATATACCAAAATTGGAAGTACTAGGTGACCGTAATCGGGAATGAAATGTTCGAAGTCCCAGGAAAGAGAGGTGCGGCACGTGTATTGGCCACCTTAAATACCAAGTCTTTCCTAGCCAGAGATCGAAGCAAATCAATAACCCTTTTACTCTGTTTCCTTTCCTTCCCTAATAATATCTTATTATATTTAATTCCTTATTGTAATCTTATCCCTACTGATACTTAATAATAATACTAATAATAATATTACTAATAATAATAGTAGTAGTAATAATAACATTGTTACTTCCTATTACAACTTATCCCTGATAATTCCTTTTATTATTATTATTATTATATTGTAACTTATTCCTTTTGTCATATTATTATTTCCCTTCATATTACCACTTATCCCTATTAATTTCTTTTTAATTCATTTAATTATATTAATTCCCAAAAATATTCTTAATATTATTATAAGTCAAAATAATTAAATTAAAATTGGTCAACAATAACTAACCTACTCGAAAATTTAGGGGAAATTATCATCAAATTATACTTTTAATTAAATAATTACTAAACAACAATTAATTAAATAAACTTAAAAATAATAATACAAATCATGATTATTTAAAGGTCAAAATAAATATTAATTTAAAGTCTAATAAAGCTTCAAGATTTAAATACCAACATGATTAATTTCAAGATTATTTAAAAATTTAATTAAAGATTAACACAACAATTCAAGAACTATCAAGATTCATCATAAAAATCATATTATTAATTCCCTTTTAATACTTAGGTCACTCAAAAAATTCAAGAATTAATAATAACATATTTTAATAATTCAATTACCCTATTTTACACAATCTGATTTTTAAAGAATTAAATTAAGAACGACCATCTAAAGGTCTCGAATAACATGGCAATTTTTATGGGAGCTAAATATAGGTTCAAGGTTTAACGTGCATAAATTTCGTTTAAAAATAACGTCATTTACTAATTTTAAGAAATTTTATAACTAACAAATCAGATTAGGCTGAATTCAGTTTCAGATTTTTCTTCCATAGCAAATGAACTTCAAAAATTTAAAACAAGATGTAAAACAATATTACGGACTTCCACCTAAAATTTCGTATCCATCCGAATTGATTAGGTACCTCGAATAATTCGTAAACTAAATCTGGACAGTTTTACCGATTTGAAAGATTAAATTATTTCAAGCAAGAAAAGGTCGAATTTTGCCACGAAATAAATTATGATTCATAATCAAATAGTAAAAAAACTGCCACGAAAAATTCATCAAGAAATAACAAGATTTGATTAATAAATAAATTCATACAAGTAATTATTCAACAATTAAAGATTTCAAGAAATACATCAAATAAATCAAGAAAGATACATAGATAAATTCATCATGTAGTTCGACATTCACTAAGCAAAACATGACATAAATCCTAATAATTTTCATGATCAAATCCTAATTAACTATGTGATTATCTAACCCAAATTTAAGAAGGTAAGTCTAGTTACCTTTAATCGCTAAAAATCCAAAGAAAACTCACCACTTTGGTGATGGAGATACATGGCCAAGAGCAAGAAAGAAGAGAGAAAAATTTAGGGTGCTTGAGGCTTTTGTAATTGATTAAAGAATACTAATGCTAGCCCTTACCTAAGTATATATAGAGAAAGAAGGAAAAACAAAACAAAACCCTAATTAGCTAAGGGGGAGCCGAATAGGGAGAGGAAGAATAGGGAAAATTGGGTGGACTTAGTTAGGTAGTTTTGGGCTAGGTTTGAATTAGTTTAGGGTTTTAAAATATTATTTAATTTAATTAACTTAAATAAATTAATCAAATTAAATCCAAAAGAAAAATAATACTTGGCCCAAATAACAAGGGAGGACCGGCCAAGTTATAAAAGAGGGAAAAGATTGGGTCATTGGCCCAATTTGAGAAAAAGAGAAGAAAAAACAAAATAAAACAATCCAAATTAATTGGGCCTTTTGGACTTAGAATAAATAATATTTATTACCCGCGAAATTTTCTGGCCCTAAATTTCAGGGTATTACATTCATAATCTCAAAAAAAATAAAATACACAGCAGACAAAAGCAGAATTTGACTGATTGCAATGGTCAGTCATTCATCACATTACTCAATTTATTATTGAGTTTTAGCATTAAACCTATAACCTGCAAGACTTATCAATTATCAAATGTAGCAAGAGAAATTTTCAATTTCACTTGGAAGAGTTTCTTCCAGTTGGGATGGATAGGAGCACTTGATCTGAATTCAAGGTACTCCTAGGCATAAAGCTGGGCCATCTCTTAACAAGGTCTGAACCTTGTTCAAGTTGCTACACTTGACACTAGGAACTTCACCTGTCCTATTCCCCCTTTTGGCATCATCAAATGACAAAATTAACATAGTACACAAATTAGGAGAAGCCAACAAGTAAAGTCATAAGCATAATATAAACACAACATTCTAGAGATGCTGTCCCAAAAGTGAGTACCTGCAACTCACAATCCTAATTGTCAAAGTGCACACACAAGTTAAAAATTATACAGACCAGGGCCATTCTGCAGAGAAATTGTTTAGCAGAAATGGTCAAAAACTAGAGATAATAATTGTTTAGAGAAACTAGAGAAATGATAGTTTGAGAGAAATGTTAGTAGGGTTGGGGGTAAGCTAGGAGGAGTTAGAATTAGCATCATCATCATCAGAATCCTCAGTTGAATCCTCCTTCTCCTTTTCTGCACTCTTCTCCTGTTGCTTTTTCTTGACTTGGGCAATGATGGGAACTGGTCTCTTGGTGGTTTTGGGCTTGAAGCTGGAAGAGGAGGCAAGCTTTTCTTCATGGGAGTCCAACCGTGCTGATATGTTCTTTATAGATCCATCCAGAGAAGTGCACAAGGCATTCACACTAGCCATCATCTGTTGTAGTAGTTCCCCATGAGTTTGCACCTGTTTGGACAATGACCCAGTAGCTTCCTCAAACCTAGAACTGCTTGTTCTTCTGACTCCTATGGTACTCTCTTCATCCCTCATCTTTAGCATTTCACCCTCAAAGGTCATCCCTTCTGACCTAGATAATCACAGCATCCATCTTTCTCACATCCATTCTGCCTTGAGCCCTAGGGAGTACTACCTTAGAGGCTACAGTATGAAACAGCCTCATCACTGGTTCCCTTAGTTGGCCAATAACATAGCCAGAACCATCACTTGGAGAACCAGTGAAGAGAGTGGTCTGTTTGTGTTCTGTACTGACCTCAGGAATGGTTGGCCAGTTGTCTTTTGAATAGTCACAGAACCCACTTCTTGGTACACCCAATACCTCCCCTAGACTCTTCTTTGAAAGAGTGATGTCGACCCCCTCGACCTCACTCCAGACCTTCCCTTTGTCTAATTTTCCTAATTTGGAGTAAAAGTCCTCAACACAGTTCTGAAAAACATCCAACTTCTTATCAAACAGCCCTTCCCAACCTTGGAACTCTATGGCCTCCTTAAACTACTCTAAAAAGGGTTGAATCATCCAAGACTTAGGACATGCAAAACCAAATAAGTCACCCCTACCACTTAATTCAAACAGTGGTTCAGAAGTGGTCTTACCTTTCTTCTTGACAGAGGCCTTTTCAGGGGTAGAGTCCGCTTTCCTCTTCTTTTCTGTTGGGAGTTTGGTTGCAGGCTTCCGGCTTTTAGAGGCTTTGCCCTTCTTTGCAACACTCTTCACTCTTTTCTTCTTTTCATCCTTCTTTCCCTCTGGAACTTTCTCAGCATGCTCCTTTTTGACTTCTTCCTTACAGACCCTTGTCCTCAAGGGCCTTGTCCTCTTCCCAGTCTCCTTTTCCCCCTGTACTACCCCAGTTATTTCGACATCCATGTCCTGTGCATGTGTGTCATCATCCTGCTTCTCTGTCTCTTCCTTCTCAACTTCTTTCTCCTCAATGCTGGGCACTGTTTTCTGTGTGGTCTGAGGTGATGGTGAAGGTGTCTTTTGTGGTTGTGGAGAAGGTGATGGGGTTGTCTCCTTTTCTGGTGAAGAGGGCGGTGGAGTTTCGGACTTTGGTGGTGATGGTGGAGGAGGAGTTTCGGTTTTTGAGGGTGATGGTGATTTTTGTGGAGGGGAAGGGATAGTAGGCTATGGAGAGGGTTGTTTAGGTAATGGAGGGGATGATGGCTTAGATGGTGAGGGAGTTTTCTAAGTTTGAGGTGGTGGAGATTTTGGTGAAGATGGTGGTGTTGATTTAGGGCTTGGTGGTGGAGAAGGTTTTTCTTTGGGCTTACATGCAGCCTCTGATTCAACAACTGTTTCTGTTGTGGCTTGGTCCTTGACCTCTTCTTGCTTCTCTTCTGTTTGGTGGTGTTCAGCAACCACTACAGTGCTCGATTCCTTCTCAACCTTAGAAGGTGTAAAACTAGGAGATTGACTTAGCCCTCTGCTTTTCTTTCTTGCAGCTTTGTTCTTCTTTCTTCCCATTTTTGAGTGAATCAGTAAGTTTGATTAGAGAGAGAGAGAGCGAAACTGATTTCGAATTATTCAAAAGAGATTCTGATGATGGTGCTTAGGGTTTGAGAGAGAATAGCAATTAGAGAGAGAGAGAGAGACGGTTAGAGAGAGAATTCAATGTGAAAGAATGAATTAAAATGAAGAGAAAAGGCAGTTATTGGAACATATATGATGGAAGTTACTTTACACTGTTCATAACGGTCATATGTTAGATCAATTAAATCCTCAATTTCAAAATTGTGGTTTCAGCAATAAATTGATATAACCGTTGAAGGGGTCTGGTCTGACGATGGTCTGACGCTGATCTGTATATATTAAAAACTTGAGGTATCTTTTAGTTAGGCAACTTAGAGATACCACACATTGGAACAACATCAACATAAGAACTTTGAGACCACTTGCATGTATGACATTTACAAGTTAACCAACCCTGCTTTTGTACACTAAAGAATAAAAAGAAAGTCAAACATAGCCAAAAAGGGAAAGATAAGTCCTAAGGAACTAGGATCTAATCCTTACCATACCATGTAATGTGCGGAGTTTGACAAACACTTCCCTGCTTAGGGGTTTAGTGAAAATATAAGCCAATTGTTCTTCAGATCTGCAAAATTCAAGATTCACATTTCTTTTTTCAACATTGTCTCTGAGAAATTCATGTCTGATTTCAATATGTTTGGTTTTAGAGTGCTGGACAGGATTTTTAGAAATGTTTATAGCACTGGTGTTATCATACAATATGGAAACACTTCCGGAACAGACCCCAAAATCCTTGAGTTGTGTCTTTATCCAAAGCAATTGAGCACAGCACAAAGCAGCAGCTGTAACGCCCCAGATTTTGGGCTATTTTTCGTGTTTGTTTGCTAGTAATTATTTTTGTTTCGGTGCATGGTCTAAATTTATTTAGACTATTTTTATTGCTGGAGTGTAACCATTTTATTTAATGGTTTATTAATTCTTAATTTTATTTTTATTTTATTTTAATTAATTAGAATTTTATTATTTAATTTTCTAATTAATTAATTAGTTTTGGGCCAAGTGCGAAAATAATCATGATTAGTCATGAATTAGTGCAAATGGCCCAAATGAACTTAATAGCCCATTTAAGCCTAAGCCCAACCGGCTATCCCTCTCTTTGGTGGCTTATTTTGCCACTTGCTTCATGTTCACACCTTAACTAACCTCTATAAATAGAGGATTTAGTAAGGCCTTAAGACCATTTGCCCATTTGATCATCCCTTGCCATCACTTTTAAAAGCCAAAATATTCTCTCCTTTCACCATCCTCCACACACCTATATGGCTTGATGAACACCAAAAAAATTGTTCATCATCTTTTCTAAACCCGTACTTAAAGATTCTTCATCCTTTGATCTTTAAGTATCAATACACAACCTAAACTTTATTTGGTTCGTTCAAGATCGTGTGTTCGGGTGGTTTTGGGTTCGTGTTCAAGTTGGTGTTCACGTATAGGGTGTCCGTGCAACCATGGGAAGCCGTGCAGGGGTGGCTAAGGTGCCGTGAGGGCCGTGCAGGTGCTGCTGTGCAGCCGTGCTGACTGGGCAGTGGGGCTTGAGGATGGTGGTCGTATGGTACGTCCGTGCAAGGCCGTGATGAAGCCGTGTAGTACCGTGTTGCTTGGGACGTGTGGATACGAATCCGGGCAGTAGGTTTTGGAGGTTGTTTTCGTGTTTATTCTTGACTAGGTAACATACTTTCTCAACTTAATTGGTATACTATGATTATAGTATAGATTAAATGCATGTATGGTTTATTTGTTGAAGTTTAATCATGTTTTTATGAATGGAGTATAATGTGATTTTGAGATGATTTGATGATGATTTTAATGTTTCAAAATGATGATTTGATGATTAAAGTTTATTATTAAGTTTTATGAAAAACGTGTTCAACTTTGGTGGAAGTTGGATGATTGAAAGTTGATAAAATTATTGTTTAAAAGTGTTGTTTTATGCGTGTAATATGATGATTATTATGGAATTAATTCTTGATGAGTTCTTTATGAATCTTGATGAGTTCTTTGACGAGTCTTGAAAGTTAAAGAAAATGATTAAAGTTGTTAAAGAAAGTTGATGATAATGTTAACGAAAGTTAAAGAGTGGATTAAGAATGTTGGTTAGACTCAAGATTAAGGCGTAAAGGCAATTCTTGAGAATAACTTCGTGATTTAACTGATTATTTTCGAGAATCAAGGCGCAAAGGCAATTCTTGAAATTAATTATGTTATGATTAAGATGATTAAGATTTAATTAATAACTTAGCTTGATTTCGTAGCTAGACGCCTAAAACTTAGAGTAAGATTCTATGTTTTTGGGTTAAGACGTTGCCCCTATTCCATCCGCGGTATTGGGATAGTTGGAGTCTTACTATGTTGTCTTCGGATGTGGATTTCCAGTAAAATTGGTTTCACGGGACTTGGGAGTAAGATTCTCATTTCCTAACATATTAGAAAGTTCGAATGCGTAAGATGCGTTCGTACGAGCATAGTCCGGTCTAGTATATGAATGATTGCGCCAAAGATAAGTTTGGATAAGATGTATGAGTCGAGTTTGTTATTGGATAATTTTGCATGTTTTGCTGTTAATTTGGTTATTTGATTTGTGCTATGTTCATGTGTATTCCCGTTAGGGTGAGTCAGTTATGTTACTCGCCACTGATGGTGGACTTTTGTTTATTTTCCAGGTAATTCTGATGACGAGGGTCTTGCTTAGTTTTGGGTTGGGCGAGCGTCGATATTTTAATATGTGTGTATCTTCATTATTTGTTGATTTTGGATAGTATAAGACTATAGTATGGACTTGTATACATTTGTTTGAACTCTGACATGTGTTTGGAGTTTATAGTATATTAGACTTTGTAGTTTGACTTTTGGTTTAGTATGGAACAAACTTGTGGGTATTTGTACTTTTGGAGTTTTAATAATAATATTTGAGGTATTAGTTTTGAATCTTAAGTATTATGAGTTGTTAGTTATGACTATTCGACTCGTCGGTTTCTTCCGCGCCGATTTAAGCGAGTCGGGTCGTCACAGCAGCTATGTACTCTGACTCAGCTATGGATAAGGCCACTGAATTTTGTTTCTTAGATCCCCATGATATGAGACAAGAACCTAAGAAGTGAGCCATTCCTGAAGTGCTCTTCCTGTCAACACTAAAACCAGCATAATCAGCATCAGTGTATCCTAAAAGATCAAAATTACTTCCCATTGGATACCATAAGCACATGTCCTCTGTGCCACTCAGGTACCTAAAAATTCTCTTAATAGCTTTTAGATGAGACTCTTTTGGGTTGCTTTGAAATCTAGCACACAACCCAACTGAAAACACTATGTCTGGTCTACTAGCTGTTAAGTAGAGAAGTGAGCCAACCATACCTCTGTATAGCTTATCCTCAACATCCTTTCCTTTCTCATCTAGGCTCAGTTTAGAAGAGGTAGGAATAGGTGTGTCATAGGACTTGCTATCTTGCAGACCATATCTCTTGAGCAGCTCCTTGAGATACTTTTGTTGGTGGATTATGATTCCATCATCCACTTGCTTGATTTGGAGCCCTAGGAAGAAACCAAGTTCTCCCATCATACTCATCTCAAATTCACTCTTCATTAGATCTGAAAACTCATCACACAAAACAAAATTAGTAGCCCCAAATAAAATATCATCAACATATACCTGGACCACTAACAGATCTGTTCCCCTTTTCTTTAAGAATAGAGTTTTGTCCACTGAACCTCTCTCATAATGATTATCAATTAGAAAACTAGAGTGTCTTTCATACCAAGCAAGAGGGGCTTGTTTGAGGCCATAAAGATCTTTGTCTAACTTGTAGACATGATCTGGACAAACTCTATCCTCAAAGCCAGGGGGCTGTTCCACATAAACATCTTCTTTCAAATAGCCATTTAGAAAAGCAGTTTTAACATCCATTTGAAAGAGTTTAAAGTTCATGTGGGCAGCAAAGGCAATTAGGATTCTTATTGCCTCAAGCCTGGATACTGGAGAAAAGGTTTCATCATAATCTATTCCCTCTTGTTGGTTAAACCCTTGAACCACTAGTCTGGCCTTGTTTTTGACTATAGTACCAGAGTCATCCATTTTGTTTCTGAAGACCCATTTGGTTCCAATGACTGACATCTCATTGGTTCTTGGTTCAAGATGCCAAACCTGATTTCTTTGAAACTGGTTCAACTCATCTTGCATGGCCAAGATCCAATCAGGATCAGTTAGTGCAATTTTATAGTCAGTTGGTTCTATGTGAGATAAGGAGAAGTAAGCACAGAAGTTCTTCCAAACAGAATTTCTAGTTTAGACTCCTTTTGATAAATCACTTATGATTTGATCAGAAGGATGAGAGGTTCTTTGCTTAAACATGCTCTTCCTTACAGCATTTGAGTCATCTAAGTTAGAGCCAATGTCTGTACTGGTTCCCCCTATTTCATTTTCATTTTGAGAGGGTGGACCAGTTTCTTCAGTGTTGTCTCCCACTTCATCTTCAGTTGGATGGGCAGGAGAGTCACTGAGTTCAACAACCTGTTTAGCATTTGCCTCTGCTGCACCAGACCCATTGTTGTTTTCAGGAGGAGTTTGGGGGTCTGGTTCAGCAGTGTTCTCTGGTTCAGCTCCAGTGAAATTTGTCATCCCAATATCAAAGCCTTCATCATCATTTACCTGCACAGGCTTGTTGAACATGTTAGTTTCATCAAATAACACATGGATACTCTCTTCAACACACAAGGTTCTTTTGTTGAAAACTTTATATGCCTTGCTATGAGGAGAATACCCAATAAAAACAGCTTCATCACTCATGGGGTCGAACTTGTCCAAACTGGTCTTACCATTGTTACAAAACACTTGCAACCAAAAATTCTTAAATGTTCAATGTTTGGTTTTCGACCCCTTAGAAGTTCATAAGGTGTTTTTCTAAGTATTGGTCTTAGCATAACCCTGTTGAGTATGTAGCATGATGTACTCACAACATCAGCCCAAAATTTCTTGGACAGACCACTCTCTAGAAGCATGGTTTTAGCCATTTCTTCTAGAGTGCGATTCTTTCTTTCAAAAACTCCATTTTTTTGTGGAGTTCTGGGGGCTGAAAAGTTGTGAGAAACACCATGCTCCATATAATAGGTTATGAAGCTAGCATTATCAAACTCTGATCTATGATCAGATCTGATAGATGCTAACTGATGATTTATCTTGTTCTGGACCTATTTCACTAAAATTTCAAATTCATAAAAAGTTTCATCTTTGTATTTCAAGAATATGGTCCAAGTGAAACGAGAGTAATCATCAACTAAGACAAATACATAACTAAAGCCATTTCTACTTTGTACATGCATAGGTCCACATAAATCCATGTGTACACGTTCAAATGGTTTAGAGGAACTAACCACTTTCTTTGGTTTAAAAGATGATCTCACATGCTTGCACTTTGCACATTCTTGACAGAGCTGGTCTGCCACATATTTGATGTTAGGTAAACCTATCACCAAATCTTATGTTCTCAACTTGTGGAGCAAAGTGAAGCTAACATGTCCTAATCTTTTATGCCAAAGCCATTGGTCATCCTCTACAACACTAAGGGAGAGGGCACTGTTCTATGGAATTTGACTTAAGTATGTAATATACACATTGTTATGCCTTGTTCCATCACAGACCAGTTCCCCTGTCTTAGGGTTCACTATGTGGCAAGTGTTTGATTCAAAATTCACTTCATTTCCCTTGTCACATAGTTGAGATATGCTCAAAAGGTTATGTTTCAAACCTTCTACATAGTAAACATTTTCTATTGCTTGGGAGAGTGACTTACCAACCTTACTTACTCCTTTGATGAGTCCTTTGCTATTGTCACCAAATGTCACGTGCCCTCCCTCGAATGCAGTGAGTGAAAGGAATTGTTCTTTATCCCCGGACATGTGTCTTGAGCAACCACTGTCCAAATACCAATATGGCTTTCCATTCACTCTTACCTGCACAAGCAAACTAAAGATTAGTTTTAGGAACCTAGACCAGCTTGGGTTCCTTGTTCTTTGAAACATTTTCAGTCTTGACCTTTCTAACCCACACTTGTTGGGTATAGGTTTTATTTTTCTTGTCATGCTTCTTTTTAGTGAAACATTTGTTGGTAACATGACCACTCTTACCACAATAGGTACAAACATGCATATCCTTGGCAAATATATACTTGCCTTTCTTGAACTCATCCAACCATGTGTTGTCTCTGCCAAGAACAGTTGTAGAACTAGATCCAGAATACCCTAAACCAAACCTTTGAGAATTTCCAGGTTGGGATGTGAGGATGTTTAGGGTTTTCTGAGCATCTAACATTTTGTTCAATTGGTTCATACAATCTGTTAGCTCATTTTCCTTGTTCTCAATCCTCTTAAGTTGAACTTCATTTTGTTTCTCAAAAGATTTTAAGTCAAGTCTAGTCTTGTGAAGTTCATCCTGTAGTTTTGAGACCAGGGAGGGATCTGGTTCGTCACTGGTCTTCTTGATGTTTTCTTGTTTTAGCAGGATGAGTTCAGCCTCAAGATCACATATCTTAGCTATGCACTCATCATGTAAAACATCCAAAACCTCATCAAGGGTAGTGGGAGAACCAGTCTCTTCAGAACCCTTAAGCTCACTATGTTCCTTGTGTAAATCTTCAAGTTTTTCAATTAAATGGTCATATGCAAGTATGACATCAGATTTACTCAAGGTACATGTGTCTTTTAGTAGTTTAAAGTTTGAATTATGTGTGATGAATTTCTTGAGCTCATTAAACCCCTTTTCAATTTTTTGAAAAAGTTCATCCTCTTTAGGGATTGGTTTGGAGTTTAATGTCTCAAGCTCCATTTTATGCTGATCTGCTGTTACTTCAAGTTCAGAAATTTTTTCTTTAAGTTCTTCACAAATAAGCTCAAGTTCAGCAGATCTAGCACCACATATTTCATATTCTCGAACTGTTTCTTTTAGTTTCTTTTTGTTGTTCTGATAAGCAGACCCAACACTAATGCATTGATTAATGGTGAATTCAAGATAGTCAACTAGTTCATCTCTATCTAGGTTATGATATTTTCCTTTAAATCATTAAAACATACCTGGTTGTCATCTGAAGTGCTTCCACCAGCCATGAGACAGAGAACTTCTTCTTCTTCCAAACAGATCTCAGACTGGTCTATGCATGTGAAAGCAGTTAGACAGAGATTTGCTTCTTCTTCATCTTCCTCATTCTCTGATTCTGAATCTCCCCAAACTGCAGCCAGCATAGCTCTTTTGAAAACCTTCTTCTCAGCCTGGACTCCAGGATTTCCCTTAGGATTTTTCCATGTTGGACACTCCTTGATTCTGTGCCCCACTTCACCACATTTAAAGCAACCAGCATTGGAACTGGTTTTCCTGAACTGTCCAGAACTGTTCCTTCCTTTTGCAAACTTAACCTTGGACTTTGTCCTAAGGTATTTTTCAAACCTTCTGGCCATAAGACTCATATCATCTTCATCTTCCTCAGATTCCTCTGCTTTGAGGACCATTTCCTTGTTTTTTGAGCTAGATTCAGCTTTTGAATCTACCAACATCTCATGAGTCATCAAGGAACCAATAAGTTATTCTAGAGATAGTGAGGTCAGATCCTTTGCTTCTTGTATGGCTGTAACTTTGGGCATCCACTTCCCTGATAAGCTTCTGAACATTTTCCTCACCAACTCTTCACTTGAGAAGGTCTTTCCCAATGACTTTAGTTCATTTACAATGGTCATGAACCTTGTAAACATGTCCTTTATGTTTTCATCCTTAGTCATTTCAAAGACCTCATACTTTGACATAAGTATGTCGATTTTTGACCTTCTCACCTCAGAGTTGCCTTCATATGCAAGCTCTAGTGTATCCCATATTTCCTTTGCAGAAGAACAAGCTAGAATTCGATTTACCTCACATTCTGCAATTCCTTGTGGAACAAGTGACATTGCCTTTGCATTTTTCTCTAGCTTCTTGTAGTCTTCACTTGTGTACTCTTCTTCTGACTTTGGAACTATGAGCCCTTCCTGATTCTTCTTGTGGATGAACGTGGGTCCATTTTTGACAATCATCCAGCATTCATAATCTATCCCAATGATAAGATTTTTCATGTAATTCTTCCACCAAGAGTAGTTAGTACCATTGAACTTGGGGAGTCTTGAACTGTTTGATTCTTAAGTAGACATCTTCTTGCTCCTCTAGGTAGTTAACCTTTTCAGAAGTTAGGCTCTGATACCAATTGTAAGTTCAATGTATACTCAAGAAAGGGGGGTTGAATTGAGTATGTGTGTTTTTTAAATCGTTTTTAAGGTTTGTTTATCTTTTTGTGAGAACAACGATAGAACAGTAAATAAAGAGTAGGGACACAAAGATTTAACGAGGTTCGGCTTCTAAACAAGCCTACGTCCTCCACTCTCTCACCAATATTATTAATCAACTCAGAATAATAACAACTTTACACACTCAATTAAATGCTACAACTTTGTAACACTTAATTCCCCAAGTGTTAACTCTAACAGTTCACTCAGTGTTCACAGAACACTCCCCAACCACTTCCCTCTAAGTGATTCAAATATTACCTCAAATCTCCGTAATTTTTCTCTCTTAAAGATGGATATGGAGATAGTTTTGCTCTAAGGATAGACTCTCAGAAAATATGACTTGGTTTTCTTTGGAGAGCAAAAGTCTTGCTAGGGTTTTTGCAAAGATTGTTTTGATAAGCCAAGAAAAACCATGCCCTAGAAGTGTGCTTGGAGGCTTGCCTAAATTGTGCAAACAAGCTCAGCTGACACAAGTAGAAAGGCACCTATTTCAGACCTTTGTCTCCTTCCACTACATGTAGTGGAAAGTACACTAAAGTCCAAGCAAGTACATTTCCAAGCTGATTTTGTGAATCAATTTGGCAGATTTCCAAAACACAAGTGCTCCATATTTTTCAAATAAATTTTCAAACATAATTTCGAACGCTAAAATTTGTACGGATCAAGTGCGTAATACTGAGGTTTGTTCCCACAGTGGTCTCAGTACTACTAAGTCTACATCTGATAAAGGGAACTGTTCCAAGCTTGTTCTTTGCCTGTTCTTAGCTTGTTCTTGGCCTGTTCTCTTTACTGGATGTAAACTTAAAGTCTTTTTTCTCTTTACTTAAAAACACTAAGAGTATTTTCCTAAGCCTATTTTACAAGAAGATCCTAGAAATATAAAAAATAAATAACTCCAAGCTCTTGGCTTCTGATCTTCAAGTATCTCAAGGCCTTCATAGTTACCTTGATGGGTTCTCACTTGATTCAACCTGTTCATACACAAATATGCATAGAAATCAAGTATAAGGAACTGGTTTGTCATCCATCAAATCAAACATGGTTCAACAGAGGCCTTGTACTGTAGGAAGTGTCGGAGTCCGATTTGTTGGAATGATATCAGTGATACTGTGGCTTTAGGACCTGAGATGGTAAGAGATACCGTAAAGAAGGTCTGAGTCATTCGGTCTAAGATGCAGGCCGCTCAGAGTCGTCAGAAATCCTACGCCGATAATCGACGTAGACCGCTGACTTTTGAGGTAGGTGACAAAGTCTTGCTTAAGGTTTCACCATTCAAAGGAGTGGCACGCTTTGGTCAAAAGGGGTAACTCCGAACGAAATTCGTGGGACCTTACGAGATACTGGAACGAGTTGGGGAGGTGGCATATCGGTTGGCATTACCACCTAGTCTGTCTAATGTTCACGATGTGTTCCATGTTTCCCAGCTAAGGAAATATGTACATGATCCTACCCACATCATCCCAGTGGAGTCGGCCACGTTTGAGCCGAATCTGACTTTCGAGGAGCGACCGGTTCAGATCTTGGATTGGGATGTGAGGACCCTCCGGCGTAAGCAAGTCCAGCTCGTCAAGGTGTTGTGGAGAAATCAACACCATGAGGAGGCGACTTGGGAGACAGAGGCGTCCATGAGGCAGAAGTACCCGGAGCTGTTTGAGGGTGAACAATCTCCTTTGCTTTAAATTTCAGGACGAAATTTCTTGAAGGAGGGGAGGTTGTAACGACCCAGATTGATCGGCATTTCTGTCGTCGATTTATTTTAGTATTTATGTGATTTTTATTTATGGTCCGAATTTATTTGGACTATTATTTATTGATTATTTGCTTATTTTGATTTGTTTTATTCGATGAATTATTGTTTATTATTTATTTTATTATTATTTAATTAATTAGAATTTTTATTATTTAATTTTCTAATTAGTTATTTAATATTTTTTTGGGCCAAATCGATTCAGGCATGATTGAACATGCAAGAGTGAAATTAGCCCAATTATTTATCGAAAGCCCAATTTGGCCCATTTCCTTAGCTTGGCCGCCCCCCCCCCCCCCCTGTTGGCCCTTACCAAATTAAAGGAACATATGCACACTTTGCCGAGGCTGATAAGCCCTACCCCAGGCGAGGTGTTGTATATGTACATAGCTGTTTCAGAATTTTGTCTAAGTGCTGTGTTGGTGGCTGTACAAGAGGGTACTCAACACCCGGTCTATTTTGTAAGCCATATCTTGAGGAACGCGGAACTAAGATATCCTCTCATTGAGAAGTTTGAGCTCGCTCTGTACATGGCCTCCAAAAAGCTTCGGCCCTATTTCAAAGCACAGCCTCTTGTGGTGTATACAGATCAACCACTAAAGCAAACATTTACCAAGTTAGAGTCATCCGACCGCATGGTAAAGTGGGCAATGGAACTTAATGCCTTTGACATCTCTTTTGAGCCCAGCAAAGCAATCAAGGGGCAAGCCTTCGCTGATTTTGTAACAGAGATGACACGGCCTCAAGATGAGGCCAAGACTGTTCCTACTGGCTGGAAGTTGTTTGTTCACGAGTCATCAACCCAGAGTGGATGTGGAGCCGGCAACCTCTGTGTCTCGCCTGAGGGCGACGTATATGAATATGTATTACGGTTTAAGTTCCAAGCCTCCAACAATGAGTCAGAGTATGAAGCTCTCCTTACAGGCCTAAAAATGTGTATTGATGTGGGATCAGATGAAATTGAGACTTCGTCCGATTCACAGCTTGTTGTGAGTCAAGTCAATGGTGATTATGAAGCTAGAGAACAAGAGAAAAGAAGTTTGGATAATACTTACAATTGGTGAAGGAGTTTAGTGCTACTCTGAAAATATTCGTCCTCCGGCATGTGCCTCGGTCGGATAATAGCCAGGCCGATGCTTTGTCTAAACTGGCCTCATCGGCCGTGAATGACACCCCAAGGACGGTGTTTTGGGAGGTGAAGGAGAAAAGAAGCATAGATGAACAAGAGATCCTAAATTTGGATCGAAGTAGTACATGGATGGATGCCATCCTGGACTATAAGTTGAACGGCATTTTGCCAACTGACAAGAAAGAAGCAAAAGCTTCCGAATGGAGGGCTGCTTGGTTTGAGATCTTCAACGGAAACTTGTATAAGAAGGCTTATTCTAAGCCATTTCTGAAATGTGTCACACCAGAGTAAGGACAGGAAGTCCTTGATGATCTTCATCAGGGATTGTGCAGGTCCCATATTGGGGGACGAGCACTTGGGGAAAAGGTAATTCGGACCGGTTATTATTGGCCTACATTGAAGGAATATGCTATGTGGAAGGTAAGGAAATGTGATAAATGCCAAAGGTTTGCCAAGCTTATACATCGACCTTCTAATACTCTGGTTCCCATCACTAGTACACTTCCCTTTACTAAATGGGGAATGGACATCCTCGGCCCATATACCCCAGCAACTGGCCAGCGACGCTACCTTTTTGTGGTGGTAGACTATTTTTCTAAATCGGTTGAGGCCGAGGCAGTGAAGGGCATCAAGACTAGTGATGTTAAGTGGTTCATCTGGAAAATTTAATCACAAGATTTGGTGTGCCACAAGCTATGGTGTTTGATAATGGTCCACAATTCGAGACTCCCCAGCTTAAGACTTGGTTGCGAGATCAGGCTATTGCACACTGCTTCGCCTCAGTTGGTCAGCCTCAATCTAATGGCCAAGTTGAATCTTTCAATAATAAAATTATTTCTTAAGGGATTAAGAAAAAACTAGAAAAGGCCAAGGGTTTGTGGGCAGAGGAACTTCCAAATGTGCTATGGTCTATCCGAACCACCAACAAGACTTCCACTGGTGATTCCCCATTCATGATGGTTTATGGGGCAGAGGCGGTGCTTCCCATTGAAATGTTCAAGCCTACCCTTCGAGTCATGCTTTATGATGAGAATGCAAACTGGGAAGCAATGAAGATGAATCTGGATTTTCTGCCAGAAACAAGGGGCAATGCCTTGCTAAGACAAGAGGTCTATAAACTTAGGATGGCTCGGGAATACAACAAAAGGGTCAAGAATCGTCCAATAAGGATTGGAGATTACGTGCTCAGAAAGATGGAGGCACAAGGTCGAGCCAATGAAGAGGGTAAACTTACTCCCAGCTGGGAAGGTCCTTACAAAGTCGTCGAAGCGGTACATGATGGCACATACCGACTCGAAACAATGCAAGGAGTAGCTATGCCACGATCTTGGAACATGGATCATCTAAGGAAGTATTACTTCTAGGTTTTAATTCTTGAAATTTTCAATGTACGGCCTTGGGTCGAAGTAATGTAATCATACTCAATATTAATGAAAAAGGGCAGGACTAGATCCCTAAAGGCCCCATCACTTTTAAAGTGAAAAAACATTAAAGGCTAGTGTCCACTATTTTGTTTATAGTAATAAGACCAAATGCCTGTGGTGCTAATCTAAGCACCAAGTCCCTATTCCCCATTAATTGACCCCAAAAAAAGGGGCCAATAGTGACCAGTCTCACGAGGATGAAGGGTGGCCACCCATACCCCCTAATACATTTCTAGGTGTTTCATTAAAAAGGGTGCCTCGGCTGTAATTAGCCGAGCCACTCGAAAATCTAAAATGATTCACTAAGGGGTGCCTCAGCTGTAATTAGTCGAGCCACTCGGAAATCTAAAATGATTCACTAAGGGATGCCTCGGCTGTAATTAGCCGAGCCACTCGGAAATCTAAAATGATTCACTAAGGGGTGCCTCGGCTGTAATTAGCCGAGCCACTCGAAAATCTAAAATGATTCACAAAGGGGTGCTTCGGCTGGAACTGGCTGAGGCATTCGAAAAATCTATGTTATTAACAAACAGGTGTCTCGGCCATTTAATGCCGAGCCACTATGCAAATAATCAAATAAGTAACGACTTAAATAAACCATAAATTAAAGTCTTTTATAAATTCAGAAGTAGCGTGCAATACAAAATGGACAAGTCTCGTCACTTGCCATAACTTAAAAAATAATAATAATAATAATAATAATAATAATAATAATAATAATAATAATAATAATAATAATAATAATAATAATAATAATAATAATAATAATAATAATAATAATAAGCATTTCTAAGTGCATCTAGCCTAATCACTCTCATCCGGGTCGGGTATCACAGGAGTTGAGGGACGAGGCCGACCAGTTCGCTCACACCAGCTCTTCTCGTCGGCCCAGTCAATAAATTGATTAAAATATCCAAAGTCTTTGTATTGATATGCTCTATCCCAGGCCAATTCGACCCTGTTCCTATACTCCACCTCCTCAGGAGTTTGCGGGATCATTACCAAATGGTTATTCTTCTCCCACGGCCGTCTATCTCCTTTCTTGGAGCCAGAAGAACCGCCCCTCTTCCCTTTCTCAGCGTGAGTCGAGCCCTCACCATCAGGAGGACACTCTTCCCATTCCTTCAGCTGCGTATTAAACTTCATATTTAAGTAACGCTCTCCGTCCAGGAAACCTTCATATTCCTCCATCGGATGCTTGTCCGCTTCAGCCGAGCCCTCACCATCCTGAGCACACTTCTCTCCCTCATCCCATAACTTCACCTTCCATTTATACTTTGTGAAATCATCGTCGTCAGTAATACCCTCAGGCTTCCCCCATGGAAGCTTGTTGCGGCTCTCCTTCTTCTTGGGCAACCAATTGTCAGACATTTTTTCTTACGAAGCTGGAAAATATTTCTCAAACTCTCTCTCTCTTCTTTCTCTCTCAAGGAATTGCAAATTGCGTTGTGAAAATTGAAAGGGAAGCAAGTGGTATTTAAAGAAGTTCCACATAATTCCACTATTCCAATTTTACCCCTATACCTAGTAAAAGGCATTTATTGCTCCTTACAACGAGTTGGGGGCCCAAAATCGGTTTTTGTTATAAAATCCCTAACAAATTTTGCCTAATTATTTTAGGCCCAAAACAAAGGCCAATTTTTGGAATCACATTCCACGTGGCAAACCTACATGAGGGCTGCTTCAGGCCCAATCCAATATAATCTTTCCATAGCCCAAGTATAACTCAACCAAGTGATGCCGAGTCCTGCACAATTTGACACATTGAGCAATACACTCGGTTTAAGGGCAATCAGGTAACTGATTGATTTCCCCTCAACTTATTTGGGAAAGAACAATTGCCAAGATAAATTGCCGAGCAATCACCCTGACTTTGTAAACAGACTGCATTGCTCAGGGGCATAATATACTACTAAAAATAAATTCAAAGTGCTGAAATAAATTTAAAAGTCGAGAGATGATGAAAGGAAAGGCTTGTTTTATTCATGATAAGTTTAACTATTACAAATTATGGCGGACCAGCCGCCTACAGAAACTAAAAACTAAACTAAAACTAAGCTAATCTCATTTCATCAGGCCTCAGCCCCATCATCGTCATTGTCTTGGCCCTCGTTTTCTCCTTCCTCCCCTTCTCCTCCTTTGTCTTCAGTACCAGACAGGTATGAAGGAGGGGAATGACCAGCTTTCTCGGCCAAGACCTTCATGTCCACCCAGTCTATGGCACGACTGAGATGGCCAAAGGACAGACCCGCATAGGCCACTTCCCAGGCCTCGGCCACTTTTTCCTTGTAGGCCTGCTCGGCCTCCAAGACCTTTTGTACCAACCCCTTTTTCAAGGAGGAAACTTCTTCCTCCAGCTCTTTCTTTTCAGCCTGGAGCCGGGTGACCTGAGCCTCGGCCTCAGTAAGGGCCGCCTTGGTAGAAGAGCTTGCCTTCTCGGCCTGCTTCTCCACCTTCTTCTTCTCCTTCTTCAAATCATCGCGCTCGGCGATGAGGGCATTGATCTTGGTCAGGTGAGACGCACACTCGGCCTTGAGATTGACGATGGTGTCGGCCTGTGACTCCACAGTAGCACCGGTTAGTTGGTCTTGTCGAAGTGTAGTGAACATAACAGCATCTTTTGTTTCACTAACCTCGACCCTAGACTGTTTAACTTCGTTTAACATGTCAGTACGCCACTGTCTGGCGCTATCCAGCCTCAACATGGCCTGAAATTAGAATATTAGTTTCAAACAAAAGTTAACACAATGCTAAAAACTGAAACAAGTACTTAAAACATACCTCGGCCAAGTTGTATAAAATGGGCATGATGTGCCCATCATGAAAGCCCTTCATGTTGTGGGCTACCTTCTTGGGAGCTCCCTTGAGCATCCCTCGGACTATATCAAGCTTTTCTTTCCCGGAGTAACCGGGAAGATAAGAGCCGCCAGGCATGCTCTCGGCCTCTTCTTCAGTAGGCCCTCTTGAAGGGTCAGAAATGGGAAGCACTATTGAGTCTGGACAGTTTTACCTGACACAGACCGTAGGGTTCTAACGCGATGAGAGTAGTATTTACCTCCCATTTGGTTTGCCAAGTCCCTGATGGATGGCGGGATATTCTTAGAAACCGACTGAGAAATGCCGGCTAAAACGTCTGGAGGAGCCATGACGCCTGGGGTATCCTTAACCCCTGGTTCATAGACCGACATTGCAGCAGTCGGTCCCTTCCCTAGAATGGGGGTAAACTTTGTCTCTAGTTCCTTGACCTCCTCAGGGGTCATCTGTTACTTCCCTTTATCAGCCGGAAGCAAAGGAGTCCTGGCCTTCTTTTTGGTGCAAGAAGACCTGACCCCCTTCCTCTTGTTCCCCTTTGATGGGGCATCACTCGCCTGCAAAAGTCACATCTGTTAGGGCAAGACATTTAAGCACATAGTTACCGAGTGGGGCAATATTTTGATGTTGTTCCCAACACCCCCTCTCGGCCCCATCAGAGCCAAGGGGGTGTTGCAAACAATGTAAGAAAAACGACCCCCTCGGCCCCCATAGTGGCCGAATGCAATCTATTGAAGTTGTCTACAACACCCCCTCTCGGCACCATAAGAGCCGAGGGGGGCTGTTGCAAACAATGTAACGAAAACGACCCCCTCGGCCCCCATAGTGGCCGAGTGGGGCAATCTATTGAAGTTGTCTACAACACCCCCTCTCGGCCCCATAAGAGCCGAGGGAGGCTGTTGCAAACAATGTACCATATATGACCCACTTGGCCCTCATAGTGGCCGAGTGGGGCAATTCATTGAAGTTGTCTACAACACCCCCTCTCGGCCCCATAAGAGCCGAAGGGGGTTGTTGCAAACACTGTACCATATATGACCCCCTCGACCCCCATAGTGGACGAGTGGGGCATCTTATTGAAGTTGGCGAATAACACCCCCTCTCGGCCCCATGAGAGCAGAGGGGGGCTGTTGCAAACAACCTACCATACACGACCCCCCCTCCCCCGGCCTACATAATGGCCGAGGGGGGGTGTTGCAAGCAACATCCTAAAAATGACCCCCCCGGCCTATATAATGGCCGAGTGGAGTAAATATGGGTCGAGTGAGGCTTCTGCAAACCATTTATAATGAACAACCTACTTAGCCTATGGATGGCCGAGTAGGGTAATTCCAATACGAATGCAAAGGGTATACCTTTGTTTCTCCCTTTCTCTCTGTCCAAGCCTTCATCTTGGCTTGGTACATCTCATCAAGGTAGGCATCGCCTGTGACCTCCCCTGATTTCTCTTTAGAAAGCTTCGACATAGCTCTCTCTACATAAAAAAAAAAAGGAAGAGTTAGATCAAAGGAGAGTCAGAACATGGAAAAATAAAGAACTACAAGCTACCTCTATCAATGGTCTGACTCAAGCCCGCAGCGGACAAGAAATTATTGTCCTTAAAAAACGTCCAATCCGGCACCCAAAGTACCGGGACCTGGCATTTCTTGCCGGTAGAATAAACGACTCTTGTTTTGAAGTGTTCTCCCTTGAGTACCACATGTTCCTCATAGTGGGTCGGAGGCAAGTCTACGTCCCGACCACAAAGGTAGGGGTCGGTATTTATACGACTCAGGCTCTTAGCAAGCTCCTCGTCATCAGCTTTTACATAAAGGAAACTATTCCTCCAGTTCCTCCATTTATTATTCTTTGTGTCAGTCATTTGGTAAGAGGGCCAGGTAATAAGAATATACCAGGCATCACAGCTGTTTTGAGCTTTGTTCAAGTAATGCATATGAGAGAAAATGCCAAACGACATTCTGTAGCCTCTCAGCTTACAGGTGGCCATGTACCCAAAAATGTTCGCCCAGGAATTGGGAGTAAGCTGCCATATGCCGAGCTCATATCCCTCTAACACCTCCAGTATGAAAGGATGAAGTGGGAAACGAAGCCCGAGCTCAAAGACAGTCTCATAAATCGGGAAAGCATTCTTAGGCAATGCCCTCATGGTGGCCTCTGGCTTAGGCACAATGAGCTCGAACCCTTCACAATGAATAAAGGCGTTACTTGTCCGAAGCAGATTAGAATCATACAAGTCATGGCAGACCTTATGCATCTTGCACATGCTCGGGTCATAAAACTTATCTGCCCTCTTTCTAGATCCAGGAACGTCGGGTCCCTCCTCCATGGCCACTTTGGACTCGGTCATTTCGACCTCTGGCCGCTCAGAACCTGAAGGTTCTGGGCCGGTCGTCTCTTCCTCATCTTCTTCCTGGTTAGGTGTCCCAACCGAATCCCCTGGAGGAGGGCTGTATCACATTGTCTGCTTCAACCTCGCCATAGTACCCTGCATAGGTACAAAGGGAGGAATATTTAGAGAATGGGTTTTAGAGCTCGACCAAGAGAAGACGGGTCTGGATACCCTGGATTCCTTGCTACTCGAGGATTCGGCCATACTATTGGGTTTAGAAGGCCGAATGCAAAAGATAAAACACAAAGAAAGGGGAGGAGGAAGAAGCGAATACCTGATTACAGAACTGAAGACTCGGGTTAAGTAAGGTTGAAAGGGCTCCTACAAATAACAACTTCGGATCAAATCAAAGTTCTTCAAAGATTCAACCAAGTTCTTGCCACAATCCTGAAGTTCAATCCAAAGTCCACAGAAAAGTTCAAAGTCCTGAAGTTCTTGCTCAGAGAATCTGACTCTAACCTCTCTCTAGAATCTCAAGATTTTGAAAATGATTTATGAAAATGATTAGGGGCTATTTATAGACCCCCAATCATTTCATAAAATCAAAGACTTTCCTTATTTTCCCACCAAAGGCGGGTTAGGGATCTTAGTTAAAAAGGAACTGATCAAAAGGGGAAAGATTAGGCTAATCTTCCTCCTTTTGAGGGGAAAATGTTATTGCCTGGCCCATATAGAAGACAAGGCCCAGTCAAATTGAAAGCCCAAAGAAAGGTCCAAGCCCATCAGTCCAAAATAAAGCCCTCAAAGAGCCCCAAGAAACAAGGCCACATGGCAGATCAATACAGGCCCACGTGGCTGCACCTCACTGGTCCACGTGGAAGGATACTACAGGGCCACGTGGCATTGCCCTACGAAGACACTTGACTATCCAAAAGTTCAGCATAGAAAGTTAGGAAAACTTGTATCCCACATTGATAGATTATAAGAGGAGGAAGGAAGATTCTAGTATTAAAGTATTAATGCATTGATTGTAAGGGGGATTCCCAACTCATTGATTGCTGATTTGACTATATACATTAACTTATAATTTTTCAATTAACATTAATCTAATTTGATTAACAGCAATTTAAAGTTATTATTTTCTTTAGCACCTTTAATTATTTCCACATTTACTTCAGTATTTAATATTGCATTTATTATTGTTTTGGATAAAATTTGTAGCATTGAATCGGGTAGTTCTCTCCTTATTTCAAAAACCCCTAATACACTACTACCCAATTACTAAGATGCAAAAGAGAAAAAAAAAACGAAAATGTCAAGAAGAAAACATAATAAAACCTAAACCATGTTTAAATATTTTACACCTATATCGAATTGTTTTAATAATTGAGAAAAGAGTAAGAGATCAATTGTTGTCCTGAGGAGAATCACCATAAAGTCCAGCAATGTTGCCCAGAGAAGTTCCTTAAGGAACAACAGAGGAAGTTCCAGCAGGTAGGAACAACACATTTGGCAGGTTTGGGAGCAGAAGGACCAGCAGGTGGATGGTGAGAGGCAGCAGCTTTCTAGAGAAACTCAAGGCTCTTCATAACTTCAGAGTGATGTCGATCATGGGATTGCCTCAACTCAACTACATCCTATCGAGATGTGGATGCTTGCTCTTCCAAACCCTCTATTCTTTCCCAAATGTATTGTATCTCCTTCAAAATGTGAAGAAGAATACTCTCCGTGTTAACTTCCATATCCTTGTTATCATCAACCTTAATCTCCTCAGTATCATCAACTAAGTTCACGTGGGCTTTGATGAAATTCTCCTACTTTTCCGCACTGGCTCCTTCGCCCCAACTTTTCCCTTACGCTCGATTATGGCTTCACTTAATACCGCTTCTTTAGCTTTCCGTTTGGCTTCATTGACTTGTTGAATTTCTGAAAGGGTAGTAGTTTTTCCTTCTAATACATCGACCTGCCAACCAGCTAGCGTAGTTCCTTGGATAAATTGTTCTTTCTTTAGTCTCAACTTTTCATACCCCTCAAGTGGCACATGAAAATGCTTAAAAAATTTTGTCATGAAGTTACCATAGCCTACTTTCTTGCCACTCGGGATTGTATCAAGCATATGTGAAATAATTAAACTGGGAAAGTTGATTGGAATATCATTGGCAAGACAATATATCAAGGAATAGTCGTGTAAATTGGTCCCGTTTCTCTTATAAGAACGCGACACAATTGTTTTGCAAACAAGATTGAAAAAAACTTTGTGAAAAGGGAAAAGTGAGTTAAGTTCAATTTTGTTTTTTGTGTTTTCAGCATTCAGGCTTAACAGAATATCATGTTTATCTACTCCATTTATTTTCAAATTGTATGGCCCTTTAAAATACTTATCATACCCATTATTAGGTATCTCAAACACATCCGCCAACACAGCCGCATCAAAGTCGAATTCTACTCCATTGACTGAACTTTTGATAATTCTTTGTTGAGAATAAAAATTAGGAAAAAAATTCTTTCATTGCATCAGGATACATAAACTCAAAATAATCACTAAGCATCTTATCCCAATTTTTGAAATTTAAGAACATGCAAGATTTGTTCATACCCGTGTTCAATACACCACGCACGGTTCATCACTAGCACAGGAACAGAGTGACTTGTTGTTTGATCGAGTTCCTTTGTAGTGTCGTTTCCTACTTCTCCCATTTCCAACATATCAAGAGTTGAGGGTGCTTCTTCCTCCTTGCATGACCGTTTTTTCGAAGTTAGGGTTTGGGATTTTGCAATTTTGGTAGGAGATTAGTGAGTGGGGGAAGCATTGGTGTCTTTGGTTGATTGGGATTTTGAAGTATTGGAAGCCATTGTTGAGAAGTGGAGTTTGGAGGAGTAATTGAGAAGATGATTTTGGAGAAGATGAAGAAGGTGGGTTCGTGGGTTTTAGGAGAGAGAAAAGGAACTTGGGTGAATGAAATAAGAAAATGGGTAAAAGGGGGTAGTGGGAGGTAACATCACGTGAGTGTGGTATTTTCAATTTTTTTTTTCATTTTATAATTTAAAATGGGTATATTTATAAACATATCATGGTGACATTGTAATTGGACTTACTTAATGGGTAGTTATCTTTAGCTACAAAAGAAAAATAATTTGTGGAAAATAAAATTAATTTGTGGAAAAATGAATTAATTTGTGGAATAAATTAATTTATATAAAAAGAAATAAATAAAAATAAAAATCATAGAAACATATTGATGCACATATTTAATTCATCATCTAAATAGCAATCATGAAGATAAGAGTGATATTGATAGACATTTACGAGTACAAATCTCAAATTCCATCAGGAACATGCTTTCGCACCATAATTGCAATGAAAATCATTCTAGGAACTTTGATAAATGAATTGACGTACCTGGAGGAACTTCTTGGCAAATTACTTTAACTTTATCATCCCAAGTTCCATCCGCAATTTCTCATATCTTTCTCTATTCAATGTCTTAGTTAATATGTCAGCAATTTGATCTTCAGTTTGACAAAATTCAAGTTTTATCAAACCTTTTTCTACATTATAATTTAAAAAGTGATGACGTATGTGAATGTGTTTCACACGTGAATGGTGAACTGGACCCTTTGATATACAAATGGCACTAATATTATCACAATATATGGGAATATAATTATAATTAATGCCAAAGTCCCTTAGTTGTTGTTTTATCCAAAGAAGTTGTGAACAACATGCAGCAGCTGCTGCATATTCGGCTTCTGCAGTGGATAAAGCAACTGTGTTTGTTTCTTGGAACTCCAAGAAACTAAACACGTTCAAAGGAACTGATCCATACCTGAAGTGCTTTTCCTATTCACCAAATCATCGACATAATCCGCATCAGCAAATCCCTTTAGTTCAAATGTGTCATTGTGAGGATAGAACAGTATTAGGTCATCAGTTCCTTTCAGGTATCTTAATATCCTCTTGACTGCAGTGAGATGTGACTCCTTTGGATTTGCTTGGAACCTAGCACATACACCAAAACTAAAAGAAATATCTGGTCTACTAGCAATTAAATACAATAACGAACCTATCATGCCTCTATATTGCTTTTCACTCACACTTGTTCCTTTGGGATCTTCATCCAATCTGGTATTAGTTACCATAGGAGTGTGATTTATTTTAGATGTTTCCATCCCAAATTTCCTTAGAAGTTCCTTTATGTATTTTTGTTGATGAATATAAATTCCCTTTTCGGTTTGCTTTATTTGCAAACCAAGAAAGAAATTTAACTCACCCATCATGCTCATCTCGAATTCCTTGCTCATTAAATTTGTAAATTCCTGACACAAAGATTCGTTAGTAGCACCAAATATTATATCATCTACATAGATTTGGACAATGAGAAGATCAGTTCCTTTGGTTTTCAAAAATAAAGTTTTATCAACTTTTCCTCTTTTAAATTCATTTTCCAAAAGGAACTTTGACAACCTCTCATACCATGCTCTAGGAGCTTGCTTCAACCCATAAAGAGCCTTGTCAAGCTTATAGATATGGTTCGGAAATTTAGAGTTTTCAAAACCAGGAGGTTGTTTCACATGAACTTTCTCATTTAAAAATCCATTTAAAAAAGCACATTTAACATCCATTTGATATAATTTAAAACCCATGAAAGAAGCAATAGCAATTAAAATTCTAATAGCTTCTAACCTTGCTACCAGAGCAAATGTTTCTTCATAATCTATACCCTCTTGTTGATTGTATCCTTTTAAAACTAACCTGGCCTTGTTCTTGACGATTGTGTCATGTTCATCTAGCTTGTTCCTGAACACCCACTTCAATCCAATTACCTTTTGGTGTTCCAGCTTTGGTTCAAGGTGCCACACCTTGTTCCTTTCAAACTGATTTAGTTCATCCTGCATGGCTAGTATCCAATCTGCATCCTCAACTGCTTCTATGTGATTTCGAGGCTCAATGATGGATAGGAACACACCATGGGCACAGAAGATCCTGATCTGAGTTCTGGTCTGAATTCCTTTCCGTATATCACTTATGATAAGATCAAGAGGGTGGGACTTCTGATGTTTCCAAGGTTTTGGTTCAAAGTCTTTGATTGGAACTGGTCTTTCTACAATCTCTTCAGGAACTCTGATCTCTTCTCCTAAGTTCCTCTTAGTCTCTGGAACTTCCCCCTGAGTTCCTTCAGGAACTGGCTCTTCTTGTCTTTCAACATAAGGTCGATCTTCTGGAATATTTGCTCTTTCTTTATTGGATGTTAACTCTTCTTCATCTGGATCTTTTCTAACCAAGCCTATCTCTAAGTCCTCAAGTTCCTGCAAAATGTTAGTATCACTATTTACATTTTGTAATATCCCGTATTTTTGTACATTAATACTGGTATTTTATACGTATTTTATGTGTTTTATACGCCTAAATAAACATTTTAAATGCTTTACGAATTTCAATTAATAAAATGGTTTAAAGTAAATATTTATGAAAATACTATTATTTGAGTATTTAAATACTTTATAAAATAAAAGAATTTTATAAAATTATATTCAAAATTATATTAAAGGTTTCAGTTTATATATTTCGGACGTCGTTTATAAAATAAAATATTCCGGTTTGAAAAAGGTAAAAGTATTTATTCATATTGTCACAAGTCAAACCCGGTAGGGAACTCAAATTGGACCCAAGCTGTATGTATAAATACCCTAATGTATACCAAAACAGGTCAAAAACCCTAAATCGAAAACAGCGAAAAAAGAAAAAAAAAAAAAAAAAACTAAACTCTGGAAGAATCATCTTCCATGAACCACAACAACAACAATGGCACGACGCAGCCGAACCACCAACCATGACGGCCACCACCACCACCATATCCTACCGCGTCACCGTCCTCCCTCCGGCGCCTTGCTGCTGCCGCCGCCACTGGTGGTACACACTCTCTCTCGTATAACTTAAATAATAATAATAATAATAATAATAATAATAATAATAATAATAATAATAATAATAATAATAATAATAATAAAAAGGATTAATTGTAATTAATAAACCAACCTTTGGCCCATTGTTTTTTAATAAATCAACCTTTTGATTATTTTTTAATAAACTAACCTTAATACCTGAATATCAACCAGTAAACAATTTGACCTGCTACCTTCTAAACAGGTTAATTTTTTTTCTCATTAAAAAAAATACAGAAATTAAAAAAAAAAAAAAGTGGCAGAAATTTAAAGAAATAAAAAAAAAAAAAAAGCAAACACCCCCACCCACCCGACCCCCCTGAACCACCCCCACCGAAGCCCCCACCCAGCCACCCTCGAATCGCCTCCAACCCTCGACCCCCCCTCCCCACCCTCGAAACCCCCACCTCCGCCACTCCCCAACCTCAGCCACCCCCTCCACTACCCTCCCACCCCCACCACCCAATTTGAGCATAATTTCCACCACTCAATTCTAGCCAATTTACACCATCCAATTCGCCGCCACCCTCAAACCCAACCCCACCTCCGCCGGTCGAACCACCATTAGCCCCCCCCCCCAATTCGACCCCTAAACCACCCACCAAAGCCCCCCCCCCCCGAAACCGCCATCAAACAACGAAAAGAAAAACAAATTGACGAAGGGAGAAGAAGATATATAGACGAGGAAGCACGGTGGGCGGGGCTTGGAGCGGCCTTGAGAAGGGAGAAAATGACGATGGCAATGGTGGTGGTGGTGGTGGTGATTGAGGAGGAAGGATGGGGTAGAAAATGGTGATTGAGGAGGAAGGAGGAGGATGGAGGAGAGAAATGGTGGTTGAGGAGAGAGAATTTGTTTTTTTAATTAAAAAAAAATTCAGTTTTTTTTTCAGATTTTTTTAAAAATTTAAATATTTGAACCAATGATACATTGCCACGAATCATTTTACCTGTTTCTAAAGGTTCCAAACAGGTCACGGTTCATTTTGGGAAGATGGGGTATTAAGGTTGGTTTATTAAAAAATAATCAAAAGGTTGGTTTATTAAAAAACAATGGGCCAAAGGTTGGTTTATTAATTACAATTAATCCTAAAAAAAAAAACCTTGCCTTCATACTCAAGGACCACCGGTCCACCACCACAACAGCCACCCGCTTGATCGCCGGCCTTCCGGTCGCAACCTTCCAGCCGACCGCCGCCCTGCCGTAGCCGGCCACCTGCTATGTCGTGAGTCTTCTTTTAAAAAAAAACTTTTCTTTATTTATTTTTAATTCTTGATTTAAAGTTTTATAAATTATTATATTTGGTTAATTTCTTATTTGATGTTGTTATTTAATAATGTTTTAGATTAAAGTTTTATGATTAAAGTTGGGGTTTGAATCTTTGAAGTTTGAGGTTTTAATTTAAAATTTTCAGATTTAAATTATTTATTAAACTTGATTAAAAACATGTTATTTTGACTAGTTTTCATGTTTTAAATAGTTGGAATTGATTTTAAGTTGTAAAGGATTGATTTTATGAAGTTTTAAAGCTCTTGGGTATGTATTAATAGAGGTTTTCATGGACTTTTGGGAAAAAGGTTGAAGATGAAGTGTTGCAGTTTGATTATTTTTATATTTTAATGGGTTTTATGAAATTATTAATTAAACTTGATTAGTATTGTCAATTAGATTATATTTTTGAAGTTTTATTAATTTTATTACTGCTGTGATTTTTGGAAAAATAATATAATTTTAAAGACTTTAATTCTTAGTAGCGTATAATTACTTCCGGTAGTGTTAGGAACCTGTCGGGTGTTGTTAGAACTGAAAAAGTGATTTTCGGGACGTTTCGGAAGGGTTTTTAATTTTTTATCGGGGCTGGAATTTTTGAAAGGAGTCAAGAGTAATTTTTGAAATTATTTAGAGACTGGAATTTTGTAATATATACTTAGGATAGTTTATATGTTCAAGGAAATTCATTAGTCCCGATGTTTATATGTAGGAGAGTTTGAATTCGACCAATTTGAGTAATTGTGGCTAGCCGGATATATTATACCAGGTTGTTGACATATTCCTTTTATGTTTTGATGATAACATAAACCTCAAACTTAATTACTAATAAATATCTTTGAGTTCTTGGAGAATTTTAGGTCTTGAAGATAAATAAGCATTGAAGATTCAAGCATGAAGATTCAATCATTTGAAGAAACAAGATGGTGATTCAAGTGAAGGTTCGAATCATGAATCAAAGCTGTTGATGTCAAGTTTCTACAGAGAAATCAGAGAAGTTCCTGAAGAGAATTCAGCAAGGAACATGGGAAGAACGTCAAGTATTCCAACGAATTACTTGTTGAAGAGAAGAGAATCATCCATGAATGTTATAATATAATGTTCTAGGGTAAATGTAAGTATATTAATGCATTTAAGTCTGGTTGGAACTTAGTCGTGTCTGTCAGAGGAACTTTGGGTCATGTTCCTAGAGGAACTTGTGTCGAGTCAGTTAGTTATTTTGGTCCACGACTGTTGCTACTTTTTAGGGACTGTTTAAACAACTCCTTGACTGTTTTAACTTGTTTAAAATGTTCAAAAACTGACTGAATTAGTGCAGCCTAATTTTAGGAATAGTGGGTAGGTGTTTTTGAATTAGTTAGTAGTCAAATTAGTCTCCTTAATTTTAGGATTTAGTTGGTTACTTTTTAATTCTGATTTCTTTTTATTTTATTAGTTTATTTTTGGTTTTAAAAATTAATTTAAAGTTTTAGAATTTAAAAAAAAAAGGAAAAATTTTATTAGTTTATTTTTGGTTTTAAAAATTAAAAAAACCGGTTTTTATTTTTATTTTTAATTAATTAATTAAGCTATTTTTTAGGCAAATTACTTAACTTATTATTTCTGATTTTTTAGGTCAATAATTAAGTTAGTGGGTTGTTTAAATTTATGAGTCAAAGTTAGTGGTGTGTGAGGGAGAGTGATGGACGTGTAGTGGTAATATGGGTGGTTAATTAGGCTTTTTCTCCAAGCAATTGTTATAACCATTCATTTATATATATACACACATATATTTCTGATTACACACACACAACAAGAGAGCATACTTTCAGATTTATATTTTTGAGTCTTGTGTCAAAAAGTTCCAAAGTTCCAATCCAGTTTCTTATGTGCATTTCAATATACTAGAGTTATTATTTGAGTTGTAATTGAGAGAAAAGAAAAGAGAAGTGTGTGAGAACTTAGAGAGAATAGAGAAGAAAGAGTCGTGAGGAAGAGAAAGAAAAAGAAAGAGAGAAAGAGATTAGAATCGTAAGTTCCTACAGGAACTCACGGGGTCCAGAGAGAAATTTAGGATTGTAATAGTTTACAAGGCCTTTATATAAAAGTGGAGTTTTTCTTCCGTGGCCCAGGAAGTTTTTCTCGTTGAAATTTGCCTCTTTAAATTTCGTTTTTCTCAAAGTTCCTTTAGGTTTTTAATTCTGACGAAAATTTGTGCTATAAGTTCCACACAGCAATTCACCCCCCCTCTTGCAGTGTTCCTACAGGAATAACAATTGGTATCAGAGCAGGAACTCAGACCGTTCAAGAAACCTTGACGAGAGATCCGGGCAGTATGAACACTTGCGAGAAATTGGAAGAAGGGTACTCATCTCAGAGACCTCCCATGTTTAATGGGAAATTCTATGCATACTGGAAAAATCGGATGGAGATCTACATCAAAGCCGAAAATTATCAGGTATGGAGAGTCGTGGAAGTCGGTGACTATCAGGTAACCAAAACTAATGCTAATAATGAGTTAGTCCCTAAGGAAATTTCTGAATATGAACGTGAAGACTTTGAAAAAATGGAAATTAATGCAAAAGCCATAAAATTGCTTCATTGTGGTCTTGGACCCCATGAACATAATCGTATTATGGGGTGCAAGAGCGCAAAACAAATTTGGGATTTACTACAGATAACTCACGAAGGTACTAATGAAGTCAAAAGGTCTAAAATTGATTTATTGATCTCTAAATATGAAAGATTCGAGATGATGCCTAAGGAATCTATTCAAGATATGCTTACTCGTTTTACTAACATCATAAATGAGCTTGTTTCCCTTGGAAGAGAAATACCCATTGATGAACAGGTTAGAAAGATCTTAAGGAGTCTACCACAAGACGATAGATGGAGATCTAAAGTAACAGCACTTATGGAATCAAAGGACATGACGAAGTTCAACATTGAACAATTAGCGGGTTCTTTGCTAACCCATGAACTAAATCTGGGAACCAGCGGAGAAGGTTCCAAGAACAAGGGGTTAGCATTAAAGGCAGAAGAGAGTGATACTGAAGAAGATGACGAGACTGCTATGCTCGTTAGAAGATTCAAAAGAGCCTTCAACAGAAACCGAAGTTCCTTCAGGAACTCTGGAAAGAAACTGACGAGTTCCAAAAGGGACTTTGAATGTCACAAGTGCGGCTCCACTGATCACTTCATCAAGGAATGTCCACAATAGGAAAATGAGAAAACCAAGTCCAAAGGGAAGGAATCATTTAAGGAAAAGAAGGATTACAACAAAGAAAAATACTACAAGCCTTCGTTTTCCAAAAATGATGTTCGAAAAGCGATGATAGCTGCATGGGGTGATTCTGAATCAGAAGAAGAGGTGGAGGAACAGCCTGAAGAGGAAACGGCCCAATTGTGTTTAATGGCAAGATCTGATGTGCCAGAGTTCCCACAGGAACTCGACGAGAAGGTAAGCCTAAATCCTTATTATTTAAATTCTCTGCCTAAACAAAAACTTGTTGATTTAGTTATTGATTTTCACAAGAACTGGATGACTGTTAAGAAAGAAAAGAATGAGTGTGAAAACGCACTCAAAGTAAGCAAGGAACATAGTGATTGGTTTAAGGGTAATAAAGTTGAAACTGAAAATAGATTCTTTGACCTATTTGATAAAAACAATGTCTTAATGACTAAGGTTAAAAATTTTGAAAAAGAATTAAGCCAAACAACAATGGAACTTAACTGCTATAAGTTGATTAATCTTAGTTTGAAATCTGAAAATTCGAATGAAAGTTCCTCTAGGGTTTCTGATCTGAAGGAATTCAAGACTGATCTGGAAAAAGTAAAATCTGATAATAAGAAATTGACAGAGGAACTTACTGAAATAAAAAGGGATAAAGATAATCAACGAGAAGCTCCACAATGGATTCTGAATGCCCAAGCAAAGAGGACCGAAGGTCTAGGTTTTAATTATAAACAAAAAGGGAGCAATCAGAAAAAGTATGTGGAACTTCCAAGCAGCAAAGTCTGTCTGTTCTGCGGGAACTCAGGTCATCTGAAAGACCAGTGTTCCAAGAGGAACAACAGCTTGAATCAGAATCATAGACATGTTAAATGGATTGAAAAAACTTATGATGATATGTCTACAAAGGAACCCAAGGAAACCTGGGTTCCTCAACCTAACCATTAAGTATTCTTGTAGGAACTAGTGAGGGGGAACACCACATGGTACCTCGACAGTGGATGTTCCAAGCACATGACTGGAGACAAATCAAACTTTCTCTCACTAGTAGCCTACTCAGGGGGAACTGTGACGTTCGGTGACAATCAGAAAGGGAAAATGGCATGGATCATAACTTTTCCGCTCCTAGGACACCACAGCAAAATGGTGTTGTGGAGAGGAAAAACAGGACTTTAGAAGACATGGCAAGAACAATGCTCATTGCAAGTGGATTACCTAGGAACTTCTGGGCTGAAGCCGTTAATATGGCATGCTATATAATTAATAGAATCATGTTAAGACCCATCACAAACAAAACTCCCTATGAACTAATGAAAGGAAGAAAACCTAACATTTCTCACTTGAGATCTTTTGGTTGTAAGTGCTTCGTGCACAATAATTGTAATGACCCAGATTTTATCGGTATTTTTGCTGGTATTTATTTGTGTAATTATGTGTTTATTTGCTAGTTCAAAATTTATTTTGAACTATTTATTTTAATTTTTATGTGAATAATTTCGATTTAATCGAAATGTTTTATTTCTCAGTTTTTATTATTTATTTTAATTATTATTTAATTAATTAGAATTTTATTATTTAATTTTCTAATTAATTATTTAATATTAATTTTGGGCAAAATCGATTTATTTCATGATTTTCATGTAAATTTCAATAATTGGCCCAATGGATCCCGAGAGCCCATTTAAAGCCCAAACTTGGCCCATTTTCCCCATGGAGGCCGGTTTTCCTAAGGCTTAGAGTGGCTTGCCACTTTCCTTGTGTTCACACCATGCTAGCTCTATTTATATGAGAGTTAGTAAGCCCCTTTACTCATTTTGCCATTCTAAACTTTTGCCATCAAATGCTCTTGCCACCAATTCAATCAACACAAAACTCCCTCCCATTTGTTCATCCTCACGCCATTCATGAGCAATTGAAGCCATCAATTGTTCATCAACTTTCTTAGCCCAAAACTTAAAGATTCAATCCCAATTAATCTTTAAGTGATCAAACACAAGCCTAAACGCATTTATTTCAACCAAGATTTATTGTTTCGGGTTCGTTTGGGTTGTGTTCGTGTGGTTGTGCGTGGAGGTGCCGTGTGTGGAGGTTCGTGTTGCAGGGCCGTGTCGTGGCTGGGTGGTGCAAGGGAGCCGTGCAGCAGGGCCGTGCAAGGTGGTGCACTCGTGTGTGTGGGTGTTCGTGTTCGAGCAAGGTGGTCCGTGGGTGCTCGTGTGTGTGTGCCGTGTGGGTTGAGTTCTTGGACTGCATATTTGTGTTGATTTGTGTGTTGATCTTCAACAAGGTAACATACTAACTCAACTTAATTGGTAGTACTATGTTTATAGCTTTGATTAAATGCATGTTTGGGATGTTTTGTTGATGATTGTTCATGATTTTGATTATGTTTTATAATCTGATTTTGAATTGTTATAATGATGATTTTAATGGTGGTTTTTTTGTATCTTAAGATTGTTTTATGATATTTTGGAAATCATGGTGATTGGGTTTAAGTTTGATGAATTTTTGATGAAATATTGTTGAATTTTCGTGTGTGATGGTGATAAATATGCGTGTGATGTTGAGTTTGTTTGAGTTCTTGGTTGAAGTTCTTGAATCTTGATTGAGTTCTTGATTGAAGATCTTGAATCTTGAATGGTGTCTTGTTGAGTTCTTTAAGAGTTAGATGAGTTCTTTAAGGTTCTTGATTGAGTTCTTTAGAGTTCTTGTTGAGGTTTGATGAGTTCTTTAAGAGTCTTGAAAGTTAAAGAAAGTGATAGAAAGAGTCATGAAAGTTAAAGATTTGGGATGAGTTGAGTAAAGATTGTTGATATGATGTTTGGTTAGTCTCAAGATCATGGCTATAGGCAGTTCTTGGGTCAACTTCGATATTTTGGTTATTAATTTCAAGAGTATGGCGTATTCTTGTTTTTAATTAACTTCGATGAAATGATGATAATATGATAAGACCTTTAGCTTGATTTCTTTTCTAGACGCCCTTGACTTTGTGTATGGCTTATGCTCAGTCTTTGGGTTAAGACGTTGCCCCTATTCCGTCCGCGGTATCGGAATAGTTTTGGAGTCTCACTATGTTATCCTTAGTGACACGTTCGCCAGGTAAAATTCGGGTTCGTGGGATTTGGGTGTATGGCTTATGCCCGGTCCTGACATAGTAGAAGTTCGGTTGCGTAAGATGCTTCCGTACGAGCTTAGTCCGGTCTAGAACTAGAATGATTGCACCTGAGTTAGAATTGAGTTTGGAGATGTCGTATGATGATGATGTCGAGTGATGAGTTGATTTTGGGATTACGAGCCTGAGGTTGTCTCGTGTCTTCGAGGATTGTATGTGTGAATTTATTTGATTATTGCTATGTACTTGTGTATTCCCGTTAGGGTGAGTCAGTTATGTTACTCGCCACTGATGGTGGATATGTTGTGTTTTTCAGGTACATCTGACGATGATGCTCTTGCTTAGCTTTTGGGTTGGGCGAGCGGCGCTATGCGTGTTTTATTTTCTGTTTGTTTATTTTCGTTTGTTTCATAGCATTAGACTTGTTAGACGTTGATTCAGGATTTGGATATACATTTGTTGTATAAGACTCTAGCATGTGGTTAGAGTTGCACTTGACTTTTATTTTTAGTTCATTTGACTTTTGGACTTAGTTTGTACAAGATTGTGGGTTATTGTACATCTTTGGTTTAATAATAATATTTTGAGGTATTAGTATTATTTTCTAAGTGTTGAGTTTAGTTTTATAACTACTTGACTCGTCGGTTTCTTCCGCGCCGATTTAAGCGAGTCGGGTCGTTACAGTTGGTATCAGAGCCGAATAGGTTTAAGTGAAGTTTCTAGGAATTCGAGTTAAACCCGGGAGATGAGAGCTTTATTTCCCGAGTGATTAAACCATTTCTAGGACTATGTGAAGGGAGAAGAGTTGGGTAGAAAGACCGGGATAGGATTCTTTCTATTTTTCCTTTTTCTTCGTATTTTCTTTGTATGAATTTGGTGAGGTTTTGTACTGACTTGCTATTCTTGTTATGTCTGTTATTGTGATGCGTTGCAGCATGTCTACACCTCGCCGGTTGCATACTGGACGACAGAGGTTGCGGGCCCTCGAGGAGGCGATCCTTACGTTGGCGCACCATAGTCGTCATACGCCGAGTACGCAGTCGACGTTCGATCGTATCGCACGTCATCGACCTCCTACCTACGACGGGGTTGCCGACCCCACTATCTTGGAGAGCTGGATCCGCGAGATGGGCAAGCTCTTCGACGCGACGTTATGCCCCGAGCACGAGAAGGTGCAGATCGCCGCTTACTATCTGCGTGGAGAGGCCGATAACTGGTGGACGCTAGCTAAGGACGCGTACCAGCCGCTGCATGCTATGACTTGGACCGACTTTATCGATAAGGTCCAGGAGCGTTTCTACCCCGACGAGTTGCGGTGGCAGAAACAGGAGGAGTTCCTTACTCTGACACAGGGTAAGATGACTGTCCAGGCATACACTGATCGATTCACGGAGTTATCGAGGTTCGCTACGTCTGTGGTTCCGTCTGAGAGGGATCGAGTCAAGCGCTACATCAAAAAGCTAGATCCGAGGATCCGAGTTCACGTGATCAGTAGTGGGGCGACGACGTTCCAGCAGGCATATGATGTGGCACTCGAGATACAGTCATCGATTTCTGAGGAGGATTCGAGCAAGAAGAGAGCTCCGGTTCCGACGACTACAGCTTCGTTTAAGAAGCCCCGTTTCAGCGCACCTAGTAGTACCCCTCCGACCACGAGTTCGCGTAAGGGCAATGGTGGTTCTGGTTGTCGAGGCTGTGGCAAGGACTTCCATCCAGGGAAGAAGTGCGATGGTTCTCCGATCAGTTGTTTCACATGTGGCAAGGAAGGCCACAAGTCGACGTTCTGTCCCGAGAGGAGGCCAGATTCAGAGGTTAAGCAGCTTCCAGCACCGACAAAGACTCCAGTGAAGAACAGAGTCTACTGTATGACCGAGGCAGAGGCCGAGGTTCAGCCCGACGTTGTATCAGGTAGATTCCTTGTCTCTGGTGTGTTAGCATTAGTTCTTTTTGATTCTGGTGCTACTGTGTCTTTTGTGGCTAGTAGTTTTGCCTCGAGGTCAGACCTTCGTGGCAGTCTACCTGTTCGTTCAGTTATTACTCTCCCTTCAGGAGAGGATTTTACTTGTCAGCGAGAGTTCCGAGGAGTGCCTATCGTGATAGCAGGGGAGCCAGCGACGGCCGATCTGAAGGAGTTCCCGTTGATAGAGTTTGATGTTATACTTGGCATGGACTGGCTATCTAGGTATCGAGCGATCATTCGTTGCCGAGATCAGTCAGTGACATTCCGAGGATCTCAGGGCAACCGAGTTACCTACTCTGGGTTCGTCCTTAAGAAAGGAGTAAAGGTAATCTCAGCCTTGAAGATGAGAAAACATCGCCAGAAGGGCGATATGGTGTTTCTTTGTCAGGTACGAGACATGACTGAGGAGTCTCTATTGGACGACATACCTGTAGCGAGGGATTTCAGAGACGTATTTCCTGATGAGCTACCAGGCGTTCCACCTGAGCGCGACGTCGAGTTCCATATCGACTTAGTACCCGGCACAGCGCCAATCTCAAAGGCACCGTACCGGATGGCACCAACTGAGTTATTGGAGTTGAAGACACAACTCCAGGATTTGATCGATAAAGGCTTCATTAGGCCTAGTGTTTCTCCGTGGGGAGCACCTGTGCTCTTCGTGAAGAAGAAAGATGGTAGTATGCGTCTGTGCATAGACTACCGAGAGTTGAATCGGGTAACTATCAAGAATAAGTACCCGTTGCCTAGGATTGAGGACCTGTTCGATCAGCTGCGAGGAGCAGGAGTGTTTTCGAAGATAGATCTTCGATCTGGATATCATCAGATACCAGTTAAGAAGGAAGACATCCCGAAAACTGCTTTTCGTACTAGATACGGCCATTACGAGTTCGAGGTGATGCCCTTTGGTCTTACTAACGCGCCAGCCGTGTTTATGGACCAGATGAACCGGACATTTCATCACTTACTCGACAAGTGTGTCGTAGTATTTATTGACGATATCTTGGTCTATTCTAGAGATGAGTCTGAGCATACGGAACATCTCCAGATGGTACTCGAGATATTGCGGGATCATAAGTGGTTCGCGAAACTCTCCAAGTGTGAGTTCTGGCTTCGCGAAGTAGCCTTCCTAGGTCACGTGATTAGTAAAGAAGGCATTATGGTAGACCCAGCCAAGATTAAGGCTGTTGTTGATTGGAGTAGCCCGAGAAATGTGGCGGAGGTTCGTAGTTTTCTTGGCTTAGCCGGATACTATCGACGATTCGTCCAGGACTTCTCCAAAATAGCTAGGCCGATGTCTAGTCTCCTACAGAAGGAGGTCCGATTCGTTTGGACAGAGGCTTGCGAGCAAGCTTTTCAGGAATTGAAACAGAGATTAGTCTCTGCTCCGATTCTTACTCTTCCGAACGATGAGGAGGGCTTTGAGGTCTATAGCGATGCTTCGAAGAGTGGCTTAGGTTGTGTGCTCATGCAGGGTGGGAAGGTCATCGCTTACGCATCAAGGCAACTGAAGGTGCACGAGCGTAACTATCCTACGCATGACTTAGAGTTAGCAGCTGTAGTGTTCGCGTTGAAAATTTGGAGGCATTATCTCTATGGTGGTTCGTGTAGAGTATTCACGGATCACAAGAGTCTCAAGTACATCTTCACTCAGAAAGACCTCAATATGAGGCAGAGGCGGTGGCTTGAGTTGATTAAGGACTACGACCTGACGCTCAACTATTGCGAGGGCAAGGCGAATTTGGTTGCAGATGCGCTAAGCCGCAAACATCGCTTGAGCTTCAGTAGAAGCTGTGGTTCCGTCAGACTTCGTCTGACATCAATGAGTGCTGAACCTGATTTGATTCGGGAAATGCGCGAGGGTCAGCAGAACGACCCGCAGTTTGCTAGGATTCGAGAGGCTATACAGCAAGGCAAAGCCGTTGGCTTCACGATCTCTTCTGATGGTAGTATGCACTTTCGAGGGAGATGGTGTGTACCAGACTGTTCTGATCTTAGGAACAGGATCATGTCTGAGGCGCATAACTCGCCTTATTCTGTTCATCCCGGTGGTAATAAGCTTTACCAGGGCCTCAAGGGCCAATTCTGGTGGCCTAAGATGAAGAGGGATGTAGCGGAGTTTGTTGCTCGGTGTCTGACCTGTCAGAAGGTCAAGATTGAGCATCAGAGACCAGGAGGTCTGTTGCAGCCACTACCTATTCCGACCTGGAAATTTGAGTCTGTTTCTATGGACTTTGTAGTGAGCTTACCCACGTGCAATGGCTTGAATGCTATTTGGGTCATTGTGGATAGGTTGACTAAGGTCGCTAGATTCATTCCGATGAAGATGACCTGGTCGATGGAGCGTTTAGCGGAGGCATATACTCAGGACATAATCCGACTTCATGGAGTTCCGAGGGAGATTGTTTCTGATCGGGATCCGAGGTTTCTATCTCGTTTCTGGAAATCAGTTCAGGAAGCCTTTGGGACGAAACTGAAGTTGAGCACCGCTTTCCATGCGGCGACTGATGGTCAGACTGAGAGGACCATCCAGACTTTGGAGGATATGCTTCGAGCATGCACTCTGGAGTATCATCAGTCTTGGGTGCGTATGCTTTGCTTGATAGAGTTCTCCTATAATAACAGCTATCACTCTAGCATTGAGATGGCTCCGTACGAGGCCCTGTATGGCAGGAAATGTCGGAGTCCGATTTGCTGGAATGATATCAGTGATACTGTGGCTCTAGGACCTGAGATGGTACGCGATACTATCAAGAAGGTTCGAGTCATTCGGTCTAAGATGCAGGCCGCTCAGAGTCGTCAGAAATCTTACGCCGATAATCGACGTAGGCCACTGGCTGTTGAAGTAGGTGACAAAGTCTTGCTTAAGGTTTCACCTTTCAAAGGAGTTGTACGCTTTGGTCAAAAGGGTAAACTTCGACCGAAATATGTGGGACCTTATGAGATACTAGAACGAGTTGGGGAGGTGGCTTATCGATTGGCATTACCACCTAGTTTGGCTAATGTTCATGACGTATTTCATGTTTCCCAGCTAAGGAAATATGTACATGATCCTACTCATGTAATCTCAGTGGACCCGGTTGTAATCGAGCCGAATCTGACTTATGAGGAGCGACCCGTCCAGATCTTGGATCGGGAGGAGAGGACCCTGCGTCGTAAGCAGGTACCGCTTGTCAAGGTGTTGTGGAGAAATCAACACCATGAAGAAGCAACTTGGGAGACGGAAGCGTCCATGCGGCAGAAGTACCCCGAGCTGTTCGATGGGGAGCAATCTCCTGCACCTTGAAATTTCGGGACGAAATTTCTTTAAGGAGGGGAGGTTGTAATGACCCAGATTTTATCGGTATTTTTGCTGGTATTTATTTGTGTAATTATGTGTTTATTTGCTAGTTCAAAATTTATTTTGAACTATTTATTTTAATTTTTATGTGAATAATTTCGATTTAATCGAAATGTTTTATTTCTCAGTTTTTATTATTTATTTTAATTATTATTTAATTAATTAGAATTTTATTATTTAATTTTCTAATTAATTATTTAATATTAATTTTGGGCAAAATCGATTTATTTCATGATTTTCATGTAAATTTCAATAATTGGCCCAATGGATCCCGAGAGCCCATTTAAAGCCCAAACTTGGCCCATTTTCCCCATGGAGGCCGGTTTTCCTAAGGCTTAGAGTGGCTTGCCACTTGCCTTGTGTTCACACCATGCTAGCTCTATTTATATGAGAGTTAGTAAGCCCCTTTACTCATTTTGCCATTCTAAACTTTTGCCATCAAATGCTCTTGCCACCAATTCAATCAACACAAAACTCCCTCCCATTTGTTCATCCTCACGCCATTCATGAGCAATTGAAGCCATCAATTGTTCATCAACTTTCTTAGCCCAAAACTTAAAGATTCAATCCCAATTAATCTTTAAGTGATCAAACACAAGCCTAAACGCATTTATTTCAACCAAGATTTATTGTTTCGGGTTCGTTTGGGTTGTGTTCGTGTGGTTGTGCGTGGAGGTGCCGTGTGTGGAGGTTCGTGTTGCAGGGCCGTGTCGTGGCTGGGTGGTGCAAGGGAGCCGTGCAGCAGGGCCGTGCAAGGTGGTGCACTCGTGTGTGTGGGTGTTCGTGTTCGAGCAAGGTGGTCCGTGGGTGCTCGTGTGTGTGTGCCGTGTGGGTTGAGTTCTTGGACTGCATATTTGTGTTGATTTGTGTGTTGATCTTCAACAAGGTAACATACTAACTCAACTTAATTGGTAGTACTATGTTTATAGCTTTGATTAAATGCATGTTTGGGATGTTTTGTTGATGATTGTTCATGATTTTGATTATGTTTTATAATCTGATTTTGAATTGTTATAATGATGATTTTAATGGTGGTTTTTTTGTATCTTAAGATTGTTTTATGATATTTTGGAAATCATGGTGATTGGGTTTAAGTTTGATGAATTTTTGATGAAATATTGTTGAATTTTCGTGTGTGATGGTGATAAATATGCGTGTGATGTTGAGTTTGTTTGAGTTCTTGGTTGAAGTTCTTGAATCTTGATTGAGTTCTTGATTGAAGATCTTGAATCTTGAATGGTGTCTTGTTGAGTTCTTTAAGAGTTAGATGAGTTCTTTAAGGTTCTTGATTGAGTTCTTTAGAGTTCTTGTTGAGGTTTGATGAGTTCTTTAAGAGTCTTGAAAGTTAAAGAAAGTGATAGAAAGAGTCATGAAAGTTAAAGATTTGGGATGAGTTGAGTAAAGATTGTTGATATGATGTTTGGTTAGTCTCAAGATCATGGCTATAGGCAGTTCTTGGGTCAACTTCGATATTTTGGTTATTAATTTCAAGAGTATGGCGTATTCTTGTTTTTAATTAACTTCGATGAAATGATGATAATATGATAAGACCTTTAGCTTGATTTCTTTTCTAGACGCCCTTGACTTTGTGTATGGCTTATGCTCAGTCTTTGGGTTAAGACGTTGCCCCTATTCCGTCCGCGGTATCGGAATAGTTTTGGAGTCTCACTATGTTATCCTTAGTGACACGTTCGCCAGGTAAAATTCGGGTTCGTGGGATTTGGGTGTATGGCTTATGCCCGGTCCTGACATAGTAGAAGTTCGGTTGCGTAAGATGCTTCCGTACGAGCTTAGTCCGGTCTAGAACTAGAATGATTGCACCTGAGTTAGAATTGAGTTTGGAGATGTCGTATGATGATGATGTCGAGTGATGAGTTGATTTTGGGATTACGAGCCTGAGGTTGTCTCGTGTCTTCGAGGATTGTATGTGTGAATTTATTTGATTATTGCTATGTACTTGTGTATTCCCGTTAGGGTGAGTCAGTTATGTTACTCGCCACTGATGGTGGATATGTTGTGTTTTTCAGGTACATCTGACGATGATGCTCTTGCTTAGCTTTTGGGTTGGGCGAGCGGCGCTATGCGTGTTTTATTTTCTGTTTGTTTATTTTCGTTTGTTTCATAGCATTAGACTTGTTAGACGTTGATTCAGGATTTGGATATACATTTGTTGTATAAGACTCTAGCATGTGGTTAGAGTTGCACTTGACTTTTATTTTTAGTTCATTTGACTTTTGGACTTAGTTTGTACAAGATTGTGGGTTATTGTACATCTTTGGTTTAATAATAATATTTTGAGGTATTAGTATTATTTTCTAAGTGTTGAGTTTAGTTTTATAACTACTTGACTCGTCGGTTTCTTCCGCGCCGATTTAAGCGAGTCGGGTCGTTACAATAATGGTAAAAGGAACTTAGGGAAGTTTGATGAGAGAAGTGATGAAGCCGTGTTCCTAGGATATGCCACTGATAGTAAAGCATATAGAGTCTATAACAAGAGGACATTAAGTGTCGAGGAAAGTGTACATATCTTATTTGATGAAACTAACCCTTATGTAAATAGTGATACTAACATTTTGCAGGAACTTGAGGACTTAGAGATAGGCTTGGTTAGAAGGGATCCAGATGAAGAAGAGTTAACATCCAATAATAAAGAAAGAGCAAATATCCCAGAAGAACGACCTCATGTTGAAAGACAAGAAGAGCCAGTTCCTGAAGGAACTCAGGGGGAAGTTCCAGAGACTGAGGGGAACTTAGAAGAAGAGATCAGAGTTCCTGAAGAGACTGTAGAAAGACCAGTTCCAATCAGAGACTTTGAACCAAAACCCTGGAAATATCAGAAGTCCCACCCTCTTGATCTTATCATAAGTGATATAGGGAAAGGAATTCAGACCAGAACTCAGATCAGGAACTTCTGTGCCCATGGTGTGTTCCTATCCATCATTGAGCCTCGAAATCACATAGAAGCACTTGAGGATGCAGATTGGATACTAGCCATGCAGGATGAACTCAATCAGTTTGAAAGGAACAAGGTGTGGCACCTTGAACCAAAGCCGGAACACCAAAAGGTAATTGGATTGAAGTGGGTGTTCAGGAACAAGCTAGATGAACATGGCACGATCGTCAGGAACAAGGCCAGGTTAGTTGTAAAAGGATACAATCAACAAGAGGGGATAGATTATGAAGAAACATTTGCTCCGGTAGCAAGGTTAGAAGCTATTAGAATTTTAATTGCTATTGCTTCGTTCATGGGTTTTAAATTATATCAAATGGATGTTAAATGTGCTTTTTTAAATGGATTTTTAAATGAGGAAGTATATGTGGAACAACCTCCTGGTTTTGAAAACTCTAAATTTCCTAACCATATCTATAAGTTTGACAAAGCTCTTTATGGGTTGAAGCAAGCTCCTAGAGCATGGTATGAGAGGTTGTCCAAGTTCCTTTTGGAAAATAAATTTAAAAGAGGAAAAGTTGATAAAACTTTATTTTTAAAATATAAAGGAACTGATCTCCTCATTGTCCAAATCTATGTAGATGATATAATATTTGGTGCTACTAACGAATCTTTGTGTCAGGAATTTGCAAATTTAATGAGCAAGGAATTCGAGATGAGCATGATGGGTGAGTTAAATTTCTTTCTCGGTTTGCAAATGAAGCAAACTGAAAAGGGAATTTATATTCATCAACAAAAATACATAAAGGAACTTCTAAAGAAATTTGGGATGGAAACATCCAAAATAAATCACACTCCTATGGGACCTAACACCAGATTGGATGAAGATCCCAAAGGAACTAGTGTGAGTGAAAAGCAATATAGAGGCATGATAGGTTCCTTATTGTATCTAACTGCTAGTAGACCAGATATTTCTTTTAGTGTTGGTGTATGTGCTAGGTTCCAAGCAAATCCAAAGGAGTCACATCTCACTGCAGTCAAGAGGATATTGCGATATTTGAAAGGAACTGATGATCTAACTTTGTTCTATCCTCACAATGACACGTTTGAACTCAAGGGATTTGCTGATGCAGATTATGCCGGTGATTTGGTGAATAGGAAAAGCACTTCAGGTATGGTTCAGTTCCTTGGAACGTGTTTAGTTTCTTGGAGTTCCAAGAAGCAAAACACAGTTGCTCTATCCACTGCAGAAGCCGAATATGTAGCAGCTGCTGCATGTTGTTCACAACTGCTTTGGATAAAACAACAACTAAGGGACTTTGGTATTAATTATAATTGTATTCCTATATATTGTGATAATACTAGTGCCATTTGTATATCAAAAGATCCAGTTCACCATTCACGTGTGAAACACATTCACATACGTCATCATTTTCTAAAGGACAATGTAAAAAAAGGTCTGATAAAACTTGAATTTTGTCAAACTGAAGATCAAATTGCTGACATATTAACTAAGCCATTGAATAGAGAAAGATATGAGAAATTGCGGATGGAACTTGGGATGATCAAATTAAAGTAATTTGCTAAGAAGTTCCTCCAGGTACGTCAACTCAATTATTAAAGTTCCTAGAATAATTTTCATTGCAATTACGGTGCGAAAGCATGTTCCTGATGGAATTTGAGACTTATACTCGTAAATGTCTATCAATATTACTCTTATTTTCATGATTGCTATTTGGATGATGAATTAAATGTGTGCATCAATATGTTCCTATGTTTTTTATTTTATATAAATTAATTTATTCCTTAAATTAATTTATTTTTTCCACAAATTAATTTTATTTTCCACAAATTATTTTTCTTTTGTAGCTAAAGAAATCTACCCATTAGGAGAGTCAATTTAGAAGAGTCATCATGTTCAAAATTTTATAACTGATTAATTCAAACTTGTTTAAACCTCTACCTAAAAATAAGGAGAGTAAATGGGAGAATGTTTTACTAGCTGAACAAATTACTCTTATTCTCCTCAAGCCATCCACCTATTCCTCTCTCTCTCTCTCACTCACGTCATTTTCTATCTATCTCCTAAACCACATTCATTTTATCCATTTTTTAAATAAAAAAAGTAAAAAAAAAAAAAAAAAACCTTCATGAACCTTCAATTATTTTTCCTCTACTACCAACTCTTCCAATCAAACCCAAAGAACCTACACAACAAGATCAAAACCCTAGCATCATCTAAGGGGGAATCCAAGCAAAGAAAAGAAGTAGATGATTCAACTATTAAGCTTTAATGTTCTACTCGAGATGTACGGGAATTGAAATTAGGGATGAAAAAAAAACAAGGAACAATGTATTTAAAGATCAACCCTTGATGGATTGAAGTTGGGTTTGTTGGACAAAAAAAAACAAAAAAACAAAAAAAGAAGAAAAAAGGAGAGGTCCATACTGTGAATTTAGATGTTGATGATGATAGGAGTGTAGTAAAATTACTTGTTCTTAGTGCTGAAAATTCTGAAGGAACAAGTAGAGGAGGAAGTCCTTCTGAAAATTCTGACGGAACTTGAGTTGTTAAAGGACTATTCAGAAGATATTGAGGGGAAAACATTCATGTTAAGCCAGCCTTTGAGTGGCATGGTTATTACTTCCTAGGAAGGGAATGAATGAAATCATGGGGTGCCTCAAAGAGCTAAAGTTGCTGCTGGAACTTCACCTGATGATACCACAGGAACTTCTGGAGCATCTGCTAATGTTCCCCCCACGAAAGTTCCTGATGATGCTTAACCTGCCACCTAGCCTCTTCTTAGCTCATTTACACTAATTCTTTTGAACTAACTTCGATTTGGTTATAATTTATGAACATGATTTAGGTTTTATTTTATTTTCTTCTTTGCCATTTTCATTTCTTCTTTTGCGTCTTAGTAGTCGGGTAGTAGCTACTTTCTATTTTTCTTTTGTCCTTGGAACATATATATATATGCTATATTTTGCTACTTTCATCCTTGATGCTATTATGATGACTAATATTGCTAGATTGCTACTTGAGTTGTTTTCTTATTCTAGACATCGGGTATCTGCCATTACTGGTTTAATGGTGCTGTGATGAAAAATGTTTGAGGCATGATGATTTTGATTTTGATGATGCCAAAAGGGGGAAGAATAATTGGCAAACTAACTTTATTCTTTTTCGTCTTATTTTTCATCTTATTCTCATATGAAATGAAGTTCCTAACTTGTGAATAATTTACTAACTTGTGAATAGTTAACTAACTTTCTTGATTCCATGTGGAGTTAAGATGTATATATAACTTTGGTAGTATAATTTAGTTCTTAATTAGTTTAATTTTAAAAATTGAAAATTCCAAAATATTTAATTTAATGTTTTTATGTTTTATAAATTTGGAAAAATCAAAAAAAAATTTAAAAAATCCTTTTTTCAACGAGTATATTTGGTTTAGTTTTCAATTAAGTTTGCTTTGGTTTGTCATCATCAAAAAGGGGGAAATTGTTGACATATTCCTTTTATGTTTTGATGATAACATAAACCTCAAACTTAATTACTAATAAATATCTTTGAGTTCTTGGAGAATTTTAGGTCTTGAAGATAAATAAGCATTGAAGATTCAAGCATGAAGATTCAATCATTTGAAGAAACAAGATGGTGATTCAAGTGAAGGTTCGAATCATGAATCAAAGCTGTTGATGTCAAGTTTCTACAGAGAAATCAGAGAAGTTCCTGAAGAGAATTCAGCAAGGAACATGGGAAGAACGTCAAGTATTCCAACGAATTACTTGTTGAAGAGAAGAGAATCATCCATGAATATTATAATATAATGTTCTAGGGTAAATGTAAGTATATTAATGCATTTAAGTCTGGTTGGAACTTAGTCGTGTCTGTCAGAGGAACTTTGGGTCATGTTCCTAGAGGAACTTGTGTCGAGTCAGTTAGTTATTTTGGTCCACGACTGTTGCTACTTTTTAGGGACTGTTTAAACAACTCCTTGACTGTTTTAACTTGTTTAAAATGTTCAAAAACTGACTGAATTAGTGCAGCCTAATTTTAGGAATAGTGGGTAGGTGTTTTTGAATTAGTTAGTAGTCAAATTAGTCTCCTTAATTTTAGGATTTAGTTGGTTACTTTTTAATTCTGATTTCTTTTTATTTTATTAGTTTATTTTTGGTTTTAAAAATTAATTTAAAGTTTTAGAATTTAAAAAAAAAAGGAAAAATTTCGGAAAAAGAAAAAAAAGAAAAAAACCGGTTTTTATTTTTATTTTTAATTAATTAATTAAGCTATTTTTTAGGCAAATTACTTAACTTATTATTTCTGATTTTTTAGGTCAATAATTAAGTTAGTGGGTTGTTTAAATTTATGAGTCAAAGTTAGTGGTGTGTGAGGGAGAGTGGTGGACGTGTAGTGGTAATATGGGTGGTTAATTAGGCTTTTTCTCCAAGCAATTGTTATAACCATTCATTTATATATATACACACATATATTTCTGATTACACACACACAACAAGAGAGCATACTTTCAGATTTATATTTTTGAGTCTTTTGTCAAAAAGTTCCAAAGTTCCAATCCAGTTTCTTATGTGCATTTCAATATACTAGAGTTATTATTTGAGTTGTAATTGAGAGAAAAGAAAAGAGAAGTGTGTGAGAACTTAGAGAGAATAGAGAAGAAAGAGTCGTGAGGAAGAGAAAGAAAAAGAAAGAGAGAAAGAGATTAGAATCGTAAGTTCCTACAGGAACTCACGAGGTCCAGAGAGAAATTTAGGGTTGTAATAGTTTACAAGGCCTTTATATAAAAGTGGAGTTTTTCTTCCGTGGCCCAGGAAGTTTTTCTCGTTGAAATTTGCCTCTTTACATTTCGTTTTTCTCAAAGTTCCTTTAGGTTTTTAATTCTGACGAAAATTTGTGCTATAAGTTCCACACAGCAATTCACCCCCCCCCCTCTTGCAGTGTTCCTACAGGAATAACACAGGTGTTTTAGGGTTTTTTGTAAATAAGGAGAGGACTAACAATTCTATTCTACAAACTTTTCAAAAGTAATAATAAATGCAGAAATAAGTATGAAAGCAATTAAATGTGCAAAAGATAATAATAACTCAAATAGCTGCTAATCAAGATTGATTAAGGTTAATTGACAATTACAAGTTATGTGCTGTCAAATCAGCATATATTGGGATGTGTGCATTAATCATTACATAAATCCTTTTATACAAGAATCTTCCTACTTTCTCTTATAAACTATCAATATGGGATACAAGTTTTCCCACGTTTGATCTTTTTCCTAACTTTCCATGCTGAACCCTAAATAGCAAGGTGTCTTCGTAGGGTAATGCCACGTGGTCCTGTAGTATTCTGCCACGTGGACCAATGAGGTGCGGCCGCATGGACTTGTATTGATCTGCTACGCGACCCTTTTACTTGAGGCTTCTTATGGGCTCCATTTTGGACTGATGCATTTGGACAGATGTGCTTGGGATTTTCTTTGGGCCTCCAATTGACAGTGCCTTGTTGTAATTGTAACGACCCGACTTTTCTAGGCTGTCGATTTACGAAGAAAATCGACAAATGGATCATTACTAACATAATACTTAACAATAATATTATAATTAAAGTCTAAAATTCCTTTTATTAATTAAATACTGAAGCAATAATCCCAAAAGTCTATAAATCAATACTTCAATACACCATAAAACTGTATCTTCCCAACAGACTGGGATAAACTAAACCATTATGAAAAGAAAACATAAACTAGACTCTGGTTCACTCTACTGATCACATCAATTCTCGACCCGAACCAAACGAGAGCCCACTTATGCGTCTGCATCATCACCTAAAATGGGGGGGGTCCACCGTCAGTGGCGAGTAACTAGGCTGTCCCGCTTAAATGAGGGACCGCTAATCATATAATAGCATAGAATCAACCAAGAAAATCATGCAAAAACACATGGAAATACGTACAAAAATACATACGAAATACGTACAAAAATACGTATAAAAATACGTAGCAAAATACGTATAAAAATACGTAGGAAAATACGTAGAAAATACGTATACAAATACGTATAAAATACGATTACAATACGTATAAAATACCTGAAAAATACGGTTAGAAATACATACAATATACGTATAAAATACGAGTACAATACGTACAACATACGAATACAGATACGTACAACATACAAATACAAATACGTACAACATACGAATACAAATACGAGTAAATACAGACTTACCAGACGTACGCAGCGGAAGACTTAATATTACCAAAATTAATACATAAATACACGAAAATACACATATACACATAACCCTTCCCATGAACTACTTATTTATCATATTTTACCCTTAAACCCTCTTTTAACCTTCTTATCGGACCGGTCATAATGCTCGTTGTGGATCCCGTGTGCACCACAACTTTCCTAAAACATGCCGGGGTGAACTCGTGTATTCAACCCGTAGCCCTCCTTTGCAAGAACTAAGCCTAAGCTATGGCCATAACCCCTAAATAGCAGCTCGTGTACTACTACTTAGACGACTACATATCTTAAGATCCAGAACTGCCCAGAGACCGCAGTAGGGCAGGGCTTCGACTTAACCCGATCTGATGACTCGTGTATCATCAAATGGGCGTCCTTACGTATCTTGTCTTTTCTAAAGGCCATCGTGAGAACACTAATTAACAAGCAATATCTAAAGGCCATCTTGAGACCTCTAATTCATATCATATCTTATTACTTTCCTTCTTATTCATATTGTTACATTCCTTCATATTATAATTTATCTTCTTTAATTCCTTCTTATTCATTAATCTTATTAATTCCTAAAATTATAATCTAAATTATTATAAGCCAAAAATTAAATTAAAATTTATCAAAATTAATAAGGACCACTCGACATTTTTATTGAAATGACAATAATTAATTCAATTCTTTAAATAATGACATAAACAATTTACTAAATCAACTAAATAATCAAATAATCATATAAACTACCAATCATCAACTAATATTGCTTAAAACATGATAAAAATCCTATTTTTATTCCTTGGACCCATTCGACATTTTCAAGAAACAAATGATAATCAAATAATTTCATCAATTAATCATATATACAATTTAATTAATCATCTAAATTAACAATTAGCATAAAATAATAATTAAATCATGATAAAAAAAGAAAATACTGTTTTGCTCATATATATCATTCGACATACATATATACATGATCCAAAATTTATTCTTTAAATTAAATAACTACAAACATCTATAATTAATTCTAAAAACTAATAATATCGATTAACAATCATGCTTTAATCATCATACTATCAAGATTGGATCAAGAACAAGATAAAAATCAATCTTTTAATCACATGAACCACTCGACAATCCAAGAATATGAACAAGAAAATACTTCTTTTAATTCAAGAATTTAATATATCAATTAAACAATTAAATCCATCATAGAAATTCAAGAAAACAACTTAAAAATCATTATAATCATGCTCATCATACTCGGCCATCAAGAAATAATTCAAGAACAAATTTCGAAATTTATCGTGCAATTAATCAACATAATATATGCTTAAATAAATTATTTCATGCATATAATTAATTAAAATAATTAAAGATTCATTAAAATTACACATTTATATCAAGAAAATAACATGTATAAAAATATCATATGGTTCGAAAATCTCAACCCTAAACATGATACTAATTCTTTTAATTTTCCTAGTTTTAATCCTAATTAACTATATAGTAAACTACCCTAATCTAAGAGAGAAAGTCTAGTTACCTTAGCATAGGAAAGAAAACAAGAAAAAAAAAAATCACCCTTTGGAGCTTGGAGTCACACGGCCAACAAGGAAGAAAAATTAGGGTTTTCTTTTGAGTTTTGTAGTATGGAAAATTATGTAAAAGAAAATAAGTTAAAAGCTTGTTCCCTATTTATAATATAAGGAACCAAAGAAAAATAAATTAAAAAGAAAAGAAAGGGGGTCGTGAAAGAGAAGAAAGAATAGGGGAGTGGGAATGTTTTTAGGTAGACTTAGTATGGGGGTAGACTAGGTTTATACAAATTTAAAATATTATTAATTAAATAAATAATAATATTATTAATCACTAATAAATTAAAAAGAAAAAACAAACCCTAGTGGTTTCACAAGGGGGCCGGCCAAAATGGAGTGGGTATTGGGTCATAGACCCAATTCCGATTAAGATAGAGAAATAAACATAAACAGTCCAAAATAAACGAGCCCTTTGGACTAAGAATGGTAAAATAATTCTAATAACCCGCGAAATTTTCTGGCCCTAAATTTTGGGTTATTAGTTTGATTCATCTTTTCCAAAACTCGCGCTGACAAATAAAATCCTCTCCAGATGAGAGAGTTATAACTGAACTAACAGGAAAGCTGCCACGAACATTAGACCTCGAGGCAAAACTACTAGCCACAAAAGAGAAAGTAGCACCAGAATCAAACAAAACTAAAGCTAACACACCAGAAATAAGAAATGTACCTGATACGACGTCAGGCTGAACCTCGGCCTCCGCCTCGGTGATACAGTAGACTCGGTTCTTCACCGGAGTCTTCGTCGGTGCCAGAAGCTACTTAACCTTAGTGTCTGGCTTCCTCTCGGGGCATATTGACGCCTTATGGCCTTCCTTCCTGCTGATATAACATGCTATGGGCGAACCGTCACACCGCTTCCCCGGATGGAAGTCTCGGCCGCATCCTCTGCACTTCGAGCCATCGGAACCCTTATGCGAACTCGTGGTCGGAGGGGTACTGCTAGGAGCACTAAATCGGGGCTTCTTAAAAGAAGTTGTCGTCGTCGGAACCTGAGCTCTCTTCTTGCTCGCATCCTCCTCGGCCGTCGATGCCTGAATCTCGAGTGCTACCTCGTAGGCCTGCTGGAATGTCGTCGCTCCACTACTGATCACGTGAACGCGAATCCTCGGATCTAGCTTTTTGATGTAGCGCTTGACCCGATCCTTCTCCGACGGAACCACAGACGTAGCGAACCTCGATAACACCGTAAACTTGTCGGTGTACGCCTGAACAGTCATCTTACCCTGTGTAAGAGTAAGAAACTCCTCCAGCTTCTGCCACCGCAACTCGTCGGGGTAGGAACGCTCCTGGATCTTATCGATGAACTCGATCCACGACATCGAATGTAACCGCAAGCACGCGTCCTTAGCTAACGTCCACCAGTTATCGGCCTCTCCACGTAGATAATAAGCAGCGATCTGTACCTTCTCGTGCTCGGGGTGAAACGTCGCGTCGAAGAGCTTCCCCATCTCGCGGATCTAGCTCTCCAGGATAGTGGGGTCGGCAACCCCATCTTAAGTCGGAGGTCGATGACGTGCGATACGGTCGAACGTCGACTGCGTACTCGGCGTATGACGACTATGGTGCGCCAACGTAAGGATCGCCTCCTCGAGTGCTCGCAACCTCTGTCGTCCAGTACTCAACCGTTGAGGTGTAGACATGCTGCATCGCATCACAACAACAAGACATACCAAAATAACAATGTCAGTCATACATCCCCACCATAGTCAAGCACACAAAATAAAGAGAGAAAAGAAATAGAAAAGATCTTATCCCGGTTTTTCTACCCGAACTCTTCTCCCTTTACTTAACCTAAAATTTGGGTTTATCACTCGGGAAAGGTAAAGCTCTCAACTCCCGGGTTTAACTCAAATCCTAAAACTTCACTTAAAACCTATTCGGCTCTGATACCAACTGTGACGACCCGACTCGCTTAAATCGGCGCGGAAGAAACCGACGAGTCGAATAGTCAAAACTAACAAACTAAAATACTTAAAATTAAAAAAAAAACCTCGAAATGATTATATTACTAAACCAAAAGTACAATTACCCACAAGATTGTACACAACTAATCCCAAAAGTCATACTACTACTATCAAACATAACTCCAAATACATGTCAGAGTTATAGTAAAGTATAAAAGTACTACTACTAGAGTATATAACTAGAAAACATCGTAAAGTAACAATATAAAATCTAAACAATATCGGCACTCGCCCAACCCAATGCTAAGCAAGAACCTCATCATCAAAGTTACCTGAAAAACAACAACAGTCCACCGTCAGTGGCGAGTAACATAACCGTCTCACCCTAACGGGAATACACATGAACATAGCACAAATCAAATAACCAAATCAATCATCAAACATGCGAATCATCACAACCAATCATGCTTGACTCGACCAACTTAACCAATTCTAACTTTGGCGCAATCATTCGCATACTAGACCGGACTATGCACGTACGAACGCATCTTATGCATTCGAACTTTTTACTATGTCAGGACTGAGAATCTTACTCCCAAATCCCGTGAAACCAATCTTACTGGAAATCCACATCCGAAGACAACATAGTAAGACCACCAACTATCCCAATACCGCGGACAAGATAGGGGCAACGTCTTAACCCAAAAACATAGAATTTAACTCTACGATTTAGGCGTCTAATAGAGAAATCAAGCTAATCTTTAAAATCTTTAACTCTTTAATCCGAAGTTTACATTCTTAGTTACTTCTAAAGTTGCATCTTACGCCTTGACTTAAGAAATAACATGTAAACCAAACAACTTACAACATCTTATCACTTTCTTTAACCTTTTCTTTAACTTTCTTTAACTTTAAAGAACTCATCAAGAACTCATCCAAGATTCAAGATCTTCAATCAAGAACTCAATCAAGAATCAAGAACTTCAACCAAGAACTCATTCAAGAATCAAGAACTCATCCATTCATACATAAATCACACGCATACTTTACACAATACAACACATGAAATCATCAACTTTCTAGTATCCAAAATTCACCAAACTTGAACATGATCAACATTCATCTAATGCTAACATAATCAATCATAAAATCATAATAAAACCATTCCAAAATCAGATTAGAACTCACACACAAAAACATGATCGAAACTTCAAATAAACTAATCTTACTCATTTAATCTATACTATGGAACATAGTATACCAATTAAGTTGAGAAAGTAGGTTACCTTATTAAGGATTACACACAATTCAATCACAAATTGCAGCCTGGAACTCGAACCACACGGACCACCCACACGGCACACAAGGCACGGCTTTGTTCAACACCACACGAACACGGCCCAACCACGGCAACCACCACGCACGGCACAGCTTCAACACGGCTGCCACCACGCACGGCTTCCCACGAATACGAGCACCACCACACGGCTTAGACCACGAACACGAACCACCACTTGCACGGCTGCTGCTGCACGGTCATGGCACGAATCGCACTTGCACACACGAACTTGAACCCACTCGAACAACCCACACGAACAAGAGCCCAAAACCAAACCCAACTAGTGATCTTGAATGCAAAATATGAAGATTAATGAAGGTTTAATCACCTAAAGATCAATGGAATATGAATCTTTAAGTTTTAGGTTTAAAAAGATGATGAACAATTGATGGGCATTTGAAGGTCAAAATGGCGTGTGAAGGGAGAGCAAATGGGAGGGAGTTTTGTGTTTCAACTTTTGATGGCAAGTGTTTAAGTTGGCAAGGATGGCAAAATGAGGTTTAAGCCTTACTAACTCTTCTATATATAGAGTTAGTTAAGGTGTGAACATGAGGCAAGTGGCAAATCCTTGCCATGCACACAAGGAAAACCAGCCAAGGCAAGAGAAATGGGCCAATTTGGGCTTTCGTAATCAATTGGGCTAATTTACAAAAATTGCATGACTAATCATGCCTAAATCGATTTAGCCAAAAATATTAAATAATTAATTAGAAAATTAAATAATAAAAATTCTAATTAATTAAATAATAATAAAATAAATAATACTTAATCAAAATAAAATAATTCGAATTAAATCAAAATTATTCACATAAAATAAAATAAATAGTTCAAAAATAAATTTGAACCATACATAACACCACATAAATACACATAAACATCCGACAGAAATACCTATAAAATCAGGGTCGTTACAACGGTAATGCTTTGGAAATTTCCTTTCAAATGTATTTTTTGTCATAACTTTAAATAATATTTAGGGTTTTCAAGTACCAAATTTTCAGGGTGTTACACATTTGGGTTAGATTCATCAAATAAAATATGTACACTTTTCTCGACACTTAATGCCCTCTTGTTATAAACTCTATATGCTTTACTATCAGTGCATATCCTAGGAACACGGCTTCATCACTTCATCAAACTTCCCTAATTTCCTTTTACCATTATTGTGCACGAAGCACTTACAACCAAAAGATCTCAACTGAGAAATGTTAGGTTTTCTTCCTTTCATTAGTTCATAGGGAGTTTTATTAGTGATGGGTCTTAACATGATTCTATTAATTATATAACATGCCGTATTAACGGCTTCAGCCCAGAAGTTCCTAGGTAATCCACTTGCAATGAGCATTGTTCTTGCCATGTCTTCTAAAGTCCTGTTTTTCCTCTCCACAACACCATTTTGCTGTGGTGTCCTAGGAGCGGAAAAGTTATGATCCATGCCATTTTCCCTGCAAAACTCATCAAACTTTTGATTTTCAAATTCATTTCCATGGTCAGATCGTAAGTGTATTAGTTGATAACCACTCGACTTTTGTATCTTCTTAGCAAAGCAAATAAATTCTTCAAAAGTCTCATCTTTGCTATGAAGGAACATTGTCCAAGTAAATCTTGAGTAATCATCAACTATGACTAAGACATACATTTTTCCACTTCTACTTTGGACTCTCATGGGCCCACACAAATCCATGTGAATAAGTTCCAATGGTTTTGTGGTGCTCACGAGCTTTTTACTTTTAAAGGAACTTCTAACATGCTTGCCTTTAGCACATGCATCACAAAAATTTTCACATTGGAACTTGATGTTTGGTAAACCAACAACTAGTTCCTTTGTTCTCAATTTCTCCAGTAGAGAAAGGCTAGCATGTCCCATTCGTTTATGCCAAAATAGTGGATCATCTTCAATGACACTTAATTAAGTAAGAGTAGTTTTGGGAATTACTTCAAGGTCCACAGTATATGTGTTCCCATTGCGTTTCCCTTCCAGAATAATTTTATTAGTGTCGTTGTTGATGATTCTACAACACTCATTAGTAAAATATACAGAGTTTCCTTTGTCACAAAATTGCGAAATACTAAATAAGTTATGCTTCAAACCAACTACAAGAAAGACATTATCTATGCTATGGGAACTTGACTTACCTACCTTACCTACGGCAATTATATTACCTTTCTGATTGTCATCGAACGTCACAGTTCCCCCTGAGTAGGCTACTAGTGAGAGAAAGTTAGATTTGTCTCCGGTCATGTGCTTGGAACATCCACTGTCGAGGTACCATGTGGTGTTCCCCCTCACTAGTTCCTGCAAGAATAATTAGTGGTTAGGTTGAGGAACCCAGTGTAATACCCCGAAAATTCGGGATATTTTAAATTTTTCATAATTAATTAAATATATAATTAATTAACTATTTAATTGATTATTATTTAATTAATTATTAATTTGTTGTAGCAACCTAATTAATTTGATCTTGGCCCGAACCTTTTTATTTTCTCTTGCCAAAACCCGAGCCCAGTTATTTCCTTTGTCTTGATACCTCACGGCCCACCCCTCCATGCTCTCCTCTAATTAATTTCTTTAATTTCTTTGAACCTATATTATTATAAACCCTTATCTATTTTTGACTAAGTCTATTAATCCTAACCTTGTTTCCTATTATTGCTATTAGATTTTAGGAGGTAACAACCCCTCTATTACCCTTCTTCCCTCACGGCCCCCATACATCCTCTCCTAAATAATTGATTTAATTTGCTAACCAATTTTATTAATTATCATATCTACTTTGAACCTATTCTAAAAACCCTATTTTTATTCCAACCCTTCCTATTCTTGTTACTAAATTTTAGGAAGTCAAAACCTCCCTATTATTGTTAATTCCACACGGCTAAACCAAGAAAACAACAACCTAAAATTGTTCAATTATTTTTCCTTCAAGGATCAATCAATAAATTGTTCTTAACCCTTTTCTATTGCTCCAACCCTTAAAGATTGATCAAGAATCTTAAAGAAACCCAAAGAACCGTGAACCTTAGTGTTATTCGTACCTCTCTTGCCCTTTCAAAGGTAATTAGATCTGCTTTACTTAATCAATAGGATAGGTTAGCAATATAGTTGTTAGAATAGGATTGATCATGCCTAAAATAGGTTTAGAATTGTTAGAATAATGTTGTTTATATTGTGAACTAATTATTTTTATATGATATAGTATGTCGTGTGGAGTATATTTCATTCAAGGATTATTTGACTAGTTTAAATTATGTTCTTGCCATGTTTTATGTTGAATTTATGATTCCTGCTTACTTAAAATTGAAGAATTAATTATTGAATATTGTATTGAGTGCCGTGAACCATAGCTAGGTATTTCAAATTGTTTCTTGATATTAAAAATATGATTTTTATGTTATAATCTTGTTCTTTAATTAATCTTTTAAGAAAATCTTGGATTTAATCTTTAATATGATCAAGATATTGATAGTTCTTGAAGTTATTTTTGTTAATGTTTTAGACCATGAAGGCCGTGCATAATGTGTAATTAAAAGGGGTTTATTTTTGTTCTTGTTTGATCCAATCTTGATAATTTAATGTTCTAAGAATAATTTATGATTTAAATATTAAGTTTATATGATTGATTTATGATAATTACGTTTAATTAATTTAAAGAATGATTCTTGTTGTTTCCTTTGACTGTGTCGAATGGTATCAAGTAATAAAAATAGGATTTTTATCATGTTTTAAGTACTATTTGTTGATAATTGTTAGTTTAAATGTTTAATTGATTCTTGAGTTGATTTATGGAATTGTTATTATGCTATTTGAGGGAATTGAATTAGTTATTGCTTATTAAGGAAGAATGTCATGTGGTATAGATGACGGATTAGAGTTTTGGGTCAAGTTAAGATGAGCTAGGATTGAATAGAAGTGAAGTCGTGTCATTAAGGAATTGAATTGTGAAAAGGAATTAAGAACAGAACAGAATTGAATAGAAAAGATGATTAACTATGAAGTGACCGCCTATCTAGTGGTACAAGTGCCATGAACATAGGTATAGTCAAAGCCACTGTCTTATCTTCGGATTCGGGACAGTTCTTGATCCCAGTGCTTGGGGAGTAGATCTTCGTGGTTGACCCGGCATGAGCAAGGAAAGTTGGGGGAAGTAGATCTTCGTGGTTGACTCCTTAAGAGCATATGAATGGTCACGGATTAGCACCCGAATTGAATAGAATAGAAGAGTCAAAAGTGGTGTCAAGAAGTCTAGAACTGAATAAGTTAGTGTAGAAGGATTTGGGTTTATTATGTTATGATTATCTTCCGCTGCGTACTTGATTGATGATGTTTATGTATGATTACATGATGATATGTTGTCTGTTTGATTGATCTTCTCTAATGATTATGTTTCTAATTGTGTTCTACTGATTAAGTAGAACAATCTAATTACTCACCACTGACTGTGGACCCCAAAATCCTTTTCCAGGTACAGGTGGTGACTGAATTGGGCTACGCATGGGCTGGGAATGTGAGCTTGCCAGCTTAGTAGTTGACCCTGATGTCTAGTTTTAGCCCATGTTCTATTATTTTTAGTGGACTATTCTTTATTTTGTATTAATAAGGGACTCTGAATTATTAACTATTTTGGATTATTTAATGGATTAAATGAATAATATGAATTAAGTTTAGAGCTTCCGCTGTAATTAATGAATTTGATAATAAAGGTTTATAGATGTTAATGATCTGTATTGTTGTTTTCTCCGAAAACAACGCTGCTAAAATACGGGTCGTTACACCCAGGTTTCCTTGGGTTCCTTTGTAGACAGATCATCATAAGTTTTTTCAATCCATTTCAGATTAACATGTCTATGATTCAGATTCAAGTTGTTGTTCCTTTTGGAACACTGGTCCTTCATATGACCTGAGTTCCCGCAGAACAGACAGACTCTGCTGCTTGGAAGTTCACATATTTTTTTTCTGATTGCTCCCTTTTTGTTTATAGTTAAAACCCAGACCTTTAGTCCTCTTTTCTTGGGCATTCAAAATCCATTGTGGAACTTCTCATTGATTATCTTTATCCCTTTTGATTTCACTAAGTTCCTGTGTCAATTTTTATTATCAAATTTTGTTTTTTCCAGATCAGACTTGAGTTCCTTCAGATCAGAAACCCTGGAGGAACTTTCACTCGAATTTTCAAATTTCAAACTAAGATTAATCAACTTATAGCAGTTAAGTTCCATTGTTGTCTGGCTTAATTCTTTTTCAAGATTTTTAACCTTAATCATTAAAACATTGTTTTTATCAAATAGGTCAAAGAATCTATTTCCAGTTTCAACTTAATTACCCTTAAACCAATCATTATGTTCCCTACTAACTTTGAGTGCGTTTTCACACTCATTCTTTTCCCTTTTAACAGTCATCCAGTTTTCATGGAAATCAATAACTAAGTCAACAAGTTTTTGTTTAGGCAGAGAGTTTAAATAGTAAAGATTGAGGCTTACCTTCTCGTCGAGTTCCTGTGGGAACTCGGAACTCGGGCACATCAGATCTTGCCATTAAACACAATTGAGCCGTTTCCTCTTCAGGATGTTCCTCCTCTTCTTCTTCTGATTCAGAATCACCCCATGCAGCTATCATTGCTTTGCGAACATCATTTTTGGAATAAGAAGGCTTGTAGTATTTTTCTTTGTTGTAATCCTTCTTTTCCTTAAATGATTCCTTCCCTTTGGACTTAGGCTTCTCATTTTCTCACTTTGTACATTCCTTGATGAAGTGATCAGTGGAGCCGCACTTGTGACATCCAAAGTCCTTTTTGGAACTCGTCAATTTCTTTCCAGAGTTCCTGAAGGAACTTCGGTTCCTGTTGAAGCCTCTTTTGAATCTTCTAACGAGGATTGTTGTCTCGTCGTCTTCTTCAATATCATCACTCTCTTCTGCCTTCAATGCTAATCCTTTTTTTTTTGGAACCTTCTCCGCTGGTTCCCAGATGTAATTCATGGGTTAACAAGGAACCCGCTAATTGCTCAATGTTGAACTTCGTAAAGTCCTTTGTTTCCATAAGTGTTGTTACTTTGGCTCTCCATCTCTCGTCTTGTGGAAGACTCCTCAAGACCTTTCTAACCTGTTCATCAATGGGTATGTCTCTTCAAAGGGAAACAAGCTCATTTATGATGTTAGTAAAATGAGTAAGCATATCTTGAATAGATTCCTTAGGCAACATTTCGAACCTTTCATATTTAGAGATTAATAAATCAATTTTAGACCTTTTAACTTCATTAGTACCTTCGTGTGTTATTTGTAATAGATCCCATATCTGTTTTGCGCTCTTGCACCCCATAATACGATTATGTTCATGGGGTCCAAGACCACAATGAAGCAATTTTATGGCTTTTGCATTTATTTCCATTTTTTCAAAGTCTTCACGTTCATATTCAGAAATTTCTTTAGGAACTATCTCATTATTAGCATTAGTTTTGGTTACCTTATAGTAGAGGTGGGCACATTCGGGTACCCGGATTTTCGGGTACCCGAAAACCGGGTACCCGGTTTTTCGGATCACAATTTTTTTGACCCGGATCCGACCCGGATAATCCGGGTACCCGGAAATTCGGTTCCGGGAACCGGGTATCCGAATCCGGTTTTTTTTTTCTTATACAACTGTTTTTTTAAAAAAAAGCTGTTTTTAAATATTAAAAAAATGTTTTATTTTTTTTATATAAAAAAACTGTTTTTGTTTTTTTAAAAAAAACTGTTTTTTGAAATTTTTTTAAAAAATCTGTTTTTTTTTTTAATTTTTTAATTAAAAAATTGTTTTTTAAATTTAAAAAAACTATTTTTTTTAAATTTTAACAAAGTATTTATAATAATAATAATAAATTAATTTTAAATTAAAGTAAAAAACTTTTTTTAATAATAAAGAAACTATTTTTTAATAATTAAAACCGGGTACCGGGTACCCGGTTTTAAAAAATCCCGACCCGGATCCGACCCGGTAAAACCGGGTACCCGACCCGATTTTCAAAACCGGATTGGGTACCCGCTTTTTCGGGTTAAAAAAAACCGGGTACCGGATCGGGAACCGGGTCCGGGTTTTTTTGCCCGGCCCTACCTTATAGTCACCGACTCTTCATACCTGATAGTTCTCGGCTTTGATATAGATCTCCATCCGATTTTTCCAATATGCATAGAATGTCCCATTAAACATGGGAGGTCTCTGAGATGAGTACCCTTCTTCCAATTTCTCGCAAGTGTTCATACTGCCTGGATCTCTCGTCAAGGAGTCTTGAACGTTCTGAGTTCCCGCTCTGATACCAATTGTTATTCCAGTAGGAACATAGCAAGAGAGGGGTGAATTGCTGTGAGGAACTTGTAGTACAACTTTTCGACAGAAACAGAAACAAAAGGAACTTTGAGAAAAACTAAATGTAAAGAGACAGATTTCAACGAGAAAAACTTCCTGGCCAAAGGAAGAAAAACTCCACTTTTATAAATAGGCCTTGTACACTCATACAACCCTAAATTCTCTATGGACCTCGTGAGTTCCTGTAGGAACATACGACCTTTTCTTTTTTTCTCTTCTCTATTCTCACGTTTCTCTCTTCTCTCTTCTCTTTTTTTTTTGTCACTCTTATAACTCAAAATAATAACTCTAGTATATTGAAATGCAAGTAAGAAACTGGATTGGAACTTTGGAACCTTTTGACACAAAACTCAAATAACGTAAACTGAAAGTATGCTCTAGTTGTAACGACCCGACTCGCTTAAATCGGCGCGGAAGAAACCGACGAGTCAAGTAGTTATAAAACTAAAAACTCAACACTTAGAAAATAAACTAATACCTCAAAATATTAGTATTAAACCAAAGATGTACAATAACCCACAACTTTGTACAAAAACTAAATCCAAAAGTCAAATGTACTAAAACAAAAGTAAGGTGCAACTCTAACCACATGCTAGAGTCTTATACAACAAATGTAATATCAAAAATCTGAAACAATGTCTATAGAATCTAATACTATGAAACAACAGTAATAAACAACAACAAAGCACACAAAACGCCGCTCGCCCAACCCCAAAGCTAAGCAAGAGCATCATCGTCAGATGTACCTGAAAAACACAACATAATCCACCATCAGTGGCGAGTAACATAACTGACTCACCCTAACGGGAATACACAAGCACATAGCAATAATCAAATAACATCACACGAAAAATCCTCGAAGACACGAGACAACCTCAAGCTCGTAATCCAAACTCGACTAAACACTCTACATCATCATACTACATCACCATACGACATCACTATACCAATTCTAACTCAGGTGCAATCATTCTAGTTCTAGACCGGACTAGGCTCGTACGGAAGCATCTTACGCAACCGAACTTCTACTATGTCAGGACCGGGCATAAGCCATACACCCAAATCCCACGAACCCAATCAATCTGGGAAATCGTGTCCCTAATCCCCAATCATTATGAGCGTACTAGGAATAACATAGTGAGACTCCAAAACTATTCCGATACCGCGGACGGAAATAGTGGCAACGTCTTAACCCAAAAACTAAGCATAAGCCATACACAAAGTCAAGGGCGTCTAGAAAAGAAATCAAGCTAAAGACCTCATATTATCATCATATCATCATAGTTTAATTAAAAACAAGAATAAGCCATACTCTTGAATTCAATCAACTAAATCATCGAAGTTAACCCAAGAATTGCCTATAGCCATACTCTTGAGACTAACCAAACATCATATCATCAATCTTTAACTCAATCTTTAATCAACATATCCCAAATCTTTAACTTTCAAGACTCTTTCTATCACTTTCTTTAACTTTCAAGACTCTTAAAGAACTCATCAAACCTCAACAAGAACTCTAAAGAACTCAATCAAGAACCTTAAAGAACTCATCTATTACTTAAAGAACTCATCAAGAAACCATTCAAGATTCAAGAACTTCAATCAAGAACTCAAATCAAGATTCAAGAACTTCAATCAAGAACTCATACAAACTCAACATCACACGCATGAACATCATCACTAATCCACACGGCATTCTTCATGTTTTTAATCAAAATTCAACAAATTCAAACCCAATCACCATGATTTTCAAAACATCATAAATCAATCTTAAAATATAAAAAAAAAAAACCACCATTAAAATCATCATTTAATACTTCAAAATCAGAATTAAGATTAACTTCAAAAATCATAAACAATCATCAACAATCATCAACAATTCAATCAAACATGCATTTAATTAAAGCTATAAACATAGTATTACCAATTAAGTTGAGTTAGTATGTTACCTTATTGAAGATCAACACACAAATCAACACACAAATGCAATCCACGAACACAACCCACACGAACACACGGCTGCTGCACACACGGCCTCACTCGACCACGAACCACCACGAACCACGGCTTCACACACGGTTTCACACGAGCACTCAGCACGAACACCTCACTTGCATGGCCTCAACCAAGGCACACACGGTCACCACCACGAACACCCACACGAGCAAGGACAATCCGGAAAACAACTCAACCAAAAGATCTTGAAAGAAATTGTTGAAGTCTAGATTGTGTTTTAAGGCTTAAAGATCAATAGAGTTTGAATCTTTAAGTTTGGAGTTCAAAAGATGGATGAACAAAGTGTTGATGATCAATGCCAAAAATGGCGTGTGGAAGAGAGTATGAGAGGATTTTGTGTTTGATTTGGATGGCAAGAGTTTATGATGGCAAAAAAAATGAGCTTAAGCCTTACTAACTCCCCTATAAATAGAGTTAGTTAAGGTGTGAACACAAGGCAAGTGGCAAGCCTTGCCATGCCTTTGTAGAACCGGCCAAGAGAAGCAAAATGGGCCTTGTGATCCATTGGGCTAAATTACTAAATTTACATGACTAATCATGCAAAAACCGGCAGCTTGTGAAGTTCAAGACCGGCGGTATGGAACTGGCAGCATGCAAGGTCCAAGACCGGCAGTATAGAACTGCCAGCTTGCAAGCTCCAAGACCGGCAGTATAGAACTGCCAGCTTGCAAGCTTCAAGACCGGCAGTATAGAACTGCCAGCTCGCAAGGTTCAAGACCGGCAGTTTATGAAGACCAAACCGGCAGCTTGAAGCCTCGTCTTTAAAACTGGCAGCTTCATCTTGAAGTCTCAATTGGGCCAATTAATAAAATAATAACTAAAATAAATAATAAAAAAAAACTAAGAAATAAAACATTTCGATTAAATCGAAATTATTCACATAAAATTAAAATAAATAGTTCAAAATAAATTTTGAACTAGCAAATAAACACATAAATACACACATAAACACCGGCAAAAATACCGATAAAATCTGGGTCATTACACTAGTTGTGTGTACTTAAGTGTCTGATTATGTGTGGTATTTATGGGAGAAATAGTTGTAGCAAATGCTTGAAGAATAAACTACACACTACCCCACTAATATCCTCACTTACACGTCCACTACACATGCACAATCCCACTAACTTTGACTCCACAATTTTAGCAACTTAATAACTCATATTTGACTCACCAAATCAGAATTAAACCTAACTAATAACCTAAAATAATATTCCTAAAAAATAGCTAGACAAAAAAACTATTAAACAAAAAAACTGTTTTTTTTTCTTTTTTCGAATTTATCAAAATTAAAATTATAAAAATAAAATCAGAATAACTAACTAACTTTGACCACTAACTTAATCAAAATAAATCACTCAACTTATTCCTATAAAATAGGACAATAACTATGACCAATAACAAATTCAACCTAGTTAGTTAAGAGTTCCTAAAATAAAGGACACATAATATCAGTCAAATTTTGAGCCTTTAAACTTATTAAAACAGTAAAAAATTAGTTCAAACTGATCCTAAAATATAGTAAAGTGCGTGGACTCTTATAACTGACTGACCAAACACAAGTTCCTCTAGGAACATGACCCAAAGTTCCTCTGACAGACTCGACTAAGTTCCACCAGACTTAAATGCATTAATATACTTACATTTACCCTAGAACATTACATTATAACATTCATGGATGCTTCTCTTCTCTTCATCAAGTGATTCGTTGGAATACTTGAAGTTCTTCTCATGTTCCTTGCTGAATTTTCTTTAGGAACTTCTCTGATGTCTCTGTAGAAACTTGACAGCAACATATTCGATTCATATTTCGAACCTTCCCTTAGATCACCATCTTTTTTCTTCAAATGATTGAATCTTCATGTTTGAATCTTCAATACTTTATTTTATCTTCAAGATCTAAAATTCTCCAAGAACTCAAAGACACTTATTAGTAATTATGTTTGAAGTTTATGTCATCATCAAAACTTAAAAGGAATATGTCAACAACTATATATGTGCACTTTTGGAAGCATTTTTGTATATTATATTTATTGTACATAAACATACGATATTATGGACATATTTTTACCGTATAGAAACACTATTGTATATTTATTGTATGGTTGTATATTATTATGGACAATAATGGTGAATTCTAACCACTGTTGTTTTGTTTTCCTTTTTGAAGCTTGAATATTAATGTTTATTGAAGTTTTATTAATGTAATTTTGAAGTGAGTCATTTAATCTTTAAAGTGCAAAGTTTATTAATGTTTATTGAAGTTTTATTTAAAGATAAGTAAAGTTTGGTAAAGTTTTCTAAAGAAAGTTAAAGAAAGGTTTAAAGAAAGTTAAAGATTCGATAAATATTTATTAAAGAAGTAGTAATTGATTATGGTTAGACTCAAGAAAAGGCGTAAGAAGCGATCTTGAGAATAACAAATATGTGAAGGATTGATAAAGATTAGCTTAAGTTTACTTTTAGACACCTAAGCTAACCTTGGGTTAAGACGTTGCCCTTATCCTAACCGCGATATTGGGATAGTGTATACTTGTTATGTTGTCTGTTTGATATGAATTTCCGTAAGATGGGGTTCATGGGTTTAGGAGTAAGATTCTCGTTCCTGGCATAGTAGGAAAGTTCGTACGCGTAAGATGCATTCGTAAGTGCATAGTCCGGTCTAAAATGTAAACGGTAGCGACAAAGATTAATTAATGATATAAGTTGGAATAATTAAAGTTGGTCAGTTTATGTTATTGTTATTATGTTGATTATATCGCATGTTGGTATGTTTAGTCTGGTGTTGCTTGATTTGTTCTATGATTATGTGTATCCATGTTAGGGTGGGACTGTTATGTTACTCGCCACTGGCAGTGGATTGTTGTTAATTTTTCAGGTAACTCTGATGATGACGGTGTTGCTTAGCTTTCGGTTGGGCGAGTGTCGTTGTTTTCCTATTCTAGACTATGTTATGTTTTTAGTTTGGACGTATAGTTTATGTATTCCGTATATTCTAACTCTGATAGTATTTGGAGTTACTTTCTAGTATTGATTTCATTAGGTTTAGTATTGTACAAACTTGTGGGTGTTATACTTTTGGGTTATAGTAATAAATATTTTGAGGTTTTATTTTCAATTTTAAGTAAGTTTGTTTGTTAGATCGACAATTCGACTCGTCGGTTTCTTCCGCGCCGGTTTAAGCGAGTCGGGTCGTCACACCAAACCCTCAATCCCATGAAATACTTAGATACCCTTAATTTAAATAAACCCTCAACCCTATGAAATACTTATATACCCTTAAGTTAAATCAATTATGACAAAATTACATTAATTTAATTAAATAAATTAATAAATGATTCCTTAATTAATTCAATAAAAAAGGCTAACTTTGCCTTTAACAAATTTAAATTTTATGTATTTAATTAATTCAATAATATGTCGATTATAGGATATTTTATTCTATAAAAAAAAAAATTTATGAAAATAAATGAATTCTTATGATTGTATACCATTGTGTTTTTAGTTTTTCATACGATATCATTTTTATATATACTTTGATTGACATTAATTAATAATTTTTATTATTTATTATTTATTATTTTTTGTATTTTGTATTTTCTTATTCCACCATATTGCTACTTTGCAACTTTTAGATGTTGTGTTCCGAAAAAAAAATAAACAAAACAAAATGTTATTCAAACTTGTGTAGAACATTGGTGAAGTAATGACCCTAATAATGAATAGCATATTATCAAATAAGGTCATCACTTAAATACGTTAGAGCTACTACGTACCTCGTACAAGCTCGTACGATTACATACACAAAATAAACAATATCTATTAATATATATGGTATGTATTATAATTTTGGAATAGATTATTATATTATCATGCACAAAATCATGCTAATTAAAAAAATTCATTCTCATATCTATAACAGATGGTATCCCCAAAATAAACCCAAAAAATATATATTTTTAAAAATTATCTTATTTGATACATACCAAATCTTCCTTAATCACCATGCCACTAAAAAAATTGTCGTTTTTTAGATAGAAGTATATTGAATTTTTTTTACATCGCTTGAATGTGACCTAAAATTTGTACATATGGCTATAAATAATATTAACAATGTAATGTCCATAATGTATATAAGACATGACCACAATTCGAATATTTATATGAACATATTATATTTTAATGATCTGACTTCGAAACACTATAACGTATGACAACAAAAGATATAATCAAGCTCACAGGGAAAAAAATCGCTATTGATATAATTATAACAAACTATTGAATGATGTAAGACACAATATAAAAATTAAACTCATTAATGATATATTCATTATTAAAAAATTACAAACAATTGGATACATACTAATCTTCATCAAATAAGTCTTCTTGAATTCTATTCCAACTGATGTTCTTAGTATTTTTTCGTGGCGGTTGCTGAAATTTGGCTTTCCCATAGAATTTTTTGGCCTACGAAGGTTGCTAGAAGAGTAGAATTTTTTATTTTTTTTTGAAATTTTCAACTTGTAATGTCTTAATCTTAAAATTTAAAATTTTAAAATTTAATATTTAGTTAGGGTACATAAATAATATGAAATATTGTTATTTAACTATGTTTGTTAAGTAATGTTTTATGGTAACTGAATCATTGAAATTTGAAAAGTTTACAAATATACAATGACTAATTAAGTTAGATATAAAAAAAATCGAAATTCAAATTTAATTAGTATTCAAATTTGTATGTATATGTCCAAATAGTGTTATGGACATTACATATACTAATAACCATGGCTCTATTAAAAGGTAACAAACTGCTTTGAAAAAACAGCGACGAATTAAAACGCTACTGCATCATCTTCTTCCTTCCACATCTTCTTCCACACAACTAATTACATAAATTAACATTCATAGGACTTGCTTCTTCAATTAGCATATCATCTTCGTGACTTGAATCAATAACTTATTCGAAACTCTAGCAACGAATTAACTATGACATAAAACATCACCATCTCGATCTGGTACAACGAATTATTGTGGCGAATTAATGAATAGGTGAATCAATAACTTGAAAAAATGACCTGAATCAATTCACTACCACAATTAAAGAAAGGAGATCAATGAGTTATACGATTTATGGATATTTTCGCACTTGCTCCTTTAATGATGAAGTCTTCAACGGATCGGAGGATGGAGCTTTAATGGGGATTAAGGGTGAATGTTGAGGGCATATTATTTTAATCATGAGATTAATCTGTTGAAGCTTCAATGGGAGTTGAAGCTTCAATGGGGTTAGGGATGAAGGTTGGGTTGGAACCTTCAATGGGGATGGGACTTGGAGTTGAAGGGGGTTGAAGGTGGGTTGAAGATAATTACTTTGGTTATGTGGGGATTGATTGATTTTTTTTTATTATTATTTTTATGTGAAACATTGGTAGATTTACTTTTTTTTATTTTTAATTTAATTCCTTAATTATAAAAAATCTAAAATAAATTTAGGTGAATAAAAAATATTTAAAATCTATAACTAATACTAAAACAAAAATCGCTGACATCATCATTTGCCACTTGTCGCCTTCTCATTAAAAAAATTTCCTCCAAACTTTCATTTGACTTTTTTTTTCTTTTTAAAACTTTGTTGTTTTTTTTATTGATTTGTTTTTTTTTTCAATATTTTCTTTTCCAAAGTTTTTTCTCTATGTATCATTGAAAAGTTGATACTTAGGATGCGTTTGATTCGTCTGAAATTTTATGATCTGATCTGAACTTAACTATTCCGATCTTATCTTATTTGAACTTTCCTAATCTGATTTGAACTTTCCTAATCTGATTTGAACTTTTCTAATTTGATCTAATCTTATCTGATTTTTTTATTGTACATTTTTTATAGTCATTATAACTTCTCTGATCTGAATTTTTCTGATTGATCTGATCCTTATCTAAATTTTTCGTTATATAATAATTGTAATAAATTGTTATCTTTTTGTCAAGATCGTACGTTTTCACGTTTAACCTTACTACAGAATTAAATAGAAACTGCTAACAATAATATTATTTATCATTTTTTATTTTCCTTCATTTCAACTTTTACTTGCACAATATAGATTATTATCATTATTAAAATAAACTTTAACAATTCTTTTTTAAAATCTATGCATCTGCACGGGTGCTACCCTAGTGAATTAATAATTAAAAAAATGATTTAAAAATGTTTGTTTTTATTTAAATTTAAAGTCAAATCTAATCAATATGATCAACGGTCCAGATTTATTTGACTTCTGTGGTCGTTTTTTTCGACGACTATAGAAGAATCATCCACCTAACTGAAGTATCCATGCATCCTAGATTGATAGTGATGATAAATGTTGATGTTGCTGCCTTATTTAGATGATGTTGCTCGATGGTGAACTGGTGATGATGAACTCTGAATTGATTTCGGGAATGTCTTTGGAAATTGATGATGATGAACAATTGGTGGTGGTTGATGATGATAGAAAGTTGGTGTGTGATTGTAGTACTCCGTAGTTTGTAGGAAATGGAGAGAGAAAAAGTTTTTTTTTTAAAAAAAGTCAAGAGAAAGGGTTGTTGATGAGGATAGAGAATGTAGGTAGGCCATAGGATGAGAGATGAGATTGAAGTGCATATGATTATTAGTTTTATTTATTTTTTATTTTTTTGAAATGAATTTATTAGTTTTAATGAGGGGCATGATTTATATATTTCGTAAGGCTAAACTTTGATCAAACTTCTAAATAGTACGCAATACATTTATATAAATAGCGGTCAAATCCACTGAATAAAAATAGTTAAAACTCTAACAGCTAAACTAAAGTTTTTTACCGATTTTATAATAATAATAATAATTATTATTATAATTTTATTTAAAACAAAAAAACTAAAGTTTTTTGGAACTTGATATAAAACTATATGCCCTTAGTGTAAGTATTCTTTAGGTCAAATTTTTTTTAACCTTTCATGGTTGATGCTCATAATAGAGGGAGGAAATGCAAAACTTACATGCCCACTTCTTAGTTTAGATTATATGAAAGAGTTAAAAGTAGTTCAATATGAGGGACGCATAGATTTCAACCTATGGTTCCGACTTTAGAATTTAATCTAATAAAATAAATTTTGTATGATAAATTTTATATCTTATGCAAATGGTTTTAGAACTATTTACTTGAGTAAATTAAGAGATTATTTATTTATTTTATTTTTGGAAAAGGGGAGAAATTTTAATAATAACAACCAACCTTAGCCTAAAAATAAAAGGAAAATAAAACAAGATAAAGCAGTGAAGGGAAACACTAATGAACTATGTAGAATGAAGTATGTTCAGAGGGAGAAAAGGCAAAATGTTGAAGCTTTGCTCTTGGCTTTTGATCTTTTTGGCAGGGAGAGGGGGGTTATGCTATATTGCTTTTAGTCTTTGCATGCGCACAATACTTCAGCTGTAATAAATTAAGAACTTTTTAAGGATCTAGTATGGGTTCAATATGTTGCATGAATAATACACACTTAGCCAGAGTGAGAAATGTCCAAGGCTTGACCAAACGGTTTGTTCAATATGGTTACATTAATATTAGAATAAGTTCTATATATGTTCAAATAAGGCTTAAAAAATGTCCACCTAGATAAATCTGGCTTGGCCAAAGATTTAGAGGAAAATATTTGTTAAAATCAACAAAATGGAGTTGTGCCAGAGTGAAAAATACAAATTAAGCCACAAACTTTAACCAAACAGTCTTAAAAACATAGTATTACGTCAACACAAGATTTCAAGTATGTCAGACTAGATTCTTTTTTCCAATGTACACAGTGTTTTACCCACCAGAGTGAATAATAATGAACATGGCTTGAATACTTGTTTCAATTATCCAGTTGCCAAAAAAAAAAATACTGTAGTTTTATCACTCGAAACGTAACGGATTGATTGGCTCATAGCGTATTGCAAAATCTTCAACTCTTCCGTGTGCCCTTTTCTTTCATTTTCTCTCTTAATTATAGCTCTTTACATTTCTTCTGATTTAGTTTTGAACTCTCTAACTATTTGACTAAATATTGTTTGACATAAACGCCATCTCTTACTGCAAACCTGAATTGCATTTACCTTTTTTAAAAACAATGAATTGCATTTACCTTACGTAAGACCAAACTATCAATATTTCTTTTGAAAATCACTTGGCAGGCATCATGAACACTTTCTTTCAAACGATCAACTACAAGCATACACCGATAATGACAGGAGAGCCAGAAAAAGCCTACTCTTCACTGGAGAGAGTAGGGTCGTGAGTATAAGAATAAGGCACTTAGACCCTATTTTTTTGGACCTAATTAATTTGATCCAACCTATTCATTGCCCCCAAAAAAAATAAACTCATCAAAAGTTGAACTGAGGTGAAATTTAATTCAAAAAGAACAAAACTTCACTATTGTTCAGTCTCAATCATTGCACACATGGCTCAATCTTTGCCATTTTATTGCTAAGATATACTCAAAATATCATAGCTATAGCATCAAATTTGAGGAAATTGTACAATTTCAAAGATTTAATAAATCACTTATTAAAGAGTATAATGGGTAAATTATATAGACCCTAAAGATTTTCAAAACTTGTAAAAGAAAAAGGATGAAATAATGGATTTACAACTGAAGTGAAATGTCTGCTGGTTACAGCTTATACATAGATAAATGTAAGGGTAATTTCATACCAGCTACAAGAGGCTTCGACATTATAGAGCATGCCACTATTAACAAAAGCGTCATCTGCGGCCCTATGGTGAGACGTATAATTTCTCTATACTACGTAATACTGCATTAGTTACAAAACAGATGCCTAAATACAGCAAGGTAACTTGGTATAGTTTGAATGACAAAGAAAGATCGAGTACCTCAGAGCTTAGTCTATATACAAAAAAGGTTCCCCATCTGGCCATCTGTGTGTTGTTGAATGTCAAATGTCCAAAGAAGATGCCTAAAAGTCATTGATGTAGACGTCAGAATTACTATCATATTACAAACACAAGAGAGAATAGAAGACCAATGGAATGAAAGCATTGTCAAGTTGAGCTGTATAAGCTTCAAGCAAGCCACTCGCTATTACTGCCAAGAGAAGTGAGCTCCAATTCTGCACAATTTGGTATGGCCACCAGAAGATAAATACGGATCAATTTACGTATTTTGCCAAATTATGACTAGATAGCAGCATCTTTTTAAGCAAGCGAAGAATAGAAACCTGTATATATCTAGTGGATGCAAGAAGTGGTAGGAGGAAAGAGCATGCTGCCATGACTGACGTTATCCCAGCAGCAGTCCCTTCGACAGTTTTCTCTAGAGAAAAAGGAGAGGATAAACTAGTAAGGAATTCAAACATTCACATAATAAAAGGAAAAAAAAATCTAAAATACATTGCATAGCAACTTACTGCCAGTCTTGCTCCACCGCAAGACACCGTATTTATGACCAACCATTGATGCCTATAATAAAGAATATTAATCAAATATCAGAGAAGGCAAACGGCAAAAATTGAAGCTAGAAACATAAAATTAGCACTTTTGGCACCAAAATTATGAGACCTGTTATCTTTGGTACGTCAATTGGCCATCATAGTGCAAATTAAAAAAAGGAAAAAATAACGGGAATAAGTCAACCTTTGCAAAGTTTTCCAAAATTAAGTTGTCCTTTAAATTATCTTGAAATAAGTGAAGGGTGTGGGGGTACCTTCCAAAATTAAGTTATAAGCGATTACTAATCTCTATTATATAAGCCAAGGTGGAGCTATGGTGTCCCCCCTAGAAATGTCTATAATACCCCTTTGAATTTTCTAAAAACATAAATTACATAATTAAGGAAAATTTGTACAATTTTTTTATTCTTTTAAATAAAAATAATACAAATTATATAGTTCAAAAAAATAAAATAAAAATATGTAAATTCATATTTTTTAATTCTCTAAAAATAGATACCCATATTGATATAGGTTTTTACATAAAAATTTTACAATTTGATTATAGTAGAAATTTGGTATGAGATAAAATTATAGTGGATCAACGTTTTCTTCAATTCATTTTTTTGGTATGAAAGAAATTCAAGTTGGATATTTTTTTTCTTATTTTTAGACTATCACAAAATAAATGAGATCTCAGATTCGAACCTTATTTGTTTGGTTTTTGTTTTACTACTCAATAACAACTATATAAAAAATGTGACATAAATTTGTTTTCATTTTAATTATCGTAAAAATTTGATAGCAAATAGAATATATTAAATAAACCTTTTCTTTTATTCATTATTGTCGGATGACCTGATAAAAAAGGAAAATTATGTTATGATTATGTGAATCTGAAAATATTTCAATTTTTCTAACAAACAACATTTTTTTGTTTGTTTAGACAAATTAAAAGTTACATTTAAAATATCATCGCACACACGTGCATATGAGGCTAGTCAGATTAATAAGTTAAGTATGACACCGCACAATCATCTATATTGATATTGTACCACTATTTAACCAAAAACGGTATCATAATGAATTTACTAAATATGCTATCAACCGTTCATAACTCAATTTTGGAAGGTATCATTATAAGCTTGACTTGTTCCAATATAATGTTTTGAAAGACCACTAAAAAGTTGACTATATTATGTTAATTTTTCCATTGAAAAAAAACTAATTTGTTTTCTTTTCAATTGCAGATTATATAAGATCAATAATAAAAAATTATCACAATGAACTAAAAAATTAAAATAAGCAGCAGTTTTGGAATGATATTCGTTAATCTAGAGCTCACCATTGTATCTCCAATCCCAAGGCTTAAAATGCCAGCAAATGGCGCTAGTGGACGATCATTAAAGCCAGAAGAGATCCAAATAGGCAATGCGCATCCCAATAAGAGAGAAAAGTGGCTATGTATAAGAAAGGCATAAGTCATTACTTATTGATTTATAGGCTATAAAAATCATCCAGAGTAAGATTACATACCTCACAATAAGAAGATCAGAGTCACGATGGTCTATAAAAGCATTCATGAAATGCTGGATCATTTCCCCCAAAGGCCAAATTCTCCATACCTACCTATATAGATTATGATTAGACAAGTAAACTGATGATTTTCATGACAAAGCACAGCCCCAAAAGCTAATGCTTGGAAGTAGAATATCCGTGTTAAAATCAATTGCACAGTAATATCTAAGAGGTCGTTTGGTTGGATTGCATATTTAATAAATTCCTAGGAAATAGCCAAATGACTGTGTTTGGTTAGCATGAAATAACATAGGCATAGGAAATTGAACTTCCAAGGGAAATGGAATTTCCAATGAAGTGTAGGAAATTAATCACCTACCTCCCCTTGGTGAATGAAAATTCCTGTGTCAATTTAAATTTCCTATGGTCAACCAAACACAAATAGCATATTCCTAGGAAATTGATAAGGGAATTTATTTCCCATGAAATAAGACTTCCTATGAGAACTAACTTCCCATTTTCAACCAAACGAGCTCTCAGTATGTAGTGCAAAAAATAACTATGACTAAAAGCATACACAAAATGCAACAAACAGGATACTAAGATGCTTGCTAATGCAATAAACCACTGCGTCCTACAAGATGCATCCATCATGCAGAATAATAGAATTGATGGAACAAGAGATGCACAAAGTGGAAGGGAAATCTAAACGGGAATATTTGAGAAAAATTAAGTATTGATAAACTGATTTACCGCGATTATATCCTAAATTTCTAAATTTATACCATTTTAGAACATGTATTTAATTCTCATAGGATTACCCACATAAATATCATTCATTAGTATTTATCATTTCAACAACTAGTTTTAGCAATCACTTATAATTTGTACAACTACTCTAACAGCTAATAGCTACAAGTTTACAACTTATAGCTACCCCCACAACTAACGGTTCAACCGCCAACAGCCAATAACTATTGCTAGTATTTGCCGAACAGGACCCCCATAACAAATCCCCAAAGATGCTAAGAGGATTGTTTCCAAGGAGGTGGTTTTATAGGCGTTCAAACCTCCCTGAGGTTCACCATTCTCCTTAACTAGTTGCTTTATTTTTTTTTAATAATGCATTGGGATGTTAGGGTTTTGGATTGAGTAACTTGCTGCTAAGGGTTGTATAGAAGCAAAAAGGCAAGTTAAGTCGTCCAGTGTAAGATCCAAAGGATATAGGGTGTTGTCTTTGCACATGATCATGGCCACCTTTGAGCTCAGAAAAAGGGAAATTAGCAGTCATTCGGCTCACAACTGTGGCATATAACAATGCCATGATTGTAGGGTGGTTTCCACAGCTGAGACAAAACATAAGCCCATGCGCCTACAATCTTGTACAAATGGCCATGGTGCTATAATCATCAATAGTCACGAACTCATGGGTGCTGTATTAAGTTCAGCATCGTAGGATCAACTCGATTTGGACTTGTGAATTTAAATGCTCCGTAAATTAGCACTAGAAATAATAAAAAGTGAAGAGTTTGCAGATTGAACTTACTCGAATAATTTCCAAGACTAAGAAAACTGCCAAAGCCGCCCCAAAAGCAAGATTAAGAAAATTTGGCTGTAAATAACATAGTATTAGCCATTGTAAGAAGAGACATAAATTGGCAAATAAGCAGTCAGATGAAGAAAATCAACCTGAAGAATAAGAGCAGGAACAAACATAGAGACAGCCATCAAATGATAATACTTCCGCAGGAGGATCCTCTCCACCTTACTACTCTTTGAAATGTTATAAAACCGCTGCACTGAGACACAAATTACACCCGCCCAGTAGATACACAATGATAACCTCTTAAGTGGATCAGAGAAAACAAAATTGATCACCCTGTTCAAGGCAAGTACGAAGTTAATATTTGCCTCGTTGAAATACATTTTTCAGTATAATAAATTGTTACAGCCTGAAGCTGTTACAATTAAGCACCACTGTTACTCATTTTCAATCTTATCTTAAAATAAAACAGAACCTTTTCAGGTTGCTAATGGAAACACAGAAGAAAATGTGACTAACAGAAACACAACTGATACATTTAGCATTAAAGAAGATATTAGTGGAAACTAGAAACATTTAGTGGAAACAACCTTTGATAGTCCAATCATTTCCTGAATCAGAACTTTTATAAAAAGTTATGGCCAATACACAAGCATTTCCTGAATCAGAATTATTACAAGAAGGTATAATCACAAGCCACCACTTTTCAATTAGGGTAATACTTTGGTTCTCTTTTGGCAACATTTGCACATTCTCTGTTCACATATCTCACTTTAATCATCTTTAATGATGCATGAAAAAAAGAAAAACAATGTCATGCAAGATCTTATTTAATTTATCTCAACGTACATTTTATTAATATCTAATTTTTAATGGAAAAGATGTACAATAAAAAATGTGAAAACCCAAAAGTATAATAATAGAACAGAGGGAGTATGGACAAGTCAGAGGCTCAACGTTGATGAGATCAAAGAAAATTTAACTGATTATGCAGATTGAAATCTCTTTTAATGTTCAATAATTTTTTTTTATCCTGCAGTGCAAAATGGCCCTTCTCTCAACCCCTTCCCCCCCCCCCCCACCAACACACACAACACACACGAACACAAAAACCTTAGTAGTAAAGAAAACATTTGAACGCAAAAATCATAAACCAAGAAAAGACATGTACTAGATAAGGAATTCATATATACCAACGCAAAGGATGCACTTGAAAATCCTGAACAAACTGCACCCATAGTGGAATGAGCACAGCTGAACTAAAAGTGAGCAATGTGAAGAAAAAAACAGAACGCCCACTCTCATTCTGCATTCGTGCAGTATAAGAGCTTGAATAGGTGAAGCGACCAATAATTTGAACAGAAAATTTGAAAAGTAAAGGAAACAAGAGGAGGCCAAGCAAATAACCCTGCAGCAAATGGAAAATGTAGACATCAGTGAGCAGTGTGTCTTGTACTCAAAATAAACCACATTCTGACTTAGCTAAAAGAAAAGGAAAGCAAAAGAAGATAATCTACCTGAATAATAGTGCTAATCTCACTTCTTTTAATACTAAATCGCACGTTTACTTCTGATAGCATTGAGTAACGTATGACCTGACAAAACAGAGTACTGCATTTAACACAAAAATTGGTAGAATGCTTCATAGTACCAAAAAGATGTGTAGAAACCTTAACAAGAGTAGACTTAAGCATGTCTCCAAAATACGTAGTAAGACCAACAGTCACCAAAAGTGATTCTCCTACAACATAGAATGAACAACATAATCAAAACATAGAAGGGAAGAATAGTAATAATTGAAAACTGAGAATATACTAAGCTTTTGTTCACAAAGATACTTGCTAGTATAAATTAACCTAAATGTTCAAACCACAAGTATCATAGATATCAAGCACTTAAATTATTAATACTTTTGATAGGTTTCTGTTTGAACAACTACCACTGCCAGCCCCCTTTCTCCCTCCCAAAAAGAAAAATATCTAAATCCAAACAGCCCAAAAAATAAAAACTAAATTGATTAAATTTTGATAACAAGCTAAATTGCTATTGAACTTAGTTTTAAAAAGCGCCAAGGGCACCTTCTCAAGAAGGAGGTACGCGCCTTTTATAGAGGGGGTGAAATTATTGTTTTTCTTTGGTTGTATTTAATATTAATTAAAATATCCCAATAATTTTAGTCATGACATAGCTAAATCCAAGATAAGTCATAATTTTAAAGAAATTTCAATCATTTTTCAATTTATAATTTAAACTAAGCCAAGAAAGGTTGTAAAGATTGTTTTGATGCAATGAAATGTTCTTATTACCCAGAAAAGAGATATCGATATTAATCTTTTATATGGCTTGAATCGAATCTATCCCCAAAAACAAAAGTTTACAAAGAATTTTTAATGAATTTTTAATTATCGAAACATTCAATTTCTTTTGCAAAATTAAAATGAAGTGAATGACTAAGCCTCCAACAAATAAATCCGATTGTAACAATCCTAAACATCCTGTTAAGTTGGGCAAATAATAGTACAATGCTCCAACATATCCAACACACAAGCATGAAAAAAAAAAAAACTCTCACACGTTGCATTATACAGCCGTCGTTTTACAACGGATTTTGGATTCATCAATGTGCAATATCCTATAACAGAACACCAAAATAAATTCACATACTTTTCACTGTGTATTCTGTTTCATAATGTGAACACCAAAATAATCTCCATTTGTGGCTGCTATAAGATAATCAATAATTGGAACTATTTTTAGAACAATTATAGTTGGGTTTCTTTTTATCAAAATTTCCAAATATTTTTCTAAGTTCAGACATTTTGAAAATTTGGTTATGTTATGTTGAAATAAACTAAAACAATGTATTTTTAAAAAAATAAATAAAAATAAAAAATCCACACTGGGTCAAGGGGTCAACCACGATCCTTTCCATGTGTTACAAATCACTTCTGTGACAGCATATATATCATTTTTCGTTGACATAGTTAGTAACCCACCCCCTAAACAAAACCGAGATCCACTGAGGTTACACAAAATATATGCAAGAGTGCAAAGCTCTCATCTCCATTTTCCAACTCTTAATTCGAACTCAGCCTCCTATCAGCCTCACTACTCTATTTTCTCTCTCTTCAATAGTTCATTTTAGCTTCAAATGTTTGGTTACTTTGTTAGTTTTATATTTGGCTGAAGATAGGAAGAATTGATGTTCGTTGCGCTTGTTGTGTTTGTTTAAATTATTTGCCTGTTGTCTCTTGCTTTGTTGTAATCTACTACTACATAGAAGTATATCCCTTTAAATTTGAAAATCATCCAATTCACTTTGAATTTTTTGTATTGCAGTACTATGCATTTAAATTCTACTCATTTTTTGGTTTGGTATGTGTATGCCTTGAAGTTATTACTTGCCAAAAAAATGCCTTGTTCGCTTTTTGGCAAAGTTTTGCTCCTTTCTATCATCTCTAACCACAGCTTTTAAAAAATATACATTCAACTGTCAGTCTGTTACAAAACACCTGCCCCATGCATAAATCTGTAAAACCTAGTGAAAGTGATGCCTAAGCCATCATTGAAAGCCTTCGGAACAAAAAAATATAGCCACTGAACAGAATAGACAATTTAAACATTTATATCCAATTAAATAAGTTTTTTTTCCTCGTCAAAAAAACTAAGTTACATTAACAAGATAATGCTACATGCCAAAATAACCGTATGTTGCAAGTGGTTAAAAGTGCACAAAAACCTATTAAAGGTCTTGAATTATTTATCCTAAGATGACAAAACCTCTGATAGCTAAACCAAACTGACAAATCTATCATTAATTACAATAACCAAATATATATTCTCAGCTTAGAAGTCTGAAATCATAGAATAAATTTACAAAACACAACTGATGCTACAAGCTAATTTCAATGACAAATCAAAAGAAATACATTAGCTGAATTGGCCAAGACAATGTCTTTTCTTCAATCCAAATACCAAGGAAAGCGGGAATAATCACATACCTATGGAGGCACATGAGGGGAAAGTACAAAGAATGTGCTGAATCAACTTCACCGCAGCTATTCCATGACCCAATATCCACAAACACATCAATGTCAAATGCAACCCTAGGATATATAAAGGTGATTGAGGTCATTTACAAGCCTATATATAATGCACAAAATATCTATGATAAAAATGAAAGGAAAAAAAAAAACAAGCCTATATTAATTATTACGATAATCATTGTTGTACATATCTAAGACATACCATAATTTGAAGTATCAAATGGAAAGGCCAAGTACACTAATGCACCCAGCATCATACATGTGAAGCCATACTTCAATGCAACTCTGCCACGGCTTGAACGCTGAATGACCATACCGAGGAAAACGAGTACACTGAAGCAACTAATATAGGTAGTCCAATATAACAACTTTTGGTACTGAAATTCTGCAGAGAATGAGAATGTTAAGCATTCAAAAACTGGATGTGCAAAAATGTAATTTGCAAGAAACTACACATGGAATTAAAACTCAGCCGTTCCGTTACGTAACGGCCGTTTTGTAACATGTTTACGAGATGTCAATACGCAAAATGCCGTTATAGCACTGGGAGTTGGAATTCACACACAAATCCCCGCGATGGCGTTCGGTAACGGTAGAACGTCCTACTATAACGCGTTTTTTGCAAGAAGCAGCCGTTATTTATAGAAGAAAATAAAAATTAAAGAAAAAGCTAAGAGAAGCCATACTTGTACGTTGCAATAGTTTTAAATTTTAATAAAAAAGATGGATTATTAGTAAATTTTAATAATAATAATAATAAAAATAATAACTAATAGTCATCCTAATAATAATTTTTTTGAAATAGTGTGATACAAAAACACATAAGAATGAATGAAGATTGAAAAGGCTTAGTATTGAGCTTATGTGATTTTTTTGATAAAATTCACGCCGCGACAGCCGTGAAACGTTCTTTTTTGCCGTTACAAGCGATTTCCGCGATAACGCGACCGTTTCCGCAAACGCGACCGCGACCGCTATTTTTTTCCATGCTACACACACACACACTCTCTATCAAAGCATAGTTCACAGCCACATTTTAAGAAGAAAACAGAAGAAAGTTGATACTTGAGAGTTAAGACACTTCAACATGGAAACTTATCGTGTGCATAATTCTTCTCTAACAAGAACTTAATTAGCCATGTGGCTATCTATAGTTAACCAAAATGAAGAATAAATTATTTTCCTCTCTCCATACAGCAACGAAACGATCATCATAGGAGACAGAACTTCGGCAACATTTCTTGTTTAAGAAATTGACTAGACTTGCTTTAAAATCCATATTTTTATACAAATCAAAACTAGAGACAAAAGAAAACGACCATTATAGGGTTTTTTTTCCTGTTTTGAAAGTCTCAAAGCAACTACATAACAAACACACGCACAATCCAAAATGATATTCGATTCTTCGTCCTCTATGTACACATGCTATTTTTACTACTCATAAAAACTTCTATCAACTAAGTACATAAACAGCCTAAAGTTATCTTCTACTGCGCACAAAGTACCAGTTTTACATACATGGTCACCACATGTGCGATTACAACATTTGTTTAGATGCTATAGTTGATCCAGAATGAGATGGTCAATGCCGCTTCATCAACATTTATTCCACCTCTATCTATTTGCCTAATTTCAGCTTTAATTTAGCTTTATTTTTCATGTTTTGGCTTGTAATAATGCAGTTAAACACTCTTAGTAGTTGTTTATTTTAATTGTATGTGCTTAAACTTAAGTTAGTATGAGCGTAAGCAGATGAGCGCCCGCTCCAAGTAAAGGAGCGACCGCTCTCTGATGGGCAGTAGGTGCTGAATTGAGCAGAAAGTTTGCTGTCAAAAGGAGCGCCCTTGCAAGTGGGAGGAGCGACCGCTCTTTTTAAGGAGCGCCCTTGCAAAGGCAAGGTGCGATTGCTCCTTTTGGCTTGTGTGTATTACGATTCGCTTTTATTTTATGATTAGAGTTTAATGAATTAACCTTAGACCATGATTAATCTATTGATCAAAGGCTTAGATTAAACCCTTCATCTTTAGGTCCAATCCTCTTTAAATAGCCTCTCTTAGCTCATTTGTAATTAACTTTTGATGATGAATTTGATAAATGAGAAATTTCTCTTGTTGGAGTGCTTAGTGAACCCACCCATCCTACTTCAATTGTTTAACTTATATTCAATTCATAATTCACATACTACCTCCGATTTATACTAATATTAAATCAAATGTGATTGTCCAAAATGTTGTTTGATTAGTTTCAAATATATATTTTACCAAAAAAAAAAAAAGAGCATTTATCTATTAAACAATTCAAGCCTGAATCTTAATTTCATGCAGCTCACAAATCACAGCTTGCAAAACAATAATAACAAAAAAAAAAAGAGGCAAACCTAAGTTACTCTACCAGAATTAATGGAGACAATTCACATCATTATACCTTCATGTGCAACTTCTACCAATGATAATCCTCTTGATAATTGTATCAACTTAGCGAATACCACAGAAGGCAATGTAACAGCTCCCAACAGTATCCCCGACGAAGCACCTGGTCTGCAAATTCAATCAAGTCTTTAATGTTACTCACTGTTCAACGTCAATTACAAATTTACAATAGGAAAAAAAAACGCTAATAATTCAACCTACATTTCGGAAAATAAAATTTCTAAAACAACAACTTAACAAAAAAATCAAAAACCCTAGAATTACAACAACAAAAAAAAAAATCAATCAAATTCGATCATGATCAAATCACCTGGCGCTGAATTTAGTGGCGGAATTTTCGACGGCGATCTCGACGATGAAAGCGGCGAAAGCGAGGGTACATAAAGCGAGAGCTTCGAAGAAGAGGACAGAGAAAGGAGATGATAAAACTATGCGTGTGAGGACGAGTAAAACGACAGCTCTTTCGCCGTTTAACAAAGAAGAAGACAAAAACGCCATTTTTGCAGCGATTCAGCTAAATCAAAATCCTCTCATCATCAATTCATCATCTTATGAATGAATAGCATAATAACAAGAATGCATATGCTGCTGAATCAAGGTGGTGATTTTTCGCGCGAATAGGATTGGAATATTATTATTAGGGTCGACGGGGTCGTCTTTCTTGTCTGAAATTTCTGAATAAACAAACGTCTAAAGTAGAAACGCGTTGGCGGTTGTAGTTTTGGTGCGCCTACTACTTTCATGGTTTAAGCTACGGATGTGTTAATGACCAGTGATAGTGAGCCACATCAGACAAGTTTCGTCATTTCTTCTTAAATTAAAAAATAGCTAAGATGAATGATTCACTTTTTTTCTGTTTCAAAATAAATGTTGCATTCTTTATAATTAAATAAATATTTAAAGTAGTAAGTTTAAGTGTCATGTGTCATCTATTTATTCACTTTCTTTTCCTTTTTTTTTCTCAAGACAATTTTATTATTAGATCTATAGAATTCTTTCATTATTTTTTAAGTAATCTCTTTTAACTTATATACATTTTAAACCTTATTTTAAAAAAATAATAAAACAATTTGATTCAAATTAATAATATTTTCTCTCAATTTGTTTTTTTTAAATCAACACAATAACTTTTTTTGGCAAGTGTCATCTTTTTAAGATAATTTTTTTAACCTTTTTCTTTTTCCTTTATTATTAAGGGTTTTTCTTATTTATACCCTTGAACTTTTGGATTTTCTCAATTGTGTCCGGCTTTTTTTTACATGCTCGGTCGTGCCCTTAATTTTGGATTTTTAATTAGTAATAACCTTCCCCTTTATACCATCTATTAACCATGTTAAGTTCACACTAAGTAAATCCTTAATTTTTTGTTTTTATATTTTACGAAATTTAAAAACTAAAAAACACTTTTTTTTCTCCTTGATTTGCATTTTATATATATCACAAAAATAGTGATTTATTTGTTAATTAGCACTCTTCACTCTTCTTCCTCTGCTTCGTATCATCAAAAATTGTTATAAATCAAAATTAATAATCAAATTATAATGTTGGGCTCTGTGTTGTGTGATTAATTAAAAGAATTCAAGATGATTGTAATTGTGATATATATAAAATGCATAGTGAAGGAGGAAAACAAAAGGTTTTTTGTTTCGTTTTTCAAATTTGGTAAAATAAAAACACAAAAAATAGGGATTTACTTAATGTGAAATTAATATGGTAAACAAAGTATATGTGAAGGTTATCAATAATTTATAAAGAATCCAAAATTAAGGGCACATGTGAGAAAAGAAAAAAAAAATAAGGGGCACAAGTGAGAAAGGGAAAAAAGCCGGGCACAATTGAGAAAGCGCAAAAGTTCAGAGGTATAAATGAAAAAAAAAAACCCTATTATTAATTATAACCCTTTTAGTTATCTCTTCATCAATTATCATGCATTCATGCCCCTCCGATTTCTAATATTATATGCATTAATTTTGAATTCAACTTGAGAATTCTCATGGTGATTATTGATTGCTTTAATGTAAGCATTACAAAAATAAAAACAATAATAGAATTCTATAGTATTTTCTAAAATTAATTTTTATTTTTTATATTTAAAATAAATAACTCGTGCCTTGCACAGGCTCAAAAACTACTTACTTTTGGTTATATGACCCAACAAAAAATCTTTACTTAAATATTTAAAATAAGAACTTTATTGTCCATGTGTCATTATTTGAAAAATTCTTTTTAATATCATTTTTTTAGAAGATATTGTGTTAGACCTGTCCGACATAAGGTTACTGTCAGACCAGTTCAACTGGACCTGGACACATATCGTCAAACCTGGACAAGTTTTGTTGAACCTGGACACATGTTGTTAAACCTGGACAAGTATTGTTAGCCCTGGATACATATTTGTAACCCTGAACAAAAATTTGTAAAACTGAAAATATATTAGTAAACCTGGACATATGTTGTTGAACCTGGACACATAATATTAAATTTGGACACATAGTACTGAACCTGGACACATATTGTTGAACCTGGACATAAATTTGTAAACCTGGTGAAACTTATTAAACCTGGAAACATATTGTTTACCCTGGACACATGGACCTGGACAAATATCGTAAAATCTGGACATATATTGTTGAATCTGGACACATGTTGTTAAACCTGGACAAGTATTGTTAGCCCTGAACACATAATTGTAAACCTGAACACAAATTTGTAAACCTGAAAATATATTTGTAAACCTGGACACATGTTGTTGAACCTGGACACATAGTATTAAATCTGGACACATAGTACTAAACCTGGACACATATTGTTGAACCTAGACATAAAATTGTAAACCTGGTGAAACTTATTGAACCTGGAAACATACCATATTGTTTACCATGGACACATATTGTTAAATCTGGACATATATTGTTAAACATGGACACATATTATTGAACCTGGACATACTTTGTTGAGTCTGGGCATAAAAAAAATACAAGTACGTGTTGGACGGTCCGACGGTCGGACCGTCCGACACAATACTTTCACTTTTTTTTTTAAAAAACAAAAGATTGTTCTTCATCCTTAATTTGCCTTTACTTCACCTTCCCAATATAAATTGCCAGTTTTGATACTACCACTATCATTAAGGTGATATGTATACAACTCAATGACTTCTATTTATTTACATTAGTTTCTTACCTAAACACTTCAATTACTTACCTACTAGCTTTGTGTGCACGCTTTTATGTGCGATGATATTTTCAATATATCTGTTAATTTGTTAAACAAACAAAAAAAGGATGTGGTGTGTTCGAAAAATTGAAATGTTTTTCAAATTTACATTCATTCACATAATTATAAACAAACTTTTTTCCTTTTATCTGGCCGCCCCACAACAATGAACAAAAGCAAAGTTTGTTTACTACATTCTATCAATTATCAGATTATTACGGTAATCAAAAGATAAAATTTTTATCTGACAAACTATATTAATATGGGCGTGTCCATTTATAGATAATTAAAAAATATAAATTTTGGTGTTTTTATTTTATTTTTACGAATTTTATATTTTGTAATATTTTCATTTTAAAAATTTAAAAAATTATAATAACTTTCCTTAATAGTGAGGAGTGATGCTCATGGAATTTTTGGAATTTTTTGGAGGGCAAAGTGGACTTTTCCAGGGGGACACCATGGCTCCCCCTTGACTTATATAATAGAGATATTATCATTCTTCCATTTTTTTTTTAAAAAAGAGTAAAATTGTTATAAGTTGTTATTCTTTATGTAATTTTAGGTATTTATTAACATCGCTATTTTTGCATTATTCAGTTTTTTTAAATCTTTACTCTGTTTTATTTTAATTAGAATTTTATAGGTAATAGAAAATAACATCCAAAATTGAATTGAAATCTAAATAGATTTTTCATAAACACTAAAAAAGGAAAAGCGAAACTGATTAAAATGCATTCAATTTTTTTATAATCAAATAAAAACCGTACATTGCACGGGGGAAAACACTTTTCAGCCAATACAAAGACAAAAAATCTATAATTCCTTAAAAAATGACCCCAAAAGTGTTTGGAGCATTTTTTTGGAGCACTCTATATCTATGGATCATAAGTTGGCAACCGGTCGGATTCCGATCTGATTATTCATCATCCAACTCTGACCGGACAACAATTGGAGTCACATTTTTATATTTTGGATTTGTATCGAGTAATTTCTTGTGGTTTAATTGGATTAGGGTCGGATACAAACTAAATTAGCATCCCTCAGTCAAACAAATGTTTAATATTGGTATTAAATTAAAATTACTAAATATTTTATTGCTAATACAAAATTAGATATAATATCTTTATAAAATATATATATATCATTACTACCAAACAATTATATTTGTATATATAAATTTAATTAAATACAAATTGGAAAAAACTCTAAGTACATGTCGGAGTTCGACTAACTTATCGGATATTTTTTCCAACATTCGCCTCCAAGTCGGAATTGGATATTTTTAGATGGTGTCAAATGTAAATTTTTATTTTTCAAATTCAAATCGGATGTCTTGTGAATCGGACTAGGGTCGGATTTGAACGAAGTGGTCATCCGTATCTATATCTACAATAAATTGAAATAAAACACTCCTTGACCAAAAAAAAAAAAAAAGAAACCTTAAACAAGGATATATTTTGTTGCCACCATCACGATTTTGGACCCAAAAAATGGTCGATGAACCGTTCACTCCATCTTCGATACGCCTTAACTTGTGGGTTTTAATAATTGTGGGCTTTAATTGCAATTAAAATGCTGACGTTATTAGTAAAATGCGGGTGGTGAATAACAATTGTGTTTCATTAGTATCATATACAGTATCAACAATTTTTATTATTGACCTTAGTACATGTATATCCAACGATCCTTTTGCAAATAGTAAAACACTAGTATAGCACCCGTGCGATGCACGACTTGTAAATCTTAATATTAATTAATTTTGTAAATATTAATGTAAAAATTTGCATAATTCATTTTCTGATATAGTGGCTTTAACATCATATTAAAATTTTATCTTTATAAATAGCAACCTACGGAGTATGTTAATATAGTTTTTTAATAAAAAAAACCCCATACAAAACAATGAGTAATCTTTATACAAGATCTTGACTAACCCACACACAGAACATTAAGTAACCATTACACTAAACACCCGGTAATAATTCATCATATATATACTACGTATATAATAAATTTATTTAATCAAATTATTGTAACATATGGATAGGGATAAAAAAAATTGTAGGATAAGTCAACGAAATCTATAACAAAAAATATTGTATAAGGTGATACATTATATTTAATAAAAAATGGTTAAATTTAAGGTAACACGAACAAATTTTGGAGTGAATTTAAACAATTTTTTAACCAACTTTAACCCGTAATAATATCAAACTTTAGCTAGTTATTGATTTTTAAAGGTTAGTTTTGATAAAAGAGAATAAAATTACTTATACATTATGATTGTTTTTTTTTTTAAATATATCTCTTATTAAAAGAAAATTTTACGTCTTACAAAATCTAATAAATTTTCTTCATGCTTCTCTTTTAGTATATTTTTATATATAGATCAGTTATGTAATATAATAGTTCTAAATATATAGCAATAATATAGATTCAATTTTAAAAATTTATTTTCTAGTTTATTTTCTCTGAAAATTATAGTCATACATACAAATAAAAAACATTATAATACACTCAAAATTGAAATATACAAAATAACTACATTAAGCTAAAACTTGTTTTATCACAACTGTTAGGGGAAAATAAAACTAAAATGTATATTGTACGTTTGTTGATTTTCTAATTATTAGAATCCTAAAAAAATTGATAAGTTAATAGTAAACCAATAATTAACAAAATTTCCGCCCCAAAAAAGTAGTGAAATTTTTATTATGAGAATATGTATAGGCAATAAATGTATAATGAAAAGTAAATTTTGATCATAAGAATATATAGGAGATTAATATATGATCAAAATCAAATTACTTTTAATAAAAGAATTTAAGGTATGAGTATTATTTATATGAATTAAATCAAATAATATTTTTAAAGATATGTTATATATCAATGTTTATTAAGGTAGAAAATATATTAAGATAGAATAAAAAAGTTGCTATTTTAGGTTAAGGGGAAAAGGGCGGAAATTTTTTAATGAGAGCACGATACGTGGCAAGAAGTGATTCTAACTGCTTCTCTTATAGTATATGTTTCGGGTGATTTTAGATTTAAGGAGAGCTAACCAATTTTATGCTACAAACTTCACCCAATGCTACAATAATGAGCAGTAAATAAAATGAATGTAAATAATTAAATGGCAAAAGATAATAATCACTTAATTAGCTGCTAATCAAGTTTGATTAGGGTTAATCGACAATTATACCTATGTATAGTCAAATCAGCTAATTTCTTGGAATCCGTGTTGCAATTATTACATTACTGTTTATATACAAGAATCTCCCCAAATCCCTATGTAAACTATCAATGTGGGATTGGTTTTACATTTGCACATAGTTCAATAAATGGGGTTTCCCCTATACTCTTGTTCTGATCTCCACTCTGCCACGTGTCTTCGTAGGGTAGTGCCACGTGGACCAATAAGGTGCTGCCACGTGGACCAATAATATTCTGCCACGTATCCCATGTAACTGAGGCCTTTGATGATTCTTCCTTTGGGCTGAAGTTCTGGGCTCTATTTCTCTTGGACTTGGGCCAATAAATATTGGCAGTAACATTTGCCCCTCAAAAGGAGAAGAATTAGTCTAATTCTTTCCCCTTTTGAACAGTTTCTCGGCAATTAAGATCTCTAACCAGGTTTTTGGGGGGAAAATAAGGAAAGTTTGGATTTTGAAATGATTAGGGGTCTATAAATACCCCCTAATCATTTTCATAACCATTTTCCAAAACTTTAGACTTCTAGAGAGAAGGTAGAGCGAATTCTTCGAGCATAAGCTTTCTTTGTGGATTTTGGATTGAACAGTAGGAGTGTGGCAAGAACTTGTTTGATTTTCTGAAGAACTTTGAGTTGATCTGAAGTTTTAGTTAGCAAGTGTCTTCTCTAGTCCTTCCAAGCCGAGTCGTCAAACATTTAATCAGGTATTCATCTCTTCCTTCTTCCTTTTCTTTGTGTTTTGTCTCTTGCATTCGGCCTTCTAAACCCAATAATATGGCCGAATCTTCGAATAGTAAAGAATCTAGGGTATCTGGACCCGTCTTCTCCTGGTTGAGCTATAAGACCCATTCTCTGAATAATCCTCCCTTTGTACCTATGCAGGGTACTATGGCGAGGTTGAAGCAGACAATGCGATACAGCCCTCCTCCAGAGGAGTCGGTTGGGATATCCAATCAGGAAGAATATGAGGAAGGGCCGACCGGTCCAGGACCTGAGAGTTCTGAGCGGCCAGAGGTCGAAATAACCGAGTCCAAATTGGACGAGGAGGAGAGACCCGATGTCCCTGGGTCATCTAGAAAGAGGGCGGACAAATTTTATGACCCGAACATGTGTGGAATGCTAAAGGTCTGCCATGACCTATATGCCTCTAACTTGCCCCATACAAGGGCGGCCTTCATTCATTGTGAAGGTTTTGAGATTATCGTGCCAGAACCTGAAGCGACTGTGAGAGCATTGCCCAAGAATGCTTTCCCAGTTTATGAAGCTGTGTTTGAGCTTGGGCTCCGTTTCCCTCTTCATCCCTTCATACTGGAGGTACTAGAGGGGTATGAGCTCGGCATCTGGCAGCTCACTCCTAACTCTTGGGCGAATATATTTGGTTGCATGGCCACCTGTGAACTGAAGGGCTATCGGATGTCGTTCGGCATCTTTTCCCACATGCATCATTTGAACAAAGCTGAAAACAGCTGTGATGCCTGGTATATCCTTAGCACCTGGCCTACCTATCAGATGACCGTTTCAAAAAATAACAAATGGAGGAACTGGAGGAATAGGTTCCTTTATGTAAAAGCTGATGACGAAGAGCTTGCCGAGAGGCTGAGCCATATGAATACTGACCCTTATCTCTGTGGCCGGGAGGTAGACCTGCTGTAATAACCCGAAATTTAGGGCCAGAAAATTTCGCGGTTATTAATGTTATTTATTTAATTCTAAGTCCAAAAGGCCCATTATTTTTGGACTGTTTTATTTGTATTTTCCATTCTTTATTCTAAATTGGGCCAAAGACCCAACTTTTTCCTTTTATTGGCCTTGGCCGGTCCCCTCTTGTTGTTTGGGCCAAGTATTTTTTTTTTATTTGCTTAATTTGATTAATTATTTAAATTGATTAATTAAATAATTAATTTAATTAAAATAGATTTTGAAACCCTAAACTAATTCAAACCTAGTCTAACCCTAAACTAAGTCATCCTAAAAACCCTCCCCTTCTTCTCTCCTTTCACACGGCCCCTTAGTTTTTTTAGGGCTTGTTTTCTTTGCTTTCTTTTTCTATAAATAGGCCATATGCAACCTATTTTGCTCTTAATTGCAAAAGGTTTAGAAACCCTACAAAAATATTTTCCTTTCCTCTCCTTCCTCAAAACCGTGAACCTTCTATCACCAATAGGTGATTGCCTTGGATAATTTTTGCGATTCGAGGTAACTTCGCTATCCTGTTTAATTCTGGAACAACCTTTTCACATAGTTGATTAGGATTAAAACATGAAAATTGCTAGGATTTAGTATCATGTTCATCTAGGAAAAGTCGAACACCATGATGATGTTATTATGTAATTATTCTTGATGATAGTATGTAATATTTATGAATTATTATGAAATTTTCTTGATTATCTTATGTAGTTTCTTGAAATCTGCAATTGTTGAATAATTACTTGTATGAATTTATTTCTTAATCAAATCGTATTATTTCTTGATGAATTTTTCATGGCAGTTTGTTTATTGTTTTATTATGAATCATGAATTATTTCGTGACAAAATTCGTCCTTTTATTGCTTGAAATAATTTAATCTATCAAACCGGTAAAACTGTCCAGAATTGGTTTACGAATTTATTAGGATAATTAATCAATTCGTAATGCTACGAAATTTTAGGTGGAAGTCAGTAATAGTGTTTTACAGCTTGTGTAAAATTTTCGTAATTTTTAATGGTCGATTAATATGGCAGAAAAATCTGAAACTGAATTCAGCCTAATCTGATCTGTTAGTTATAAAATTCCTTAAAAATAGTAAAAGATGTTATTTTTGGACGAAATTTATGCACATTAATCCATGAACCTACATCTAACTCCCATAAAAAATTTCAGATTATTCGAGACCTTTTAATGGTGTTTCTTAATTTAATACTTTAAAATCAGATTGTGTAAAATATGGTGTTTTAAGGATAATTTTAATGTTTATTATAAAGGTTGCTATGATTTAATGGTTGTTGAATTTAATTAATTAAATATGTAATTTTGGTATTGTTGTCCATGATTTTCGAGTAGTGTAAAATATGAAAAGTATAATTTTTCTCATGTTTAGGTAATTTATGTAGTTGATTGTATTTTTTTATGTAATTTATTAAATTAATTATATGATGAATTTATGAGTTTATTTATCTTTTGTCGAGTGGCCTAATTTTTATGTTGGTCAATTTTAGTTTAATTTTGACTTATAATATTTTTAGGAATAACTGTTATAATTACAATTAAAGGAATTATCAGGGATAAGTTGTAACAAGGAAGGGTAGAGAGTAATTTATTAATATTATTAGGATTCGGATAATATTATTAATATTATTATTATTACGGTAAATATTAGTATTATTATTAATACCAGGAATCAGTAGGGATAAGTGATAAGATATTAATAGGGAAAGAAAGGAAACAGAGTAGGAGGAATACGAATCGTTTCGATTTCTGGCTAGGAAAGACTTGGTATTTAAGGTGGCCAACATACGTGCCGCACCTCTCTTTCCTGGGACTTCGAACGGTTCATTTCCGAATACGGTCACCTAGTATTTCCCGATATAAGATATGATATAAGAACTGAAAGATATAAGATAAGATAAGGACGCCCACCTGATGACTCGAGTAGTCAGACTGGGTTAAGTCGAAGCCACTGCTCAATGGGACGAACACACGAGTTCCCCCGAGTAGTTCTGGGTCTTAGGATATGTAGTCGTCTAAGTAGTAGTACACGAGCTGCTATTTAGGGGTTATGGCCATAGCTTAGGCTTAGTGGTGAAACACGAGATCCGCTACGGGTTGAGTACACGAGCTCACCCCGGCATGTTCTAGGAAAGTTGTGGTGAAACACGAGATCCACAACGAGTTATAGTGACCGGTCCAATGAAAGATGATATGATATGATATAAATTCTAAGATATGATATGATGAAATGAAAGGATAAGATATGATATGAATACGGAATTTATGGAAACCATATAGTATAAGTTAGGAATTAGTTGTATTAGTCTTCCGCTGTGTATGATTTGATGTATGTATTTGTACAGGAATGATTCATGTATTTGTACTCGTATGAATGTAATGATATATGTATCTGTATTCGTATGTATTGTGTACATGTATATCTGTGTGGTATTCGTATTTGTATGTATTCCTAACCGTATTTTGCAGGTATTATTATACGTATGGTATACGTACTTTTATACGTATTTTATACGTATTTCTAACCGTATTTTTGCAGGTATTTTCATACGTATTTTATACGTATTCGTATACGTATTTTTGTACGTATTTTTATACGTATCTCGTATAATTTTGTATACATTGTATCATGTTGTATGTGTGTTTTCATGTGTATATTCTATGATATTATGTGTTTAGCGGTCCCTCAATTAAGCGGGACAACCTAGTTACTCGCCACTGACGGTGGACCCCCCCCTTCAGTTTCAGGTGACGATGCAGCAGCATAAAACGGGCTTCCGTTGGATGGGTTTGAGTGTGGATGAAGTTTAGATTTATTTTAGTTATTTCAGGACTTATAAGACAATATTATAGTTTTTATTTATAATCCCAGCCTGTTGGGAAGACATTTACTTAGTTCATGTAACACTTTGGGCATTATATGCCTTATTGGACTCTTGGATTATAGTTCAGTATTTTAATAAAAGTTGTTTAATTTTAGTTAATTAATTTCATTTATAGTTTAAATTGTTTAAGTAATGATCCGAATGTCGATTCCCTTCGTAAATCGACAAGTCAAAAAGTCGGGTCGTTACACCTGCCCCCAACCCATTATGAGGATGACGTGGTACTCAAAGGAGACCACTTCAAGACAAAGGTCGTATATAACTGGCAAGAAATGTCAGTTCCCGGTGCTTTGGGTGCCGGACTGGACATTTTTTAAGGATAATAACTTTTTATCCGCAGCTGGCCTGAGTCAGGCCATTGATAGAGGTAGTTATTATTTGTCCGTTTTCTTGAACCTTAGCTTGTTTTTTAACTAACTCTCTTTCCATGTCTTTTTTTCTTTTTTCTTTTTTTTTTTTTTATAGAGAGAGCTATGACAAAGCTTCCCAAGGAGAAGACGGGCGAGGTAGTAGGTGACGACTACCTCGACGAGTTGTAATAAGCCAAATCTAAGGCTTGGTCCGAACGGAAGGAGGAGGCAAAGGTATGTACTTACATGTTTTCTCTCTTGTATCGAGTATATCATTTTTTCTGTATGATTTGTAATACCCTCCCTTGCCCCTTATTTCTTCCGTCCAACGGCTATGTAAGTCGAGGAAGATATTTTTTAAGGGTTGCTTGCAACATCCCCCCTCGGCTCTTTTGGAGGACGAGAGGGGGTGTTGTAAATAACTTTATACACTTGCCCCACTCGGCCACTACTGGTGACGAGGGGGTCTTAAATGGAATGTTGTTTGCAACATCCCCCCTCTGCTCTTTTGGAGGCCGAGAGGGGGTGTGGTAAATAACTTTGAACATTTGCCCCACTCGGCCACTACTGGTGACGAGGGGGTCTTAAATGGAATGTTGTTTGCAACATCCCCCCTCGGCTCTTTTGGAGGCCGAGAGGGGGTGTTGTAAATAACTTTAAACATTTGCCCCACTCGACCACTACTGGGGACGAGGGGGTCTTAAATGGAATGTTGTTTGCAACATCCCCCCTCGGCTCTTTTGGAGGCCGAGAGGGGGTGTTGTAAATAACTTTAAACATTTTCCCCACTCGACCACTACTGGGGACGAGGGGGTCTTAAATGGAATGTTGTTTGCAACATCCCCCCTCGGCTCTTTTGGAGGCCGAGAGGGGGTGTTGTAAATAACTTTAAACATTTGCCCCACTCGACCACTACTGGGGACGAGGGGGTCTTAAATGGAATGTTGTTTGCAACATCCCCCCTCGGCTCTTTTGGAGGCCGAGAGGGGGTGTTGTAAACCACTTCAAAGTTCTGCCCCACTCGGCCACTATTTGTGGCGAGGGGGTTTTGTATGGAATGCTGTTTGCAACATCCTCCCTCGGCTCTTTGGAGGCCGAGAGGGGGTGTTGTAAACAACTTTGAACTTTTGCCTTATCCGGCCATTATTTGTGGCGAGGGGTGCATTGTTTATTTTAATGAATTCAACTAAGTTGTGCGAATTTTTGCAGGTAAGTGGTGTCTCCTCCAAGGGGACTAAGAGAAAGGGTGCCAGCCTTTCGGGCACCAAGAAAAAGAGCAAGACTCCCCTGCTTTCTTCTGATAAAGGGAAGCAGGAGATGACTGCTGACGAGCTCAAGGAGCTTGAAACAAAGTTTGTCCCCGTTCTGGGGAAGGGACCGACTGCTGCAATGTCGGTCTATGAACCAGGGGTTACTGATACCCCAGGCGTCATGCCTGCTCCAGATGCACTTGCCGGCATCCCTCAGTCGGTTTCGAAGAACATTCCGCCATCCATCAGGGATTTGGCGAATAAGATGGGAGGTAAATACTTCTCACACCGAGTCCGGACTCTTCGGTCTGTGTCAGGTAAAGCTATCTCATCTTCACCTTCTCACCCAGACTCAATAGTACTTCCAATTTCTGACCCTTCAGGAGGGCCTACTGAAGAAGAGGCTGAGAGCATGCCGGGCGGCTCTTACCTTCCTGGCTACTCCGGGAAGGAGAAGCTGGACGTTGTCCGAGGGATGCTCAAGGGAGCTCCCAAGGAGGTAGCCCACAACATGAAGGGCTTTCATGATGGGCATATTATGCCCATCTTGTATAATTTGGCCGAGGTATGCTCTAAGTATTCCTTTATATTTTTACGTTAAGTTGACTTTGTTCAATATTAATAGTTTTTGTTGCAGGCCATGCTGAGGCTGGACGATGCTAGGCAATGGCGCACCGCCATGGTAAACGAGGTGAAACAGTCTCGGGTCGAGGTTAGTGAAACAAAAGACGCTGCTATGTTCACTACACTTCGCCAAGACCAACTAACCGGTGCTACTGTGGAATCACAGGCTGACACCATCATCAATCTGAAGGCCGACTGCGCCAAACATCTGAACAAGATCAGTGCCCTCATCGGCGAACGTGATGAGGTGAAGAGGGAAAAGGAGAAGGTGGAGAAGGAGGCCAAGAAGGCGAGCTCTTCTGCCCAGGCAGCCCTTACTGAGGCCGAGGCCAAGATCACCCAACTCCAAGAGGAGAAGAAGAAGTTAGAGGAGGAAGTTTCCTCCTCTAAAAAGGGCTTGATACAGAAGATCTTGAAGGCCGAACAGGCTTACAAGGACAAAGTGGCCGAGGCCTGGGAGGTGGCCTATCAGGGGTCATCTTTTAACCATCTCAGTCGTGCCATAGACTGGGTGGACATGAAGAGCATGGCCGAGGCTGCTTGTCGCCCCCCTCCTCCTTACCCATCTGATACTGAAGATGAAGGAGGCGACGAGGAAGAAGGCGAGAACAAGAGCCAAGACGACGATGATGATGAAGCCGAGGCCTAACTTTTTAATTTTAATTTTCTTTTTTAATTTCCTGTAGGCGGCTGGTCCGCCATAGTTTGTAATAGTTGACGTAATTAATAAACGAGGTTTTCTTTTCATCACTTCTTGAATTGCAACTTCATTTATTTATTTCTTGTAGTATATTATGCCCCTGAGCAATGCAGTCGGTTTATTAAGTCTGAGTGATTGCTCGGCAACTGATCTTGGCAATTGTGCTTTGCCGAATGAGTTGGCGGGCAATAAATCAGATACCTGATTGCCCTTAAACCGAGTGTATTGCTGAATGAAACCACTACATATGTCACAGCTCGTCCCACTTTGACTGTATTATGTTTTTGATAAGTATAGAATAGTTAGGTTGCCACGTGGAATTTACCTTAAAAAATGGAATAAAGCCACGTGGACTTTGAATTCCTAAATGGGCCGCTTGTAATGGGTTAAAAATAATTGGGCAAAATGGGTTCAAAATATATTTGAACAAAAACTGAGTTTGGGCCCTCAATCCCTTTGTGGATAGCATTAAATGCCTAAATATGGGGGTAAAACTTCTATAAATACCACCATCTTCCTTCATATTTTCACCACTTACCCTCAACTCTTTGAGAGATAAGAGAAGAGAGAGAAAGAAGAGAGAAATGTCTGGTCAATGGTTGCCTAAGAGGAAAGATAGTCGAGGTAAGCTTCCTTGGCCATCGAAGAAAGGGAGTGGCAGCAAGCTACCCAGGGAGAAGGGCCCGGCGGCGGAGAAAGAAGACGTTCGCAAGCAGAAATGGAAAGTCGTATGGGACGAGGCCGAGAGGTGCTGGGACGAAGTCGCTGTGCGATCCCAGAGTAGTGAGGAGTCAGCCCACAAGGGTAAGCTCCCCAAGGAGAAGAATGAGAGCTTAATAGATGAGGAGAAGGAACCCCAAGTTGTTATTCAACAAGGGTTGACTGAGGAGGAGTACCGGGCGCGTGTTGAAGACGCCTGGTATAGGGTGTACCCATATAAAGACTTTGGGTACCTTAGTGAGTGGCTCGACTGGGTTGACCTGAAGCACTGGTGTGAGGAGACTGGCCGACCTCGTCCTGCCACTCCCGTAATTCCGGACCCTGATAGCGATTAGGATAACCAACTCTAGAGTGCGCTTTTTTTTTTTTTTTTTTTTAATGTAAACAAGGCAAGTATCCAGCCTTGCCCTCTTTGTAATCGGCTCTATATATATGTAAGACAACTTATTTTATATTGACGAGATACCTGTGTGTTAATAACATATTGTTTTCGAATAAATTCGGCAAGCTGCAGCCGAGTCTGTCCTTAGCGATTCGCCATAAATTTTTGAGTGGCTCGGTTATTTACGCCGAGACACCCCTTAGTGAATCATTTAAGATTTTTGAGTGGCTCGGCCAATTACAGCCGAGACACCCTTTAGTGAATCATTTAAGATTTTTGAGTGGCTCGGCCAATTACAGCCGAGACACCTTTAGTGAATCATTTAAGATTTTTGAGTGGCTCGGCCAATTACGGCCGAGACACCCTTTAGTGAATCATTTAAGATTTTTGAGTGGCTCGGCCAATTACAGCCGAGACACCCTTCAGTGAATCATTTTAAGATTTTTGAGTGGCTCGGCCAATTACAGCCGAGACACTCTTTAGTGAATCATTTAAGGTTTTTGAGTGGCTCGGCCAATTACAGCCGAGACACTCTTCAGTGAATCATTTTAAGATTTTTGAGTGGCTCGGCCAATTACAGCCGAGACACTCTTTAGTGAATCATTTAAGGTTTTTGAGTGGCTCGGCCAATTACAGCCGAGACACTCTTTAGTGAATCATTTAAGTTTTTTGAGTGGCTCGGCCAATTACAGCCGAGACACTCTTTAGTGAATCATTTAAGTTTTTTGAGTGGCTCGGCCAATTACAGCCGAGACACCCTTCAGTGAATCATTTTAGGATTTTTGAGTGGCTCGGCCAATTACAGTCGAGACACCCTTTAGTGAATCATTTAAGATTTTTGAGTGGCTCGGCCAATTACAGCCGAGACACCCTTTAGTGAAATATTTAAGATTTTTGAGTGGCTCGGCCAATTACAGCCGAGTCACCCCCTTTTTATGAAACACCTTGGAAATGTATTAGGGGGCATGGGCGGCCACCCTTCATCCTCGTGAACTTGGTCACTATTGCCCCTTTTTTGGGGGTCAATTAAGGGGGAATGGAAACTTGGTACTTAGATTAGTACCATAGACTTTTGGTCATATTACTTTAAGCATAGTGGACACTGGTCTTTAAAATATTCACTTTAAAAGTGATGGGGCCTTTTGGGACCAAGTCCTACCCTTTCCTTGCCTCCGCTCCATACACCATCATAAAGGGAGTTTCACCTGTTGAAGTCTTGCTTGTAGTCCGAATTGCCCACAGAACATTGGGAAGTTCATCAGCCCACAGACCCTTAGCTTTTTCTAGCTTCTTCTTGATTCCATCTGAGATTATTTTGTTGAAAGACTCAACTTGGCCATTCGTTTGAGGGCGCCCCACTGAGGCGAAACAGTGTGCGATTCCTTGATCTCGCAACCAACTTTTGAGCTGTGGAGTCTCGAACTGGGGGCCGTTATCGAACACCATAGCTTGTGGCACCCCAAACCTGGTGATTATGTTCTTCCAGATGAAGGACTTGACATCACTTGTCTTGATCCCTTTGACAGCTTCGGCCTCAACCCACTTAGAGAAGTAATCAACAGCTACAAAGACATAGCGACGTTGACCCGTTGCTTGGGTATAGGGGCCGAGTATATCCATTCCCCATTTGTCAAAGGGAAGAGGACTTGTAATGGGGACCAATGCATTGGAAGGGCGATGTATCAGCTTGGCGAATTTCTGGCACTTATCACATTTCCTTACTCGCCACATAGCATCTTCTTTCAGCGTGGGCCAATAATAACCAGTTCGAATTGCCTTTTCTGCCAGTTCTCGTCCTCCAATGTGGGAACTACACAAACCCTGATGCAGATCATCCAAAACGTCTTGCCCCTGCTCAGGCGTGATGCACTTTAGGAATGGCTTAGAATATGACTTCTTATATAACTTCCCATCGAAGACTTCGAACCAGGCTGCCCTTCGCTCGATGGCCTTTGCCTCCTTCTTGTCAGTTGGCAAAGTACCATTTATCTTATAATCAAGGATGGAGTCCATCCATGTACTGGTCCGATCTAATGTCAGAACTTGTTGTTCATCTATGCTTCTTCTTTCTTTTACTTCCCAAAAGACGGTCCTTGGGGTTTCATTGATTGCTGAGGAGGCCAGCTTAGACAAGGCATCGGCTTGGCTATTATCTGATCGAGGCACATGCTGAACCACGAGCGCCTTGAGGGGGGCACTAACTTCCTTAATCATCTGCAAGTACATTTTCATTGCCGGCTCTCGGGCCTCGTAGTCTCCATTGACTTGATTCACTACTAGCTGTGAATCAGACGAGGCCTCTATTTCTTGTGCCCCAGCAGCAATACACATTATTAGACCGGTGAGGAGGGCTTCGTATTCTGCCTCGTTATTGGAGGCCTGGAATTTGAAACGGAGAGCGTATTCATAAACATCCCCCTCTGGTGAGATACACAAGATGCCTGCTCCGCACCCATTTTGGGTTGAGGATCCGTCAACAAACAACTTCCAACCTTGTGGACCTTTCTCTATCTGGCCATCTGGCCTAGTCATTTCTACAACAAAATCTGCTAATGCTTGACCCTTGATTGCCTTCCTTGTTTCAAAGGAAATATCGAAAGCATTAAGTTCTACCGCCCATTTCAACATACGGCCGGAAGACTCGAGCTTGGTGAAAGGTTGCTTCAGTGGCTGATCAGTGTAAACCACAAGAGGATGCGCCTTGAAATAAGGCCGGAGTTTTTTGGAGGCCATATACAATGCGAGTCCACACTTCTCTATAAGAGGATATCGTAGCTCGGCGTTCCTTAAAATGTGGCTTACAAAGTACACCGGGTGTTGGATTCCTTCTCTAACAGCTACCAACACCGCACTTAAACAAAATTCTGAAACAGCAAGATACATATACAAGACCTCACCTGGGATTGGGCTTATCAGCCTAGGTAAGGTGTGCATATGCTCTTTCAGTCTGTTAAGAGCCATCTCGGCCTCTTCAGTCCATTCGAACTTAGACTTTTTCTTTATAGCATAAAAAAAGAAGTGACATTTATCTCCTGACCGGGACAGGAATCGACCAAGAGCAGCCAAACATCCGGTCAGTCTTTGTGTATCCTTGATTGTTCTAGGGGAAGTCATGTCACTTACTGCCTTTACCTTGTCGGGGTTAGCCTCAATGCCCCGCTGGTCAATCATGAAGCCTAGGAACTTCCCTGATGCAACTCCGAAGACACACTTCTTTGGGTTCAACTTCATGTTATATTTTCTAAGGGAATCAAATGTTTCCTTTAGATCGGCCAGGTGATCATGCGGCTCTTTGCTCTTAACAATTATGTCATCTATGTAAGCCTCCAGGTTTTTCCCTAACTGGTGTTGGAACACCATGTTTACCAACCTTTGAAAGGTGGCGGGGGCATTTTTTAACCCGAAAGGCATTACCGTGTAGCAATATAGCCCTTGTGAAGTGATGAAGGCCGTTTTCTCTTGGTCACCTGGATGCATCGGGATTTGATGGAAGCCCGAGTTGGCATCCATAAAGCTCATAAGGGCATGCCCTGCTGTGGAATCGACCAATTGGTCGATCTTGGGTAGAGGAAATCCATCCTTGGGGCAAGCTCGGTTTAAGTCGGTGTAGTCAACACACATTCTCCATCCCTTGTTAGGTTTGGGGACCAATACTACATTAGCTACCCACTCGGGGTAGTAACAAGGACTGATAAACCGAGCCTCCAACAGTTTTTTCACCTCCTCTGCAGCGGCTTTATCTCGTAGTTCCCCATGATTTCTCTTCTTTTGTCTGACTGGTTTCGAGCCAGGTAGTACATTCAGCTCATGGCATACAACATTCGGGTCAATACCTGGCATTTCCTGAGCCGTGAAAGCGAACACATCCTGATACTCCTTAAGGAGCGCTTCCAACCTCTGGCTCTGATCTTCTTCCAGAGTGGAGCCTATTTGTACAACTCGGTCAGGGCGATCTGCATTCAGTACCACTTCACGAAATTCTCCCATAGGCTGTGGTCGCAACTCATCCGGGCTGGGCGACCCAATCATACAAACTTCTTGGCGCAACCCTTCTGCCTCTGTCTTTCTCTTTTTTGCTGATGGCTGGACCTTATTTTGTTGGTCTAGTGCGGAGGAGGACTTTATGGTGGTCAGATAGCATTCTCGTGCCGTCTGTTGATCACCATATAGCGCCCCCACACTTCCATCGTTACACATAAATTTCATCAACATGAGGTGCGGCACAATAATGGCTTTTGACACGTTCAATGTGGGCCGGCCAATGATAATGTTGTAGGCAGTCAACTCTTTGACCACTAGAAACTTTACAAACATATGACGCGGCATCTCTTTTGTTCCCATTCGGATGGGTAAGGTGACAATGCCTACGGGGTGTGTGACACCTCCTCCGAACCCAATGATAGGATGGTTAATGGGTTGGAGTGCATTGTCTGGGAACCTTAGTTTTTCCAAACAAGCAAAGCTGATGATGTCTGTCGAGCTGCCCGTATCTATCAAGATCCTCCGGACCTTCAGATTAGCTATCTTGAATTCGACAACCAAGGGGTCGTCATGAGGAGTTTGAATGATCGGCCGGTCTTTCTCGCCAATCATGATTTCTGGGAATTTGTCTTTTGTTTCTTCTGTAGTCATAACCTGAGAAAGGCTACGAAGGTGATCCTTTGCTCCTCATATGGTAGGACCTCCTGAGGCGAGGCCTCCCGAGATCATAGCTACGACCTCAGTATCAGTTTCTTCTTCTTCCCCGTTCTTCTGGGGAGTTCTCCGCTGGAATTTGTATTTAGACTTGACAATGTAGGGTTCTAGCATACCCTTAGCGGCTAATTTGTCTAGCAACCGCTTCAAGTTGAAGCATTCATCTGTGTCGTGGCCCACATCTTTGTGGTACTGGCAATACTTGCTGGAATTTCTGTATTTGGACGGGCCTCGCAGAGGCTGAGGCGCATCAAAGTTGAACTTGTCTTTGATCTCCATTAAAATGGCATGAGGCTTTTTATTATACTCATAGGCCGCCTCGTAAGTACGGCTTTTCTTGGGAGCTTTTTGCTCCTTATGAGTGCCCTCTACCGTCCAAACTTCTCTCTTTCGGTCATCCTTCTTATGACTGGATTCTCCATGTTTTGGTGTGTTCTTTGTCTCAGGCTTAGTGGCTGAGCAAATTTCAGAGGCATGTATGTAAGACTCGGCTTCCATGAGGATTTCTGGTAAGGTCTGGACCTTCCGCCTCACCATCTCAAACTTAAATCTTGACTGATGAAGCCCTTTGACAAAATTGTAAAAAGCTACCCCATCGGGGAGGCCGGGTATCTGCAGCATTTCTAGATTGAACCTTTTGACGTAAGATCTCAGAGATTCACTCGGTCCCTGTATGATTTTACCGAGATGCATGCTTGTCTTCCTTTCCTGTTTGTTGGCCATGAAGTGGTGTGCAAAGACCATGTTGAGCTCTGTGAAGTTTTGGATGCAATGATCCAGCAAGCTGCTGAACCATTTCTGAGCTACCCCTTTCAAGGTAGCTGGGAAATACATGCACCAAGTCGCATCATCGACCGATTGAGCATACATCAAATGCTTGTATATGGCCAAGTGATCATCAGGATCAGTTGTGCCATCATAGGGTTCGATGTGTAGTGCCTTGACCTTGGAAGCCCTTGGAGCCGTCAGAATGGCTACAGAGAAAGGAGACTTCCACGTGATCCCTCCTGGAGGGTATGATTGGGGAGGTTGTTGAAACTGGGTGGCCGGTTGCACCTCTTCTCTGTATGGCTCGGCCTTAAACGAGCTGTTAGGCACCGGGGTAGGAGTATACACCTGTGTAGAGCGAGAGATAGTTCGCTGAGAGCCTCGGAAGGTGTTATCCTTCAAGGTTGGGGTTGATGCTGTATCAGAGATGTCAACTTGAGACTGTTGCTGGGATTGCTGCCGTTTGGCCTTTAGATATTCTCTGGCGTCTCTAAAGGCCTGATTAGATTCACTTATCAAAGGCTCCCTCCTAGGGGGCGGAGGAGCTTTAGCCGTCTTCACCCGTTGGGTGATATTCTTCCAATCAACCTTAGGTGATTTAGACGTCTTCTTCTTGCCTGAAACCTTTTTCTTCCCTGAATTCCCCTTGGGGTCGGCCGGACCCTTGGTCGGCCTCGAAGGCCCAGCTTCTCCTGTGGTCAGCTTAGAAGGCCCGGGCTCGGCCTTGTTGGCTTGCCCTATCATGTCTTTTACTTGTAGGACAAGGGAGTTTCTCAAATCGACCATTACATGTTTTAACTGAGAGAGAGAGATTAGCTGATCCCCCTCGGAAGATTGGGCCGAAGCCTGATCTGCACGTTGTGCAGTCTTTTCCCTCCGAGGGTGTTGGTCTTGATCTATCTCCCTTTGCTCAAAATCGGGGTCGTTTTCGACCGCCACCAAAGAGGTTTTGGGTATCTCGGGAGTTTTATCTCCTAAGTTTGCCATAAAATCGTGCCCTCCCCACAGACGGCGCCAAATGTTTCGGGTGATTTTAGATTTAAGGAGAGCTAACCAATTTTATGCTACAAACTTCACCCAATGCTACAATAATGAGCAGTAAATAAAATGAATGTAAATAATTAAATGGCAAAAGATAATAATCACTTAATTAGCTGCTAATCAAGTTTGATTAGGGTTAATCGACAATTATACCTATGTATAGTCAAATCAGCTAATTTCTTGGAATCCGTGTTGCAATTATTACATTACTGTTTATATACAAGAATCTCCCCAAATCCCTATGTAAACTATCAATGTGGGATTGGTTTTACATTTGCACATAGTTCAATAAATGGGGTTTCCCCTATACTCTTGTTCTGATCTCCACTCTGCCACGTGTCTTCGTAGGGTAGTGCCACGTGGACCAATAAGGTGCTGCCACGTGGACCAATAATATTCTGCCACGTATCCCATGTAACTGAGGCCTTTGATGATTCTTCCTTTGGGCTGAAGTTCTGGGCTCTATTTCTCTTGGACTTGGGCCAATAAATATTGGCAGTAACAGTATATATATCGATGATTGATTGATTGTATGGGTTGCTGCAACCTATCTATATTGTATTTTAAAAATCAATTTGTATGAGAGGCCTCTAAACCCCCAATGGAGGCTTCTCATGCAATCCCTCCAAAATCCCTTAGTTTTTCAATTCAAAAAGCAGTAATTACCATAACCAATCAAATCAAATCTATTAAAATACAAAAAATATATATATATATATTAATGATTTAGTGACAATGTCTTCACAATTAATATCCCAAAACCAAACACACCCCTATTATAACTATACATTGAAAAGTTTATTTGGCATTATCTGAAACCCGACCCGAAATACACGAAATACAATTTTGGTCCGAAACGACAAACACGTAATATCATCCAAAATCCTAACTCATTCGATCCGATACTGTAATGAAAATTAAAAAGCATCACTATCCAAAACGGTTTGATCCGGAGCAATTGGGTCCGAAAGGGTCCCAATCAGAAATCTCATCCGATCTAAACTATACAATAATTCTAAGTACACCCGAATTCGAAATGGTCTGATCTAATCTGAATCGCACCCTTCAATTGCCACGTCTAATTATAAGTCGTAATCATCCACAATAACTAAATTTGACTATTTGGACAAATGAAAAAAAAATGATAATTAAATAATAATGATCAAAGTGCCATTTTATTTTTATAGATTGGTGTAAGGTTCACAATTTAATTTTGTATTTTATTTTATGATAATTTTTAAAAAATAAAGTATGCATGTTTTTTGTAAAATTTTAATTACATAAATCGGTGCATTTGTACCAGTTCACTGTAGCTAGTTTTTAAAATTTTGCAACATATATATATATATATATATATATCAGTTAATTCAATGTTCTAGAGAACTAAACGTTGGATCCTTCATAACTCATATGCAAAGTGAACAATATACTATGGAAATGAAAAATATGTCAACAGTACAAAATGAGAAATACTAAAAAATAGAAAATAAATAATCAATTCTACCAGAAAGTATGGAGTAAAGTACCTAATCTAAACCTAGTTATTTAAAATTCACCCTAAAACTCCCAAATACTCTCCTCACAATGCAAGTATGCATGCAACACACACACAAGACTACTCCATACCAAGCCACGTATCACCTAAAAACAATGTTGATTGATGATGTTAATTTCTGCTAATGCCTACTAAAAGCCAATAAATGTCTGCTAATGCGTTACAAATACAATCAAGTACTAAGGGTGCATTCTCTTCAACTTATTAGACCTGAACTTATCTGAACTGAACTTATCTGAACTTATCAGACCTGATTTAACTTATTAGACCTTATTTAACTTATTAGACCTTATTGGAACTTATTAGACCTTATTGGAACTTATTAGACCTTATTGGACCTTATTAGACCTTATTGGACCTTGTTAGACCTTATTGGACCTTATTGGAACTTATTAGGCCTTATTAGAACTTATTAGTCCTTAGTGGAACTTATTAGACCTTATTGGAACTTATTAAACCTGATTGAAACTTATTGGAACGTATTTTATATGATTGAATAAAATAAATTAATTATAATAATAATAATAATGATGATGATGATAATATTCTATACATTTGAACCTATGTTTTTTTTTTTATTGTTGAATTAGGTTCAAGAAGGTAATAATAATTAGTATATCTTTTTTCAAACCCATTATTAATTAATATTATCAATTTCAATAACAACTTATCTACATATTTAATTTTTCTTAATTCACTTGTAGTAAAATTAACAAACTAGAACGGATTGAATAATAATAATATGGAGGATGGGTAAAGTTTAATTTGGACCAAAATTAGTAATAATAATATGGAGGATGGGTAAAGTTTAATTTGGACCAAAATTAAATCAAACCCAAAATAAAAAATAAGTTTTATTTTATAATATAAAAAATAGTTTAATTCAATCTAACTCTGATTGGTTTCTCTAAAAAATTATAAAACAAGAATGATAAAATAAAATTGGTTTATGTTGTGTAAGAGTGCTTTAATTTAATTATTAATTTAATTAATTTTATTTGATCAATAATTAAAAATAATAATCTAGACCTGATTTGAACTTATTAGACCTGATTGGAACTTATTAGAACTTATTAGACCTGATTGAAACTTATTAAACCTTATTGGAACTTATTAGACCTTATTGAAACTTATTGGACCTTATTGCAACTTATTGGACCTTATTGGAACTTATTAGAACTTATTAGACCTTATTGAACTTATTAGACCTGATATAACTTATTGGAACTTATTTGAACTTATCTGAAGTTATTAAACCTGAAACTTATTTTTTAAGGTGAAGAGAACGCACCCTAATTAATAACATAGACCATTGAATTGCATGGATTCATAATTGCTACCGGCGTGTATTATTATTGGATGGTACGTACGTAAATTCACCGTACCGTGTAACGCATTGTACGTGAATCTATCTAAGGAGGCAACTTAAATTAATTCATGCATGTATGAATCCATTACACAACTTAATCGTAGCCAATTTCATGTATGACAATGGTTAATGGTTAATTTACAAAGGAAAATATAATGTATTAGCCGGTGTTCACTACTAAGAGTATAATTAAATTGTTTGTTTTAATTAGGAAATTTTGTGAGAAAAGACCTTTTAAAACATTCATTTTGTGAGAAAAAGATCTTATAAAAAATTTGTTGTGAGCAGAGACCTAAAACAAAAAAAAAGTTGCAAAGAGGGATCTTACCTCTATTTTCCGACGTTGATTGTGAATCTCCAGCGTTGACTCATTATTTTCCTTCAATTTTGCACAAATCCTTTCGTATTTAAGGGGGTAAGAGATGAGGAAACCCAAATTCAGAAGAAGTGAATTTTAGATGCTAGAAGGAAGTGTTAATGTAGGGTTTATGTAGATGAATTTAGGAGTAGAAATGGAGGGGGAGTGGAGGAAAAATGAATTTATAGTGAAAATAAAAGGAAAGGTTAAATAGAGAAGAAAGGATTTGTCGAAAATTGGAGGGAAATAGCGAGTCAACGCCGGAAATTTACAGTCAACGGCGGAAAATAGAGGTAAGGTCCCTCCTTGCAACGTTTTTTTTTGTTTTAGGTCCCTTTTCACAACAAATTTTTTTATAAGGTCTTTTCTTACAAAAAGAATGTTTTATAAGGTATTTTCTAACAAATTTTCCTTTTAATTATTAATGTATGTTTGAATAACTAGATTACGTTCATATGCTGATATTTTGTGTTGTGTTAAGGACTAGCTCGCTGGGAGGTTGAATATAATTAATTAATATCTATTATATAAAAATTAAATTAAAACTTACCCATAAAAACACATATCACACATTCTAGATTACTCCACACACACAAATCACTCCATCCCTCCTTCTTTTAATGACACATCATTCATCTTTCTTTCACCCTAAAAACCTTCCACGTCCCTTAACTAAATATAAATAAAACACTTCATTTTAATTATATATAAAAAATTAATTTAACTTAAGGTGCGTTTGATTCATCTGATATTTTTTTTTATCTGATATGATTTTTTTATCTGGTCTGATTTGATTTGAATTTTTCTGATCTGATCTGAATTTTTCTAATTGTATGTATTATAGTTATCATTTTTTTGATCTGATTTGAACTTTTCTGATTTGATCTTAATTTTTCTGATATGATCTGAATTTTCTTAAAATAAGCACATAAGTGCTTATTTAAGTTGAATTTAACGCAACCTTAACTTATCCATCCACATACCAAACTAAATATTAGTCACTTCATCTTCTTTGGAAAAATTGTAACTTAACCTAAAAAATCTTTCCGTCTCTTGGCAATATACAATAGCTTTATCATTATAGTCATAATACCACAATTTCTATTCAGTTTAATATAAATAATTTCTCATTATGTTTGATGATAATATAAATAATTTCTCATTATGTTTGATGATATAATTTTGTTTTGATTAATTAGTTTCTTTTTGTTTCATCTTTCATTCTATGAATGCCTAGTTAGTGCCTTTTTACACATTAATTCGTATACAATAATAACATAATAATCAAGCAATAGTTACACATGAAAATTAACCCACAATTTCAAATTCAAACATCGATCAGGGAAAAGAATATATTAAAAACTTAATTCATACAAAAATCCAACAAATCAGCCCCTGAAATCACGGGTCATAAAACTAGTTGGTTATTTATAAGACCATATTGTTATAATTATGAATATTAATAATACTAGACGTAGTATTATGTGTTTTAAAGTTCGTAATTATGCAAACTTTTTAACGATGTAAGTCGTTGAACGTTGAGGTTAAGTGCAGCAATAACAGTGGAAAATCGCGAGTAGTGACTTAAGGTCGCGACCCGCGAGAATAGTCTGAAGTGCAAAAAGTGCACAAAAGAGGCAGAAGCATCTTGCGAGTCGCGACTCGCGACCTAAGGTCACGACTCGCGAGCCTAGCTCGCAGCTGGCGAGCCTGGTGGTTTTGCGTCAGTTTTGCCTGGTTTTTTCCCGTTGCGTTGTGTCAGTTCGAGGCAATTGCTGTGCATTTTGGTTAAGTTATAATATAACTTACTAAAACAGAGATGTTTTTTAAGTAGTTACATTCATACTTTATCTCTTCCTCTTGCATACACTTAAGGTTTTCCTCCATTGTTACAAAGAAGTTTACACATACAAATCCCTTCTTCATTTCGTAGTAATTGAAACAAGGCTCGATTTCTACGGTTTCTTGTTGTATCTTGTTAACGAATTTCCTGCAACCCCGGCCTTTGTATTAGGTGGAAATATTGTTTTCAGGGAAGTGTCATCTAACACGCCTCAAGTGATTGTCATACTATTTACCCACAAATTTCCAACAAATATTGCTCATTTCTTACAGATTACTAATTTTGCTCGTTCAGAATCCCATATTTTCTATTTCTCACAAACATTGACGGTTTTACTAATTTAGAAGCACAAATTTCTCATTTCTTATAAACATTTGCTAATTTTGTTCCTTTGGAAGGCCAAATTGATCTTTTTTTTTTCGGTTATTCATTTCAAGTGCTTATTAGATATAATATCAACTTTTAGGTCATGTTCATTAATTTCGGGTATTTTTACTAATATAAATATAAAATTATTTTAATTGATCTGTAATTTATATAGTTGATGTGGTGTTTTTGGGTGTGACTTGTCTTACCAAGTCATACATTTGGGTTACGAAGTAGTTCGGCAAAGAAAGACGAAGTTTGGAGGTGTTGAAGCATTGAGGTCGCGCACCCGGGCAGGTATGGGGAGCCCCGGGCGGGCTCATTGACGAGTGGTGTGAAGCTCACCTTGACCCCGGGTGGGTCAGCAGCAGCCCCGGGCGGGTGACAAGGTGCCCCGGGTGGGTTTCGCATTGTGCCATTGTTTGGCCTTAGACTCGCACCTGGGCGGGTCCCTGCTGACCCAGGCAGGTCCTGGGCTCGTCTGAGGTAGTGGCTTGGCCACACACCGGGCGGGTCTCAGGTGACCCGGGCGGGTCCTGGGCCTTCGTTTTTTGCTTCACTCGTAAACCCAGTCGGGTTTCCTCATACCCGACCGGGTCCGTTCTTTTTCTAGGGTTTTGTTCGTCTATTTGTCGAATAACTTTGTAATTAGTATAAATAGGACTTAAGGGTTTTGTTTCTATCGGATGCTAATTGTTTTCAAGCCACATATTTGAGAGGAAAACATATTGAGAGTTTTACTGAGTGAATTCTTGGGAGAATTACCAGTCTCTCGATTGTATTCCATTTGTTTGATTTCCATAGTGAAACATTTTCGTACCGACCAGGAGGACATAGCTATCACATCGATAGTGAACCTCGTTAAATCTGTGTGTGATTTTAGTGTTTTTCATTGTTTGTTATTGTAGTTTGTCTGTTTTCGGGCTTCCATTACAACAAACTTGGTATCAAAGCGGGATTTAGGATCCGGGAAGATGAACACTACTAATGTGACGACCCGACTCACTTAAATCGGCGCGGAAGAAACCGACGAGTCGAATAGTCAAAACTAACAAACTAAAATACTTAAAATTAAAAACAAACCTCGAAATGATTATATTACTAAACCAAAAGTATAATTACCCACAAGATTGTACACAACTAATTCCAAAAGTCATACTACTACTACTATCAAACGTAACTCCAAATACATGTCAGAGTTAAAGTAAAGTATAAAAGTACTACTACTAGAGTATATAACTAGAAAACATCGTAAAGTAACAATATAAAATCTAAACAATATCGGCACTCGCCCAACCCAATGCTAAGCAAGAACCTCATCATCAGAGTTACATGAAAAACAACAACAGTCCACCGTCAGTGGCGAGTAACATAATCGTCTCACCCTAACGGGAATACACATGAACATAGCACAAATCAAATAACCAAATCAATCATCAAACATGCGAATCATCACAACCAATCATGCTTGACTCGACCAACTTAACCAATTCTAACTTTGGCACAATCATTCGCATACTAGACCGGACTATGCAGGTACGAACGCATCTTACGCATTCGAACTTTTTACTATGTCAGGACTGAGAATCTTACTCCCAAATCTCGTGAAACCAATCTTACTGGAAATCCACATCCGAAGAAAACATAGTAAGACCACCAACTATCCCAATACTGTGGACAGGATAGGGGCAACGTCTTAACCCAAAAACATAGAATCTTACTCTACGATTTAGGCGTCTAATAGCGAAATCAAGCTAATCTTTAACTCTTTAATCCGAAGTTTACATTCTTAGTTACTTCTTAAGTTGCATCTTACGCCTTGACTTAAGAAATAACATGTAAACCAAACAACTTACAACATCTTATAACTTTCTTTAACCTTTTCTTTAACTTTCTTTAACTTTAAAGAACTCATCAAGAACTCATCAAGAACTTAGAGAACTCATCAAGAACTCATCCAAGATTCAAAATCTTCAATCAAGAACTCAATCAAGAATCAAGAACTTCAACCAAGAACTCATTCAAGAATCAAGAACTCATCCATTCATACATAAATCACACGCATACTTTACACAATACAACACATGAAATCATCAGCTTTCTAGTATCCAAAATTCACCAAACTTGAACAGATCAACATTCATCTAATGCTAACATAATCAATCATAAAATCATCATTTCCAAACATAAAATCATAATAAAACCATTCCAAAATCAGATTAGAACTCACACACAAAAACATGATCGAAACTTCAAATAAACTAATCTTACTCATTTAATATATACTATGGAACATAGTATACCAATTAAGTTGAGAAAGTATGTTACCTTATTAAGGATTACACACAATTCAATCACAAATTGCAGCCCGGAACTCAAACTACACGGACCACCCACACGGCACGGCTTTGTTCAACACCACACGAACACGGCCCAACCACGGCAACCACCATGCACGGCACAGCTTCAACACGGCTGCCACCACGCACGGCTTCCCACGAACACGAGCACCACCACACGGCTTAGACCACGAGCACGAACCACCACTTGCACGGCTGCTGCTGCACGGTCACGGCACGAACCACACTTGCACACACGAACTTGAACCCACTCGAACAACCCACACGAACAAGAGCCCAAAACCAAACCCAACTAGTGATCTTGAATGAAAAATATGAAGATTAATGAAGGTTTAATCTCCTAAAGATCAATGGAATATGAATCTTTAAGTTTTGGGTTTAAAAAGATGATGAACAATTGATGGGCATTTGAAGGCCAAAATGCCGTGTGAAGGGAGAGCAAATGGGAGGGAGTTTTGTGTTTCAACTGTTGATGGCAAGTGTTTAAGTTGGCAAGGATGGCAAAATGAGGTTTAAGCCTTACTAACTCTTCTATATATAGAGTTAATTAAGGTGAGAACATGAGGCAAGTGGCAAATCCTTGCCATGCACACAAGGAAAACCGGCCAAGGCAAGAGAAATGGGCCAATTTGGGCTTTCGTGATCAATTGGGCTAATTTACAAAAATTGCATGACTAATCATGCCTAAATCGATTTAGCCAAAAATATTACATAATTAATTAGAAAATTAAATAATAAAAATTCTAATTAATTAGATAATAATAAAATAAAAAATAATTAATCAAAATAAAATAATTCGAATTAAATCGAAATTATTCACATAAAATAAAATAAATAGTTCAAAAATAAATTTGAACCATACATAACACCACATAAATAACATAAACATCCGACAGAAATACCTATAAAATCAGGGTCGTTACAACCTCCCCTCCTTAAAAAAATTTCGTCCCGAAATTTAAGGCAAAGGAGATCGCTCCCCCTCAAACAACTCCGAGTACTTCTGCCTCATGGATGCCTCTGTCTCCCAAGTCGCCTCCTCATGGTGTTGATTTCTCCACAACACCTTAATGAGCTGGACTTGCTTACGCCGAAGGGTCCTCACTTCCCGATCCAAGATCTGGACGGGTCGCTCCTCAAAAGTCAGATTCGGCTCAAACGTGGCCGACTCCACTGGAATAATGTGGGTAGGATTATGTACATATTTCCTTAGCTGGGAAACATGGAATACGTCATGCACATTAGACAAACTAGGTGGTAATGCCAATCGATATGCCACCTCCCCAACTCGTTCCAGTATCTCGTAAGGTCCCACATATTTCGGTCGGAGTTTCCCCTTTTGACCAAAGCATGCCACTCCTTTGAATGGTGAAACCTTAAGCAAGACTTTGTATCCTACCTCGAAAGCCAGCGGTCTACATCGATTATCGACGTAGGATTTCTGACGACTCTGAGTGGCCTGCATCTTAGACCGGATGACTCGGACCTTCTCGATAGTATCGCGTACCATCTCAGGTCCTAACGCCACAGAATTACTAATATCATTCCAACATATCGGACTCCGACATTTCCTGCCATACAGGGCCTCGTATGGAGCCATCTCGATGTTGGAGTGATAGCTATTATTATAGGAGAACTCTATCAAACAGAGCATACGTACCCAAGACTGATGGTACTCCAGAGTACATGCTCGAAGCATATCCTCTAAAGTCTGGATGGTCCTCTCAGTCTGACCATCGGTCGCCGCATGAAAAGGGGTGCTCAACTTCAGCTTCGTCCCAAAGGCTTCCTGAACTGATTTCCAGAAATGAGAAAGAAATCTCGGATCCCGATCAGAAACGATCTCCCTCGGAACTCCATGAAGTCGGATAATATCCTGAATATACGCCTCTGCTAGTCGCTCCATAGACCAGGCCATCCTCATCGGGATGAATCTAGCGACCTTGGTCAACCTATCCACTATGACCCAAATAGCATTCAAGCCATTACAGGTGGGTAAGCTAACCACAAAGTCCATAGATACCGACTCGAACTTCCAGGTCGGAATAGGTAGTGGCTGCAACAGACCTCCTGGTCTCTGATGCTCGATTTTAACCTTCTGACAGACTAAACATCGAGCTACGAACTCTGCTACACCCCTCTTCATCTTAGGCCACCAGAATTGGCCCTTGAGGTCCTGGTATAAATTGTTACCTCCAGGATGAACAGAGTAGGGCGAGTTATGTGCCTCAGACATAATTCTTTTCTTGAGATCAGAACAGTCCGGAACACACCACCTCCCTCGGAATCGCAAACTACCATCGGAAGGGATCTCGAAACCTACGGCTTTGCCTTGCCGCAAAGCCCCTCGAATCCTAGCTAACTGCGGGTCGTTCTGCTGACCCTCGCGCAACTCCTGAATCAAATCAGGCTCAGCACTCATAAATGTCAGACGGAGTCTGATGGAACTACGGCTTCTACTGAAGCTCAAGCGATGTTTACGACTCAGTGCATCTGCGACTAAGTTCGCCTTGCCCTCGCAATAGTTAAGCGTCATGTCGTAGTCCTTAATTAGCTCAAGCCATCGTCTCTGCCTCATATTGAGGTCTTTCTGAGTAAAGATGTGCTTGAGACTCTTGTGATCCGTGAATACTCTACACGAACCACCATAGAGATAGTGCCTCCAGATTTTGAGCGCGAAAACTACAGCCGCTAACTCCAAGTCATGCGTAGGATAGTTACGCTCGTGCACCTTCAATTGTCTCGATGCGTAAGCGATGACTTTCCCGCCTTGCATGAGCACACATCCTAGGCCACTCTTCGAAGCATCACTATAGACCTCGAAGTCCTCCTCATCGTTCGGAAGGGTAAGAATAGGAGCAGAGACTAATCTCTGTTTCAATTGCTGGAATGCTTGCTCGCAAGCCTCTGTCCAAACGAAGTGGACCTCCTTCTGTAGGAGACAAGACATCGGCCTAGCAATCTTGGAAAAGTCCTGGACGACTCGTCGATAGTATCCGGCTAATCCCAGAAAACTACGAACCTCCGCCACATTTCTCGGGCTACTCCAATCAACTACAGCCTTAATCTTAGCCGGGTCTACCTTAATGCCGTCCTTACTAATCACGTGACCCAGAAATACTACTTCGCGAAGCCAGAACTCACACTTGGAGAGTTTCGCGAACCACTTATTACTACGTAATATCTCAAGTACCATCCGGAGATGTTCCGCATGCTCAGACTCATCTCTCGAATAGACTAAGATATCGTCTATAAATACTACGACGCACCTATCGAGTAAGTGGTGAAATGTCCGGTTCATCTGATCCATGAACACGGCTGGCGCATTAGTGAGGCCAAAGGGCATCACCTCGAACTCGTAGTGGCCGTATCTAGTACGAAAAGCAGTTTTCATAATGTCTTCTTTCTTGACTGGAATCTGATGGTATCCAGATCGAAGATCTATTTTCGAAAACACTCCTGCTCCTCGCAACTGATCGAACAGGTCCTCAATCCTAGGCAACGGATACTTATTCTTGATAGTTACCCGATTCAACTCTCGGTAGTCTATGCATAGGCGCATACTACCATCTTTCTTCTTCACGAAGAGCACAGGTGCTCCCCATGGAGAAACGCTCGGCCTAATGAAGCCCTTATCGATCAAATCCTGGAGTTGCGTTTTTAACTCTTGCAACTCCGATGGTGCCATCCGGTAAGGTGCCTTCGAAATCGGCGCTGTCCCGGGTGCTAAGTCGATATGAAACTCGACGTCGCGCTCGGGTGGAACTCCTGGTAGCTCATCAGGAAATACTTCTCTGAAATCCCTCGCTACAGGTATATCGTCCAACAGACGCTCCTCAGTCAAGTCCCTTACCTGACATAGATACACCATATCGCCCTTCTGGAGATGTTTTCTCATTTTCAAGGCAGAGATTACCTTTACTCCTTTCTTAAGGACGAACCCAGAGTAGGTAACTCGGTTGCCCTGAAGTCCTCGGAATGTCACCGACTGATCTCGGCAACGAATGATCGCTCGATACCTCGACAACCAGTCCATACCAAGTATTACGTCGAACTCCATCAGCGGGAACTCCTTCAGATCAGCCGTGGCTTGCTCCCCAGCTATCACGATAGGCACTCCTCGGAACTCGCGCTGACAAATAAAATCCTCTCCAGATGGGAGAGTTATAACTAAACTAACAGGAAAGCTGCCACGAAGATTAGACCTCGAGGCAAAACTACTAGCCACAAAAGAGACAGTAGCACCAGAATCAAACAAAACTAAAGCTAACACACCAGAAATAAGAAATCTACCTGATACGACGTCAGGCTGAACCTCGGCCTCCGCCTCGGTGATACAGTAGACTCGGTTCTTCACCGGAGTCTTTGTCGGTGCCGAAAGCTTCTTAACCTCAGTGTCTGGCTTCCTCTCGGGGCATACTGACGCCTTATGGCCTTCCTTCCTGCAGATATAACATGCTATGGGCGAACCGTCACACCGCTTCCCCGGATGGAAGTCTCGGCCGCATCCTCTGCACTTCGAGCCATCGGAACCCTTATGCGAACTCGTGGTCGGAGGGGTACTGCTAGGAGCACTAAATCGGGGCTTCTTAAAAGAAGTTGTCGTCGTCGGAACCTGAGCTCTCTTCCTGCTCGCATCCTCCTCAGCCGTCGATGCCTGAATCTCGAGTGCTACCTCGTAGGCCTACTGGAATGTCGTCGCTCCACTACTGATCACGTGAACGCGAATCCTCGGATCTAGCTTTTTGATGTAGCGCTTGACCCGATCCTTCTCCGACGGAACCACAGACGTAGCGAACCTCGATAACTCCGTAAACTTGTCGGTGTACGCCTGAACAGTTATCTTACCCTGTGTAAGAGTAAGAAACTCCTCCAGCTTCTGCCACCGCAACTCGTCGGGGTAGGAACGCTCCTGGATCTTATCGACGTACTCGATCCATGACATCGAATGTAACGGCAAGCACGCGTCCTTAGCTAACGTCCACCAGTTATCGGCCTCTCCACGTAGATAATAAGCGGCGATCTGCACCTTCTCGTGCTGGGCGAAACGTCGCGTCGAAGAGCTTCCCCATCTCGCGGATCCAGCTCTCCAGGATAGTGGGGTCGGCAACCCCATCTTAAGTCGGAGGTCGATGACGTGCGATACGGTCGAACGTCGACTGCGTACTCGGCATATGACGACTATGGTGCGCCAACGTAAGGATCGCCTCCTCGAGTGCTCGCAACCTCTGTCGCCCAGTACTCAACCGGCGAGGTGTAGACATGTTGCATCGCATCACAACAACAAGACATACCAAAATAACAATGTCAGTCATACATCCCCACCACAGTCAAGCACACAAAATAAAGAGAGAAAAGAAATAGAAAAGATCTTATCCCGGTTTTTCTACCCGAACTCTTCTCCCTTTACTTAACCTAAAATTTGGGTTTATCACTCTGGAAAGGTAAAGCTCTCAACTCCCGGGTTTAACTCAAATCCTAAAATTTCACTTAAAACCTATTCGGCTCTGATACCAACTGTGACGACCCGATTCGCTTAAATCGGCGCGGAAGAAACCGACGAGTCGAATAGTCAAAACTAACAAACTAAAATACTTAAAACTAAAAACAAACCTCGAAATGATTATATTACTAAACCAAAAGTACAATTACCCACAAGATTGTACACAACTAATCCCAAAAGTCATACTACTACTACTATCAAACGTAACTCCAAATACATGTCAGAGTTAAAGTAAAGTATAAAAGTACTACTACTAGAGTATATAACTAGAAAACATCGTAAAGTAACAATATAAAATCTAAACAATATCGGCACTCGCCCAACCCAATGCTAAGCAAGAACCTCATCATCAGAGTTACATGAAAAACAACAACAGTCCACCGTCAGTGGCGAGTAACATAACCGTCTCACCCTAACGGGAATACACATGAACATAGCACAAATCAAATAACCAAATCAATCATCAAACATGCGAATCATCACAACCAATCATGCTTGACTCGACCAACTTAACCAATTCTAACTTTGGCACAATCATTCGTATACTAGACCGGACTATGCACGTACGAACGCATCTTACGCATTCGAACTTTTTACTATGTCAGGACTGAGAATCTTACTCCCAAATCCTGTGAAACCAATCTTACTGGAAATCCACATCCGAAGACAACATAGTAAGACAACCAAAAATCCCAATACCGCGGACAGGATAGGGGCAACGTCTTAACCCAAAAACATAGAATCTTACTCTACGATTTAGGCGTCTAATAGCGAAATCAAGCTAATCTTTAAAATCTTTAACTCTTTAATCCGAATTTTACATTCTTAGTTACTTCTTAAGTTGCATCTTACGCCTTGACTTAAGAAATAACATGTAAACCAAACAACTTACAACATCTTATCATTTTCTTTAACCTTTTCTTTAACTTTATTTAACTTTAAAGAACTCATCCAAGATTCAAGATCTTCAATCAAGAACTCAATCAAGAATCAAGAACTTCAACCAAGAACTCATTCAATAATCAAGAACTCATCCATTCATACATAAATCACACGCATACTTTACACAATACAACATATGAAATCATGAACTTTCTAGTATCCAAAATTCACCAAACTTGAACAGATGAACATTCATCTAATGCTAACATAATCAATCATAAAATCATCATTTCCAAACATAAAATCATTATTTCCAAACATAAAATCATAATAAAACCATTCCAAAATCAGATTAGAACTCACACACAAAAACATGATCGAAACTTCAAATAAACTAATCTTACTCATTTAATCTATACTATGGAACATAGTATACCAATTAAGTTGGGAAACTATGTTACCTTATTAAGGATTACACACAATTCAATTACAAATTGCAGCCCGGAACTCGAACCACACGGACCACCCACACGGCACGGCTTTGTTCAACACCACACGAACACGGCCCAACCACGGCAACCACCACGCACGGCACAGCTTCAACACGACTGCCACCACGCACGGCTTCCCACGAACACGAGCACCACCACACGGCTTAGACCACGAGCACGAACCACCACTTGCACGGCTGCTGCTGCACGGTCACGGCACGAACCACACTTGCACACACGAACTTGAACCCACTCGAACAATCCACACGAACAAGAGCCCAAAACCAAACCCAACTAGTGATCTTGAATGCAAAATATGAAGATTAATGAAGGTTTAATCACCTAAAGATCAATGGAATATGAATCTTTAAGTTTTGGGTTTAAAAAGATGATGAACAATTGATGGGCATTTGAAGGCCAAAATGGCGTGTGAAGGGAGAGCAAATGGGAGGGAGTTTTGTGTTTCAACTTTTGATGGCAAGTGTTTAAGTTGTCAAGGATGGCAAAATGAGGTTTAAGCCTTACTAACTCTTCTATATATAGAGTTAGTTAAGGTGAGAACATGAGGCAAGTGGCAAATCCTTGTCATGCACACAAGGAAAACCGGCCAAGGCAAGAGAAATGGGTCAATTTGGGCTTTCGTGATCAATTGGGCTAATTTACAAAAATTGCATGACTAATCATGCCTAAATCGATTTAGCCAAAAATGTTAAATAATTAATTAGAAAATTAAATAATAAAAATTCTAATTAATTGAATAATAATAAAATAAATAATAATTAATCAAAATAAAATAATTCGAATTAAATCGAAATTATTCACATAAAATAAAATAAATAGTTCAAAAATAAATTTGAACCATACATAACACCACATAAATACACATAAACATCCGACAGAAATACCTATAAAATCAGGGTCGTTACAACTAACACGAAGATTGAGAAATTTACGGGTAGAAATAGCTTCGCACTATGACAGATCAAGATGCATGCCATGTTAAAACAACAAGGTATTTGGAAACCTTTGATTGTAAAAGAAAAGGATTTCATTGAAAAGGGTTTGAGTGCAGCAGAATTTGAGGCGATGGAGGAGAAGGCTCACTCCACCATATTATTGAGTTTGGCAGATGATATGATCACAGAAATTTCGGATGAGCTATCGGCATCAGGTTTGTGGTCAATGTTGGAGAGTCTTTATATGACAAAGACTCTCACCAACAAGTTGTTAATAAAACAACGATTGTATTCTCTGCGAATGCAGTCAGGTACGCCTTTAAGGGATCATCTAGAAAAACTTAATACTATTTTACTTGATTTACGTAATATAGATGTTAAGAATGAAGATGAGGATGCTGCTTTGATTTTGTTAGTTTCTTTGCCTGTGTCGTTTGAGAATTTTGTTGATTCGTTTGTGGTGGGAAAAGAAATTGTAACTCTAGAAGAAGTAAAGTCAGCACTTTTTACTAGAGAGCTGCGCCATAAGGCGATAACAAATAATGACAGTAGTTTTGATTCTGGGGCTGGATTGGTAGTTAGTTTTTCTGGAGCTAATAATTTGAACTCTAAGAAAAAGAAAAATTCTAAGGTTAATAATAGTAAGCCTAAGAATATTTGTCACTACTGTAAAGAACCTGGTCATTGGAAGGATAAATGTCCTAAAAATCCTAGGAATAATTCCAATGTTAATGTTGCACAACAAAGTTCTGATTCTGATTCGGAGGAAGACATGGCCTTAATTGTGAGTGAAGGTAGTCAGTCTACGGATCGTTGGGTGTTAGATTCAGGATGTTCTTTTCATATGTGTCCTAGTCGAGAATGGTTTTCTACCTATGAATTTGTTGATTGTGGTGAAGTTATTATGGGTAACGATGCTGCATGTGAAGTGGTGGGTAGAGGTACTGTTAGAATTATGATAGTTGAAGGAAAGATACGTACTTTGTTGGATGTTAGACACGTTCTGAAACTAAAGAAAAATTTGATCTCTCTTGGTACACTTGACAAGCAGGGATTTACTTTTTCAGGTTCAGATGGGGAATTGTGTGTTTTGAAAGGTTCGAAGATAGTGCTGAAAGGTACTAAGTTGGGTACTTTATATTATTTACTTGGTACTGTGCTGACTGGTTCTGTTTTGGTAGCATCCATGGGTTCAGATGAGATGACTAAGCTATGGCATAAAAGGCTAGGTCATATGAGCGAGCGTGGTATGCAATCATTGTCTAAATTAGGCCTTCTGGGTGGTCATAAGGTGAAAAATCTGGAATTTTGTGAATTCTGTGTGTTGGGTAAACAACATCGTGCCAGGTTTAGTAAAGGGTTGCATGTCACAAATGCCACTTTGGATTATATTCATTATGATTGTTGGGGGCCATCTCGGGTTAAAGGTATTGGGGGATATCGATATTTTGTTACCTTTATTGATGATTTCTCCAGGTACACATGGCTCTATGTTTTGAAGCAGAAAGGAGAGGCTTTTAACACCTTCAAGCATTGGAAGGTGTTAGTTGAAAATTAGACTGGCAAAAAGGTAAAACGTCTCCGAACAGATAATGGTCTTGAGTTTGTTTGTGATGAGTTCAATGCTTTTTGCAGAGGTGAAGGCATTGTTAGACATCGTACCGTTAGGAAAACACCACAGCAGAATGGTGTTGCAGAATGGTTGAATAGGACTTTGCTTGAGAGATCTAGGTGTATGCTTTTTTATGCAGGTTTGACTAGATGGTATTGGCCGGAAGTCGTGAAAACGGCTTGCTATTTGTTGAATCGTGCTCCTCATACAGGTATTGACTGTAAAATACCTTGTGAAGAGTGGTCTGGAAGAAGTGCTGATTATTCTTTGTTGCGAGTTTTCGGGTGTGTTGTTTACTATCATGTGAATGATGGTAAGCTAGAACCAAGAGCCAGAAAGGGTTGTTTTATGGGATATGGAGATGGTGTCAAGGGATATAGAATTTGGTCCCCATCAGAAAGTCGCATCATAACTAGTAGAGATGTAACTTTTGATGAAAATACTATGTTTGTGACTATTAATAAAAATGCAGGCAACAAAGATGATAGCGTTGTTTGTGACGATGAGTTTGAAATAGAACCTTTGTCTATTGCCAAGGATGGTATGCAGATTCAGGTGGAGCAGAGTCCGGCGACTACTAATCAGTTGACAGATGAGCCTGTTATTGATGAAACAGGTGACTCTGAGATTGAACACACTGCGGAGGTTGGTTCTAAACGACTGAGAAAGAAACCTCAGAGACTAATTGGAGGAGCTGGAGGGGCGTCATGTTCCGGGTCAGAATTGTTGTGTAGAGGAGTTGGTAGCATATGCGTTGCATGTTGCAGATGATATTGAGACACCTGAGCCAATTTCTTACAAAGAAGCAGTTGCTAGTGCCGAGTCAGATAGATGGTTGGTTGCTATGAATGAAGAGATATCTCTTCACAAAAAAAAAACATGGGAACTTGTGCAATTACCAAAGGGTCGTAAATTAATTGGGTGTAAATGGGTTTTCAAGAGAAAAGAGGGTACTTCTGAAGGGGATCTAATTAGTTAGTTGCTAAGGGGTTTAGACAATAGGAAGGAGTGGATTACAATGAGATATTCTCACCGGTGGTTCGACATACTTCTATTTGGGTGCTTCTAGAAATAGTGGCACATTTTGATCTAGAACTTGAGCAAATGGATGTAAAAACAGCGTTTTTACATGGGGAACTAGAGGAAGATATCTATATGGGTCAGCCTGAGGGGTTCATTATCTCTGGGAAGGAATCTTATGCATGTCACTTGAGGAAGTCCTTATATGGACTTAAGCAGTCGCCTAGGCAGTGGTACAAGCGGGTTGACATTTTCATGGTGGAGCATGGCTACAACAGAAGTCTCTATGATTGATGTGTTTATCACACTAAGGTGGAGAATGGATCTTCTTATATTTATTTATTATTATATGTTGATGACATGCTTATTGCAGCTAAGGAAATGTCGGATGTGCGCAAGTTGAAAGAGCTTTTGTAACGACCCGACTCGCTTAAATCGGCGCGGAAGAAACCGACGAGTCGAATAGTTATAAACTACAACTCAAATACTTAAGAAATTAAAACTAAATCCTCGAAATTATTATTAATCAACCACAAACGTACAAATACCCACAAGTTTGTACATACTAGTCCGAAAGTCAAATTAGGAATACTAGAATACGAGTAACTCCAACCACACGTCAGAGTCTAAAACAACGTATAAAGAGTCCAACAATAACGTGTAAAGTCTATACAATACCATTACTATCTATAAACGACAGAAATAGAAAATACATCAAATAACAGAAACAATAACGTCGCTCGCCCAACCCAAAGCTAAGTAAGAGTATCGTCATCAGAAGTACCTGAAAAACATACAACAGTCCACCATCAGTGGCGAGTAACATAACTGACTCACCCTAATGGGAATACACATGCACATAGCATAAATCAAATAAACCACATTAAATTAATAAACCAGAGTACAAGATCAACCCACACGCGAACTCGACTCAAACCAACTTAATCAACTATCTTTGGCGCAATCATTCATATACTAGACCGGATTGTGCTCGTACGAACGCATCTTACGCGATCGAACTTTCTACTATGCTCGGATTTGAGAATCTTACTCCCAAACCCTATGAAACCAATCTTACTGGAAATCCATGTCCCGTGAAACCAATCTTACTGGAAATTCAAAGGATCACATAGTATGACTCCAACTATCCCAATATCGCGGATGGAGTAGGGGCAACGTCTTAACCCAAAAACAAAGAATCTTACTCTAAGTTTCAGGCGTCTAGAAATGAAATCAAGCTAACTTTATTAATTAATTATTTAATCATCTTATTAACTCAACATAACTAAATTAAATTCAAGAAATGCCTCTATGCCTTGATTCTCGAAAATAACTAGTTAAAACATCGAAGTTATACTCAAGATTGCCTCTACGCCTTGATCTTGAGCCTAACCAACCATAATCCATCATTCATTAACCATTCTTTAATCAATTTAGACTCAATCTTTAACTTTCTTTAACTTTTAAACCCTTTTCTTTAACTTTCAAGATTCAACCAAGAACTTATAAAGACTTATCAAGAACTCATAAAGAACTCAAAGAACTCATAAAGAACTCAAAGAACTCATTCAAGATTCAAGATCTTCAATCAAGAACTCAATCAAGATTCAAGATCTTCAACCAAGAACTCATCCATACTCAAACAACATCACACGCATAACATCATTGTACCACTCGAAAATTACCCTTCCAATTATCCAAAATTCATCAAACTTTAACACGATTATCATGATCATAAAACAACATATAATCAATCATAAAATCATCAAAACATCATATAAACACATAAAAATCAGAATGTAAACCATACATAAAATCATGGATAATCATCATCAAACAACCCAAACATGTATCTAATCTATACTATAAACATAGTATACCAAAAAGGTTGAGAAAGCATGTTACCTTATTAAGGATTACACACAAAATCAACACAAAAAGTGCAGTCCGGAAAACACGTCAAACACGGCCACTAGCAACACGGCACGGTCTCCACGAGTTGCACCCACACGAGCACACACACACGGCCTGCACACACGGCACCACCACGAACACCACTGCACCACCACGAGCACGGCCACGAACCACTGCTCACACGGCTTCACCACACGGCCTGCTGCACTTCCACGAGCACGAACACCACACGAACCCCACACGTGCACACACGGCTTCACACACGACACCCACTCGAACAAGACCCCAAAACCGAACCGAACTAGTGATCTTGAATGAAATGAATGCGTTTAGGATTGTGTTTGAACACTTAAAGATCAATGAACTTTGAATCTTTAAGTTTTGGGCTAGGAAAAATGATGAACAATTGATGGGTTCAATTGCTCCAAAATGGCGTGAGGCAAGGGAGGAAGTGGAGGGAAAATTTTGGTGATCAAACTTGATGGCAAATGTGTTAAGATGGCAAATGAGCAAATAGATCCTCAAGCCTTACTAACTCATCTATATATAGAGTTAGTGAAGGTGTGAACACAAGGCAAGTGGCAAGCCTTGCCATGCCTTAGGAAAACCGGCCAAGGGGGTTAATTGGGCCTAAAAATGGGCTCTCGTGATCCATTGGGCTAATTTACATAATTTACATGATTAGTCATGCAATAATCGTTTTAGCCCAAAATATTAAATAATTAATTAGAAAATTAAATAATAAAAATTCTAATTAATTAAATAATAAATAACATAAATAATAAAAACTGAAAAACAAATATTTCGAATTAAATCGAAATTATTCACATAAAATAAAATAAATAGTTCAAAATAAATTTGAACTAACACATAAATACACATAATTATCGGCAAAAATACCAATAAAAATCTGGGTCATTACAGCTTCTGAGTTCAAAATTTGACATGAAAGACTTAGGAGCAGCTCGCAAGATTTTGGGGATGGAAATCTATAGAGATCGTGCCAAGAAGAAGTTGTTTCTTTCACAAAAGGGTTATATTCAGCGTATTCTTGACAGGTTTGGTATGAAAAATGCTAAATCTATAGATACCCCTATTGCTTCTAATGTTTGTCTTTCTATGTATACTCCTCAGTCTAATGAAGAGAAGGAGTATATGTCTAGTGTTCCATATGCTAGTGCAATTGGAAGTTTGATGTATGCAATGGTTTGTACTAGACCTGATATTGCACATGCTGTTAGTGTGGTTAGTAGGTTTATGTCTCAACCTAAGAAGGAGCATTGGCAGTGTGTGAAGCGAATCTTTCGCTATTTGGTTGGAACGGCGGATGTTGGTCTCATTTATGGCAATGAGACACAATGTTTAGTGTCTGGGTATTGTGATTCTGATTATGCAGGTGATGTTGATACCAAAAGATCTGTGACGGGTTATGTCTACACTCTTGGAGGTTCAGTGATTAGTTGGAAAGTCACTTTGCAATCTGCAGTTACGTTGTCTACAACGGAAGCTGAGTATATGGCGTTAACCACTGCTGCAAAAGAGGGTATTTGGTTGCGGGGTCTTGTTAGTGATTTGGGTATTCATCATGATCGTGCTACGGTTTATTGTGATAGTTTGAGTGCGATTTGTCTTGCTAAAGATCAGGTTCATCATGATAGAACTAAACATATTGATGTGCGTTATCATTTCCTTAGGAATGAGAAGCGTGTTGAGGTGAAGAAGATTGGTACTGCTGATTATCCAGCCGATATGTTCACCAAGCCGGTTCCAGTTCGCAAGTTCAAACATTGTTTGGACTTGTTGAATGTTGATAGCCATGTTTGAGACCCTCATGGGTCGTGCCACAAGGTGAAGGCAATCCTCGCCCCGGGATTAGGAGGGCGTTTGTGCTGGTTGGTTTGTTGGTGTTTGTTTGGTCTTGGTGTGCATTGGTGAATACAAGTCAAGGTGGAGATTTGTGGTGTTTTTGGGTGTGACTTGTATTACCCATACATTTGGGTTACGAAGTAGTTCGGCAAAGAAAGACGAAGTTTGGAGGTGTTGAAGCATTGAGGTCGCGCACCCGGGCAGGTATGGGGAGCCCCGGGCGGGCTCGTTGACGAGTGGTGTGAAGCTCACCTTGGCCCCAGGTGGGTCAGCAGCAGCCCCGGGCGGGTTTGTCTAGGCGTTCTCTTGGTGGAGCTCACGGCCCCGGGCAGGTGACAAGGTGCCCCGGGTGGGTTTCGCATTGTACCATTGTTTGGCCTTGGACTCGCACCCGGGCGGGTCCTTGCTGACCCGGGCGGGTCCTGGGCTCGTCTGAGGTAGTGGCTTGGCCACGCACCCGGGCGGGTCCTGGGCCTTCGTTTTTTACTTCACTTGTAAACCCGGTCGGGTTTCCTCATACCCGACCGGGTGCGTTCTTTTTCTAGGGTTTTGTTTGTCTATTTGTCGAATAACTTTGTAATTAGTATAAATAGGACTTAAGGGTTTTGTTTCTATCGGATGCTAATTGTTTTCAAGCCACATATTTGAGAGGAAAACATATTGAGAGTTTTAGTGAGTGAATTCTTGGGAGAATTACCAGTCTCTCGATTGTATTCCGTTTGTTTGATTTCCATAGTGAAACATTTTCGTACCGGCCAAGAGGACGTAGCTATCACATCGATAGTGAACCTCGTTAAATCTGTGTGTGATTTTAGTGTTTTTCATTGTTTATTATTGTAGTTTGTCTATTTTCGGGCTTCCGTTACAACAGTTGATGTAAAATTAACTTATTGAGCAAAAAGATCAATAAATGCATTGCAAATTTACCTAAGAACTAGAATTTAATCATTAACTAGTGTTTTGGTTCAGGCGTTGCCTCGGATCCAACAGTTTTATTGCTTTTATTTTACACATTTGCTCTATGACTCTATCTGTGAAACGGAAAGAAATAGAGACATAAAGAAGCCTAGAAGGTATAGTGCACTACTAATAAATGTGCTATAATTAATAGACCTTTGGCATTGATGATAATCGTTGACTGTTGAAACACCAAGAACAATCCAAACAAGCTCGAATCCGTAAAATTACCCTCAATTTACATCTATCTCAAATGAAATATCAACATGATGGGAAAACGCCAACAAGAAATCTAGGTATTATGATGAACAAAATAAATTGAAAATTATAAGTTGGATTGTAGATGAATTTTATGGACGAGTTGAATTAGAAAAAAAAAACCATTGTATTGGAGCTAGCAAAGCATTTGTTACTATGAGCTATCACTTCATCGCCTTTATATATATTTTTTTTCTCTCTTTATTTTTCCTAAGTGATAAAACAATATGGTTATAAAGAAGCATATTTAAATCAACAAATAAACGTAGTTGAGTTGGTTACTATCTACCACTTTCATATAAAAGTTCCAGGTTCAAATCTCATTACAATTATTTCTTATGTTTTTCTAATCAAATAAATTTAAGGGATGTTGACATGGCGCTCCTACACATGTGTCACAATTGTGTCAATGCTTACGTGGCGTAATTATAGTGATTCGCGCACCTTTTAATAATTGTTATAGATAGATAGATTGGAGGAGAAGGTAATAATCAATTGGGCCAATAACTTAAAATTATTTTGGACCCAATAATTATAGCAAGCACTTTCTTTTCCCTTCTCTTTTTTTTATCTTGTTTAGTTTATTTTATTTATTCTAAGATTGGGCCAAAAACTTAAAACGATTACATGGGCTCTAAATAGATTCTTAAAAAAAATCAAGAATTTAATTTAGGCCAAAACAATAGACTAGATCTTGGGCCCTTAAATTAAATTTAAATCTCAGAGTATTTTATGTAGATCCAAAACTAAAATTTAGCTTGGCCAAAAAATCATATCAGAAAGCTATTTTGATTCGATTATCAAGAAGGTCTAAAATTACTTTTCACACCTACTTGGCCAACTCTTTATTAATTGTAACATTTATTTTGAGTCGGTCCACAACCATGAATTGTCATAAACTGAAACTCTAGAAACTTAGTGGATTGAGGTCTAATGAGGAAGTGTAAGATAACTAAATTAAAAGAAATTAATTTGAAACGTTGTAAAATATAATTACAATAAATTCCCGAAGATATAATTTTAAACGATTTTACTCTTATAAAACAGGGAATTTATTAATATTTTTCGAAACCAATTTTTGAGACAACCAAAACATCCTAATATTCTAATCCAAAAAATACGGGGTGTTACACTGACCATCAAAGTATCATCCACAATCACCTCTACCCACTTGTGTCATCACCAACCAATGTTATGTGGGTGAAACATTTGGCGCTGTTGGAGAGGGACACTTTGTTAAAAAAAAAATGGTGACACTGACCCAAGAAACCAATTAGTAGTACCGAACTCAAAGAACAATCTTGACATCGTACTACTGAAATAACAAAACGGTAATACCATGGCAATACCGTTTAGGTATTACAGTTTTTTTAGTTTAATAGTACCATGACAATATTTTTTTAAGCTCAGTAGTGCCAAACAAGGTACTACCATTTTCTCAATACGGTTTTCCTATGACGAAATTGAAATCGAAAAATGTTTAAGGCTTGTTGCAGATAGTGTAATACCCCGAAATTTTGGGATATTTTAAATTTTTTATTTATTGATTAAATATATGATCAATTGACTATTTAATTGATTATTATTTAATTAATTATTATTTGTGTAACAATTTAATACTTTTTGAGCCTCTTTTTATTTTGTTAACCAAAACCCGAGCCCAATTGTTTCCTTTGATCCATTTGTTACGCAGTCCGTCCTTTTATTTATTTTCTTTTCTCCTAAATGTTTTATTTTAATTCTAAGTCCGAAAGGCCATATTAATTGGACTGTTTTTATTTATAACCCAATCCTTTCTTCCAAATTGGGCCAAAGACCCAATTCTCTCCTTTTAGTAATCTTGGCCAGTTCTTGCTTTGTTTATGGGCCAACCTTGTTTTTTTTTATTTAATTAATTATTATTTTGTGGATAATAAAATTTATTTAATTAATTTAAATATTCTAACCTATACAAACTAGCTAAGTCCTCCCCTTTTTGCTCCTCCCATGTACACGGCTAACCCTAAGTACATAATAGGGTTTGCCCTCTTTGTTGCTTGTTTTCTTATAAATAGGACCTAATCACCTCTTTTGGGTCCTAATTGTTAAGTTATCAAAAACCCTAAAATACATATTTTCTCCGCTCCTCTTCCTTTCTCTCAAAAGCCAAACCCTTGAGAAAAATTCACCAAGAGTGAATTTTTCGTGCCTTGGAATTATTAAGCGAATCCAGGTAACTTTGCTTTTCTATTTAATCTACGGGTAGCTATTCACATAGTTAATTAGGAATTGAAGCATGAAAATTGTAGGAAGTTTAATATTGTTTTCATATGAACATGTCGAGCATGAAGCATGAATTTCTTGATTGATTTTTATGTATTTTCTTGATTTTATGTATGATCTTGTATAATTTATTTACCAATCAAATCTTGTTATTTCTTGATGCATTTTTCATGGTATCTGGTTTACTGTTTGATTATTAACCATGATTTATTTTGTGGCAAAATTCGTCCGTTTATTATTTATAAAAATTTAATCTTTCAAACCGGTAAAACTGTCCAGAATAGGTTTACGAATTTATTAGTGTACTTAATCAATTCGGAATGCTACGAAATTTTATATGGAAGTCAGTGATAATGTTTTACAGCTTGTTTTAAATTTTCGTAATTTTTAAAGATCGTTTGATATGGCATAAAATTCTGAAACCGAATTCAGCCTAATCTGACTGGTTAGTTATAAAATCACTTAAAAATAGTAAAATATGTTATTTTTAGACGAAATTTATGCACGTTAATCCTTGAACCCATATTTAGCTCCCATAAAAATTTCCAGATTTTTAGAGATCTTTAGATGGTCGTTTTTAATTTAATTCTTTAAAAATCAGATTTTATAAAATAGGGCAATTGAATTATTAAAATATGCTATTATTCATTCTTGAATTTTCGAGTGACCTAAGTATTAAAAGGGAACTAAAAATATGATTTTTATGATGAATCTTGATAGTATTGAATTATATTGATAAATCTTGAATTAAAAATTAAATCTTGTTATTACCTTCTAATTGTCAAGTGTATAGAAATTAAAAGAAGAGTTAAAAATATTATTTTTATGTTAATCTTAATGAATGTTGTCGAAAAATATGATTTTTATGTTTATTAATTAGTTAAATTATTTAATTCTTGATGATTGAATTCATATAAATTAATTGAATAATTTTGGCTATTATTGATATAAAATGTCGAGTGTGGTGAAAGTAGGAAAAATAGGATTTTTATTATATTTTGGTTAGTTTTGAATTATTATTAATTTAGGAAATAATTAATAATAAAAGTTATGGACAAAATAATTATTAGGGATAAGTTGTAAAGTGAAGGGATAAAAAGATATTATTAGTATTATTATTAAGAGGACCGAAATAATATTAGTACTATTAATATAAATATTTTTTCGAATATTGTTACAAATTGGTATATGACGTAATATTAAGGTTAGTATCCGAAAGGATAGGATTATAAGTATATATATATTTTAAGAATAGTATATTATAAGAATTGAAGTTGCATAAGATATTACTAGGGATAAGAAAGGAAACAGAGTAATAGCTATACATGTTATGTTTCGGTCTCTGGCTAGGAAAGGCTTGGTATTTAAGGTGGCCAATATACGTGCCGCACCTCCCTTTCCTGGGACTCCGAACATTTCATTTCCTATTACGGTCACCTAGTATTATCCTAATATATGATACGATTAAATTAATTGAAGATATAAGATACAATATGGACACCCACCTGTATGATACACGAGTCATTAGTGGGTTAAGTCAGAACCACTACTCAATGGGACGAACACATGAGTTCCCCCGAGTAGTTTGACCTTAGAACATGTAGTCGTCTGGTAACCGTATCTGCGAGTCGCTACCAGGAAGTTATGGCCATAGCTTAGACTTAGCGGTGAAACACGGGATCCGCTATGGGATTGAGTACACGAGCTCCTCCCGGCATGTTCTAGGGAGTTATGGTGAAACACGAGATCCATAACGAGTTATTAGTGACCGGTCCAACAAAGATATTATATTACGATCATACGATTTGATAAGATGAAATCATAAGATGAAGTATAAGATGATTTCAAAAGATGATAAGATATGTTATGATCTAATGTGATAAGAAAGACATGATATGATATGATTAAGATATGATTTATGATGATATGATATGATATGATAAGAATATGATAAGTCATGATGATAAGAATATGATAAGTTATGATGATAAGATATAATTATGATTTATTAATGATATAACTTAAGAAGGGTTAAGTATAAGTTAAGGATTGAAGATGTATAGTATAAAGTATAAGTTAGTGTATTGTAAGTCTTCCGCTGTGTATTTCCTGAATTTATACGAATATGTAACGTGTGTGTATATTATACGGATGGTGTATGTATTTGGTATGTATTCTAACCGTATTTGCAGGGTTGATTATACGTATTTTATACGTAATTATACGTATTCTAACCGTATTTCTGCAGGGGTATTTATACGTATTTTTATACGTATCTGTATACGTATTTTATACGTACTTCTATACGTATTCATATACGTACGTTTATACGGAACTTGTGTATTTATATGTAAAGCATGTATTGAATTCTTTACAGTTTTTATGATATTTTTCTATGCTATTATGTGTTTGGTGGTCCCTCGATTAAATGGGACAGCTTAGTTACTCGCCACTGACGGTGGACCCCCCCCTCAGTTTCAGATGACGATGCAGCAGAGTAGAGCGGGCTCCGCTGGATGGGCTTGAGTAGATTAGTATTTTATTTTGAGTATTTAGTATTCCCAGAACAGTTTGAAACATTAATTTAGTTTATCTTATGATCCCAGCATGTTGGGACAGAATTTCCAGACTTTATATGTATTAGTGACTTTTGGATTATTATGGATTTTCAGTAGTTAATTTAATAAAAGACAATTCTTCCATTCAACTTATTTGATTTATAGTTTAATTTGATTAAGTAGTGATCCGAATGTCGATTCCCTTCGTAAATCGACAAGCTAAAAAGTCGGGTCGTTACAGTTGGTATCAGAGCCATAGGTTTGACCCTAAGTTACTTCTTCACAAGTAACTTCGAAAGTTGAGTGCTTTATGAACTCGAGTGAATCTTAGCCTAATATGGAAAACCTAGGTGAGTGGAACCATGGGTAGAAGCCAGGGTTAAGACGTCTTTTCGTCTTCATTTCCGTATGCCGTACGAGTGCGCTGTTCGAAGAAGGGCAAGTTCGGAACCATCACTTAGTGGCCGTGACCGGCGTTGTATATCAGAGTGGCGCAGCGGAAGTGTGGTGAGCCATAACCTACAGGTCTCCGCCTCGATCAGATCGTTTCATGTTCTTGATGTTTTTGTTGATCCATTGTTTGCTTACGTGTGCTTCCTTTTGCAAATTTCGAGGACGAAATTTTCATAAGGAGGGGTGACTGTAATACCCCGAAATTTTGGGATATTTTAAATTTTTTATTTATTGATCAAATATATGATCAATTGACTATTTAATTGATTATTATTTAATTAATTATTATTTGTGTAACAATTTAATACTTTTTGAGCCTCTTTTTATTTTGTTAACCAAAACCCGAGCCCAATTGTTTCCTTTGATCCATTTGTTACGCAGTCCGTCCTTTTATTTATTTTCTTTTCTCCTAAATGTTTTATTTTAATTCTAAGTCCGAAAGGCCATATTAATTGGACTGTTTTTATTTATAACCCAATCCTTTCTTCCAAATTGGGCCAAAGACCCAATTCTCTCCTTTTAGTAATCTTGGCCAGTTCTTGCTTTGTTTATGGGCCAACCTTGTTTTTTTTTATTTAATTAATTATTATTTTGTGGATAATAAAATTTATTTAATTAATTTAAATATTCTAACCTATACAAACTAGCTAAGTCCTCCCCTTTTTGCTCCTCCCATGTACACGGCTAACCCTAAGTACATAATAGGGTTTGCCCTCTTTGTTGCTTGTTTTCTTATAAATAGGACCTAATCACCTCTTTTGGGTCCTAATTGTTAAGTTATCAAAAACCCTAAAATACATATTTTCTCCGCTCCTCTTCCTTTCTCTCAAAAGCCAAACCCTTGAGAAAAATTCACCAAGAGTGAATTTTTCGTGCCTTGGAATTATTAAGCGAATCCAGGTAACTTTGCTTTTCTATTTAATCTACGGGTAGCTATTCACATAGTTAATTAGGAATTGAAGCATGAAAATTGTAGGAAGTTTAATATTGTTTTCATATGAACATGTCGAGCATGAAGCATGAATTTCTTGATTGATTTTTATGTATTTTCTTGATTTTATGTATGATCTTGTATAATTTATTTACCAATCAAATCTTGTTATTTCTTGATGCATTTTTCATGGTATCTGGTTTACTGTTTGATTATTAACCATGATTTATTTTGTGGCAAAATTCGTCCGTTTATTATTTATAAAAATTTAATCTTTCAAACCGGTAAAACTGTCCAGAATAGGTTTACGAATTTATTAGTGTACTTAATCAATTCGGAATGCTACGAAATTTTATATGGAAGTCAGTGATAATGTTTTACAGCTTGTTTTAAATTTTCGTAATTTTTAAAGATCGTTTGATATGGCATAAAATTCTGAAACCGAATTCAGCCTAATCTGACTGGTTAGTTATAAAATCACTTAAAAATAGTAAAATATGTTATTTTTAGACGAAATTTATGCACGTTAATCCTTGAACCCATATTTAGCTCCCATAAAAATTTCCAGATTTTTAGAGATCTTTAGATAGTCGTTTTTAATTTAATTCTTTAAAAATCAGATTTTATAAAATAGGGCAATTGAATTATTAAAATATGCTATTATTCATTCTTGAATTTTCGAGTGACCTAAGTATTAAAAGGGAACTAAAAATATGATTTTTATGATGAATCTTGATAGTATTGAATTATATTGATAAATCTTGAATTAAAAATTAAATCTTGTTATTACCTTCTAATTGTCAAGTGTATAGAAATTAAAAGAAGAGTTAAAAATATTATTTTTATGTTAATCTTAATGAATGTTGTCGAAAAATATGATTTTTATGTTTATTAATTAGTTAAATTATTTAATTCTTGATGATTGAATTCATATAAATTAATTGAATAATTTTGGCTATTATTGATATAAAATGTCGAGTGTGGTGAAAGTAGGAAAAATAGGATTTTTATTATATTTTGGTTAGTTTTGAATTATTATTAATTTAGGAAATAATTAATAATAAAAGTTATGGACAAAATAATTATTAGGGATAAGTTGTAAAGTGAAGGGATAAAAAGATATTATTAGTATTATTATTAAGAGGACCGAAATAATATTAGTACTATTAATATAAATATTTTTTCGAATATTGTTACAAATTGGTATATGACGTAATATTAAGGTTAGTATCCGAAAGGATAGGATTATAAGTATATATATATTTTAAGAATAGTATATTATAAGAATTGAAGTTGCATAAGATATTACTAGGGATAAGAAAGGAAACAGAGTAATAGCTATACATGTTATGTTTCGGTCTCTGGCTAGGAAAGGCTTGGTATTTAAGGTGGCCAATATACGTGCCGCACCTCCCTTTCCTGGGACTCCGAACATTTCATTTCCTATTACGGTCACCTAGTATTATCCTAATATATGATACGATTAAATTAATTGAAGATATAAGATACAATATGGACACCCACCTGTATGATACACGAGTCATTAGTGGGTTAAGTCAGAACCACTACTCAATGGGACGAACACATGAGTTCCCCCGAGTAGTTTGACCTTAGAACATGTAGTCGTCTGGTAACCGTATCTGCGAGTCGCTACCAGGAAGTTATGGCCATAGCTTAGACTTAGCGGTGAAACACGGGATCCGCTATGGGATTGAGTACACGAGCTCCTCCCGGCATGTTCTAGGGAGTTATGGTGAAACACGAGATCCATAACGAGTTATTAGTGACCGGTCCAACAAAGATATTATATTACGATCATACGATTTGATAAGATGAAATCATAAGATGAAGTATAAGATGATTTCAAAAGATGATAAGATATGTTATGATCTAATGTGATAAGAAAGACATGATATGATATGATTAAGATATGATTTATGATGATATGATATGATATGATAAGAATATGATAAGTCATGATGATAAGAATATGATAAGTTATGATGATAAGATATAATTATGATTTATTAATGATATAACTTAAGAAGGGTTAAGTATAAGTTAAGGATTGAAGATGTATAGTATAAAGTATAAGTTAGTGTATTGTAAGTCTTCCGCTGTGTATTTCCTGAATTTATACGAATATGTAACGTGTGTGTATATTATACGGATGGTGTATGTATTTGGTATGTATTCTAACCGTATTTGCAGGGTTGATTATACGTATTTTATACGTAATTATACGTATTCTAACCGTATTTCTGCAGGGGTATTTATACGTATTTTTATACGTATCTGTATACGTATTTTATACGTACTTCTATACGTATTCATATACGTACGTTTATACGGAACTTGTGTATTTATATGTAAAGCATGTATTGAATTCTTTACAGTTTTTATGATATTTTTCTATGCTATTATGTGTTTGGTGGTCCCTCGATTAAATGGGACAGCTTAGTTACTCGCCACTGACGGTGGACCCCCCCCTCAGTTTCAGATGACGATGCAGCAGAGTAGAGCGGGCTCCGCTGGATGGGCTTGAGTAGATTAGTATTTTATTTTGAGTATTTAGTATTCCCAGAACAGTTTGAAACATTAATTTAGTTTATCTTATGATCCCAGCATGTTGGGACAGAATTTCCAGACTTTATATGTATTAGTGACTTTTGGATTATTATGGATTTTCAGTAGTTAATTTAATAAAAGACAATTCTTCCATTCAACTTATTTGATTTATAGTTTAATTTGATTAAGTAGTGATCCGAATGTCGATTCCCTTCGTAAATCGACAAGCTAAAAAGTCGGGTCGTTACAGATAGTGTTGATCAACCATCGGATATTTCTGGGTCCGATGGTGGTCGCTTGGTTGTGATCGTTGGTGATGAAAACTGGATGATGATAGTGGTGGCTAGTCATTAGCATTGGTGGTGGTGATGACAGCTGGTCACCAATGGTGGTGGTGGTGGCAGTTGTTGGTGCAAGTTAATTGGTTTACGTGAGCCGAGATAGTGGAGGTGAGAAGTAAAGTAATGAGAGGAATAATAGTAGTAATTTTATCGTATAATTAAATTTAAAACGCGGGCAGAAAATAACAATGTCCATCATTTTAGATGACCCCTAAGATCTTCAAGACAGCTCTGGCGTTAAAGTCTTGGTTAAGCTCGAGTAGCTTGTGAACAAGCTAGGCTCATTACGCTAAGTTGATAACAACCTTAAAAAACCTACTCATGCTACAAATGAAAGACAAATAATAAAGTACAAAATCTCATTAAACCTTAAAATAAAGATAGTCCACCATTTGTGACAATGGAAAAAGGAACCAAAAATAATAACTCTTCCATTCCATTCCATTCCATCATTCATTTGTCATTGTATTAAGATTACATTGGAAAATTTTGTTCCTAATAAAACCTGACCCTAGGCGAAGACTAAGCAAAATAAACACCAAGAAGCGGTAACCAATTGCCATAAAAAAGAGAACTAACAAATTGCTCCATTTTGCGCTACTACTAGACGATATATCATATGCGCCGCTAACTGCTTGATATCCCGAAATGGCCCTCACCTCTCCCACAGCAAAATTCGTGCCCACATATTCATTCTCCAAAAGTCCCTATATACACACCAACGATACCAGGGTTATTTTGCTGTATCAGACAATTATATACGTATTCAAGATGATATTTCCAAGGAACTACCGTATTAATTTAACGCCAGGAATCAAGGATGCACAGAAATGTTATGTACAAAAATCTCATATCAGTCCGTTGATACTAAAAACTTTATACCTACCACGACACTAGTTAAGTATTATACTGTATAGAAAGTTATGGTTTTATGCAATAAAATCACGGTTTTTTTTTTAGTAGAGAGCTATCTCATCAAACAGTCAAAGAGACTTGCTAAATGTTATGCAAATTGTATATTTGAAAGAAAAAAATGCAAGTAGAGTGCATTCTATGTAGCTCATTTTGACTTATTTCTCAACTTATCTTGTACTATTTACTTTCCTTTTTTTGAAAGGCTGTATTTACTACTTGTGCTACAAATTATTTGTAACATTTACTAAATTAGGTTGCTTCAAATTATTTCCAACTTTTTTTTTGAAATTACCTTACTACCTTTACTTAAAAAACATAACCTAACTTATAACATATGTACCCGTACTTTTCTTGTGGTCCCATTTTCTCTCTTTTTTCTACCTAATTATATATTCTTAAGTCTTAACCCTTTTTAATTACCCATTTCCAAATATTGCAAAAATATTTGTACGATGAAACTTGTTGTAAATAATTCGAAAAGGAGAAAGTATGTTGTGTAAAAATGAGGTGAATAGAAGCAGTAAATAGAATGATGGAACTTAGAAACAAGGACACTCATGTATCATACCATAGATAGCTGGCAATTTAAGTATGTCAGTTCATAAATTGGAAAAGCAAGAGCTTAAAATAGCATTAGGGGAAAAAATATGCTTGCCTGTATTGAGTAAGTGTGAAACGCGATGTAAGACAAAGGATAAGTCCATATGGATCCGGGCAAATCACTACGGATCCTGTAGTAGCCGGCTGAGAGCATCATCACGATCTGAATGCAAAAGGTTCTGATTAGATCAGCAATTAATATAAACGAGTACTAATATAACTAAATTTGATCAACTGTTGCACCGAAATTCTTATCACAAATTCAAATCAGTTTATATAATAATCTGCTTCAAGAAACTTATGGAGCGATTATTTCTCTTAAAACAATTCCACATCACTGACTTCAAGATTAGCCGAAATCTTTGAAAAGGTTTCTAAAGTACTAGAGAACAGAAAATTACTCCTTCTACTATCAAATGAAATTATTTTTAATTTGTTTGCAGTTCAATCAGATAAAAACATGGGCTATATATAGATATATTAATTATAACCTATAGGTACATTGACTACCAACTATAGATACTTGAGCAAAATTAGTACTTGAACTTGGTAAAATTTCTTATTTACCAAAAAAAAAAAAAATAAATAAAATTTGAACAACAAAATACAAAAAATTATAATTAAAAAATGGATATTGAAAACCTAAATAGGCATTTATAGTTTTTAGAAAATTTAAAGGTGATTAAAAGTCCAAAAAAAGTCAAAAATAAATATGAAACCATCAATAGTTTTGGAGGAAAAAAATTGCACGAGAATGTGACACTTGTATAGTTTGAGGGTAAATATCCACACTTTGTTTTAGTATATAGTTATATATATATAGAAGTAGGCTCATGTGAGAAATGTAGTTTTGGTGAGAAGGATGAGAAGCAATCTCAACCCCTTGATCAACAAATGAATGGCTAAGATTAAATTTGAATTTCCATCTTTACTCCTTCTATAGTTTAGAGTCAATGTATCTATGGCATAAAGTCAATGTATCTATGGCATAAAGTCAATGTATCTATGGCATAAAGTCAATGTATTTTTACTCAATGTATTTATAGTATATGTTGAATGTACCTATAGTTGGTGGTCAAAGTACCTCTAGGTCATAGTTAATGTATTTACCTCTTCTCACATTTCTCACGATAAGAAATTTCTCACCGGAACCCAACCCTATATATATATATATAGGAATAGGATCATGTAAAATCTAGACTCTTAATTTACCAAAAAAAAAACAAAAAAAAACTAGACTCTAGGTTGTAAACTAAAAACTTTTAATCTGAACCATTAAGTAATTCAAACTTTTAGTGTTAAACGTGTATTAACATTGCTACTGCTGACTCAGCGCTAGCTCAACATCCTCTTTGTTTTTTTTAAAACCAAAATAGATCAACTGTTGATCTAAATCTAACGGTTCATATCAATAGTTAGGTTTTGCTAAACCCTAACTTAAGTTGAAAACTAAAAACTACATATATAAACCGTTAGATTTAGATCAACAGTTGTGGTCTATTTTAGTTTTAAAAAAAATGAAGACGATGATGAGTAAACGCTGAATCAGCAACAGCAATGTTAATCCGCTCCGCTTTTAGTTTTCAACGGCTCTGATTAAAAGTTTGAATTGCTCAATGGTTCAGATTAAAAGTTTTTGGTTTTCAACTAAGAGTCTAGTTTTTACATGATCATATTCCTATATATATATATATATATATAAGTGTACCGCATACCCACAAAGGCACCACGCACGTGCTCACTACAATAATAAAATTGAAATACAAACTATAATTATCCTGTAATTGAAAAAACACAACATCCCTGGTAACTAGTAAGGGCTTGTGTCTATTGGATTAAATAAAACTGAACTGATGTGAATTGAACTAAATCCTAAACTAAGCAGGAACTGAGCTAAGTTGGACTGAATTTGTAAGAAGTATAGAAAAACAGCATCTAACTTCAGGAAATTACTGGATAAAGCATCGATGAACAAGTTAAAAAAAAACAGTAGAGATTATTAGGCAGTGAGAAAATTCCTATTATTTTGTAGTTCTAATTAGGCAAGTTCAAATGTAAGATCAGTGAAGTTCTACTCACATGCACAAGAACTAGCGTCAAGATACTCCAGAAAACATCTATCTTGAAGGATGCAACGGTCAGCAGTAGTCCTTCATTCACCAGAAGGCACATAAAGTAATTCAACACAAAGTACATCAACAAGCTGAATTCATCCCGTAAACCGATCAAAAAATAGAAGGCGAGACTTGATGAAATAGAAATCAAGAATAGGAACGGAATGCTAGACATAAGTTGTCCAATAAGGAAAACAAATGGTCCAGAATGCTTATTTGTTTCTTCACAGCCATATATCTGCACAACAAATGCACTCAGATTAGCTCCAACAACAAAAGACACAATTGTCAAGCTAAAGTTCAAGAAGAATATATCAACATCACACAAAATTTAGAAGAGTTTTCAGGAAGCATGTGGGAAACCTAACCTTTATTTCTTTCATATGTGCCCGCATCCCAGCAATACTTAGAAGAGATGTAAATGAAATAAATACAAATATAGCTGCAACTCTAACCTGCAGATCAAGGCAATGAAAAAAAAAACGATGGTAAATAAAGTAGCAACCAAATGCGTTAGTGACTTCAAAATATTGTTAAGCTATCCTTGCATATTGTTAAAATTTTGGAACTAAGATAGTTTGGGTGGGGAGGGCCAGAGGAGTACTTTTTTCGGCAAAAATCATATGGGTAGTACTTTAGTTGGAAGTGTGTATAATTTTACAGATGTACAAAATTGAGAGTGTACAGGTAAGGTCAGAAACAGCTGATGAAGTTACAGTAAAGGTAAGAGGATTCGAGTTAGCATCTTGCTTGGCCTGGACTCCAAGTAGGAGTGAGCAACTGGATAATAAATGAATAAAAGATTGAACAAGTCCTTCGCTTTCCTACCATACCCCCCTAACAACTTACCAGCATAACAACAACAACAAAGCCTTGGTCCCAAGAAATTTGGGGTCGGCTAGACATGAATCATTATGAGAAAACCATTTAAGTCAATCCGCAAAAATCGTCTTGTTCCATCTTCTTTATTTACCGATAAAAATTTTCCCCAAGTACCAAGTAACAATGACAGAAAGATATTTGATTACTTTAGTTATTATTTTAAAAAAAATATATATAAATGACCACCTAATAATCAAGATGGCCATAATAAGATAATTCTCATACTTTGGATTATAATATAATTAGAATTATTATTAGAAGACTATCCGTCAAAGAACAATCTCAACCAAAAGCTTAAGCTAATAGTTGAGGCCCAGGAATATAATATATACTCTATCACCCCCCCCCATATGAAAGGTCATTTGAGTTTGAAATGTGGACGAAACACTCCCCCTCATATGAAAGGTCATTTGAGCTTGAAATGTGGACGAAACAGAGGCCCCATCATACCAGGCGCGAATTAATTCCACTTAAAAGGGAGAGGGAGGAGAGATTCGATCCCATGACCTCAGCGTCACGTTAGCTCTGATACCATGCTAAAGCATCATCTCAAACAAAAGCTTAAGGTGATATTTGATGCCCAAGAATATGTCATATCTATCACTATTAATAGTTCGAATTTCTTTTGAATTTTTCCTAATTCATTTGCTAGCTTGAAGACACAATATTCTGGTGCCAACACTCTAGGACACATCTTTAAGTGTCTCTTTATTGTAACCTTTATTCATTGCTATAGAAAAATTAACAAATTGTGTTTTTGCGGAAATTCTTAGACATGGAATGAGGGCGATTTAACCTGATTATAATTATTCTACTAAAAAAGGGATAGAAAATGTGGGATTCAGCCAAGTTCTATAATTACCAAAAATTATTAGTACATGAACCCATGACCCACATCTTCCAAGTGCAAATGACTTTAAAATAAGCATATATTAGAGTGTGGAACCATAAGCCATGAACCCAACGCAAAATTAGGAAATAGCGGTTTGTAGGCACAGTTTAGAGCACCAATTTCCAAAGACAAGTAGAAGAGATTACTTAAGTAGGCAAAAAAGAGCGTAAGAAATTGAAGTTAAATTTATAGCTACTCACCACAACAGAAGATAATGAATGACCTAAGCCGGAAAACACGGTACCAATACAAAGTGCCAAAAGCATATTGAGAACCAATCGAAGCCAAAAATATTTCCATTCTCTTGACATAATTAATAATGATCTCCAGGTCAAAACTGCAATCCTAGTAGCCTTGCCAGCCTTTCCTTTGCTTTTTAGATGAGGACCTTCCTGGAAACAAAAATTTACAAAAGGTAGATATGTAATGCTAGCAACTCAAAGCAAGTTACATGTGTTTGCCAAAAGAAAATAAAAATCTTCTTTCGGACAACCCCCCGCCCCCAATAAATACTGTACACTTATATCCCCACCAGAACATGTTCCCATTACAAATTTGCATGCAAATAGAAAGGAAATACATTAATTTACTGGCACCCACAGTGGAGCAACACTAAACTCATGGTGATAATTTAACTAAAGCAAAAGTTAATAGAATCCAAGCTTCTTGTTTGGATCATTAAATTAAATTCACAGCCCTCTTTGGAATGACACATAATTTAACTAAAGAAAAAATTACACAAAAGAACTAACTTGTTTTTAAAGGTATGTTTTGACAATACTACCAAATTGGAAATCACTTTTTAGAATTAAAGGAGTATACAAAATAACCCATAGAAGTGATACAGGCCAGCAAGTGAGCAGCTATACAAGTCTTTTAATTAATTTTTTTTATATAAAAAAAGTGAGTGCACAAGGGGAAAAAAAAGAAAATAGAGATTCAGAAAGATATACTTCCTCCGATCCATTTTAATCGCAACAAAATGGGTCTTTTTTGTGAGAGATAAAATATTCATTTGTTGCGATTAAAACGGATCAGAGGAAGTATAAATAGTGGCAACAAACCTTTTCAGTGAGCTTTATAATCATTGCTTCAACAGCAGCAGCATCTGCAGATGACTTGAAAGTAGCTTCAAGAGTACGAATAGCAACAGCAGTATCCATATTCACTGATGACAAGTCACCATGGTCATCCTGTTGACATTTATCAATATCTTTATGACTTTAGTTCAATAAATTCAGAGAAACAAGTAGGAGGGAAACATAACTCATGATATCAATTGTCAGTCCATAAAAAATATCAACAGACTGCGTTATAAAAGAATACCTGAAGGTTTTTACACATTGCGATGATCCTATCGAAGTCCGTATTGATTGCCCGCAAAAAATGATCAGAGGGACTTTGCATTATAGGGCATGGAAATCCAGCATTAGAAAAGTGCTTCACCAACAAACGGGGATTAATTAGTTACACAGGAAGAAAATCACTTAGAAGTTAGAAGCTACTGTAAAATAAGAAGGAAGGAAGTTATCATTGTTCCAAGAAATGTATATAAAAAAATAAAAAAAATTAGAATGCAATTTCTACTTTTCAAATACAGACTAATTTTCGAGGATAAGATAATATGAAAATCAGCCAAAAATGAAAAGTATTGATAAAATATATTCGAAAAAATAAATGAATTTGCCTCCTAAACAATTCAACTCTTTTAGTAAATCGCAAGAACATTCTTTTTTACATGAATTGCAACATTAATAAATGACTATGTTGGTCTTTCAAAAAAAAATTAAAAAAAAAATGACTATGTTGGGAATATAAACAATGATTTTTTTTATTAGCATTAATATTATGGTTCCAATTTTATACATATTAATTGAAAATCTGAGCATATATTGAACACAGAATACTTATATTGCTCATTCCAGATAAAGAATTCAGTTTCACAATGAAATAAAACAGAAACTGGTGACTATCTGAACAGGTAATTGCGCTGTACCTGTAAACAAGATAATGTTTCTCCAAAAAATAGCGTGTTGCCATTTGAGAGTAGGCAAATTCGGTCAAACAGGCCAAAAACTTCCGTGCTGCTTTGGTTTATCGAGAATATAAGGGTGCATCCAGTGTTTGCAAGCTTTTTTAATGTAACCATCATAAGAAGTGCAGAGACACTGAAAGATAAAAAATCTATTAACTTTTGGTGGAGGCGTGGAGCTATAAATTTGGTAATGATAAAAGTCACTGAGCTTGTATGTACCAATAATAAAAATATGTGGGCATATCTTCACAAATAATTACAATAAATTTATTGAGAAAATAATGGTTTACAAGATATATCCCAGTCTAACACGTTGGCTGTAATTACAAATTATGATTTACTTTAGAATTCATGTAGCTAAATAAGTCAGTTCGTTAATTGTTAGTTGTATGGCTGTTAGATGAATTAAACAACTGCTTTCAAAATCTCAGCCAATTCTCCTTCAACAAATATTCTGGAGTGATGCCCACACAGCAATGATCCAAGAAGGAAACAGAGTTTAAGATAGATAAATGCAGAAAAAGAAATAAGAAAAGATAATGCATAACAGGAGCACCTGTCTAGATGATATAGAGGCTCGTCTATAAATACAATATGTGGCCTCATCACAAGCTCCCTGGCAATGCTAATTCGTCTTCTCTCACCACTACGAAGGCCTTTCATGTAGCATTGGCCACCTATCAGTTTATTAGCATAATCACCCAAAGACATGGAAATGATTGCATCTTCCACTACACTCTTCTTCTGACAAACAAACCCAGGAAGCTGAAGCAATGCCGAATAGTAAAGGAACTCCCGAACAGTTAACGATCCAATCAATGCGGTTTCTCTTTCTACATATCCCTGCATATGGTAAATAAGAAAGGAGATCCAAATTTAGATGTTGCAAGATTACAAACATGTCTCAATAAATAGCCAGCAGCATAAAAACCAGTCATAGCAACCACAAAAGGACAGATCATGGTGAAGCAAAATTGTGGTCATTTTTTTAGTTTGGAACATTAAAAAATACAGTTTGTTCAAATAATACTATTTTAAAAATATATATATATTTATATAGAACATTTTATAAAATTATAAGTAACGAGACATTGCACCCAATCAAAAACAGAATAAGCTTCAACATGAACATGTTAGATACCAGCAATTACAAAGTAAACAAGAAACTTTTACTTATACTCATAAATAGCATAGTATAAAAGAGGCTTCAATTGGGAACTTCCAGTTGCCAGCATGCAAATCTTCCTTCTAGTGTTTGTTAAAGGTAACCAAAGGTGCAATATTCCTATTTCCCCACTGTTGTACGTAGAGTGATGAGCTTGATGCTTTTTGCCGCCATTTCATGCAACAATAAGGCACTCCAAAAATAACACTAATAGACTCTATGCTACTTTGACTCAGACACGGGTACATGTCTAAGTGTCAGACTCGACTAAATTGTGAATTTTTTTCATTATATTATCCCCAAAATGAAGTGTCAAGTGTCTATACCCATGTCGGAGTGTCGAGGATCCAACACAGGTACTTGAGGTAGAATGACGAGTCCATGTAGCATAGAATAGACTCCACGTAAAGATTACCTAGCTGATTATCCCCGGTTATCAAACACACCCCAAGCTTAATCAGAAAAAGCATCTTCTTCTCTATATTGTTCTTGTTTCTAATTTAATGCTAGAGTTTGCATGCAATGCACAGGGTGCAAACAAAGAAAAGGTTAGAAGTAAAAAAAAAAAAAAACAGTTGCATTTTAAAATCAAAATTTTTATTTTTCAAGGAAGATTGAATCTGCAGATATTTATTCAATTCATTTTGCTAAAAAGGTAAATTCTGATTGCATTTTTCATGAGACTTCAATATCCATCCCTCAAAGTTTTGTAACTAGAATTGCTTAGTGTGCAAATAATTTATGACTGAACACCAGCGTGTCATGTATGGTGAGATATCAAAAGGCTAAATATCCTTACGGGAACACTTGAAAAATCAAGTGCTCGTATCGTAGAAATGATACCAAATTTGCTAATTCTCTTACCAACCCCGATCATAAAAAGCAACTTCGTATGTGGTACGATGTACACTAGATTCACGAAATTAGACAGCAAATTGAGTTCCCATAGCCGATTCAAATACCTAAGCAAACTTCGGATTAGAAAACACAGATATGCACACCACACACAAATAGGCTTCGTGGCTTCCACGCTTCAAACTCAACAATTTTATATTTCATATTTCTGGCTCACAACTAAGTGTCAAATTTCCATAACCCTGTCGGAGCATCGAGGATTTGACATGACTAGAATTGCTTAGTCTGAAAATAATTTATGACTCAACACCAGCATGTCATGTATGGTGACTGGTGAGATATCAAAAGGCTGAATATCATTACGGGAGCACTCAAACAATCAAGTGCTCCTATCGAAGACATGTTACCAAATTTGCTAATTCTCTTACCAACCCCGATCATAAACAAGCAACTTCATACATGTTATGATGTACACTAGCTTCACAAAATTAGACAGGAAATTGAGTTCCCATAGCCGATTCAAATACCTAAAAAAGCTTCGGATTAGGAAACACAGACATGCGTACCACACAAATAGATTTCCACGCTTTAAACCCAACAATTTTATACTCCCTCCGCCCCAATTTACTTGCTACAATTTCCTTATTTGGATGTCCCAAAATACTTGTTACATTTCCTTTTAAAGTCTATGGGTCCCACATAAATATTAAATTTTTACCATCTTTTGTGTCATTTTACATGTTAAGTACCAATTATGTTAAGTGTCCTATTGTAATTTTACAAGATCCAATAGTGGACCCCCACATGAAATTAGCTTAACAAAAATACCGTGCCAAAAGTGAATGTAGGAATTAAAATGGGACTGAGGGAGTATTTCATAATTCTGGCTCACAACTAAGTGTCAAATTTCCATAACCCTGTCGGAGCATCAAGGATTTTACATGACTAGAATTGCTTAGTGTGCAAATAATTTATGACTCAACACCAGCATGTCATGTATGGTGAGATATCAAAAGGTTGAATATCATTACAGTATCACTCGAAGCCTCGGACAATCAAGTGCTCGTATAAAAAAAAAAAAGTTTCCAAATTGGCTAATTCTCTTACCAACCCTAATTGGCTAATTCTCTAACCAACCCTAATTTTAAACAAGCAAATTCGTACGTGGTACGAGTACGACGCAAAATAGATTCACAAAATTAGACAGCAAATTGAGTTCCCATAGCCGATTCAAATACCTAAGCAAACTTCAGATTAGGAAACACAGCCATGCGCACCACACACAAATAGAATTCCACACTTCAAACTCAAAAAATTTATATTTCATATTTTTGGCTCACAACTAAGTGTCAAATTTCCATAACCTATCAGAGCATCGAGAATTTGACAGGGATGGGCCAAATGAAGAGTGCGAGTAACATGTTCATTCATGTACACCACTTCACTTCATTTACTCCCCAAACTATCGGGTCGGGTTGGTCAGGTTGGGGTATAATAGTTTTGGGTTCAAGTTATATCAGGTCGGTTAACATTGGGCTTGGGTTGGTATTAACCTTTTTTATAACCCAAAGCCTTCAGCGGATTGAAAAAATTACATTGCCCTTTAATTTTTTAATGCAATATATATACCAATTACCAAAGTATACTTAAAAAATTCTACAAATTACAAATTGTAACAAATATGTCCATTAATGGTGAAGTTAAAGCAAAAACATAATGTTGTAGTCCAATAAAAATAAGTTTCAATTATAAGTTAAAATGGTTGAATGTATTTTTTCTTAAAATTTCCCATAATATGATAAATTTATGGCAATAATAATGGTTTTTGGGCCGATCATATCGAGTTCAAAGTAGGTCAGTTATTTTTTTACCCACGTATTTGCAGATTGTCTTTAGTTCAAAACCGGTTCCGGAGATTTTTAGCACATGAATAGCGGGTTCACTTTAGCGGATTCAAAATCAGTTCTGGTCTTTCCTAATTCCTTCAAACCCTCACTCAACCACCAATGCTCAACAGTATCATTCTGCTCAATTACTTTAATAGTTGATGACATTGGGACTTTGGAGCAATTTCCTCATAAATAAAATCTTCTGTATATGCTCGTAATTGAATGTTTATTTTTGGCAACACTGTTATCTAACTTATCTTCTTTATAGTTAATTAGTAACAAACAATTAAATCGAAAACAACTTGCGAATTACAAAACTTGGCACCACCCTGAGATAATCATCCATGGAATGCGTTCAGATAAAAAAAGGCACCTCAAGCCATAGTCCTCCCCACTCCTTTACAAGAATTTGTTCAAAGCAATAATATTAAGATTTTTCACTCGAGAAAAACAATGGAATATGTATAAGCTATACAATTCATTACTAGTATGGATAGCAAACATAATATGCCAAACACCTATCCACTCAAACAACTTTTCTGATAGCTTGGACCTTCTGCCGATGGCCACAATAATCCTAACCAAAACAATACCCCATATTTCTAGTTATGGAGTTTGGAGATAACCCCAAAAATAGAAAATTGCATGTGGAAGATTTGTGCAGACTCAATCCCTAATAAAGAAAGATTAGAAAGATCTAATGTATCGGTTCCTCTCTACTGTCAATTTTGCAACCACTACGTGGTAGACATAAATCACATATTAATGAAATGCCTTATAGCGATAGAACTTTTAGAATTTTTAAATTAAAAGAATTGGATACATACAACCTATGATTCAAAGAAATCGATAATGGAAAATCTTTGCTTTATTAAAAAAATATTGGTTTAGGAAAAAAATTCAAAAGCAAGTATTACTTGGTGCCTCATCTGGTTTAGTAGAAAGTAGAAACTCAACCCTTTATAAAGACAAACCTTACAATACTAATGAAATGGCTCATACAGCAAACAACTTTGTCTTAAACTGGAAAAAAAAGCTCGGTTCTGATTCAGATTATTCCGAATTTAAAAATAACTCATATCAAAACATGAATGAAAAGGACCCAAAGTAGAAAATTACAAAAATAAAAGGTTCTGTTACTGGAAAGCTCCCCCGACCAACTTTTGTGATCTTAAATTTGATGGTTTTTGATAGTAGCTCTACTTCCTTAGGATTTATCATCAGGAACAATAGTGGAGAAATTATGATAGCTGGTGCAAGAAAATTACAAAAGGGTCAATCCATTTTAATTGCAGAAGCTCTAGCTTTAAAGGAAGGATAAAAGCAGACATCATGCTAAATATCAAAAAATTAGTAATTGAAGGAAATAATCGTAATTAATGCCATTAGAAATATTTGGAAAGTCCCCTAGGAATTTTTTTTTTTAAAAAAAAACATAATTATTGGTATCCCATTAGATCTATTGAATTTTAGTGAAATTCAAATCAATTATTGCTATCGGGAAGCTAATCATGTTGCTGGCCATATAGCTCAATAATGATAGCCTAGATTGGCTCTTTGAAAGAGTTTTGAAAGAGCCTAACCGGAATTCTTTTTAAATACTCAAAAAAAGTGCCACCCCAAACAACTCAAATTTTTTTCCGGTTCTGCTACATATTCCATATTCAGCAACTTACATAGCCACCTCAGTCAACAGTAAAACTATACTCATATAAAATTATATATATTATAAGAACACTCTTTTTAGTATTTCAAATCTAATGCTTGAATGATGACAAAATAAACTTTTTGCAATCAACTTTGTCCTTAAGGTCTAATTATTTACTTATTTTTTTTAAAAAAAAAAAACCTAATTTCAGTGTATATGGGTATTGGGTTGACTTATTGTGAATAAACAAAAAGGTTAACTTAATTTGAGAAGACCAGCAAATAAAAGCAAATAAAGGTTAACGTACAAATGTACAATTGTACAAATAGAGAATTAGAGAGATATAAAAGCAAATAAAAATCAGCAAAAATTACTCCTATAAGAAATTCCTTAAACCAGTAATCAACAATGAAACAAACATCCAAGCTTAAAGCGTCACAAATTAGAACTCACATAAGAGCCATAAGGCATGTCGCATTTCATTCCATTGACGAAGATATCACCATACATCCTAGCAGAATGAGGCAGTCTTCCTAAATGGTAAACAGTAATACACCGTATTAGCACCAAATTCATAACCTGAAAAACATCAACAACACACACAACTCTAGTCTCTAGCTAATAAGCAACTTAGAAACTCAAATTATTAACCTGCAAGAGCACGAAGAAGAGTAGACTTCCCAGACTTGGCAGGACCCATAATAACCGTCATTGTTCCCCGCAATGCATAGCCAGTAGAACTCTTTACGACTTTGTCAGAATACTTTCGTTTATCTTTAATCATTACAGTTAAATCCTTCCAAACAATCGAAGCACCTACTATCTTTCTAGCAACTGCCGCCGCACCCTCTGGAACATGAGGAGAAGGTAGTGACCCACTATTGAGCTTTGACAGTACTGGAGAGCCAGGGGTGGTTGTGGCCGCGTTGATAGACTCCACTCCCTCCTCATCCACCCTAACATCGATGTCCGTATCATCCCCCCAATCCGGAGAATCCTCAAACGAAATGGGTTGTCTAAGCGACCCAGGTTTCCTCAAATAGAAGAAATTACTCGAAGGCACCCTACTCGTAGCTGGACTACTAGCTGAGGATGATGATGACCTATAATTTTCTGACTGAGACTGTATTTCTTCCATTTTCAATTCCAACAATTCACTACTTCAAACTAAACCACTCATTCACTCACTTAAAATTCATAAACTCTTCATTCCAGAAAACACAATTCCTACTGCCCCAACTCCACTTTTCTACAATCCAACAAGCTGTAAAAAATAAAAAATAAATAAATAAATCAATGGGATTATTAAAAGGAGGGCAAAAACCATAACCCATAGACATTAACCAGTTCTATTTTCAAATACCCAGTTCTATTTTCCCCTTTTAGATAAAATTTTTAAATACCCAGTTAAAGTTATAACCATAAATACAAATTAACAAATACACAAAAGCTGAAATGAAACAAAGACTTGCAAAATTGCAGGAAAATTAACATAAAACCACATTAGCCGAAGCAAAGAAAAATCCCAATCTTAAAACAGAGCAAAAATGGATAAAAACTCCCCATTAAGTTACCAAGTTTATACATGCAAAATGTAAATAACCCAAAAAACAAAAAAAAAAAAACAAACAAACCTTGAAAATGGATCTGATAAGTAAGCTTAAGAAGAGTGTGAAAAGAAGAAAAGCTTGAATAAGAATAACAATCTATCTTCTTTGACTTGCTTTAACAGGTATTGTAATTGTAGTGAAGAAGCTTGCTTGTATACTTTATTTACTTGAATAAGTAATCATTCTCTCTCTTCATTATCTCTTGTGTTTTTACTTTATTAATTGGTTGTGTTTTTTTTTTATTATAAGAGTATATATATATTTGTGTTGGTTAGTGATAGTGGTGTTGTTTTTTTAAAGGTGAAAGAATGAAAATGGGAATAATGGTTGTTTGGTGTATCTATCATTTTTCATATTTTCATGATTCATAAAGATTTCTTGGAAAGGAAAAGCAGGCAAAGACATGGCTCATTATTAGGCAGCATCTGCGGAAGCCAGGCGCCTTAATGTCGGCTCTTGATTTTGCTTAAAGATCAAACAAGCTATTCTCTGTATAATCATAGATTCGTCAAGTCTTATGTTGAATTGACCTAGTATTAGTATTCTCTCACGAGACTCATTGAACTCAATGAATTGAACATATATGTATTTTACCTAAACACATGTTGCTAAATCTGAACTTTGATTTGTTAAATCCGGACACATTTTTGTAAACATGAACAGATATTTGTAAACATGAATATATATATGTAAACTTGGTGAAGACTTGTTAAACTTAGACACATATTGTTAAGAACACATGTTTGTTAAATCTGAAGACATATTAGTAAACTGGACACATATTTGTAAACATGGACACATATTTGTAAATTTGGTGAAATTTGTAAAACTTGGACAAATATTTGTTTAACCGGGACACATATTATTAAACCTGGTAAAAACTCCTTTAACCTGAATACATATTGTTAAACCTGGAGACAACTCTATTATATAAACCAAGAGGGGCATGGTGTCCCCTAGAAATGTCTTCTTTACCCCTAGCAAGTTTTAGAAATTCGTATAATATTACTACTCCCTCCGTAACATATTAATGTCAACGATTTGACATAAAGTAGCGAGGAAAAATGTAAAATCGTTGTCATTAATATGTTACGGAGGGAGTATTAAAAATTAAGACATTAAAAAGGAAAGTTTTAAAAAGAAAAAGAATTTTAAAATGAAAATATTATTAAATCTATGATTCAAAAAAAAAAATTATATTTTTGAATTCTCTACGAATAAATATCTATATTGATATAGATTTGTTATAGAAAATTTTGAACTTTATTGAATTATAGTGAAAATTTGATTGGAATTGAAATAGACTATTGTGGAGGAACTTTTCTTTGTTCATATTTTTCTCGAAAGAAAAAGAATATGTTTGTTGACGATTATGTTAACAAGTGAGGATTTAATGAATAGTGACTTCTTCTCTCTGATTCTCTCAAGTAATTTGCTACTCTTTTTCAATTGCATGCATCCTTTAAATCTTGTTTTTGTGCTACTAATTTAATTGCCTAAAATGTTAATTGTTAAGTCTTAACTACACTAATTATTAGTTATCAACTAATTCTTTTCATACTTCTTTTAAACTCCTGAAAGTTGGATCTTAATTTGTAGATGTCACGGAAGAACAAGTAACTTTAATTCATTACATCTGTAAAAAAAATACACCTTTTGCTTTTTAATTTTTCATAATTTATTATAAAAAACTAAGATTATTGTAAAATTAAAATACTTGTCTCTACAAATTCATACTTTTTCTTTATTAATGCAAATAAAGTGTGAACTTAGATAAAACTTCATTTGTGTTTTTTTTATTACTAAGTATCAATTATACCAAAAATATCACTAGACTAAATCATGCATAAAAACACTATATGTATAAGTGGATAGGGTAATAATTAGGAGAGGAGTTTATTATTACTTATATTTTTAATAAAATGTTTTAAACTACTATTTGTAAGTGCATCAATTTTCTTTTATCACAAAAATGATGCCAACTTATCAAATCATTTGATTTTTTTTACTATCATTTAATATTTCAAACTAAAATGTCATGTGCATAGTATGCACAAAAGGCTGAGTGCATGATATATTTTTTATTTAACATTTTGTCCTTGAAATATTTCATATTTATTAAATAATCATCAGATACACATAATTGTACACCTGAGTGCATAATATATTTGTTTGTATTCATCTCGTGCATAAAAAAACTCATTGCCAAATATCTCTATTATACTGCCTTCGTTTTTTTTTTAATTTACTCAGTTTTAAATTAGAAAATATCGTGCACGCATATCATGCATAAAAATCTATAAGACCCATAATTGCTCGAAGGTAGTAGTCATAGACTCATAATACCATTAAATGTGATCATACGCCTTGGTTTTAAATCAATAAAAAAATCAATTAAAAGAAAAAAATTTAAATCGATGAAATATAATAATCAAGTTTTACGGTCTAAATAAGAAACTTTATGTAATTGCAATTTGTGGTTTGGTTTGGTTTGAAATTTTTGTAAACCAAACCAAACCAAACCAAAAAATTGCGGTTAAATAATTTAATAAACCAAATCGCATTTTTTCAAACCGCAAACCAAACCAAACCAAACCAAACCAATAAAAATGGTTTGGTTTGTCGTTTGGTGCAGTCTGCACTTTGCTCAGCCATATTCAAAATCCTCTAGACTTTTCATGAAGAGCAATGATAGGTAGATACCTGATATCAATTAAGTTTGTTGATACCATGACATTTTGGTAAATAAACTAAACTTTAAAGCAAAGACATAAACAAAAACACATGGGAATTTGCCCTTATTTTTATCATAAATTACATTATGTGCTATGGTATCAATATAACTCATTGATACCTGGTATCCACTAGCACTTTCTCTTTCATGAAACTCTATCAAATCTATACGTATCTATATCTATATCTATACAATATAAAAAGTGAGAATTGCGTTACTATTTATATGAACAGTAACTTCTATATCTATATACAATATAAAAAGTGAGAATTGCGTTACTATTCATATATGAACAGTAACTCACGTTTTCTTTTTCTTTCAGTGCTATTCACGCTCTATGCTTCGCGTTTCAACCCCCCTCTAATTCGTTTTGAAATATTAAAAAAAAAAAAAAGAACGGGTTCTTCTCCCCTATCCCCATCTCTTTCATTCTGAAAAAAATTTGTTCTGCATTTCTATTCCTCCCCTCTTCTCCTCTTCAATTCACATCACTTTTTCTTGCAGGGGTTCTTATGTTGCGTTTTTCCTCCTTTCTCATCCCCAATGTTGTTGAGCCAACATCTGCACCACCATCATTATTGGGTCGTTGCTTCATCAATCTAAGTGAAGATGGTGTTCGTGGCGATGGTGGACCTCTGTTTTCTGGGTAAGTTACTCACCATCTTCATTATTATTTTTAAGGTATTTTTTTCCCATTTTCACAGGATAGGGTTTTGAATGTTTTTTCTTTTTCTATTCCATTTTTGCAATCTAGGGTTTTGGGTAAAAAGGGGCGACGATTGGAGTATGGAGGGGTCGATTCAATCGCTGAAAATCTCTCACCAACAGTTCACAATCAGAAGTCTAATCGAGGTTGGTGTTTGTGGCGACGGTGGTATTGCGTTTTCTGGGTAAGTTAATTATCATCTTCATTATAATGCCCTTTTTTCCCATTTTCACAATATAAGGTTTTGGGGTTTTTTTTTTCATTTTGCCATTCTGAAAATGAAAAAAAAAACCCAACTCATTTTTTACTTTAGGGTTTCGATTTGTTTTAAGTTTAAGATTTTAGCATTTTATTTGTTTTTGGGTGGGATTTAGTATTTTACATTCTAGGGTTTTCATTTCAAAATGAATTTTTGTATTTTTTTTCCCTTTTTTTTCTGCCTTGCAGATCGATTCTTCTTTAATGGCCCTTTCTGCAGTAAAGGAGAATTAGGTATGAATTTTCTACATTGTTTTTTAAAGATTTTTTTAGAGTTTATATGTTTGCTTATACATAAATTTATTTGATTTCGATTATCATTAGTATAATAGAGTTTTCTTCCAATGGATATGAGATTTGGGGTTGAAAATTTGGGTGTTTTAAGTATTTGATTTGAGGAAAATAGTAGGGTTATTTGGGTGAAATAGTATGTATGACTTTTCTACGTTGTTTTAAAGATTTTTTTAGAGTTTATATGTTTGCCTATACACAAATTTGTTTAATTTCAATTATCATTAGTATAATAGAGTTTTCTTGCAATGGATATGAGAATTTGGGTGTTTAGGTATTTGATTTGAGGGAAATAGTAGGGTAATTGAAATTGATTACATTTTCTTGCAGACTTGCTAAGAAGTCTATAAGACTTTTTCTTCCCTTCCAACAAGGTAGTTCTTCAATCTCTTCAAGTTTTTTTTTTCTGTCATTTTGTTTATGTTTTGCTCCAAAAAATTGTTGGAAACTCGAATAACCGTAAAGATCGATTTACTTCTTTTGGTCATCCATTGAGTTTTGATTAGAATTTAATTCAATCTCTTTTCTTCTTTTAGTTTGTGCCCCTTTATTAATACGTTTTATGGGTCTATATGAGGTTAGGGGATAAAGTTTTCCAACTCTTTATACAATTTGGACAAGGCCAAGAACGACAAAGATGTCGGCTGATTTGATATGTGCTCCTTATTATTATATCATGTTTGGTGCTTCTTAATTTCAATTCAATTAAGATTAAGCATGCAGTAAGCCATTTAATTTTACAGACTGGTGCATTTCTTTTGAGCTAAACATATCTTACCTCCCAAGAAAGCTGATATAGAATTGTTGTCTTTGATCCATTATCAGGATCAGCAATGAAATTTGCATTACTAATTATTTTGAGAATTTGTGAATGAATTTGTTCGACTCATATGTCGTATATGAGCCTTTTGACTTTGAGTGATTGATAGTTAGTAGTCAGGACTATCATGCTAATGTCTCTAACTTTAAGTTTTCCAGTTTCAGGCCAAGATTATAACATTAATCATTTCTGTTTATGGCCAAGATTATAACATTAATCATTTCTGTTTATGGCCAAGATTATAACATTAATCATTTCTGTTTATGGCAGGTAGGAATTTCCACATCGTAGGTTGTTCCTACTTGCACGATTTGGGTGTTTAGGAAGTATTCGATTTGAGGGAAATAGCAGGGTTGCCTTTTGTTCATATCCTGTGTATCATGATTTTTATTAGAATTACATACTTACTACTTTTAATTTCATGTGAAGAAGTAATTTCCCGTTTATGATCATAAGTTGAAGCTACCTATTTAACTGCAACCTGACCTATTCATGATTGAATATTATAAAGGATAAACTTTTGTGACTGTTAGTATTGAATTTTTAGAAAAGCATTGAAAGGAAAATCCACCATATCATATTTCTGGCTAAATGCCAAGTTCGTGCTTTTAGCTCGTGTGTTTAGATTTTTCATTTTTTAGGTTATTTAGTTGTGTGTTTTTATTGGTTTTCAATTTAGTCTTACTCAATGCCAGGCTCGTGCTTTTAGCTCGTGTGTTTAGATTTTTCATTTTTTTAGGTTTTTTAGTTGTGTGTTTTTATTGGTTTTCAATTTAGTCTTACTCATTTTTATTTGTGTGATTGCTCTATGTTAGGAATTTTTGGCCTATTTAACATATTGAGAAATAACCTTTATTGGTTGATTTAATTTTTCAATTCTGAATTAAATTGCTTGATTCTCTCATTCTTTATTGTCAATTTCTTATAGATTAGATGTGCATAGATTTGAAATTAAAGCCCATAGATGGTGGTGCTGTGTATGAAAATTGGTATTTTAGTTGATTTTTTTGTCCAGTTCTATTACTTTAGCAGCTAAAGTGGAATCATTAGTTAATCTTTACTTTTGTGTTAGGAATATATAGAGCAATTAATTACTTCATTAGAGAAGTTAGATCTAATCTTGTCATGATTGCTGTTTTGTTGTATATTTGGATTATATAATATATTAGCATTTCCTAAAATGCAATGCCTTTAATTTAGCCTCTTATTACATCATGCTTAGCACTTTTATTAATTCACCCTTTTACAGATATAATTATCACTTTTATTAATTCACCCCTTTATGATGAATAACGAATATGGTAATCAACGTTCTGATTTTGTTTTCATTATATCTTTGGGTGATTTGTTTAAAATTGTGGAATAATATATATCATTTTTTTATTAACTTGGATTTTCTATTTCAACTTCAGTGTTGTTGGAATTTTCAATGACAGAATTTTTGGCTTAAGTTCCACTGCTTCAACGACTTCCCGCTTCATCCCTCAGAAAAAATGGCTGAGGTTGTTCAAATCAAGCATTTTGGTACCATTTCCCTAAAATTCCCTTCTTTTAATCTTTTATTAGTTGGTGGATTTTTGAATTGGTGTTTGAATAATATTATGCAAATTCTAATTTATAGTTTTTTCTTACAATTTTTTAATCTCATTTTTTTAATAATTTTTTATTGCCGTTTTTCATCTATCAAGCATCTGGACCATTAGCTTCTTGATTGCCAAATTTCAAAGTTTTTGTTTTTTTTTTGTTGCTAATTTTGGTTTTTGTTGATTGCCATTTTGCTTCGATTTCCTTTTCTCAGAATTTCAGTTATGCATATGGGCAATATGATATTAGGGTTTCGAATTAATTAGCTTAGTTATCTAGAACTTCTTTGCAAGTCACAGTTTTGGTAGTATCCATTTTTTAGGAACTCTAATTAATCATTTAGAGAGACTTTGTATGTTGGTAACCTTCATGAGGATATCAGAGAAAGTGAAGTTGAAGATTTGTTTTACAAGGTATATTTATAGTATTCATGTTATTTGGTTTTGCATAAATGGTCCCTTGTTCATTGATCTCTTTCTTTCTAGGACCTTATTCTCCTTTTTTTTCATTATACTGCATTTTAGATCTTAATTAATACTCTTGATTTCTTAAAATTTAAATTTTTAACTCTTAGTTGCTCCCTTCTTACTTCTATTTCTTCATGACCTTCTCCCTTTTTCATCTTAGTTCATTATACTGCATTTTTGCATTTGAATACTCTTCCATTTGGTCTCACTGATATGATGAGTTAAGGAAACTAGAGTTGTTCTTTCATGAAGAAACAAAATGACTGATTTCTAATTACCAATTTACTAATTCTAACTAAATCCTTACCAATTTACTAATTCAGATATGCGAACATTGAGTGATTTATTTCTTTTACCAATTTACTAATTCTTACTAAATTAGGTTTTATTCTAATAAATTGAAATATGATTGTTTGATCTTGTGAAAAAAAGCTTTGGGAATAGCTAATGAGCATAGGTACTCCAACTCATAGTCTATAAGAATTAATATTTTTCATGGAGCATTGCTTGACAACCATCTTTATTTCAGTATTACAGAAAAGCCTAGATGTGGGCAAAGTACTTGCTGTTGATGCATCTTGTCTTGTTGTCTTGACAGCCACAATCTATGTTGAAATAAAATATAATGGTCCAATGAGAAGGGGTGTCTTTGGGGTAAGTTGATTATATATTTGCAATTGTTAATCTGAAACTGATAGACTAGGTTATGAGAAGTGGTGACTTTTTTTGGGTTAGTTAGAGAAGTGGCGTCTTTTATTTGGGTTAGTTAGAGAAGTTGTGTCTATATGTTATGTATTCTATGAATCTGGAATAACTTGGTCAGAATATTGGGTGGGCAAAGAAAATGATTTTTTTTGGCGAATTTTGAGGTGTAAACACTTCTAAACTGCTACTAACGCCTTGAGGCTCTGTAGACAGAATTGAATTAGGTTTGGAAAACTGATTAATTGTTTGGGATTTTTGCATTGGTGAACTTGATGTAGGAATGGAAAAATGTTCCATGGGACTTCAAAACCTTCTTTGCTTCTTGATGACCTTTCATCTATTCTTTAATTTTCAAGGAGGAAATTTGTTTAATTTCTTAGATTATTATATTTTTTTAATAATAATGTCATGGGGTATTATAGTAGTAGAATATATATATATGAATCTAGGTTAGTCAACTTTTAAGGGTCATTTGGAAAGTATGCCGGTAAATTTGAAGTAACCATAAGCTATGCTGGTTTTCTTTTTTTTAAGGAACCTATAATGATAAAGATTGGCGTTTTGGAGGGCTTGTAAAAAAACCCAAAGTGTTGTTTCAATTTTTTTTTCTTAACTGAAATATTATTTATGTAACACTAATTCAAAATTTTACTTATTACTTCAGATGGATCTTCGGAATAAATCAGCTGTGGAAAAAATTTCTCTTATACAAAGTATGACAGTTACTTGAATTTATAATATCAATCTTCTTTTTACTAGATTACTGATTAGTTCATAGTGTATTTATTTTGATTAAGATAGTCAATCTGTAAGGTATTATTGAATTCTAAAACTTTGCCTTCAGTATGCATTTTCATATGAGGTTTCAAAGCAATTTTTGGTCTTAATATTGACCGTTTATTACGCATATAAAGTTGTAATCCCCCCCCCCTTTCCCCTTCTTTTTCCATCCTGTTTGCTTCAGATTTGATGCTGTCATTCATTTTGCTGGACTCAAAACCATTGGTGAAAGTGTGCAGAAACTACTTTATTACAAGGAACTTTATATGCATTAAGAGAATTATGGATTGGCTAGAAATTGGCACCTAATCTTGTATTTTTTTATACATTGATTAACATGTTTAGTGGCACAATTACTTAGTACAAAAGAGTTGCCTTATAGCTTTTGCGAAAACAACACAGAGCTCTCCAAGATATGCTATCAATAGGGCAAACTTCAAGTTTAGAATTGGTCAAAATAAATTAGAGCTCTCCAAGATATGCTATTAAAACTAAACTATGTGCACCAATTTACATTGATATAGGTTCAAACGGATATTGATACATTTAATTTAAAATATGGATTAGGTTGTAAACCAATTTAAAAAACATTCAGATTGCATATTAAAAAAAAAAAACAAATTACACAAAAAAAAGACATTGCTCAATTTTAATTTAAACCAATTAAAGAGGATCTCTTTATCTTTAACATTAAACTTAAGGATGATTACTCCGATTCTTTGTTCAACTATCTCCTTATTAGTGGCAATGCCTTTATAAACGACTTTAGTGGTTTTTGACCTTACTCAAATTCTTTGTGTTGAATACCACATATCAAAATGATTATATTCGGATTACAAAATTCAAATCTTTAACATTAAAGCTCAAATTCTTTAAACACTTGCCTATAAAATTATGTCATTCTTTCTAATTTCATTGCATCAACTGCTATCTGTAATATAACAAATTCTACATATGCTTATACCAAACTACAACTACTCGCTTAATGAATTACAACTTCGTATTATTTTTCCAAGTAAAGAATATCTGCTTAACTCCATGAATATTACATTCTCTAAAGTTTATTATTTTTTTTCTAGATAGGCAAATATACGTCCTTGACATATTTTAAACACCATCCGATTACATATTAAAATTCAAACAAATTACCGATTATTTATAGCGAAAAAAAATTCATGTTGGACACGGCGCGCAACGCGCGCCGTGGACAACTAGTTATATACTAAAATAAAGTTTTGTTTGAGTATTATTGCCCATGTGTCACTTTGTCATTCAAAATTTTTCCGTCCAAAGTTAATTGGTGATGTCATTTTTTTGCTAGTTTTTATCAGTGCACAAGTTTCAATGTTGACAAAATCTTCTTTAGAATTACATCCTTCGCTCCATATTAGTTGCAACGTTCCTTTTTTCACATTTGCCAATGTATAACTTATATTCATAATATATTTAATTTCATTTTACCAATAATTATGAAAATTATATCACAATTAAAACACATGTTGAGACGATTCAAAAGAGATCTCACATGACTATATTTTTTTACATGTATAAAGCACAAAAGAAAATCATAAGAGTGATTATAAATAGTGTCCAAATTGTCAACGTTAGGGGTGAGCGGGACCGGGTACCCGGTTTATTTTGGGGTACCCGGACCAGACCCAATTACAAGCAGGTCCCAGAATTTGGAACCAGACCCGGACCCAACTCAACCGGTTCCTAGATCTTGGCCTGGGACCTAGCTTTGGAACTGGCGGGACAAGGTCCAGGACTGGGTGTCCAATTGGTGTAATATGTAAAATAATATAGCACTACTTTGCTAAATGCGATTGGGACCGGGTACCCGGTTCGTGTAATTTAAAAAATAATGTAGTATACTCTACTAATTACCGCAAACAATTTCATTTAAATACAGTCCTACACAATGGATACCTAGTGCGAGACCCGGATCCAACAAGGTACCCAAAACCGGACCCGGTTCCACCGGGTACCCACTGGGTACCGAGTCCCCAATTTTACTAACCGTCTTCAACCGGGTCCTCTTCTTTGGACCCAGGATCAGACCCAGTTACACCGTTCCGTGTTCGGACCCACCAGTTCCAGACCGGGTCCAAAACCGGGGTACCCGTTTTTTTTGCTCACCCCTAGTCAACGTTGCAACTAATATGAAGAGAAGGAAGTAATAAACTTATAATTTCTTATTTTGTACATATCGAATAATGATTACCTTTGAAAAATTACCAAAAAACTATTAAATAAATTGTGCAACGCACGAGACTAACTTGGTATAGTTATAAAGCAAATTAATGAACGATAAATTTGTGAGAGCTTTTTGGTAAAAAATGAGCACTTATTTGTGGACAGAGGGAATCGAAACATGGTTAAACCCTAATTTTTGAAATTGAAGCTTTTCTTAGCTAGTTAGCCTTATTTTGGAATGGAAATTAAGAAAAATTGTCAACAACTACCATTAATTTTTATCATTTTTGATACAACTACCACTAAAGTTTTATTTTATAAAAGTATAACAAATGTTATTGCTTCTCTGTAACCACTACCACTTAACACCTTGAGCGGCCACTTTTAGTTTCCCCACCCTTTGTACGATTTCCCTAAAATTTTACAATTCCTCATCCATATAACCCTAATCCTTCCTCATTTCTCAATTGTCTCCCAAAATTTTATCTTTCTAGGTTTTTCTTTCTATTCAATTGAAGCCTCATCAAAATTTGTGGGTGAAATCGTGCAACATTGTTCAATTGAAGACAAATTGAATTAAAATTTCCTTTTCATTGGATTAATTTCTTACTTTAAATATTATTCATGTGGACCTATTAACATCTCTCTCAACTTTGATAGCAATTTTAAACGAGTTAAAACTTTTGTGATAGTTTTCTAAAATAAAAAACTTTGCTAATTGTATAAAAAACATACAAAGTACAAAATAGTGCTAATTGTTGACAATTTTTCATGGAAATTATTAGAAAATCTATCTAGAGTAGAGACTATAGAGAGTGGGGGTGGGTTGAGAGGAGAAAGGATAAGGAAACAAGGATCGTAGCTTTGACAACAGCGTAAGGCTACTCAAAAAATGGAGCTAGCGTTGAGCAACGCCTCGTTATGGGTCATCTCTCCAATCAAAGGTTAGTTTCCTTCTTTATCAGTTTTACTCTGCTAATTCTGCTTCATTTCCAGTGGTCATTAGTTAATCACTCGTCTTTTTGGGTTCAAAATGGTATGAAGTTTGTAAGATTATTAGCGATTTTATTTGCCCAATTTTCACGCTTTCTTTATTTGCCCTTTTGATTCTCTGAAATTTCTTATTTTTAACTTTAAAACTGAATTCATTTTTTGGGACTTAAATTTGTGAATGGAATTGGGAGAATTGTATAATTTAATTATAGCCTTAGTTATAGGTAACATGGAGAAGAATGTCAACTTGATTATTCTATTTATGTTCCAAATCTTCTCTATGATAAGATTGGTATCCTTTAAGATTGATCGAAATTTTGGAATCATATGATTAAACAACTCATATGAAGACCCAATTGATAATATATCTATGACGGTAATTTTCTAGAGTTTCCGTGTTAAAAGTTGTATGGAATTTTCTATGGAAAAAAAAACAAAAGAACAAGTTTCAAGCAGTGTCCTTATTAATGTCCGTGAACTCCAATTTGATTTCCATCACTATTCAATTATGGAGTTGTCATTATAAATTACCAATGTATCATTGTACAATCTTTCTTTTGTAACAATGTCCGTGACCTCCAAGTTGATATGCCAACTATTCATGTATGGCAAGACTGGCAAAGCTGTATGAAATGCCAAGATTGAGTTTAATGGTAGAATACATAGTCAAGCAAAAGAGACTCTGCAAAATAGGTGAAAGGATGGTAAGGTATAAGTAACTGCAGCTAATAGGAAAAAACTTTAATAAGAACAAACCAGGCAGAAAGAGAGAGACTCAGCACTGGTCTTCCATGTACAGCAAGAGAAGGAAAAAGAAACAGTACCCAACAACAGAATTGAGCTTTCCTTAAGAAACCATCTTTTCATATCGTCGATATTTTATTCAACTCTCATGATTGAGTTTGGTTCATAATTCCCTCTACTGTTATGCAGAATATTTAGTTAGTTATACTGTCTTAGAGTATTCTCTCTTCACCTTCAAAAATACTCTTGAACTCAATCCCAAAAAAAGAAAAATCAAATTTGATAGGTTTGACAGTTAAATGGAATACGTTTAAGTTTTTCCGTACAAATTAGTGGTTGAATAGGTTCCAATTAGGTTTAATCAGATCCAATAAGTTAAAATAAATTCAATTCATGCAAGTTCAAGTATAATAAGGTAAAGAGAGCACACCCTTATTCAGTTATTCTTCAATACTTGAGCTGATTTATTAGTAAACAATTGACACCAGTTTTGCTTAAGCAATTGTGATGCTTTTAATGAATTAAATAAATGAGGGCCAGGTCACTAAACCAACTACATTTGCAGGATTAGGGAACATTGCTTGATTTGGCTCTATTCTTAATATTTAGGAGGGTTGTTGGGTGTGGCCTAAATCGTTATGAACTCATGCCCTAACAAGGGAATTATTAACTAACAAGGGAAATAATACTCACGGCCCGTTTGGTTGATGATAATAAATTTTGGTAATGGTAACGATTTAAAAAGTTAATTTTGTTAAGAAAAAAACCTTATAATCCCCATGGAAAATAAATTTTCATTCCCAAGCTTAAATTTTCTTCTTATTTTATATTATCATCCATTACCATGGTGGGAAGGTGGTATTAGATGAGAATTGATATTTGTGAATAAAATTAGATAAATTGGAGTTAAACTAGCACCACCGTTGGAATGAATTTTGATTTTCTTTCCATGTTTAGTTATAAATTCATTTCCATAACCACCATTTAAGACCGGCTATGAAACAGGCTGTCAATGTCTGTCAAAGGATTTTAAATCATATAGGTGGAACAAAAAGATTGACTTGTGTCCCTCATGCAGATCAGTGTATTTATCAAGCAGAGATCTCAGAGTAAAATTAAAGATTAGTATGTTTTGGACTTTACTCAACCTGTATAAGGTATTGTTCAGCTAGTCTAAATGTCCCTTGAAATAATCATTAACTGACTATTCAATGTCAGTCAATTGTTTTTGACCGTACAGGTTATGGAACAAAAACAATAAGACTTGTTGTATTGTTTGTAAAAGATGAGAGGGTGGTAGAAGGTGTTGAGAAGGAGTAGCCCTGTATGGGCCACTAAATGTTGTAGATTTGTATCAATTGTAGAGTTATACAAGCTAAAATAATAGAAATAAATGAGAATTTTAGATAAAGAAAGGGGAAAATGGAGTGATGATGATGATGAACAAAACTAAATCAAACGAGCAAAGTGGATATGGATTCTATTGCTAGGAAACTGATTTTTTTAATTCCAATCTAGGATTTCCGATTAGAGCCAATCGGCCAATCCTGAAACTCTCAAGGCAATTTTGTCAGCATCCTTTTAGATAAACAAGACGGGACTTTCGAGAGTTACTTGATTGGAGAGTCAAAGGAATCAAATTAATTTAATTCTGATGTTGCTTAGATATTGTTGTAATAAAAACTCTTCTTAATTCTACTTGTGTACTATCAATTTTTGACTTTCTTCCAAAATATTGTAACTTCTATCACCTCATGAACTACTGGCGACAACAATAACAATAAAATCAAAGTTTAGCAAAGCTTAGTGAAATTCCAGAAATTTTATTGATAATATGATTCAAGTTGTTCATTTTTACAAGCTAAAACATGCCTATTTATTGGCTTATTTCCACCTTGGATTCTACTCCATACATAAGTGCCCATTAAAGCCGAATCATTCCTACACATAATTATGCCAAGTAACTCCTATTCTAGCCTTAATACGCCTTAATTAAGCCAAAATTTCAGAAGTTACAAGGCTGAAAATAACATGCCAATCAACTCTCTATTTTGCGTGTCTCTTTGGATGCTTTGGTATTGTCAGTTGCTTGGTCTTAATGGGTGCTTTGATGGCTTGATTCTTCACTCTATGAACTTGAAGAAAGTCATTTTTACTCCTCTTGAATGTTCTTCGTTGGACCTTGAATGTGGAACATTGATTCCCCCATATTAAAACCATCATAAAACCTTCCATAACAAACCCTAAAAAGTGGTGTGTAATTTGCCCAACTTAAACTGATTTGGGCATTGCCTTTAATGCAAAATTATGAGCTGAAAAAAATTCTCATAATTGCCTAATTATTCACTTTATGGAGTCATCAAGTCGTGGCATTCAAATTCCTGCAATCAAAGCTTGCAAAAATTAAATATGACAAGTTGCTTCTTCGGTTTTGCTGATTTGACTACCTGTAATAATTGACAGATTTAAACCCTTTGTACTTTGAATTTTTTGTGAAAATTTAGTGCAATATTCTCAAAATGAAGCCAAATCTCATAAAAATTCCAGCTCAATTCGAGTTCTTTAGTGAGGTAAAACAAATGCCTCAAGTCAATGTACTTGCATGCAAGTTAATCTGAAAGTGTACATGGACCAGCGAAAAAATAAAAATAAATCAACCACCTAATTCAACTGAATGTCCAATAAGCAACCTAAAACAACTAAATTGTCCCAACACAATAATAGTTCAACATCAAATTGAGACTACCTTAGCTCTACATATATCATTATTTAAATGATTTGTGATCGTTTTAATTAGTATTAAATTCAATCAAAGAAAAAAATAATTTGAAATAAAAATTACATACATGTGCCTCGCATACAAAAGGCTCGCGCCTTCGCCTTGTGCCTCGGCAGCCTCGCGCTTAAGCTCCAGGGACCATTTGCGCCTTGCTGCGCCTTTTAAAACTAAAACCTTTATCATTGTTGATCCAATGAACATTGTACGGTTTTGGGTGAGGAGTCGTTGAAAGCTCCAATACTTCGATAAGCTTTTGGGAGACTGGGTTTGTGCAACTTCCTCCATCGTCTAAGAAAGTAGAAAGTGTAGGGTAACCTTTCCACTACGCATTTGGAAATACAAATTGATTCCCGTTGTGTCATGTCGTCCTCCCATTTGTCAATCTCCACCTCAATCCAATGTTTGAAAAGGCGCACCTGAGGCTCGCCTAGGCGCTAAGGCGCAAGGCGATAGGGGCTAAGCGCTTAATTTGGCCAAGGCGAGGCGCTTGTGGCTAGGCGCAATTGAGGTGTACTGAGGCCCCCTAAGGCGCGCCTAGGCACACTAAGGCACATCCTAAGGCACGCCTAGGCGGCTAGGCACATCCTAAGGCACGCCTGGGCGCATCCTAAGGCACGCCTAGGCGCATTCTAAGGCGCTCTGAGGCGCATCATTCCTTTTTTCCCAGATTTTTTTTTATCCAGATTTTCCCCATGCCTTCTTAGGTGCGCCTCACTTCAATGAGGTGCGCCTAAAGCTCTAGGAAATCCAATCGCCTTGGTGCGTCTTGAGCATTTTTATACATTGCCTCAATCCGTTGAAAATCCAAACATTCTTTGCTTGAGTTTTCTTGTTTTCGTGGATTTGAAGTAGCCTTAGAGTTTCAGGATTGGCCGATTGGCTCTAACCCGAAATCTTGGATTGGAATTCAACAAATCAATTTTCTAGCGATATAATTCATATCCATTTTGCTTGTTTAATTTAGTTTTGTTCATCATCATCACCACACCATTTTCCCATTTATCTAAAGTTCTCATTTTAAAATTTTATTTAGCTTGGATAACTCTACCATTGGTACAGTTATACAACACTTGTGTGCCTCTTTACACAGATCATTTTACTTATCAAGCAGATGTTAGAGTAAAAAGTAAAGATAAATATGTTACGGACTCTACTTATCCCGTACAAGGCATTGTTCGGTGAGTCCAAATGTCCCTTGGAATTGAAATTCTGTTTAGTTATTGTCCCATGATAGGTTCGTTTCATGCGTATTTTTTTTCTGATAAATAATTGCCTTGTGGTTTTTACCATTTTAATGTAATGAAGTGACTAGGACCCAAGGGCTTGAAGTTGCAAGGTCACAGAAAGAAAACTTTCGGAATATCTTCTGCGCTGCCAGAAACAGTTGTGTCGGTGACAATAGCAACAGCTGTTGTTGGTGCAGCAGCCACTATTCTTGTGAAAAGAAACAAAGAATCTGAAAATAGGTGTGTGCTAAAATTCTCAGTTTGCTGTATGCTTATAGGAGTTATAGTATCTGGAATCTCCACCGGTAATGAAATGATGTATTGTCCCAAGTTCAATAGGAATTTGAGGAAATAAACGGCCAAAAAGGAAAATAAAAAGAGAAATCATGTATCCTGGACTCCACTATCAGTATTCAGTACATATCTGAATTAACTAGAACTTCTGAACTTAATCAGAACTTGTTTTAGGTTTGAATTAACTCAGTAGCTCTTCTCTAAACTTATTGCAACCTGTTTATCTGAGAAGCAGTTTTTTTTAAGGTGAATAGATGAGTAATAAAAAGCCAAAATTTATCTCCTTGTTAATCTTATTACATTCACTTTCTATTCTTGTATTTGTCTAGTTTTCTTCTATACTTAGCTAGACACCAATCACAACATAATGGCAGAGGTCCTGTAAATCCTGTGTTTGCAGCCTTCACTTCCGTAATCTTAATTGTTGAAATTATCGGTATACTATGTGAACTGTGTGCGACTATTGTGTTTGACTATGTCTGTCCTATAATGTTTTTCCTTCTTTCCTATCAAAGCTGTCTTTTTTTTTTTTGACGAGAAAGCTGTGTCTTTCATGCTTTTGTTTTATATTAATCATCTTCATCTTCCTCCATCGCATCAATTCTTTCTCTCTCCATTCCAATACTTTGTATTTACCTTTTCCCCACTCTGTTCTACATAAGAAGCTATTTTCCCAACTCAGTGTGAAAACTATCTAGGGATGGAACGTAAATTTGTTAACATGGAGGTGTTTCTACCTGTGCTATAGGGATGATTGCTAAAAATATTGTACTGGTACTGTCATGCTCATTAAGTACTGTCAGCTGCTATGGAGTCTGGTAGTTGCACTTGCGTACTAGAGCCACAATGCTAGAGGACTCAAGTGTTTCTAATCAAGCCCTAACTTTAGTGACAACAATATAGAAAAGAAAATCTGCTTCCTGTAGTTTAATCCATGTCTTTGTAGCTCACCGTTCTCACTGCATTATAATCGTGTTTGTTTTGATCTCGATGCTATAGAATCGATCATTTGTCACTTCAACTCTTGACCATCCAATTTGTACCCAAATCAGTTTGATAATCATGTCTTTTATCATTGAAAATGCAAAACTACAGTCAATTGTGAGGTTCGTTACTTCATTAGCTTAAATTTCCTTTAGATGCCTATTCATTGGATCTCTTGATGCTGTTAGTTTGAATGTAAGTATACTATTTTGCTTAATTTAATCATTGAGATGAGATTTAACCTTCTTTTTATTATTATTATTATTATTATTATTATTATTATTATTATTATTATTATTATTATTATTTTTTAATTTTTTATGTTGGGAACTGAATGAAGTCAGACTCCATTAAAAGTTTGTGAAGATTGTGGTGGTTCTGGTATTTGCCCAGAATGCAAAGGTGAGGGTTTTGTGCTTCAAAAATTGTCTGAAGAAAGTGCTGAGAGGGCAAGGATGGTATCTAAGAATGCAGCTACTCGCTATACGTCAGGGTAAATAATCTTCTTCAGCTCTGCTAGACAGTAGATTTGAACATGCATTTTGTTCCTGTTCATTTTTTCCCTTTTCTTATCTCATCATGAACTCACTTATATGCAACAGACTTCCTAGAAAATGGAGTTATTGCATGAAGTGTACATCTGCTCGCTCTTGTAGGACCTGCAGCGGGAGTGGAAAGCTGAGTTTTTAATTATTTTGTGATATGTAATTTAATTTGTACCCGAATCTTGGTCAATAATTATTTAGGTGCTTCTCTTCCTCAAATAATTCGGTTTTTCCCTCCATTTTCCTCCAATGTTTTGATTGCAAATGGGTGATTTGAACAAATTTTTGGTGTAATTAAAATATTTTGGTTGTGAGAATTGAAGAGTTCATCCACACTAGGAAATTAAAGCAGAAAATTAAGGTTGATAGACTTGCTTACTTATGATCCTCCAATTAACAAACTCAAATAAACTGATATTTTTCCATTCAAGACTTTACTGATTTACATCCCATTACATATAGGTTAATTGTTTGCTAAGCAATGACTTAACTGCCCATAACATGCCAAAACATGCTTACTAACAAAATCATAATAGAATATTAGGAAAATCATCCCATTACATATAGGTTAATTGTTTGCCAAGCAATTACTTAATTGCCCAAAACATGCCAAAACATGCTTACTGACAAAATCATAATAGAATATTAGGATTTCCTTTAAAATAAGAAAGTAATAAAATTATTATTTACTAATAATTCCTCTACTTCTAGAATTATCCCATTAAATTTAGTAGTTTAAATCCAGTAGCTACTGATGTGCAGTATTTTCCTCCTTCTGAAGAACCACCTTGTCCTCTCCTTCTGAAGAACCACCTTGTCCTCAAGGTGGATGGTAATCAGTAACTTGGCGTCAACCGTGATAGTTAGTGTCAAGCTGCTCAAAGTAGAACCTTAGCTTTAATTCAAACTGTATCCCTTGATAGGTTGGTGACGGTTTGATTGTGAGTGATCTAACAAACTGTGGTAACCTGTTGTAGCCCGAATCGTGTTTTGGATGAAACAATATGCAGCGGAGTCAAGAATCTAAGTGTGGGGGTTACGAAATGTGAGGAGCAATTTGATGGGGAAGGAAGGAAATAATCACTCCCTGTGACAATGGTATGAGTTGTTTATGAAGAAAAATCTGTGATTAATGGGTTGTGTACGAGGAAACAAGCATTAGGAAGATCAAACTCAGGCCTTTTGACATTACATATCCATGTGTTGTAGGTTTGTGGGTTTAGGTGAGGAAAATGAGTTTGCATGGATGATTCATGAGTGAAGAGTTAAATTTTGGAACTTTTAACACTGATGAGAACATTGGACTTGAGTTAAAAGGTGTAGGGGTCGTTTTTACCCGGCCGCCTACGTCACGAGTCGTTTGAATGCTCGTTAATGCCGTACGTGAATACAGACTAATAGGAGTCGCCATCGTGCGTTTATACGGTCCACGGACACTGAAAAAGTACCGAAAGCCAGGAGCAATCGGCCACACATGGTCGTGCACCAGAGTATGGATTCGGGGACAGGTTACGAGCCAATCGTGCATTGGGCCCGCCCGCCTGCAAGCGGTCTCTACTAGGTCTCTTTTGTAAGATCATTGTTCAATTTCAGAGCAACAGAGATAACTCAATTTTAGCCCTAATTTGCGAATTACTAAGTCAGTTCAGAATAATGCACAAATTAGCCTAAAATTGTTTTGTGACCACTTTGGAGTTAGTCAATATTATGCACTAGAATGAAATCAAAAGTCCGAATGAGAAATCATGATTCAAATCATATAAATCACATAAAAAAGAAATTCAACATGATGATGGCATGGAAAAATGCGAACGTACCTCGAATCCCGTGAAATTATAAAATCAAAATGAATAAATAAAAAAAGCTACATGGAATGATGCAAAAAAATGCAGAAAAAAGGGATGACATGGATTAAAAATAAAAAAAAGCTATATGAATTAAAATATGGATTAACACAAACAAAAAGGAAAAATCGCATGTCATCAATAATGAACGCAAGTCATAAATTAGAATGAAAATTAAACAAAAGAAAGCATATTGACATTGAATAAAAAAAGGGTCTCAGAAATGTGTACCGGAATGTGCGGCGGTCGATTATGGGCTCGAGACTAGTACGCCAAATGCCTAGTGAAAGAGTTTTGAATTGATTTTGACAGAGTTTTGAAGTGTTTTTTAGAGAGAGAATGTATAGTAGAGAGAGAGAGTAGAAGTCAGAACGTTGTCTTGAAAAGTCGAATGAAGGGTCGTATTTATAGGCCAGAAGGAGCAAAAATCGACCCCGGAGGACACCAGACCTGCGCCTAGGCCCAGGTGAGTATTTGTGACCTGCGTCTAGGCGCAACTCCAGTAATATGGATCTGCGTCTAGGCGCATGTCAGGCTGGATCCGTGTCGATTATCGTAATATTTTGAGATTATCTGATTACCGTAATATTTGAGATTTTGGGAGATTCCGTGAGGTTCCGGAATAATCCGGGCTATTCTGGACTGTTCTCGAACCGTTTTCGGGTTTTTCGGACTATTTTGAAAAATGTGCTAAAAAATGCCAAAAAATATGGGAAAATATGGAAAAATTCTAGAAAAATATAAATGAGTGAAAAGTGGAGAAAAAGTTGATGATGCAAGTGTAAGATTACTAAAATGCCCCTAAGGATGGAAAATGTTTCAAAAATTCATAGAAAATAGATAAAAAATTAGAAAATTATGGAAAAATTACCAAAAATTCTAGAAAAATGTATTTAACCTAGAAAAATTATTTGATGCAAAGTAAAATGACTAAAATGCCATTAGAAAATAAATATGCATGAAAAATAATAAAAATAAATTAATAAAAATCCTAAAAAATATCTGAAAAATCCCAAAACGAGTCGTGAACCTCTAAAACGCCTATAAATAGTGTGAGAGTGGTATGAGAGGGGTAAAGAGGTGACATTTTGGCATACTAGCTCAAGACCGGGCCTATGCAACAGGGTACATTCATCATAGACCGTTGGGAGCTAACTGAGGTGCCAAAATTAGGTGTTTACAGTTAGCCCACCCTTTGACCGAATCTGGAGAGATGAAGTCTTCTAAGACAAAGGTCAAAGGTGCGCTACGTGACTTATGTATGCTGATTCCAAAGGAAATAACTAATGAGCTAACCCCTTTGAGACCGGTGCAACTTGATGTTAAAAGTGATGTTCAAAAGCCACTTGATTTGACAATCGAACGAGAATGCAGCAAGTAAACACACAAACATGTAATCACACAACAAGAAATGCAGTGAAGTGTAAACAATGAGAAGTGCCAATAGTGAAGTGCAACAGTGAAGTGACAAATATGATTGAAAAGGAGTGGCAAGGTCAGATTTATGCCACACAATCCTGTGAAGGTCGGGTTTATCACAATCACAAGAAAAGAGTCTGAGTCGGCGTCGGTGTCGGTGAGTGTGATGGTCAGATTTATCGCACGAAAAAAAGTGGCTAGGTCAAATTTATGCCACACAATCCTGTGAAGGTCAGGTTTATCACATGTAAAGAGTATGGGTCGGTGTCTGAGTGAGTGCGAAGGTCGGGTTTATCACACAAAGGAGTGGCAAGGTCAGATTTATGCCACGCAATCCTGAGAAGGTCAGGTTCATCACAGGAACTGAGTCTGAGTTTGAACTAGAAATTGTAGTTGTATGAGCTTTGACAGTGATCTGTGATAGTAAGAGTACTTTGGTTCAGTGTAGGTCTGGGCAAGATTGACTTACAAAGGTTTGGAATTATTGCAAGCTAGGATGATGCCCATGCAAAGGAGGAGACAAGATAACTCAATGTCTTGTCACGGGGTGTTAATGTGAATGACATGCAGGCGACTTGTGATCTGAGATTGTCCTAGACACGGTGTTTGACCTGGACACAAAGTTTGACTCAATTTGAACTGGGATGTGAAGAAGACATGGGGTCCATGGACGGAGTTCCTTGATTTCAGCTTGATAAGATAGTCCTGAGACGGTTAGATTATAGAAACAGAGGAGCCCCCCCAAGTGAAGAATTTGTGAAGAGACAGGAGCAGGGACAACATGGTGATGAGCCCCCAAATATAATGTGCTAACCCTCAGTAGAGTTAGGTGGCTTTACCTCCTGGAGAGTTTAGTCAAAGAGTCTTTGAAGGTGACCAAGGAATGGGATAGAGTTCGAAAAATAGAAAGGCCAAAATTTTGTGATTTGAGGTTGAAAATGGATGTGGCTAAGATGTAGTTGGCTAGAAATGCGGATTAAAGTTTGAGTCTATGTACGGGTCAAAGATTAGCAAATGTTATTGTCGAACTCTTAGCAGGTAGAATCACTCGGCAGCTAGGTTTCGTTTGATTTTTTATTATTGTGGTCGGACCTCGAGTAGAGGCTTCCTACGCATCCTTTCAGAATCAGACTATCGTAGTTCTATGGGCCTGATTTTTGAATTGATATATATTTTTTTTATTTACTTTCTTTCTTTCTTTCTTTTTTTTTTTTTTTGCCTCGACTTTTGCTTGAATGGGGTTGCTGTCTTTTGTTGCTCTGGACAATGCTTTCAAATGATCTTTGGCATTTAACCCCTTTAGGTGCGAATGGGCCTTAATTATGAGTGTTGGAATTTAATCTCCTGTGCTCCATTATGAGTTGGGCCTGGGCTTTGATTTTTTTCATTTTGAGGCCATTGCACAATTCTCCAAATATGACTTGCCATTGATCGTTTGAAAGCATGTCCTCGTGAGGTCGTGTGTGAAAGTGATTATTGATATTGCATGTGAGGTCAGTGTGTGGAAGTGTAGTGAGGTCAGTGTGTGAAGGTGTCAGTTTTATTAATTAATCAATTGAAGTCGTGTAAGTGACTGGACCTGCATAGAGTTAGAAAATAGCATTGCTAATGGAGATAGGAAAAAGAAAATGCATCATTTTCATTAATATATGGAAAAGGCTTACATATGGCTCTGCTATAAATAAGATTAAAAAAAAGTAAATAGACTCAAAATGATAGAAAATGACACTGGCTAAGAATGAAGACTTATTATTTACTCAAAACTTGGAGGGTCGCACGGATCGAGAATCCATGCCTTGGAGCTGCTCATGGTAGTGGGTTCTTCTGGATGCTTGGTTTTTCCTTCGCCCCTGGTGGAATCGGAAGACAACCTGCATCGATCATGTCCTGGACCTTATGCTTCAGTGTCCAACAATCAGATGTATTATGACCCCTACCCTGATGATATTTGCAATAAGCATTAGCATTCAATTTCTTTGTCGTCATATGTGATAGAAGGGATTTTCTCACCAAATAAAAACCCCCTTCGTAGTATGAGTGGGGGTGTCGAACACGGGGAAGGTACGTCGCACTAGTCTAGGCATAAGCATCGAACGAGCTAGGTCAATGGATGGTCGCGAGAAGTGGAGGGAACTAACTAAAACTAAACTATGAAAGCAAGAATAAAAGGGACTAGGGTAAGAGATCCACAACTCATACAACCATGAATTATGAATCAATCGAAACTTAGACTTAGGTCATGGATAAGGGGAAGTCGTTCTAAGATCACACTACTCTTTCAAGCTAGTGTGACGACTGGGAAGACGTACACAAACCTACTTTCGTGGCGGGACATCTAACTAGTCCTAAGCACAATTCACGAAGACCGTTAACTTTCCCTTGATCGAAGGCCCAACTTTTGTGGTGCTTCCATCAATCGGGCGAGTAAGAGAGTCATCACCCACGTTCACCTTTCGGTCCTTCGGTGGGGATTCTTCTATGAATCTAATGTTAGCTAGACACAAGACTTAACATCACCGAACCTTCGGTACCGACATTATCACAACCAAAACCAAGAATTGACTAAATCATAAACATGGAGGATTTTGAGGGGTTTCACTCAAACCCTAGAAACTAAACTACTCACACATAACTAATAGAAACATAATTAGAACTACAATTAAATACATAAATTAAACCTAAAACTAAGAATAACAAAAACAACAACTAAAACTAACATCTAAAACCTAGAAAACTACAAACTAAACAACTAAGAACAACAATGAAATCAAAATAAACAACTAAACAAACATGAAAATAACAAATAAACTAACTAAATAAACAAAAACAACAACTATCAACTACTAGAAATCAATAACTAACAACAAAGAACAAGAAATCAAAGCAAATAAAGAAAGCAATAAAAGTACCTTGAAGAGGAGAACAAGAATGAGAAGATGAAGAAACTACGTACACTACTTGCATAAATTAAGAACAAAATGTAAATTACAAGAAGAATTGAAGAAAAAAGCTTAAAATCTAACCTAACCCTAACATTGAGCCTCTAACCTCAGCTACTAAGCAAAATGAGGGGAGGGGAGATATTTATAGTTCCCCAAAAAAATACACGAAAAATAACCTAAAACAGATTAAATGATACGAACAGGGCATTCTCAGCAGGCGCTGGACAAAGGTCAGCGGGCGCTTGGCCTCTCCAACGGGCGCTGAAGAGGTCTCAGCGGGCGCTGCAGTAAAAAAATGAGCTACTGTCTTTTCTGGCCAATTCAGTGGGCGCTTGAAAGTCTCAGCGGCCGCTGGAGAAGTCTCAGCGGGCGCTGGAGTGGTCTCAGCGGCCGCTGGACAGCTTGACAGTCAGTTTTAAAAACATCATAACTCCTTCATGTCTTATTAGAATTTAGCTTATGACTAGGCGTTTCGAAGCTATCGGAACAAGCTTTAACCTACAACTTCAATCTCCTTAAAATGATAAGTATGTAAAAAGTTATGGCCTTTCAAAGTTGACCTATGCTCCAAATGTGGTGATTGTGGTCTTGGCTTTATTGCGGAACACTTCTCAAAGCTTCCTGGGACCTCTCACGACCCTTGTCGGCTTTTAAGAATTGATCGAAAACACAGAAAATACCTACATGAATGAGCGCAAGGCATAAGTAACGCAAAAGTGCTCAATTATTAGAAAAAATGGCAAGAAAAGACATTATTCAACGAAAACGCAACTAAGACCTAAACTAAGCTAAAAAGGCCTAAAACTAATAAAACTAAGCCTAAAAACAACAGAAAACAAGTTAAAAGAGTCCAGGAAATCGGTCCTAAAATGGACCTATCAATATGCTCGGGAGGATCCGGAGTGGACCCAACTAGTGACAATACCCCTTTGCTAACCAACCTGTCCAAAGCTTGATCATACGTCATGCCCAAAGATGTGAAGACCCTTTGTTGTCTATGTGGTCTAGGATTAGTGGAAAATGCCCCTAAGGATGGAAAATGTTTCAAAAATTCACAGAAAATAGATTAAAAAAAAAATTATGGAAAGATTACCAAAAATTCTAAAAAAATGTATTTAACCTAGAAAAATTATTTGATGAAAAATAAAATGACTAAAATGCCCTTAGAAAATAAATATGCATGAAAAATAATAAAAATAAATTAATAAAAATCCTAAAAAATGTCCGAAAAATTCCAAAACGAGTCGTGAACCTCTAAAACGCATGTAAATAGTGTGAAAGTGGTAGGAGAGGGGTAAAGAGGTGGAATTTTGGCATACTAGCTCAAGACCAGACCTGTGCAACAGGGTACATTCATCATAGACCGTTGAGAGCTAACTGAGGTGCCAGAATTAGGTGACAATGGTATGAGTTGTTTATGAAGAAAAATCTGTGATTAATGGGTTGTGTACGAGGAAACAAGCATTAGGAAGATCAAACTGAGGCCTTTTGACATTACATATCCATGTGCCGTAGGTTTGTGGGTTTAGGTGAGGAAAATGAGTTTGCATAGATGATTCATGAGTGAAGAGTTAAATTTTGGGACTTTTAACACTGATGAGAACATTGGACTTGAGTTAAAAAGCCCCAAGAAAAGTATGACCTCATTCATTAAGGAAAATCCTAGACCATGATTGACCATGTGAATTCCTTATTATTAACTTGAGCATGCATTCCACGTGACCGTAAATTCCACTCATCAGTTGAGTCATCAACTTGAGCATTTCCTACTTTACTTCTAACAGAATATTCTAGAATATGCTCTTTCTTCTTCCCATATAATCTCTTGAAGCCTCTATACTCCATTGTTGGAAGATCAGGAAGCAAATTCCTCCACAATCGCCACCCCGTTTCACCACCAAGTATGTCTCTAGTGAAGACAAATGAACCATCACCGGTAATTGTACTAGAAAAATATCTAGGCCTACCTTGTAACCCATTTGCATCGGGTTTGTCTTTCAAGAATCTTTCTCCTTCTTTGTTCAGCCCACAACAAGTATTGATTCCACCAGCGATTGTAATATTACTAGTCACCAAACCAGGTTCCCCACCTGAACTTCTGCCTTGGCACCACCTCTTTCAAAAGGTATGCTAATGGATCTTCTAGCAAAATCTTAAGACCCTCCACTTGATCCTCCTTGGTCTAAGCCATTGTGAGCAACTTCAGTGAACTTTTCACCTTGTTCACCTCTAATGTTGCCGCTAACAAAACCATATGCAAAATCTCTTGATCGCTCCTGGTGTAATACCTGAAAATTTCCTACTTGATAACCCTAATTTTTTTTTAAGTTATGACATAAAATACATTTGAAAGGAAATTTCCAAAGCATTACCGCCACGTGTGAAAACGTTTCGGCTTATTTAAAATTTTGCAGCGGAAAAACTTTAACAATTATTTAAACCAAATAGCGTAAATAAAATACATTTTAAAACAAGCTCAAATACAAGAATTGGTAAACTCTCTCTTCACACCAATCCCAAGACCATGCGTATGCTGAAAACTTGAAATTTGCATCATCAAGTTAACCTGTGCAATTCTGCTCCCCAATAATACAAGTGTATATATTGGTTCATCACAGGGTCATTAAGGCGAGGGTCATGACCAAAGAAGACACACATAAAAGCACGTAATCAGTAAAAGCTGAGTACATATATACAACAGGGCGAGAAATAAATAAATTATTATGATTAAACTAAAACTATGGAATCCATGATCAGACTAGGATTTGATAATGGTCAGATTAAAATAATGGTGAGATGATTATTATTTGTTTATTTTATTAAGAGATTGGATTCACATCGAACGGGCTCCCAAAAATAAAATATAAAGAAAGTTGTCTACCAAGACTGCCACCAGGCCACACACTCGGTTGCAAGGCGAGCGAAAAATCCACCATAAGGTGGGTGGGATCCCAAATAAAAAGAAAAAGAATAAAACAAGAGTGAACGACGTCTCGTACCTCTTGATAGAAGCATAAGCTCCCCCCATATGTTCATAATCAAGGTATATACGTTCCAAGAGTTTTGGTATGAATACTCTTTCGCTTTACGTGATTTATCATATTTAGTTAGTAACTGTGAAGACTCACCCCACACAAGACATCACACAAATCAATGCACCAAATAATACATTTTTCGTTTTTAGGTTCTCTATAGCCAGGCGATCAGATAACCAGTTTTAATTATCTGAGCTTGCCTATGCCCAATCCAACAACGTGGTTGGGTTAAACCTTTATCCTTGTCTCAATCTCCCAAAGGGACTGAGTAAAATTACTACCTTGTCTCAATCTCATAGAGAAGAGAGAGTAAAATAATCCTTCTAGACTCAACATGTGAGTAATAATAAATTCCTTGCCTAAATTGCATCATACATTTCCTTTTTCATAATCAGAATAAACAATAACCCACTATGGAATTTCATAGTACTCGACGTCATGTCATACATGAATATATATAAGAATGCAATGCAAACATTCAAAACATCTTTCAATCTAACATATCATATATATATATATATATATATATATATTCACTTATATATATTCACATTTAAATTCCACACCAATCTCCTAGACATGATACTACAATAAAATATGGGACTAATTAATTCCCTTGAACAAATTAACTATCCTAAGTATATATTATAAAATTCTAGCTTCTATAAAATTTTAAAAATTATTTTCAACCCTTTCATTTAATTCAAAATTTACGTTTCAATACCCTCTAATCAAAATACCAAATCGACGTTTAAATAAATAAATAAAATATCGAGTAGGCGTAATTATTCAAAAATTCCAGCTCCGATAAAAACACTTAAAACCCTTCCGAAACATCCCGAAAATCATTTTTTTGAAGCTTTAACAACACCCGACAGGTTCCTAACACTACCGAAAACTTACACTACTAACGACAAAAACCTTTGAATTTAAACTATTTTCCCAAAAATCACAGCAACTTTTGAACCTAATAAAATCTATAAAATCAGTGTTTTAGTCCAACTTCGCATAAAACACAAACACGCTTCGCAGGATATATTTTTACCCAAAAATACTCAAGAAAACTTTATATATCATGGTTTAAATAAAATTTCAGAATATTATAACTCATTCAAGCATCCTTTATATGTCGTAAACATACTTTTTAAATCATAAAAATATTATAGTTCAAACCCCACTTCATTTTGAACGATTTCGACACACAAAAACCATAAAAACGCATATATCAAATATGTTTCTTTAAATTTTTAACTCCTTTTTATATCTGAATTTTTTTATTAACATCATTATAAAAAGGTTAAATTAATCAACACATAAAAAAACCAGAAATTAATCAAGTATAGAATTTAATTAGTAAACCTTAAATCAAGAATTAAATAATTAAAAGAAAAGTTATATTTAGGAAAACTCACGCAAGGGAAGAACACGGCAACGGCAGTGGCTCAACAGCCGGGCACCGGAGCACGGAGGTAGTGGCGCGGTGGAGGCCAGATTAGAACGCAGGTCAGGCAGTGAGTGGTGGGCGGCCTCCGGTGGTGTTGCGTAAGGGTGAATACGCAATGTTGATTTTTAATAACACTCACGCCGTGCAGGGGAAGGTGGCTGCCCTGGTGGACCTTCGGCGAGACAACAGACTCCGGCGAAGGCTGCGGTCGCAGGCGGCTCTGGTGGTGGTTGAGGCGTGGCTGCATCGTGGGTGTTGATTGTTGTTGTTGTTGTTCGTAGAGAGTACGAGTAAAAGAGTTAGTTTTTTTTTTTTTAGTTTAGGGTTGTGAACTGTAAAGCAGGCCACCGGGCGGGCCGGGCCGGATTGGGTAACCCGAAACCGGCCCGTGGGTGGGGTTGGGCGGGTCGGGCCGAGCTGGGTCGACCCACGAATCGGACCGGCGGGTTGGGACCGGGTTGGGGATCGGGCTGGGCTGGGCCGGGCTGCAGGTTCGTGGGTTGGGCTCGTGGGTTGGGTTCGTGGGTTGGGCCCATTAGGTCATGGGCTGGGTTCATGGGTTGGGTTTAGGGGATTTGGGGGTTTTGTGGGGGTTTTGTTGGGGTTTTTGTGGGGGGTTTAAGGGGGTTTGGGGGGTTTTGAGGGGGTTTGGGTTTTTTTTAGGATTTTTAAATTTGTAAATGTAATCATTAGTTGGCAAAAACATATTAATTATATATTTAACTTGTTAATTAAAAAGATAACTTGTTAATGGAAAAAAAAACTTATAAATTTAAATTCGAACAATGTTTTATTATACTCGTTAGTTGTTACATAAGTAAATTACATATCTTTATTTGAAAAACAAAAAATTACAAACTTAAAATAATTTATCACTGATTAGTTATTACATACATGATACATCATACATGATACATAAATTAATTTAATAATAACTAAATAACTAAATATTATGAATTATTACAAATGTAAAAACTAATAAGTAAATTAATTGATAATTAAGATGATTAAATATCTATCCTTAATAAGTAAATAATTTAGTGGGGGAAGGGGGTTGGGGGGGGGCTTGGACTTACTTTGGAAATTAAAATATATAAAAATATATATATTTTAATTTTGCAAAATAAGATGCCTACATATCCTTAATGATATTAAGGAATCAAAGCCCACGTAGTTCTTAAACGTACCTCAATATTGTGGTTCGTGATTCGTTAGTCTTTACGTGTTGGGGGCGATTCATCTGAAGTATCTAGCACCATCCACAGATTATCTTCATCATCGTCTTCATCGTCCTTCATTCCTTGTGTTCTATTCTCCGCCTGAGACCAATCTTTCTTGCAAACGCACATTTCGATGCTATTGGGAGAAAGGCTGGATCTTTTTTCATCTAACACTCTTCTACCTGCACTAAAAGCAGACTCGGAGGCAACAGTTGAAGCTGGAATTGCAAGGACATCCTTTGCAATTCTAGCTAAGATAGGAAATTCATGATTTTTCCACCATTTAAGTATGTGGAAATCATTGTTAGTTTCAAATTGATACGATAAATAATCATCAACATTACCATTTGAAGCACCTGCGGATGATGATTATGTTCGTTGTTTCTTCAAGATTGAAGAAAGGAAAGGGTCCCACCTGCTTTTGGATTGTCTAGGAACTCCAACCGATTGTGGTTGGTAAATAGATGCGTAATGATCATAAAGTTGTTCTAAAATATTTTTACACTGTAATACATAAGCGTAAACATCAAAATCTATTTCTAAACATTCATAATAAAAATTTAACAAATTTGTCAAACCATCAAGTTTGACACCAGGGTCCAATATGGCTGCAACACCATAAATGTGAGTAAATTCACCAAAATAAGTATACCATTTTACCATCATTCGCGACAAGATGTCGGAAATGTTTTGAATTTCGCCGGCATTTTTTATAGAGTTTACAATTTTAATGCATTCTAAAATAACCTGATGAATATTAAGCTCATAAATAAGAGAAAAAACTTTTGTAGCACTATTAAAAGTGCTAAGAACTTCACAAATAACACTGGCAATGCTCCAAATCCAATGATCGTTCGTAATCAATTCATTTTCATTTGTACAAGTTTCATTATATATTATTGTTAACACATCACGATACCTAATCGTGTCTGTCAACATCTTATATGTTGAATTCCAACGGGTAGGAGTATCCCAACTCCAAACTTTTTTCTTAGACCTTTTGGTTGCACAACTCCTTATACCTACGTTAAACTCTATGGGTAACTCTAACCCACTTAGTTACATTCCTAATGGGTTCTAACAAAGGTTGTAATTCTTTCATGCCTTCTTGAACACATAAATTAAGAATATGTGCACAACATCGGACATGCAATAACTCGCCATTAAGCAACAAGGGTAACTCAGGATCAGATTTTAAGAAATCTACGGCCCTTTTGTTAGCACTTGCGTTGTCTAAAGATAAAGAAAATTTTTTGTTAGTAATGTGCCAAGTTCTTAAAACATTTGTAATACGACATTTAATGTTATACCCACTATGACTTTCCTCCATTGATTGAAAAGCAATAATACGTTTTTGTAAATACCAGTCATCATCAATCCAATGAGCAGTGATACATATAAATGGTTCACCAATTGTAGAACTCGATGTATCACTGGTCAGACTAAAACGACCTTCATATGTTCGAAACGATTCAATCATATGAGCTCTATGTTCAAAGTATAACTGTTGAGTCTTACGCTTAAGTGTATTCCTAGGGACTCTTCTATATGCGGGTTGCAAAGCCATTCTATTTAACTCCTCATACTCCGGGTCTTCGGCAAAATTAAAAGGTTTTTCCGTATTAATAACATAATTATCTAGGTACTTACACAAATTATCTGTAGAATAAACAAAAGGCATACCTGCGCCGGGCATGTTAGAAGCATACCCGTGTAGCTGAGTTTGGGTGGTTCCATCGCTTGACTCCGCGCCTTCGGCCCCAATCTATGATCTCGTGAAAGGTGCCGTGTAACGCCCCAGATTTTGGGCTAGTTTCGTATTTGTTTTCTTGTATTTAGTCTGTATCGGTGCATGGTCTAAAATTTATTTTAGACTATTTTTAATGTTTGAATGTAACCATTATTATTTAATGGTTAATTATTTCTTTATTTTGTTTTATTTTAATTAATTAGAATTTTATTATTTAATTTTCTAAATTAATTAATTAGTTTTGGGCCAAGTGCAAAATTATCCATGATTAGTCATGAATTAGTGCAAATGGCCCAAGAGATTATTTTGGCCCTTGTTTAAAGCCCATAACCGGCCCCTCTTAGAGTTGATGGCAAATTTTGCCACTTGCTTCATGTTCACACCTACACTAACCTCTATAAATAGAGGAGTTAGTAAGGCCTTAAGAGTATTTGTTCATTTGCTAAATCAATCATCCTTTGCCATCTCTTTTAAAGGCAAACTTTCTCTCCATTTTGCCTTACACTCTCACGCCATTTTTGATGTCTCAAACCCAAGTGTGTTCATCATCTTTTCTAAACCAAAACTTAAAGATTCTATGTCCTTTGATCTTTAAGTATTAAAACATATTCTAAACCTCAACAATTTCATTCAAGATTGCTAGTTTGGTGTGGTTTTGGGCATGGTTCGTGTGGGTGTTGTGGGTGCTCGTGCAAGGCAGCCGTGTGGCTGAATCATGGCTGGTTCGTGGCTGGTTCAAGGTTGGTTCGTGGCTGGTTCAAGTCTGGACCGTGGCTGGACGTATGTGTGCAATAGTGGGGCAGCCTTGCGTGGAGGTGCTGTCTGGGCAGTAGCGTGTGGACTGGCTGGGCAGCAGCCGTGCTGACTGGGCAGATGGTGGTGGACGTGGTGCTGACTGGGCAGCAGGTGGTTGGCTTGTGGTGGTGCTGACTGGGCAGCAGGTGGTTGGCTCGTGGTGGTTGCTTGTTTGCCATGTTCGTGTGCAAGGTAGCCGTGTGATGATGGCCGTGCAAGACTCGTTCCGGGCAGCGGGTTTTGGGTTTCTTTATGTGTGTAATCTTGATTAGGTAACATACTAACTCAACTTAATTGGTATACTATGTTTATAGTATGAATTAAATGCATGTTTGGGTTGTTTGATGATGTTTATTCATGATTTTGTATATGGTTTGTAATCTGATTTTTAAATGGATTTCATGATGTTTTAATGGTGGTTTTTATGATTTTAAGATTGAATTTATGTTGTTTCGAAATCATGAAGATTGGGTTAAAGTTTGATGAATTTTGGATTATTGGAAGTAGTATTTTCGTATGGTTTGATGATTGATCATGCGTGTGTTTTTGATGAGTTTGGATGAGTTCTTGGTTGAAGATCTTGAATCTTGATTGAGTTCTTGATTGAAGATCTTGAATCTTGAATGAGTTCTTTATGAGTTCTTTGAGTTCTTTATGAGTTCTTGGTGAGTCTTTAGAAGTTCTTAATTGAATCTTGAAAGTTAAAGAAAACGGTTTAAAGAATAAAGAAAGTTAAAGAAAGTGTTTAATATGGTTAAAGAATGATTAAAGATTAATGATTAATGATTGGTTAGACTCAAGAATAAGGCTAGAGGCAGTTCTTGAGAATAACTTCGATGTTTTAGCTAGTTAATTTCAAGAATCGAGGCTTTAGGCAGTTCTTGAACTTAATATAGTTATGTTGGATAATAATGATGATAAATTGATGAAAATGATTAAATGAATTAATTAAGTATTTAGCTTGATTTCATTTCTAGACGCCCTTAACTTAGAGTAAGATTCTTTGTTTTTGGGTTAAGACGTTGCCCCTAATCCATCCGCGGTATTGGGTTAGTTGGAGTCATACTATGTGATCTTTGTGAATTCCAGTAAGATTGGTTTCACGGGACATGGATTTCCAGTAAGATTGGTTTCATGGGGTTTGGGAGTAAGATTCTCAAATCCGAGCATAGTAGAAAGTTCGAATGCGTAAGATGCGTTCGTACGAGCACAGTCCGGTCTAGAAATTGAATGATTGCGCCAAAGATAGTTGATTAGGTTGGTTTGAGTCGAGTTCACGTTTTGGGTTGTTCTCGTACTTTGTTTAACGATGATTGTTTGTTTGATTTGTGCTATGTACATGTGCGTTCCCATTAGGGTGAGTCAGTTATGTTACTCGCCACTGATGGTGGACCGTTGTTGTATTTTTCAGGTACTTCAGATGATGATGCTCTTGCCTAGTTTTGGGTTGGGCGAGCGACGTTGTTTCTTGTGTTGTCTGTTGTTTTTACTATCTTCTCAACATTAGTTAGCGATAGTATTGTATAGATGTTATTACATTACTTTTGGACTTTTGTATGTTGTTTAAAGACTCTGACATGTAGTTGGAGTTAACTCGTGTTTTTAGTTGTTGTAGTTGACTTTTGGATTTAGTATGTACAAACTTGTGGGTACTTGTACACTTTTGGTTATTAATGATAATCTTTCGAGGTTTTAGTCTTATTTCCTAAGGTTTGAGTTGTAGTTTCTAACAACTCGACTCGTCGGTTTCTTCCGCGCCGGTTTAAGCGAGTCGGGTCGTTACATGCCGTGCCAAGGTTCCGGTTCCATCGCTTTTTTGCCAATTGTATTGTTTGGGGTTTTTTGTCTTATTGACATCCCGACAAACTTTACAAATAGCGTTAAATTTATTAGGCTCATTGGTTTCAACTTTATCGTAGTATGGCCATACCCATGACCCTTTACGACCAGTGTTGCCCTGGGTCGATGGCTCGGAATCATCTTCACCTTAATTTAAATTTTAAAGTTATCAATATCACATTATTTATTTCTTATAAATCATAATTAATATACAACTTTATATTATTATATTTCATATTTATATTTCATATTTATAATCACCTTAATCTATAATCCTATTTATTTTTATATGTACTAATTTCCAAGTATAAATCCTTATTGGAAACAAATGCTGACTGGATAGAATCCCAGGTAAAAGAGGTGCGACACAATGGTTAACTTAAATACCAAATCTTGCCTAGACAGATTTCGGGCTTCTGTTTAAGCCAACTAACCAATCAGATTGTAACCTTATGATTAAACTGGAAAGTTCATATAAAATATTTTTAAAAATACTCAGCAATCCCAAAATAATAATATTTTATAATTTCAAAATAAATAATTATTATAATAACCTTTAGTATCAACAAAACATATATTAAAATCATGTATCACATATATAATTTTAGTTCTTAGCATATATTAAAATCATGTATTACATATATAATTTTATACTTTTAGTTCTTAGCATATATTAAAATCATGTTGTACATATATAATTTTAGTTCTTAACATATATTAAAATCATGTATCACATATATAATATTAATTCTTAACATATATTAAAATCATGAATCACATATATAATTTCAATTCTTAACATATATTAATATCAATATCACATATATTTTAGTTCTTAGCATATATTAAAATCATGTATCACATATATGATTTTTGTTCCTAGCATATATTAAAATCATGTATAACATATATAAATAAAATATTAATTTTAATTTCTTAACATATATTAAAATCATGAATCACATATATAATTGCAATTCTTAACATATATTAAAATCATATCACATATATAATTTCAATTCTTAACATAAAATAATAAAAATAATAAAATGCATAACATTACCTCGGGTTGGATGAAGGGGACGAGGAGGTGGCATTGTGGAAGACGATTGCCTCGATTGTTGTGACGAAGGATCCACAAAATCTGCGTCGTTTTCCAACTCCCGAACAAATGATTCCATATTTATTTCGAATGAACCAATATTTTGATCATCATTTCCACCACCATTACCACCACCACTACCACTAGCTCCACCATTACGGCCACCACTTTGCCTACCATACCCTCTTGAAGCCATTTTTTTCTTAGAATATATTAATATAAAGTAAAAGTTTTTTTTTTTTAATTTAAAATTGTACAAAAACTAAACAAGATAAATGAAAGTTAGAAATTTAGAATTAATAAGAGAATGAGAGATTGAGAATTGAGAGAATGAGAGATTGAGAGTTGAGAGAATGAGAGATTGAGAATTGCGGGGATTTTGAATGAAAGATGAGGGGTATTTATAGGAGTAAAAGGGGGGGGGGGGGGGAAGGGTAAATTTTTATTTTTTTTTTAAAAAAAAAGTTGCAGCATCACAGAAACTAGCCGTTGTGTGCTAACGGCTAGTAATTTGCACGGGCAGGCCGAACGGGCCGGGTTTCGGGTCGGGCTGGGTTACGGGCGACCGGATTACGGGCTGGGCTGGGTTACGGGCTGGGTTACGAGTCGGGCTGGGTTACGAACGGGTTGGGCTACGGGTTGGTTTTTGAAACCACGACCCGTGACCCACCCGTCTGGGAACCGGGTCGGGCCGGTTACGGGTCAGAGTGGGCCGACCCATACGGGCCAAAAAACGGGCAGGTTCCGGGCCGGGCCGACCCAGCCCATTGGCCACCTTTAGTGAACTGTTTTGTTTTACGCTATAGGTATATATACTACTAGGGTCCGATTTGGATTTCCCGTAGGGTTGGGCTTGTAACAGTGGAAATAAAACTTTTAACCTTTTTCGAATCAGAATATTTTATTTTTGTAAACGACGCCCAAAATACATAATTAAAACCTTTAATATTATTTCCAAATATGATTTTATAAAATTCCTTTATAAATATACATAAGTTATTTAAATACCTGTAGACACCTAATTCTGGCACCTCAGTTAGCTCCCAACGGTCTATGATGAATGTACCCTGTTGCACAGGTCCGGTCTTGAGCTAGTATGCCAAAATGCCACCTCTTTACCCCTCTCATACCACTCTCACACCATTTATAGGCGTTTAGAGGCTCACGACTCGTTTTAGGATTTTTCGGACATTTTTTAGGATTTTTATTAATTTAATTTTATTATTCTTCATGGATATTTATTTTCTAAGGGAATTTTAGTCATCTTATATTGCATCAAATAATTTTCCTAAGTTAAGTATATTTTTCTAGAATTTTTTGGTAATTTTTCCACAATTTTGTGAGTTTTTATCTATTTTCAATGAATTTTTGAAACATTTTCCATCCTTAGGGGCATTTTAGTAATTTTACATCTGCATCGTTAACTTTTTTCTCCACTTTTCACTCATTTATATTTTTCTAGAATTTTTCCATATTTTCTGAGAGTCTATCCATAGAGCTAAACTATCTCCATATCAATCTTTAAGAGAAAAACTTACGGAGATTTAAGATTGAAATCTTTGAACCAATTAGAGGGAAGTGGTTGGGGAGTGTTATCTGAACACTGAGTGAACACTTAGAGTTAACAGTTGGGGGAATTAAGTGTTATAGAGTTGTAACATTTAATTGAGTGTGTAACCTTGTTATTATTCAGTGTTGATTAATAATATTGGTGAGAGAGTGGAGTACGTAGGCTTGTTTAGAAGCCGAACCTCGTTAAATCCTTGTGTCCTTACTCGTTATTTACTGTTCTATCGTTGTTCTCACAAAAAGTTAAACAAACCTTGAAAACGATTGAAAAAACACACATACTCAATTCAACCCCCCCTTCTTGAGTATACATTGAACTTACACGTACACACTTTGACCTTTCCATTTTCCACCGAACGACCTGCCACATTTCCATATCCTCTGTTTCCAATTAGCAATGTCATCTTCAATTCTATGCAGGTCCAATCACTTACACGACTTCAATTGATTAATCAATAAAACTGACTAATGGAATTAAACAATGCTTGAAAGGCCATCCTTCCTTAAGCTCTACAAAACAAGCATCCCTTCCCACCATAACACATACATAAGCCTATTTTCCTTCCTCACCTACATCTACCTCACCCATGGATCAAATGGTGCGTAGGAAAAGACATGTGCCAAAAAAAAGACCAGTATGTTCAATTTCAGTTCATTCTAGTCCAGTTCAATTCAATTAAAAAAAAATTCCAATTCAATTCAATTCCATTCAATTCAAAGAGAAGAAAAGAGTCCAATTCAATTCAATTAAAAAAAAAAGAGTCCAATTCAATTCAATTCAATTCAATTCCATTCAATTTCAAAAAAAAAGTCCAGTATGTTCAATTCCAGTTCATTCTAGTCCAGTTCAATTCAATTCAAAAAACAAAAATTCCAATTCATTTCAAAAAAAAAAAAGAGAGAGAGAGTCCAATTCAATTCAATTCCATTCAATTAAAAAAAAGGGTTTTTCTCACTAGTACCCATGTGTTTTTGCATTTTCTCAAGTGTACCCACTTTTACCCAACTTTCTCAGAGGTACCCACCAGCTGATCCATCATTTGTACTTCCTCAAATTGCAGTTATTTATATATGTAAAAAAAATGCTCTCTCAAGATTTTAAATGTCATTTTAAACCCTAAGGTTCAAATTTGATGTCGAAATTTGAAAAAAAAAGTATAGATTAGCCCCGATTTACGTTCCTAATTAATTCGCCTCGATTTTTGCCATTAATCTATGTGTCAAAAAATTGCTCTCTCAAGGTTTTATGCGGGCCATTTTAACACTTAAGAGCCAGATTTTATGTCGAAATTTGAAAAAAATCACCTCATTAGCCCCGATTTGCGTTCCTAATTTTCCTTGATTTGCGCGCATTAATTATGAGTAAAAAACAATTCTCTCGCAAGGTTTTACAGGCCATTTTAATCCTTATGGGTCAGATTTGAGTTCAGAATTTGCAAAAAACGACCCGATTAGCCCTGATTTGAAAATAATAACAAATGACATTAGTATTGAGTAAGAAGTAATGGCGTTAACAATGATGAAAAATTAACAACAACAACAACAACAACAACAACAACAATAATAATAATAATACCAACTTAAGTTAACGTCGTTAACTTAAGTTAACGTTTCATCATTAAACTGGGTATATATCATTATCGATGATAAATTGATGGGTACCTCTGAGAAACTTGGATAAAAGTGGGTACACATGAGAAAATGCAAAAACACATGGGTACTAGTGAGAAAAACCAAAAAAAAAAGGTCCAGTATGTTCAATTTCAGTTCATTCTAGTCCAGTTCAATTCAATTCAAAAAACAAAAGCTCCAATTCAATTAAAAAAAAAAGTCCAATTCAATTCAATTCCATTCAATTAAAAAAAAAAGTCCAATTCAATGCAATTCCATTCAATTCAAAGAGAAGAAAAAAAAAGAGTCAAAAAAGCACACTGCACACCATGGAGGGCTACATCGGGAACTTTGAGCCTTTATCCTTTCCTTTCTACACCTTCAACCACAGCCTTACATTACAACCTCAAAAGTCCTTTCCAAATAAGCATTGTTCAACTTCCAATTAAAAATATCAGGCCCACAGAACTACGATGGTCTGATTCCGCAAGGATACGTAGGAAGCCTCTACTCGAGGTCCGACCACATTAATAAAAAATCAAACGAAGCCTAGCTGTCGAGTGATTCTACCTGCAAAGAGTTCAACAATAACATTTGCTAATCTTTGACCCGTACATAGACTCAAACTTGATCCCGCATTTCTAGCCAACCCTATATTTTAGCCATATCCATTTTCAACCAAAAGTCATAAAATTTTGGCCTTTCTATTTTTCGAACCCTATCCCATTCTTTGGTCACCTTCAAAGACTCATTGACTAAACTCTCTAGGAGGTAAAGCCACCTAACTCTACTGAGGGTTAGCACATTATATTTGGGGGCTCATCACCATATTGTCCCTGCTCCCGTCTCTTCACAACATCATCCTCATTCTTCACTTGGGGGCTCCTCTGTTTCTATGATCTAACCGTCTCAGGTCTATCTTATCAAAATGAAATCAAGGAACTCCGTCCATGGACCCCATGTCTTCTTCACATCCCAGTTTAAATTGAGTCAAACTTCGTGTCTAGGTCAAACACCGTGTCTAGGACAACCTCAGATCACAAGTCGCCTTCATGTCATTCTCATTAGCAACCCGTGACAAGGCATTGAGTTATCCTATCTCCTCCTTTGCATGAGCATCATTCTAGCTTGCAATAATCCCAGAACTTTGTAAGTTAATCTCGCCCAGACCTACACTAAACCAAAGTATTCTTACTACCACAGATCATTGTCAAAGCTCATACAACTACAATTTCCAGTTCAAACTCAGACTCAGTTTACTTTTCCTTCGATAAACCTGACCTTCATAGGATTGCGTGGCATAAATCTGACCTTGCCACTCTTTTCCGTGCGATAAATATGATCTTTGCACTCACCAACACCGACTCAGTCACCAACCCAGACTCTTTACCTGTGATAAACCTGACCTTCACAGGATTGCGTGGCATAAACCTGACCTTGCCACTCTTCTTCGTGCGATAAATCTGACCTTCGCACTCGCCGAAACCGACTCAGGCACTGAATCAGACCCAGACCCAGACTCTTTTCCTGTGATAAACTCGACCTTCACAGGATTGCGTGGAATAAATCTGACCTTGCCACTCTTTTTCGTGCGATAAATTTGACCTTCACACTCGCCGACGCCGTCACCGACACTGATTCAGACTCTTTCCCTGTGATAAACCCGACCTTCACAGGATTACGTGGCATAATTCTGACTTTGCCACTCCTTTTCAATCATATCTGTCACTTCACTGTTACACTTCACTATTGACACTTCTCACTGTTTACACTTCACTGCATTTCTTGTTGCGTGATTATATGTTTGTGTGTTTACTTGTTGCATGCTGGTTCGATTGTCAAATCAAATGGCTTTTGAACATCACTTTTAACATCAAGTTGCACCGGTCTCAAAGGGATCAGCTCATTAGTTATTTCCTTTGGGATCAGCATAAATAAGTCGCGTAGCGCACCTTTGACCTTCGTCTTACAAGACTTCGTCTCTCCAGACTCGGTCAAAGGGGGGGCTAGCTGTAGGCACCTAATTCTGGCACCTCAGTTAGCTCCCAACGGTGTATGATGAATGTCACGACCCGGATTTTTGGGCCGTAAAATTTCGTGCGAAATTAAGCCTTAAAGCTCGAATCATCTAATTTGGGCCAAAAGACTTAATTTTATATCTTTGAAGCTAGCCCAAATCCGTGCTAATCACCCTCTAAGAACCGGCCCCCATAGTATTAATTTCCCTTTTTATGTTATTTCTCTTAATTAAATTGTTTTATTATCCATAAATAACAATTCATATCCATTTTGTTTAACCCTAAAAATCCTATTTTTCTTCCAACTACTTTTACTAAAATTTAGGAACTCAAACACCTATTTTGAGGATCCCATAACCGGCCCCCCTTGTCATATATTTCCTTAATTCACTCTTTTAACTACCTCCTACATTCTAGTAAAGCCTAGTCTATTTAAACCCCAAAAGTCCACCCTTTTTCCTTATTCATCATATGACCAAAAACCTCAAGGTAAAAACTCTATTCTTTTCTTCTTTTCAACTATTTAATCCTTCCTATCTAATTAGCCATGTTCATGTTACAGATTTCTTCAAGAACTGTGATTGAAGCCTTGACTCGAGCCCTACCTTGGCTTTGTGGAAGGACGTGTGAGGCAGTGGAGTTGGAAGAGTATTTGTGTGTCGAATTCCATTAGGTAACTAGATCTCTTCTACTTAGGAATAGGATTAAATTACATAGGATTATAGGATTAGATATTATTTGATTATTTTGATGAATCATACGCGTAGTTATATTATCAATAGCATGAATCTTGTTTTACTTGGGTAATCTTTCTTGGTAGTGCTTTTTGATCTTTAAGTCTTGAATTATGATGATCTTGATATGTTAATTGTAAAATCTTGGACTTCCTTTGTTCTATTCGAGTCATGCGTGTAATGGGTTCCAAAGTTTGATCTTTCTTCTTATTGTATTCCATGCGTGTGTTTGATTGTAATAGTAGGCATGTATTTTATTTGATTTTATAGTTTATTTTAATGGCTAACCATGAATCAATTCTTGATTTTGTTTGACTATTTTGTGATGGAGTTGCTGTAAGGTTATGAGCAAATTGTTTTGTTGATTAATCTAGTGCCCTGCGTGGATGGTTGACCAAATCATGTTAATTATTGTGTAGTATTTGTATGTAATTGAAGCATGGGTTGACTTGCTAATATTAGAGCTATGCGTGTATATGGGTGTTGATTGATGTTTTGATTTGTTTGGTGTCTTTCGAGTCTTGTCGAGTCGAGTCGTGTCGAGCGGTTGAAGAACGCGCGTCTATCGGTTTATCGGTGATAAAATGAGCGGGTCTATCGGTTCATCGGTGATGAACTGAGCGGGGCAAGTCTTGTGTGATTGTTTGTGAGTCAGAGTCGTGTCATGTCTATCGGTTGAAGACCGAGCGGGTCATGTCTATCGGTTTATCTGTGATAAACTGAGCGTGTCTATCGGTTCATCGGTGATGAACTGAGCGGGGCAAGTCCTTTGTTGTTAGTCTTGTTATCGGTTGTAGACGGAGCGGAGTCTTGATATTGATTTGATCTTGAGATGTCATGTTGATTGAGTTATGATGAATATGATTATGTTGTTTCCGCTGTGTAACTTTGATGTTGATATTACATGTTGTTTGTATGATGTTGTTCCTGTGTTCTAACCCTATTATTGTACGTAACGTGGTCCTACTTCTAAGTAGGACATTCTAGTTACTCGCCACTGATGGTGGACCCCCCAATTCTATTTTGCAGGTAAGCAAGATAGAGGCTAGAGTCGGGATGAGTTGGTTGAGCGTCTAGGCTCTATTTTCTTTTTCCGGCTTTTGTCATTAGTTTTACTTCCAGTTTTTAGGACTAGATTTCTGGTTTAGTTAACCTTTTGTAATTGGGATTCCATTATTATTATTAATAAAATTATTACTTCCACGAGTTTAGTTATATTTTTGTATTATAAAAAGTTTGGTAATTGCCCGTTTACGACGTTATCACCGTTACCGTCGTTGCTAAAACACGGGTTGTTACAATGAATGTACCCTGTTGCACAGGTCCAGTCTTGAGCTATTATGCCAAAATGCCACCTCTTTACCCCTCTCATACCACTCTCACACCTTTTATAGGCGTTTTAGAGGCTCACGACTCGTTTTAGGATTTTTCGAACATTTTTTAGGATTTTTATTAATTTAATTTTATTATTTTTCATGCATATTTATTTTCTAAGGGCATTTTAGTCATCTTACATTGCATCAAATAATTTTCCTAAGTTAAATATATTTTTCTAGAATGTTTGGTAATTTTTCTAGAATTTTGTGAGTTTTTATCTATTTTCAATGAATTTTTGAAACATTTTCCATTCTTAGGGGCTTTTTAGTAATTTTACACCTGCATCATCAACTTTTTTCTCCACTTTTCACTCATTTATATTGGGAATAATTACATTAATAGGTATCAACTATTTCACTTTTTATTTTATAAGTACCAACTTTTAATTATTCACCAGCAGCACGAACTATTACATAAAGTTGCAACGATAGGTATATGACCTAAATATTGTTACAACTTATAGGCCATCGATACCTATCTATAGGTCATCCATACTTATCGTTGCAACTTTATGTAATAGTTCGTGCTGCTGGTGAATAATCAAAAGTTGGTACCTATAAAATAAAAAGTGCAATAGTTGGTACCTATTAATGTAATTATTCCTTTATATTTTTCTAGAATTTCTCCATATTTTTTGGCATTTTTAGCGTACTTTTTTCAAAATAGTCCGAAAAACCCGAAAACGGTTCGAGAACAGTCCAGAACCTCGCGGAATCTCCCAGAATCCTAAATATTACGATAATATTACGTAATCATCCAATGATTCCCGTAATCATATCATAATTGCATAATATATCGAAGATTCACGCGCAAAATAAGTTAAAATTAAAAATCGACCCGGACACAGCTGGACCTGCACCTGTCCTCCGGGTTGATTTTTTGCCTCTGTTTGCCTATAAATACGACCCTTCATTCGACCTTTTCACAACACACAAAACAACGTTCTGACTTCAACTTCTACTCTCTCTCTACTATACATTCTCTCTCTCAAAAACACTTCAAATCTCTGTCAAAATCAATTCAAAACTATGTCAAAATCAATTCAAGACTCTGTCACTTGGCATTTGGAGTGCTAATCTCAGGCCGTAATCGACCACCGCACACTCCGATACACATTTAATTTCTGAGACCCTTTTTTTATGCAATGTCAATATGCTTAATTTTGTTTTAATTTTCATTCTAATCTATGACTTGCGTTAATCTTGATAACATGTGAATTTTGTTGTTCAGTTCGCGCAGATCTATGTTTTAATTCATGTAACTTCTTTTTTCTTTTTATGTGCGATTCGTAATCCATGTCATGCCTTTTTGTTTTGCATTTTTCATGTCATTCCATGTAGCCTTTTTTATTATTTATTTTCATTTTCTAATTGCACGGGATTTGAGGTACGTTTGCATTTTCAATTTCTTTCTTTTCATGCCATCGTTGTGTTGAATTTTTTTATGCGATTTATGCGATTTGACCCTTGATTTCTCCCGTAATTTTGGCCTCATTCTAGTGTTATAATATTGACTAATTCCAAAGTGGTCATAAATCAATTTTAGGCTAATTTGTGCATTAATCTGAATCTACTTAGTAAATTCGCAAATTAGGGCTAAAATTGAATCATCTCTGTTGCTCTGTAATTGAACAATGATCTTACAAAAGAGACCTAGTAGAGATCGCTTGCAAGCGGGCGGGCCCAATGCACGATTGGCTCGTAACCTGTCCCCGAACCCATACTCTAGTGCACGACCATACAGGGCCGATTGTTCCTGGCTTTCGGTACTTCTTCGGTGTCCGTGGACCATATAAACGCATGGTGGTGACTCCTACTAGTCCGTATTCACGTAAGGTGTTAACGAACATTCAAATCAACTCGTGACGTAGGCGGCCGGGTAAAAACGACCCCTACAATACCCAATAAACAATATTTTATAAATATTAACTTTAAACCATTTTATTAATCCTAATTCTTAAGCATATAAAATATTCTTTTAGGCGATAAAATATGTGTATAGGTTATAAAATACGTATAAAAATACATGTATAAATGTACAAAAATACGGGGTATTACACCTGGTCCTCGCGAAGTTGGCCCATTGCCTTCTCCTGTGCTTCGTGGTTGTTTTCAACCTATTAAGAGGTTGACCGTGGATTACCTTCATCAGCTTGGGGTCATTTTTACCTATATATAGCAACATTGATTAGACTAATACCAACCACGTATCGTAGATTTTCACTGCTCTAATTTTCTCCAGGCACGAACTAAGTATCTCCCATTTGAAAGTTTTAAGATGTGACATGTATGTCCCAATTGTAAAAAAAAATGGGTCCATAAAGAACAAGTTACACAACTGCAATTTTTGGATCCATGAACAATTGGTTGTGAATAAGTAAGAAGTTATGAAACCCTTGCATCTACAAAATGTTTCTAACACACTATCTAATGTATTCATAGATTAACAAAATTAAATATTCCGACAGATAATGCCCCTACATGCAGCAAAAGTTATGTGGATAGTGTGCGTAGGGAGCATGGAAGAACATCTGGTTCAAAGATTCTAAACCATGAAAGTTGAGAAAAGAAGAAGAAATTGTAAACCCCACCAACATCATAATCTCAATTATGAATTTGGAAATGGCAACAAAGAGAGTGATATATGACAATGGATTTTTACGTCGTCAAATAAAAATCCAAAGCAAATGAAACTTAACAAACTCTATGACGAGTATAGAGCAAGTAAGGGTCCAAATCCACTAGGATTAATTTTAGACACTTATTTCACCCAATTATAAGCAAGCTAACTCGAAAGGGACGGGATAGGTAGGAAAAATAGAAATAAAGAGAAAAGAGACTAATATAATTAAAGATTTGGATGAGTCAAACGCTAACAACACCAAAGAAATGATCCACCGCAATTGAATTGATGCAAAAATTATAGATTAAATGCATGAAGTTTACTAGAAGGGTTAATCAAACAATGAATGTGATTCAATTTGCTAAACTGTTGTTAGGAGGTCAAGCATTTAATTAAATTATAACCTGGAGTGAATTTAATAAGATTTCACCTTACCTTGGCAAGAAGGAAATTAGCCGGTAAACATTCTTTAAATAAAGACAAATCTGAAAGTAATTATCTAAAGAAAATGGGGAAATTGGAGGAAAAATAAAATAAAAATCCTTTCAATAAGCAAACATAAGATAAAGAATGATACGGAAATTATACTCCCTCCGTAACATAAAAATGGCAACAATTGTCATATTTGGGTGTAACAAAAAAATGACAACAAACTTATAACTTTCCATTTATGGTAAAATAAAAGTCACAAAATTTACCAAACTGTCATTACTTATCAAATTAATTTCTCATTATATATTAACACTACATCATTACCAAAATATAATCTTCCCGTCATTAATTTAATCACCACCTTTCATCACCCAAGTGGATCACCAACCACCACCCAAATGGATCCCCACCCACCCAGCCACCACCCAAATCGAACCCCAACCACCTAGTGACCCACCTAAATGGAACCCCAGCCACCAACACAATTCGAACCACCATCACCACCCAACGCCCACCCAAATTGAACCATAGCCACCAACACAATTCGAACCACGACCACCACCCAACAACCCACCTAAAATTGAACTCCAACCACCAAAGCAATTCGAACCACAACCACCACCCAAATTGAACCCCAGACACCTTGCGACCTACCGAAACCGAACCCCAGCCACCTTACGACCCACCCAAACAAACACCAACCACCTTACGACCCACCCAAATGAAACCCAGCCACCCTACGACCCACCCAAACCGAACCCTAACAACCAAAGCAATTTGAACTCCAACCACCAAAGCAATTCGAACCCTAACCACCACCCAAATCGAACCCCAACCAGATCGAAAACCACTCGAACCCCACCATTCGAACCCTAGCGAGTCAAACCCCAGCCAAATTGAACCCCAGCTAGTCAAACCCTATCCAAATCGAACCCCATTGGTCACGAATGGAGAGAGGTAAAGGGGATTTAGGGGTTGATTGGTCGATTGGGGTTGTTTTCGGTTCGATTGGTCGGTGTAGGTGGTTTTGGTGGTTAGTCGACTGGTGTGGCGGTGGTTGGCGACTGGTGGTGGCTGCGTGGCTTTGTTAATGGTTGGTAGTGGTTTACTTTATGGTTGGTGGTGGATTACTGATTAGGGATGTTGGATTAATGCTTAAACTTGTGTTAAGAAAAATTTTCTAGGAGTCCGTGAAACACCCCTTTGTTGCCATTATTTTTGTTACAGAGGGAGTAGAACAAATCACTAGAAGAAAAAGAAAACTGCATTAACTAGATTGCAAGAGGCCTTGATCAAACACTTTAGAGAAAACTGAAGTTATTTAGGCTAGACTATTTGAATGTTATAACAGCTCAAAAGAAAATGGTATGTAATTCCTCTCTAACTCTATATTACAAATAAAGCAGGCCAACGGGCGGGCCGGGTTGGGGACCGGGCCGGGCCGAGATTGGGTAACCCGGAACCGGCCTGTGGCTGGGATTGGGCGGGCCGGGCCGGGCTGGGTCAGACAAGGATCGACTCACGAACCGGACCGGCGGGTTGGGGACCGAGTTGGGCTGGGCTGGATTGCGGGTTCGTGGGTTGGGTTGCGGGTTCGTGGTTGGGTTCGTGGGTTGGGCTCGTGGGTTGGGTTCGTGGGTTGGGCCCATTGGGTCATGGGCTGTGTTCATTTATGGGTTTAGGGGATTTGGGGGGTTTTGTGGGGGGTTTTGTGGGGGTTTGAGGGGGTTTAAGGGGGTTTGAGGGGGTTTAAGGGGGTTTGGGGGGTTTGAGGGGGTTTAAGGGGGTTTGGATTTTTTTTGGGATTTTTAATTTTGTAAATGTAATCATTACTCATTAGTTGGCAAAAACATGTTAATTATATATTTAACTTGTTAATTTAAATTCGAACGACTAAATAACTAAATATTAAGAATTATTACAAAAGTAAAAACTAATAAGTAAATTAATTGATAATTAAGATGATAAAATATTCTTAATAAGTAAATAATTTAATGGGGGAAGGGGGTTGGGGGGGGGGAGGGCTTGGACTTACTTTGGAAATTAAAATACATATAAAAACATATATTTTAATTTTGCAAAATAAGATGCCTACGTATCCTTAATTATATTAAGGAATCAAAGCCCACGTAGTTCTTAAACTTACCTCAATGTCGTGGTTCGCGATTCTTTAGTCTTTAGTTGTTGGGGGGCGATTCATCTGAAGTATCTGGCACCATCCACGGATCATCTTCATCATCGTCTTCATCGTCCTTCATTCCTTGCGTTCTCTTCTCCGCCTAAGACCAATCCTTCTTGCAAACGCACATTTCTATGTTATTGGGAGAAAGGCTTGATCTTTTTTCGTCTAACACTCTCCTACCTGCACTAAAAGCAGACTCGGAGGCAACAGTTGAAGCTGGAATTGCAAGGACATCCTTTGCAATTCTAGCTAATATAGGAAATTCATTAAAATGATTTTTCCACCATTTAAGTATGTGGAAATCACTGTTAGTTTCAAATTGAAACGATAAATAATCATTAACATTACCACCCGAAGCACCTGCGGATGATGATTATGTTCGTTGTTTCTTCAAGATTGAAGAAAGGAAAGGGTCCCACCTGCTTTTGGATTGTCTAGGATCTCCAACCGATTGTGGTTGGTAAATAGATGCGTAATGATCATAAAGCTGTTCTAAAATATTTTTACACTGTAATACATAAGCGTAACATCAAAATCAATTTCTAAACATTCATAATAAAAAGTTAATAAATTTGTCAAACCATCAAGTTTGACACCAGGGTCCAATATGGCTGCAACACCATATATGTGAGGAAATTCACCAAAATAGGTATACCATTTGACCATCATTTGCGACAAGATGTCGGAAATGTTCTGAAAGTCGCCGACATTTTTAATAGAGTTTACAATTTTAATGCATTCTAAAATAACCTGGTGAATATTAGGCTCATAAATAAGAGAAAAAACTTTTGTAGCACTGTTAAAAGTGCTAAGAACTTCACAAATAACACTGGCAACGCTTTAGTGATCGTTCGTAATCAAATCATTTTCATTTGTACAAGTTTCATTATATATTATTGTTAACACATCTTTATACCTAATCGAGTCTGTCAACATTTTATGTGTTGAATTCCAACAGGTAGGAGTATCCCAACTCCAAACGTTTTTTCTTAGACCTTTTTCGTCGCACAACTCCTTATACTTACGTTTAACTCTAAGGGTAACTCTAAGCCACTTAGTTACATTCCTAATGGGTTCTAACAAAGGTTGTAATTCTTTCATGCCTTCTTGAACACATAAATTAAGAATATGTGCACAACATCAGACATTCAATAACTCGCCATTAAGCAACAAGGGTAACTCAGGATCAGATTTTAAGAAATCTACGGCCCTTTTGTTAGCACTTGCGTTGTCTAAAGATAAAGAAAATTTTTTGTTAGTAATGTGCCAAGTTCTTAAAACATTTGTAATACGACATTTAATGTTATACCCACTATGACTTTCCTCCATTGATTGAAAAGCAATAATACGTTTTTGTAAATACCAGTCATCATCAATCCAATGAGCAGTGATACATATAAATGGTTCACCAATTGTAGAACTCCATGTATCACTGGTCAGACTAAAACGACCTTCATATGTTTGAAACGATTCAATCATATGAGCTCTATGTTCAAAGTATAACTGTTGAGTCTTACGCTTAAGTGTATTCCTAGGGACTCTTCTATATGCGGGTTGCAAAGCCATTCTATTTAACTCCTCATACTCCGGGTCTTCGGCAAAATTAAAAGGTTTTTCCGTATTAATAACATAATTATCTAGGTACTTACACAAATTATCTGTAGAATAAACAAAAGGCATACCTGCGCCGGGCATGTTAGAAGCATACCCGTGTAGCTGAGTTTGGGTGGTTCCATCGCTTGACTCCGCGCCTTCCGGCCCCAATCTATGATCTCGTGAAAGGTGCCGTGCTAAGGTTCCGGTTCCATCGCTTTTTTGCCATTTGTATTGTTTGGGGTTTTTTGTCTTATTGAAATCCCGACAAACTTTACAAATAGCTATAAATTTATTAGGCTCATTGGTTTCTGTTTTATCGTAGTATGGCCAGACCCATGACCCTTTACGACCAGTGTTGCCCTGGGTCAATGGCCCAGAATCATCTTCACCTTAATTTAAAATTTAAAGTTATAAATATCACATTATTTATTTCTTATAAATCATAATTAATATACAACTTTAATTTATTATATTTCATATTTATAATCACCTTAATCTATAATCCTATTATGTTTTTATGCGTACTAATTTCCAAGTATAAATCATAATTGGAAACCAATGCTGACTGGACAGAATCCCAGGTAAGAGAGGTGCGACACAATGGTCAACTTAAATACCAAATCTTACCTAGACAAATCCCAGGCTTCTGTTTAAGCCAATTAATCAATCAGATTGTAACCTTATAATTAAACTGGAAAGTTCATACAAAATAATTAAACATTTTTAAAATCATGTATTACATATATAATTTTAGTTCTTAACATATAGTCATATATTAAAATCATGTATCACATATATAATTTTAATTCTTAACATATATTAATTTCAATATCACATATATTTTAGTTCTTAGCATATATTAAAATCATGTATCACATATATAATTTTATTTCCTAACATATATTAAATTCATGTATCACATATATAAATATAATATTAATTCTTATTTCTTAACATATATTAAAATCATGTATCAAATATATAAGTTTTGTTCCTAGCATATATTAAAATCATGTATCACATATATAATTTTAATCTTAATTCTTATTTCTTAACATATATTAAAATTATATCACATATTCAATTCTTAACATAAAATAATAAAAATAATAAAATGCGTAACAATACCTCGGGTTGGATGACGGGGAGGAGGAGGTGGCATTGTGGAAGACGATTGCCTCGATTGTTGTGACGAAGGATCCACAAAATTTGCGTCGTTTTCTAAGTCCCGAACAAATGATTCCGTATTTATTTCGAATGAACCAATATTTTGATCATCATTTCCACCACCATTACGACCACCACTACCACTAGCTCCACCATTACGGCCACCACTTTGCCTACCATACCCTCTTGAAGCCATTTTTTTCTTAGAATATATTAATATAAAGTAGAAGTTTTTTTTTTTAATTTAAAATTGTACAAAAACTAAACAAGATAAATGAAAATATGAAATTATGAAAGTTAGAAATTTAGAATTAAGAAGAGAATGAGAGATTGAGAATTGAGAGAATGAGAGATTGAGAGTTGAGAGAATGAGAGTTGTGAGGATTTTGGGTGTAAATTGAGAGGTATTTATAGGGGGAATGATGAAATTTAAAAAAAAAAAAAAAAAAAAACCTGCCAAAGTCTGAAACTAGCCGTTGTGAGCTAACGGCTAGTAACCCGCACGGGCGTGCCGGGTTTTGGGCCAGACGGGGTTACGAGCGGGTCGGGTTACGGCTGGTTCTGGGTCGGGCTGGGTTACGGATTGGGCTGGGTTACGAACGGGTTGGGCTACGGGCTGGGTTTTTAAACCACAACCCGTAACCAACCCATCTGGGTACTGGGTACCGGGCCGGGCCGGTTACAGGTCGGAGCGGACCGACCCAGACAGGCCTAAAAACGGGCGGGTTCCAGGCCGGGCCGGGCCGACCCAGCCCATTGGCCAGCTTTAATTACAAAATCGAGGGTACTTATATACAAGTCACCCAAAAATCTAAAAAAAGAGGAACGAAAATCCTAAAGTTTGGCACAAACTTACCTGGGTACTTATATACAACTCGCCCAAGTTGCCTCTTTTTGCTAGTTGCTTGGTTCTTCAACTCAACTCGGTCGAGTTTTGGGTATATCGACTATGTTTTTCTTCTAATCTTCAAAATTGCTTATTTCTATCTCCTGACTATGCTAATATTCCTCACACTTCTAGTCTTCTCTTAAATTATCGAAACCATGCTCCGATTTTCTAGAAATGAATACATGGAAACAAGCTTCAGAGAATATAAATTATTAAAACTCCATCGTTAAATTGAAAAACCACTCGAAACTTATATTTTCAATGAGAGATAAAAAGAAAGAAAAAAAATGGGGAAAAAGGTCGAGAAAGTGAGGAAGTAAGAAAGGGAAATGGAGGAAAAATACCTCAAAAGAAAGAATGGGGAGAAAGTTCTAGAAAACGAGGAAGAAGAAAGGAAAAGTGAGAAAAAATACCTCTAAGAGTAAGATTTTATCTAATTCATCATAATAGATGAAGATATAAGTGTTGGCAACAATGAAATGTCTGGCAATAAACGCCGAGATAGAAAAAACGTTGTCATATAAGAATTTTTACTTCATAATCTCACCTCCTATTAATCATAAAACAAATATCACCTTTGACACTTATGTTGTTAAAATGATCTCAACTAGTAATTTTGGGTAACATGAACCAATTTAAGAAGATAAGTGTAAAAGATAAAGTAATTTTGAAATGAATTGAAGGTTGAAAATAAACAAACAAAAGATAATATTATTAGAATCAAATTTTCTTTTTTTTTTATTATTATGTAAAAAAAAAAACACTTTTAACTCATAATATTAAAATCAGAACATTTGGTCTTTAGATAAAAGTCACCACTTTATCTTTTCTTCGCTAAGTTTGTGGTTATTGTTAGACAATAATATAATATCACAATATTCTATTTTTTCAATATATTTTATTTGTAAATATATTATTTGATTTGTAATTATTTACTTTCCTAGTTTAACCTAGATTAGAGTTGTAGATAAAGACTTTCCTAACCAATGAAAAAATTACGGTAAATCATTCTTTCATGGTATCACGAGTCTAGGTTATTTCCCTGACCTAGTTTCCTTCCGCTCTCTTCTCTTCTCTTCTTCGCCTTCATTTTTTTTTCTTTCCTTCAATTCGGCCTCCATTAATGGCGCTGAAACTTAGAAGATTCATCCGGCTACTCTTGTCACTAATAATAAGCAACACGTCCATGTTGTTCTTGATTATAATGGCTCCGAGTACAACAACTGGTCTACTCTCTTCAAACTCCATTGCCGTGCGTATATGGTCATTGATCATATAACTCCAACTGATGATAAAACCCGACTCCGGATACTTCTGACAAGCCCCTTTGGCAACGCCTTGACGACATTGTTCGCCAATGGATTTATGGAACTATTTCGACCGATCTTCTTAACTCCGTTCTTGATGCCGATGATACGGCTCTCGATACATGGAATCGGGTTGAGAACTTTTTCCATAATAATAAGTATGCCAGAGCATTAACACTTGATGCGCAATTCACTAACACCAAGCTTGAACAATTCGACGGTGTCAAATCGTATTGCACTCGTCTGAAAACACTTGCTGCTAGTTTAAAAAATGTTGGTGACAAGGTCTCTGATAATCGGATGGCGCTTCAATTGTTAAAAGGGCTCTCGGATGAATACAAGTTGTTTCGTACATCGGTTTGTCATCTCAAACTGCTGCCTGCGCTCCATGTTGGAACTCGAGGAATAGAGTAATTGTAACACCCCGCATTTTAGCAACGACGTTATTAGTGATAACGTCGTAAACAGACAGTTACCAATCGATTTATAATATAAAAATAGAACTAAAACTCGTGGAATTAATTCTTATTATTAATAATAATGGAATCCCAATTACAAAAGGTTAAATAAACCAAAAGTCTAGTCCTAAAAACTGGAAATAAAACCAATTGCAAACGCAGGAAAAATAAATAAGGGCCTAGACGCTCATCAACTCATCCCGCTTCTAGCCTCTAACTTACTAACCTGTGAAATAAAATTGGGGGTCCACCGTCAGTGGCGAGTAACTAGACTGTCCTACTTAGAAGTAGGACCACATTACATAAAATAATAGAATTAGAAACAGATGTACGACAACCAATACAGGATACAAGTTCAATCAACAGAGTTAGCAGCGGAACATATCATTCATCATTAGCAACATCAATCGTATCAAACTAGCACACGCACTTATCAACTTGCATAAATACAAATTCAATTTCAAGACAACGCTCGGTCTACAACCGATAACAAGACTAGCAACAAAGGACTTGCCCCGCACGATTCATCACTGATGAACCAATAGACCCGCACGGTTTATCACCGATAAACCGATAGACGCACGATCTTCAACCGTTCGATACGACTCTGACACAAAATCAAACACACAAGACTTGCCCCGCACGATTCATCACTGATGAACCGATAGACCCGCACGGTTTATCACAGATAAACCGATAGACGCACGATCTTCAACCGCTCGACACGACTCAACTCGATAAGAATCAAAAAGACGCCAAACAAGTTTCACCCTTATAATAATTCAATCATGGAAAACTGATGAAGGGGTTTATGGGCTCTTTCACCAAACAAATAAAACCCCCGTTGTAGTATGAGTGGGGGTGTCGAACACGGGGAACAAGTCGTGAATCTTGTTGTGCTATTTAGGTCGATTAAGGATCTTGGTTTTGTTGTTGAAATGGAAGCTAAAACTATTGTAGAAAATAAATGCGAAAAATAATAAACTAAATTCTAGGGTTGTGGGATCCGGGTTCAATTGATTTCGGGGGAATTACTTCAAAAGTCTAAAGAACGAACTAAATCAAGGAAGGGGAATTAAACTCTAATAAGGTACCTAAACCTCCTCCCGGAGTGATTTAGGAGTTGACGCATGAATATAACAATAACGACTTCTCCCGAATGGACGTTATCAATACATTCAATGATCACAATTATACCAAGGTTTAACTAAAAGTAAATTCCTAGTTCGACTACCGACTCCCGTTGTAATAGTCTCACTAACAACGTACCTAAAGTGGATTCCTAGCTCGACCACCGACTACCGTTGTAATGGTCTTACTAGCAACATTGGGCAATGAAAATCAAAGCATAATTAACTCATAGACAAAGCCCTATTATACTTAGAAAATACCAAGAAATTAACTATGGCCTTTAGCTAATCTCTAAGCTCATTGACACCAACATTAACCAACCATTAACACAATTCAACCAAAAACTATATGAAAACCCCCAATTTCAAGTCATGAACCCATCACCTTCAAACCCTAGAAATTAACTATTCACTAAACATGAACAAGAGCATTGCACTAAAAATCAAGCATAAAAACATGAAATTAAACACTAAATCTACCAAAAAGCAAGAAAATAAACCAAGCAAACATGAAATTGCATAATTTAGACATTATTCTACTTGCAAACATGAAATAAACAAGAATTAAAGCAATGGAAAGCAAGAACAAGTAAAGTAGAGAAAGTGAGAACTTATTGACTTTTGATGAGCGAAATCATCGAATTGGCCATGCCACTTGAACAACTCTTCAAAATCATCCATCTTCATCAATAAACACCCAAAATCAAGAGCTAAAACTAGACTTAAAGCTATGGAACAAGAATTTAAGCAAAAAAAACCTAACTATGGAAGAGGAAGAGAGGGCTTCTCTCTCCTCAAACCCTAAGCTAAAAATCAGAAATTTGGGACTAAAACCTAATCTAAAGTTTGAGCTCCCTTTGTTTAAGGACCCTTAGAGGGTATATATACAAGTGGGGGAAGTGAGAGCACAAGCAAAGAACAAGCACGAGACTTCACTACAACCGCACGAGCTTCGACTGAGTACGCAACAAAATAGAGCAGCAGCGCGCAGATCAGGCACGGAAGCGCGGCGGGACCGGCGCGGGTGCGTGGCTAGCTGCGCGGGCGCGACTATGGTGGTGGCATGGCCGCGAGTGAAGCCTCGAGCAGACCTGGGCGTTGCTTTCTTTGGGGGCTGTCGCGGGTGATGCTCATTTAGCGCGGGCGCGTCTTTGGCTCTGTCTGCGACACTTCTTTGACCCAAATGCTTCCAACTTTTTCTTGGGCTTCTCGGGACGGGTCGGCACGCCTCCCGAGACATCGGGCCTCGGGCCCGACAAGCCTTAAAAATTACAAAAATGCCCTCGGGTGTACTTTTCCTTGATTTGTGGTCTTGGCTTTGCGACATGCTTCTCTAAGCTTCTTGGGACCTCTCACGACCCTTAACGACTTTCGAGAATCGCTTGGAAACCCGCAAAACACCTGCATTAAAGAACAAAGGGCATAAGTAACACAAAATAGCTCAATTAGTGACGAAAACAACTATAAAATGACATTATTCAACGAAAACTTTAAATAAACTAAAACTAAGCTAAAAAGGCTTTAAACATGGAAAACTAAGCCTAAAATGCGCGGAAAACAAGCGAAAAGAGCCGGGAAAATAGGTCCTAAAATGGACTGATCAAAAACCCACAAATTCAACACTAGAATACCAACAACGATACACGCCAATTTCTCAGCAAGATACCAGGAATTCGTATTACACAGCAACTACATACCATTACATTTACACGTCATCAATGAACCAATTAACTAACAAATCATCCCATAAACTTCCGTATAATGACCTAGAGCAAGAAATTAAAGAAAACAACCCAAATTTAACAAGAACATCACGGCTTTCATAGAAAAATTATTAAGACTTCAAGCTAATTAACAATTCAAGCAATTTGATCATACAAGTACATAAAATAGGCATAGGTTACTGTAATACATGGAGTCAACACAAAAAAAATATTCAATCTTGAACCAATACCCTAATAGCCGAAAGGCACAAGCATGAAGCACAAAATTATACTAATCTTTATAATTCCATACATTACATAATTTAATTCAATAAGTGGTCTAAGCCCTAAACATGAATTTAAAGTATCAAAATAGTCAAAGAAAACCCAAATCTTGCTGCAAGTACCACTCGCATAAAACAAGAAAATCATGCAAGAAGTTCATACTATTAATTCATGCAACTGTTATTAATAATTAGCATCAAGATCATATATTAAAGCATGAAGTCAAAGCAATTGGCAAGATTATTATAATACCAACATCATCATCATCATATTCGGCAATACCAGTGAACAAGAACAAGCAACAATTTCAATCATTAAATCCTATTACTATGGTTACCTAATTGTTTCTATGCAAATTATAGTTCTAATTCTATCTTCCTATGTAATCTAATCCTATTCCTAAGTAGAAGAGCTAGTTACCTATTGATTGAATTGGTGAAAGAAAATTAATGAGTGGAGTTTGATGGGTTAGCCGTGAGGATTGAGGAGGAAGGAAGAGTTTTTGACTGAGTTTATGATCATATATTGAATAAGGATTAAAGGGTGGGTTTTTGTAGTATAAATAGAATAGGTTTACTAGATTTTAGAAATTAGTTAAGAATTGAATTAAAAGGAAAAGAAGTACACAGGGGCCAACCATATGGGAGTAAATAGGGGTTTGGTGTTCCTAAAATTTAGTAGGGTTGTTAGGAGAGAAAAATAGGATTTTTAAGATTAGATGAAATAGATATAATTTGCTAATTATGGAAGATAAAACAAATTAATTAAAAAAAAGGAAATTAAAGAGGGGGCCGGTTAGGAGGAACCAAAACAAGGTTTTGGGCTTGATTCAAATAAACAAGATTAAATCTTTGGGCCCAAATCGGATGATTTGGACTTTAAGGTTTAATTTTACTTGAAATTTTTCGGCCCAAAAATTCGGGTCGTTACAATCTCCCCTCATTAAGAAAATTTCGTCCTCGAAATTTCATAAGGAAGAACACATAACACATAAACAAAGAACACAACAACACAAGAAACTTAGGAACTAAAGAATAAAATTATTCCTAACCCAGGTTACTACCCAAAGTTGCTCACACTACTGTTTCAGATTTTGTGATCTAAATTCCACTCTCGGATTCATAAAGCACACATCTCGCAGTTTACTTATGAAGAAGTAAACTTAAGGATTAACCTAGAGCTATGATACCAATTGTAACACCCCGCATTTTAGCAACGACGTTATTAGTGATAACGTCGTAAACAGACAGTTACCAATCGATTTATAATATAAAAATAGAACTAAAACTTGTGGAATTAATTCTTATAATTAATAATAATGGAATCCCAATTACAAAAGGTTAAATAAACCAAAAGTCTAGTCCTAAAAACTGGAAATAAAACCAATTGCAAACGCAGGAAAAATAAACAGGGGCCTAGACGCTCATCAACTCATCCTACTTCTAGTCTCTAACTTACTAACTTGCAAAATAAAATTGGGGGTCCACCGTCAGTGGCGAGTAACTAGACTGTCCTACTTAGAAGTAGGACCACATTACATAAAATAATAGAATTAGAAACAGATGAACGACAACCAATACAGGATACAAGTTCAATCAATAGAGTTAGCAGCGGAACATATCATTCATCATTAGCAACATCAATCGTATCAGACTAGCACACACACTTATCAACTTGCATAAATACAAATTCAATATCAAGACAATGCTCGGTCTACAACCGATAACAAGGCTAGCTACAAAGGACTTGCCCCGCACAATTCGTCATTTCCGAATGTTGAAAATTGTTCCGCAAAGCATATTAGAGTTTTTTTATACTTTTCATATTTTTTCATTATTTTTAATAATTTTTCTGTAATTTTTTGGAGCTTCTGGAGGAATCTAGAACATTCCGGAACGTTCTGGGCATTCCGGCACATTCTAGAACATTCCGGGACATCCCGGGACATCCCAGAATATTCCAGAATATCAAAATATTACAAAATATTTCCGTAATCAAATAAAATCAGATCGTAATCCTGAAAATCACGCGCAAAATCAAGCAAAAAATCGACCCGGATCTGTACCAGACCTGCGCCTAGACTCAGGTCATATTACAAGACTTGCGCCTAGACGTAGGTCACAATATAATGACCTGCGCCTAGACGCAAGTCATGTTACAGGACCTGCGTCTAGGCGCAGGTCACTGCTCTCCCAGGGTCGTTCTTTGCTCCTTCTGGCCTATAAATACACGTCTTTCCAACCTTTTCAACACACACCAACAACTCCGATCCTAGCCCTCTTCTGCATTGCATACTCCAACTTTAAACACTCTTATCCAATCAAACACTACCCAAAACATCATTAAATACATCACAAAACACCAACTCAATCAACTTCAAACAAGCATATTGCATTCATCATCATCAACTACCCTTGGTTGTTTAGATCGAAGGCATTGTTGCATGGTACACTATTCTGAAGTCTCTACCATTCTAAACTTTCATTACTTTTTTTTAATCTTTATTTGACTCATCAAATGGTGATTAAAATGGAGATAAGCGATGATAATGGATAAATTCATACAAATAATGAAATTTCTAATTGAACATACATATAAGTGTTCAATGCTTTAATCAACCTTTTCATATATCTTCATAACTTTTATGATAATCCGATCTTCTTTTTAATCACCATTTTATGATTAATTTTTGATTATTTGATTAGCTTTAACATGATCTAAATACATGCGTTGTGATTGACAATTCACTTTCGCATTATAATAGATCGTACATGAAAGTTCAATTTCGCAGTCAATTCATACGCAATTGTTTTAATTTTGTATTTTTATTTTGAATCTCTTTTATTATATCCTTTTGCAATTATAGATCTATTTCATATTTCTTCATTGTATGATTTTTTTTTTTTATTATTTTTATGATTTAACACTGACTTAATTTAAAGTGGTCAAAAAAGTTAGTTTTGATTTGTAAATAAATTAAACCCGCTTAGTGATATGCGCTATTTAGGGTAAAACTGAGATATTTTTGTATTCGAGATTAATAATAATTTGACCACAAAAAGAGACCTAGTAGAGACCGGTTACAGGCGGGCGGGCCCAATGCACGATTGGCCCGTAACCTGTCCCCGAACCCATACTCTGGTGCACGACCATATGGGGCTCATTGTTCCTGGCTTTCGGTATTTCTTCGGTGTCCGTGGACCGTATAAAACGCACGGTGGCGACTCCTACTAGTCTGTATTCACATACGGCGTTAACGAGCATTCAAACAAACTCGTGAGACGTAGGCGGTCGGGCAAAAACGACCCCTACAGAACACCATATAAAATACATAATAAATGTTGAGGAAAGATGATGATGAATTGGTTAATGAAAGATAATGTAATGGAACAATGGAGTGCAATGGTTGTATGTTGAAGTCGAACCAATGGAACGATGAAGCACATCTGTCGTGTGTTGAAGTTGGACCATTGGAACGGTGGAGTGCAACTGTTGCACGTTGAAGTTGGACCTATGAAAGATAATTAAAGAATAAATGGAACAATGGAGTCCAATAGTCGTATGTTGAAGTTGGACCTATGGAACGATGAAGCACATCTGTCGTGCATTGAAGTTGGACCATTGGAACGATGAAGTGCGATTGTTGTACGTTGAAGTTGGACCGATGAAAGTTAATGAATGGAATAATTAAAGATGAGTTGACACAGTTTATGGAGTCTAGAGTCTTGAGGTGACCCTAGCTAGAGAGTATAGTTTGGTTATGTTAAGTATGTTCCGCTGCGTATCTGATTGTGTGATGTGTTCTCGTGCTTTATGAGTCGAATATATAACCATGTTACTGTTATGTGATGAGTGTGCTATGTTCTGTTAATTATATTATTGGTTGCGTTCTACGATTACGTAGAACATTCTAATTACTCCCCACTGACTGTGGACCCCCCCCCCTCCATTCCCTTTCAGGTGAAGAAGGAGAATAAGCCGGGTGTTAGCGAGGGTTGGGGCTTGTGAGTTTGCAAGAGTAGCAGTTTAGCTACCCATTTAGTATTAGTACTAATCTTATGTTAATATTCATAGCTTGTAATAGTATTTTTAGTAGTTTAATGAGAACCTTTTGAATAATACTAGTTTGGTTTTAATAAGATTTCTAATAATTATTGATTAAATGTTAGAGCTTCCGCTTTTGTTTTAAGTTTTGATCACTATAAAGTTGTTTATTAATGATCCGTGTTGTTGTTTTATCCGAAAACAACGTTGCTAAAATACGGGTCGTTACATTTTCAGTGAAGGATTTGCAGACGGGGAGCACTCTAGTGAGGTGTAATAGTAGTGGGGACCTCTATCCTCTTTCACCATATAATCAAGCTTCTCTTTCCAAATCTACATCCGCCTTTGTAGTCGTATCTTTTGATGTGTGGCATTCTCGATTAGGTCATCCAGGAAATAATAATATTAGTTCCTTACGTAGTAGTAATTTGATTGATTGTAATAAGGTTTCACACCATATTTGTCATTCTTGCCCACTCAATAAATTAATAAAAACAACTTTTTATACTTCAATGTCTAATAGTACTATTCCGTTCGATATAATTCATAGTGATTTATGGACTTCTCCCATATTGAGTTCTCATGGTCATAAATATTATGTTCTCTTTCTTGATAATTATTCAAATTTTTGCGGACTTTTCCAATTTCTACAAAGTCCCAAGTGTAATGACCCAGATTTTATCGGTATTTTTGCCGGTATTTATATGTATAATTATGTGTTTATTTGCTAGTTCAAAATTTATTTTGAACTATTTATTTTAATTTTTATGTGAATAATTTCGATTTAATCGAAATGTTTTATTTCTCAGTTTTTATTATTTATTTTAATTATTATTTAATTAATTAGAATTTTATTATTTAATTTTCTAATTAATTATTTAATATTAATTTTGGGCTAAATCGATTGGTTTCATGATTTTTATGTAAATTTCAATAATTGGCCCAATGGATCCCGAGAGCCCATTTAGAGCCCAAACGGCCCATTTTTCCCCTTGTTTGGCCGGTTATTATGGCATGCAAGTTGGCTTGCCACTTGCTTCATGTTCACACCTATACTAGCTCTATTTATATGAGAGTTAGTAAGGCCTTGGCTCATTTTGTCATCCTTGCCTTTAGCACTCTTGCCATCAAATTCAAAGCACCAAGAAAAAACTCCCTCCCTTGCCCAATCCTTCACGCCATTTTTGATGTTTGATGCCCATCAATTGTTCATCAATTTTCTTAATCCAAAACTTAAAGATTCATATCCTATTGATCTTTGAGTAACCTAAACACAATTCAAACACAATTGTTTTATGCAAGATCATTGGTTCGGTTTGGTTTTGAGGGTCTTGTTCGAGTGAAGCCGTGTGGGAAGTCGTGTTTGGGTTCGGGTGGTGTGCCGTGTGTGAAGCCGTGGCAGGGCAGTGGTGCAGCCGTGCAGTGGTGGTGCTGTGACCGTGCGTGGTGGTTCGTGTTGTGCCGTGTGCAGAAGCCGTGTGTGCCGTGTTGTGTGGCCGTGTGAGTCGAGTTTCCGGGCTGCATTTGTGTGTTGATTTGTGTGTAATCTTCAATAAGGTAACATGCTAACTCAACTTAATTGGTAGTACTATGTTTATAGCTTTGATTAAATGCATGTTTGGTTGATTTGATGATGATTGTTCATGGTTTTGAAGTTGTTTCTTTAATCTGATTTTGAAGTATTTTTAATGATGTTTTAATGGTGGATTTTCATGTTTTAAGATTGATTTATGATATTTTGGAAAGCATGGTGTTTGGGTTTAAGTTTGTTGAATTTTGATAAAATAATGTTGAGATTTTCGTGTGGCTATGATGATGTTCATGCGTGTGATGTTGAGTTTGTATGAGTTCTTGATTGAAGTTCTTGAATCTTGATTGAGTTCTTGATTGAAGTTCTTGAATCTTGAATGGTTTCTTTATGAGTTCTTTAAGTAATAGATGAGTTCTTTAAGGATCTTGATGAAGTTCTTTAGAGTTCTTTTTGAGGTAGTTAGAGTTCTTGAGAGTTAAAGAAAGTGTTAGAAAGAGTCTTGAAAGTTAAAGATTTGAGTTGAAAGATTAAAGAATTGAGTTAAAGATTGATGATATGATATTGGTTAGTCTCAAGATCATGGCTTTAGGCAGTTCTTGGGTTAACTTCGATATTTTGGTTATTAATTTCAAGAGTATGGCGTATTCTTGTTTTTAATTAACTTCGATGAAATGATGATAATAGGATAAGACCTTTAGCTTGATTTCTTTTCTAGACACCCTTGACTTTGTGTATGGCTTATGCTCAGTCTCTGGGTTAAGACGTCGCCACTATTTCCGTCCGCGGTATCGGAATAGTTTTGGAGTCTCACTATGTTATCCTTAGTGACACGTTCGCCAGGTAAAATTCGGGTTCGTGGGATTTGGGTGTATGGCTTATGCCCGGTCCTGACATAGTAGAAGTTCGGTTGCGTAAGATGCTTCCGTACGAGCATAGTCCGGTCTAGAACTAGAATGATTGCACCTGAGTTAGAATTGAGTTTGGAGATGTCGTATGATGATGATGTCGAGTGATGAGTTGATTTTGGGATTACGAGCCTGAGGTTGTCTCGTGTCTTCGAGGATTGTATGTGCGAAGTTATTTGATTATTGCTATGTACTTGTGTATTCCCGTTAGGGTGAGTCAGTTATGTTACTCGCCACTGATGGTGGATATGTTGTGTTTTTCAGGTACATCTGACGATGATGCTCTTGCTTAGCTTTTGGGTTGGGCGAGCGGCGTTTTACGTGTTAATTTCATGTTGTTAATTTCAGTTGTTTCATAGTATTAGACTTGATAAACGTTGTTTCAGGATTTATGATATGCATTTGTTGTTTAAGACTCTAGCGTGTGGTTAGAGTTGCACTTTACTTTTATTTTAGTTCATTTGATTTTTGGACTTAGTTTGTACAAGATTGTGGGTTATTGTACATTTATGGCTTAGTAATAATAATTTGAGGATTTTTAGTTTATTTCTAAGTGTTGAAGTTTTAGTTTATAACTACTTGACTCGTCGGTTTCTTCCGCGCCGATTTATGCGAGTCGGGTCGTTACAGTTGGTATCAGAGCCGAATAGGTTTAAGTGAAGTTTCTAGGAATTCGAGTTAAACCCGGGAGATGAGAGCTTTATTTCCCGAGTGATTAAACCATTTCTAGGACTATGTGAAGGGAGAAGAGTTGGGTAGAAAGACCGGGATAGGATCCTTTCTATTTTTCCTTTTTCTTCGTATTTTCTTTGTATGAATTTGGTGAGGTTTTGTACTGACTTGCTATTCTTGTTATGTCTGTTGTTGTGATGCGTTGCAGCATGTCTACACCTCGCCGGTTGCATACTGGACGACAGAGGTTGCGGGCCCTCGAGGAGGCGATCCTTACGTTGGCGCACCATAGTCGTCATACGCCGAGTACGCAGTCGACGTTCGATCGTATCGCACGTCATCGACCTCCTACCTACGACGGGGTTGCCGACCCCACTATCTTGGAGAGCTGGATCCGCGAGATGGGCAAGCTCTTCGACGCGACGTTATGCCCCGAGCACGAGAAGGTGCAGATCGCCGCTTACTATCTGCGTGGAGAGGCCGATAACTGGTGGACGTTAGCTAAGGACGCGTACCAGCCGTTGCAGACCATGTCGTGGACCTCGTTTACCGATAAGGTCCAGGAGCGTTTCTACCCTGACGAGTTACAGTGGCAGAAACAGGAGGAGTTCCTTACTCTTACCCAGGGTAAGATGTCTGTTCAGGTGTACACTGATCGATTCACGGAGTTATCGAGGTTCGCTACGTCTGTGGTTCCGTCGGAGAAGGACCGGGTCAAGCGCTACATCAAAAAGCTAGATCCGAGGATCCGAGTTCACGTGATCAGTAGTGGGGCGACGACGTTCCAGCAGGCCTATGATGTGGCACTCGAGATACAGTCATCGATTTCTGAGGAAGATTCGAGCAAGAAGAGAGCTCCGGTTCCGACGACTACAGCTTCGTTTAAGAAGCCCCGTTTCAGCGCACCTAGCTGTACCCCTCCGACCACGAGTCCGCGTAAGGGCAATGGTGGTTCTGGTTGTCGAGGCTGTGGCAAGGACTTCCATCCAGGGAAGAAGTGCGACGGTTCTCCGATCAGTTGTTTCACATGTGGCAAGGAAGGCCACAAGTCGACGTTCTGTCCCGAGAGGAGGCCAGATTCAGAGGTGAAGCAGCTTCCAGCACCGACAAAGACTCCAGTGAAGAACAGAGTCTACTGTATGACCGAGGCGGAGGCCGAGGTTCAGCCTGACGTTGTATCAGGTAGATTTCTTGTCTCTGGTATGTTAGCATTAGTTCTTTTTGATTCTGGTGCTACTGTGTCTTTTGTGGCTAGTAGTTTTGCCTCGAGGTCAGATCTTCGTGGCAGTCTACCTGTTTGTTCAGTTATTACTCTCCCTTCAGGAGAGGATTTTACCTGTCAGCGAGAGTTCCGAGGAGTGCCTATCGTGATAGCAGGGGAGCAAGCGACGGCCGATCTGAAGGAGTTTCCGTTGATGGAGTTTGACGTTATACTTGGTATGGACTGGCTATCGAGGTATCGAGCAATCATTCGTTGCCGAGATCAGTCAGTGACATTCCGAGGATCTCAGGGCAACCGAGTTACCTACTCTGGGTTCGTCCTTAAGAAAGGAGTAAAGGTAATCTCAGCCTTGAAGATGAGAAAACATCGCCAGAAGGGCGATATGGTGTTCCTTTGTCAGGTACGAGACTTGACTGAGGAGTCTCTATTGGACGACATACCTGTAGCGAGGGATTTCAGAGACGTATTTCCTGATGAGCTACCAGGCGTTCCACCTGAGCGCGACGTCGAGTTTCATATCGACTTAGTTCCCGGCACAGCGCCAATCTCAAAGGCACCGTACCGGATGGCACCATCTGAGTTATTGGAGTTGAAGACTCAACTCCAGGAGTTGATCGATAAAGGCTTCATTAGGCCTAGTGTTTCTCCGTGGGGAGCACCTGTGCTCTTCGTGAAGAAGAAAGATGGTAGTATGCGTCTGTGCATAGACTACCGAGAGTTGAATCGGGTAACTATCAAGAACAAGTACCCGTTGCCTAGGATTGAGGACCTGTTCGATCAGCTGCGAGGAGCAGGAGTGTTTTCGAAGATAGATCTTCGATCTGGATATCATCAGATACCAGTTAAGAAGGAAGACATCCCGAAAACTGCTTTTCGTACTAGATACGGCCATTACGAGTTCGAGGTGATGCCCTTTGGTCTTACTAACGCGCCAGCCGTGTTCATGGACCAGATGAACCGGACATTTCATCACTTACTCGACAAGTGTGTCGTAGTATTTATTGACGATATCTTGGTCTATTCTAGAGATGAGTCTGAGCATACGGAACATCTCCAGATGGTACTTGAGATATTGCGGGATCATAAGTGGTTCGCGAAACTCTCCAAGTGTGAGTTCTGGCTTCGCGAAGTAGCCTTCCTAGGTCACGTGATCAGCAAAGAAGGCATTAAGGTAGACCCAGCCAAGATTAAGGCTGTAGTGGATTGGAGTAGCCCGAGAAATGTGGCGGAAGTTCGTAGTTTTCTTGGCTTAGCCGGATACTATCGACGATTCGTCCAGGACTTCTCCAAAATAGCTAGGCCGATGTCTAGTCTCCTACAGAAGGAGGTCCGATTCGTTTGGACAGAGGCTTGCGAGCAAGCTTTTCAGGAATTGAAACAGAGATTAGTCTCTGCTCCGATTCTTACGCTTCCGAACGATGAAGAGGGCTTTGAGGTCTATAGCGATGCTTCGAAGAGTGGCTTAGGTTGCGTGCTCATGCAGGGTGGGAAGGTCATCGCTTACGCATCGAGACAACTGAAGGTGCACGAGCGTAACTATCCTACGCATGACTTAGAGTTAGCAGCTGTAGTGTTCGCGTTGAAAATCTGGAGGCACTATCTCTATGGTGGTTCGTGTAGAGTATTCACGGATCACAAGAGTCTCAAGTACATCTTCACTCAGAAAGACCTCAATATGAGGCAGAGACGGTGGCTTGAGTTGATTAAGGACTACGACCTGACGCTCAACTATTGCGAGGGCAAGGCGAATTTGGTTGCAGATGCGCTAAGCCGCAAACATCGCTTGAGCTTCAGTAGAAGCCGTGGTTCCGTCAGACTTCGTCTGACATCGATGAGTGCCGAACCTGATTTGATTCGGGAAATGCGTGAGGGTCAGCAGAACGACCCACAGCTTGCTAGGATTCGAGAGGCTATACGGCAAGGTAAAGCCGTTGGTTTCACGATCTCTTCTGATGGTAGTATGCACTTTCGAGGGAGATGGTGTGTACCGGACTGTTCTGATCTTAGGAACAGGATCATGTCCGAGGCGCATAACTCGCCTTATTCTGTTCATCCCGGTGGTAATAAGCTTTACCAGGACCTCAAGGGCCAATTCTGGTGGCCTAAGATGAAGAGGGATGTAGCGGAGTTTGTTGCTCGGTGTCTGACCTGTCAGAAGGTCAAGATTGAGCATCAGAGACCAGGAGGTCTGTTGCAGCCACTACCTATTCCGACCTGGAAATTTGAGTCTGTTTCTATGGACTTTGTAGTGAGCTTACCCACGTGCAATGGCTTGAATGCTATTTGGGTCATTGTGGATAGGTTGACTAAGGTCGCTAGATTCATTCCGATGAAAATGACCTGGTCGATGGAGCGTCTAGCTGAGGCGTATACTCAGGACATAATCCGACTTCACGGAGTTCCGAGGGAGACTGTTTCTGATCGAGATCCGAGGTTTCTATCTCGTTTCTGGAAATCAGTTCAGGAAGCCTTTGGAACAAAATTGAAGTTGAGCACCGCGTTTCACGCGGCGACTGATGGTCAGACTGAGAGGACCATCCAGACTTTAGAGGATATGCTCCGAGCATGCACTCTGGAGTATCACCAGTCTTGGGTACGTATGCTCTGCTTGATAGAGTTCTCCTATAATAACAGCTATCACTCTAGCATTGAGATGGCTCCGTACGAGGCCCTGTATGGCAGGAAATGTAGGAGTCCGATTTGCTGGAATGATATTAGTGATTCTGTGGCTTTAGGACCTGAGATGGTACGCGATACTATTGAGAAGGTTCGAGTCATTCGGTCTAAGATGCAGGCCGCTCAGAGTCGTCAGAAATCCTACGCCGATAATCGACGTAGACCACTGGCTTTTGAAGTAGGTGACAAAGTCTTGCTTAAGGTTTCACCTTTCAAAGGAGTTGTACGCTTTGGTCAAAAGGGTAAACTTCGACCGAAATATGTGGGACCTTACGAGATACTAGAACGAGTTGGGGAGGTGGCTTATCGATTGGCATTACCACCTAGTTTGGCTAATGTCCATGACGTGTTTCATGTTTCCCAGCTAAGGAAATATGTACATGATCCTACTCATGTAATTTCAGTGGATCCGGTCGTAATCGAGCCGAATCTGACTTATGAGGAGCGACCCGTCCAGATCTTGGATCGGGAGGAGAGGACCCTGCGTCGTAAGCAGGTACCGCTTGTCAAGGTGTTGTGGAGAAATCAACACCATGAAGAAGCGACTTGGGAGACGGAAGCGTCTATGCGGCAGAAGTACCCTGAGCTTTTCGATGGGGAGCGATCTCCTGCACCTTGAAATTTCGGGACGAAATTTCTTTAAGGAGGGGAGGTTGTAATGACCCAGATTTTATCGGTATTTTTGCCGGTATTTATATGTATAATTATGTGTTTATTTGCTAGTTCAAAATTTATTTTGAACTATTTATTTTAATTTTTATGTGAATAATTTCGATTTAATCGAAATGTTTTATTTCTCAGTTTTTATTATTTATTTTAATTATTATTTAATTAATTAGAATTTTATTATTTAATTTTCTAATTAATTATTTAATATTAATTTTGGGCTAAATCGATTGGTTTCATGATTTTTATGTAAATTTCAATAATTGGCCCAATGGATCCCGAGAGCCCATTTAGAGCCCAAACGGCCCATTTTTCCCCTTGTTTGGCCGGTTATTATGGCATGCAAGTTGGCTTGCCACTTGCTTCATGTTCACACCTATACTAGCTCTATTTATATGAGAGTTAGTAAGGCCTTGGCTCATTTTGTCATCCTTGCCTTTAGCACTCTTGCCATCAAATTCAAAGCACCAAGAAAAAACTCCCTCCCTTGCCCAATCCTTCACGCCATTTTTGATGTTTGATGCCCATCAATTGTTCATCAATTTTCTTAATCCAAAACTTAAAGATTCATATCCTATTGATCTTTGAGTAACCTAAACACAATTCAAACACAATTGTTTTATGCAAGATCATTGGTTCGGTTTGGTTTTGAGGGTCTTGTTCGAGTGAAGCCGTGTGGGAAGTCGTGTTTGGGTTCGGGTGGTGTGCCGTGTGTGAAGCCGTGGCAGGGCAGTGGTGCAGCCGTGCAGTGGTGGTGCTGTGACCGTGCGTGGTGGTTCGTGTTGTGCCGTGTGCAGAAGCCGTGTGTGCCGTGTTGTGTGGCCGTGTGAGTCGAGTTTCCGGGCTGCATTTGTGTGTTGATTTGTGTGTAATCTTCAATAAGGTAACATGCTAACTCAACTTAATTGGTAGTACTATGTTTATAGCTTTGATTAAATGCATGTTTGGTTGATTTGATGATGATTGTTCATGGTTTTGAAGTTGTTTCTTTAATCTGATTTTGAAGTATTTTTAATGATGTTTTAATGGTGGATTTTCATGTTTTAAGATTGATTTATGATATTTTGGAAAGCATGGTGTTTGGGTTTAAGTTTGTTGAATTTTGATAAAATAATGTTGAGATTTTCGTGTGGCTATGATGATGTTCATGCGTGTGATGTTGAGTTTGTATGAGTTCTTGATTGAAGTTCTTGAATCTTGATTGAGTTCTTGATTGAAGTTCTTGAATCTTGAATGGTTTCTTTATGAGTTCTTTAAGTAATAGATGAGTTCTTTAAGGATCTTGATGAAGTTCTTTAGAGTTCTTTTTGAGGTAGTTAGAGTTCTTGAGAGTTAAAGAAAGTGTTAGAAAGAGTCTTGAAAGTTAAAGATTTGAGTTGAAAGATTAAAGAATTGAGTTAAAGATTGATGATATGATATTGGTTAGTCTCAAGATCATGGCTTTAGGCAGTTCTTGGGTTAACTTCGATATTTTGGTTATTAATTTCAAGAGTATGGCGTATTCTTGTTTTTAATTAACTTCGATGAAATGATGATAATAGGATAAGACCTTTAGCTTGATTTCTTTTCTAGACACCCTTGACTTTGTGTATGGCTTATGCTCAGTCTCTGGGTTAAGACGTCGCCACTATTTCCGTCCGCGGTATCGGAATAGTTTTGGAGTCTCACTATGTTATCCTTAGTGACACGTTCGCCAGGTAAAATTCGGGTTCGTGGGATTTGGGTGTATGGCTTATGCCCGGTCCTGACATAGTAGAAGTTCGGTTGCGTAAGATGCTTCCGTACGAGCATAGTCCGGTCTAGAACTAGAATGATTGCACCTGAGTTACAATTGAGTTTGGAGATGTCGTATGATGATGATGTCGAGTGATGAGTTGATTTTGGGATTACGAGCCTGAGGTTGTCTCGTGTCTTCGAGGATTGTATGTGCGAAGTTATTTGATTATTGCTATGTACTTGTGTATTCCCGTTAGGGTGAGTCAGTTATGTTACTCGCCACTGATGGTGGATATGTTGTGTTTTTCAGGTACATCTGACGATGATGCTCTTGCTTAGCTTTTGGGTTGGGCGAGCGGCGTTTTACGTGTTAATTTCATGTTGTTAATTTCAGTTGTTTCATAGTATTAGACTTGATAAACGTTGTTTCAGGATTTATGATATGCATTTGTTGTTTAAGACTCTAGCGTGTGGTTAGAGTTGCACTTTACTTTTATTTTAGTTCATTTGATTTTTGGACTTAGTTTGTACAAGATTGTGGGTTATTGTACATTTATGGCTTAGTAATAATAATTTGAGGATTTTTAGTTTATTTCTAAGTGTTGAAGTTTTAGTTTATAACTACTTGACTCGTCGGTTTCTTCCGCGCCGATTTATGCGAGTCGGGTCGTTACACCAAGTATTTGATTTATTTTTACGACTTCGAACATATATTAAAACTCAATTTGAACGAGAAGTCAAAGCTTTTCAATGTTACAATGGAAGAGAATTCGCCAATAAACCTTTCACTCAGTTTTGTCAAAAATATGGCATGAGCTTTCGTCTCTCTTGCCCATATACATCAGCAAAATGGCAAATCCGAACGCAAAATTAAAACTATAAATAATGTTACTCGGACTCTTCTTTGCCATGCTTCTCTCCCCCCGTCTTTTTGGCACCATGCTTTAGAAATGGCCACATACCTACATAATATCTCACCTACTAAATTGCTCGGCTTTGCCTCTCCTACTCAAATATTATACAATTGTATTCCCGATTATTCACATCTTCGTGTTTTTGGTTGCTTGTTTTTTCCCCTATTACCATCTTCCAAAATACACAAGCTTCAATCACGATCCATTCCTTGTGTTTTTCTTGGCTATCCATCCAATCATCGGGGTTACAAATGTTATTATAGCTAAGCATGTTTGGTTTGATGAATCAATTTTTCCATTTTCTAAAATTCATGTGCCCACTTCTACTTCCTATGATTTTCTAAATCATTTTAACAATAATTTTGAAAATCCAGTGTTTAGGCAAGCTGTTTTGCCTCTACTTGATTCAGCTCCTTACGAGCAATCCAAACCAGCTGGGCCTCCATCATCCACTGGGCCTTCCCATTCTTCTCCGAGCACTACTGCTGCCTCACACGCTGGGCCTTCAACCTCCGCTGGGCGACACCCAAACACTGCTGCCTCACACGCTGGGCCTTCAACCTCCGCTGGGCCACAACTTTCATCCCCTTCCCAAATTTCCACCCCCTCTCCCCTATTTCCTCTACTGGGCCATATTCTCCACATGGTCCGCCTACTCTCATCTCCTCTCCCTCTATTTTTCAGCCCATCTCTCCAACAAATGCAAGCCATCCATCTTCAACTTCATCCCCTCAAATGACTACGCGTAGTCAACATGACATTTTTAAGCCCAACCCCAAATACCATGCACTTCATACTTCTACTTCATTAGCACCCATTCCAAAAAATCTGGTTCATGCACTTCGTGACCCTAATTGGAAAATTGCTATGCAAGAAGAATATGATGCTCTAATTGAAAATGGTACTTGGGAGTTAGTCCCATGTCCGAGTAATGCTAATATTATTCGCTCACTATGGGTGTTTCGGCATAAAATGAAATCGGATGTACGTTTGAAAGGTATAAAGCTCGTTTAGTTGGTGATGGTAAAACTCAACGAGAAGGTATTGATTGTGATGAAACTTTTAGTCCTGTCGTTAAGCCAACAACTATTCTTATGGTCCTTCGCATTTCTCTATCTAAGTCTTGGCCGATACATCAACTTGATGTAAAGAATGCGTTTCTCCATGGTAATTTATCTGAGACAGTGTATATGTATCAACCTATGGGTTCAAAGGTCCGGCTCATCCTGATTATGTGTGTCTTCTCCGCAAGTCTTTGTATGTTCTCAAACAAGCCCCACGGGCTTGGTATCAGCGGTTCAGTGACTTTGTTCAATCTATTGGTTTTGTTCATAGCATTTTGGACACATCCTTGTTCATCTATCACCATGATAATGCTACTGCTTACATTCTTCTCTATGTTGATGATATTGTTCTCACTGCTTCGTCAAAATCTCTTCGCAAGCATATTATTTCACGCCTTAGCACTGAATTTTCTATGAAAGATTATTTGGGGGAACTGAGTTACTTTTTGGGCATTACTGTCTCCCGCAACAAGGATGGTTTATTTTTGTCTCAAAAGACTTATGCTAAGGACATCATTGCTCGTGCTGGCATGTCTAATTGTAAGTCTGCGACTACCCCGGGCTGGTGATTCCAAAGGTAAAATGAGTGCTAGTGATGGCACTCCTTGTGATGATCCGTCTCTACATTGTTGTTTGTGTGGTGCCTTACAGTATTTGACCTTTATTCGCCCAGACATTTCTTATGCGGTTCAACAAGTCTGCTTATTCATGCATGCTCCTATGCTTCATCATATGCAAGCCTTGAAGCGCATCATATGATACCTTCAAGGCACTTCTAGGTCTGGTTTGCAGTTATATCGGTCATCTATCTCTTCTGTTGTTTCATATATATACTGATGTTGATTAGAGTGGGTGTCCTGATACTAGTCGTTCTACGTCGGGTTATTGCGTATTTCTTGGTGCTAATTTGATCTCCTGGTCTTCCAAACGTCAACCTAAATTATCTAAATCGAGCGTTGAGGCTGGGTATCGTGGTGTTGTGAATGTTGTCTATGAATCTTGTTGGGTTCGCAACCTCTTCTTGAGCTTCATTGTCCTATCTTCAAAGTCACGCTCGTATATTGTGATAATGTTAGCGCAATTTATCTGTCTGGTAATCCTATTCATCATCAACGCACTAAACATATTGAGATGGATTTTCACTTTGTCCGCAAAAAGGTTCAGAAGGGTGATGTTCGGGTAATGCACGTTCCTTCACGATATCAGATTACTGACATCTTCACGATATCAAATTGCTAACATCTTCATGAAGAGTCTTCTGCAGATATTGTTTCTTGATTTTCGGTCTAGTCTCAACATTCGCGATCCTCCCGTTTCGACTGTGGGGGTGTATTAGATAATAATAGAATATCACAATATTCTATTTTGTCAATATATTTTATTTGTAATTATTTACTTTCCTAGTTTAACCTAGATTAGAGTTGTACATAAAGGTTTTCCTAATCAATGAAAAGATTACGGCAAATCATTCTTTCAGTTATTTTGCACAAACAAATTTTTTCACATTATTACATTAATCTTGAAAAGACTATATTATGATAATGTTGAGAAAATTCTATATTAGGGATAAAGTTCAATAATTTACATTAACATAGAAGTTATAATAAACTCAACAAAACCCCTAAGCTAGTTGACCCACAGAAACAACAGAAAATTAGTCAAAAGTTAATTTCATGAAAATAAGAATCAACCCAAGGATCAAACATAATTCTCAATGTCAATCATGAGATGAAATCATGACATCGGGCAATATATGAACCAGTGGTCAGCTCCCACTAATAGTTACAACCAAAGTTGCCAATCAATTCTTCCTTGTACAATAACACTGTATAATATAATGCTAATCAACAATCTTAGGCAATGCTGTGGAGAAACAATCCTAAAATATAGAAATTTTGATGGCCTGACCCCAAATTTTTAAAAAAAAAAACAAAAAAAAAAAAAAAGACCTACGATGATAATTTCCCTGAAGAAAATTTCAGAAAATTCCACATTAAGAATCGAGGCAAAATGGGCAAATACCTAATTGAATTACTACACACCATGGCTATACATCAAGCATTGCTCCCCCTTCCCGGGACAGGCTTGTAAAGAACAACGGTGACAAACTTCGCCCGGAACCGATGAGTAAAACCGAGGGCAACAACGGATCTTGGAGCCTCCCTATTTTCAATGTACAGATGATTTACAATCACATTTTGAGGCACGGGAAGGGTACAACCGGTTTCTCTACTGGCAGGGCAGCTTAGCAGAGTATGGTGCAAGTGTTGAGGGATGACAGGTGGTTCGTGCGCCTCGTCTTCGTTCCCGGGGTATGCATTGGAATAACTTGAACTGGGTGACTCGGGAGTTTCGAATCCAACTACAGTACCTACTTCCTGCACAACGAGCTATATGTTATATACCTAGATTTTATCACATTTATATGATATATTGATATGATGTAATCTAATTAAGGCTGCCTCAAACTTACTGGCTCGTCCTTGTTGTATGGGGTGCTCATGTTGAGTAAGTAATCGCCAAGTGATGAAATATCATAAACAGAGTGCCTTTGAGTGAAGAACCTGAAAGAAAGTAGTATATGATGATGATCTTCTATAACAATTTGTAATTGTGGAACCATTAAAATGTGATATTCAAACAAGACTTACAAGACTGAAAAGGAAATGCAAAAGTTTAATTATAAGATAGGTCAGATCAAGACCGATCTTTTGAATAAGAGACACCCCTTATAATGCAACCAAGCAGTACTGCAGTAGTGTTTGATGCTTAACAAGCTAAATTTTGACAGTAGACCAAAAGAAAACACCAAAATAAACTAGTGTTAGAGGATGTTTGGAATAGAAATTTTAGGAGTTTGGAAACAGATTCAACTAAAGTGTTTGCATTTTAACTTGTTTAGTGAATGTCAAACGTAATACTTCATTTTCAAGGCGTAACATAATCCCCCAAATTGTTTCCCTTGTGAAACTTGTGGAAACAAACCACTTTTCCTTCCCCTTATTGTTTTCATTACATTTTATAACCAAACAACTAATAAAGATAACATATATTGTTACCCTTTCTCCCTCTCAACAAAATCTTTTCCATTTCATCTATGATTATCATATCAAACACCCCCCCTTGATAGAATTTCCAAGATTGCTCCAAGCCAATAACAAACAACCTATAATTTCAATAACACCTAAATTTCTACAGATAATGATGATCTATAGATGGCAGAACATTCAAAGAGTCAAGTAATATGCCACAATTCCAAGCAGGGTGGCAAATATCTTCTCCATCTGGTGTATTATTTTCTGGGCAGCAGAAATTTTGTTCAAAAACCCCATCAGTGACAGAGTTAAGAGACTTAACCCTCCCATGGTTTCAGAGATATGATTACAATTACTACCTTAATAGGCAAAAAAATAAGCGAAGGAAATAGGATAGGAAGGAAAAATAAAAGCAGAAAAACAATCACAAACTGTGTACAACTCATCTTTCCTTGCATCGCAGCTTCCCTCCTCTCCTTGACCTACAACAGGATTTGGGGACACCTTAAGAGATGAAGCAAAAAGACAGGAAGGAAGAAGAGATGAAGCAAAAGAAAGGAAGAAAGAAGGTGATAGGGCAAGAGATATTACAAGTACAATTCTCATCATCCCCTTAGAGCCTTATAGACTACTCTTGCCATTCAGTCACTCACCAATCACCATCACCAAATCATGGCCTTTGTTTCCACAATGTCTATCCAATTTCCATCCCCTTGAACGGTGTTGGACCTCACTAAATGGCCTAGAAGTACACTGAGCTGAAGCTTTATTCACACTGACGTCAATATGTAGGTCATAAGAGCCAAAAGCCTCCTAAAAAGAGCATATCTTATTTGAGTACCACAAAGTTACCTTAAAAACTAGCAGCCTCGAAAGAAAAAATTCTAGGAAGGGAACATTCTAGGATGACATGTTCAAATGAGAAGGATTGCAATATCTAATTGGTTTCACACAAATCCTTTTATAAGTAGACCTATGTTAAGTTTCCTTAACAAGTGAAATAAAAATAACGCAACTTTTCTGGAGATATTTCCTTCAAGGTGCAATGCACACTTCCATCTGAAACTACTCTCCATGATAAAGAAAGATGAATAAGAGCAGCTTACACCAACAAAGATACCTTTTCAAGTCATCAGTTGCATTACAGTTTGATGAGCCATAATATCACTCACAACAAGAAGTCGGATGGCTAGAAAAAATGTAAAGAGAGCACCACAGACTTTTAGTTATCAATATAATTTTACCATTGTAATCCAGTGACACCCATCATTTGTGATACTGTAAAAGTTTTAAAAAAGTATTGAAACAATCAAATACAAGTAGACAAGACATTGAGTTCATTAGAAAACCATCAAAAGTAGATATGGAATTTCGGAAACAAATAGTGCATCATGCCTTTTTTCAAGGTAGCATTTAAAGTATTTCAGTTAGAAAATAAATCAAATCCTTAAGTTTAAGATGTCTTCCATTGTAGAGAGCACAATCTGGCAAATTCCACAAACACCTACTCATCTTTTGCAGTATGGTTAACCATCAAAAAAATCAATGTATACTTGCTAACACGCCAATGACAAGATCAATTGAACAGATGGGAGCATTGTACAAATTGACTATGAATATGTAAATTGTGGATAGATGTTCATGTTGCTTCAAGATATATATATATTTGGGTTGGGTTCCAGTGAGAAATTTCTTATCGTGAGAAATGTGAGAAAAGATAAATACATCAACTATAACCTAGAGGTACATTGACCAACAACTATAGGTACATTCACCATACACTAAAAATACATTAAGTAAAAATACATTGACTTTATACCATAGATACATTGACTCTAAACTATAGAAGGAATAAAGAGGGGGAAAATCAAATTTAATCTTAGCCATTCATTTGTTGATCAAAGGGTTGTGATTGTTTCTCACCATTCTCACCAAAACTACATTTCTCACATGAGCCTATATATATATATATATATATATATATATATGAAGGTGGAAGTCTGAAACTACATGAATATAATGCACTACAACTTAGAAAAATAATAATAGTAATAATAATAATAAAATAACCTTTTCTAGTTTCTCCCCTTCTAATTTTGAGTTCCCTTATTCAATTGAATAAAAACAAGCTAATAAAATAGAATCTATCAATTAAAATACGTGTAAATTAAGATTTATTAGGTAACATTAAATCTTTCTGCATAACACAACTCTTGCACGTGAAGATCACATAAGAGTATATAGCTTCGTCGAACTTAAAGCCGCTCACCAATGTTGAAACATTTTACAAGGCTAAAAGAAATCAAACTAAGCCAATATGACTCATTTAACTATTTGAAATTCTTTAATATTGCAAGGCCAGGGAAATTTAAATTTAATCTTAGCCATTCATTTGTTGATCAAAGGGTTGTGATTGTTTCTCACCATTCTCACCAAAACTACATTTCTCACATGAACCTCTATATATATATATGAAGGAAGAAGTCTGAAACTACAGGAATATAATGCACTACAACTTAGAAAAATAATAATAGTAATAATAATAATAAAATAACCTTTTCCAGTTTCTCCCCTTCTAATTTTGAGTTTCCTTATTCAATTAAGATTTATTAGGTAACATTAAATCTTTCTGCATAACACAACTCTTGCACGTGAAGATCACATAAGAGTATATAGCTTCGCCAAACTTCAAGCCGCTCACCAATGTTGAAACATTTTACAAGGCTAAAAGAAATCAAACTAAGCCAATATGACTCATTTAAGTATTTGAAATTCTTTAATATTGCAAGGCCACATGAAGTAATCATAAAAGCAGAGATAATAAAACAAAGAATGTAAGGTGCCATTAGGGTCCTGATTCATTGATGATAACATAGTATTCCTATGTTACTCACATACCCATGGGTATGTGTCCAAGTGCCTGACTCGACAATATTTGTGATTTTCCCCATAATTTTAGCCCAAATTGCCCAAGTGTTGCACCCATATCAAGATGTCAAGGATTCGATACAGGTACTTGAGGTGAAATGAAGAGTCCGAGTAACATAGTAAGATTTCTCTAGATAATGAATTAGATACTTTCCTTTCTCTTCCAACTTCTTTAAGCATGGTTCCCTCTATGAATAAGCGAATCATTCTAGAATGTCTAGACTCTCATTGAATTTCAACTTTCATAGTTTCATATACTCCCTCCGTAACGAATTACTAGCAACAATTTCCATTTTTAGGTGTAACAAAATACTTGCAACAATTTTTTCCAATTTCATTTTATTCCTTTTTTGGCAAAAAAAACAACACAATACCCCACTTACTTTTCTCTTTCTTACTTTTTTCTGTCTTACTTTTATCATCATACCACATAATACCCCATTTACTTTTCCTTCTCTTACTTTTCTCTCTCTTACTTTTATCATTATACCACCTAATACCACAATTAACCTATTTCATCTAGGAGTCTGTGCTAGTTCAAATGTTGCTACTAATTCGTTACGGAGGGAGTACTTTCAACACAGTGGCTTCGCATCTATCAACTATAATCTAAAGGCAGAAACAACGTTGACATAGTGCTGATACTAATACAAGGCAGTATCCTGCCAAAGTACAAGCCATTTGCTACATGAAAGTAGCTTGAAGCAAGGAGGAGCTGGTAACAAGGATAAAGCCATTTATGTTATTAGCAAATAAATCATAAATCAACCAAATAGGCAATAATAAAAATGATCCTGTATAGAATCTGCACCTTGAGATTTTAATGGTGAAACATAGAAAATACAACACACACTCTACTCCCCTCTTTTGAACTTTCGCCCAAAAAGTTTAAAACACAAAAAATCCCACAACACAAGTCCAAGCTATGTTACTTCAACACCTTCATTCAACTCACAAATCACATGTCGACTTGTGTTGAGTCACCACAAGATACTTTGCTACATTAACTAAAAACTTGCTAATTCTTCTGAAAATAGCATAGTCGGACACCCAAATCAGAGTAGACATTTATACACGTTTGATTAACGTAGAGTCCAATAGTTGGGACTTGGGGTTGACAACTGTCGATTGATTAAACAAGACAAACCACATCCCAAAAGATACAAATCCCATACAATACAAATCTCTTGTTGCACATACAATTTGGTGTTTAGCCTCAATCATTCAATGTATTATCTTAATCTGCATTCTTCTACCAAATATGGAAAAAGCTAAAAACCCACTACGTAAACCAGAACAAAAACTTTGGTTTTTCCATTTGGGGTAGCACCTCGAAGGAAAAACTTCACGAGCTTTCATATGCATATTGTATCTATAACATAAATAAAAGCCAATAAGCGGTTACTGTTCATCTATGAAGAGTAACTCGCCACATGCAACTCACGTTGGTGTTATTCATGTTCTTCCCCCCTGCGACTCCCCTGTCGTAATCCTCTGTTCACTTTCTTGCGCATCTCTTTCTCATTTTTGTTCCATCTCTCTGCATTTTGTCTTCTATGCTTCTCATCTTTCCTTCTTCAATGGTTTCTGCTTCAACAGAGACCATATTTAAAAACGAAACTTCGTGTTTTACTGTTCATAGATGAACAGTGTCGGGTTGCTATAATGCCTCAGATCTACTTCATTCTTTAAAAAAAATGCCGCATCTAGGCTCCGTTTACTAGAGCATAAAATGTTTTCCTTGAAAATGGTTTTCCCATTTTACATCGTTTACTTAGGGTGAAAAAATAAAATGTAAAATTTGGAGTGAAAATCATTTTACACCATAGTGGAAACATTTTCCCCCAAATTTGGGAGTAAAACGTATTTTCCGTGCAAGTAAACATTAGAAATTTTCTATGAAAATGAGTTTTCCAACGTAAAATGTTTTTCATGGAAAATAATTTTACATCGAAAACATTTTACACCCAAGTAAACGGACCCCTACTCCATCCTGCTTCACTCGCTCTCTCCCCCATCTACTCCATCAACCCTAAATTTACCCGTAGCTGGCCATGTTCGAAGCTCCTTTCAGCCTTTTCTTTGGTGCTGTGAGTTTCCATTATGTTTACTTTCAATTGTTTAATGTTTGTTCGTTAGGGTTCATACTTTTGGGTGACAAATTTTCGATTTTTGGTGAATTCATTTGTTGAATCCAGCAAAAAAAAAAAAAAAAAAAAAAAAAAAAACCTAAGTACTTTGCTGCTCACTTCTCATCTGTGATGGCATCCATCGAAGGTGGGCTAGGTTTTTTTGGTTTTTCATTTTGATTGAAGTTGTATGATTACTTAAAACTTTCTTGTTTGTTGAAATTTTAGATGATATAGAATTTTTATCAATGGGTTTGTTTTATCTGTTTCATTTAATTTTTGGTTCATTTTACTGGGTTGCTTCTTCCATTGATGCTTTTGATTTTCACAATTTAGTAATTTTCTACTCAAATCCCAGGTGGGGGGGGGGGGGGGAGGGGGAGAAGCCACTCCTAGCTCATCAAATGATCAATGCATTTGTTGGATTTCATGGGTATCACTTGTATTATTATATTTAGTGCAAAATCAGGAGTCTTTAATTATTCTTTGAATTCTCCTTTTTCTTGGTTATTGTATTTATTTGCTGAGAATTTGTATCATATTCCATTTTGCTTTGGTGGTTCCTACTTCCTAGAATAATTGATACTTGCAAAATAGTAATAGAATTTGTTCTCTTGAGGTCAAGAGCTGTTGAGTATGTGGTTATGAGATGTAATGGCCTATTATTTAGATGGTTGTAGGTAATTATCACCTTTGACAACTTTTTATTAATTTTTATTATAGTTTGGGGCTTGTTTGCTTGCTTCAAGAATGTACAATTATCTGTTTTGGAACAATCATTGTTAAATTGCAAATATTTTTCTTTAAAGTTATTTTATAATGCTAAAATTTACCACTTATGCATATATCATGTTTGCTTGAACTGACTACATTATTACATTTTTTGTTAATTCACTTTCATGAAGGCCAGAACTGAGCAGTATCTAACTTAACATGGGAAGAAAGTTATACAAGTAAAAATATATATATTATACAATTCAAAAAAAAAAACTTATAATGTTATTAACAATGTTTCTGATGTTTAATCTTGGACCTAACCTTATCATTCTGGATTTGAACTACCTGTATGACCCGAACAATGAGACTGCCGGAGCATTTGTACCAGCCCAGATTGAGCAATATGGATTCAATCTAAGGGCTCAATTGAGCAATATTGAGCAATATGGATTGCAGGGGAAGTGCCGGTTGAAGGTCTGAGGAATGAATGAGCAAAGAAAAGGGAAGTGATTGGCCTTTAAATTGAATCATTGCCAGTCAATTAATTAGGTGATTTATTTTTTACTCAGCTAATTATGGCATTGTGTGCATGGGTGTAAAATTATATTATAGAGAGCATTTTTAAATAATTTAATAATGTGTTGATGAGGTAATTAGAGCTTCGATTTGGATTCATTGGGCCTGGACAGAATCGCAACACTGCCAACCTAGGGTTTTCGATGCTCAAGTTAAATTTTTTTACCAGTATTATTATTTTTTTTTTTAAAGTATTAGACTGAGAATTTCTTTGTTTTTTTTTTTTTATATAGGTATTCTTACAATTGTGCCAGCTGTTTGATTATAATAGTGAAAAAAGAGAACAGAAGCTGTTTAATCTTGTGTTATGAGATAATTAACAAAGAGTAAAAAGGTTTTACAGAAACCCATAAAAAATTATTAATATGTCGAAAGTTGACTCCAATTGAGGATAATCCAATAAGCTTACCCTGTAATTATTGAAGCTAATGATTGTTTAGCATATAAATCAGGGAGAATATTATAATATAATTAGTTCAGCTTGTGTCAGTTGTAACCAACTTTTCTTCTATTAAATGTGTTATATTAGATTATTTTATTTTATTAGGTTGATTATGGCCTTGAGTTTGTGTAAATTAGATTGTTTTCAATGGTAATTGCTCAATTGAGGGGTCAAATGTTCTGCTGTCAGGGTTGGATTTTCACCGACTCAAGGATTACCCATAATTTGCTTTGTAGCAGTACGGAAGGCGACTTGCCGAGGTTTGTACTCCAAATAGCACTAGAAATTTCAAATACACTCCACATCCTAATAACACTTGCATGCATTACAGGGGTTTCGCTCAAAACCACAATGTCAACCGAGTTTGTGGTTAACCTTAAAGGAGTAGTTGTCGATGCACTGTGCACCGGGTGAGTACTTTTATGGATCTAAAATTTCTTGTACATGCATAGTTTCATTGAGGAGCTAAGCTAATAATACATGACTTTTGCGTTAATTGTTGTTTCACGTGGTTGACAACAATACTCGACTATAATGCTCTTATATTTTTCCCAAACAGAATAATTTTCTTTTGCACCCTTCATGACATGATTGTTGTTGTTGTTGTTGTTTCCCTTGTCACTATAAAGCTCTTACCTTTGCAGTTTACTTAAAATTTATAAGGATATGAAAAAGGCATATTCATTACTTCATCATTTCATTATCATAGAACATATTCCCATTTGTATTTTAGAAGAGATTAGTGTTGCATAATACCCTCATGAACGCTAAAAAAGTCATCAACTTCTAACGTTTCTCTTCTCTATTAGGATGAAGGAAAATTCAACTTTGATCCACAATTGGGTTTTAAAGTTACATGCACTTAAAGGTTCGAGCTCCACACGTGTTATTACGCCACTTATAGTAGTGGATAAGTTATGGTTCTTGATTTTGGTTTTTATTTTTTTTCTACATGAATGAAATCCTCAGTCTATGCAAATGACATATTTTGCTATTTCAGGTGTAACAAGTGTGGTCGTCATACTCTTATCTGCCAGAAAATACAGCCTTCAATTGTGAACATTGCAGTGCTATGTAATCTGTCTCTACTCCCCGGTATGTATGAACACCTTTTCCAATTTTGCTTTATTTGGTTACTTTCAAACGATTTCAAAGGAGAGTAAACCAATCAGCCCTCATCCATAAAATTTATATTGCCAACTTATTATAAGAGTCCATGTATTGTCATGTTTCGATTTTGGACTATGGCAAATGTTGCACCTATCTCCGCACCCATGATAAATATACTTGCTTATAAACTCAACCAAGATAAACCATTATAACTAATGGGAAACTAATTATAAGGTTATTTCCATGGCACCCTTAACACCATTCCAGGCTTATTTCCATGGCAGCCACAAGCCAAGTCCCATTAAGTTATTAACTTTAGCATAAAAATCCTTAGAATGGTGTCTTGGTCTAGATTAATTACTGCACCAGTACAGTGTTTCCAGGAAAATACTAGGTGTCCTGTCCGCATCCAGCCCTAATTACAACCTAATTTCGTTTGTCCTCTTGTAGAGTATCATTCCAGTTTCTTATAACTGATGGTGAAGGCGCAATAAAGGTTACATCACTTGGTAAAGAAGCAGAACAAATTATAGGCACAACAGATGAGGAGATACACAATCAGAAAGGCAAGGTATAAGTTATAGTGAACTGCACTTTTAAGTAAATACTCACTATTTTGATATGCTCGATGTAAGCTAGCTACATAATTATACAAGTTAATTTGATATTTAAATTATTATGGGTTGATCAAGCTGAGTTAGAGGCTACCATCGCATCCATCGAGAAAAAAAAGTGCTCCTTCATATTGCTCCAAGTTCTACGTTCACAACTAGCTATGTGTTGAAATGAGTCATCCATCGAGTTGAAGATGCTCCAAGGGTTAAGGCTGGAAGTAAAGACCTTGAAGTGGGGCACGACAGGCTTCAAGGCAACAAGAGCATGGCAACAATCAAGGTTGAAAAGGATGCTGTTCAGCAAGAAAAAGCAGACCCTCACAGTGAAGATGAGGGTTAGTATGTCCCTATGCACCATCAACACCATTTTGTTTCCCCTATGTGCTATCATTTGCAATGTATTTCGTGTGTTGATTGATTATACGTATATGTATGCTATTGCTACATCTTTTGGACAAGTGTTGGTATGTGCTTTATTTTGGCAATACTAAACAATTTTCTAAGCCTCCTCTATTGGAGCAGAAACACCTCATTGTGTCTTTTGGATAGGTGTGCGTTATCACAAGCTACACACTCGGTTCTTTACGACTATTGGTCTTTAGTTGTGTATTGCAAACTTTAGCTTTTTTAATTCAAAGATGGTTACTATGCTAGCTCTACATTTATAAATTTTCTAAATTTCATCATGAATTGAAAAGCGGCTTTCTCTAAAGTCTTTAACGATAATTGGTTTTAATGAGTTATTGTTCCCTTAAAATAGTACAAATTATAAATCTAGATCATCGAATAAGAGCTAAAGCTAAGGTTTATAAACCTAATACTTCCTCCGTTTCTAAATAAATGCAACAATTTTTTATTTTAGGAAGTTTCAAAATAAATGCAACGATTTTAATCTTTCCATGATTGTAAGTTTTTCCTATCTCTCACATCATTACATACTCCACTTTCTCTTTCTATTCCTTTTACTCTCACAACAAAAAATGGATTAGGAGTTCGTGCCATCCAATTTGTTGCGTGTTTTTTCGAAACGGATGAAGTATTTAAATTGACATCAATAAAGCTCTTTAAAAACCCCGTTTCGTCAATATATTAAAGAATACATGCAAACAAATTCCCGATCCGCCAAAACGTTAGAAAAAAAGTGTTGGACATGCGTTGCACACTTGCGCGCCGTGGACAACTATGAATGTAAAATACAATACTCTCAACAAACTATTTTACAGCATAATTACTATCACGTACAATTATCATTGACGAAAGTGTCACTATCAAATAATGTTGTCGCGCCGTGAGACAACTAGTTGCACTAAAAGTGCTAATGAATTTAACAAAAAAAAAAAAAAAATCAGCAATTGAATCAACCCAATCTCCCGACTAATAATTTAAAAGGTCAAATCGATAAAATACCCAAATATGCATTCGCCATTGACGTTGCTCCATGAAAAAAAAACCAACAATGGCATCGAATCATTATTAGGCAAAGGGTAAATTGAAAGTTCAAACTTCAATAGAATTAACTTCCCATAAATCAACAAAGCTTAATTAAAACAAAGGAAAAAAACACCCATAAAAAATCCCAAATATAACCAATATTTATAAAACTCATTTACCAAGTCCTCTAAAATTGAAACAATTCCGCATCAATCCATATAAATTCAACAAAAACATAGAAAAATATTTCAATTGAATTTCCAAAGAAAATTCAAGAAAAAAAACGGAAAAGAAAACAGTAGGTAATACCGTAATGTAGGAATCGTCGGTGGTCAGAGGTAACTTGCTTTTGTGAATGACGCTTTAATGGTGCATCATCTGAGAACTTGGAGCTGATTGTACGGTTCTTCGCACATACATACACTCTCTTTCTCTTTCTAAGTTGATGTTCAGGTGAATGGGGCCTTTTGATTTTGCCCCTTTTTGATTTTTTATTTATGTTTATGACCTATGATCAATGATGATGGATTGATGGATTGATGGATTCGTGTTTGATGGGTAATATACAATGTTCAGGTTCTGGTATTTTGTCAAACTAATTCAATCGTTATGCTCGCATCTAGGTCTTTATAAGGGAAGATACGTGTCCGCGCTGTACAGGTAGATTAGTATACTATCCTTACTCATTATTATAATTGTTAGTCAAATTGATATAATTTTATTTTTATATTAAAATCTTCTATAATAATATTTGATTTTTCAATCATTAATAGCCGTATTTAAAACAAGTAATAACATTTTTAAAAATCACAAGTATAATTAATTGTAAAATTAATTAAAATCTATTTATAAATAATAAATTTTTAAAAAAATAAATTATTTACTCAATTTGCAATATACTCCGTTACTATGTAAGAGTGAAACGAAAAAACTAAATTAATTTTTGAAAAATAAAAAAATATAAATTTATTTAAAAGTTATTTACAATTATGTGGGAACTTATTAATTTTATTGTCAAACCATGTTGTTAACGAATTTTAAGATTGGACGCATTGCGTGCATAAAAAACTAGTGTCTATTTATAGAAAGAGAATGTTTTTTTTTTGAGGATGTTAATTTATATACAAAGAACCAAGCGGTTTTAACATTGTGGTCGCTCACCTTATCTCTTAATCATGAATTCGAGAGTTCGAATCCCAAGTGTTCTGGCCCGATACGGTGGCAGGCCCAAAAATGACAAGAAAACCCTAAGACTAATAAAGTTAAGGTTAGATAATTATCAGATTTACATATGCAAGTAAAAAGTTGACGTGTGTCATGAGCCAAGCCCACGTGTCAATATTAAACGACTTATTCCAAACCCTAAACGGGTGACATACTATAATACCTCGTATTTTTAACCAAGTTTATTAATTTAATTATATTTATTAATCTTAAAATATTATTTTCTTTGACATTTATTTAAAATATTGGCAAGTTATTCTATCAAATAATAATTTAATTTACTAACAGTTTATTAAGTATTTCAAATAATTAAACTAAAAAGTATATTTTCATAAATTTATCAATAAAAATACTATAAAACTACTTATTTTCCCCACATGAATTTCAAGCCTATATCACAATCCTCACCCATTAAAAAAAAAAGAAGAAAAAAGAAAGAAAATCACGTATGGGGTTACATTTGTACCCCATGGCTCTTCATCTTCAACCCTTGCCCAATCCACCTTCTACACCCCTTCACCATACTCAATCAACCATATAGCCTAATTCATCTATATATACCACAATTCCTTCTGAATTGAATCACAAAAACAAACCCCAACCTTCAATCAAAATCTCCATTGAAATTCAAGCAAAATCCCCAATTTCTCTTCCTCCAAATCACCACCACCACCACCGAGCTGCTCCCACGACCACCACAACCGTTGCCCCTGCAATTTTCGCCACCACCACGACCACCCAGGAGCCACCACCCCTCCTCCAATGCTGTTGCCCTGCTCTGCTCTTCTCTCCCTCTCGTTGCCCTTCTCTCTCTCTCCTCTCGTGTTGCTGCACCACCGCACCACCACCGTACCTCCACCCGCTGCCACCTACCGCAGCCAGCCACCCTTCCTCTATTCTCCCTTCCTTCGTGCCCCTGCCTGCCTTCCCCTGCCTCTGCTTTCTTTTTTTTATAAGAGACCAAATTTTGGTCTTTTATTTCCAATCACAAATAAAACCCCATTATTTGGCCCATTTAACAAAAGAGTAAGTTTGGACAATTTTATTTTGTGGACTTTTATTTCTCAAAATTATAGTAACAATAAAATTAATCATGTTTAAATAAAGTTAGGAAGATTTGTCAAAAAAGACCTTATAAAACATTCTTTTTGTAAGAAAAGACCTTATAAAAAATTTGTTGTGAATAGGTACCTAAAACAAAAAAAAAAGTTGCAAGGAGGGACCTTACCTCTATTTTCCGACATTGACTGTGAATTTTCGGTGTTGATTCGCTATTTCCCTCCAATTTTCGACAAATCTTTTTTTCTCTATTTAACCTTTCCTTTTCTTTTCACTATAAATTCATTTTTCCTCCACTCCCCCTCTATTTTTCCTCCTAAATTCATCTACATAAACCTTACATTAATACTTCCTTCTAGCATCTAAAATTCTCTTCTTCTGAATTTGGGTTTCCTCATCTCTTACCCCCTTAAATACGAAAGAATTTGTGCAAAATTGGAGGAAAATAGTGATTCAATGCCGAAGATTCACAAACAACGTCGGAAAATAGAGGTAAGGTCCCTCTTTGCAACTTTTTTTTTTTAGGTCCCTGCTCACAAAAAATTTTTTATAAGGTCTTTTCTCACAAAATGAATATTTTAAAAGGTTTTTTCTGACAAAATTTCCATAAAGTTATAATATTTTTGAGAATGAGTTATAACTAATTAATAATCTTGTTAATATTATTATTGTTATTTAATTTTTAGCTATTGCTATATTAATATTACTACTATTATTATTATACTTATATTTCTATATTATTATTATTATTATTATTATTATTATTATTATTATTATTATAACATTTATCTTGCTTTATTACTATTATTATTATATTTATATTGCTTTATTATTATTATTATTATTATAATTATAATATTTATATTGCTTTAATATTATTGTTGTTGTTGTTGTTGTTTAATACTCATATTATTTTTCAACTTTAAATTTTATAAAGGTTTAAACAACACATATTTAGTTGAATTGATAAAAAAAAAGGGTTAAAATAATTGTTCATGCACAACTAGTCAAGGGTTAGTATTAGTATTATTATGTTATAGATCAAAGGTTTGATTAGGACTATTTGGTTATTTTAGGAGGAATTTCCAAGTTCGTGATTCGGGATTCTAAGCTCGTAATTAGGAGTTTTGTGTTAAAAAAAAGACTGAGGTACGTACAAGTGGCTAGATCTTTTATAACATGATTTTCATGTAAATATGTTTAAGGTGTTAAATTATGAAATTGTTGGGTGTTATATATTTGTGGATATTTGATTGTTTTAAAAGGTTATTTATAATTATATTTAAAATATTATTTCATTATAAAATGTTTCGAAAAGGATTTTTAATTGATAATCATTTTCAAATGATTATAAATGTTACCGTTACAAATTTCTAGACATCCTTTATACGGGATTTTGGAAGTTTGTTCGTCTGACATTATCTTTATTAAAATCAATTCTAAATTAATTGCAAAATATATTGCAAAATAAATTTAAACAATGTACCATCATAGTGAATGGGTTTATGGATATCCCTTATACGGGAATTCAGAAGTCCGTTTCATCGGACACTTTTGGTTTTCTTTACTCCAATTATGTGGAGATTGGTTTATTTACTCTCGTTATGTGGAGACTAGGTTCTTGGCTCCCACTATGTGAAGATTTCTTTACTCCCGCTACGTGGAGACTGGGTCTTGACTCCCATTATGTTGGAGAATATTTGATAAGATTATGAACTTTGTATGATCTAGTCTTTCTCCAAGTATAGGCTATATAAAGGAGTTACTAGCTTGCGGGGTGTGCACACTTGGGTGGAAAATGAATTATGAAAACGAATTGCATATTATCATTCAATTATATTTTTGTGAGTTATTGGTTTGGTTTACATTTCCAAATTATGGAATTCTTATTTATGGTTGGCAAAGCATAAATGATTTGTGAAAGCATATTTGCTTAATTAAGTTGATTTTACATATTTAGCATTTGTATGTACTTAACGTTTTCGCTAACCATATTTCTCTTTTGTTTTGGCTTGGCCCTACTTATCACCTATGATAAGTAGACAGGTGATGGTGGTCACGGTGTGTTCTAAGTGCTGCATTGGGGGCAAAGGGCAATAACTCACCTAGTCTAAGTTTAATGTTATGCATTTGTTTTAAATACTTATTTCAATTATGTACTAAAACTATTACGTCACTATTTTTATTTAATGAATAAAAGTATAAATATGTTTTTCGCAGCAAAACTCTGTTTCGCCTTACGTAATCACGTGGAAGTAATACTCCCGAGTTACTCTCTAATCCGTATTTATAATATTTATTAATAGAGGGTAATTTGGGGGTGTTACACATACGCCTATAAAAGGACCACGTGTCAATCTTGACCGACTTATTCCAAACCCTAACCGGGTGACATAATTTTGACTCCTTTTCTCCCAATCCCTGACTTAAGCATTAGAGGGGTGTTCTCGATTTCCTCCTCCAGGTTAGCAACCTTTCATTGTTTTGCAAGTCAAACCCCCCAAAGAGGAGCGCTTAGATTCAACTCAAACATGTTAAAACACATTCGACCATATAGAAGAAGTTTCAGATAAAGAACAGATTGATGTCGTCAATGAGGAACGTCACAAAAAACATGGTGAACACCAGGGCTAAGACAAATCGAACGGAGCTTCCCAATGGACGTTCTCACACATCGCCTAACCGGCCATAAGACACCATCGAAGAAAATCAGTTCTCGAATCAAGCGTGTGACCAACATGAAGAACATCAAGTGACTCCGAAAAAATTTTTTACTTACAAAGATCTTGCATAGGTTGTGGCAGCCATGACTGCGACCTTCGCGAAAAATATACAAGAATTGAACTTTCATTATACTATCGACGAGGACCCTCTTTACCCTGGTGTTTTCTACTTTGACCTCTACAACCAACGGGTCGTTGTGAGGAAAGTAGGTTGGTCGAAGAGAGGACGTGTCGAACACCATAGTCGGGCAATCCGGAACCTTGACGTTGGGGTGATTTTAAAAGTAGTATTTCGAAGGTCTCACTTTCTTACCTTATTCAACGAAGCTTCTTCATAATAACCACCGGCTATAACCCCTACCATCCCGTTAGTGTCTAGACTATTATCACACTTTTGCCTCTTTGCCCCATTGTCCTTGGACATGAATTTGTAACGACCCTAATGCCCATATCTGGTGCAGAAAGCCGTATTGGGAATATGTCCTCTTCTTTCACCGGAATTTGATGGTATCCAGACCGGAGATCGATTTTAGAGAACACACTTGCTCCTTTGAGTTGATCGAATAGATTTTCGATTCTGGGCAATGGATATTTGTTCTTGACAATCACCTTATTGAGTTCCCGATAATCAATGTATAGACGCATACTGTCATCCTTCTTTTTTACGAACAATACCGGGGCACCCCATGGAGAAACATTGGGCCTAATGAATCCCTTGTCAATAAGGCCTTGCAATTGCGTCTTTAATTCTTTGAGTTATGCTGGAGCCATGCGATAAGGATCTCGTGAAATTGGCGTCGTGCCCGGTACTAAATCTATGTTAAACTCCATGTCTATTTCCGGAGGTATTCCTGGTAGTTCTTCGAGAAATAAATCCGTGTAGTCTTTGACCAATGGAATGGTTTCTCGTTGCTAGCGCTCATCGTGAGATAAGTCCTTAACTTGATATAGAAACACCATATCGCCTTTGCGCCGCATGTTCCGCATTCTCATTGCGAAGAACACTTTTACTCCTTTCTTCATAGTCATGTCGGTGTAGGTTACATGTAATGGCCCAGGTTTTTCGGTATTTTTGCCATTTATCTATTTGTTATTTATGTGATTTTATGTATGATCCAAAATTTATTTTGGATTATTTATTTTATTTTATGTGAATAATTTCGATGCATTCGATTATTTTGCTTGGTTGATTATTATTTATTTTAATTATTATTTAATTAATTAGAATTTTAATTATTTAATTTTTCTAATTAGTTAATTAATATTTTTGGGCCAAATGCGATTTAAGCATGATTAGTCATGCATGAGTGCAATTAGCCCAATTGATCACCATTAGGCCCATTTGAGCCCTTTTTAGCCCATGAAAACCGGCCCCCATATGTTTAATGGCTTAATTATGCCACTTGCCTCATGTTCACACCTTAAACCACTTCTATAAATAGAAGGGTTAGTAAGGCTTATGATTCATTTTGCCATTCTAACACACTTGCTCACCAAATTTAAAAGCCAAACACTCTCCATTTTTGCCATAATCCACATGCCATTTTTGGCTCATCAAATTCAATCATTTGTTCATCATCCCTCCAAACTCAAAACTTAAAGATTCAACCTCTATTGATCTTTAAGTATCAAAACACAAACTAAACCCCATTATTTTCATTCAAGATCACTAGTTCGGGTTTGTTTTTGGGCTTGGCTTCGAGTGGGTTGTTCGTGTGTTCGAGGGTGGTGCCTCATGGGTGGTGCTACGTGGTGTCGAGTGGTGCACGTCAGTTCGGGTTACTGCACGGTGGTTCCGTGGTGGGTGCCGTGTTGAACCGTGGTTGGCCGTGTGTTCGGGGCTGTGGGAAGACGTTCCGGGCAGCAAGTTTTTGTACATTTTAGTGTTTATATTCAATAAGGTAACATACTATCCTAATCCTAGTTGGTATACTATGATTCATAGGGTAGATTAGATGATTAGATTAGACCGAAATTGATGTTTATGTACCCATTTTATGCGTGAAGTATGGGCTAATTTGGATGATGGTTTTGTGATGAATTTTCCTTGATTGTATGTATTTTATGATTGATTATGTTAATTTCATGTTTGATGTTGATCATGTTCAAGTTTTGTGAAGTTTGGATGTTTATAAGTTGATGTAATCGTTGTTGAACATTGTAGTTCATGCGTGAATTTTGATGATATGATTATGAATGAGTTCTTGAATCTTGATTGAGTTCTTGATTGAGTTCTTGAATGAGTTCTTGAATCTTGGTTGAGTTCTTTATGAGTTCTTTATAAGTTCTTTATGAGTCTTGTTAAGTTCTTTATGGGTTCTTGGTCGAGTCTTAAAAGTTAAAGAAAGTTAAAAAGGTAATTAAAGAAAGGTTAAAGAAAGTTAAAGATTGATGTTTGAGGTTCCAAGATTGGTTGATTTACATGTTATTCTTAAGTCAAGGCGTAAGATGCAACTTAAGATTAACTAAGAATGTAAATTAAAGTTAAAGATTAGCTTGGTTTTACTATTAGACGCCTAATCTTAGAGTAAGATTCTAAGAATTGGGTTAAGACGTTGCCCCTATCCTATCCGCGGTATTGGGATAGTTGGTGGCCTTACTATGTCGTCTTCGGATATGGATTTCCCGTAAGATGGGTTTCATGGGGTTGGGAGTAAGATTCTCAATCCTGGCATAGTAGAAAGTTCGATCGTGTAAGATGCGTTCATACGTGCATAGTCCGGTCTAGTATGTAAATGATTGCGCCAAAGTTTAAGATATATTAATTAATGGTTAAAGTTAGTCGAGTCAGCATGATTACCTGTTATTATTAATTGTTGATGGTATGATATGTTGGTTCGCATGATTGGTATGTTTGATTTGATTGTTTGGGTTATGCTATGATCTGTGTATCCCCGTTAGGGTGGGACAGTTATGTTACTCGCTACTGACGGTGGACTGTTGTTTATTTTTCAGGTAATTCTGATGATGAGGTGCTTGCTTAGCTTTGGGTGGGGCGAGTGCCGATGTTATTTAGATCTTGTATTGCTGTTTTACGTTTCTAGTTTGGACTATAGTAGTGATAGTTGTATTTCCTAACTCTGACATTTATTTTGGAGTTAATGTTGTTCGTAGTAGTAGTCATGACATTTGGGTTTAGACATGTACAATCTTGTGGGTGTTGTACTTTTGGATTTAGTATATATTCAATTTGAAGTTTAGTTTTGATTTTTAAGTATTTTAGTGTGTTAGAACTGACTATTCGACTCGTCGGTTTCTTCCGCGTCGGTTTAAGCGAGTCGGGTCGTCACATTACATCCTTGCCTTTAGGCCCGAGTAACACAATTTCTTGGTCTCTTCAGTGGATGGTTGCTTGATATTTGGACAACTAATCTATACCGAGATCTGCCGAAAGCTACACACCGGAGATGACTATAGGACATCCTTGAACTCCAATGACAAGCAAAATCCTCCCCCGAATGAAGAGTTATAAGAGAATTAAAAGGAGAACTTCCCGTTAGGTTAGCTTTAGAAATAAAAGAACTAGCATAACAAATTCGCACTTGATAAAATATAATTAACGCGGAAAATAATCCTAATTTAGGCTACAACCCAAGGAAACACTCTCTATTGGTTCCAAGGTTAGGCTATTTTATTCACTCGGAAATCAAGGCACAAAATCTTTCATGTTACCTATGATGAGATAACTCTAGGGTCTATAACCTAAGCCCTGATACCAACTGTAACAACCCGGCTTAATGCAACGTCGATTGCGCATCATCGACAAGTCGAAGGATCACTATATACACATAAATTGGGTAATTATAAAGTTCAAAAGGCGAAATAAAACAACTAATAATTGTCCTTTATTAATAAATTCGAAATCTCAAAACTGGTTATTGAAAATATTGCCAAACCAAACTAGAAACGCTAAAACAATCATGACAATAGAATAGGAAAACTATGGATAGAACTGAAATAAAAAATAAAACAAGAGACTCACACACATTCCCATCAACCATGCGACACCTACTCTTCGGATTCACCTAAAATGTGGCGAATAACTAGACTGTCCCACCTAAATGTGGAACTTAAACAAATATATTACAATTTAAGCCAATCAACAACAGAGTAATAATCAAGCATTAAACAGACAAATCATATAATGCATTCACATAGTTGCGTACTTGGCGTCCTTCGCAGCGGAATCATATAATACTTACATTTAACAATCAATACTTACAAAAAAATCATATTAAACTATCATTACTTTGCTTAAGATGTTTTCCCATAGGAACCACCCGTGTTTCCTAAATCTTTAGGAAAAATCATTTTAATAATAATAACAGAAGTACTAGGTGTCCGTAATCGGAACTAAGATGTTCGAAATCCCAGGAAAGGGAGGTGTAACACGTATATTGGCCATCTTAAGTACCAAGTCTTTCCTAGCCTGAGATCGAATCAAAACAATATCCTTTTACTTTGTTTCCTTTCCTTCAAAACTTTAAAAAAAATACTCTTTAACATTTCTTAACTTTCTTTTCTTAATCTATGGTCTGATTTATGCTCTTTCGTGCACCTTTATACTTCCCAACTTTCCTAAAATATGTCGGGTCGAACCTTTGCGTCCTTTTCGTAGACCTCCTTTGCAACATTTGCGTTACTAACGTAAAGCCTTATCAATTCTTAATTTTAACTTATTAACTTATCAATATCATATCCTTATCAACTTGATCATCATAAAATCAATATCAAATTTCCTCAATGACATGAATTAATTCCTCTAGTTCAAATACTAGGTTAATTTGTATAAAATAATAATAGGGTCTTGATAAAAGTTTATAAAGTTGAATTACCTTTCGAATGGGTACATCCACCTATATTGAACGGGGCCAGCAATTTTTGCCTCATAAGGCAAGTGAACCAGCAAGTGCTCGATTAAGTTGAAAAATGATGGAGGAAAGATTTTTTCGAGCTTGCATATGATCTCAGATATGTTTTTATGTAAGCGTTCCATATCGCACACTTTGATAGTGGGCGCACACAATAATGTAACACCCCGCATTTTAGCAACGACGACGTTATTAGTGATAATGTCGTAAACATGTAGTTATCAATCGATTTATATAATAAAAATGTAACTAAAACTCATGGAATTAATATTTGCTAATAATAATAATGAGATCCCAATTACAAAAGGTTAAACTAAACCAAAATTAAATCCTAAAACTAGAAATAAAACCTAATGCAAACACAGGAATTGAAAACAGGGGCCTAGACGCTCAACAACTTAGCCCGCTTCTAGCCTCTATCCTGCTTACCTGCAAAATAGATTTGGGGTCCACCATCAGTGGCGAGTAACTAGACGGTCCTACTTAGAAGTAGGACCACATTACTTACAATAATAGGGTTAGAAACACAGGATACAAGTACTACAACAGAGTTAGCAGCGGAAACATAACAACCAATAGACATCATATTCAAAGATTACCATGCTTACTTATCAATACAATTAATCTACATTATTAGACATCAAGAATATTTCCGACACGACTGAAGTCGATACAACAAATATGTAATAACCCGGAATTTTGGGCCAGAAAATTTCGCGGTTATTAATGTTATTTATTCAATTTTAGTCCAATAGGCCCATTAAATTGGACTGTTTTATTTTTAGCCTTACTCCTTTCTCTTCCAAAATTGGGCCAAAGACCCAATTTATTTCTTCTTTTAGTGGTGGCCGGTTCTCTTAGGTACTTGGGCCAATTTTTGGGTTTGGTTTATTTAATTAATTATTGGATAATATTTGAATTAATTAATTTAATTAATTTAAACTATTACTAATTACCTTTTCAAATGGTTGTTGATGACCAACAACCATTCCTCCTCTTTTCCCTCTATGAGCACGGCAACCCTAGAGCTTGTAGGGTTTATTTGGTTTTTTTTTTTTTATTTTATTTTCTTTATATATAGGACCCCTCCTCTCCATTTGGGTCCTATTTTGTTAATTACTCCATAAACCCTAAAGAATTTTCCACCTTTTTCCTCCTCAAACCAGCCGAGCATCCTTGTTGCCTTGGATTAAATTTTGCGATTTGAGGTAACTAGCTTTCCTCTTTAATTATAGGGTAGCTAATCACATAGTTAATTAGGGATTAAAATCATGAAAATTGTAGGAAATTTGATAATGTTTTGCCTATGATTGCCGAGTGGATATGTGATGAAATCTTGATTTATTTTCATATATTTTCATGATCTCATGTATGAATCTTGTTTGTTCTATTAATTAAATTGTATAATTTAATTCATGAGTAATTAAGATGGTTCGAAAATTGGCATGAATTGATGATGACTATTTTTGATTATTTACCTTGATATTTGTCGAGTGGTACAATATAATTTATGATATTTTTTTTTTTGAATTATTTAAAGCATGATTATGATTAAATTAATTTGTATGACAAGATCTTGAATTAGGATTTAAATCTTGTTGTTCCTAGGTTTGTCGAGTGGTTCAATAATTTAGGGAGGATTAAAAGATCCAATTTTTATGCTAATCTTGTTATATTTAAACAAAGCATGAAATCTTTAATTAAAATCTTTAATTTGTATCATGATAAAGATTGGTTCTTGATTTTATAATTGTTCTTGTTCTATCTTGTAAATTTCGAATAATGTAAGTATGGTTATGATAATTGTAAATTATTTATTTGGCATGTTCAGGATTAATCTAAAACTAAAAACTACTTACTCTCGGGATTTTCCCGAGTGAGCTAAAGATTAAAATATTAGAAGTTATATTTTTATTCTTGAAGTTGTATAAGGGTCCTTGTTTTCTTTATGAATGCCGTGTGATGATTAGATGAATATGCTAATTTAAATCTTGATTCTTGATTTTAATCATGTTAAGTGGTGTTGGTATGATTTTTATGAATATTGTCTATTTAAATTAATTGTTTGTTGTTGATTGAATCTATATAATTTATTTGATTAATTTGGTAAAATTCGTGAAAGTGCCGAGTGGAAGTAAATTTGGAACAAATAGAGTTTTGTCACACTTTGGTAATTTTAGTGATTATATTGACTAATTGAATTAGTTTAAGAATTACTTAATTAATTATTGTTGTTAGTCAAATTTGCCGTGTAGATTGACTAGAATTAGTCAAATCTAGTTAGGTTGAATTATTATAAATTTTGGAATATAATAATAAAAGTTACGGTTAAAATAATTATTAGGGATAAGTTGTAAAGTGTAGGGATAAAAAGGAGTAATATTACTATTAGTAGTAATAGGGCCGAATGGGTGTTAATAGATAATAATATAATTATTTTCTGGATAATGTTACAAATTATTATATAATGTTAAGGTTAGTATCCGAAAGGATAGGGATATAAGTATATGAATATTTAAGGATAGTATATATTATAAGAATTAAGATGCATAAGATATTATTAGGGATAAGAAAGGAAACAGAGTAATAGCTATACATGTTATGTCTCGGTCTCTGGCTAGGAAAGACTTGGTATTTAAGGTGGCCAATATACGTGCCGCACCTCTCTTTCCTGGGACTCCGAACATTTCATTTCCTATTACGGTCACCTAGTATTATCCTAATATATGATATGATTAAATTAAATGAAGATATAAGATACAATATGGACGCCCACCTGATGATACACGAGTCGTTAGTGGGTTAAGTCAAAGCCACTGCTCAATGGGACGAACACACGAGTTCCCCCGAGTAGTTTTGGATCTTAGGACATGTAGTCGTCTGGTAGTGGTACACGAGCCGCTACTAGGAGTTATGGCCATAGCTTAGGCTTAGTGGTGAAACACGGGATCCGCTACGGGTTGAGTACACGAGCTCCTCCCGGCATGTTCTAGGAAGTTATGGTGAAACACGAGATCCATAACGAGTTATAGTGACCGGTCCAACAAAGATGTTATGATCATACGATTGATAAGATGAAATCATAAGAAGAAGTATAAGATGATTTCTAAAGAAAGATATGATATGATCTGATATGATAAGATATGAATTATGATGATAAGATTATGATAAGATATGAATTATGATGATAAGATTATGACAAGATATGATTATGATTTATTAATGATATAAGAAGAGCTAAGTATAAGTCAAGGAATGGGATAATTTAAGAAGTATAATATAAGGTATAGGCTCAGTATATTATAAGTCTTCCGCTGTGTATTTCTGCAACTATACGAGCATGTATGTGTTTATGTATATACGGATGTTGTAAGTATTTGGTATGTATTCTAACCGTATTTGCAGGGTTGATTATACGTACTTTATACTTAATTATACGTATTCTAACCGTATTTCTGCAGGGGTATTTATGCGTATTTTTATACGTATCTTTATACGTATTTTTATACGCATTTGTATACGTATTTTATACGTACTTTTATACGTATTCTTATACGTACGTTTATACGGATTTTTGTGTATCTATGAGTAAAGCATGTATTAATTTCTTTACAGTCTTTATGATATTTTCTATGCTATTATGTGATTGGTGGTCCCTCGATTAAATGGGACAGCCTAGTTACTCGCCACTGACGGTGGACCCCCCCTTCAGATACAGGTGATGTTGCAGCAGATTAGAGCGGGCTTCGCCGGATGGGCTTGAGAGTTTAGGCCTTTATTTTAAAGTTTCTAGTATTTTCCTGAACAATTTAACATTTATTTAGTTTATAATATGATCCCAGCATGTTGGGACAGTATTTCTAGACTTTTGATGTAATAACGATTAATGGAATATTATGGTTTTTAGCAGTTAAATTAATAAAAGATAATTCTTCCATTTAATTTGTTTGATTTATTGTTTAATATGATTAAGTAATGATCCGAATGTCGATTTCCCTTCGTAAATCGACAAGCTAAAAGTCGGGTCGTTACAAATAAGTCCCCGACACGATTCATCACAGATGAACTGATACAACACGGCACAAGGCCGATAACAACAAACAAGTCCCCGACACGATTCATCACAGATGAACCGATACGACACGGCGCGAGGCCGATAACAACAAACAAGTCCCCGACACGATTCATCACAGATGAACCGATACGACACGGCACAAGGCCGATACAACAAACAAGTCCCCGACACGATCCATCACAGATGAACCGATACGACACGGCGCAAGGTTGATACAACAAACAATTCCCCGAAACGATTCATCACAGATGAACCGATACACGCACGGTCTTCAACCGCTCGACGCACGGCCTTTAACCACTCGACACGACACGACTCGACAAGACTCGAAAGACTCCATACAAGATCATCACACGAATCAAGTTCTTTCACACACATCATTACAACATCGAATCATCATACCAATATTCATCAACAAGTTCAACAATTCATACAACGCATATCACAAGAAAACGTCTTCACTAGAACTTAAGTAATCAAACACAAACTTATAGCTTTTAACAGAAGAATACCCAAGTCGAAACATTTAACGTTCCACTCCTTAGATTAATTTTTAGATCAATTATAAAGGATTAGCCCAAATAAACTCTACAAGTAATTTAAATAATTAAATTACACAAACCGTCCAATTCTGGTTTTACCGAATAAAATTATAAATCGACCAATTAATGAATTAGTTTATTCTGGAAATTATTACTTTCATCTAAACTAATTTCAAGGGTTAAAACACAAGAGTTTCGTACAAAAATAAGTTCTTTTACTATTTTTAAGGAAATTAATAACCAATTTTCCAGATTTATCTAAAGTTGGTTCCTGAATTTTCTGACTTAGCAAAAGAACTTCAAAAATTACGAAATATTAACACAGATTACATTACCCTATTCTGGATACTCACCTAAATTTTCGTTGCAATCTAACTTGTTTAGATGGGTTAATAAATTCGAAAACAATTTCTGGACAGATTTAACCGTTTAACAGATTCAATCATTTTGAAGCCCAAAAGGACGAGTTTAGCCATGAAATAATTATTATATCAATTTTATCCAGTAAAGAAGTTATCATAAAAATTTTATCAAGAAACGACATGATTAGATCAAGAATTAAATTTATACACTTATAAATTATTCAAGAAACAAAATAAAAATTTATGCTTTAACAATATAATCATGCATTCACAAAATCAAAATCCAATTATTCTATTTAATCTAATCCTATTCCTAAGTAGAAGAGCTAGTTACCTGAAGGAAGTCAACACTAAAAAGCACGTCCATCACCACCGTCCACTCGAATAAGGCTTCGGTCATGGTTCTTGTTGTAAAAAAGATTTATTAGTTAGGAATGATTGATTAGTTGAAAAGAAGAAGCTTGGTTATGAATGGATATGATAGCCGTGTGAACAAGGGAGTAAAAGGTTAGAGTTTTACTTTGAGTTTGATAATATGATTAGTAGTGAATAAAGGGTGGGTTTTTGTAGTTTATATAGGATAAAAGTTTTACTAAAACTTAGGAAAGACTACTAGATAATAGGAGTTAGCTAGGAAAAGAAATTAAAGGGAAAAAAGAGGGAGAGGGCCGGCTAGGGTTAATAGATGAAGGGTTATGAGCTCCTAAAATGTAGGAGGGAAATTAGGAGAATACAAATAGGATTTTTAATTAGGGTCAAAATAGATGATTTGCTAATTAAGGTTAAAGTGGAAATAAAACAATTAAAAGAAATTGTTTATTGGGGAACCGACCAAGAGGGTGAAATAGGGAATTGGGCTTGCTTCTTCAGATATCAAACTAAATCTTTTGGCCTAATATAGAATATTTGGGTTTTAAGGCTTAATTTCTCACGAAATTTTACGGCCCAAAAATCCGAGTCGTTACACACAAGTCTTGAAAAAACTGATTGATTTCCGTCACTGCCTTCCACACATGTAACGGAAGCAACTCCTGCAGACCAACTGGCAATAGCCTTTCCATGAATACATGGCAATCGTGACTTTTCATTCCGTGCAACTTGCATGCTCGAATATCAATACACCTACTTATGTTTGATGCAAACCCATCTTGAAACTTTAAATCTCGTACCCAGTCACATAACACCTTCTTCTGATTCTTATCAAGTGTATAAGGTGCTTTGGGCATTGTCTACTTACTGTTTGTATCGTCAATCGGCTCCAATTGTTGGCGTACGTGCAATGTCCTTTCTTACATTGATGTTGTCGAAAGTTTGTCCTTTGATGTCCATCACAATGTTAATAATTTGTTCAAAAAAGTTCTTCTCAATATGCATGACGTCCAAGTTGTGAAGAATAAACAAATCCTTCCAATATGGAAGTTCCCACAAAATACTCTACTTAATCCATCCCTTTTTCTGCTTCTTGACCATGTCTAGCACCTCGGGACTATAAGATTCTTTAGGCAAGTCTTTCACACACTGACACAGTTCGTCACCAGATCTGGTGGAGCCATGTCATTTTCAACTTTGTTCTTACAAAAAGCAGTCTTGTTCTTTCGAAATGAGTGGTCGGAAGGGAAAGTGAAGGGCCGCCTCTGAAGTAAAAAAAATAGTCGAGATTTAACGACCGACATAGGCTGGACGTTACCTCTTATAAAACGGACGTTAATAACACGACTTAAATTTTAAATTCCTGCCTTTTTAACGTCGGCCTAAGACGGAAGTTAAGTTCATAAAAGGCAGACGTTAAATCAAATTTTAAATTATATATGCTGTCAATCCTAAGACGTCTATGACGGCGGACGCACGACGTTGAAAAAAAAGGCGGACGTTAAATTTAATTTAACGTCCGCTTTGTGGGCGAACGTTAAAAGGCAAACGGCAGAAACGCGTAATGTTGTAGTGAGTCAGAGAGTTCCTTTCTTGTCCGAACAGCAGCCCGAGTCCTAGAATCTCAAAGTCTTTAGGTGAGAACTCTATTTTGGTTGCTTCTTCACCAAGGAAGTAACAATCAATAAATACCTCGATTCCGGGGTACGACCTCTTTTCCATTAGCTCCGATGAATGTTTGAGGGAACTCATAGTAGGGGAAGTTCTCCCTTTGCTTGATGTATTGCCCATTTAAGGTCAATGGGTATGGGTGAAGTGCTAGTTCAACACTTTTGCTTCCGTTAGTCTTCCTCTTGCGGGTTTCTTTGTGGTTTTCTTCAGTTGGAGTGTATCCCATGACTTAAGTGTCATTCTTTTCGGAGAGCTCCAGAAATGGGCAAGTGCTGACCTTTCTGACTCCTGTTATCATGCTTGGGAAGTGACCCTATTTGCATATCAGTGCATTTACACTCAAGTTAGAGTGAGGGTTAAAGTCGAAAGGAGCCCGATCTCCTTCCTCTAGTGCAGCTACTGTGAAGCCCCATAGGTCCTCGTCATTCTCATCATGTTCGATGTGGATGACGGTTTGAGTTGATTGTTGAATTTTCAGTGGTGAGGCAATAAAAGTGATCAACTCCCCATGTAGAACAAAATTGGTCTTTTGGTGGAGCGTGGATGGGATTTCCCCTAGTTCATGCAACCAAGCTTTCCCGAGCAGCAGGTTGAAGTTGGACCTTATATCCATGACATGGAACTTGGTCCTCTTTTCGGTTGGCCCTATGGTGATGTTCAGCCACACCACGCCGACTGTATCTCTCTAGATATTGTCATAGGCTCTAATAGCCTGACTTGAAGTCTGTAATTCTTCCTGAGGTACTCCCAGTTTGCGAGTAGTCTTTAGGGGACAAACATTGATGGAAGAGCAATTGTTGATTAGGTTCATAAGAAGGTTCAGTTGTTTATAGATCATATTTATGTATAGTTCCTTGTTGTACTGAGCCCCTTCAGCAGGTAGATCGTCATCAGAGTATGCAATGATATGGGGCCGATGGCGATCTTGTATGAGGAGGTTGACTAGAGCCTCTGGCGAGGTGTCACTAGCCACATTCACTTTGGTGAGTGCTTCCATTAGAGCCTCACCGTGTTCTTTGGAGGAGACAATGAGCTGATAGATGTTGATATCAGCTCTTGTCTTCTTCAGTTGTTTGATGATGAGATCCTCTTCTTGTAGAAGAGGTGGATTTTGTTGCAGATTGATGGCTAGTTGGGTGACACTTGAACGCCTTGTTCTTGTGAGCACTTGGACTTCATCAATTTTTTGGGGTAAGTACAGTTTGTTGTGTGTGTTGTAGAGTTCTTTGTCTTCTTCAAGGTGAGTGTGGAAAGCGGTTTCGTCGCTAGTGTAGACATCTTCATTGTCACTGTTCCATATTCCAGTGACTTCTTGAGGGATGGTTATGTCTGTGTCTTGGGGAAGTGGTTCCCCTACTTGAGTAATCAGAGGTGTGGGGTTGAAGGAGTCAATGTTGCTATTGGGCTGTTGACGCTCTTGTCTAAGCTTGTTAAGCTCCTCTTGAAATATCCCAGGTGGGATTCTGTAAGGAGGTGGATATGTAGGGATAAGAGGAACCAGGGAAAGTTTTTCGGAACCATTTAGTGAGCGGTACTGGTAGTTCCTTTCTCCAGTCATGCTCATCCCATATTATTTTTGTGACATCTACATTACACCTTCGGATGAGCATGAGGCACATGGCTAGTTGTTGTTTATTTTCCAATCGCCACGTGGACCAATGAGACGCTGTCACGTGGGACGCCATGTGTCTTCTAATGGTTCTTAGGCTTCTTAATTCTAGGCTGATACTAGCCTTCTTTGGGCCTCATTGCTAAATTGGGTATTTTCCTCTAATTAGACTGCACTATTTAGTTGGGCTGTATTTTTAGCCTGCAACACTTAATGAGTGGAATTAGAAGAAGAAGGAAAGGTATGATTTATGGGGAAAATAATAGATTTAATTAATTGGAAAAAAAAAAAATGTTCAATTACTGCCTACATTAGGTACCAAAATTTGTTTGTCTTTGTAACGACCCGACTTTTTAAACTGTCGATTTACGATGGAAATCGACAAATGGACCATTACTAAGCATAAACGTAACAAAAATAACATATTCTAAATAAAATTGATCTTTTATTAATTAAAGTAATAACTACTAGTCTCAAAATCCAAAAGTAAACTCTAAAGTACATATTGAAATGTTGTTTAATCCCAACAAGCCGGGATAAATACTTAATAAATAAATAGAAAAACATAAATAGACTCTGGGTTCACTAAGCTAATCTCATCACATCTCACAACCTGATCCATACGAGCCCACTTATGCGTCCGCATCATCACCTGAAAAGGGGGGGTCCACCGTCAGTGGCGAGTAACTAGGCTGTCCCGCTTAAATGAGGGACCGCTAACCACATAATAGCATAGAATCGTTCATGAAAACCATACATAACATATAACATTACGTACAAAAATGCATACAGGATACGTATAAAAAAAACGTACAAAAATATGTATAAAAATACGTATACAATACGTATAATAATACCTGCAAAATACGGTTAGAAATACGTATGAAAATACGTATAAAAGTACGTATACAATACGTATAATAATACCTGCAAAATACGGTTAGAGATACGTATAAAAATACGTATACAGTACAGGTACAACATACAAATACACACATATACATACATACTCAAGTCATACAAATACAGATGTACACAACGGAAGACTTATACTATTCGTAGTATGTTGCATCTCATTCTTATCTTATATTATAAATACACTTATAACTTAGTTATCATCATTTCATAACATATTATATCTTATCTTATCTTAATCTTCATAACATGACTTATCGTACATCTTACTTATCATACATCTTAACTTATCATATTTCTTAACTTCTTGGCGGACCGGTCTTTATAGCTCGTAGTGAACCTTTGCGTCCACAACTTTCCTAAAACATGCCGGGGTGAACCTTTGCGTCCCACCCGTAGCCCTCCTTTGCGAGAACTAAGCCTAAGCTATGGCCATAACCCCTAAATAGTCCTCCTTTGCGAGAACTACCTAGAAGACTACATATCCTAGAATCAAGAACTGCGCAGATACCGCAGTCTGGCAGTGGCAACGACTTAACCCGATTGATAACCTTTGCGTTATCGCAGGGGCGTCCTATCTTATTAACCCGATTGATGACCTTTGCGTCATCGCAGGGGCGACCTTAACTTATTAACCCGATTGATGACCTTTGCGTCATCGCAGGGGCGACCTTAACTTATTATCTTTCTTAAACTTGGAAGTACTAGGTGACCGTAATTGGAACCGAAATGTTCGAAGTCCCAGGAAAGAGAGGTGCGGCACGGATATTGGCCATCTTAAATACCAAGTCTTTCCTAGCCAGAGATCGAAACAAGTCAATATCCTTTTACTCTGTTTCCTTTCCTTCCCTATTATTATCTTATTATACTTCCCTTCTTATTGCAACTTATCCACTTCTTTAATGACTAACAAAATAATAATAATAATAATAATAATAATAATAATAATAATAATTTACCCTTTTGTTATATTATTACTTCCCTTCATATTGTCACTTATCCCTGATAATTCATTTAATTATGACAATTACAATAATTCCTAAAATACTTTCTAACATTATTATAAGTAAAAAATTAAACAAAGATTGATCAAATCACATAAGGACCACACGGCATTTTAGTAACAACAATAATAATTAAATAAATTCATCAGTCATCATATAATTAATTCAATAAATTATATAAAAATACAATTAGCAACATAAATTACTCAAAACATGATAAAATTCCTACTTTTCATATTTATACCACTCGAAAACTCCATGTCAGCAATCCCGAAAATTAACACAATTAATTAAACACAATCATCAATAATTAGCAATTTTAACTTAATAATATTAATTAAAAATCATACTTTAAACATTAAAGTTATCAAGAACCAGATCAAAATCAACACTTGATATACATGATATCACACGGCATTCTGGCATATTAAAATTATCAAGATTAAATCCAAGAATTCAATAATAACATGTTTTAATAATTTAATCACACTATTTTACACAATCTGATTTTAAAGAATTAAATTAAGAACCGCCGTTAAAAGGTCTCGAATAATCTGGAAATTTTAATGGAAGCTAGATATAGTTTCAAGGTTTAACTTCCATAAATTTAGTCCAAAAATAACGTTACTTACTATTTTTAAGGAATTTTATAACTAAAAAATTAGATTAGGCTGAAATCAGTTTCAGATTTTTCTGCCATAGCAAACGAACTTTAAAAATTACGAAAATTTAACAAAATATGTGAAACACTATTAGTAACTTCTACCTAAATTTTAGTAGCCATCCGAATTGATTACGTATCTTAATAAATTCGTAAACCAAATCTGGACAGTTTTACTGGTTTGAAAGATTAAATTATTATAAGCAATAAAAGGACGAATTTTGCCACGAAATAAATCATGATTTATAATGAAACAGTAAAGAAACTCCCACGAAAAATTCATCAAGAAATAATAAGATTTGATTAAGAAATAAATTCATACAAATAATTATTAAACAATTAAAGATTTCAAGAAACTACATAAAATGATCAAGAAAATTTCATAATAATTCATCACATGGTTCGAAATTCTTAACCTTAACATGATACTAATTCCTTTAATTTCCTAACCGTTTTCATGATTTAATCCTAATTAACTATGTGGGAAACTTGTACCAAATTTAAAAGAGATAGACTAGTTACCTCAATACGCTAAAAAAATTCCAAGGAAAAATCACCACTTTGGTGATGGAAGTGCACGGCTAGTGAGGAAGAGAGAAAAAAGTTTTTTTTTTTTTGGAGTTTAGGAAATAAAACAATTGTTGTTGTTCCTAAATAAATAAATAAGGGTATGAATAAATAAATAAAAAAAAACAAACAACAACCAAGGAGGGGGTTAGCCGTGAGAGAGGAGCAAAAATAGGGGAGAGAAAGGACTTAGTAATTAGGGTTTGTTAGACTAGGTTTTTAAAAATTTAAGACAATTATTTAATTTAATTAATCTAATTAATAGAATAATCTAATTAATTAAATTAAATCAAAAAGGAATAACTATGGCCCTTACTAAGAGGGCCGGTCAAGGGGAGGATGATTGGGTCGAAGGCCCAATTCGGATTAAAGGAGAAGAAATAAAAAAATAAAAAAATAAAACAGTCCAAATATTCGGGCCTTTTGGACTTAGAATAATAAAATAAAATTAATAACCGCGAAATTTTCTGGCCCTAAATTTCGGGGTATTACAGTCTTGTTAAGGGAATTTTGACCCAAAGGTTGTATTATTATGTAGTAATAAAAAAGTTATACTCCCTCCGTAACGCAAAAATGACAACAATTACTATTTTTGGGTGTAACAAAAAATGACAACAAATACCCAACTTTCCATTTATGGTAAAAAAAAGTCACAAAATTTACCAAATTGACATTACTTATCATTAATGATTTTTCATTATATATTAACATTACATCATTACAATTTAACACTACATTATTAACCCACCACCTCTCACCCACACCAACACCACAAGCACCCATTAACCATCACAACCACCAACCTAGTAAGTCAGGAACACCAACCCAAACCCCCAGCCACCCGAACCCAGCCACACCAACCCCAGCCACCAGCCACCTGAACCCAGCCACACCAACCCCAACCACCACCATGATCACCCTAAACCCTAGCCCACAGCCACACCAAGTCGAACTGCACCCACCAATCGAACCCTAGCCCTACCCACCCGAACCCTAGCCCAAAACTACAACCAATTCGAACCCTAATACCCGATTGAATTGCAACCATTGGTCGAACCCAACCCAATCCATAAAACCGCAACCACCAGTCGAACCACAAAATCGAACCAATAGTCGTACCCACCAGACACCGCATCACCTGCACCCTACCCACCAAGTCGAATCGCAACTACACCAAATCGAACCGCCGTCACCTATCGCACCCAATTGAACCACCGATAGAAGAGCACAAAGAACAATGGGATGGATTGGGATCTAGGGTTTCGGGGGAGGGGTGGTTCGATTGGTTCGACGGAAGAGGAGAGATAAGATGGTTGATTGGTGAGCAGTAGAGGTGGTGGTGGTGTTGGTGAGTTGGAGTGGTGAATGGTGATTAGTGGGGGTGGTGGTGTTGGTGTTGGTGAGCAGTGGAAGTGGTGGTGAATGGTGAGAAGATGTTTGATTAGTATTGTTGGATTAGGGCTTGATTAATGTATTAAACTCATATTAAGAAAATTTTCCTACGAGTCCGTGCAAACTCCCTTTGTTGCCATTTTTCCGTTACGGAGGGAGCATTATTAAAAGTTAATCAGGCAAATGTTGTATTATTAAAAACGATTTTTTCAAAAATAAATAAATATATAGCGGTCATGAGACGGTCTATAACATGTAACAACAGATTATTTGGTTCATTTATCTTGTTTATGAAATATTACCTCAAAGCTTGTATTAATATGTAATAACACATATGTTGTACTCCCTCCGTAACGCAATTCTGGCAACAAAGTGGCCAGACACGGACTCCTAGGAAATTTTTCTTAGTGTATTAATTGTGTGGTAATTGTATAGAGGAAAGAGAATAAATTAGGTGATTAATAAAGTGGAGAATGTTACTTTTGGAGGGAAAGTAATTAAAAAAAAAAAACAGAGCAGTGGGCCCCTATTGGAAACCCACGTGATTCATTGACATGCCAAAGGGGGGGGGGGATTTTCCCACTTTTCTGAATTTACCAAAACATAGCCACCTGTTGCACCATGTTTGATTTGAATGATGACAAACCATTCCTCTATACTTGATGTCTATAAATAATTGTATATGAACAGGTTGAATCAAGTGAGGATCCATCAAGGCAATCATGAAGGCCTTGAGATACTTGAAGATCAGAAACCAAGAGCTTAGAGCCTTTTATTTTTATACTTCTAGGATCTTCATGTAAAGTAGGCTTAAGAAAGTATTCTTATTGTTTTTAAGTAAAGAGCAAAAAGACCTTAAGTTTACATCCAGTAAAGAGAACAACCCAAGAACAAGCTAAGAACAGGCACAGAACAAGCTTGGAACAGTTCCCTTTACCAGACGTAAACTTAGTAGTACTGAGACCACTGTGGGAACAGACCTCAGTATTACGCACGTGATCCGTACAGATTTTCGAGCTCAAAAATCATTTTGAAAATTATTTAAAAAAATCTGGATCACTTGTACTTTGGAAATCTGCCAAATTGATTTGCAAAATCAGCCCATTAAATGCAATGTCCTTTGTTTGGACTTTAGTGTACATCTCTCTTCCCATAGTGGAAAGTGACAAAGTCTGAAGCAAGAACACTGCACTTGTGTCAGCTGAAGTGGTTTGCACAATTTAGGCAAGTCTCCAAACACACTTCTAGGGCACGGTTTTCCTTGTCTATATAAACAATCTTTGCAAGAAACCCTAGATGACTTTTGCTCTCCAAAGAAAACCAAGTAATACTTTCTGAGAGTCTATCCTTAGTCCAAAACTATCTCCATATCCATCTTTAAGAGAAAAACTTACGGAGATTTAAGTTTGTAACATTTGAACCACTTAGAGGGAAGTGGTTGGGGAGTGTTCTGTGAACACTGAGTGAACTGTTAGAGTTAACAGTTGGGGAATTAAGTGTTACATAGTTGTAGCACTTGATTGAGTGTGTAACCTTGTTATTATTCTGAGTTGATTAATAATATTGGTGAGAGAGTGGAGGACGTAGGCTTGTTTAGAAGCCGAACCTCGTTAAATCTTTGTGTCCTTACTCTTTGCTTACTGTTCTCTCGTTGTTCTCACAAAAGCGCAAACAAAACTTGAAAACGATTGAAAAAACACACATACTCAATTCAACCCCCCCTTCTTGAGTATACATTGAACTAACAATTGGTATCAGAGCCTAACTTCTCAAAAGGTTAACTACCTAGAGGAGCAAGAAGATGTCTACTCAAGAATCAAACAGTTCAAGACTCCCCAAGTTCAATGGCACTAACTACTCTTGGTGGAAAAATTGCATGAAAAATCTTATCATTGGGATAGATTATGAGTGCTGAATGATTGTCAAAAATGGACCCACGTCCATCCACAAGAAGAGTCAGGAAGGGCTCATGGTTCCAAAGACAGAAGAAGAGTACACAAGTGAAGACTACAAGAAGCTGGAGAAAAATGCAAAGGCAATGTCACTTGTCCAACAAGGAATTGCAGAATGTGAGGTAAATCGAATTCTAGCTTGTTCTTCTGCAAAGGAAATATGGGATACACTAGAGCTTGCATATGAAGGCAACTCTGAGGTGAGAAGGTCAAAATTTGACATGCTTATGTCAAAATATGAAGTCTTTGAAATGACTAGAGATGAAAATATAAAGGACATGTTTACAAGGTTCATGACCATTGTAAATGAACTAAAGTCATTGGGAAAGACCTTCTCAAGTGAAGAGTTGGTGAGGAAAATGTTGAGAAGCTTATCAGGGAAGTGGATGCCCAATGTTACAGCCATACAAGAAGCAAAGGATCTGTCCTCACTATCTCTAGAACAACTTATTGGTTCCTTGATGACTCATGAGATGTTGGTAGATTCAAAGGCTGAATCTAGCTCAAAAAACAAGGAAATGGTCCTCAAAGCAGAGGAATCTGAGGATGATGAAGATGATATAAGTCTCATGGCCAAAAGGTTTGAAAAATACCTTAGGACAAAGTCCAAAGGTAAGTTTGTAAAAGGAAGGAACAGTTCTGGACAGTTCAGGAAAACCAGTTCCAATGCTGGTTGCTTTAAATGTGGGGAAATGGGGCACAGAATCAAGGAGTGTCCAACATGGAAAAATCCCAAAGGAAATCCTGGAGTCCAGAGTGAGAAGAAGGCTTTCAAAAGAGCTATGTTGGCTGCAGTGTGGGGTGATTCAGATTCAGAAAATGAGGAAGATGAAGAAGAAGCAAATCCTTGTCTGACTGCTTTCACATGCACAGACCAGTCTGAGGACTGTTTGCAAGAAGAAGAAGTTCTCTGTCTCATGGCTGGTGGAAGCACTTCAGATGACAACCAGGTATGTTTTAATGATTTAAAGGCAAATATGCATAATCTAGATAGAGATGAACTGCTTGACTATCTTGAATTCACAATTGATCAATGCATTAGTGTTGGCTCTGCTTATCAGAACAACAAAAAGAAATTAAAAGAAACAGTTCGAGAGTATGAAATATGTGGTGCTAGATATGCTGAACTTGAGTTTATTTGTGAAGAACTTAAAGAAAAAATTTCTGAACTTGAAATAACAGCAGATCATCATAAAATGGAACTTGAGACATTAAACTCCAAACCAGTTCCTAAAGAGGATGAACTTTTTGAAAAAATTGAAAAGGGGTTTAATGAGCTCAAGAAATTCACCACACATAATTCAAACTTTGAACTGCTAAAAGACACATGTACCTTGAGTAAATCTGATGTCATACTTGCATATGACCATTTAATTGAAAAACTTAAAGATTTACACAAGGAACATAGTGAGCTCAAGAGTTCTGAAGAGACTGGTTCTCCCACTGCCTTTGATGAGGTCTTGGATGTTTTACATGATGAGTGCACAGCCAAGATATGTGATCTCGAGGCTGAACTCATCCTGCTAAAACAAGAAAACCTCAGGAAGACCAGTAACGAACCAGATCCCTCCCTGGTCTCAAGACTACAAGATGAACTTCAAAAGACTAGATTTGACTTGAAATCTTTTGAGAAACAAAATGAAGTTCAACTTAAGAGGCTTGAGAACAAGGAAAATGAGCTAACAGATTGAAAATGTTAGATGCTCAGAAAACCCTAAACATCCTCACATCCCAACCTGGAAATTCTCAAAGGTTTGGTTTAGGGTATTCTGGATCTAGTTCTACAACTGTTCTTGGCAGAGATAACACATGGTTAAATGAATTCAAGAAAGGCAAGTATATATTTGCCAAGGATATGCATGTTTGCACCTACTGTGGTAAGAGTGGTCATGTTGCTAACAAATGTTTCACCAAAAAGAAACATGACAAGAAAAATAAAGCCTATACCCAACAAGTGTGGGTTAGGAAAGTCAAGGTTGAAAGTATTTCAAAGAACAAGGAACCCAAGCTGGTCTGGGTTCCTAAAACTAACCTTTAGTTTGCTTGTGCAGGAACGAGTGAAAGGACAGCCATATTGGTATTTGGACAGTGGTTGCTCAAGACACATGTCCGGGGATAAAGAAAAATTCCTTTCACTCACTGCATTTGAGGGAGGGCACGTGACATTTGGTGATAACAGCAAAGGACTTATCAAAGGAGTAGGTAAGGTTGGTAAGTCACTCTCCCAAGCAATTGACAATGTTTACTATGTAGAAGGTTTGAAACATAACCTTTTGAGCATATCTCAACTATGTGACAAGGGAAATAAAGTGAGTTTTGAATCAAACACTTGTCACATAGTGAACTCTAAGACATGGGAATTGGTCTGTGAAGGAACAAGGCATAACAATGTGTATATTACATACTTAAATCAACTTCCATAGAACAGTGCCCTCTGCCTCAGTGTTGTAGAGGATGACCAATGGCTTTGGCATAAAAGATTAGGACATATAAGCTTCACTTTGCTCAACAAGTTGAGAACACAAGACTTGGTGATAGGTTTACCTAACATCAAATATGTGGCAGACCAGCTCTGTCAAGAGTGTGCAAAGTGCAAGCATGTAAGATCGTCTTTTAAACCAAAGAAAGTGGTTAGTTCCTCTAGACCATTTGAACTTGTACACATAGATTTATGTGGACCTATGCGTGTACAAAGTAGAAATGGTTTTAGTTATGTATTTGTCTTAGTTGATGATTACTCTCGTTTCACTTGGACCATATTCTTGAAATACAAAGATGAAACTTTTGATGAATTTGAAATACTAGTGAAACAAGTCCAGAAGAAGATCAATCATCAGTTAGCATCTATCAGATCTGATCATGGATCAGAATTTGATAATGTTAGCTTCATAACCTATTGTATGGAGCATGGTGTTTCTCACAACTTTTCAGCCCCCAGAACTCCACAACAAAATGGAAAGAATTGCACTCTAGAAGAAATGGCTAGAACCATGCTTTTAGAGAGTGGTCTGTCCAAGAAATTTTGGGCTGATGCTGTGAGTACATCCTGCTACATACTCAATAGGGTTATGCTAAGACCAATACTAAGAAAAACACCTTATGAACTTCTAAGGGGTCGAAAACCAAACATTGAACACTTAAGGATATTTGGTTGTAAGTGTTTTGTACACAACAATGGTAAGACCAGTTTGGATAAGTTCGACCCCAGGAGTGATGAAGCTGTTTTGATAGGGTATTCTCCTCATAGCAAGGCATATAAAGTTTTCAACAAAAGAACCTTGTGTGTTGAAGAGAGTATCCATGTATTGTTTGATGAAACTAACATGTTCAACAAGCCTGTGCAGGTAAATGATGATGAAGGCTTTAATATTGGAATGACAAATTTCACTGGAGCCGAACCAGAGAACACTGCTGAACCAGACCCTCAAACTCCTCCTGAAAACAACAATGAGTCTGGTGCAGCAGAGGGAAATGCTAAAAAGGTTGTTGAACTTAGTGACTCTCCTGCCCATCCATCTAAAGATGAAGTGGGAGAGAACACTGAAGAAACTGGTCCATCCTCTCAAAATGAAAATGAAATAGGGGGAACCAGTACAGACATTGGTTCTAACTTAGGTGACTCTAATGCTGTAAGAAAGAGCATGTTTAAGCAAAGAAGCTCTCATCCTTCTGATCAAATCATCAGTGATTTATCAAAAGGAGTTCAAACTAGAAATTCTGTTTGGAAGAAGTTCTGTGCTTATTTCTCCTTCTTATCTCACATAGAACCAACTGACTATAAAATTGCTCTAACTGATCCTGATTGGATCTTGGCTATGCAAGATGAGTTGAACCAGTTTGAAAGAAATCAGGTTTGGCATCTTGAACCAAGAACCAATGAGATGTCAGTTATTGGAACCAAATGGGTCTTCAGAAACAAAATGGATGACTCAGGTACCATAGTCAGAAACAAGGCCAGGCTAGTGGTCCAAGGGTTTAACCAACAAGAGGGAATAGACTATGATGAAACCTTTGCTCCAGTAGCCAGGCTTGAGGCAATAAGAATTTTGATTGCATTTGCTGCCCACATGAACTTTAAACTCTTTCAAATGGATGTTAAAACTGCTTTTCTAAATGGTTATTTGAAAGAAGATGTGTATGTGGAACAGCCCCCTGGCTTTGAGGATAGAGTTTGTCCAGATCATGTTTATAAGTTAGACAAAGCTCTTTATGGCCTCAAACAAGCCCCTCGTGCTTGGTATGAGAGACTCTCTAGCTTTCTTATTGAAAATCATTATGAGAGAGGTTCAGTGGACAAAACTCTATTCTTAAAGAAAAGGGGAATAGATCTGTTAGTGGTCCAGGTATATGTTGATGATATTTTGTTTGGGGCTACTAATTCTGTTTTATGTGATGAGTTTGCAGACCTAATGAAAAGTGAATTTGAGATGAGCATGATGGGAGAACTTGGTTTCTTCCTAGGGCTTCAAATCAAGCAAGTGGATGATGGAATCATGATTCATCAACAGAAGTATCTCAAGGAGCTGCTCAAGAGATATGGTCTGCAAGATAGCAAGTCCTATGACACACCTATTCCTACCTCTTCTAAACTAAGCCTAGATGAGAAAGGAAAGGATGTTGAGGATAAGCTATACAGAGGTATGATTGGCTCACTTCTCTACTTAACAGCTAGTAGACCAGACATAGTGTTCTCAGTTGGGTTGTGTGCAAGATTTCAAAGCAACCCAAAAGAGTCTCATCTAAAAGCTGTTAAGAGAATTTTTAGGTACCTAAGTGGTACAGAGGACATGTGCTTATGGTATCTAAAGGGAAGCAATTTTGATCTTTTAGGATACACTGATGCTGATTATGTTGGTTTTAGTGTGGACAGGAAGAGCACTTCAGGAATGGCTCACTTCTTAGGTTCTTGTCTCATTTCATGGGGATCTAAGAAACAAAATTCAGTGGCTCTATCCACAGCTGAATCAGAGTACATAGCTGCTGCTTTGTGCTGTGCTCAATTGCTTTGGATAAAGACACAACTCAAGGATTTTGGGGTCTGTTCCGGAAGTGTTCCCATATTGTGTGATAACACCAGTGCTATAAACATTTCTAAAAATCCTGTCCAGCACTCTAAAACCAAACATATTGAAATCAGACATCATTTTCTCAGAGACAATGTTGAAAAAGGAAATGTGAATCTTAAACTTTGCAGATCTGAAGAACAATTGGCTGATATTTTCACTAAACCCCTGAGCAGGGAAATGTTTGTCAAACTCCGCACATTACTTGGTATGGTAAGGATTAGATCCTAGTTCCTTAGGACTTATCTTTCCCTTTTTGGCTATGTTTGATTTTTTTATCATTAGTGTAAATAAGCAGGGCTGGTTAACTCTTAAATGTCATTGATGCAAGTGGTCTCAAAATTCTTATGTTGATGTTGTTCCAATGTGTGGTATCTCTAAGTTGCCTAATTGGAAGTTGCATTAAAGTGTTTAATTTATACAGATCAGCGTCAGACCATCGTAAGACCAGTTCCCCACATCGGTTATATCAGTTAATGCTGAATCCTCGATTTTGAAATTGAGGAATTAAGTGTTCTGACACATGACCGTTGTGAACAGTGTAGAAGTAACTCCAACTTTATCTGTTCGAATAACTGCCGGTTTTCTCCATTTTAATTCACTCTTTCACTTTGATTTCTCTCTAACTGTCTCTCTCTCCAAAAGTAATTCTCTCTCTCAAACCCTAAGCACCATCATCAAAATCCTCCTTGAGAATTCAAATTCGGTTTCTTTCTCTCTCCTTCATCAACTCTGCAAATCTAATCAATGGGAAGAAAGAAAAGCAAGGCCGCAAGGAAGAAAAGTCGTGGGTTAAGCCAATCTCCAAATTTCACACCCTCTAAGTCTGAGATGGAATCATATAATGTAGTGGTTGCTGAACACCACCACACAGAAGAAAAGGAAGAAAAGATCAAGGATCAAACCAAAACAGAAACAGTTGTTGAATCTAAGGGTGCATGCAAGCACGATGAGAAATCTACTCCTCCACAAAGTCCTAAATCATCACCACCATCTTCACCTAAATCCCCACAACCTCAACCTCAGAAAACTCCATCACCACCCAAACCTTCAACTCCTCCTTCACCTAAACAACCCTCTTCACAAACTGCTATCCTTTCCCTTCCACAAAAATCACCATCGCCACCAAAGACCAAAACTCCACCACCCTCTCCACCACAAAAAGAAATAACCCCATTACCCTCTCCACCATCAGAAAAATCACCCACATCATCACCACAGACCACACAGAAACCAGTGCTAAGCACTGAAGAGAAGGAAGTTGAAAAGGAAGAAATGGAAAAGAAGGATGATGACACAAATGCTCAGGATATGGATGTAGAGATCACCGGTGTTGTTCAAGGTGAAAAGGAACAAGGAAAAAGAACCAGGCCCTTGAGGACAAGGGTCTGTAAGGAAGAAATCAAGAAGGAACCTGCTGAAGTGGTTTCTGAAGAGAAGAAGGATGAAAAGAAGAAAAGGGTGAAAAGTGTTGCCAAGAAGGGCAAAGCCTCTGAGAGCCCCAAGCCTGCAACCAAACTGCCAGCAGAAAAGAAGAGGAAAGCTGCCTCTGCCTCTGACAAGAATCCTGCCAAGAAGAAAGGTAGGACCACTTCTGAACCACTGTATGAATTAAGTGGTAGGGGTGTCTTATTTGGTTTTTCATGTCCCATGTCTTGGATGAGTCAACCATTTTTAGACGAATTTAAAGAGGCCATAGAGTTCCAGGGTTGGGAAGGGCTATTTGATAAGAGGCTTGATGTTTTTGAAACCTGTGTTGAAGAATTTTACTCTAAGTTGGGGAAGTTAGAGAAAGGGAAGGTCTGGAGTGAGGTCGAGGGGGTCGACTTCACTCTTTCAAAGAAGAGTCTAGGGGTGGATTCTGTGATTATTCCAAGGACAACTGGCCAACTATTCCTGAGGTCAGCACAGAACACATACAGACCACTCTCTTTACTGGTTCTCCAACTGATGGTGCTGGCTATGTTATTGGCCAATTAAGGGAACCAGTAATGAGGCTGTTCCATACAGTTGCCTCTAAGATAGTACTCCCCAGGGCTCAGGGCAGAATGGATGTCAGGAAGATGGATGCTGTGATTATTTACTGTCTATATGAGAAGATTAAGTTAAGTCTCCCTGGTCTGATGCTAGCTAACATGGTTAGCATTTTGGAAAGGTCCAACCACTCCCTACCATATGGAGCCTGGCTTACTTTGGTTTTCCAAAGTAGAAAGGTTCATCTGAAAGGTGAAGTCAAGAAAATGTTTGTCCTCACCAACCAGATTCTAGGTCAGAAGGGGATGACCTTTGAGGGAGGCATGCTCAAAATGAGGGATGAAGACAGGGTCACAGGGGCCAGAAGGACAAGCAGCTCCAGGTCTGAGGAAGCTACTGAGTCACTGTCCAAACAGGTGCAGACACATGGGGAATTACTGCAACAGATGATGGCTAGTGTCAATGCTCTGTGCACTTCTCTGGATGGTTCTATAAAGAACATAACAGCACGACTGGACTCCTAGGAAGAAAAGCTTGCCTCCTCTTCCAGCTTCAAGCCCAAGACCACCAAGAGACCAGTTCCCATCATAGCCCAAGTCAGGAAGAAGCAGCAGGAGCAGAGTGCAGAAAAAGAGGATGAGGATTCCACTGAGGATTCTGATGATGATGCTGACTCCACTTCTTCTTAGCCTACCCCCTTCCCTACTAACATTGATCTCAAACTTTCTTTTCTCTGGTTTTTCTGAACAATTACTCTGGTTTCTCTGAACAATTGCTACCTTTACTTTCTGACCATTTCTGCTAAACGATTTCTTTGCAGAATGGTCCTGGTCTGTATATTTTATTAACTTCTGTGTGCACTTGAACAGTTTGGGATTGTGAGTTGCAGGTACTCACATGTGGGACAGCATCTCTAGAATGCTGTGTTAATATTATGCTTGTATTTGACTTTACTTGTTGCCTTCTCCTAATTTTGTGCTATGATTGTTTTTGTCATTTGATGATGCCAAAAGGGGGAATAGGATAGGTGAAGTTCCTAGTATCAATTGTAGCAACCTGGACAAGGTTCAGACCTTGTTAAGAGATGGCCCAGCTTTTTGCCTAGGAGTATCTTGAATTCAGATCAAGTGCTCCTACCCATCCCAACTGGAAGAAAATTCTTCCAAGTGAAATTGAAATTTCTCTTGCTACAATTGATAATTGATAAGTCTTGCAGGTTACAGGTCTAATGCTGAAACTCAATAATAAATTGAGTAATGTGATGAGTGACTGATCATTGTTATCAGTCTAATTGTGCTTTAGTCTGCTGTATATTTTTTATTCTCTGAGATTATGAATCTGACTACAGGCACAGTGCAAGACCAGTTCCTCTGAACAGTTATTTTATTTTGAAATAACTGGATACTGTTCTCAGGGGGAACTTCATGGTTTGTCATCATCAAATAGGGGGAAATTTTTGAACCATGTTTGATTTGAATGATGACAAACCAGTCCTCTATACTTGATGTCTATAAATAATTGTATATGAACAGGTTGAATCAAGTGAGGATCCATCAAGGCAATCATGAAGGCCTTGAGATACTTGAAGATCAGAAACCAAGAGCTTGGAGCCTTTTATTTTTATACTTCTAGGATCTTCATGTAAAATAGGCTTAAGAAAGTATTCTTATTGTTTTTAAGTAAAGAGCAAAAAGACCTTAAGTTTACCTCCAGTAAAGAGAACAGCCCAAGAACAAGCTAAGAACAGGCACAGAACAAGCTTGGAACAGTTCCCTTTACCAGACGTAAACTTAGTAGTACTGAGACCACTGTGGGAACAGACCTCAGTATTACGCACGTGATCCGTACAGATTTTCGAGCTCAAAAATCATTTTGAAAATTATTTAAAAAAATCTGGATCACTTGTACTTTGGAAATCTGCCAAATTGATTTGCAAAATCAGCCCATTAAATGCAATGTCCTTTGTTTGGACTTTAGTGTACATCTCTCTTCCCATAGTGGAAAGTGACAAAGTCTGAAGCAAGAACACTGCACTTGTGTCAGCTGAAGTGGTTTGCACAATTTAGGCAAGTCTCCAAACACACTTCTAGGGCACGGTTTTCCTTGTCTATATAAACAATCTTTGCAAGAAACCCTAGATGACTTTTGCTCTCCAAAGAAAACCAAGTAATACTTTCTGAGAGTCTATCCTTAGTCCAAAACTATCTCCATATCCATCTTTAAGAGAAAAACTTACGGAGATTTAAGTTTGTAACATTTGAACCACTTAGAGGGAAGTGGTTGGGGAGTGTTCTGTGAACACTGAGTGAACTGTTAGAGTTAACAGTTGGGGAATTAAGTGTTACATAGTTGTAGCACTTGATTGAGTGTGTAACCTTGTTATTATTCTGAGTTGATTAATAATATTGGTGAGAGAGTGGAGGACGTAGGCTTGTTTAGAAGCCGAACCTCGTTAAATCTTTGTGTCCTTACTCTTTGCTTACTGTTCTCTCGTTGTTCTCACAAAAGCGCAAACAAAACTTGAAAACGATTGAAAAAACACACATACTCAATTCAACCCCCCCTTCTTGAGTATACATTGAACTAACACCACCAAATTCCCCCTACCCTACAACTGGCTTATAAAAGCCACCAAAAACAACAAATTTCCCACCAAATTCCCCCCTACCCTACAAATGGCTTATAAAAGCCACCAAAAACAACGAATTCAGTTTATCTTTACAACAACAAATCTACAACATCTAAAAGGTGCAACACCTCTCCACCATTGTTACAACCAAAATCAAGGTAAGTGTTTAAATAATTATAGGATTTTACACAGCACACACTGTGTAACGACCCGACTTCTTAAGCTGTCGTTTGACGAAGGAAAACGACTTGCGGATCATTACTTAAGCATTAAATTTTAATAAAAGATGTTTCTATTCTGAATATATAATTAATGTTTAATTTAATGCTTAAGTAATGATCCGTAAGTCATTTTCCTTCGTCAAACGACAGCTTAAGAAGTCGGGTCGTTATACACTGCACTGTAGTTAGAATTTTTTTTTTTTTTTTTTTTTTTACACTACACACACAATGTACAAAATCTATCATCTTCATCCCAAAAAAAAAAACCAAAATGGAAGATGACATGTTAGATGGTTTCTTTGATGTTGATACCATTTTGATGGAGGAGGGGCTCATAGCTTCATCATTTCCCAGAACTAAAACATGTTAAAATGAAGAGATTAATCCCATAATTAAAGACTTAACAGAAGACCAAAAAAAAAAGGCAGTGTACCAGTTATTAGGCATGATGAAGGATGGTATACTGCCAAGGGGGAGCCAAGCAAGAGTAGCCAAGGAAATGGTTGTTCACAAAAGCACAATTTCAAAGATATTCAACAGAACACAACAACAAACAACTAGGGGGGAGTAATAGATGTCAGTAATTTGAAAAAAGGAAGGGCTGGAAGAAAACCAACCTACACAAACAGTGAGGAATGGTTGCAATCAACACCATTGAATTTAAGGGGGGCATACAGAGCATATGCAGGTGCTTTAAAGTGTTTAGGTTACTGAAGAAAGGGTTACTAAGAGCTCACACAAGTTCCAACCATCCACATGTAAGTGACAAGAACAAAATTGATAGAATGAAGTGGGTTTTTTCACGCATTCAACCAGCTATTGCAGAGCATAAGCCTAAGTTTTTTGACATCAAAAACACAGTGCACATTGATGAAAAGTGGTTCTACTTAAACCCACAAACAAGAAGGTTCTACTTGCTGCCAAAGGAAATTGATACATACAGAACATCTAAGTCCAAAAACTACAGCATTAAAGTCATGTTCATGGGGGTACCAGGCAGAACAATATACAGTAATGAAGGAGAGTTAGTTTTTGATGGAAAGTTTGGTATTTTTCCCTTTGTAACTTATGAAAGAGAAAAGAAAAGGAGCAAAAACATAGAAGCAGGAACAATTGAGACTAAAGTTGTTCATAATGTCAACCAACAAGTCACAAGGGATATGCTAATCAACAAAGTACTCCCATGTATCAAAGAAAAGTGGCCCGAATTTTTGTCAAAGGAGATTGAGATACAACAAGACAATGCAAGACCTCATTTAAAAGATTATGACCTAGAGTTTAGAAGGGCAGCAAGTTCAGATGGGTTTGACATACACTTAGTCAACCAACCAGCCCAATCCCCAGATTTCAATGTTTTGGATTTAAGTCTATTTAGGGCATTACAAAGTCTTCAGTACCAATCCTTCCCTCAAAATGTTGATGACCTAATTGAGAAGGTCAATGAAGCATATGATAACTTCTCCCCAACATTAATTAAATATGCTTGGATTTCTTTGCAATTAGTGATGGTAGAGGCTTTAAAAGTGAAAGGATCAAATAATTACAAGCTACCTCACATAGGAAAGAAGAGATTGGAAAGATTAGGTATGCTGCCACAAGTTATTGAAGTGGAGCAAGAAGTCATTAATAATGCAGTAGCCTATCTTAATGAGATAAACCAAACACAGCAACAAGGAACGGAAACAACAGACATGGGGACTGCTACTGAAGGGTATGATTCACAATTTATGGATGCATACTTTATGGAAGAGGAACAATTCATTGCATACTTAGATGCAAGTTACCAAATGGACTCTGATGAAGAAGAAGCATATGAGGACAACATGATCTAAGAACATAACAACTAACAACATTTTGTAAAGCTTTTGGACTGCCTCAAGTAACCAGATGCATAAAACTAAGAACAACTTTTTGTAAAGCTTTTGTATAGTGAGTAAATATAGTCAGGCATATGGTTATTTGATGAAGTAGTGAATTTTTTGTGTGCTAGGGCAGTCAAAATATCTAACAATTAGGAATATATATTGATGTCTTTTGTTCTATCAAGATTATATGAAAGTGATTGATTTTTGATAAAGCTCTTAGTAATCCTAAATTGTAACCATCAGGGAATGATTTTTGTTCACATATTTCTCAATTATGTATGGCTACTTCAATAGTGAGATTAATTATGACAATTAATCTTTCACTAGAGCAACAACACACACTGAATATTAATGTGATGATGAGTCCCTTCATCATTTGGTTAAAAGGGCAACATAGAAATGTGGGGACTCAAAAGAAGCACACAACACATATGAGACTCACTTTGGGTAAAAACAAACTTCACATTCCCATATAACTTTAATATGTGTGGCTACTTCAATAGTGACCTTAATTATGAAATTAATATTTCACTAGAGAAATAAACACACACATTAAGTGTTGATGTGATCACAAACCCATACATCCCTCTAAATTGTCATTGGGATGTCATTTTAAAACATTTTGATAATTCAATTTTATTAACATCATCCATCATAAGTAACATTCCCCCCTAGCCTACAAATGTGGGACTCACTTAATTGTTAACATCATCCATTAGGGTAATTAACAGCACACACAACACACACATTAGAAATCCGGGTCACAGGACTCATCCAACAGCAACAACACAGGGACCCTAAAGGATGCAGAGAAGAATAATGGAACAAGTCAGGAAACAAAAAAATCACACAAACCACACAAAATCCATAATATCAACAAAATCAAACCAAAAAATTAATCATACCAACAAAATCAAACCAAAAAATTAATCATACCAACAAAATAACACGAACTTAAACATACCAACAAAACCATAAGAATTTAATCAGTAAAATTGCAAAAAAAATATTCAATAAAATTGCAAAAAAAATCAGTAAAATTCCCATAAAATCAGTAAAATTGCCAAAAAAAATACAGAAAATTTGCCAAAAAATCAGTAAAATTGCAAAAAAAAGAAAAAAGTAAAATTCCCATAAAATCAGTAAAATTGCCAAAAAATATAGAAATTTTGCCAAAAAATTAGTAAAATTGCAAAAAACAAAAAAGAAAAACGCCATTGCATGCCAAAAATTTATAAATCATAAAAAATAAAACCACCAATTCATGCCAAAAAAAATATAGAAATTAATAAGGAGTTACTTATCTGGGCTTTGTTCAGATTGAACAAAGCTATCAACTACATCATCTGGGATCTTCTTTAGTTCTTCAAACAAGAACTTATTGACAAACTTTACCCAGTCATTGTTGAGAATGTCCTCCTTGTATTCAGCATCATCATCAGAAGAGGTGAGTATGACAAGCTCCACCTCTTTTGATTTTCCAACATCCTTCTTTTTTTCCCTTTTTCTTTCATTTTCTTCGTCCTCTCAGCGTCCTCCTCTGTTTTCTTCTTCCTCTCAACCTCCTCCACATCACAGATCTTTATACCCTTCCCCTTAATCCTACGAATTGTTGAATAACTTGCTTTTTTAACAACTGGAAGGGACTCCATTTTTTCTTTACCCTTGGACTTAGCAGAAACAGATCTGGTGGTAGGACTCTTCAACATCATCTCCTCCCTCGACCCAGCAGGTATGCCACAAACAACACACCATTCCTTCAACCTTTTTTCTCTCATTCTCCTCCTTTACAGATCTCATAACTTCCTCAAACACAACCATTCCAGAGGGACTCATATGTAGCTTGTACTCCCCAGATTCGTACAAGTCTTCCCAATGTTCGGTATGATGCTCAATCATCATCTCAAAAGCAAGATTAAGGATTGTTTTTGTATGTTCATCTTCTTCCATCTCACTTGCTTTGAGTAAGAGAGATAGGTCGACCATTTTTGGGAAATTAGGGTTTTCAGAAGGAGAAATACAAAGAAAAAGACGAAGGGATCCAAACAAGACGAAGAATTAGGGTTTTGATTGACAGAGGAAGAGAGAGAGAGTCGACGAAATGATGGAGATGAAAGTAGATCTAGGGTTTGTAGTAAGAGAGAGGAGGAGAGAGAAAGTACATGAAGGATTGAAGAAGAAGAAGGGTTGGAGGCAAATGAATGGAGTGGGACGACAGTGAGAATGGAGGGATGAACAAATTAGGGTTCTTGATGAACCAAAATAAAAGTGGTTGATGGGTAATTATTAATGTGGGTAGTTATTAATGTGGATGGGTAGTTGGAAGAGTTTATAATTTAATTTTGGTGGTTAAATTTTGGTGGGAATGATTAATTGTGTAATGAATAGGTTAATTTTTTTAAAGAGGTAATTTAATGAATGTAAGTTATTAGGTAATGACAATATTGTAAATAAGAAGAATTTTTTTTATCCATTTTTAGAAATTTATAAGTTTGTTGCAAGAATTGCGTTACGCCCAAATATGACAAATGTTGCCAGAATTGCGTTACGGAGGGAGTATTATTAATGGAAAACAGACTAAAGGTTGTATTAATATTAAAAACAATTTTTCCAAGTAAAAAAATCGGTGCGTTTGCCCCGTCTCATTTGATAGTAGCATTTTATGCACGCTATGCGTGCTGAGATTTAGGGCTTAGTGTTACTCGATAGTAATAAACCAATTTCAAATTAAAAGTTTGTAACTAAGTTGACATCCATATGGCTATGGAAGAAACATTGGTTTACTTTAAAATATTAATTAAAACACATTTTTAATTCCTTATGCATCCATTTACGCTGCTTGCAACAACAGTTTATTGTTTGTACTGAAATCAAAGCTTTACTTGGGGGCACCACATAAAGATTTACAAAATTTAGTATTGATTGAATTTTTAAAAAATAAATGTTGATCCACTATATTTTTTTTTTTCTCTACTACCAAATTTCCATTGTAATCAAAAGGTAAAAAAATTATGTAAAAAATATATCAATATGAGTATCAATTTGTAGAGAATTTAAAAATATAATTTACATACTTTTATTTTATTTTTTTGAACTATACAATTTGTATTATTTTTATTTAAAAATATAAAAAGTTAACTTTCCTTATTATGTAGTTTGTATTTTAAAAAAAATGCAACTACATAATAGAGATGATAGTATAAAATCTGAAAATTAATGAAAATTTGAATTTAGATTTGCCAATTTATCTTCCTGTGGCTTCTGCGGATCCTCATTCATCACTGAGTCATAACCATCTTCCTCACCACTGACTCCACAGGCCATCTCCTTACCGCCGTTGCCGACTTCCATCTCTCTTCTACGGCTTCGAAGTTCGTTCTGCAGCACTACATCTCTGTTTCTCTCACCCTCACGGCGTCACCCTCTCCCTCCGACCAAGAAGCGTGGCTGCCTTTTCCCCATTGAAGTAGAAGCATTGCTCCTGAGGTAAGGTTTTGTTTTCTTGGAAAATCAATTTTACAATCGAGTTTGGTTTCGATTTAATTGTCACTTAGGGTTCTTCTATGGTTTGGGTTATAATTAGGAAGGAGAGTAGAATTTCCAGTTGAATCTTGTTGCTGTAGACTTATTTTTGTTCTTCACTTCTATGCTAGTTTAGTATTCAAACAATGAAAATCGAGGTTTTCTTCCTGCGCCCAGGGCGGCCGCCCTTCCTGCCCTGGCTCAAGGACGGACCTGAATTCACCTACACCTACCATAATTTCAATCGCCATAATCAAATATAATCATACTCATCATAGCAACATTGTTCTTTGCCCTAGCATTAAAAAAAAAAAAAAACATTGTTCTTTGCCCTAATTCACAGCACCGACCATCGCCTCATAAAACCCACTTTGAAAAATCGCTCCACCGCATGCCCGCCATGGCATTCGCAACATTCCCCCTCCATTATTAACAATCGCTGCATTGAAGGATGATTTAAAAGATCTGATTTTTTTAGTAACTTTTGAATTGTTTACATTTTACACTTGTTTGGTATAATTTGGAGTTTGTGGTATAATTTTCTAACTTAAGGATTTATTTGGCAAGTTATTTCAGTTTATTTAGATGATTAGATGCTGAATTTTTTTAGCCACCATAAATAATTAGGACTGTTTGTGAGAGAACTGAAATGCGATTTCAATCCTTAGAAGTGACTGAAAATGATGGTGATGAATGGCATCATACCACCTCAAGGATGGTATAGGCTGTGTAAGGTTTTTGGGATTTTCAATTTTATGATCTATATGTTACAAATTAAAAGGATTTATCTTTACCTCATATTCTTGCTGAGATTCATGGGTTTGGCCGTTTGGGTTTCTGTTTGGATGCAAATCTAAAAATTGTAATTGTTGAATTTGTTGGAAGGTCTCATATTTTCTCATTTTCTTGCTTAGTTGCTTTTCTGTTATTTAATTGCTTTGATTTCATATATTGATGCCCTCCCCTCCTCAATTGCTTTTCTGTTACTTTTCTTTATCCCTCTCCCCCTCCCTTCACAAGTTGCATTTTTTGTGCTTCTTGTTTGTTGACTTTGTGGATCTTGTCAATAATCATTGACAATATGTTCTTTAATCAACAAGCTCACCTGAAAGCCCTCTCCCAATTCAGCAGAAGGGAAACCGAGAGCTTAAAAAAATTGTCTACTTGAAAGCATTGCTACCAAATATTCTTTAAAAAGGTCAATTAGTAAAATTATCATTCAGAACTACTTATTTCATCTGTCATAGCATTAAAGTAGCCCCATTTCATGCATTTTTAACTTTGTGTGATCTTCTTAGGCCCATTCTTAATGGAAGCTTTTTTACCTTTTACTTTAGCCTTTTTTTTTCCGTTTTTCTTTTCTTGATGCTAGTGCAGTAGTTCATAGTTGATACTGATGGTTATGAGCAATTTCAAGACATGGAACAACACACATACACCCCCCCCCCCCTCTCCCTCTCTTCTCTCCCAGGGAACCTTAAAAGAATTAAGGTTGCTGCAATTTGATCATAATGAGCTGTAGTGATCCAAAGTAGGCTCATTTAGATGGTTCTTTTATCCATGCTTATGTGTTCCTTTGGAAAGTATGTTTGACTAAATGGTTCAGTTTGAGTAAACTTTGTTAATTTAATTGCATTATGTGTAGAACGATTTTTTTTAATAAAAATAATTGGTTCTTGTTTTTTTAGGAAAAATTGTAAAAAATAAGCCAACCTTTATCCGGTCTCTTTAAATAAGCCAGCCTCTTGATTAACTTAAAAAAAAGTCAACCTATTACACATATCCGCTCAAATTAAGTGTTTTGTATAATCTACCAGTGTAACAAGTTAATAATTTCAATGAAAAATCAAAGCGGTGCATTAATATGTCATTGTTTATATGGTTTTTCATTAAAAATGTTAATTTAATTAACAAGTAAATAGTGAAAAACTTAATTTGAGAAGACATGTATATTAGGTTGACTTATTTTGAGTTAATCAAAAGGTTGACTTAATTTGAGAAACCGGCTAAGGTGGCTAAATGTTGACTTATTTTTTATATAATTTTTCCTTTTTTTGTTGTGATAGTTACTCTTAATTTTTACGAATACATTAACTTGTTTTGTCTTCCTTTCTTTTTAATGATGTGCATTTGTTGGTAACTTAGCTCAGTTAATTATTTGCTCCTGTCCTGTTATTTTTTCATCCAGGTATATAGTTCGAAAGGGGTAGATCGCTAAAGCTGATCAAGTATATTGTGATACTTTATGCGAATTTGGGCAAACAAAGGATGGTAGTTGTTATGAAGAGATTTGCTCTAAAGTTGTTTATATCTTTAAAGTACATCACAGCAAATGTTGTTGATAGGAACAATGGGAAGATTGTAGCCACAGCTTCTACAGTTGAGCATGCTCTTAAAAGCTCGTTTGAATGTGGTCGGTCTTGCAATGCAAAGGCAGCAACAGTTGTTGGAGAAGTTTTGGCAAGGCGGTTGAAGGTTGAAGGTCTAGACGATGGACAGGGGAGAGGCATCCATATTAATGTGAATAAGGAAGTCGAAAGAAAAGGCTTAAAAAGTCGCACTAAGGTCTGGGCTGTTGTGAATGCGATGAAGGACAACGGTGTTAAGGTCATACTTGAAGACAGAGATCATGATGTATGAGCAAATTGTTAAAATTGCGTACCTCAGAAAAGATAATTTTACTCCATATGATTTCATGTGAGTCTCTCCTTCCCTCTTTTTGACTTTAATTCTGTCACTAGAATTGTTAAGCATCAGCCTGTCATGTGCAGTTAGTTTATGTATTTTGGGATATGTTTGGATAGTTTTATTGTATTGTAGGTTGTGCCTATGTGGTGGTCAAGTGTTTGCTTGCTATCCGGTAGGCATGAGTTCGAACCTCAACAACCTCGTTTCTTTTATGGTGCTGAGTATTTCATCAGATCTTTTAGTAGAGATTATATATGTTATGCCATCCCTGATAGAAACTGGGGGAAAAATATATTTTTATAGTAGAAATTCTATATCGTAACTTCTGTTTTATTTGATTATATTGGTGGCCTATAAATTTTTCATTACGCAAATTGACCCTCACCTATTATCTCCTTTCACTGTAACATTTTTGACCATTAGTCAGCTAAAATCCACTGTTAGCAAAGTTCTTAGGTTATGTTTTGGATAGAAGGAAAAGGAGAGAAAAAGAAGGGAAAGGAAGGATAACAAATCTCCTTATTTGAGAAATATGGGTTGGGGGAAGGAAGGGAAGGGAGAGGGAGGGATCCATTTTTCCTCCTCGCTTAATACCATTATCTCTCCAAAATGAGAGTGATTTGGAGGGAGAATGGAGCTCCACCTTTCCTCTCCTCTTCCTCCTTTATTCTTCTCATTCTTTTTTGCCTCTCCATTGCTATCAAAAGGGTATTTTTATTTTAAAATCCCCACATTTTGTTTACAATCAACCCAGGTTTGAAGATCCAAGTAAAAGCACCCCCTTCATTCCAACCATTACATTGCTTACGTTTTTCTTAAATTCCCAACATATCTTTTTTTGGCATGAGTCATGAATGTGGAACTCTGTAAATCTAATGTCTTGCATCCTAAGGCTTCAAGTGTGCAACTCAATCTCAAGGAGTGGTCCTATATGTACAAACTTAATTTTGTCGCATTTAATTATATTTTCCACTGGGTTCTTATTTATCTATATTTGTTGTATTTGTTCAAGCAAAGATAAGAAGAACTCATGTAACCTCAGAAAGAAATGAACACAATGGAGTGGGGCAAGCGTTCTTTGTTTTTCTAACATGGTGGAAGGGAAGGCTTTGATGGAAAAATACTTTCTTTTTTCATGAGGCAAAAAAAATTAGGTCATTTAATTATCTTACTAATTTGACCGTAGCCAGTCAATAGTCAAAGTAATTTCACAATTAATCGGAGAACTATAATTAAAGTGATTTGCGTGTAATCTAAATTTTTCTGGCCACGCCAAATATATAATTTATAGAAGGTACTCCCATGAGCTCCTAGAGGAAGGTATTCTCCATAGAAAAGCAAATCACAAAGAATGGATGTTCATTAAGTTGATGACGAATGTTCATTTGGTCTAATATTTGAAATTTGAATAATGTCCATCTATACTTATATACTAAAAGGAAAGCCACTAAAAATAAATTTTCCCTCATAAACTCCCTCTCTTCCCTCCTAAAACCCCATCTACTTGATAGAATAACATTAAATGTTTTTCCATTTTTCAAAACTACTTTTGACTTTTTTAAATGAATTATAATTACTATTATTTTAATCATTGTTATGATCATCTTTCATGTTTATATTATTAAGGTAGTTTTAAAAATATAATACGTAATAAGATTACATTGCACAACCAAATTCTTTTCAAAAAATAAAAACCATCAACTTAATTATTCTGTAATATAATATATATATAATATAAACCATTAAATTATCTAAATACGTTAGTTAGATAAACTGAGCATATGTTTGGGTATTACCTATACCTGTCTAAAACTCTTACCACTAAAATTATCTAAATACGTTAGTTAAATAATATATGTGCTTGGATATTATATCTATTATAATGAATTAAAAAAAAACGAGCAATTGCTCGGGTATAAACTAGTTAATATAATATTCATAAGTTGACCTAATGTACATCGCGTGCGTACCTTCAATTTTGTACTAATATAATATAATCTATTATTCGGTTATAATTAAGGACAAATAATTTACTCTTTTTTTAATGCTGTGGAATGAATGAACACAATAATGTATTACTGAAATTCAAAGTAGCACCTTCATCTATTATTGTAGTTGTGACCATGCATCCATGCTATTTACAAAAAAAATAAGTAGGGTTCTTTTCTAACTTGAATTTTGCTGTAGGTGCAAATGTGCTATTTTTGTGGCCGTGCAAACTGTATTGGGGATGAAGGAACACCGAGTTTGCTTGACACTTTGTGCATTGCGAATTGCGATAAGGCTTTGATTTAAGGTAAACAGCCGTAGCCTGATTAGTGATAACCAGGGCTTGTTCTGTCATCTTTATGTTGATCTTGAGTATGATAAGATTTAGGAACAAAATAATTGTTTGAATAGGATATTATTGAATATATTTTCTTTTGGCATCAAAATATGAGACCTGAAGCTGGTTGCTTTGATATGTATTGTGACTTGTGAGCTGGTTATTTTGAGTCCATGTTGTTGTTTGAGGAATGAGGAAGGATAAATATTTTTGATGCTTTGCAGCATACATAAAATTGAAGGAAATGAGGCGCCAGGGTTAATCGACATTCGACATTCGACATTGCTGCATATCTCTGTTGCAGAGTTGTAGGCTAATAAAATCATCCACAATAGCATGCTACAACGCTTGTTCACCAGCTTGCTACATTAGATTATGTAACTGCAATTTTTGTAAGCTATAAATGAACATAATATTCCTATTGGAAGGCTACAACCTATTTCAATTAAATTGTCCAATTCTTAGTTTATAGATTAGTATACTATAGCTTTTGATTTTTGGGAAATTCCTCGTACTACCGTGTTTTTGCGAATTCCCAATAGTACTACCGAGTTTTTTTTAATTCCAACGGTAATACTTATTATGATTAAATTCCCAAATGTGATGTTATTAAACAAAAAACCGTTAAAATTAGCAAAAAAAATACATTACGTAAGTATAATTAGGGCTAATCGAGTAGGTTTTTGCAAATTCCGACCTCAAATCGGAGCCCACAAGGGTTTAAATGACCTGTAAAACCTTAAGCAATTTTTTTTTTTTTTTACGCATAGATCATCCACGATGCTACATTGGGAATTTAATCATAATTTGTATTACCGTTGGGATTAAAAAAAATATGGTAGTACCATTGAGAATTCGCCAAAATGCGGTAGTACCAATGGGAATTTCCCTTGGTATTTTTGCAATTTTTATTGGTATAATCTTTTTTTTAATAAAAAATGCACATGCCTTCTGATTTTTTGTGTTAATGCTGCTAAATTGTGTCATTTTTGTTCATCGGATTGTTGTCTTGTTGAGTTGTTGATATAGCAAAATGATAAAAATAAAGTTGTCAAAGCGTCCATGTGGGTACGGTTCGGATTGATTGGTTGAAATTCTCAACTTAAACCCAACACATTTAGTTAAACAGGTTGGGATTCTCAACCCTACTCAACCTTATAATAAATGGGTTAACTTAATAATCCGTTTAATAATATTACCACTTTTAATTAGCATCAAATAAAGTTGTACCACTATATGTTTATACTATTATATCGACCGTAACAACCGAAGATAGCCATATATATATATTTCAAGTCATAATGATCATAATTTATACAAAACAGTGTAGTAATTAATAACTAACAACCTTTTGAAAACTATTGTTCAAGATAAAAAACTTAATTTTAAGATATTACAACCACCTAAATAACTTGTAAAACAGCTATAACACAATAAAAAAATGAAAGTAATATATTAGATTAGTACTTCAACTAAACTTGAAACTAATTTTATTACAACATATTTACTTAATGAGTTAGCGGATTGAAATCGGGTTAAGAATTTCAACCCGACCCAACCCATTAAACTAAACGAGTTGGGTTAGGTCAACCCTTTTAGCTAAACGGGCTGAAAAACTCAACCGAACCCGTTATTTATTGGGTTGGATTCGAATCGGATTATTTGGTTGAGTGAGATTTTGCCAACTCTATGCATAGAACAATTAAAAACAAGCAAAAACCTTACACTAAAATATTTTAATAGTTGATCAAAGCTCGACTCGAGCAAGCTTAACTCGAGCTCAATTCAGGTTTCTAACGAGTCGAGTTGAGCATCACATTATTCAACTCAAAAAACTCATGAGAAACTCCACATATTAAATTCCATATAATATCCTAAAATCATAGCTAAATTATTAACTTTTTGAAATTATTTAATATTCATTTAATAAAATCATAGTCCAATCATTAATGATTTGAAATAAAATGATACTTAAAGTAAAATGTTAAAAATATGAGATAATTTACAAGTTATTCAAAAATTACTAGTAAAAAACTCTATCAAAGCTCAACTTAACAAAACCCGATAAACACTCAACTTGACTCGTTTGATCACGGATAGATTCAAGCTCGATGCGACATGTTAATGAGTAAAGTAAAACAACCCAATACTTGAACTCAACTCGCATTATAAACACCCCTATTATTAAAATATGTTTCGTGAATTAAAGCTGACTAGTTTTTTGTGAGGGCAATGAAGAAAACACTTTATTATTATGCACCACAAACAATTTACTTGACAGATTCCATAATGCTATGGCAATTTTATTAGTTTTTGATAACAAAGAGTAAAATTTAACCAAATAAAATAAAAAACCGAAACTAAAAAAAAAAAAAAAAAGTGGTAATCAACAAACAAACAAACAAAAAAACCCTATGTTTTTATGTATTTCTTCGTCCAAACTACATTTAATTTTTTGCATCTCCCAAAATAATGACTTTATTTATGCATACAAATCGATAATGATCACAGTTAGGTGTTGATTTGAAATTTGATAATTTTTTGCCCTTTTTTAATTGTCTTTTGCCAAGTAATTTAAGAATGAAATAGACTAGTGAATCAACCTAAATTTTAATACTCTGCTTCAAATTATTTAGAATAAAATATAAAAAAATAAAATTCACATTAGTTACAATAAATGTGTAGCTTCATATTTTTGGAAAGTTTTTAATTATAAAAGTATTCAACATTACCCTTAATTTATAAAATTATAAATCAAAACCTAAACACTAGAATGATTACCCCTTGCTTCTTCCACCAACAAACAACACTCCAAGCCTCCAACGATGCCGTAAAACTTTCAATCCATCACCGAAACCCACCATCACAAAAATCTACCTCAAAACCCATCATCACCAAAACCCACCTCAAAACCCATCATCACCAATTAGTGCTGTTAAATAAAAAAAAGTAACCGTTAATCGTGACCGTTAACCACATAACCGTCACTTTTTAACAATAATTTACCGAATCATTTATTTTTAACGGTTACGATTACCAAACCGTTTAAAGTAGCGGTTAACGATTATGATCATAGTTAGAGATTTTCACTAACGGTTAACCCATGATTAAACTTTTTTTAAATAATTATTAAGTTAGGCCCAACTACCTAATGAGTAAGAGTAATGACCCAAGGGCCCAAGTTAGCTACTTTCCCCATATGGGCCTATTGCCATATGCGTATCACAATAATCACACTAAGGGTGCGTTCTCTTCACCTTAAAAAAATAAGTTTCAGGTTTAATAAGTTCAGATAAGTTCAGATAAGTTCCAATAAGTTATATCAGGTCTAATAAGTTCAATAAGGTCTAATAAGTTGCAATAAGGTCCAATAAGTTCTAATAAGTTCCAATAAGGTCTAATAAGTTCCAATAAGGTCCAATAAGGTCTAATAAGTTCCAATAAGGTTTAATAAATTCCAATCAGGTCTAATAAGTTCAAATCAGGTCTAGATTATTATTTTTAATTATTGATCAAATAAAATTAATTAAATTAATAATTAACTTAAAGCACTCTTACACAACATAAACCAATTTTATTTTATCATTCTTGTTTTATAATTTTTTTAGAGAAACCAATCAGAGTTAGATTGAATTAAACTATTTTTTTTATATTATAAAATAAAACTTATTTTTTATTTTGGGTTTGATTTAATTTTGGTCCAAATTAAACTTTACCCACCCTCCATATTATTATTACTAATTTTGGTCCAAATTAAACTTTATCCATCCTCCATATTATTATTATTCAATCCGTTCTAGTTTGTTAATTTTACTACAAGTGAATTAAGAAAAATTAAATATGTAGATAAGTTGTTATTGGAATTGATAATATTAATTAATAATGGGTTTGAAAAAAGATATACTAATTATTATTACCTTCTTGAACCTAATTCAACAATAAAAAAAACATAGGTTCAAATGTATAGAATATTATTATTATTATTATTATTATTATTATTATTATTATTATTATTATTATTATTATTATTATTATTATTATTATTATTATTATTATTATTATTATTATTATTATTATTATTATTATTATAATTAATTTATTTTATTCAATCATATAAATTACGTTCCAATAAGTTTCAATCAGGTTTAATAAGTTCCAATAAGGTCTAATAAGTTCCAATAAGGTCTAATAAGTTCTAATAAGGCCTAATCAGTTCTAATAAGGCCTAATAAGGTGTAAGAAGGTCCAATAAGGCCTAATAAGTTCCAATAAGGTCTAATAAGTTAAATAAGGTCTAATAAGTTAAATCAGGTCTGATAAGTTCAGATAAGTTCAGGTCTAATAAGTTAAAGAGAACGCACCCTAAGTTATTCAGAATTTCAGACTTAAGTTTTTTTTTTTTTTTTTTTTTTTTTTGACAGTAATTTCAGACTTAAGTTTTCCAACCTTTTTCTTTTGAATTTTCATTTCAATCCCAAGTCCCAACTCCCAAAAAAACCCTAAGTCACCATACTCAATTACTCAGCAAAACAAAGTGTAAAACTGTAATTCTGTAAACCCTAATCCCCTAAGTCACCCAAAGTTCCACAGCAGTGACAACATTGCAGCAGGAGACGCCCGCCGCCGTCGTTGAGTCGTCGCTCCGAGCATCTACCCACAACAGTGACAACACTTTATTAGTTTAAGCTTTGTTTGTATTGTGGTATAATGAATTAACCATCTATTGTTTTGTATGGATTTCATTAATTAATGTTGTATTAATTCTTAAACAATGTATGGATTAACTAATGATATATTAGAAAAATAATTATATAAAGTATACATTATTAACGGTTAAACAGTTAACCTGTAACTGAACTGTTAAGAAACGGTTAACTGTTCACGTTTAATTGTCTCTTAATGGTTTGGTTACTGTTATGGATTTCAAATAACCGTTATAATTGTTAACCGACCGTTAAGCCTTAACGGTTCGGTGTACTGTGAATGAGCAGCCCTATCACCAATACCCACCTCACCATAAAAACCATCAACAACATCCAACTCACCATAAAAATCGCAAATGAATGAAACCCACCTCAAATCCATAAAACCCATTCAAACCAGGACAAAGCAAAATTATTTGAAACTTCAAAAATTCAATTTAATAGTGTATATAACATATTCCTAGGCCTCATCCATCAGCTTAAGCTTTTGGTCGAAATGGTCATTTAACATGGTATCAGAGCTAAAGTGACATTGAAGTCTGGGTCCAAATCTCTCCACAAAATAAACACTAATCTGAACAAAAAAAAAAGCACTCACTTGAAAAAACTAGACACTAACCTCCAAAAAAATTGGAAATAACCTAGAACAAAAACTTCAATTACATGAACAAAAAGTCCCATTAACTGAAAACTCATTTGATCCATTAATTAGAACAATTCTCTTTCAATGGTGCGTGGGTCTCCATTATTCCCGTGATTCCTATTAAAATTCTAGAGCCCCCCCCCCCCCCCCCCTCCCTTCTCAATTGAGGAAGAATTACCTAAATTAACAAATAATCCTCATAATTTCACCCTATTAAAATTCTAGAGCCCCCCCCCCCCCCCCCCTCCCTTCTCAATTGAGGAAGAATTACCTAAATTAACAAATAATCCTCATAATTTCAGAGTAGGAAAATGGAGGTCGTGGGCTTGTGGCTAATTTCAGACTTATATGGAAAAGGAAAAGGAACGAAGGAGGAAACGAACAAGACGCAATATCATATAGAAAAAATGAATTATTGAGCTCAGCCTGTCTGACAGTAAGTATAGAGTCAAACGACTTGACCTAACACTTTCTCTTTTCTTAATCATATCCAATTTTCTGAATTAATTTTCCACTATAACTTTTATCTAGGAGAATGTGCAACCTAGTTTGTTGTAAGAAAAAAGAGGACATATATATGTTGTATATGGAATTTGATATTGATTTTAATTTTTGAAATTGAGTGAATATTTGTTATTTTAGACAATAAAATCATACTCCATTTCCCTCCATTCTTAAATTAGATAATTACAAAACTTCGAGACTATGTAATTGATACTCAAAGTCAACAATTCACAAGGATTAAAAAATTCATCAAAAACATCAGAATTAATCTGTTTCTGATCTCCTTTGGTCATTACAATTTCATACAAGAATTCATATGGAATTTCAGTTGATTTTATAAGGCATGATAGTATTACCTCTATATGGGTGTGTTCTCCTCGTCATATTTTTTCTAATCTGATCTAATTTTATCTTATCTTTATGAGAATTTGATCTCAAAATGTATGAGAATTTGAACTTATATTATGAGATCTGATCTGATATAATTTGAAGAGAGCACACCCTATATGTGCTAGATTGCTAGACATGTTTATATTGAAAATTACTCCCTTAGTCTTATTTTCTTTGCTACTTGTTGACTTTTTGCACACAAATCAATATTTATTTAAAAAAATTAGGAAAAATTCATATGAATAATCCCAACTATTGGAGGTCTTTCAATATTAATCCCAACTATAAGTTATTACACTATAATCCAAACTATGGGGGTAGTTTTATGATATTACTCCATACTAACTTTTTACCAGCTCCGATTTCCTTCGTTGAAAGGGAGAAAGATATAGTCAAATACAATAAATAAAGAAAGAGTAAAGATAACGAATACTGTTTGAATTGGTGACCAATTACAATAAAATAACTAAGTCAATGGACTAATATCATAAAACAACCTCAAAGTTTGGATTATAGTGTAATAACTACTAGTTGGGATTAATATTGAAAAACCTCCAATAGTTGGGATTATTCGTATGAATTTTTCCAAAAAATAATATTATGCCCAGCATATGTATTAGGTGAGTAATGATGTGAGTGTAGAAACACCTCCTTAAAATTTAGTTTGGTGATTTTATACTCAAATATTCAGAAAAATTAATATTATGCTCAGTTTTGTAACAATGAATAGTAAGAACCAAACACACTTAGGGTTTTGGGATCTTAGGCTAGAGATAAGACACACTCAATCTCCCCTAATCTTATTGCTCAAGACTCGGTACAACACTCAAATTTTGAAAAACACAAAGAAAAATGTTAAAACTCACTTTTTTTTTCGTTTAACTTCAAATTGATTTTCATTGTTGATTGTTCTCCTATATACAGCAATAAGGGAGCAGCAAGACACACCAAAAGACATGGGAAAACAGTCCCTTATGGCAAGCTGAAAGCCAATGGTTTTCATGTAGTTAAACTAAGCATTAAATTCCCTATTTAGCTAGTAACGAAAAACTAGAATATAAGCCCTAGAAAACAGACAGAATTAAACCACTTTAGCAGGGACTTATATGGCTTTATTACACACAATTTAAACAAAATAAAAGAAACATCATACGCCCAATCAACATTAATTTTGGGCCAAACTTGTTGTCTTCTCTCGAGCCTTTACTTGGACTTTAATCCTCCCATAAAATGCAACAAAGTAATTCGGGCTTAGAAGTAAAAGGAGCAAACCCATGTGTTTCTAAGACTAGAGCAACTAGTTTTTAATCCATACAGTTTCGAATTGGAACTTTTGCTTTTGGTTCATTCTACCCTTCTTGAGAAAATTTTGACCTCAAAATTTTATCATCCAAGTAAGGAGATAAGTCCCCAACCTTAAAAGTAGCACTTACTCCCATCATATCATCAGGTAGCTCGATCTTGTAAGCAATATCATTGATTTTCTAAAGAACTGGAAAATTACCATCTGAACGTGGCATAAGCTTGTTCTTGTAAGACTTAGGAAACCTCTCTTTCCTCAAATGCAACCAGACCAAGTCGCCAGGTTGGAATATGGTTGGTTTGAGTTTCTTTTTTACTCTCTCTTGGTATTTCTTATTCGCCTCCTCAATTCTTTTCTTCACTTGCTCATAGGTTTTTTTTGAAAGGTTTCCACCCTCTGTTTAGCATTCTTTTCAACCATTTCACCCTTAGCCAATGGAACAAGATCAATTGGGATAAAAAGATTCACTCCATAAACTACTTCAAAAGGAGAACGAGAAGTAGTCAATGAATGAGCCTTATTGTAAACAAACACCGCATATGTTAGTTTAATGTCAAAATCCTTCTGCGTTTTGCTTACAAGGCCAGTCAACAAAGTGCCAAATGTTCCATTTGTCACCTCAGTTTGCTCATTAGTTTGGGGATGATGAGAGGTGCTAAAGAGTAACTTGGTATCCGCAAGCTTCCATAGGGTCCTCCAAAAGTGACTGAGGAACTTGGAGTCCCTATTACATACTATACTTCGAGAAATGTCATGAAGTTTGACAATTTCCTTGAAGTACAGTTCAGGTGCTCTCATAGCATCATCTTTGAGAATATATTTACAACTACCATGATGTTATCTTTACCCCTCTGTGTCCGAGATAACTCCACCATAAAGTCCATGCTAACACTCTCCCAAGGAACATAAGGGACCGGCAACGAAGTGTAGATACCCTTAGTGAAATTACTCTTAGCCTTCTGACATGTAGCACACCTCTCTACAATATGAGTAACATCCTTGATCATTCTAGGCCAATAGAAATGTTCTCCAAGAATATCAAGAGTAGTCTTCTAAATCCTAAAATGACCAGCCAAACCAACACTATGCACCTTAAGGACTAGCAATTCTCGAACCCCACTCTTTGGATCAAAAAGCTTGTTACCCTTGAATAAGTAACCATCTTGCCACACTAACTCCTTGCTTGGTTTTTCAACCTCACAAGAAAAATCTGGATAATTTTTATAGCACTCCTTCAGCTGTTCATCAAAACCCAAAATTGTAGCATCCACCATAGCAATCAAGTAATTTTGCCGTGACAAAGCATCAGCAACTACATTACTTTTCCCATCTTTGTATTTGGAGCTAAAAGTGAATGATTGAAGAAACTCCACCCATTTGGCATGTCTTTTGTTGATTTTTTTTTGTTGGCCAAGTATGAATTTTAATGCCTCATGATCAGATTATAGAACAAATGGTTTTGGTCTATGATAGTGAGACCAATGGTCAAGTGCTCTAACTATGGCGTAAAAATCTCGATCATAGGTGGAATAATTCAATTTCGCTCCACTCAACTTCTCATTGAAGTAACTCACATGCTTCTTTTCTTGAATCAAAACATCACCTATCCCGATCTCACTCGCATCACACTCCACCTCAAAACACCTTGTTCAAATAGGGAAACACAAGTATAGGAGTTTCGCAAAGCATGTATTTGACTTTTTCAAAGGCTCTTTGAGCGTTTTCACCCCACTAAAACTCACCCTTCTTTGTTAACTCAGTGATCGGAGCCATGATCGTGGGAAAGGTTTTTGATGAACCACCTATTTTCAAGTTCCTTATTCTCCTCTGCATTATGCCTATAGGCTGCCTTATTTGGCAAAGCATCTCGTGTAATCAAGTCAATGGTGTGCTCAATGCCTCTTATTGGTGGGAGGCCCTTGGGCAAGTCATTGTGAAACACATCTTTGTACTCTTCTAACAACTCATTGAGTGGGGATGATTTATTACAAGTAGTACTAGGATCTTCTTTGGTTCTCACAACCAAAGCATATCATCCTCCATCTTCCTCCACTATCTTCTCAAATTCGATCAGTACAGGTTACAAGATAGTTACTTTTTTAATTTCTTTCTTTTTAGCGACTTGTGGGGGCAAGGGAAGCAATTTAACTTTTCTACCATCTCTAGTAGTTACAAGATATACATTAGATCTCCCTTTATGCTCAAGATCATGATCAAACTGCCAAGGTATTACAAGTAACAAGTGACATGCATCCATAGGGAGAATGCCACACCATCTCTTATCTTCAAACCCTCCAATGGAGTATGACACCAAGGCTTGCTTTTTCACGCGAACACCCATACCATCATTCAACCAATTTAACTTGTAAGGCTCATCATGGTTCCTAGTTGGAAGTTTCAACTTACTTACAGCTTCAGAAGAGATGAAGTTCCAATAATCATATTGCTCAAGACAAATGCAAAGCAACAAGGTACAACACTCAACTTTAGACAAATATAAAGAAGAATGCTAAACTCACATTTTTTGTTCAACTCTAATATGATTTTCATTGATGATTGCTCTCCTATATATACCAATAAGGGAGCAACAAGACACACCAAAAGACATGGGAAAACCATCCCTTATAGAAAGCCAAGAGCCAAGGGTTTCCCTGTAGTTAAACTAAGCATTAAATTCCCTATTTAGCTAGTAAAGAAAAGCTATAATATAATTCCTAGAAACCAACCAAAATTAAATCACTTACGGAGTGACTTATATGGCTTTATTACTCTCAATTTAAACAAAATAAATAAATAAATAAAATCATATGCCCAAATCAGCAGACAATTTTGGGCCACACTTGTCTTCTCTCGAGCCTTTACTTGGAATTTAATCCTCCCACAAAATGCAACAAAGAAATTCGAACTTGGAAATAAAAGGAGCAAACCCATGTGTTTCTAATACTAGAGAAACCGGTTCTTGATCCATAGAGTTTTGAATTGGACCTATTGCTTTTGGTTCAAGTAAGAGTGAAAAAGTTTAGCAAATGGTGAAATGACGAGACAAAAACTTAAGACATAAAAAAAAATTCTAGACAATTTTAATGTGATTAGGAGGGGAGCAGTATTAGAAAGTAGGCAAAGAGTTCTATCCATTTTTGGAGAGCATAAGAGGGTAATGTCCAAAGCCAAATTAAAAATGGTAGAGTAAGTAATTCTTTGGTAGTTTGGTTTATCAAGGAATAATTTCCCACATAAAATTTTATTTCATGGAAATTTACCTCTCACATAAATTTAAATTTCCTAGGAATCACGTTAATTTGTTTGATTGACATTAAGAAAATTGCATTTTCTATATAAAAATTCAATTACCAATTAAGTGGGTTTTGGATAAGTTATTTCCTACATTTTATGGAAATTTCTACTTAATTTCTATTACCCCTATTTTTTCGTTTTCATGACTACCAAACAAAACCCATACTTGATACTTCTAGAAAATTGAAATTCTCATGAAATTTACCTCCAACCAAACAACCCCGAGTATTTAAGTAATGTCCAAAAGCCGTTATAAAGATTGCATCAAGCAATTAGCACATCACTTCAAAATTGTAGCAGATTCATTAACATTACTCCAAAATTGATCTATTTTCCTTCCTAGAGTAGTTTGCTTTGGATTGATTATATATACAAAACTCATCCTTTAATTTAACTACCACTTTAATTTTGCAAAAAAAGAGTTCAATCTATCTGTACTAGTGATCAGAATCATATGATATCATCACATAATGGAGCAAGCATTAGGGTTATCATCACTGAGAAGCTGAGGCGGGTCGAATATCTGAAGAACACGACCCGACCCGTCACAGATGCCAATGTAACCGGACCCGTTAACCAAGTACTCAAGCTTGGATTCTTTCTTGCCAGCATTGCTTTCTTTCTCATTGTCATTATTCTCATTGGGCTGTTGTTGTTTATCCTTGCCTGCAGCAGCTTTCTGTTTTTCATTATCTTTCTTGTTGTCATTTACAACCTCCACTGGTTTATTGAGCTTCTTCTGGAGATGCTCCACCATTTTCTTCACATCCATTCTCCCTGTCACTTTCACTCTCTCCTTTTCCTTGTCAATATTCACTTCATGCACCCCTTTCACCCCCAAACAATTAAAATTAAACATCACAAAGTCAGAAATTCAATCATTATTATGAGTTTATATGGACTATATATGTACTCCCTTGTCCCACCCAAAATGCTCCAAACACTTTTTGGATCATTTTTTAAGTACATTTTTTTTTTTCCTGAAATGAAAAGTGTTTTTTTTTAAAAAAAGAAAGTACACTTTTTGGGTATAAATGTACTCCTTCCGTAACAAAATAATAACAACTATTTTGGAGTAATTCTTTGATGGACCATATGACCAAAAATAGTAATGAAACATTTTTTTAGAACAAAAAAATAAATAAAGTGGAACATTTATTTTGAGGCGAATAGAGTACACTTATATATTAAACTGACTTGCTAAATGAAAAAAACATCCATTCTTTTTAATTTGCACATGATAAAATATAGAATAACTGATTGTCTGATTATGTACATGCTTCTAGTTTGGAATAATAATAGTAAGTATTTTTTCTGTCCCAATTTAGTTCCAACATTTTAACTTGTAGCAATGTTTATATGTGGTTTTTGACTGTTTTGATTTTTAGAAGCGTAAGGAAAAACACTGTCATGGATCTAGTTTAATTCGTTTCAACATATACTTTTCAAATTTAATTTTTATATATTTTTATTATGTGTAGTTCCAGATATTTTTATTTAATATCGTGTTTCGGGAGAGATGATAAAAAAAATCAATGTAGCAACTAAATTAGGACAAAAAAAATACCTTTGTATGAAGCCACTGCCTTGTACAGGCGCTCTCCGCATCCATGGCAATGGTATGCCACCTTCAGCTGCACTGTTGTCACTGCCGCCTGTTTCCCATTCACCAGAAATTTTCCACTAATTATATCATTTTCGGTAATTTTTTAAACAATTACAGAAATTATTTCTATAATTTCATTTTTTTTGGTTGGGTAAAATTATATATATATATATATATATATAGGGCTGGGTTCCGGTGAGAAATTTCTTATCGTGAGAAATGTGAGAAGAGATAAATACATTAACTAATACCTAGAGGTACATTGACCACCAACTATAGGTACATTCAACATATACTAAAAATACATTGAGTAAAAATACATTGACTTTATGCCATAGATACATTGACTCTAAACTATAGAAGGAGTAAGGAGGGAAATTCAAATTTAATCTTAGCCATTAATTTGTTGATCAAAGAGTTAAGATTGCTTTTCACCCTTCTCACCAAAACTACATTTCTCACATGAACCTACTTCTATATATATATATATATATATATATATATATATATATATATATATAGGGTCAGGATCATGTGAGAAAAGTTTTTTAGGTGAGAAGGCTTATTTATATGAGGAAAAATCTTGAGCGTTGATTTATTTTGATCTAAAGGTTACGATTTTATGGATTTTTTAATTTAAAACAATTTAAAAAAAAACCTAAAATTTCTCCCCTCCAATCCTTATAATACGTAGGATTCGGAATTTTTATTTTTTTCTTTTTTTTTCTATCTTATATGGTTTGGAAACTATATTATAAAAATTTAAAACATGACCCGTATAATTCAGAATATGAATCATAAAATTTAGAATATGACTTATAAAAATTTTAATATTTCATATACTTTTTTTTTAATCTATAGTTCATATACTTAAAATAAACCCAACAATAAACTGACATTTTCTGCATACATACATATATTAGAACATGACTTATAAAATTTTTAACATGGGTTGTTAAATTTACAACATAGCATTTAAAAATTAGAACAAAGCTTATAAATTTTGAACATGGCTTATAAAATTTTGAACATGGCTTATAAAATTTTGAACTTGGCTTCTAAAATTTTGAACATGACTTATAGAATTTGGAACACGAGTACTTATGAACAAATAAACAAATAACTTGAATTTTAGATATTTTTTATTTTATGAAAAAAACCAATTTTTTGAATTAAAAAATATTTAAAAAAACGTATTTTAAAAAAACAAAAAAAAAAAAGATTTTTTTTTGCTATAAAATAGAAATATACTACTTAAATTAAATTACCAAGTTGCCCTTACTAACAAAAACACAAGATCAAATAACAACCCTTAGATCTAAAATTATAAGCGCCGCAGATGTTTTCTCACATAAAAGTCTTTCTCACCTAAAGCACCATTTCTCACACAATCCTAAATAAAGAAAAACATAGCCACGTGTGATCTTGTTGTATTCACCTCGGAATACACTTTCCAAATATATAATTTTTATAATTTTTACACTTATATATTTAAAGATATTACGAGTTTAAATTGTGTCTCGGAAAGTGTGAAAAAGTGAAGTGTTACATTTAAAAAAACACAGAGGGAGTATATATTAAAGACCCCACAAACATTTTTACACTTTTACCTATTTTTTTCCAATTTTGTTCTTAAATAATTACACTTTTATCATTTCTCCATAATATAAAAATGGCAACGATTGTTTTTGCACGCATTTTAAGGAAGCGATTTGAGAGTGTAAACGATTAAATTAATTAAAATAATTTTGATATTAGTAACTTATATTCATATTCTTACTTGTTTTAAAACCATTTTGATTAATTCATTCGTTTACATCATTAAATCATTTCCTCAAAATGTGTGAAAAAATAATTGTTGCCATTTTTATGTTACGGAGGGAGTAGTATATTTATTCTAATTATCTTTATCAATAGTGGGCCCCACATGAAAAATGATTTGCATTAAAAACGATGGCCAAATGAAATGTAACATCTAATTTGGGACAAAGGGAGTATAAAAGAGTCAAATTAGGCTGCATTTAAGTTTTTCTATTTAAAACAAAAGTATGGATATATAAATATAAGGAAATGATAAACACACAACTAAAATTGATATGGAATCAACCCATTAAGAAAGCATATCTTCCTATACTCGTTTTACAAAAGTTGTATTCATATCGATGTTAGTTGTGCAAATATCAATTTCCAAAATACAGAGTATATTTTGTTCAACATTTGCACACAAGATAAGCTTAGGTAAAATTTCAAATAAGTTCAAATAATTAAAAGTAAGTTGAAAATAACAAACAATTTTTTTTCTCTCACAAAAAAAAGCCAAAATTAATTTAGAAAAATTCAGTTGAAGTTCAAATTAGATGCAGTAACCTCATTTTCCCAAAATAAGAATTGAATGAATTGAACAAACGAAATTAATGTGACAAAGTCGAAAAATAGGAATATTCAAAGTTCATTAAACGCTTTAAACCCCCAAAAAATAAGTTCTGAAATCAACATCAATTAATAATGGGATTGAAGATCATTAATACTCTGAAAATCAGAAGAAAAACAGACAGAATTTTTAAAAGTGTATAAAACTGAAAGAGAGTTGGTTAATTAATTAATTAATGGGGGTTACCTCTTTGGGTTTATCATTCTTCGTTTCGTTCTTTTTGTCTTCCTTTTTTGATGGTTGGGGAGAAATAAGTTCAGTCATCTTGAGTGTTTTTTCCTGCAATTTATCCCTGAGCTTTGCTGGATCAACATTCTTCTGTGCCATTATTTTCACTTTGCTTTCTCCCTCGAATTCCACTTTCAGAACTCCTGTATTCATCATTACCATTTATAACATACAACTCCATCAGTAATCTCAGGAAATAGATATATAGATAGTAAAAACAATGTCAAAAAAACAAGTAAAATAGACTGAGAAATTTGTTAGAAAAACATAATCTCAAATCATAAGCTCGATTAAAATACAATTGACTATAAGTAATTCTGCAGAAGATGAAATTCCTTCAAAATAAACGAAGAACAGAGTAGTAAAATCAATCAGATTTTTCAAGGAGTAAAATCATTCGGTTACGAAATTGTACAAAATCAACCAGACCAAGCAATGAACGAACCAGAAAAGGGGGAAAACAGGGGGGGGGGGTGAAAAGGAACCCGAAAAAACCTGGAAATTTAAGGGCGTGTTTTTTGATTCGTTGAATACAACCATCACAATGAAGATGAACCTTGAGAACTACATTAAGAAATGAGCCGCCGCCATTTTCATTCTCCTTCTTCTCATCTCCATTTCCTTCTCCACCTGCTTTACCTCCACCTCCACCTCCACCTTTCCCCTGTAAAATATCCAATACGAATATTAATCGGAAACAAACAATCATGTAATGAGATAATTTTTTTTTGTTTTGTAAATGAAAAAAAAAAGGAAAAAGTAAAGTAACCTTGGCCATGGATGAAATGAAGATGAGTAAGAACAAAAATGTGGGTTTATGGTTTATGGAAGAAAGGACTACGAAGTAATGAGGAAGAAAAAAGAGGAGGGAAGAGTGAATTATATATATATATATATATATATACGGAGTAATAATAAAAAAGGGTAAAAAAAGAGAAATGCAAAAAAGGGGGTATTTGGTTTGATGTTTGCAGAGGCGGCGATGTTGTTTGTGAAAGTATATTGTAGTGTGCACATACAGCATGTGTACAGTGCACTACCATTAGTGGGGTGGGGAGACTGGAGAGACAACTGACGAGAGGGAAAGGGTTAAATTGTACTGCCGGACCGTGCACTATATTTTTGTGGTTCCGTTTCTCTGCGCGTTAGCGTTTTAACACGTCATGGTATGTAACTTCTGCTTCTATCAATCTTTAGTTTTTAAAATAAAATCTTCATTTTTCTAACTACAATGTTTTTTTTTTTTTACTAGAATTTTCAATTTTTTTTATTAAATTAGAATCTTCATTTAAAAAAAATAATAATATTCACATTCACGATCTTCATTTTAAAGGTGAGATATTCATTTTTTTTATAAAAATAAAATATTGAAGGGTAATATTAATATTTTCATATGCTAATATTTATTTCGCAAAATTATTCTTTTAAAAAAAAAAACTAGACTCTCCATTTTTTTTAAAATTAATCTTCATTAGAATCTTCATTTCTTAACATGCAATATTCATTTTTGTAACTACAATAATCATTTCTTCATATGCAATACTCATTTTTATCAATACAATGTTTTTTTTTTTGTTTTGTTTTGTTTTTGAGAAAATCAATATAATGTTTAATCATCATTTCTTAACAAGCAATATTATTTATTTTCGTAAATAGAATGTTAAATGTAACTACAATTGTCATTTGTTAACATGTAAATATTCATTTTTGTAAATAAACTATAGAATCATTATTTATTAACAAGTAATGTTGATTTTCCTGGAAGAAAATATTGAAAATGATAGATTAAACATTAACAATAAAAAACTTTCAACATCCATATCTAAGGGTGCTTATTGAGCTGAGCAACTCGCGAGCTACTCGAGCTCGACTCGGTCAAAGCTCGACTCGATATGGCTCGTGCTCGCTAGAATTAGCTCGAAACTCGATAAATTTACAGGTTAATCAATAATTTTCTATTTGAAAACATTGAAAATAATTTAATATAATAAATAAAGAAAAATTTGTTTGACACTTAGTATAATATATTAAAAAACTTTAAGAATAAATAATTTATCTAAGGAAAAAAGAACATAATCATTAATTTTTCTTTAAAAAAATGAAATTCGATAGGGCCAAAACATTAAACGAGCAACTCGTTATCGACTCGAGCTCGACTCGAAATGTGACGACCCGACTCGCTTAAACCGGCGCGGAAGAAACCGACGAGTCGAATTGTCAATCTAACAAACAAACTTACTAAAAATTAAAACAAAACCTCGAAATATTATCACTATAACCCCATAAGTACAACACCCACAAGTTTTGTACAATACTGAACCCAAAAGTAATCAATACTAATAAGTAACTCCAAGTACGATCAGAGTTAGAATATATGAACTATAATTAACAAGTCCAAAACTAGAAACGAAATACAATCTAAACAAACGAAAAGAACATCGGCACTCGCCCAACCCAAAGCTAAGCGACACTCCCATCCTCAGAGTTACCTGAAAAATTAACAACCATCCACTATCAATGGCGAGTAACATAGCTGTCCCACCCAATTTGGATACACATCCTCATAAAATACATCAAACCACCAAGTTAGACATCCAGCATACGATCATGCAAAACAACATATCATACCAACAATAATCATAATAATAATGTTAATAATAACAACAATCAACAATAATACCCAAAACTCGACTAACCCCCAATACTCAACTTTAGACTTATCTTTACTTAATCTTTGGCGCAATCATTTACATATTAGACCGGACTATGCACGTACGAACGCATCTTATGCGAACGAACTTTCTACTATGCCAGGATTGAGAATCTTACTCCCAACCCCATGAAACCCATCTTATGGGAAATCCATATCAAGAGACGACATAGTAGGATCTCCAACTATCCCAATACCGCGGATAGGATAGGGGCAACGTCTTAACCCAAGCCTTAGAATCTTACTCTAAGGTTAGGCGTCTAATAGTAAAATCAAGCTAATCTTTAATCTTTTATTTACATTCTTAGTTAATCTTAAGTTGCATCTTACGCCTTGACTTAAGACTAACATGTAAACCATCATTGTTATTCTAAGATTGCTTCTTTCGCCTTTTCTTGAGTTTAACCACAATCAATACCACTTCTTTAATCAATCTTAATCATTTCTTTAACTTTATTTACTTTTTTTAACTTTCTTTGAACTTCTTTTAACTTTCTTTAAACTTATCTTAACTTTCTTTAACCAAGACTATATAATCTACACTTAAGACTACATAATCATGATAAAGAAACCAAAAATCATCATTCATAACTAAGATACTTCCAGAAATTAAGACCCAACCAAAAACTCGTAAAGAACTCATCAAGATTCATAAAGAACTCATCAACATTCATAAAGAACTCAACCAAGATTCAAGAACCCATAAAGAAATCATCATCACACTTATCATCAAAAATCACGCATAACATAAGCAAATCTTCAACAACAATTTCATCAACTTATGATCATCAAAACTTCACGAAACTTGATCATCAATAAACACGAAATTATCATAAACAATCATGAATTACATAGAATCAAGGCATGAATATCATTAAAACATCACCCAAACTCATACTTAAAAATCACGCATGAAATGATGAACAATCATCAAAAACTCATCTAACAAGATTACTTAATTTATCCTATAATCATAGTATACGAATTAAGGTAAGATAGTATGTAACGACCCGACTTTTTAGCTTGTCGATTTACGAAGGGAAATCGACATTCGGATCATTACTTAATCTAATTAAACAATAACTCAACAATATAAATGAAAGAATTATCTTTTATTGATATAGCTGCTAGAATCCATAATAATCCACTAATTGTTATTACATCAAATGTCTGAAAATATTGTCCCAACATGCTGGGATCATATAATGAACTAAATAAATGTTAAATTGTTCAGGAAAATACTAGAAACTTTAAAATAAAGGCCTAAACTCTCAAGCCCATCCGGCGAAGCCCGCTCTAATCTGCTGCAACATCACCTGTATCTGAAGGGGGGGTCCACCGTCAGTGGCGAGTAACTAGGCTGTCCCATTTAATCGTGGGACCACTAATCACATAATAGCATAGAAAATATCATAAAGACTGTAAAGAAATTAATACATGCTTTACTCATAGATACACAAAAATCCGTATAAACGTACGTATAAGAATACGTATAAAAGTACGTATAAAATACGTATACAAATGCGTATAAAAATACGTATAAAGATACGTATAAAAATACGCATAAATACCCCTGCAGAAATACGGTTAGAATACGTATAATTACGTATAAAGTACGTATAATCAACCCTGCAAATACGGTTAGAATACATACCAAATACATACAACATCCGTATATACATAAACACATACATGCTCGTATAGTTGCAGAAATACACAGCGGAAGACTTATAATATACTGCACCTATACCTTATATTATACGTCTTAAATTATCCCATTCCTTAACTTATACTTAACTCTTCTTATATCATTAATAAATCATAATCATATCTTGTCATAATCTTATCATCATAATTCATATCTTATCATAATCTTATCATCATAATTCATATCTTATCATATCAGATCATATCATATCTTTCTTTAGAAATCATCTTATACTTCTTCTTATGATTTCATCTTATCAATTCATATGATCATAACATAACATCTTTGTTGGACCGGTCACTATAACTCGTTATGGATCTCGTGTTTCACCATAACTTCCTAGAACATGCCGGGAGGAGCTCGTGTACTCAATCCCGTAGCGGATCCCGTGTTTCACCACTAAGTCTAAGCTATGGCCATAACTCCTAGTAGCGGCTCGTGTACCACTACCAGACGACTACATATTCTAAGACCCAAAACTACTCGGGGGAACTCGTGTGTTCGTCCCATTGAGCAGTGGCTCTGACTTAACCCACTAACGACTCGTGTATCATCAGGTGGGCGTCCATATTGTATCTTATATCTTCATTTAATTTAATCATATCATATATTAGGATAATACTAGGTGACCGTAATAGGAAATGAAATGTTCGGAGTCCCAGGAAAGAGAGGTGCGGCACGTATATTGGCCACCTTAAATACCAAGTCTTTCCTAGCCAGAGACCGAAACATGACATGTATAGCTATTACTCTGTTTCCTTTCTTAATCCCTAAGAATATCTTATGCATCTTAAAATCTTATAATATATACTATTCCTTAGATATTCATATACTTATATCCCTATCCTTTCGGATACTAACCTTAACATTATATAATAATTTCGTAACATTATCCAGAATATAATTATATTATTATACTAAACCCTTTCGGCCCTAATAGTATAATATCAATATTATTGTTCCTTTAATCCCTACACTTTACAACTTATTCCTAATAATTATTTTGACCGTAACTTTTATTATTAACAATTCCTAAATTAATAATAATTCCAATTTAAACAACAAAAACAAAATGACTAAATCTAATCATTCTTCACGGCAATCTTAGACTTTCAACAAATAATTAACTAATTCTTAAACTAATTTAATTAGTCAAAATAATTACTAAAATTGCCAAAAAAGTGATAAAACTCTACTTTCCTAATTTTTCATCCCACTCGACATATCCATGAATTTCATCAAATTATTCAATTAATCCATGTAATTTAATCAACAACAAATGATTAAATTAAATATACAAATATCATAAAACCATACTTAACATCAACTAACAAGATTAAATTCAAGAAACATGATTAACCAATATGCTCAATGTTCATACACACGCTTGGCACTAGTTCAACATTAATGCAAATTGTTCCTAAACTTTACAGCAAGTACCGAAAATAGAATAGTCAACAAAGTTGTAAATTGATTCATGGGTTTGCCATTAACTTGATAAAGAATTCTAAACTAAAATTTGCATGCTTGCTGATGCCAGTTACTATACGTATGACATATCATCAAGAAGAGCACCCATACTCTTGACACCTACTACACGCATAATACCCTAAGTCTAAGCAAATCAAGATTTAAACATCAAGGTTTAAGATTTAAATTATCAAAATACACAATTAGAGCAAATAAAAATCCATGCTTGGAACTTATTGATACCATACGCATACTCCATCAAGAATCAATCAAGATTACATAAATTCATTGCAAGATTCATATATAAAATCATGAAATTAAATCAAGAAACAACATCATCATCACTCGACAATCCCTTGCAAAACAAAATTAAATCCCTACAATTTTCATGATATAATTCCTAATTAACTATGTGGATTGCTACCCATAAATTAAAGAGGAAAGCTAGTTACCTTAATTCGCTTAAAAATCCCAAAGGAAATTCACCAAATATGATGAATTATGCACGGTTCTTTGAGAGGGGAAAAGAGGAGAAAAGTTGTATAATTTTCTTTAGGGTTTAAGTGCAATTAGCAAATAGGACCCAAATGAAGTGAAGGGGTCCTATATAAAGAAAATAAAAACAAGCAAGCCCCAAGTGAAGCCCTAGGGCTGCCGTGTACATAGAGAAAGAGGGGGAAAGAGTTTGTTGGGTCAACAACAAACTTTTGAATGAGTTAAAAAAAAAATGATTTTAAATTAATTAAATTATTTAATTATCCAAAAATATTAACTAATATTTAATTAATTAAAATAAACAAACTTGGCCCAAAAAAAAAAAGAGGAAGGACCGGCTAAGGCCTAACAAGGGAGGGAAATGGGTCCTTGGCCCAATTGAGAATTCAAGATGAAGCCGCCAGTTTTAAAGTAGGCTGCCAGTTTTGAAGGTGAGGCCTCACAGCTGCCGGTTTGAACCTCATAAACTGCCGGTCTTGGACTTCACAAGCTGCCGGTTCTATGCTACCGGCTTTACTTCACAAGCTGCCGGTTCCACTTCACATGCTGCCGGTTCTACTTCACAAGCTGCCGGTTCTATGCTGCCGGTTTTACTTCATGAGCTGCCGGTTATGAGATAAAATTCTAGGGAAAACACATTAATAACCGCGAAATTTTCTGGCCCAAAATTCCGGGTTATTACATAGTATGTTACCTTATTAAAGATTAAACACAATAATACCAAAAACCCGCTGCCCGGAACCAAACCACAAGGCTCTAATCTCACGAGCACGACCACGTCTGCACAGACGCACCACATGGCCACCACCTTTCCGTGAACCACCGTGCACCATCACGAACAGTAGCTCCACACGGCCACCCCCCTCACGAACACAACCCAAAATCCGAACCCAAAACCCAAGTCTTGATCAAGGCAATGAAGGCTATTTGTGTTTTAGTCACTTAAAGATCAAATGGAGGATGAATCTTTAAGTTTGGGCTTGAAAAGATGATGAACAATGGTTGGGGATTGATAGGCCAAAATGGCGTGTGGAACAAGGGACAAGGATGGAGAGTGTTTTGTGTTTAAATGTGGCCAAGGATGATCAAATGGCAAAATGGTGTTTAAGCCTTACTAACAACCTCTATTTATAGAAGTTAGTTAGGTGTGAAAACAAGGCAAGTGGCAAAATTAAGCCACTAATCAAGAGAGGGGGCCGATTGGGCTTAGGGTCAAATGGGCTTAAATGATCACTTGAGCCATTTGCACTAAATCATGACTAATCATGATTAAATTCATACTTGGCCCAAACTTAATTAATTAATTAGAAAATTAAGAAATAAAATTCTAATTAATTAAAATAAAATAAAACAAAATAAAATAAAAGAAATAATAAATCATACAATAAAATAGTCACATTCAAGCAATAAAAATAGTCCAAATAAATTTAGACCATGCACAAAATAAAAATAATTACAAAGAAAATAGCCCAAAATCTGGGGCGTTACAATCTCCCCTCCTTAAAGAAATTTCGTCCCGAGATTTAAAGCAAAGGAGACTGCTCACCACGGAACTTCGGGCTCGATACTCAAAGAAGTCAGACGAACCCTGACGGAAATACGACTCCTACTGAAGCTCAATCGATTCTTGCGACTCAGTGCGTCAGCGACTAAGTTCGCCTTGCCTTCGCAATAATTAAGCGTCAGGTCGAAGTCCTTAATAAGCTCAAGCCATCGTCTCTGCCTCATATTAAGGTCTTTGCTGAGTAAAGATGTACTTGAGACTCTTATGATCCATGGATACCTCACACGAACCACCATAGAGATAGTGCCTCCAGATCTTAAGCGCGAAAACTACAGCTGCTATCTCTAAGTCATCCGTGGGGTAGTTACGCTCGTGCACCTTCAACTGCCTCGATGCATAAGCGATGACCCTCAGCTCCCACCTTGCATTAGCACACAACCTAGGCCACTCTTAGACGCATCACTATAGACCTCGAAATCCTCCTCATCGTTCGGAAGGGTAAGAATAGAAGCAGAGACTAATCTCTGTTTCAACTGCTAAAATGCTTGCTCGCAAGCCTTTGTTCAAACGAATCAGATCTCCTTTTGTAGGAGACTAGTTATCGGCCTAGCAATTTTGGAGAAGTCCTGGACGAATCGTCGATAGTATCCGGCCAAATTCAGAAAACTACGAACCTCCGCCACAATTCTCGGGTTACTCCATTCTACCACAACCTCAACTTCCGCCGGGTCTACTTTAATGCCTTCTTTACTAATTACATGACCCAGAAATGCTACTTCGCGAAGCCAGAACTCACACTTAGAAAGTTTCGCGAATCACTTATTCCTCCGTAATATCTCTAGTACCATCCGGAGATGCTTCGCATGCTTAGACTCATCCCTCGAATAGACTAAGATATCGTCGAGGAAGAATACGACGCACTTATCGAGTAAGTGATGAAAAGTTCGGTTCATCTGATCCATGAACACGGCTGGTGTGTTTGCGAGACCGAAGGGCATCACCTCAAAACTCGTAGTGGTCGTATCTCGTATGAAAAGCGGTCTTCGGGATGTCACTGACTGATCTCGGCAACGAATGATCGCTCGATACTTCGACATCCAGTCCATACCAAGAGTAACATCGAACTCCATCAGCAGAAACTCCTTCAGATCGGTCGTCGCCTGCTCTCTAGCTAAAATGGTAGGTACTCCTTGGAACTCGTGCTGACAAACAAAATCCTCTCCAGAAGGGAGAGTTATAATCGAACTAACAGGGGAACTGAGACTACATCTGGCTGGACCTCTGTTTTTGCCTCAGTCATTCAGTAGACTCGGTTCTTCATTGGAGTCTTAGTCGGTGTCGGAAGCTGCTTGAACTCAGTGCCTGGCTTCTTCTCGGGGCAAACTGACGCCTTATGGCCTCCCTTCCTGCAGATGAAACACGCTATGGGCGTGCTGTAACGACCCGTATTTTAGCAGCGTTGCTTTCGGAGAAAACAACAATACAAATCATTATTATTTAAAAACTTTTATTATCGGATTCGTTAATTACAGCGGAAGCTCTAAACTTAGTTCATATTATTCAAAGTAAACCATTAAATAATCCAAAACTAATAATGTAAAGCCCCTGATTTTATAGGTATTTCTGTCGTATGTTTATGTGTATTTATGTGATGTTATGTATGGTTCAAATTTATTTTTGAACTATTTATTTTATTTTATGTGAATAATTTCAATTAAATTCGAATTATTTAATTTGGATTGATTATTCTTTATTTTAATTATTATTATTATTTAATTAATTAGAATTTTTATTATTTAATTTTCTAATTAATTATTTAATATTTTTGGGCTAAAACGATTTAAGCATGATTAGTCATGCAATTTTTGTAAGTTAGCCCAATTAATCACGAGAGCCCAATTTGGCCCATTTTGGCTTGAGAAAATCGGCCCCCTTATGTGCATGGCAAGGATTTGCCACTTGCCTCATGTTCACACCTTAAACCACTTCTATAAATAGAAGGGTTAGTAAGGCTTAATGATCCTTTTGCTCATTTGCCATCTTAAACACCTTTAATCAACACTTGCCATCAAAAGTTCAAACACAAAACTCCCTCCATTGCATCATAACCACACGCTATTTTTGGCTAATCATCCATCACATTTGTTCATCATCCATTCAAACTCCAAACTTAAAGATTCAACCTCTATTGATCTTTAAGTATCAAAACACAATCTAAACCTCTTAATTTGCATTCAAGATCATTAGTTCGGGTTTAGATTTGGTCGTGTTCGTGTGGGTTGTTCGAGTGGTGACCGTGTTGGTGCCGTGCAAGGGTCGTGTGGGCCGTGCAAGGGACGGTGGTGCAGGTGGGTGTGTTTGTGGTGGTCCGTGTTGCTTGGAGCCGTGTGGTTTGGGTTTCCGGGCAGCAAGCTTTTAAGTGTTTATCTTGTTAATCTTCGTCAAGGTAACATACTTTCTCAACCTATTTGGTATACTATGTTTCATAGTATAAATTAAATGAATAGATTAGTTTATTTGAAGTTTTAACCATGTTTTTGTGTATGAGTTATAATCTGATTTTGGAATGGTTTTATGATGATTTTATGATTGAATATGATGATTTCATGATTGAATATGTTAGTATTAAGTTTGATGTTATTCATGTTCAAGTTTGATGATTTTTGGATACTAGGAAGTTGATGATTTCATGTGTTGTATGGTTGAAAGTATGCGTGTATTTGATGTAGTTTTGGATGGGTTCTTGATTCTTGAATGAGTTCTTGGTTGAAGTTCTTGAATCTTGATTGAGTTCTTGATTGAAGATCTTGAATCTTGGATGAGTTCTTGATGAGTTCTTTAAGAGTTCTTGATGAGTTCTTGATTGAGTCTTTAAAGTTAAAGAAAGTTAAAGAAAAGGTTAAAGAAGGTTATAAAAAGTTGTAAGATTGTTTGGTTTACATGTTAAGTCTTAAGTCAAGGCATAAGATGCAACTTAAGAATTAACTAAGAATGTAAACTTCGATTTAAAGTTAAAGTTAGCTTGATTTCGATACTAGACGCCTAAAACTTAGAGTAAGATTCTATGTTTTTGAGTTAAGATGTTGCCCCTATCCTATCCGCGGTATTAGGATAGTTGGTGGTCTTACTATGTCGTCTTCGGATATGGATTTCCAGTAAGATTGGTTTCATGGGATTTGGGAGTAAGATTCTCAATCCTGACATAGTAGAAAGTTCGAATGCGTAAGATGCGTTCGTACATGCATAGTCCGGTCTAGTATGCGAATGATTGCGCCAAAGTTAAGATTGGTTAAAGTTAGTTGAGTCAAAGCATGATTTCTTGTTATGATCCGCATGAGTTGATGTTTATTGGTTTGATTTGGTTGTTTGGTTTGTGCTATGTTCATGTGTATCCCCGTTAGGGTGGGACAGTTATGTTACTCGCCACTGACGGTGGACTGTTCTTGTTTTTCAGGTAATTCTGATGATGAGGTCCTTGCTTAGCATTGGGTTGGGCGAGTGTCGATATTGTTTAAACTTTATTTTGATATTTTTCTATGTTTTCTAGTCTTTATCTCTAGTAGTGGTACTTGTATACTTTACTATAACTCTGACATGTATTTGGAGTTACATTTGATAGTAGTAGTAGTATGACTTTTGGGATTAGTTGTGTACAAACTTGTGAGTAATTGTACTTTTTGGTTTAGTATATATAATCATTTGAGGTTTTGTTTTTAATTTTAAGTATTTTAGCTTGTTAGATCTGACTATTCGACTCGTCGGTTTCTTCCGCGCCGGTTTAAGCGAGTCGGGTCGTCACAAATAAGGTTCCAAAGTCCATTATTACTATAAAATAAGGAAAAGTCCACTAATACTAATAATACAAAGGCTAGAAATGGTCAACAGGATAAACTACTAAGCTATCTTGCACACAATCCCAGCCCTTGCGTAACTCAATCAATCATCACCTGTACCTGATGAAAAGGATTTTGGGGTCCACAGTCAGTGGTGAGTAATTAGATTGTTCTACTTAATCAGTAGAACACAATTAGAAACATAATAATCAGAACAGGTCAACCAAACAGTCAAACAAATCATCTAGGAAAGCATTCATAGACAATAACATTCAAGTACGCAACGGAAAACAATCATAATAACCTGCTAAACCAAGACCTTCTAGATTAACCTATCCAATTCTAGACTTCTTGACACCACTATTGACCCTTCAGTTCTATTCAGTTCAGGTGCTAATCCGTGACCAGTCATATGCTCGTAGGGGAAACCATAATTCTTCCCCAACTTTCCTTGCTCATGCCGGGTCAACTACGTTTGATCTACTTCCCGGCACTGGGATCAAGAACTGTCTCAAATCCGAAGATAGGACAGTGGCTTCGACTATACCTATGTTCATGGCACTTTAGCCACTAGATAGGCGATCACTTCATAGTTAATAATCTTTTCCATATTATAATTATGTTCTCAATTCTAGTTCACAACTCAATCCTTTAATGACACAACTTGACTTCTAATCAATTCTAGTTCAACTTAACTTGACTCATAACTCTAATCTAGGACTTGTACCACTCGACATACTCAATAAAACAATAATTAATTCAATTCTTAAATAATCATATAAACAATTCAATCAATCAATTAAATAAATAAATAATCATATAAACTAACAATCATCAACAAATATTACATAAAACATGATAAAAACCCTCTTTTTATTATTGTAAACCACTCAACATTTTGAGTGAAGCAACCAAAAATTGACACTTTAAATTATTCAAATACAATTATCAACAATTAATCATATAAACTTCATAATAAATCATAAAATTATACTTTAAACATTAAATTATCAAACATGGACTAAAACAAGATCAAAATCAACCCTTCATCATACATGAGTCACACGGCTTTGATGGTTCAAACAAACATCAAGAATAATTTCAAGAATTAATATTATCATAATTAAATTTAAATATTTAATTCAAGATTACTAATAATAACTAAAGAATTATCAAGATTCAACAAGAAAAGTCAGATTTTTATTTCCCTTTTAATCATACAACCTGTAATACCCCGAAATTTAGGGCCAGAAAATTTCGCGGATATTAGTAATATTTTATGCATTCTAAGTCCAAAAGGCCCAATTAATTTGGACTGTTTTATTTTATTTCCCTCTCTTTTAACTCAATTGGGCCAATGACCCAATCTTTCCCTCTCTTTTATAAGCTTGGCCGGTTCCCCTTGTTTGTTTGGGCCAAGTATTAGTATCCTTTTTGATTTAATTTGATAAATTAATTAAATCATGTTTTAATTCCTAAACTAATTCAAACCTAGCCCAAACTACCCAATTGCTAGGTCCATTTTTCTCCCTTATTTTCCTCTTGGTTCACAGCAACCCTAAGCCTTTTTCTAGGGTTTGTTTTGCTTCTTTTCCTCTATATATATTAGCTTAGCAATTTCTTTTGTTCCTAATTTTTGCTAAAGCTTTGAACTCCAAAAAAAATTATATTCTCCTCCTTTCCTCTGAAATAGCCGACTAAATTCACCAAAGTGTGAATATTTTTACCTTGGATAATTTAAGCGTTTAAAGGTAACTATGCTATTTCGTTTAATTTCGGTACAAGTTAATCACATAGTTAATTAGGATTAAAACATGAAAATTGTTAGGAATTAGTGTCATGATCACCTAGAAAATTTCGAATCATATGATAGGATATTATGTAATTTTTCTTGATGATAATATGTAATTGTAACGACCCGACTTTTTAAGCTGTCGTTTGACGCAGGAAAATGACTTGCGGATCATTACTTAAGCATTAAATTAAACATTAATTATATATTTAAAATAGAAACATCTTTTATTAACTTAAAAGTCTGAAATTAATCCCAAAAGTCAAAAAGGGTAAAATACTTAAGGAATTACATAAACTAAAATAATGTATTCCCAACATACTGGGATAATAAATGAAATAATGGAATATTGTCTTATAGCAACTTAGAAAATACTAAGGTAAAACTAAAAACTCTGCCACACCAAAGCCCAACCAGCGGAAGCCCGTTCTAAGCAGCTGCATCGTCACCTGAAACTGAGGGGGGGGGGTCCACCGTCAGTGGCGAGTAACTAGGCTGTCCCGTTTAAGTAAGGGACCGCTAAACACATAATAGCATAGGATAACACACGAAAACACATGTAAACAAATAATATTTCATACACATGTACATACAAGGTACGTATAAAAATACGTACAAAAATATGTATAAAAATACGTATACAATACGTATAATAATACCTGCAAAATACAATTAGAAATACGTAAAAATACGTATAAAAGTACGTATACAATACGCATAATAATCCTGCAAAATACGGTTAGAGATACGTACTAAATACGTATACAATACAAGCATACATACGAAATACACATATACCTTCTAGTGTTATACATGATCAGACATACACAGCGGAAGACTTATACCAACCATGTTATATTACATCTAATACTTAACTTATACCATATTCCATCTTATTCTTCAATTATCTTAATATACCTTATATTATCTTAACTTCATAACCATATCATATCATTCATCTTAACTTTATAATCATATCATATCATTCATCTTAACTTTATAATCATATCATATCATTCATCTTAACTTTATCATACAACTTATCTTATCATATCATTCATCTTATCATTTATCTTCACTTCTTAGCGGACCGGTCTTTATAGCTCGTTGTGGATCCCGTGTGCACCACAGCTTTCCTAAAACATGCCGGGGTGAACTCATGTATTCAGCCCGTAGTGGATCCCGTGTGCACCACTAAGCCTAAGCTATGGCCATAACTCCTAAATAGCAGCTCGTGTACTACTACTTAGACGACTACGTATTTTAAGACCCAGAACTGCCCGGGTGAACTCGTGTATTCAACCCATGGGGCAGTGGCATCGACTTAACCCGATCTGATGACTCGTGTATCATCAAAAAGGGCGTCCTATCTTATTAACCCGATTGATGACCTTTGCGTCATCGCAGGGGCGATCTTAACTTATTATCTTTCTTATAACTAGAAGTACTAGGTGACCGTAATCGGGAATAAATGTTCGAAGTCCCAGGAAAGAGAGGTGCGGCACGTATATTGGCCACCTTAAATACCAAGTCTTTCCTAGCCAGAGATCGAAACAAATAATTACCCTTTTACTCTGTTTCCTTTCCTTCCCTAATAATATCTTATTATCCTTATTGTAACTTATCCCTACCGACTTCCTTAACTATAATATAATAATAAATAATAATAGCTAAGTCCTTTAATCGTATTATTATTACCCTTTCATATTATAACTTATCCCTAATTATAAATATTAATAATTATAATAATAATACTAATTCCCAAAATTGTTCCAATATTATTATAAGCCAAAATAATTAAACTAAATTTGGTCAACAATAACTAACCTACTCGACATTTTAGGGTTAGTTTACTAATTAGATAAATTCATCAACATAATAATTAACAAAATCAGTTCAATTAACAATAATTCGAATAATTAATAATTATCACCAAAAATTGCATAAAACATGATAAAAATTCTACCTTTCATATTTTATACCACTCGAAAATCATGAACAACAATACCAAAAATTACATCTTTAATTAGTTAAATTCAATAACCAATAAATCATAGCGAACTTTATAATAAACATTAAAATTATCCTTAAAACACCATATTTTACACAATCTGATTTTAAAGTATTAAATTAAGAACCACCATTAAAAGGTCTAGAATAATCTGGAAATTTTGATGGAAGCTATATGTAGGTTCGTGGTTTAACGTGCATAAATTTCGTCCAAAAATAACATCTTTTACTATTTTTAAGGAATTTTATAACTAACAAATTAGATTAGGCTGAATTCAGTTTCAGATTTTTCTGCCACATCAAACGAACTTTAAAAATTATGAAAATTTAACATAAGCTGTAAAACATTATTAATGACTTCCACCTAAAATTTCGTAGCCATCCGAATTGATGAAGTATCTTAATAAATTCGTAAACCAAATCTGGACAGTTTTACCGGTTTGAAAGATTAAATTATTATAAGCAATAAAAGGACGAATTTTGCCACGAAATAAATCATGATTCATAATAAAACAGTAAAGAAACTACCACGAAAAATTCATCAAGAAATAACAAGATTTGATTAATAAATAAATTCATATAAGTAATTATTCAACAATTAAAGATTTCAAGAAACTACATAAAATAATCAAGAAAATTTCATAATAATTCATAAAGATTACATATTATCATCAAGAAAAATTACATAATATCCTATCATATGATTCGAAATTTTCTAGGTGATCATGACACTAATTCCTAACAATTTTCATGTTTTAATCCTAATTAACTATGTGATTAACTTGTACCGAAATTAAACGAAATAGCATAGTTACCTTTAAACGCTTAAATTATCCAAGGTAAAAATATTCACACTTTGGTGAATATAGCACGGTTGATCTTTGAGGGGAAAGGAGGATAGAATTTCTTTGGAGTTAAAGCTTTTGCAATTAGGAACTAAACCCTTTGCTCATGCTTATATTTATAGAAGAAAAGAGAACAACAAACCCTAAAAATATAGGGTTGCCGTGAACAAGAGGGGAAAAAGGGGGATTAATGGACCTAGCAATTGGGTAGATTTGGGCTACGTTTGAGTTAGTTTAGGAATTTAAAATATTATTTAATTAAATTAATTTATCAAATTAATCCAATTAAATCCAAAAAGGAAAATAATACTTGGCCCAAAAACTAAGGGAAAACCGGCCAAGCTTATAAAGAAAGGGAAAGATTGGGTCATTGGCCCAATTGAGTTAAAGAGTGAGAAAATAAAATAAAACAGTCCAATTTTAATGGGCCTTTTGGACTTAGAATAAATAAATAGAATTAATAACCGCGAAATTTTCTGGCCCTAAATTTCGGGGTATTACAGTAATATTTATGAATTATTATGAAATTTTCTTGATTATTTTATGTAGTTTCTTGAAATCTTTAATTGTTGAATAATTACTTGTATGAATTTATTTATTAATCAAATCTTGTTATTTCTTGATGAATTTTTCGTGGCAGTTTCTTTACTGTTTGATTATGAATCATGATTTATTTTGTGGCAAAATTCATCCTTTTATTGCTTATAATAATTTAATCTTTCAAACCGGTAAAACTGTCCAGATTTGGTTTACGAATTTATTAAGATACTTAATCAATTCGGATGGCTACGAAATAGGTGAAAGTTACTAATAATGTTTTACAGCTTGTGTTAAATTTTCGTAATTTTTAAAGTTCGTTTGATGTGGCAGAAAGATCTGAAACTGAATTAAGCCTAATTTGATTTGTTAGTTATAAAATTCCTTAAAAATAGTAAAAGATGTTATTTTTGGACGAAATTTATGCACGTTAAACCTTGAACATACATATAGCTCCCATCAAAATTTCCAGATTATTCGAGACCTTTTAATGGTGGTTCTTAATTTAATACTTTAAAATCAGATTGTGTAAAATATGGTGTTTTAAGGATAATTTTAATGTTTATTATAAAGTTCGCTATGATTTATTGCTTATTGAATTTAATTAATTAAAGACGTAATTTTTGGTATTGTTGTTCATGATTTTCGAGTGGTATAAAATATGAAAGGTAGAATTTTTATCATGTTTTATGCAATTTTTGGTGATAATTATTAATTATTCAAATTATTGTTAATTGAACTGATTTTGTTAATTATTATGTTGGTGAATTTATCTAATTAGTAAACTAACCCTAAAATGTCGAATAGGTTAGTTATTGTTGACCAATTTTAGTTTAATTATTTTGGCTTATAATAATATTGGAACAATTTTGGGAATTAGTATTATTATTATAATTATTAATATTTATAATTAGGGATAAGTTATAATATGAAAGGGTAATAATAATACGATTAAAGGACTTAGCTATTATTATTTATTATTATATTATAGTTAAGGAAGTCGGTAGGGATAAGTTACAATAAGGATAATAAGATATTATTAGGGAAGGAAAGGAAACAGAGTAAAAGGGTAATTATTTGTTTCGATCTCTGGCTAGGAAAGACTTGGTATTTAAGGTGGCCAATATACGTGCCGCACCTCTCTTTCCTGGGACTTCGAACATTTATTCCCGATTACGGTCACCTAGTACTTCTAGTTATAAGAAAGATAATAAGTTAAGATCGCCCCTGCGATGACGCAAAGGTCATCAATCGGGTTAATAAGATAGGACGCCCTTTTTGATGATACACGAGTCATCAGATCGGGTTAAGTCGATGCCACTGCCCCATGGGATGAATACACGAGTTCACCCGGGCAGTTCTGGGTTTTAAAATATGTAGTCGTCTAAGTAGTAGTACACGAGCTGCTATTTAGGAGTTATGGCCATAGCTTAGGCTTAGTGGTGCACACGGGATCCACTACGGGCTGAATACACGAGTTCACCCCGGCATGTTTTAGGAAAGTTGTGGTGCACACGGGATCCACAATGAGCTATAATGACCGGTCCGTTAAGAAATAAAGATGAATGATATGATATGATATGATTACAATGTTAAGATGGACGATATGATATGATTACGAAGTTAAGATAATATAAGGTTCAATATGATAATTAAAGTATAAGATTGTATAAAGTATAAGTTAAGTATTAGACGTAATGTATTATGATTGGTATAAGTCTTCCGCTGTGTATGTCTGTATATGTATAACTCTGGAATGTATGTATGTATAAATGTATTTCGTATGTATGCTTGTATTGTATATGTATTTTGTACGTACCTCTAACCGTATTTTGCAGGTATTGTTATACGTATTGTATACGTACTTTTATACGTATTGTGTATGTATTTCTAACCGTATTTTGCAAGTATTATTATACGTATTGTATACGTATTTTTATACGTATTTTTGTACGTATTTGTATACGTACCCCGTATGTACTCGTGTATGAAATGTTATTTGTATACATGTGTTTTCGTGTGTTATCCTATGCTATTATGTGTTTAGCGGTCTCTTACTTAAACGGGACAGCCTAGTTACTCGCCACTGACGGTGGACCCTCCCCCCTCAGTTTCAGGTGAAGATGCAGCTGCGTAGTCGGGCTTCCGCTGGTTGGGCTTTGTTGAGGCAGAGTTTTAGTTCCACCTTAGTATTTCTTTTCTAGAATTCAATAAGACAATATTACATTATTTCATTTATGATCCCAGCATGTTGGGAAGACATTATTTCAGTTTATGTAATTCTTTAAGTATTTTACCTTTATTGACTTTTGGGATTAATTTCAGACTTTTAAGTTAATAAAAGATGTTTCTATTTTAAATATATAATTAATGTTTAATTTAATGCTTAAGTAATGATCCGCAAGTCGTTTTCCTTCGTCAAACGACAGCTTAAAAAAGTCGGGTCGTTACACAACCATTCGGCTTTTATACAACCAAGAACCAAGATAGTAATTTTAGTTTAAGACTTTAATTTAACAATTAAATAATCAAGATCATCAATATAATTCAAGAAAATATCATAAAAATCATCAAAATCACATTTATTCTACTCGACCATCACACGATAATTACTAATATCCATCAACATTTAATTCAAAATTTAAACAACACAATTCTAAACAATTCTAGACATGATTAAACCTATTTTAAAAATTATATAACTAATCTATCCTACTGATTAAATAAAGCAATCTAATTACCTGTTAAAGAAAAGGAAAGGTTCGAAAATACTAGGGATCACACGGTTCTTGAGTGTTCTTTGGCTTCTTGTTTCAATTTGTTGAGGGTTGGAACAATAAGAAATAATCAGGGATAATTAGTGATATAAGTTGTAGCAATGATTGAAATATATTAATAGAAATATATTGTATTCTTGTTTTCCACTTTGGGTGGGCCGTGTGGAATGGAAGAAAAAGGGGGGGGGGGGGGGTTAGAAGTTCCTATAATTTAGTAGTCAAATTAGAGGAGGTTGGGATAAAAATAGGATTTTTAGGTAAAGGTCAAAATAGATATAAGAATTAATAATATTGAGTAAAACAAATTAAATAAATTAATTAAAGAAAAGGAATGGGGAGCCGTGAGGTGTAGTGAAAGGAGAAAGAAATTGGGCTTGGGTCTTAGCATGACAAGGGAAAAGGTTTGGGCCAAGATTAAATAATTAGATTGCTACAACTAAATTAATAATTAATTAAATAATAACCAATTAAATGATTAATTAATTAAATATTTAATTAATTAAGAAAATTTAAAATATCCCGAAATTTCGGGGTATTACAGTCACCCCTCCTTAAGAAAATTTCGTCCTTGAAATTTTTCAAAAGGAAGCACACTCATTTTGCAAGCAATAAAAAATTACGTATCCCATAGCTCTACCCAAGTCAACACTCACTTAAGTTCTTGTTGTAAAGCTAACTATGTTAACTCTCGGGATCATAAAGCGCACAATCTTTCGGGTAACTTATGATGAAGTAATCCTAAGGTTCGGCTCTGATACCAACTGTAACGACCCGTATTTTAGCAGCGTTGCTTTCGGAGAAAACAACAATACAGATCATTATTATTTAAAAACTTTTATTATCAGATTCGTTAATTACAGTGGAAGCTCTAAACTTAATTCATATTATTCAAATTAAACCATTAAATAATCCAAAACTAATAAGGTTCCAAAGTCCATTGTTACTACAAAATAAGGAAAAGTCCACTAATACTAATAATACAAAGGCTAGAAATAGTCAACAGGATAAACTACTAAGGTATCTTGCACACAATCCCAGCCCTTGCGTAACTCAATAAATCATCACCTGTACCTGAAAAGGATTTTGGGGTCCACAGTCAGTGGTGAGTAATTAGATTGTTCTACTTAATCAGTTGAACACAATTAGAAACATAATAATCAGAACAGGTCAACCAAACAGTCAAACAAATCATCTAGGAAAGCATTCACAGACAATAACATTCAAGTACGCAGCGGAAAACAGTCATAATAACCTGCTAAACCATGACCTTCTAGATTAACCTATCCAATTCTAGACTTCTTGACACCACTATTGACCCTTCAGTTCTATTCAGTTCAGTTGCTAATCCGTGACCAGTCATATGCTCGTAGGGGAAACCTTAATTCTTCCCCAACTTTCCTTGCTCATGCCGGGTCAACCACGTTTGATCTACTTCCCGGCACTGGGATGAAGAACTGTCCCAAATCCGAAGATAGGACAGTGGCTTCGACTATACCTATGTTCATGGCACTTTATTCACTAGATACGCGGTCACTTCATAGTTAATCATCTTTTCCATATTACAATTCTGTTCTCAATTCTAGTTCACAACTCAATCCATTAATGACACAATTTGACTTCTAATCAATTCTAGTTCAACTTAACTTGACTCATAACTCTAATCTAGGACTTGTACCACTCGACATACTCAATAAAACAATAATTAATTCAATTCTTAAATAATCATATAAACAATTCAATCAATCAATTAAATAAATAAATAATCATATAAACTAACAATCATCAACAAATATTACTTAAAACATGATAAAAATCCTCTTTTTATTATTGTAAACCACTCGACATTTTGTGTGAAGCAACCAAAAATTGACACTTTAAATCATTCAAATACAATTATCAACAATTAATCATATAAAATTAATAATAAATCATAAAATTATACTTTAAACATTAAATTATCAAACATGGACTAAAACAAGATCAAAATCAACCCTTCATCATACATTAATCACACGGCTTTGATGGTTCAAACAAACATCAAGAATAATTTCAAGAATTAATATTATCATAATTAAATTTAAATATTTAATTCAAGATTACTAATAATAATTCAAGAATTATCAAGATTCAACAAGAAAAGTCAGATTTTTATTTCCCTTTTAATCATACAACCATCCGGCTTTTATACAATCAAGAACCAAGATAGTAATTTTAGTTTAAGACTTTAATTTAACAATTAAATAATCAAGATCATCGATATAATTCAAGAAAATATCATAAAAATCATCAAAATCAAATTTATTCTACTCGACCATCACACGATAATTACTAATATCCATCAACATTTAATTTAAAATTTAAACAACACAATTCTAAACAATTCTAGACATGATTAAACCTATTCTAAAAGTTATATAACTAATCTATCCTACTGATTAAATAAAGCAATCTAATTACCTGTTAAAGAAAAATAAAGGTTCGAAAATACTAGGGATCACACGGTTCTTGAGTGTTCTTTGGCTTCTTGTTTCAATTTGTTGAGGGTTGGAACAATAAGAAAGAATCAAGGATAATTAGTGATATAAGTTGTAGCTAGGATTGAAAGATAATAATAGAAATATATTGTATTCTTGTTTTCCTCTTTGGGTGGGCCGTGTGGAATGGAAGAAAAAGGGGGGTTTGAAGTTCCTATAATTTAGTAGTCAAATTAGGGGAGGTTGGGATAAAAATAGGATTTTTAGGTAAAGGTCAAAATAGATATAAGAATTAATAATATTGAGTAAAACAAATTAAATAAATTAATTAAAGAAATGGAATGGGGAGCCGTGAGGTGTAGTGAAAGGGGAAATAAAATGGGCTTGGGTCTTAGCATGACAAGGGAAAAGGTTTGGACCAGGATTAAATAATTAGATTGCTACAACAAAATTAATAATTAATTACATAATAATCAATAAAATGATTAATTAATTAAATATTTAATTAATTAAGAAAATTTAAAATATCCCGAAATTTCGGGGTATTACACGTGCCGTCATATCGCTTCCCTGGATGGAAGTCCTTGCCGCAGCCTCTACACTTCGAACCGTCGAAACCCTAATGCGAACTAGCGGTCGGAGGGGTACTGCTAGGAGCACTAAATCGGGGCTTCTTGAAAGATGACGACGTCACCGGGGTCGGGGACCTCTTCCTGCTCGCATCCTCCTCGATAACCGACGCCTGAATGTCGAGTGCTACCTCGTAAGCTTATCGTAACGACTTTGCTCCATTGTTGGTCATATGAGCGCGAATCCTCGGATCTAGCTTCTTGATGTAACGCTTGACTCGTTCCTCCTCGGATTGAACATCCGACGTAGCGAACCTCGATAACTCGGCGAAGTTGTCGGGGTAAGCCTGAACTGTCATCTTACCCTGGGTAAGAGTAAGAAACTCCTCCTTCTTCTGTCACCGCAACTCGGCGGGGTAGAATCTCTCCTGGATCTTATCTACGAACTCGATCCACGACATCAAACGTAAGGGCATGCACGCGTCCTTAGCTACACTCCACCAGTTATCGGCCTCTCCGCGTAGATAGTAGGCGGCGATCTGCACCTTCTTGTGCTCGGGGCAAAACGTAGCGTCGAAGAGCTTCCCTATCTCGTGGATCCAACTCTCCAGGATAGTAGGGTCGGCAACCCCATCGTAGATCGGTGGTCGATGACGTGCGATACGATCGAACGTCAACTGCGTACTAGGCGTATGACGACTATGGTGCGCCAACGTAAGGATCCCTTCCTCGAGTGCTCGTAACCTCTGTCGTCCCGAACTTGACCAGCGAGGTGTGGATATGTTGAAACGTAATACGACAAGGATAAAAAGAACAAAAATGTGAGTCAGCAATCCACACTATAATCAAGTACACAAATAAAAGGAAAATAGGAAAAGTGTCTTATCCCGGATTCTACTACCCGACGCTCTTCTCCATTAAACTTATTCGAAATTGGGTTTATCACTCGGGAATAGCAAAGCTCTCAACTCCCGGGTTTTACTCAAATCCTAAAACTTCACTTAAAACCTGTTCGGCTCTGATACCAAAGGTGACGACCCGACTCACTTAAACCGGCGCGGAAGAAACCGACAAGTCGAATTGTCGATCTAACAAACAAACTTACTAAAAATTAAAACAAAACCTCGAAATATTATCACTATAACCCCATAAGTAAAACACCCACAAGTTTGTACAATACTAAACCCAAAAGTAATCAATACTAATAAGTAACTCCAAGTACGATCAGAGTTTGAATATATGAACTATAATTAACAAGTCCAAAACTAGAAATGAAATACAATCTAAACAAACGAAAAGAACATCGGCACTCGCCCAACCCAAAGCTAAGCGACACTCCCATCCTCAGAGTTACCTGAAAAATTAACAACCATCCACTGTCAGTGGCGCGTAACATAGCTGTCCCACCCTAACGTGGATACACATCATCATAGAATACATCAAACCACCAAGTTAGACATCCAGCATACGATCATGCAAAACAACATATCATACCAACAATAATCATAATAATAACGTTAATAATAACAATAATCAACAATAACACCCAAAACTCGACTAACCCCCAATACTCATCTTTAGACTTATCTTTACTTAATCTTTGGCGCAATCATTTACATATTAGATCGGACTATGCACGTACGAATGCATCTTACGCGAACGAACTTTCTACTATGCCAGGATTGAGAACCTTACTCCCAACCCCATGAAACCCATCTTACGGGAAATCCATATCAAGAGACGACATAGTAGGATCTCCAACTATCCCAATACCGCGGATAGGATAGGGGCAGCGTCTTAACCCAAGCCTTAGAATCTTACTCTAAGGTTAGGCGTCTAATAGTAAAATCAAGCTAATCTTTAATCTTTTATTTACATTCTTAGTTAATCTTAAGTTGCATCTTACGCCTTGACTTAAGACTAACATGTAAACCATCATTGTTATTCTCAAGATTGCTTCTTTCGCCTTTTCTTGAGTCTAACCACAATCAATACCACTTCAATCAATCTTAATCATTTCTTTAACTTTATTTACTTTTTTTAACTTTCTTTGAACCTCTTTTAACTTTCTTTAAACTTATCTTAACTTTCTTTAACCAAGACTATATAATCTACACTTAAGACTACATAATCATGATAAAGAAACCAAAAATCATCTAAGATACTTCAAGAAATTAAGACCCAACCAAAAACTCGTAAAGAACTCATCAAGATTCATAAAGAACTCAACCAAGATTCAAGAACCCATAAAGAAATCATCATCACACTCATCATCAAAAATCACGCATAACATAGGCAAATCTTCAACAACAATTTCATCAACTTATGATCATCAAAACTTCACGAAACTTGATCATCAATAAAAACGAAATTATCATAAACAATCATGAATTACATAGAATCAAGGCACGAATATCATTAAAACATCACCCAAACTCATATTTAAAAATCACGCATGAAATGATGAACAATCATCAAAAACTCATCTAACAAGATTACTTAATCTATCCTATAATCATAGTATACAAATTAAGGTAAGATAGTATGTTACCTTATTAAAGATTAAACACAATAATACCAAATATCCGCTGCCCGGAACCAAACCACACGGCTCTAATCTCACGAGCACGGCCACGTCTGCACGGACGCACCACACGGCCACCACCTTTCCGCGAACCACCGTGCACCATCACGAACAGTAGCACCACACGGCCACCACCTTTCCGTGAACCACCGTGCACCATCACGAACAGTAGCTCCACACGGCCACCCCCCTCACGAACACAACCCAAAATCCGAACCCAAAACCCAAGTCTTGATCAAGGCAATGAAGGCTATTTGTGTTTTAGTCACTTATAGATCAAATGGAGGATGAATCTTTAAGTTTGGGCTTGAAAAGATGATGAACAATGGTTGGGGATTGATAGGCCAAAATGGCGTGTGGAACAAGGGACAAGGATGGAGAGTGTTTTGTGTTTAAATGTGGCCAAGGATGATCAAATGGCAAAATGGTGTTTAAGCCTTACTAACAACCTCTATTTATAGAAGTTAGTTAGGTGTGAAAACAAGGCAAGTGGCAAAATGAAGCCACTAATCAAGAGAGGGGGCCGGTTGGGCTTAGGCTCAAATGGGCTTAAATGATCACTTGAGCCATTTGCACTAAATCATGACTAATCATGATTAAATTCGTACTTGGCCCAAACTTAATTAATTAATTAGGAAATTAAGAAATAAAATTCTAATTAATTAAAATAAAATAAAACAAAATAAAATAAAAGAAATAATAAATCATACAATAAAATAGTCACATTCAAGCAATAAAAATAATCCAAATAAATTTAGACCTTGCACAACATAAAAATAATTACAAAGAAAATAGCCCAAAATCTGGGGCGTTACATGAAACCTAACGAGCACGAGTCGAGCAACCCCCCATCTCGAGATCGACTCGCTCGATCAATACAAAATCAAATGAATCAAATGTATAACATATAAAAACTTATTCTTATCTCCAAAAATATTATAAATCAACCCGAAATTCAATTGTTAAATTATAAGCCTCAACAACATTCATTATAAAAATGACAAAAGAATACGGAAAAAAACTAGTTTAAATGGCGAAAACAATTGTGAATAAAATTGCGAATAAAAATGCATAGAAAAGCAACAAAATTCAACTTCAAGGGAGGAAGGGGAAGAGATGAGAAGGAGGGGAGAGAAACAAAAATTAGTACCTCCATCTACTAACGGAACCCACATCACCTCAAACAACACAAATTGAACCTTCAACCGAAGCTTATGTTGAGGAAGGGGAAGAGATGACACTGTTCAAGCTGACAAGATTGTGTCAGAAACCGTAGAAAAGATTTCTGAGGAAATTGAGGAGGATAAGAGGATGATCCAGAGGATGAGTCCATGCAGGCTGAGGAGAAGGATCTGAAAGAGAAAAGTGTAGAAGAAGAGCCAAAAGTGGCTGAAGAAGAGGAAATATAGTTTGTTAGTGAGATAAAGGGGCCTCCAGTTCAGGTAATTAGCAGGAGATTTACTAGATCAAGCAGTGTGGTAAAACAGGAGATTTCTGATTCTCCAAAGGTCACGCCCTCTAAGAGTGTGAAGAGAAAAACACCTGCTGCCAAAACAGCCAAATGTAAATCTACTATTTCTCCTACTATTTCTGATAGGAATGTTATGTCTGGAGGTGGTTGTGAGGATGTATATTTTGATATGCCTGCTTTATCTGAGGTTAAGGAAATTTTAGAATTTCAGGGTTGGATGTGTTTGTTTAAAACTGTTAGAAAAGCTGATGTAGAGGATATTAGGGTATTTTATGAGAATTTGGAGTTATGCCCTGATATGAGTGTCACCTCTACTGTTTCTGGTGTTAAAGTTGGATTTATCTGTTGTTTCTATGTCTGTTTTCTTGAAGATACCTCGGGATGGGTATTCAAATTATTGTTCTGATGGTTGGCCTAGTGTTGATGGAGTTTTAACCAATGATATAATCAAATTTTTATTTGGGAGAGTCGTAGCCAAGAAAGATAGCTATCTTGCTAAGAATTTGTCAAAACCAATCATGTTGGTGTTGCTTTCTATATGCAACAAAGTGCTTTTACCTAAGGCACAGGGTAGGGGCTCAGTTAGTATAAAGGACATGGTACTTATGTACCTAATGATGAAGAAGGTAAAGATCAATCTCCCCTCTCTGATGCTAGAGCACATGATTGTGTGCAAGAACTCTCAAATCCCATTCCCTTCCCTATGGTTCAATACTTAGTTCTGTGATGATCAAGAATGGTATAAAATTGGCTGGAGAAACTGTGGTAGGACATAAATTTTCAATGAAGATTCTTAGGCAAAAAGGACTGGAAGCATCTGGTTCTGTTTTAGTTTAGAGAGAACAGGAGTCTGTTCAACCTGCTACAAAGAAAAGGAAGTGTAGTATGTTTGCTTCTTTAGCAGATCTCACTCCCCTTCTGGGTAGAATGGAAAAGCAAGAGGAAACCTTTATCACGTTAATGACATTGGTTAGAGGGTTGACTGATAGTATGGCTCAGAAACAGGTGTCTCTAGAGAAGAAACTAATAGCCACGGAACTTCAAGTTCTACAGATGGCAGGGGTAGCAAAAGAGGATGCTGGTCAATCTTCAGGGAAATCTAAGTCAGCAGGGGAACCAGTTGATAGTGAGAAGGATGCAAGAGAAATTTCCTCAATAGAGAAAGCTGCACAGGAGTCTGAAGAAGATGCAGAGGTGTCTGAAGATGATGATGATGATGTCTGATCCTGATGCTGAGCTTGATGAGGATGATGATGATGATGAATGACGCCTGCCATTAGCCTTCTTATTCACTTTCCCCATTCTGCCATTCTACCTCTAGTATTACTGTTTTCCTTACCTTATTACAAAACAATTTGTCTGTAAATTTATAATTTGGTTTCTTTTCATACTCTACTGGTTTGTGTTGCTAACTTTTTAAAGTGTTTTTAGGATATTGAGTTGATGACTCACTAACGACAGCTGACAGGTTCAATATTTTGGCTAGTATGGCCTACCTTTTGGATGAATGCATGTAATTTGCTTGATTTACTTGTCTGTGAATGTTTTTAAATGATGCCAAAAGGGGGAAATTAGGTCATTTGAAGTTTTGATAAGGATAAGAAAGACCAGTAGAATAAACCCTAGTCTGATTATTAGTCCAGAAGCCTAAGTGTTTAGTTTAGTCTGAGATAATAGTTCTGGTTAGTTAGTCGAGCTAATAAAGTTTTTTTTTTTTTTTTTTTTTTTTTATTTTTTTTACAGCTGTTCTGGATAGTTGTTCTCTTGGCCAAATTTTTGCAATCCTTCAGGATAGTTGTTCTTAGTCTTTGAAATAAGGTGAAATAGTTCGTTGATTCACTTAGAGTTTAGGTTAGTTGAATTAGTTAGTTATTTTCCTTTTGAGTCAGAAAATTCAAAAAATAGTTCCATATGTTTTGAAGCTTTCTGTGACTAACTCTTTTATTGCAGGAAAAACTTCAAAAGGTTTGTCATCATCAAAAAGGGAGAATTTAATTTGTTGGGTCCCTTAGCGTTTTGAGTGATGACAAACAGCTGACACAAATAGCTGTTAGAAACAGTTAATAGGAACAATTGTTATTGAATGAGTTTATACAGTTGTTCTGAAATCATATGAGGTGTAGTGTTCCTAAATTACTCATTCTGAGTAATATTACCTTTCATGTCATATATATTGTATATTGTATTGTGCATGTTTCACATACAGATGTTCCAGTACTTGAGACATGTTGAACCGCTTCATCAAAATTGAAGTCAGCTAACAATGGAGAACCCAAGTGTCCAAGTAGTGAAGAACTTGAAAAATGAAGAGTAACCTTAGGGCTTTTACTTATAGTCTTTTTGTTGTAAAGAATGTTTAAGTAGTATAGTAGATTTGTGATGTTTGATCTTGGTTTGTTGCAAACACCAGACCAGTGTCTAGTAGTTGTAACACGACTGATCTGAAGAACAGTTCCTAGACCAGTTCAGCAGAACATCAGGTTAACAAACTGACTCGCGAAATATTTTGAAAGAATTTGATTCTTAAATTCTTTAAAGATCTTGCACATGATCAAGTCAGCTTGGTAATCAATGTTAAGTGTTAACAAACCCACGTAACTTCAAGAGATCCTAACAAATCTTTGAGATCTTTTATCTTCGAATATTTGATCTCTTAATTAAATGGGTTTAATGATTACGGTTACAAAACCCTCTCGATTGGAATAATATGGGTTTTCTAACTGTCTATATATAGAGGCACTTAATGATAAAAAAAGAGATATGTTGTGAGACTCTCCAATACTTCAAAGAGCAATATTTTCGAGAGTAAAATAAGATCAAACAAAACTGTTTACAAACTACAAGAGCATTCAAAAACCGAGAATTTAACTTCATCTCTTGTAAGCTTTTGTGAAGCATCTTTTGAGAGACACTTTCTGTGACGACCCGACTCGCTTAAATCGGCGCGGAAGAAACCGACGAGTCGAATAGTCAAAACTAACAAACTAAAATACTTCAAAATTAAAACAAAACCTCAAAATATTATATTACTAAACCAAAAAGTACAAATACCCACAAGTTTGTACATTACTAATCCAAAAGTCAAACTACCACTACTAATAAACGTAACTCCAAACACATGTCAGAGTTATAGCAAAGGTATACAAGTATCACTACTATAGTCCAAACTAAGTGAAATCGTAAAACAACAGAAATACAACTATATAACTATATCGGCGCTCGCCCAACCCAATGCTAAGCAAGAACATTATCATCAGAATTACCTGAAAAGTAAACAACAGTCCACCGTCAGTGGCGAGTAACATAACTGACTCACCCTAACGGGAATACACATGAACATAACACAAATCAAACGACCCAAACAAACAACCCAAAACACAACATCAAACATGCGAATCATACAAATACATGCTTGACTCAACTAACTTAACCAATCTTATCTTTGGCGCAATCATTCGCAAACTAGACCGGACTACGCTCGTACAAACGCCTCTTACGCGAACGAACTTTCCAACTATGCCAGGATTGAGAATCTTACTCCCAAATCCTATGAAACCTATCTTACTGGAAATCCATGTCAAAGACGACATAGTGGTAATCACTATCCCAATACCGCGGTCAGGATAGGGGCAACGTCTTAACCCAAAAACATAGAATCTTACTCTAAGTTTTAGGGGTCTAGCTACGAAATCAAGCTAATCTTACATTCTTTAACTTTAATCCGAAGTTTACATTCTTAGTTACTTCTTAAGTTGCATCTTACGCCTTGACTTAAGAAAATAACGTGTAAACCAATCATCTTATATCATCTTATCCTTTTCTTTAACCTTTTCTTTAACTTTCTTTAACTTAAAAGACTTAATCAAGAACTCATAAAGACTCTTAAAGAACTCATCAAGAACTCATCAAGAACTTAAAGAACTCATCAAGAACTCATTCAAGATTCAAGATCTTCAATCAAGAACTCAATCAAGATTCAAGAACTTCAACCAAGAACTCATCCAAGAATCAAGAACTCATCTAACTTCATCAAATTACACGCATAAAATCAACAATTCAACATATGAAATCATCAACTTATCATCATCCAAAATTCACCAAACTTGAACATGATAATCAACAACTTAACACTAACATAATCAATCATAAAATCATCATATTCAATCATCAAATCATCATTAAACCACTTAAAAATCAGATTTACAATCATACTCAAAACATGATCAAAACTTCATTTAAACTAATCTTGTTCATTTAATCTATACTATGGAACATAGTATGCCAAATTAAGTTGAGAAAGTATGTTACCTTATTCAAGATTAACACACAAAATCAACACAAGATGCAGCCCGGAAAATCGAACCCCACGACCCTAACCACGGCACAACACGCACGGCCTCCACACGAACAACACGACACCACCACACGGCTGGCCACTGCACGGCACCCCACGACTGCACCACCACGAACCACCGTCTTCACACGGCCCCACTGCACGGTTCACCACACGAACCACCACTCTTGCACGGCTTCAACACGGCACCCACATGGTCTCCACTCGAACAACCCACTCGAACACGACCAAACCCAAACCCGAACTAATGATCTTGAATGCAAATTAAGAGGTTTAGATTGTGTTTTGATACTTAAAGATCAATAGAGGTTGAATCTTTAAGTTTGGAGTTTGAATGGATGATGAACAAATGTTGGGGTTGATGAAGCCAAAATGGCATGTGGCAATGATAGAGATGGAGAGTGTTTTTGTGTTTGATCTTTTGATGGCAAGTGTCTAAGTTGGCAAGGATGGCAAAAATGAGCAAAAGCCTTACTAACCCCTCTATATATAGAGTTAGTTAAGGTATGAACATGAGGCAAGTGGCAAAAACCTTGCCATGCACTCAAGGAAAACCGGCCAAGCAAGGGTAATGGGCCAAAATTGAACTCTCGTGATCCACTGGGCTAATTTACAAAAACCGCATGACTAAACATGCTTAAATCGATTTAGCCCGAAATATTAAATAACTAATTAGAAAATTAAATAATAGAATTCTAATTAATTAAATAATAATAAAAATAATTAATAACTAATCAAAATAAAATAATTCGAATTAAATCAAAATTATTCACATAAAACAAAATAAATAGTTCAAAACTAAATTTGAACCATACATAACAACATATAAATACACATAATCACTTGGCAGAAATACCTATAAAATCAGGGTCGTTACAACCTCCCCTCCTTAAAGAAATTTCGTCCCGAAATTTAAGGCAAAGGAGATCGCTCACCCTCAAACAACTCCGGGTACTTCTGCCTCATGGACGCCTCTGTCTCCCAAGTCGCCTCCTCATGGTGTTGATTTCTCCACAACACCTTGACGAGCTGGACTTGCTTACGCCGAAGGGTCCTCACTTCCCGATCCAAGATCTGGACGGGTCGCTCCTCAAAAGTCAGATTCGGCTCAAGCGTTGCCGACTCCACTGAGATAATGTGGGTTGGATCATGTACATATTTTCTTAGCTGGGAAACATGGAATACGTCATGCACACTAGATAAACTAGGTGGTAAAGCCAATCGGTACGCCACCTCCCCAACTCGTTCCAGTATCTCGTAAGGTCCCACATATTTTGGTCGGAGTTTCCCCTTCTGACCGAAGCGTGCCACTCCTTTGAAAGGTGAAACCTTAAGCAAGACTTTGTCACCTACCTCGAAAGCCAGCGGTCTACGTCGATTATCGGTGTAGGATTTCTGACGACTCTGAGCGGCCTGCATCTTAGACCGGATGACTCGGACCTTCTCGATAGTATCGCGTACCATCTCAGGTCCTAAAGCCACAGAGTCACTAATATCATTCCAACATATAGGACTCCGACATTTCCTGCCATACAGGGCCTCGTACGGAGCCATCTCGATGCTGGAGTGATAGCTATTGTTATAGGAGAACTCTATCAAACAGAGCATACGTACCCAAGACTAATGGTACTCCAGAGTACATGCTCGAAGCATATCTTCTAAAGTCTGGATGGTCCTCTCAATTTGACCATCGGTCGCCGCATGAAAAGCGGTGCTCAATTTCAGTTTCGTCCCAAAGGCTTCCTGAACTGATTTCCAGAAACGAGATAGAAATCTCGGATCCCGATCAGAAATGATCTCCTTCGGAACTCCGTGAAGTCGGATAATATCCTGAGTATAAGCTTCTGCTAGACGCTCCATAGACCAGATCATCTTCATCGGAATGAATCTAACGACCTTGGTCAACCTATCCACTATGACCCAAATAGCATTCAAGCCATTACAGGTGGGTAAGCTAACCACGAATTCCATAGATACCGACTCAAATTTGCAGGTCGGAATATATAGGCAGTGGCTGCAACAGACCTCCTGGTCTCTGATGCTCGATTTTAACCTTCTGACAGACTAAACATCGAGCTACAAATTCTGCTACGTCCCTCTTCATCGTAGGCCACCAGAATTGGCCCTTGAGGTCCTGGTACAACTTGTTACCGCCAGGATGAACAGAGTAGGGCGAGTTATGTGCCTCAGACATAATTCTGTTCCTAAGATCAGAACAGTCTGGTACACACCACCTCCCTCGAAATCGCAGACTACCATCGGAAGGGATTTCGAAACCTACGGCTTTGCCTTGCCGCAGAGCCTCTCGAATCCTAGCTAACTGTGGGTCGTTCTGCTGACCCTCGCGCAATTCCTGAATCAAATCAGGCTCAGCACTCATAGATGCCAGACGAAGTCTGACGGAACTACGACTTCTACTGAAGCTCACGCTCTGCTTACGACTCAGTGCATCTGCGACTAAGTTCGCCTTGCCCTCGCAATAGTTAAGCGTCAGGTCGTAGTCCTTAATCAGCTCAAGCCATCGTCTCTGCCTCATATTGAGGTCTTTCTAAGTAAAGATGTACTTGAGGCTCTTGTGATCCGTGAATACTCTACACGAACCACCATAGAGATAGTGCCTCCAGATTTTGAGCGCGAACACTACAGCCGCTAACTCCAAGTCATGCGTAGGATAGTTACGCTCGTGCACCTTTAATTTTCTCGATGCGTAAGCGATGACTTTCCCGCCTTGCATGAGCACACATCCTAGGCCACTCTTCGAAGCATCACTATAGACCTCGAAGTCTTCCTCATCGTTCGGAAGGGTAAGTATAGGAGCTGAGACTAATCTCTGTTTCAATTGCTGGAATGCTTGCTCGCAAGCCTCCATCCAAACGAAGCGGACCTCCTTCTGTAGGAGACTAGACATCGGCCTGGCAATCTTGGAGAAGTCCTGGACAAATCGCCGATAGTATCCGGTTAAACCCAGAAAACTACGAACTTCCGGCACATTTCTCGGGCTACTCCAATCAACTACAGCCTTAATCTTAGCCGGGTCTACCTTAATGTCGTCCTTACTAATCACATGACCCAGAAATGCTACTTCGCGAAGCCAGAACTCACACTTGGAGAGTTTCGCGAACCACTTATGACTACGCAATATCTCGAGTACCATCCGGGGATGTTCCACATGCTCAGACTCATCTCTCGAATAGACTAAGATATCGTCTATAAATACTACGACACACTTATCGAGTAAGTGGTGAAACGTCCGGTTCATCTGGTCCATGAACACGGCTGGCGCATTAGTGAGGCCAAAGGGCATCACCTCGAACTCGTAGTGGTCGTATCTAGTACGAAAAGCAGTTTTCGGAATGTCTTCTTTCTTGACTGGAATCTGATGATATCCAGATCGAAGATCTATCTTCGAAAACACTCCTGCTCCTCGCAACTGATCGAACAGGTCCTCAATCCTAGGCAATGGGTACTTATTCTTGATAGTTACCCGATTCAACTCTCGGTAGTCTATGCACAGGCGCATACTACCATCTTTCTTCTTCACGAAGAGCATAGGTGCTCCCCACGGAGAAACGCTCGGCCTAATGAAGCCCTTATCGATCAAATCCTGGAGCTGCGTTTTTAACTCTTGCAACTCTGATGGTGCCATCCGGTAAGGTGCCTTTGAAATCGGCGCTGTCCCGGGTGCTAAGTCGATATGAAACTCGACATCGCGCTCGGGTGGAACTCCCGGTAGCTCATCAGGAAATACGTCTCTGAAATCCCTCGCTACAGGTATATTGTCCAATAGACGCTCCTCTGTCAAGTCCCTTACCTGATATATGTACACCATATCGCCCTTCTGGCGATGTTTTCTCATTTTCAAGGCAGAGATTACCCTTACTCCTTTCTTAAGGACAAACCCAGAGTAGGTAACTCGGTTGCCCTGAAGTCCTCGGAATGTCACTGACTGATCTCGGCAACGAATGATCGCTCGATACCTCGAAAGCCAGTCCATACCAAGTATTACGTCGAACTCCATCAGCGGGAACTCCTTCAGATCAGCCGTCGCTTGCTCCCCAGCTATCACGATAGGCACTCCTCGGAACTCGCGCTGACAAATAAAATCCTCTCCGGAAGGGAAAGTTATAACTGAACTAACAGGAAAGCTGTCACGAACATTAGACCTCGAGGCAAAACTACTAGCCACAAAAGAGACAGTAGCACCAGAATCAAATAACACTAAAGCTAACACACCAGAGACAAGAAATCTACCTGGTACGACGTCAGGCTGAACCTCGGCCTCCGCCTCGATCATACAGTAGACTCGGTTCTTCACCGGAGTCTTCGTCGATGCCGGAAGCTGCTTAACCTCAGTGTCTGGCTTCCTCTCGGGGCATACTGACGCCTTATGGCCTTCCTTCCTGCAGATTTATATGAATTAATAATCAATATGCATATAAATTGCAAAATCAAAACATTAAAGTTCATTAGATTGATGACGATTAAAGAAATCATGGCAACATTGTTATAGGATTGATTAAAGCATTAATTCGCACATATATATATGATCCGGATTAACCATTATCATAAATCATCATTTTAATTGATTTATTAATATGAAAATAAACTTACAATGAATGGATTTGAAGTAGAGACTTTAGAAATTATACCTTATAATGCCTTTGATCAGAAGCAACCAAGGAAAACCAACAATGTGAATGAAGTGTTTGTTTTGAAGTTGATTGAGTTGATGATTTGTAGTGTGTTTGATGATGTTTTGGGGAGTGTTTGATGAGATGTGAATGTTTAGGGTTGAAGTATGTAATGCAGAAGAAGGCTCGGTGGTGTTGGCGTATCCTGAAATGCTTGGAATGACGCGTATTTATAGGTCAGAAACAGCTACGAAGACCCGGGAAGGAGCCATAGCTGCGCCTAGACGCAGCCCACCTGCGTCTAGGCTCAGACTCCTGCGTTTAGGCGCAGGTCTGGCTGCTTCCGGATGCTTCCGTTGACGTTTTTGGTGATTTTACGCGCGATTTTCGGGATTATGATTCGATTACGATGTGATTGCGATTGACTTCTGTAATCTTTGACATTCCGGAATATTCCGGGGTGTCCCGGGATGCTCCGGGATGTCCCGGAATGTTCTGGAATGTTCCAGTATGTTCCGGGATGTCCCTGAACGTTCTACAATGTTCTAGAAGCCTCCGAAAGCTCTAAAAATTACAGAAAATTATTAAAAATTATAGAAAATTATGAAAAGTATGAAAAATACTAATATGCTTTGTGGAACAATTTTCAACATTCGGAAATGACGAAAATGCCCCTAAGCATGCAAAAATCCTAAAAAATCCATAAAAAGCTCTAAAAATATGATAAAAAAATATAGAAAAATATGAATAAATTATAAAATTATTTTTATGATTTTCAAAAATATTTTTTGATGCAAAAAGACATTTTATTATTTTTTTATGAATATAAAAGATTGAAAAATGCATGCAAAAATATAAAAAATATGTAAAAATGAAGAAAAATTACGAATAAATCCCGTAATCATCGCGAATCCTAATACACGCTTCCAAGGCAATTCAAACATGGTTTAGGAAATTGGTTGAGGTATATTGTGTGTTTTCATCGTCAATTCCCCTTAGTTAGACCTTATGGCAATATGGTACGTTCATCATTAGTCTCTACATTGGGGAGACACATTTAGGTGTCTACACTACCCTTTAAATATCGAACATAAGGCAGCGGCTACGATCTTAACCCACACTACTAAAAAAAATCCTATTGTGTCCCCTCTAACAGGCCTATTGTGTCACTTTTGGCCCGTCATACCTAACCTGTCGCCTCCAGGGCGATGCATTAGGCATGTTTATACATCGCCTCAAATTTAGGTAGTGATGCAATAGGTTGATACTATTGCATCAAATATTACTTAATAAGCGACACATTAGGTAGTTTATGCATTGCCTAAAATTAAAAACGTGATGTTATAGCTTCTATAACAATATTTAGTTTAAGGTAATGCATCATATATTATATAATAGGCAATACATTAGACTCCTAATGCATCAGCTCCAACATACGACATGATGCAACAAGCTATCAAATGCATCACCTACCACATGATAGGCGATACATTATTAGACACCTAATGCATTACCTCTAACATAAGACATGATGTAATAGACTATCAATCACATCACCTACTACATTATAGGCGATGCATTAGACACCTAATGCATCCCCTCAAACATAAGACATGATGCAATAGGCTATCAATCGCATCACTTACTATATAAGTGGACACGGAAACTTTTTGTGTCTCCTTTTATATTACAAGGGACACGATAGGTTATTTCAAAAAAATTCTCATCTATTGCATCAAACTTTATAGAAAGATGTGACACTTAGCTTTATGCATCAAACATTTTATAAGGTGATGCGTAAGGTAAGGTGTATTAAGTGTTTTTTGTAGTAGTGCCAAAATAGCAACCAATGCACTACTAAGATAGGCGACCTAGAAATCCAAAAATACCGTCATGCCCGTAAAGATCAATACTCAAAACTTATAAATTCCAAAACTTTTCGAAAATACCAAACTTAACGAAAACTCCAAGAAATTGTCAGTAATATTCGAGAATTCCAAGAAACTGACCAAATCAAGATTTATTCAAGAAAAAACCAAGAAAACCAAGAATCGACGATATTAAAGATACTAATAAAAAATTAAAGGGTTTTTCTCGGTTATATCCATGAGGCGTTGGGATTTTCTACTTGTATCCATGAATTTTGAAAATTCTTTGTTATACCTATGAGGTTATTAAAAAGATTTAATTGTACCCAAAAAACATAATTATAGGTGACAAACGTTAGCGCCGACTACTTTGCAAAAAAAAAGGTGGGGGCGTGGTGGACTTTTGTTAGGTTGATTTGGTAGTTGTGGTGGTGAAAATTAATGTTAGTTTGTTGTTAACGACTTAATCATGTTAGTTATTATTATGTTTGTTGGCTACCGTTAAAAATATTTTAAAACGTCATGGGTATAATAGAAATTTTTCAAAATTCATGGCTACAGCTCGAAAATCCCAATACCTCATGGGTATTACTGAGAAAAACCCAAAATTAAATATAATTTCAAGAAAGGACTTAATTCAAAATCGATTCGAAAAGAACTTAAAGAACTCATCAAGAACTCATCAAGAATATCAAGAACTCATCGAATCAAGAACATCAAGAACTCATCATCAATATAATCACATGCATGAACCAAAATTAGCATGAGTCCAATACAATAAAAAATTTAACATAATTAAATCAAAGTAAACATAATACTCATAATCTAATTACTTAAATCAACCTTTAATCACCAAACCATACATAAATTAATCAAGATCTAATCATATCACACACATATCATGGCTAAACAAGAGAATATGTTCATCATTCTATTCAATTCAATCCTACGTTAATCTATGTTAACTTAATTATTAAATTCGAGTTTAAACATCTAGTTACCTAGATTAACGCAAGATCGACAATCAAATAACGATGAACGAACAATTAACGAACACGATTCCACCACTCGATCACACGGCCTCGAGATACGTGTAGCCCCACAAACACACGGCAACACGACCCAAGACAACACACCACCCGTGCAGCTACAAACACCACGGTCTAGCACTGTCCAGCACCGCGACGACCACCGTGCACCACCACGCATAGCACCGCGAACCACCACGAGCAGGATCCCTTCACCACAAGCCAACCACGACACGCACACGACCTCCACTACGCACCCACGATCACACACATATCCAACACAAACAGCCCGGATTCAACCCAAACTAGGAATCTTGGATGAACTTATTGGTGAATATTAAACTACAATAGATATGTAGTCTAATGGTGTTTGAATCTTGAATTTTGATGTACAAATTGTGGATGAATTTGGATGGAGAAATATGTGCGTTAATGGTGTTTTTAGTAAGGTGATGATGATTAGAGAGTGTTTACAAGTAGTGAATGCTTACTAGCAAATAGGAGTAATAATAGAATAGTAGTCCAAATCCTCCTCTAGTCCCATATATATAGAGGATAGAATAGATTAAGGAGCCAATCATGGGTATTAATCCCATGTCATAACCGGCCCTATGGGGTATTAATTGACCATTTGGGCCAATTAATTCCAACTTAGTAAACTAAGCCAAAAAATTAAAAACATAGATCAAACAATCCAAAAATCAAATAAAAATAAATCAAAGCCAATAAATAAAATAATCACAACAAATCACTCAAAAATCATATCAAAAATTAGGGATATTACATGAAATCTGTATTTTGAGCAGCTATTGGACCCACTTTTTCAGGAACCTTCTTCATTATGTGCCACATGCATAGTCTGTGACTGGTTCGTTGCCTGTCAAATACCACCACAACATTCCGCTTTTCTACCATCTGCTCATTTCCGTCCGCTCAATAACCGACGGTATTTATCACTTACTGTCTCCCAATATTTTTATCGTTCGCTATAACGGACGCTGATTGCTCAAAACTTTTTAAAATAAAATTCAAAAAAATTTGAATTACCGTCGGCTATTGAAAAAATTACCGTCCGTTTGGATGGAAGGTAACAAAAAATGGATGATTTAAATTGCAGTCGTTCAATTACCGTTTGATTTTTATAATCATTACCATCGGCCTTTTAGCGGACAGTAAATTTTTAACTAGTAGTTCCCATAAGACACTTCAGATCTAACCCTAACCCTCCTACTTCCCTCATTATCCACTTCCTATCACTCATTTCTCCGCCTCTCTTATTTTTTCACTCTTTCTCATTTCTCTCTCTCTCTCAACTTTTAAAGTTATGAACGATGAGCAATTCATTCTAAATTTATGAACTTTCAATTATACTTGAATAGTACGAACTGTGGCTTTTACTTTCAATGAGAGATATTACTAAATACGTAACCTGCTGTTAAGGTTAATGCGAGTTACTTTGGTAATAATAACTATTAGAAATTTTATTACCAAATAGATTGACACATTATCACATTGACCCCTTTATAACTGTTCACGAACTTACTAATACCTCCCATTGCAAGTAAATGTGATAATCGATATTATTCAGAAATAATTGAAAGTTTATACTTAAAAAAAAAAAAAAAAAAAAAGGATACAAGGAGGGAAAACTTGTCAAGCCACAACACAACCTCACAAGGTAAGGCGTTACTCAGATATCTGATTAAGATATGGCTTCTACTTTCATCTCCCCTACAATAATATTTCGTCGTACTTTCACTTTCTTACATTTCGCTGCTACAACTTCTTCACCATCTTTCTCTCTTCTCTCCAACTTCAACAAGTTTAAAGTAACGTTTCTCCTGTAGACCTTATTAGCCAATCCATTTTCGTATCACTTCATCTTTGTTTCTTTTGATTCGATTTTGCAGCAAACAAATCAAGTTCGGTTATACTCCGTCACTTCATCGATGGCGTCTTCAGAGCCCAAAGAATCTCCTTCTAACAATCCTGGTCTTCAAGTTACTACTGATGATGCTACTAAGGGTTACATTATGCAACAAACCGTAATTTTTCATTTTTCCAATTCTATTCAATTCAATTCAATTCAATTCTCAACTTGATATCTCTGATTACGATATTTGATTTGTAAATTACATCTTGTGAATTGTGTGTGTGGTTTTTTTTTTTTTTTTCCTGATTTCAGATGTTTCGAATTAAGGATCCAAAAGTGAGCCTGGACTTCTACTCTCGTGTATTGGGAATGTCGTAAGTTAATCTTCTTCTGTGAATATCTGTATATTTCTTACGTGGGTTTTCATGGGGTGATGATAATATTGCTACTCTGTTTCAAAAAATTTTTTTGGCCGAACCCATTTCAAAGAAAGAATCAGATTCTAATGTTTCAATATATGCTTAATTGCAGACTTCTTAAGAGGCTGGATTTTCCTGAGATGAAATTTAGCTTGTACTTTCTGGGCTACGAGGTAACAGGGAGGCCTATACTTGACTAAATTATGGCATAGCTCATCATGTTGGTTTTATTCTAGTATGTTTCCCAAATTCCCAACTAGTTGACAAAGAATAGATTGCTTGAAAAGGAATTCGTGGAAGTGTGAGATAATGGAAGAGCAAGAAGTTAAAGATTATAGTTGGTTCTTCTACCTTCTTTTTCATGGAAAGGCGAGCTGTTTGTTTAGTGATGATGAAGGGGAGGGATAAGGATTCTATCCTTTCTCACTTCTATCCCATATTTGATTTGTTAGATTTTGTTTTTTATGTGGGATAGGATAAAATTATTAAAATACCTTTGTCCCTCTACTTCTATACCTGGGTGGAGTAAGTATAAAATACTCGTACATGGATAAGATAATCCCTGTATATTTCACTTCCATACCAAGAAATGTCCCTTGATGTTTGCTGCTTAAGGGTTTTTTTTACGCTTTTTAAATGTTGTAATAGATAGCATGTAGGGTATGAGGAAAAAGTAGGGACTAGGGATTAGAGAAGTATATATGGGACCTTGTGGCTTTTAAAGGAAATGTAACAATCTTTTTGGGGCAACAAAAAGGGAATATGTAACAACATTTTAGGGATGGTGGAAGTAGTAAATTCCTTATAATAAATTCTCTATCTCAACCTTTAAGCTTTTCCATATACCAATTACATACATAATGCCCAATATCTTTGGCATTGTTGATTTTTTTACACTGTTACCCAATGCACCGCTCCTCTCACAGGACTGCCGAGCTAGCATTCTTTAGGGTTTGGGTACTTTGGGATGTGGGGGCAGGGTAGGGAATCGATCTCCGCACTCATGCATGGGGTATGATGGATCATACCAACTGATCCATCTCAATTCTTCATCTTTGGCATTGTACATGAATAGGATTAAGGAGAAATAGAAGCATTATAATTTGTTGAAATATTCATCATCCTATAATCAAATGCTTTGGACTAATTCTATCTTGTAACTTGTGTAATGGGAAAAACCAAAGCAGATACTTGAGGCATAAATTTCTGTGGACAGGCATGCATTTCTGCGAAAACTGTAATAGTGTATTTTCTTCTGATTACATGATTTTGATGGACTCCTTTTGTTGCTAACTCTAGACCATAGAAGCTTCCTCACCAAATTTGTGCCTTTTTGTTTTTTCCAATCCCATCCAAATAACCTAGCTTATTAGAAGAATATTTGTTCCTTTCATTCTTCTCAAAATATCGTGCATTTTGTCAACAATTTTTCCTCAAAAAGACTTTGGGCTCTAGTTGTAGTCCCAATTTAGTCAGGCTCTAGTTCGTTACCGAAGATAATAAGATATAGTTAATTCAAATGGTGGCTAGAAGCATGGTGTTTGGAGTAGGTCCTGCAAAGCTACCATAGAGAATTAGATGTTAACTAATTCGACAATCTACTAAATTTTATGGACATGCTTGGAGTGTTTTGCTACTTAAGAGTTAAGAGTTAAGAACAGATTGTACTATTCGCATTGCAAATGAGACACATTAAGTTTTTAAGACAATTTCCTTTTCAACACACTCCTCTTTAGCATCCTGTCAACAAGGTATCCTCTATAACAAGGAGAAAAGGTGACGGAACATCTTGGCTGGCAACATGTTTGACAAATCTACAAATACAATCCAGTTTCCCTATTTTCCGCACCCTAGAATCTGTAAAAGTTGTCCTTTTATTATCATCATACTAACTTTATGCCCGAGCATTGCTTGGTTTACTAAGAAAATAGTTTTAAAAATTATTTAACAAAAATGCATAAATAGCAATTTAACTCATATTTAGTTAGAAATTTAAGAACCATAAAATTTATTTCAAATCAAAATTTCTAAAAGATATGGAGTATGTGATTTTACTGGAATAATATTGCTTTCATATTGAAGAAAAGCATCCCAAATTGTAAGAGAGGTTGAAAAATACCCCATTATGTCTTTTTTATAGTGGATCGCTAAACATCACCCCATAATTACTATTTATCCCCTCAATTTTTTAATAAAATGACGACATTGCCCTTGACTTAAAACAAGACTACTACAATCCTGATTACTTGGACAACAGCCACAAAAACCATGCCACCGGACCATGACCACCACTACGACCAAAACAACCACCACCACAATCATGGCGGTCAAATTTTTTATTTTTTTATTGTTTTTGGTTTAAGGGAGCATCTAACCCAGACGCCCCAAGCATGGTTGGGAGTCGGGGCATCTAACCTAGACTTTCCTCCAATGGTTAGGGCATTTGAGTTAGATGCCTCCCCTAAAACAATTTTTTTACCACCATGATTGTGTTGGTTGTCATGGTGGTCGTATTGGTCGTGGTCGTGTTTAGATGGTGTGGTTTTGGGAACAGTTGTCCATGTAATCAGAATTGTTGTGATGCTTTAATTCAAGGGCAATTTCTTCGTTTCATTAAAAAGTTGGGGGCTTGGGGTGATACCAAGTAATTTTGGGGTGGCGTTTAACAAACACTCAACTGTGTACGTAGATGACTGGTAGAAGTGGTTATCAAGTCTTATTCTTTTTAAGTAGACATGATACAAAAGGAGTGTTTTTTATTGAAAAAATACTTGTAATACAAGATAGTGGGATGTTTTTTATTCAAATTCAAGAGTTTGGGGGTCTTTCTATTCAGTATCAGTACTGGGAAAAAGATATGAAATCAAGATATTTTTGATATGTCCAAAAATAGGAGAGCAACAGGTTTTCTTGGATCGATTACGTAAAGTATAATCGGTATTTAGGTTATGCAATTTTTGCACTGTACCAATGTATGAAAAGGCGTAAGGCGCCTCATTGAAGTGAGGCGCACCTAAGAAGTATGGGGAAAAAGGCTAGACAAAATTTGTGGAAAAAACAGAAATGCGCCTTAATGCGCCTTATGCTGCGCCTCAGAGCGCCTAGGCGCGCCTTAGTGCGCCTTGCTTGCGCCTAGCCACAAGTGCCTCGCCTTGAACAATTTAGGCGCTTATCCCCTTGCGCCTTAGCGCCTAGGCGTGCCTTTTCAAACACTGCACTGTACATGTTCACAAATCACAAAAAAAAATTCTCCAGGTAAAGGTTTAATAGCTTTAATAAACCATGGGAATTGAATACAAATGGACGTAGACTTTCCTAAGGAAATTAGATGTGTGTTATTGACTTATGGGCCTGATTTGCCATCTAAAACCAACATTTTGGGATTCCTATTACTAGGAGTAAATAATTATCCATAAAATCTGTTACTCATCTGCTCTATTTTGCTTTGGCAGACTTGTTTCCTGTTGGAAAATTAGTTCTGGATATTGGTTAACGCAATGGGCTGGCTTTTGTTATTGTTGTTTTGTTGAATACTTGTATTTTTTATTCATCAATACCTATTTCATGCGAGTTTTTATTGTGCATTTTTTCTAAACTTGTCGATCATGATATTTTAGGTAGGTGAATAAGACATATCCTTATTGATGTCGGCATTACTTGTTTTAGGATCCTGCTTCAGCTCCAACTGACCCAGTAGAGCGGACAGTTTGGACATTCAGTAGGAAAGCTACAGTTGAGCTTACTCAGTGAGTGGTATTATTGTAATTCATGACGCGTCATGATCTCCTGTTTGCTCCTTGTGTTGCCCTCCTGTTCTCTCTAACATGATATATTTCGCAGCAACTGGGGTACAGAGAGTGATCCTGAATTCAAAGGTTACCACAATGGAAACTCTGACCCTCGTGGCTTTGGTATGAAGATTTTATCTTAAAAGCTGGCTGGTTCTTTTTACTAACATGCTGAAATTCAAAGCTTGGTGGTTCCCCCCTCCTCTTAAAATTTCTCAGTAGCCTTTATTGTTGTATATTATTTCCCTAGTACCTATATGGCTTTGCAAGGAATATATTAGATAAAATCAACCTAAAGAATTATGTTTGGCATTATCTCTACTCCATACCTCTAACTCTCTAAGATGCTGCTTGGATGTTGATGTCAATTATAATGGAAAGTAATTCCTACATTATCTTTCATAATTGAATCGAAAGTGGTAATTGTCAAGGGTAATTAATTTTGAAATTGTTACCAAATTATTGTTGGGGTCTTGGTTATTGTCCTTTTATGCTGCTGCAGACTAAAAGGCAGAAGCTATTGACGATTCTGGAATTTGTGTTAGATGTTTCTATTTTATCATGTCAATTTCAGTTTGACATGCAGTTTATTAGATAGAGCTTACTGTTGCAAACTGCAAGATTCATATGGTAATGCACTCTATTTACAATAGATCAGCATGACCACCTTACACCTTAGATCTCTGCTTGCTCTTTAACAGTTTCACCATTCACCATAACCCCATGCGCCATGGCCCTGGTTTGCTTGATAATTTCTGCAATCGTTGTAATGAATTTGACATCATTTAATTGTTGCAACACATTTGAAGTCGATTGGTCTTGCTGACTTGCAAAAATTTGGTAGCATTACAACATTGTATGAGGAATCAAATGATTCAAATTCTTACTTAGCTAGTTATAAGTAAGTTAGGACTGCTATTAGAAGAAACCTTTAAAACTTAGGATAAGCCTTAATTAATAATAAAATAAGTCCCTGTTCTTTTGGACGGAATTAATTTGAATTAAAGTGAACTGAATTTGTCTAAAAACTGAACTAAACTGAATTAAACCGAATTCTAAATTTAGCAAGGAGTTAAGTTGAACTGAACTCAAATTTCAGAAATTATGTCCAAAAGAGCAGTGCCAAAATGTTAACCAATACTTGTGTTTGGTTGATTATAGTTATGGTGATATTTGGTATAGTTGATGAGTTGATCTCGTAGATTACTCTTTAATTTCCTTTTTCTTATTTGATCTAAATTTCTATCATGTTTTTCTGTTATTTTGTAGTAGAATTTGCTTTGTGTTTGTTATGCTCTTAGCAGCAACCTGGTCTGAATTTGCTCACAGGACACATAGGGATCACTGTTGATGACACTTACAAGGCTTGTGAGAGATTTGAAAAATTAGGTGTGGAGTTTGTAAAGAAACCCGGCGATGGTAGGTTTTTTTTTTTAATTTCCTGTCTTTGGTCACTTTCTTAGTTATGTATATATCATGTTTTAAGTAGAGCAACTTGGATGACTAACCTTTAACATGTGTGCAAAGCATAAACTTTATGTCCAAAAAACGACATAACGGGCTTGTGTTTAACTGTCACATATATCCATCTCTATGGAGTAGGCTTCTCACTTTTGGGGTGAATATTTTGCAGGTAAAATGAAAGGGATTGCCTTCATCAAGGATCCTGATGGCTACTGGATTGAAATCTTTGATCTTAATAAAATTGGAAATGTTACTGCTGGTGCTTCTTGAGGACTACCCTTTCTGTTTCACCCTATTTTAGTTGCACCTTTCAAGTTCTACTGCTGAAGTTGCATTCATTTACTCAATGTTGGTCTTGGTACATGTGCTTAGAAATACAGTAAGGATGGATTGTTTTGTCACCATTTGATCAATTAAGATTTGTTGTAATTAGCAGGTTAATACTTCGGATGTCTTGATCTTCGATATAGAAATTATTCTGTCACCAAGGGAATACACGGTTTTGACTGCATTCTTTCCCTATTTCTCTACTCTTTCCCTATTACTATACCTTAAGGGGATGTTTGGTATTGATAATTTTGATGTAGGAAAGGATTCAAATAATTGTTTCCATTTCTTACTTTTTGGTATGAGCTATAAGTAACAAATACTATTTTCAGAGGGTAACAAAATCCCCCAGTTTGTTACCCTTGTTAAAGTAGTGGAAACAAAGTATCTTTCCTTTTGCAATCAAAACTTTCATTTGTTTACATTCCACTAGGATACCAAACATATATCAAATGTAACACTTTTATAATCCTTTACACTCCTTATCATATTCTTTTCCATTACGTTTATGTTAATCATAAAGAAAATTTGTTAGAAACCACATTATAAATATTTTTTTGTCAAAAACCACCTTTTAAATTTATTTTTTTTAAGAAGCCACCTTTTTTGGAATTTTTTTTGCGAGAAACCACTTTTGGTTGAATTCCGGGTTTCGATTTTGGGTTATTTTTGGCGTGGTGGTATAGGGGAGGAAACGGGACGGAGACGACTTGGGGAGTTATGAAAGGGGTTAGCCGAAATGGCGGAGGGAGGTTCGATTTAAACATCAAAATTAGGCTAAAGGTGGTTCTTTGCAAAAAAAATTAAAATAAGGTGGCTTCTTACAAAAAGAAATTTAAAAGGTGATTTTTGAAAAAAATAAATGTTTTATAAGGTGATTTTTAACAAATTTTCCTAATCATAACAAACACATCCTACATTTCTAAGATATTGGTCATTTTGCTAATTAACTTGAAATTGCGATAAAACTACTAGAAATACCTTGTTTGTGTACTACAATTAGGCTTGAGATCAATCAGAGAATTAATTAAGTTTCGAAGAATACTTTGAAAGTACTCAAGACTCAAGAGAGTCACTCTTGAGAGTAAAATTTAGATATTTTAGGGATTCGAGTAAAAATCGCCCTTTATTCTAACTAAATTAGTTAGCTTCAATTAAGAGAGTGCTTTGTGTTTTGGCTGTTTAGGAGATCGTTCCAGCACCATCACCGTTTTCTTCGAAATTCACACATGTGGTTAGGGTTCGGGTCATTGTTTAGGAGTGCTTTATGTTTTGGCCGTTTAGGAGGTCGTTCTAGCCCTTCAAACGACCTCGGTTGTTGGTATCCACTTTTTTAGGGTTGTTTTATGATTCAATAAACTCTCCATATGATTTTCGGCCAATTTGATTTCAAGACCTCGAATCCTCAAAAAGCCTAAATTATATAGGCTTTTGTTTTGGTTGTTCAGTAGTCGTTTCGAGCCCCGCTACCGTTTTCTCCGAAATTCGCACATGTGGTCCAGGGTACCATTTGGGGATTAAAGTTCGTTTTCACCATATAATCACTATCGTTGCACCCTAAAGCCTTGTTTTTCTGCCATTGATACGAATCGATCTTACATGCATTTCGACCCTTCAAACAACCTCTGTTTCCGATTTCCACTTGCGCAAGGTAGTTTTATGACCCAACAAACCCTCCATATAATTTTCGGTTTCTTTCATTCCTGGATCCCGAAACCCTCAAAACGTTTATTCTAGCCGTTCAGGAGGTTGTTCCAGGCCCCGTCATCGTTTTCCTCAAAATTCTCACACGTGTTCCGGGATAATGATAGTCTGTATTTAGTTAGTATTTTTTGTAGTTTTTATTAATTTATTTTCTATTTTTATTTAGTTTTTGTTAACTTTTTTAGGCTTTTTAGTTTAGTTTTGTTTCGGTAGTTCCCTTCCCCTTTTTCTATGTGATTTCCTCTATTTTGCTTTGTTTCTGCGTTTTCTTCCCATTTTGCAGGTCCCGAGTCGATTTCGGAACCTGAGGAAGCGAACCGGGAACCTCGAGGAAACCACAAGTCCTCTATGCCATTGTTGGTGCTAAAAAGGCCTCAGCGGGCGCTGGAAGTCCCTCAGCGCCCGCTGGGATGAGTTTTGGTGAAAGAGGCAGTAGCATTTTTTATGGCCTTGCAGCGGCCGCTGATGGATTTCCAGCGGCCGCTGATTTTGAAGTTGTCAAACCACCTGATGTGCAAAATGAAGAACAGCGCCCGCTGACCCCCAACTCAGCGCCCGCTGTCCCCCTCCCCTGTATTCAGGCAGTGGCATCACAAAGGTTGGCAGCGGCCGCTGACCCCAACTCAGCGCCTGTTGCCATGAGTCTTCCAGCCTGCAAAGCCTATGAAAGTAGGGGTCAGCGGGCGCTATCATCTCCTCAGCGCCCACTGACGCGTTGTTGTTCGTTTTGTTTAGTGTTTTTCAGCTGTTTTGTTCGACTTTTGGGGACTTATATAAATAGTCCCCTCTTCCCATTTCTTCAGAGAGCTGAGGTTAGAGGCTTAAACTTAGGGTTAGGTTAGTTTTAAAACTTTGTTCTTCATTTCTCTTGTAATTTCTACTTCATTTTGTTCTTCATTTATGCAAAGTTCTTGTTTTTCTTCTTCTCTAATTGCTTGTTCTTCATCTTCTTCAAGGTATTTTCTGGTTTTCTTGCTTTGTTATCTTTTTTTAATAGCTTTGTTAATTGCTTTTGTTGTTCTTGTTAGTCATTGTTCTTGCTTGTCTTGTTGTAGTTAATTGTAGTTTTTGTTTCTTTAATTTCTAGTTGTTGATTTTAGTTGTTGTTCTTATTTTCTAGGTTTTTAATTAGTTGTTTATGTTTGTTGCTCTTAGATTTTAGTTTTAATTATGTTGTTTAATTATGTTTTTGTTATTTATGCGTGAGTAGTTAATTTTTAGGGTTTGAGTGAAACCACTCAAATCCCCCATGATTGTGGTTTAGTTGTTTCTTGGCTTTTGGTTGTGATTATGTTGGTACCGAAGGTTCGATAATGTTGAGTCTCTTGCCTAATTAACATTAGACTCATAGAAGAATCCCTACCTAAGGACCGAAAGGTGAACGTGGGTGATGACTCCCTTCGCCCGATTGATGGAAGCACCACGAAAGTTGGGCCTTTGAACAAGGGAAAGTTACCGGTCTTCGTGATTTCATGCTTAAGGCTTGTTAGACGTGTCGCCGCACGAAAGTGGGTTGTGTATGTCTTCCCGGTCGTCACACTAGCTTGAAAGAGTAGTGTGATCTTGGAACGACCTCCCCTTATCCATGACCTAAGTCTAAGTTTCGATTGATTCATAATTCATGGTGGTATGAGTTGTGGATCTCTTACCCTAGTCTTTTTTATCCTTGCTTTCGTAATTTAGTATTAGTTAGTTCCCGTAGTTCTCTTCGCCTCTCGAGACAATCATTTGACCTAGCTTGTTCGACGCTCATGTTTAGACTAGTGCAGCGTACCTTCCCCGTGTTCGACACCCCCACTCATACTACGACGGGGGTTTTTATTTGGTAAGAAAATTGATAAGCGGTCTTTATGACCTCTTTTATACCCCATTTTCTCCCCAATTAAGGCCTTTATTGGTCCATTTTATTTCCCTCCAGCTTAGTTTTTCTCTTTTTAGGCTTTCTAGTTGTCTTAGTGCATTTTGAGTCATTTCGGTGGTATTTTGCCCCATTATTTAAACTCACATGAGTCTTTGGCATTTTTACCTTCTTATGACTTGCGGATTACTTATTTCAGGTCCCTCATCCGGGCTACATGTGGGAGGTAAAGTCAAGGAGGAGAGCGATGGGAATCGAAAGAGAAGCGAGATGAATTGAAGCCGACTATTGGTCGCCCTCCGCTATCTTGAGCACAACTTGTGTTATAGACATCGTTTGGGTTCGGGGCTGATTGCGTTGGAAACTAGAGTTCGAGAGCTTTCCATTGGTATATTACACGCTCCAATCCGAGTTATATATCAAAAGTTATGAACCTTACAAGATCAGTTCTCTCTGCAGCCTTCTCAGAGCGGGCGCTCTGTGCTTTAGAGCGGATGCTCTAGATGCTCAGAGCGGACGCTCTCCTTATTAGAGTGGACGCTCTGGTTCCCTTGCTGATGGCCCATTTTTTCCGAGACTTCAGAGCAGACGCTCTAAATTTAGAGCGTCCGCTCTGATGCTCCAGTGGATTACATACTTTTTGTCAAGGTCTTAGAGCGGACGCTCTAAATTTCAGAGCGCCCGCTCTGAGTTATCAGGACAACTATTTTCACGGGCTTCTAACTCCACTTAGGGCTAAATTTTTGTCTCATCATGTGGAAACATGTGTATCCTTGTGGCCGTTAACTACGTGACTAAGTGGTTGGAAGCGATTGCATCACCAACGAATGATCATAAGGTGGTTTTGAAGTTGTTAAAGAAGATCATCTTTCCACGGTTCGGAGTACCGCGATGCTTGATAAGTGATGGTGGTTCTCACTTTGCTAAGAAGCAACTTGAGAACCTCTTGAAGAAATACGGTGTGTACCACAAGGTACGACTCCCATACCATCCGCAAACCCAAGGTCAAGTAGAAGTGTCGAATCGAGAAATTAAGAGATTGCTTGAAAGGATGGTGAACAAATCAAGGAAAGATTGGTCTCTTCACTTGGAAGACGTCTTATGGGCTTGAGAACGGCATACAAAACCCCGATTGGTACCACTCCTTATCGTCTTGTTTAAGGAAAAGGGTGTCACCTCCCGGTGGAACTTGAATACAAGGCTTGGTGGGCAATTAAGGAGCTAAACATGGATTTTCAATTAGCGGGAAAGAAGAGATTGCTCAAGTTGAATGAGTTGGAAGAATTGAGATGGGATGCCTATGAAAGTTCTAGGATCTACAAGGAGCAAACCAAGAAGTGGCATGACAAGCGACTCAAGGACCGGAACTCCGTGGTGGGTGATAAAGTCCTCCTCTTCAACTCAAGACTCCGACTTTTTCCCGGAAAGCTCAAGTCAAAGTGGTCCGGCCCATTCCTCATCACCAAGGTCACCCCATATGGTTCATTCGAGTTGGAAGGAAATGATGGCGGAAAATTCATGGTGAACGGCCAAAGGATCAAGAAATACCATGGCAATATTGATGATAGAAGTGTTGGATGTCTGATGCTCGAGTCGGCTCAAGCCGTCTCAATCACTTAGCTCGCTAAATTTGGATGGACGGTCAAGCTTATGACCATAAATAAGCACGCTTTTGTAATATAATTTTAGATTTTGGGTTGAACAATTTTGTTTTCCTTTTTTTTTTCATTTTTTTTACTTGGATTGTATTAGCACTTGGCAAAAATCTGGAGGATTTTTCCCCATGGGGAGGGGTGAGTAGTAAGTAGCAATTGCGGGGCACGGCCGCTCGGGACCACCAAGCAATGGTGGAGTCGGGTTTTGGGCCACACCCCATATTTAGCCTCGGCTAAGCTAATTTATTGAGGTTTATGTGCTATTTTTTTTTTTGTGTGTGTGATTGCAGGTGAGAGATGATGAAAATAGCTGAATTAAGGCCTCAGAGCGGGCGCTCTAAAATTTAGAGCGAACGCTCTGACCTGATGGTGAAAAATGTTGAATTTGCTGATGAAAGTCGAGAGTTTAGAGCGTCCGCTCTAAACCATTGGGCAATCAGGTGGAAAAAGCCGAGAGTTTAGAGCGTCCGCTCTAAATATTAGAGCGTCCGCTCTAAACTTTTGGGGAATCAGGTGCTGAATGTCGAGAGTTTAGAGCGCCCGCTCTACATATTAGAGCGTCTGCTTTAAACTTCATCAAATATTGCTGCATAATGTCGAAAGTTTAGAGCGTCCGCTCTAAATTGTAGAGCGTCCGCTCTAAGCTTCATAAAAAATTGCTGGTAAAAGTCGTATGATCAGAGCGCCCGCTCCAAATTCCCAGAGCGTCCGCTCCGATATACACAACCCGGATTTACGACTTATTTTTCACCAAATTCTTTTCATCCTTTCATTATTTTTTCAAATCTCTCTCACTCATACCCTATCTCCCTCAACCTCCCTCTCACCCTAACCTCCATCTGCTCCAACCTTCATCTCAACCTCCATTAAACCTCTCAAAAACTTCACAACTCAACCCTAACCTCCAATTCTAACACTCCATTGGCTTAAAAATCCAAAACAAAAAAAAACCCCAACCTCCATTGCTACATCATTAAGGTCCAAAATTTTTGGCTTTGGAGAAGGGTTCGAAAAGTGCGAATTTTGGTCTTCTCATCTCCAACCTTGGTCCTAACACTCACTTGGTATAATCTTTCCTCTCTAAGTTCAATTCTTTTACTTGAAAGTTAGGGTTATTACTTGTGATTTGAACCTTTGGAGTGCTAGATTTGTTTAGGTTGCGTGTATTTGTTCATTTGTGAAGTATTGGGTTGAATTTTTGTGGATTTTTGGAAGTCAATTGTGAGTTTTGTTTGTAAAAGTTTGCAATTGTGATTTTTGGTGTTATTTTTGTTTTTTTGGAGTTTTTGAAGGATTTTTGTCAATCCTTTTTGGGGATTTTGTGCCGGATTGCTGCCGAAATTTATAAAAAAAATAAAATAAAATAAAAAAAAACAAAAAACAAAAAACAAAAAAAAAAAATCCCGGCAAGTGGTGGTGGAATAATTTTATTGTCAAGTCTTGCTGTTTGTTGTTGGTGAAAATTATTGCAGGTGAAATGGCACCTAAAAGAGTACGTAGCGAAGCCTCGGGAAGTGGTAAAGGGGAAGAGAATGTGCGACCCCAACAAGCACCTTACCGAATTAACCTCCCCCATGGTTGGCAGAGAACTAAGCTGGCCAGTCTGGATAGGCGGATGGTTAAACCGTCACTCTTCTACTGTCAATTCACCTGTCAAAGTTTGGGGATAGATGAAACCATAATCAGATTGAGCAGGAACCTGGGGTTCGAAGGGTTCCTTGATTGCAGAATGCCGAATGATTGGGTGACATCAGATCCAACCTACAACGTTCCCAGCCAACCCCCACTAACATATAGACACCTCACCCTGGAATTCCTGTCAAGTTTTGAAGTGAGGAAGGACGACAGTAGGGAGGGAATAGATGCATTCTCCCTCAGGTTTAGGATGTTCAACACCACCCACAACAAATCCTTGAGGGAGTTCAACGAGCTTTTCGGGTGGGATCTAGAAGCTCGTATCTTGGGCCTCTCGGGAGATGAGGTGGAACAATACAACGAACAAACCTGGTGGAGGCGGATCACCGATGGGACCCGGAGTTTTCTCTCCAACTCCTCCAAAGCTTCAGAGATAAAACATGCGGGGTTGAGATACTTCCATCGGATGTTAGTGTTCTGTTTCTTCTCCAGGCAAGAATTGGGGAAAATGAGTAGTGCCGAGTTGTTTCTTTTGTGGACGGTGACCGAGGGAGCAAACCTTTACAACCCCTCTCTACCCGAAAACAGAGTTAACCTCGGCTATCTTTTGGCGCAGAGGATACTGGTGATTCGCGATGACCTTCGGTTGACTGGACCGATCTATTTAGGAGGCTTAGTAACTTGGTTGGCCTACCAGTTTGACTACAAGGACAAGGTAGTGTCAATGGAACCCGAGAGTTACTCAGCCTACCTGAATGAGGAGCGAATCAAGGTGATGAAGTTCATCTCACCTGCCTCCGGGTCAAGAGGCAAGGCATACATTTGGAAGATTAGGGAGCTATCGTGGTGCTACATGCCTTGCGACTTCATGATTCGACCCCCCGCGGACATTGAAAACCCGTGGCGGATTCCCATGGAGGAAATTGACCCGACGGAGCTAAGCGCCGCCGAAGAGGAGAGGAGAAATAGATTAAGGGGCGGTGGACAACCGCAACAGCAACGACAACATCAACATCAACACCAACCACACCAACTTCCAATGCAGCAACTACAACAACCAGGTAATTTTAATATTGAGCAAGCCTTTGCAAATTTAAGTTTGCAAATCAACCAACTCGCGCAGGCACAACAAGTGCCCCCGGCGCCACATCCCGACTCAGGATACTCTTTATTCCAGAGTCAAATTTATGACTATCATGTGGACCAGGGGCACATCACACCGTACCTGAACTATCCCAACTACCCTCCCCAATCGGGACCCGTCCCAAATTGGGAGGAACCTTCGGTAGATTCTAGCGGTTCACCCCTGCCGCGAGTTGGTTGCACTTACCCCTACTGGCAAGGACCTGGTACCTTGCATGACCATCCTAGGAGCTTTCCCCCATACAACTACACCCTCCCGGGCGAGACTGACTTTCGTGGCGATCCCACCTACCCTTGGGCAAACCCCGATCCTTCTCCACTCGCCCCCACTCCTAACCATCAGCGTCAGGACCCACTCCCCGAGTGGCAGGTCGACCTATTCCGCAACTGGGGATTTCCCCCCGACTACAATGGCGGATGGGAGCCCTATGGTCCTCCTTGTGCTGTTGGTTATCGATGGGACCCCGAGGCGGAGGAGGAGGACATGGAGGATGATTAGTTCCTTTTCTTTTTGCCCCACCCCCCCACCCGTGTTGCCTACTTTTCCATCCTCCGAAACGGAGTTTGATTTTAGTTGGGGGGGGGGGGTGCCTTTACATTTCCATTCTTGAGGGCAAAAAAGAAAACAATACCTAGGTATGTGACCTTGCTCTTTTCATGAGCTCTGTGTGTTGTGTATTCTCTGCTTGCATTCATAGTGCTAGTTTTATTTTATTTATTTTTTATTTTTTTATTTTTATTTCCCTTGCTACTGATCTTTGGCTTGGAGTTTGGCATTGTCTCATTTCTTTTGCAGGATGTATGATTTTGAAGGAACCGTGGACTAGAAGTGCCGCAATGGTTTGACTTTTGTATTTCTGTTTTAGCACAGCTCCGGTGAGACCTTTCCAAACCCCCCCTCTTATTTTCCTTGTGTGCATAGTCGTTAGGGTTAGTTTAGGACTAAGTTGATATTCGAGGTTGTATGCGATAACTCATAGTCGTTAGGCTAAGTGGTTGTGGTATGTTTTGGTTAGACCATTTGGGGATTCGAAGCCAACTCTAGGTACTAGATCCCTTTGGTGAGGAATTTGCTTGTTCTAGCCTTCTACCGTTAGACTTGAGCGGCGGGATCCTCTATCTCTGGAGCCGAGATCGAGAGTTTGTCCGTGGATTCCCAAAATTAAGCGACCGAGCCGCCTTAGGGGAGGACGAAGGCATTCAGTTCATAAGGAATTATTTTTTTTTCTTTTTCTTCCCTTTCTTTCTTATTTTTCCACATTTATGTTGCTAGGATCTCTTACTTTATTTTCACTTGGAGCCTGTTTGAGCTTAACCTTTTGTTGTGTAGCCATGTTATAAGCCATGATCCCTTTTGTTTTTATTTTTACCTTGTCGGTATACTGAAGCGATAGAGGACTTGTTTGCTTGTGTCAATTTGAACTTTTCATTCATCGGAAAAAACAAGGGAGGCTTGGGCTCATATGGAAATTCTCCATTGTCTATATATCATAGTTTTGCTTGTGTACAAAAGCCCTAACTGAAAGAGTCTTGGTCAACAACACTCCCTTCACACACATTTTTGGAAGTACTAAATTGCTAGTTGGGGGGGTCTATTCATCATTAAAAAAAAAACAAAAACAAAAACAAAAACAAAAAAAAAATCGTTTATTTTCTTGAATAAAAGGTTGTATTGTAGTTTAGAGGAATCTGGAAAATGGTTTTAATGTCCACATTGGTTTTTGTTGGAAGTTGAGTGTTGTAATTGCTTGCAACACTCTACTACTCACCTTGAGCACCATATAGCCAAATTTTTCCACTCACCCTTACCCTTAGCCTCACGTTACAACCCAAAAGTCCTTCCGATCCTAGGGGGTTGAGTCCTTCTTAGTAGCGGGAATCCTAGGCCAAATATATTGAGAGGGCAAAGGAGAGGAGAAGTCGAGATTTTAGCCTCACATATCATATCAAAATGCTTCCCTCCTTCTTTTCGGATCCTTCGCGGAGTCATGAGATGCCTTTAGTTGGCGGATTTGGTCCATTTGGTAATGGTTGTGGTTGAATGACAGGACTAGTTGGAGACCTCTTAGTTGTACATAGTTATAGGGATCGCTTACTTAGTTCCTACTTTGGTCGATTTCCTAGATCTTTTGCGTGCCTGGTCTAATAAGGTTAGGAAGCTCTTGGATCTACTTTTTACATTCTTTTGAGTCGACTTGATGATCCATCCTTTCTCTTCGGTGTGTTTTGCGTCTCGAGTCCTTTTCTTCTTTTGTTCCGAGAGTTATGGGTACAACTCCTAGGAAATCCTTACAAGAGCATCACTCGTCCTCATTGGCGACTTTGAGGTTTAAATGGCTTGTTGTTTATGCTAAAAACAACCGTGATTCCTACTAAAGTGAGTTAGTGTATATTCTTGGTTTTTGTTTGGTCTCCCTTACTCGAGGACGAGCAAAGGGCTTAGTTGGGGGGAGTTTGATAAACGGCCTTTATGACCTCTTTTATACCCCATTTTCTCCCCAATTAAGGCCTTTATTGGTCCATTTTATTTCCCTCCAGCTTAGTTTTTCTCTTTTTAGGCTTTTTAGTTGTCTTAGTGCATTTTGAGTCATTTCGGTGGTATTTTGCCCCATTATTTAAACTCACATGAGTCTTTGGCATTTTTACCTTCTTATGACTTGCGGATTACTTATTTCAGGTCCCTCATCTGGGCTACACGTGGGAGGCAAAGTCAAGGAGGAGAGCGATGGGAATCGAAAGAGAAGCGAGATGAATTGAAGCTGACTATCGGTCGCCCTCCGCTATCTTGAGCACGACTTGTGTTACAGACATCGTTTGGGTTCGGGGCCGATTGCGTTGGAAACTAGAGTTCGAGAGCTTTCCATCGGTATATTACACGCTCCAATCCGAGGTCTACATCAAAAGTTATGAACCTTACAAGATCAGTTCTCTCTGCAACCTTCTCAGAGCGGGCGCTCTGTGCTTTAGAGCGGACGCTCTAGATGCTCAGAGCGGATGCTCTCCTTATTAGAGCGGACGCTCTGGTTCCCTTGTTGATGGCCCATTTTTGCCGAGACTTCAGAACGGACGCTCTAAATTTCAGAGCGTCCGCTCCGATGCTCCAGTGGATTCCATACTTTTTGTCAAGGTCTTAGAGCGGACGCTCTAAATTTTAGAGCGCTCGCTCTGAGTTATCAGGACAGCTATTTTCACGGGCTTCTAACTCCACTTAGGGCTAAATTTTTGGTGGTATAAATACCCACTCTTTTCCCCTTGATGTACTAAGCACATTTTAGAGACATTTTCAGATTCATTATCACACTATTAGCTTAGGGTTTTCACTTTTAGAGAGTTTGGTAGGAGAGAATAACACAATAACTCCATTCTTCTCACTTGTAATTGGATTGAGCTTCTCTTAGTTGGTAATTTCTGATTTCTTTCTCTTGTTTTGTCATTTATTCACTTGTTATTGCACTTTATTCTAGTTTTTAGTTGTTGTTCTTGCTTGTTGAGTAGTTTAGTTTTAGTTTAATCTTCTTTGCTCTTGTTTTTGCTCATCTTTTCCATGTTTATTTCTAATTCTTTATTTTCTATTTCCATTGTCATTCTCTTTTCTTCATTCATGTCTACTCCCTTTTTAGGCTAGATTTTTAGCTAGGGAAGGGGGATAGTGAAGCATTATTGATGAGAAATTTCTGATTTTGGTTTCAATATGTTGATAAATATTGGTTGCTTAACCTAGGGATTTATTTTGTTGAGTTTGGATTTTGGCCATTTCCATGACTTAAAACCCCAATCATTTATGTGTTGTACGAGAGTGAGCACATAAGTGGTGGAAAGCTAGATTAAACATGACTATAACCATCTTGGCATGGTTGGGTTGTCAATGCCCTTGAGTGCGTGAGAACGACTCTTTGGTATTGACGATTCGAACGGGATTAGAAGGTGTGCGAGAGTGACCTCCTAATGTCGGGCGAATCACCCCCTTTATGATTCAACCTTATTACCATGATTAGGATTTTGGATTAATATTTGTTTCATGATTCCCCCTATCCCTAGTGCTTATTTTCTCGAGCTATCTTTCAATTTTCCAACCTTATTTTTTTTACAATTCCTAGCATTAGTATTTTAGTTTAATCAAATTTAAACTCCCGATTTTTATACCCAGCCAATCGATTAGCTTTCAACTAAGTTCAAAAACCTTGCTTCTCCGTGGATTTCGACCCCTACTTACCATTTGCTATCTTTCAAATTAGTGAGTATAAGCTAGGGTATTTTATCCTTGATTCCGAACCCTTGGGAACTAACGACACCTAAGGGACGGATCAAAAATCCCTACTATTAGATAACATATGAGGGATTTATCTACATTCTCACCATGCAATCACCATCGTTACACCCTACAGGCTCATTTTACCGCCACCCGAACAAACTGTCTTATGAGCATTTTGGGCCTTCAAACGGTCTCGGTTGCCGGTTTCTACTTGCGTAGGATCGTTTTATGACGCAACAACCCTCCAATGATTTTCGGCCATTTTCATTACAGGATCCCAGAATCCTCAAAAGTGTGAATGCTTAAGCCGTTCAGGAGGTCTTCCCGGGACCGTCAACGTTTTCCCTGAAATTCGCACACGTGGTCCGTTATACCATCTGGCCTGTGAGATTTATCTCTATTTTCACCATCCAGTCACCACCGTTAAACCCTACAGGTCCGTTGTTGAGAATTTGTTGAGACCCCTTTTGGTTTTGAATGATGACAAACACTGAAAAACAATGACAAGGAACAGTTGTGTTTTTACAAGAGCTATGTAGTTGATTAGAACCAACTATGAGCTGTTTATTTTTAATTGTTGTATTGATTGAATTTATTCCTGATTGATAACATATGTGTATTACAGGGAATAAGTATTTTGAACTTTATTGTGTACACTAGTTTGGAACCAGTTGAAGTGTTCCCTAGACTGTCTGAAACAGTCATTTGTTTACTTGTTATGCCGTAACCATGTTGGTTGTGCAAAAAGTATAAATGTGCCATGTGTTAAAGTCCAAATTCAAGATTGAAGATATTCAAAGAAGACTTTCGAGACTTGGAAGAGCCTGAAGATAGATTAGGTTTTATATTAAGCATATTAGATCTTCATGTAATGTTTGTGTGTATGTTTGATAAACTATTATAAATGCCTTTGTGGATATTAGAACCAAATGTTATAATATTCATAAGACTATGAGATAGGGTAACATGACAGTTTTCGAAAGAAATAGAGTTTTTCTTAAATGATCTTAAAAAGGGTTTTTAGGTTTTTAAACACCTCGTTGACAACTGGTAAATGTTAATTAATTATAACACCCACGTGAAAAGATTGGAAAATCTTTTGAGCATAACAAAATTTCTTGAAAGGTTGTTGTGAACCGAAGAAACTGTTTCCCGCCTTTTCAAAGGGTTTTTGAAAACTGATTTTCCCTCTCATTTGTGATGGGTTTTTCAATCAGTTTATGAGTCTATAAATAGTTGGCATTTACATCTCATTAAAAAGAAAGTGATTGTGATTATCTCTCCTGAAAAATATTGAGCAAAAAGATTTGAGAGATAAAAACACACAAGGCATAACACATTCTATCAAACACAAACACATATTAGTCCTTAGATCTTAAACTTTACTTTTCAAGATTTGTGAGAAAGAGTGTTCATATTGTAATTCGTCTTCAACAATGGGGTTGAAGATTAGGAGGTGTTTGTGAGTTCAAACACGAGTGAGATCGCATTCAGAGTTGAGTGTGGGGAATTGATTCCAAGAGTTTGGAACGAGTTGAGTGTGTATTCTTGTTATTATATGAGTTGGATCAATAAGATGCATAGGGTAAGAGGATGTAGGCCTCTAGTTTTGCCGAACCTCGTTAAATTTGGTGTTCTTGTTTTTTTGCTTTCAAAACAACTCTGCTGCAAGAACCACCATAACTGGTTTTAATTCAAGAAACAAGAAAATTTTAAATTGGTAACCATTACACCATATACTCAATTCACCCACCTCTTGAGTATATTCAACCTCTTATCCATTTTCCCGCCACAAGAATGACGAGTCTTTATGTGCATTTCGACCCTTTAAACGGTCTCATTTGCCAATTTCAACTTGCGTAAGGTTGTTTTATGCCCAAACAAGCCATCCATATGATTTTCGCCCACGTTCCTGGAATCCGGACTCACAAACCGTGAATTATAGCTTTCTATTCTGGTCGTTCGGGAGGTTGTTCCGATCCCCTTCACTGCATTCACCAAAATTTGCGCACGTGGTCCGAGGTACCATATGGGGGATTTATGTCCGTTTTCACCATCCAATTACCAGCCTTGCACCCTACAAGACTGTTTTTCCACCACCCGAACGAACGTGTCTTATTTGCATTTCGGCCCTTCAAACAGCCTCAACTGTTGATTTACACTTGTCTAAGGTCGTCTTACCCAAGAATCCCTCCAAATGATTTTCGGCCACTTTCGTTCTTGGAATCTAGAACCATCATAAGAGCTTTGTGTTCTTGCCGTTCGGGAGGTAGTTCTGGGCCCCATCATCGTTTTCCCTGAAATTCGCACATGTTCTCACCATGCAATCACCACCGTTGCACCCTGCATGTCCATTTTTCCGCCACTCGAATGAATGGGTCTTATGTGCATTTCAGCCCTTCAAACGTCCTCGGTTGCCGATTTCAACATGCGTAGGGTCGTTTTATGACCCAACAAACCCTCCAGATGATTTTGGCCGCTTTCATTACGTGACCCTGAAATCCTCAAAAAGTGTGCATTACATAGCCTTCTGTTCTGCCCGTTTTGGAGGTCGTTCTAGGCTCAATCACCGTTTTCCTAAAATTTGCACACGTGGTCCGTGGCACCAATTAGGGGATTTATGTTCGTTTTCACCATCTAATCACAAGCGTTTTCCGCCACACGAATGAACAAGTTTTATGGCATTTCGGCCCTTCAAACGAACGGCCTCGGTTGCTGGTGTTCATTTGCGTAGGGTCGTTTAACGATTTTCGGCCATTTTCTTTATGGAACCTCAGAGTCCTTAAAAGCGTGAATGTTCTAGCCGTTCATGAGGTCGTCTTGGGACCGTCACCATTTTCCACGAAATTCGCACACGTGGTCCAGGGTACCATCTGGGAGATTTATGCTCATTTTCACCAATCACCAGTGTTGAACCCCACATGCCCGTTTTTTTTGCCACCCGAATGAACGGGTCTTATTTGCATTTCGGTCCTTCAAACAACCATGGTTCTCGGTTTATGCTTGTGTAGGGTAGTTTTCTAACTCGAAAAACCGTCAATATGATTTTCAACTACTTTCATTCCGGGACCCCGGAACCCTCAAAACACTTATGTTCTAGCCATTCGTGAGATCGTTCCTGGCCCCGTCAGGTTTCCCTAAAATCCGCACACATGGTCCGGGGTACCATTTGGAGGATTTGTGTACGTTCTCACCATGCAATCACCACCGTTGCACCCTACATCCCTATTTTTCGCCACCCAAATGAACGGGTCTTATGTGCATTTCGTCCCTTCAAACGACCCCGGTTACCACTTTCCACTTGCGTAGGTCGTTTTATGACCGACAAAACCCTCCATATGATTTTCGACAACTTTCATTCCGGGGGAACCCTAAAAAATTGTGAATAGCCTTTTGTTCTAGTTGTTTCGGGCTCGGCCACCACTTTCCTTGAAATTCGCACATATGGTCCGGGGAACCATCCGGGGAATTATGTCTATTTTCACCATCCAATCACCACCTTTCCACCCTACAAGCCCTTTTTCCACCAACCGCACGAACGGATCTTATATGCATTTCGGCCCTTAAAACGCCCCTAGTTGTCGGTTTCCACTTGCATAGGGTCTGTAACGACCCGACTTTTTAGCTTGTCGATTTACGAAGGGAAATCGACATTCGGATCATTACTTAATCATATTAACAATATATCAAATGAAATAAATGGAAGAATTGACTTTTATTAAAATAACTCCTAAAAACCATAATAAATCCAATATTCATTATTACATCATAAGTTTGGTAATACTGTCCCAACATGCTGGGATCGTAGAATAAACTAAGTAAATGTTTAAGTAGTTCTGGACAAACTAGAAAACTTAGAATAAAGGCCTAAACTCTCAAGCCCATCCGGCGAAGCCCGCTCTAATCTGCTGCAACATCACCTGAAACTGAGGGGGGGGGTCCACCGTCAGTGGCGAGTAACTAGGTTGTCCCATTTAATCGAGGGACCACCAAACACATAATATCATAGAAAATATCATAAAAACTGTAAAAGATTTAATACATGCTTTACACAAAGATACACAAATTCCGTATATACGTACGTATAATAATACGTATAAAAGTACGTATAAAATACGTATAAAAATACGTATAAATACCCCTGCAGAAATACGGTTAGAATACGTATGATCTACGTATAATGTACGTACAATCAACCCTGCAAATACGGTTAGAAATACGTACAAAAATACACTCAACATTCATACATACATGCATCCTTACTCGCATACATACATACCCATAAATACAGAAATACATAGCGGAAGACTTAACATACTAAACTTATACCTTATACTATACATCTTAAATTATCTCAATCCTTAACTTATACTTAACCCTTCTTAAATTATATCATTAATAAATCTTAATCATATCTTATCATAATCTTATCTTAATCATATCATATCATAGTCTTATCTTGATCATGTCATATCATAATCTTATCTTAATCGTATCATATCATGTCTTTCTTATCATATTAGATCATAACATATCTTATCATCACATCTTAGAAATCATCTTAAACTTCATCTTATGATTTCATCTTATCAAATCGTATGATCGTAATATAATATCTTTGTTGGACCGGTCACTTATAACTCGTTATGGATCTCGTGTTTCACCATAACTCCCTAGAACATGCCGGGAGGAGCTCGTGTACTCAATCCCGTAGCGGATCCCGTGTTTCACCACTAAGCCTGAGCTATGGCCATAACTTCCTGGTAGCGACTCGCAGATACGGTTACCAGACGACTACATGTTCTAAGGTCAAACTACTCGGGGGAACTCATGTGTTCGTCCCATAGGGTAGTGGTTCTGACTTAACCCACTAATGACTCGTGTATCATACAGGTGGGTGTCCATATTGTATCTTATATCTTCAATTAATTCAATCATCTCATATATTAGGATAATACTAGGTGACCGTAATAGGAAATGAAATGTTCGGAGTCCCAGGAAAGAGAGGTGCGGCACGTATATTGGCCACCTTAAATACCAAGTCTTTCCTAGCCAGAGACCGAAACATAACATGTATAGCTATTACTCTGTTTCCTTTCTTATCCCTAGTAGTATCTTATGCAACTTCAAATCTTATAATATACTATCCTTAAAATATATGTATACGTATAATCCTATCCTTTCGGATACTAACCTTAATATTACGTCATATACCAATTTGTAACTTTATCCAAAAATATTTATATTAATAGTACCAATATTATTTCGGTCCTCTTAATAATAATACCAATAATATCTTTTTATCCCTTCACTTTACAACTTATCCCTAATAATTATTTTGTCCGTAACTTTTATTATTAATTATTCCCTGAATTAACAATAATCAAATTTAATCAAAAATTGACTAATTCATCAATTCTACACGGCATTATTAAAAATATAACAATAATTAACTATTTTCTAGAATTAATTTAGTTAATCAATATAATTACAAAAATTACCAAAATAAGATAAAAATCATATTTTTCAACAACATTCATCAAGATTAACATAAAAATAATATTTTTAACCCTTCTTTTAATTTCTATACACTCGACAATTAGAAGATAATAACAAGATTTAATTTTTAATTCAAGATTAATCAATATAATTCAATACTATCAAGATTCATCATAAAAATCATATTTTTAGTTCCCTTTTAATACTTAGGTCACTCGAAAATTCAATAATTAATAATAGCATATTTTAACAATTCAATTGCCCTATTTTATACAATCTGATTTTTAAAGAATTAAATTAAAAAAGACCATCTAAAGATCTCTAAAAATCTGGAAATTTTTATGGGAGCTAAATATGGGTTCAAGGATTTACGTGCATAAATTTCGTCTAAAAATAACATCTTTTACTATTTTTAAGTGATTTTATAACTAACCAGTCAGATTAGGCTGAATTCGGTTTCAGAATTTTATGCCATATCAAACGATCTTTAAAAATTACGAAAATTTAACACAATCTGTAAAACATTATCACTGACTTCCATATAAAATTTCGTAGCATTCCGAATTGATTAAGTACACTAATAAATTCGTAAACCTATTCTGGACAGTTTTACCGGTTTGAAAGATTAAATTTTTATAAATAATAAACGGACGAATTTTGCCACGAAATAAATCATGGTTAATAATCAAACAGTAAACCAGATACCATGAAAAATTCATCAAGAAATAACAAGATTTGATTGGTAAATAAATTATACAAGATCATACATAAAATCAAGAAAATACATAAAAATCAATCAAGAAATTCATGCTTCATGCTCGACATGTTCATATGAAAACAATATTAAACTTCCTACAATTTTCATGCTTCAATTCCTAATTAACTATGTGAATAGCTACCCATAGATTAAAGAGGAGAGCATAGTTACCTGGATTCGCTTAATTAATCCAAGGAAAAACAATGAAGGTTCGACTTTTTGAGGGGATAATAGGAGAGAAAAATGATCTTTAGAGTTTGGAGTTTTAAGTGCTTAAATGCATAATGGCAACACAAGGGACAAGAGTCCTATTTATAGAACAAGATGAAGTGTTGCAAATCCTAAAATAAGGGAAAGTGAGGGCTGGCCATGTGGACTAAGTATAGGGGCCAAGTCATGGGCTTGGTTGAAAAATACTTAAGCCTTCTTAATTGGTAATTAGCATAATTACCCAATTAAACTAGAAATACCCAATAGCCCAAAAAGGAGACTAAAAACCGGCCAAGGGTAGATAAAAGAACAAATTGGGTCCTTGGCCCAATTTGATGAAAAAGAATGGGCTAAAAAGTAAAACAGTCCAAAATTAAATGGGCCTTTTTGGACTTAGAATTAAGACATATCATTAATAACCGCGAAATTTTCTGGCCCAAAATTCCGGGTCGTTACAGGGTCGTTTTATGATCTAACAAAACCTCCATATGTTCGGCTCGTTTCACCATCCAATCACCACCTTTCCACCCTACAAGCCCTTTTTCCACCAACCGAACGAACGGGTCTTATGTTCATTTCGGCCCTTGAAACGCCCCTAGTTGCCGGTTTCCATTTGCTTAGGGTCGTTTTATGATCTAACATTGACATAATGTAGCCTAGAAGAAAGGAGCGAGCACTCCTCTGGTCTCTCCTATGCTCCGATTATTATTGGAAGACTACCAATAGTTGGGATTATTGGTAACATAGACATTTCAAAGGGGACGCCATAGCTTCCCCCTGGCTTATAATATACTAGCTTTATGTGCACGCTATGCGTGCTTCAATTTATGAGTATATTATATAACTGTTTGTATACATTATTTATGAGTTTGATGAAAATAAGATTATGATTTTGTTTAATTGAAAAAAATTTGATTTCATTAACTATATTATTTCTTATCAAATTTTCACTATAATTAAAAGCTAAAAATTTAATGTGAAAAACTACATAAATATGGGTGTCCATTTGTAGAGAATTCAAAAATATTAATTTTGTTTCTTTTTGCTTATTTTTGCGAATTATTAATTTTGTGATATATCAATTTAAAAAGGTTAAAAAATTATTATATTTTATGAGGAATAATTAATTATTTGCTCTTTGATTGATAATTCCTTATTTGTTATTTATTGATTGAATTTAATTTCTATTTATCTCTATTTCATAAATAAGGGAGATGTTTATTTTAAACTTTTCAGGTGGAAAGGACTGGAAACACCATGTGATACAGATTTATACCAATGAAAAAGAAAATATTTGTGTGAAAAATTATACCAATATGGATATCTAATTGTAGAGAATTAAAAAATATGAACTTTGGTGTTTGTATTTTATTTTTATGAACTATATATTTTGTAATATTTTCATTTTAAAAAATACAAAACTTTCCTTTTTAGTTAATATTATATAGTTTGAGTATTTAGGAAATTTTAAAAGGGTAGTTTAGACATTTCGAGGGGGGACACCATGGCTCCCCCCCCCCCCCTTGGCTTATATAATAGATATATAATATATATATATATATATAGAAGTAGGCTCAAGTGAGAAATGTAGTTTTGGTGAGAAGGGTGAGAAACAATCACAACCCTTTGATCAACAAATGAATGGCTAAGATTAAGTGAAAGTATTGGGTCAGACGGTTGACCCATATAATCAATTATAATAGTGAAAAACTTCGAGAGGCTATAACTTTGCGCTCGGGTGTCAGATCGGGGCATATAGTATGTCGAAATTGATTAATTTTTCGAGACGAACACAACTTCAAATCCCCAAGGCCACCGAATATCGCCAAACGAGGCCTCTAAATGCCTCAAAAAGCAAAAAAAAAATGTATTTTGTCCAAGTTAGTTACAAGATGTGTCCATGTTTTACAATATGTGTCCATGTTTAAACAATATGTGTCCAGGTTTACAAATAGGTGTCCAAGTTTACAAATAGGTATCCAGGGTTAACAATATGTATCCAAGTTTGTCCAGGTGTGTTCAGATTTGTTCAGGTTTGTCCAGGTTTGTCCACATTTGTCAACATTAGTCCAGGTTTGCATGTCTAGGGGTGTCCAGATTTATCCAGATTTGTCCAGGTTTGTTCATATTTGTCCAGGTTTGTCCACATTTGTCCAGGTTTACATGTCCAGGTGTGTCCAGATTTGTCCATGTTTGTCTAGATTTGTCCATGTTTGTCTAGATTTGTCCAGGTTTGTTCATATTTGTCCAGGTTTGTCCACATTTGTCCAGGTTTGTCCAAATTTGTCCAGGTTTGTCCAAATTTGTCCAGGTTTGTCCACATTTGTCCAGGTTTGCATGTCCATGTGTGTCCAGATTTATCCAGATTTGTCTAGATTTGTCCAAGTTTGTTCATATTTGTCCAGGTTTGTCCACATTTGTCCAGGTTTGTCCACATTTGTCCAGGTTTACAAATTGTGTCCAGGTTTCAAATGTGTCCAGTTCTGTTTTCAGGTTTACAAATATGTCTAAGTCTACCAATACATGTCCAGGTTTAACAGCATGTGTCCAGCTTAAACACATATGTGTCCAGATTCAACAATATGTGTCCAGGTCCAGTGTACTGGTCTGACAGAATCGTTACTGTCAGACCGGTCTGACACTATACCTTCTCTAAGATTAAATTTGATTTTTCCTTTTTACTCATTTTATAGTTTAGAGTCAATGTATCTATGGCATAAAGTCAATGTATTTTTACTCAATGTATTTGTAGTTTATGACCTGGTGAATGTACCTATAGTTGGTGGCCAATGTATCGATAGGTCATTGTTGTTGTATCTATCTCCTTCTCACCTTCTCACGATAAAAGATTTCTCACCAGAACCCAACCCTATATGGTTAGTCATCCCGAAATCCAAAAATACAATTATTCCTATTTTTTTTGTAAAAAAAATAACAAAACCCCTTCACATCACACACATAAAATAAAAAATTGTTTTAAATCTACATAAGTAATTGTCTCATTTCTCTCTTTTTTTTTATACAAAAATTAACAACTTAATTCATTCATCCTAATTAATTGTCCTTTTGGCGTTTAATAAAATGTACACATAATTCATAAATTATATATACTCGGTGCATTAGCACTGGTTCACTCTATATAACTACATAACCTATAAAAACAAATCCCCTTAAAAAAACTCCAAACATAACTACCTAACCTACAAAGACACATCCCTAAAAAAAACTTTCAAACATAACTTTCTTAACCTATAATAATTAAAGAAAATAAAATTTATAAAAGAAATCAAACATATATGATAATTATGTATAGGAAAAATTCATATGAATAATCCTAACTATTGGAGGTCTTCCAATATTAATCCCAACTATTAGTTATTACAGTATAATCCAAACTTTGAGACTTATTTTATGATATTAGTCCATTGAATTAGTTAATAACCTATTGTAATTGGTCACCAATTTAAAAATTAATCATTATTTTCCCTCTTCCCCTATTCATTGTAATTGACTATAGCTTCCTCCCTTTTTACGAAGGAAATCGGTGTCGGTCAAAAGTTAGTATGGACTAATATCATAAAACTACCATTATAGTTTGAATAATAGTGTAATAACCTATATATATAGTTGGGATTAATATTGGAAGACCTCCAATAGTTGGGATTATTCATATGAATTTTTCCTTATATATATCACCACAACTAATTGGACTTTTTAAACCGTACATATGAAGAAAAAAATTGTGAAAAGTACGACAATAAAACATTAGACAAATGAAATTTCATATTTACATATTGATATAAGACTAAATATATTTAAATATACGTATTATACATTTCTCAATAATAATGCATATACATTTCTCAATACTGCATATTCATTTCTCAATAATAATGCATATACATTTCTCAATACTGCAGATACATTTTCTCAATAATAATGCATATACATTTCTCAATACTGTATATACATTTCTCAATACTGCATATTCATTTCTTAATACTGCATATACATTTCTCAATACTGCATATACGTTTCTCAATACTGCATATACATTTCTCAATATAATATTCATTTGAATACACTACACTATTTATTTCAACACACTGCAATATACATTTCCAACAAACAATATACATTCAATTCCTATATAAAAACAATGTTGTATTCAATATATGAATGAATATTGTTTACTGGAAATGAATATTGTAATGTATTGAAATGAATATAGTATGCACCATAATATGTTGATTCATTTAGGTAATAATAAATGGATATTTGTAGTGTATTGAAATGAATATTGTACGTACCATAATGTTTTATTTTATTACGTATTTTAGGTTTTTTTTTATATGAATTATTATTGTTGAATGGAAATGAATATGTAGTGTAATGAAATGTATATTGTAGTATATTGAAATGAATATTGAAGTGTATTGAAATGTATATTTTTTTAGATTATATTATGGTTTTTTTATATATGAATCAATATTGTGTCAATGATAATGAATATTATAGTGTATTGAAATGAATATGCTAGTGTATTGAAATGAATATGTATTGAATTTAATAGAAATCATAAAGTAGATTCAGCATTGTTTTTATATAGAAATGTATATTGCAGTGTATTGAAATGAATAGTATAGCGTATTCAAATGAATATTGAAGTGTATTGAAATGAATATGTATTTTAGAATATATTTAACATTATTCTTTTATATAGGAATGTATATTGTTTGTTGGAAATGTATATGCAGTATTGACAAATGTATATGCAGTATTGAAAAATGAATATGCATTATTATTGAGAAATGTAAATGCAATATTGAAAAATGTATATCGAGGGACCACATAGAGAAATGTGATCCGGGACCATGATATAACGATTGTATAAATATAAAATAAGAAAAATTCATATGAATAATCCCAACTATTGGACGTCTTCCAATATTAATCCCAACTATAGGTTATTACACTATAATCCAAACTAAGGGGTAGTTTTATGATATTAGTCCATACTAACTTTTGACCGGCTCCGATTTCCTTTGCAAAAAGGGAGAATGTATAGTCAAGTACAATAAATAAGAAAAAAGGAAAGATAACGAATAATTTATGAATTGGTGACCGATTATAATAGGTTAAATAAGTCAATGGACTAATATCATAAAACAACCCAAAATTTGAATTATACTGTAATAACTAATAGTTGGAATTAATATTGGAAGACGATTGAGATAATTTATATGAATTTTTCCAATAAAATATTATTGGTTATTGACTACTAGTCTACTATCGTTGACGACTTGACGGGAGTGACTGATGCCCAACTTGTTCTTTTTTTTTCTTCCCTTTCACACTGTTTTTTCTTCTCCCAACTGTGGAAGAACTCTATTTTGGAGGCAAATTGATGACGCAACAATCTTCCCATCTCTCCGTTTCAATTCCCCACCAAGAATCTGAACAGGTCCGCGTAATTTTTTGAGTTCATTCTGTGTATTAAAATAGATGATCAAATGATTACTGAAGTTTTTGTTGTTGCTGGGTTTCATGAAGATGAGTTAAATATGTTGATTGATTCTTTGTTGATGATCAATTTAATATCAATTACAGGAGTATTTGGGCATTCTTTGTTTAGTTGTGTTGATTTTGCATTGCAGTAATGGTATTGTTGAAGATTTGAGTCTTAAATTCTGAAATTTCTGTTAGATTTATACAAAGTATTAGAAACACATGTTTAGTTATTCCAATTTGTTGTTTGCATCAATGTAAATTTTTGTATGTTCCTGTTTGGTTTACATGTTTACTGGAGTATTTAATTTCTGAAACATAATTTTTGAGCAAAATTCTTTGCTAATCTGTTATTGTTGAAGAAGGGTTATTGATCTCTTACATATGAACAACTAAATCTCTATTTTAAGTTGCAATTTACCTTAGTTGTTAGGGTTAGACCTTTTCAGTGACCTTTTCTTGACTTTTAGGGTTTTCCTACTGTTCGAGTTTTAAATGTTGTGCCCCTAGTTTGAGAAGATCGACAAATGTAGGGAAAGTGATCTTGGCACTCCAATTTTTATGGTGCACTCCAGTATAGTATAGAGATATGTGCTCTCACAAAGTGGAGTGCCAAAATCAAATTTGGAGTGCCAAAATTATTTGCGCAGACATAGACAATAGCACCCATCAGGTGCAAGTTGTTCTCTGTACTACTTTCATTAATAATCTAGTTAGTGCCAGGGCAATTGCTAGCTTTTTTTCATTTAATTAATATTTATTGTAAATCATTACTCAGTAAGTTAGTAAAATTTAACTATTATGCGTTACTAAGTAGCTTATAAGATTTTTTTGTTACTTCTCCAATGCACTTATTTTATTTAAAGGTCTTGCAAGTAGGTGGAAATGGTCATTTCTCCTATATAATTATTTTATTAAGAGTTCATGTACATTGACAAAAAATTTTGAAAAAAAAAAATGTTTCTCAGAGAAAAATTGCAAACCACTTGTTTAATGAGAATAAAAGCAATGAAAGTCAAAGTAACACAATACCAACATAAGGATTTACGACCCCTATAAAAAAAGTAAGGACTTAGGAGGAGGATAGGAAAAAAAATCAAAACATAAAATTTTCAATTCTATTAATTAAGGTGGGATTTTTTTTTTTTTTTTATAAAAATAACTAAAGGCTATGGTTAAATGGGTGAGTTTGAGTGGGAAAATGGTAGAATTATGAGGGAATTCTAGTGGTTTTTGTTTTATTAGAATTAAAAGATGACGAACCTTAGCACTTTGTTAACCTTTTCACCTAAAACCCTGGCACGCAAACTAGGTGTTTTTACACTCAAAACGATACATTTTTGTTCTTTTTATTGACAATGTCAATCTAAAATGGAGTTTTTAAGGACCAAATTGAACCTCGTTAACTTAAATAAAGAAATTCATACAGACACACAAACAGAGTTATTTCATAGTATGTAAAAAGATGCATTTTTGAATTTTGGTCACTATTTGACGATTTCAACTTCAAATCAAGCCCTTATAGACGAAATTGACACTAATTATCCTAAATCAAGAACATTTTTTTGGCATAAACTATGTTATCTCCTAGTATGCAAAACTTGACATCTAAGAAAAATGACAAACATGCTGTTCAATAACAGCAAATGCATTATAGAGAAACTAATTGCACCTGTGGGGCACTGTCTTCGTTTTATAAAGCGCGCCTTGGGCGTGCTTCACTCCCAGGCCTTGGGAAGTGGGCTATAGCTAGGCGAGGCTCAATTGCCTACGAAAGGCACGCGCCTCGTGCGTCTTTGCACCTCAAGGAATTCAGCTAAGATCTATGTTATAAACAGAAGAATGATTGACATTTTTTTCAAATTCAGACTACCTTAGTTGTACATATCATTTTTTAATTTATTGTGGATCTTTTTAATTGGTATTAAATACAATGAAAGTAAAAAATTTAATTTGAAATAAATATATAGATACAAAAGGCGCACACCTTCACCTTGTGCCTCACGTTTAGGCTCCAGGGACCATTTGCGCCTTGGTGTACTTTGTAATTTTAAAACTAAGGGCACTATTTGGGACTACTCAATCGTGAGATACATTGTAGAAAATAAAAAACCTCAAGGTATTATGTAGAAAAATCCCAACTTTTAAATATTTTATCACCTTTTTAATTTCACAGAATTTTTCTATAACTTTTTGATACACTAGTGAGTACTAGAAGACTATGCTACTCGGACTCTTTGTTTCATCCCAAGTACCAGTGTCGGAAATTCAATCCTTAGACATTGGTATAATGGTATGACACTTGGACACTTCAGTTTGAACCAAAAACATTCATATTTTTCATAAAATTGCCGTGTCTGACACTTGGACACATATCCTTGTCCGATACTTCCAGCAGAGTCCGAGTAACGTAGCTAGAAGATGAACTTTCAATAGTTTTTAGCTTTAAAAGTTGTATATCTCTTGTCTCACCAAAATTATTAGATTTTTTTTTCCTTATCGTTTGGTCTTATTTTGTTGAAGAAAGTTACTATTCGATCTTATTTTGTTCTATGCATAATTTATGAATTTTCCTTAATAATTGTTGTTAACTGAGACTGCTTCTATATTTTTTTTCCATCCTCATAATCTTTTTGGTTGGCAATAAATAAATAGAGGCGGGTTGGGGCAAAGATATATAGGGCTTTATGCGATTTGTTAAAATTTGGCCTATTTTTCATAATCAAAGTACATATCAAGTTCATCATTAATATAAAGCTATTTGAATATAGTTAAATCATCAAATTACATGATAAGCATATAATAAAGAAAGATATTTACTTAAAAGTGTTGCTCTTATTGCGTCTGCCGTCTTTTTTTTTTTTTAATACACACTCTCTATAAAACTTGCAATTTTAACTCCTTTCACAATTTTTTTTTTTTTAATTTAATTTTTTGAAATCAATACTTAAATCTTGTAGAAGATTGATGGGGACTGTGAAGAAGAGGACATTAAGAGATATACAAGTACACGGAGATTTTTTAGGGTTGAGACTAAGTAAGAAGAAAAATATATCTTTATTGCACCCAAAAAAAAAACCCTAACAAAAACAAGGTATGAAACGAACGTTACTTTGTATGAAGAAAGAGAAGAGTAATATTTTGTGTAAGAAACCAATAACATACAACTTGCTACCGGACACGTCTGATATAAATAAAAATGCTACACATTGCTATGTGTGGAACATGAGAAACAGAAGTAAACAAAAATTTGTTTTGAAACTCATATCATTGTCATATTTTTCATTAAGTTCGAACATTCATATTATCATTGATCAGGGAATTTCTTGTACAATAGAATTAAATCTAAAATGGGATTTTTTTTGGGATCCTGTGTGGTTGCTCTAATTGCAGCTAATGTGTCAGGCTTCTTCAAGAGATTTGGAATTTTAGGTTTAAATTTGATTCTGACCTAATGTTGTTTTTATTCTTCAAGTGCTTCTTGCTGAATAGCTTAAAATGTCTCAGAATTCTGAGTGATATATCACACAAAAATTAAGTTTGTCTCAAACATATTTAATGCGTTCTATACATTTTAATACAATGGGTGATTTAATTATGTAGCCCTACATGTTCTCATTACTCTTACTATGTTACAAATTTTAATCAATCCCATGTTCATTTATCTAAACTCAATCTTAAGCAACCTAATAATATGGATGATATCAGATTTGTACTTGCTGTTTTTTAAGAAAATGAAACAATTAAATTAGAATAAGTGTTTTCATTCCACAAGTACACTCATATGAGGGCACCTGTGTTGAATCCTGTTTAGAACTTTGTTTGAACATCAGAAATATTCACTAAAAGGGGTGTTGCATGCAGGTTAATTCTCATGATGAGCGAACAGGTAGTGAATTACAGGCAACTTCAAATTCCAAACGAGAAACCCCAAAACTTTCTCTGCAGATTCCTTCAAAGCCTGTAATATTTACCAAATTACAGGATGGTGAAGGATCACACCAGTTGCAAGTTGCGTCTAAAGGTGCGTCATCATCTGCAGGAAGTTTTCTGCATGCTTTCAGCTTCAAAAATAAAGCTATTCCACCCAATGGGGAGAAAAATCGCCTCTTAAATTCAAATTCTGAAGAAGTCGCAGCAAGTCCAACTTTTTCTAGGGTAATGTCCAAATTCAGGCCTGCAAGATGTGCTTCTCTTCCTAGACCCATGTTTGAATCACCCCCTTCAGTTGCTACCCCTGCTTCGGCAAGAACAGCTGGTGAACACCACCGGTCATATGTAGGTTCTTATCTATTTTCTCTTTTACCAATTTATTTGCATGTCTACTACATGAATTTCACTTTATATTTTTGATTATTCCACTAGGCAAAACATAATATATATTCGAATTATCTAAATAACTAAAGGCTTGTTTGGTTAGCTAACTTGGAATGTTAGGGTATGGAAATCCATACCAGGGTGGTATGGATTGAAGCCCCCTTATCGACTTAAATTTGTTTGTTTCAATCCTTGAATGGACTCAATATCCATTAATTATGCTGGATTCATATTTATAATGGATCCTATGTCTATTTTTGAATTACTATTACAATCAAGTTTAACTTGCCTTAGAAAAAATGAAAAAGAAAATGGGATGTTCCTGTCGATACACAGCAAACACAGCAACACAAAGGAGAGAAATCAAAGTAGCAACTCTACTGGAATTTCATTCATGGAGAAACAAAATGGTTTACAATGTAATGGGTTTAGCCCATAACTCTCTAAAAGCCAAAATTTGTCTAATTTTCTGGATGTCTCTCTGCTTTCCCTCACTTCTTTTTTATATCCCCCATTTTGTCTTTACTTCACTACAAGATCATTACAAAAGCTGATTAAATAATTAGTAAATCCCAAAAGGAGCTAGAGTAAAAATAAAACAAACAAAGTTAAAAGACATAAAAGGAAATTGCTAACAGAAATCTAGATGTTGCTGTCTCAAGCCTTTGATGTTCCCTGGCTGAGCTTTTTGGGCTTGCGTTTGTAGGTTTGGACCAGGGTGGGGTGGGCAGGAGGGAGCGTTACAGAAAAAAAAGATCTGAATTGCAACAACAAAAATATGGGAAAATTAAAGAGAAGACTCCAAGTTGGAAGTAGCTAGAAGATATTGAAAGTTTTCGAACTTTGTTATGGGTCGCTGGTCTCTGGTTGTTGGTCACCAAGCAGTACTAACAAAGGGTGGGTGGTTATGGAATCCGTTGGAAATGAGATTCTACACTAAAAAGCCCAACCAAACATTGAAGTGGATGTCATATCATTTAATACCATTATAAAAGAGCCATCCATGCACCCTATAATAATCTTCACCTTTTGGTTATGAGGCTAACTTATAAAAGGCGCAAGGCGTTTCAAAGCGTAAATGGTTCATGGAGCCTAGACTTAAGGTGAAAGCGTTTTAAAAATTATTGAAAAATTGTTAATAAAACTTATAAGTTTTTTTTTTTATTTTTTTTATTTTTTTATAATAATAATTTTGCGATTGATATATGTACTATCTTATATAATGGAAGCTGTACAAAAAAACCTTGAAGAAAACCTGTATTAAAATTTATTAAGAGATTGTTAATGATTTTTGTATTGATTGTAATATCTTATATAATTGAAATTCTATAATAAATTTCCAGAAGAAGAAGGGTAGGCCATTGATTAGGAGAGTTGAAGCAACAGTTAGTGGCATAATGAAAGAGTGAGCTAAAGCAAGTGTTATATAGGTGCTGATACCTAAAAGTATTTATTATTATGTTGTATAGTTCTATAAACGGGAAGTTTTATATGGGAGGATGTAGGAAAAAAAAGGATGAGGATATTTGAAGAGAAATCTCTCTAGACCGTCAACGACCATGGAAGTTCTGACATAAGTACTTCTTTGAGATGGCTCACGAACGTTATATCTCATTTATATTGGCAAGATTGAATCCATCACATACTATTAAGTAGGGAATTAGATATTTTCCAATTAGGGCATTTGAATTGGGGTTGTAATTAATTGATTTCAATGCCAATTTAATTAGAAATTTTGTATGAAATCTAAGTGTAAAGTCATGATGAAGTAAATTAAAAAAACATAAACTTTGATGTTTTGAAACTAAAAAGCTGATCTCTGGACTATGTCTTTCCTTTGCTGTGGTATGGAAGAAAAAGGGTAATGGGGGCTCTAAGGGGCGTCTAAAACAACATAATAAGCATATGAATGATGATTGGAGTGTGATTTGACAAGTTGAACTATTAGACAAGTTGTTACTAGTAGTGGAGAGATGGTGCATAACGGAGTACCTAATATGCCCAATTCTTTCAAATGTCAATTGGAGGATAAGTAAGTTGCCCAATCTCATGTGGATGATTATGTCTCTAATGAGTCACATCTGCAACTCACTATGGAGAATGTTAATGAGGAATTGGAGTATTCGAGTTTGGGTGTGATGGCTTATGTGGTTTGTCTGCATCTTCGTCTCAAAACTGTTGAGGGATATCATCGAAGGATATAGGATGATATAAATGTGGATAAGGTGGTGCCACATGTTGAAAAAAAGAATAATGCTCTTGCTAATGCACAGTTGCACACATGGTGTTTGATAAAAGGCCTATTTTCTTGACGAAAAGTGTTGGTGGTATGGAGTATACTTTTGAACATATTTGCAAAGTTTCTGTGTGGGTGAGACTTTGGTTATTGCCTATAAATTATTGCTTTAGTGTCTCGAAAAATTTACTGGTTTTGTTGGTAAGCTTATTAGGGCCGATAGTGCCAGTCAACTTTGGGATAGATTGGCATATGCTCGATTTTTGGTGGAGATGAACATGAATGAAGGTTTCCCGGATGAGATTGAGTTCTAGAATGAACATGGTGTTATAGTCCATCAACCCTTGAAGTATGAGTGAGGGATCCCTCCTAGTGTGTGAATTTCAAGTTGTGGGGGCATGATGAGTTGTAGTGTATGAGAGGGGCTGGTAGGACCGTAGGAAGGTATGGAGGCCTAAAGTTCAACAAGTATCTAATGTTTCTCAACAGGTGCAGAATGATCTACTAGTTTGTCTGGTAAGCTTATTAGGGCTGATAGTTCCACTCAACTGAAGGTTAGATTGGCATATGCTCAATTTTTGGCAAAGATGAACATGAATGAAGGTTTCCCTGAGGAGATTGAATTCTGCAATGAATATGGTGTTGTATTCCACCAACCCTTGCGGCCTGTGTGGTTTTTGGTAATAAATTGTGGTATTGGTAATGGATTTGTAGTGTAATTTTGTTGAGGAACCTCATAATCTCCATGGAAAACTTATTTTCATTCCCAAGCTTGAATTTTCTTTTTTTCTTCTTATTTTCTGTTACCATTGTGGAGAGTGGTATTAGATTGGAATGGATATTTGTGAAGAAAATTAGATAAATTGGAGTTAAACTAGCACCATTATGGGAATGTATTTTGATTTCACTTCCAAATTTAGTTATAAATTAATTCTCATTACCACCATTTATGATCGGCTACCAAACAAACCGTTTAAGTATGAGTGGAAGCCCTCCCAGTGTGTGAATTGCAAGGTCAGACTGACAATTTGGGGGCTCAGGGCAATTTCATAAATAGGGGCCCTGTATTTAGTTTAGAAAATTTTCACGCTTATTAAAATTGAATAAACATTCTTATATATTAAGATGAGGCTTTAATTTTCTTTGATAATATTTTTTTTTTTTAATTTTTATATAAACATACTCAAATTCATTGAAAAATACATTGTGTGGATACAAGTAAATTAAATCATTTGTTTTATAACCTATTTGAAGTGTTTATAAAGCTAATCTCTTGTATAAATTTGAATGTTTATTTTATCTACAAGTTTGTTGTGGAGTCTAACTAAAATATTTGGGCCGGGGGCGGGGGCCCCACTTGCGCCCCTTCGGGGGCGACCCTGTGCAAGCCGTGGGGGCATGATGAGAAGTAATGTACGGGAGGGGCTGGTGGGAAGGTATGGAGGCCTAAACTTCAGCATGTGATTGATGTTTCTCACAGGTGCAGAATGATATGTTGAAGGGTGGGGATGTAGTGCTCCCTGCTATTGATGTGGTTCTAGGGTTGAATCCAATTCCTATAGCTCAGGTAGGACAACAAGCTCCAAGTGTTGCTCCAAGGATAAGGGAGATAAGGAAGAGTGTCGGGTGTTAACCTCATTCTCCTGGTAACTCTTTTGCTATTCTTCAACAGGAGAGTCTTGTGTTTAGTGACCTGGATCTAGGGCTTGGTCCTAGGGATAAGGCCTCCAATTCTAATGGATAAGGTTCTTATTTGGAATGTTAGGGGTCTAATTGTCTAAATCACCCCTCTAAACAAAAAGAGGCTGGATCCTTTATTGCCTCTCATAAAAATGGGTTGATTTGTTTACTTGAGACTATGATAAAGAGCAAAAGATTATGTGATGTTTATATGGACATGTTTCATGGGTGGTGCATTGCTTCTAATTTTGATTTTTTAAAGGGGGTAGAATTTTAGTTGATTGGTTGCATGAGTTTTTTCAGGTGAATGTAATAGTTACTCATGTTCAATTCATTCATGTGAAAGTGTTGCATACTAGTCATCAATCTTCTTTTGACTGCCCTTTTGTGTAAGGTGTGCATGACCATGGAGGGAGAATAGATTTGTGGATGGGCTTAAAAGCTGTAACCGGATTAGTGAAGGGTCCATGACTGGTTATTGGGGATTTTAATCTTCTTATGGATCTGGATGATAGGATTGGGAGACCAGTGGGCCATGGAGAAATTGAGCATTTTAGGGACTGTGTACTATTTGTGGCTTACAAGACCTGAAAATGAGTAGTTGTAGGTTTACATGGACAAATAAGCAGCAAGGAGAGGTTAGGGTATTTTTTAAAATTGATAGATCAATGGTTGATGAGGACTGGATGGATAAATGGTCATGGGTCTTTTATTGGGCATCCAGAGAACTGGATGGATCATTCCCCTATTGTCCTTTATTTCTTTTAGGAGGATTCAGGGGTAGGGGGGAGCTTTAAGTTCTTTGATATTTGGGCTAAGCATCATACTTTCTTGAAGATGGTCAGGGATGGTTGGTCTGTTGATCTTAGAGGGGCTGCAATGTTTAGAGTAGTCCTGAAGCTTGAAGAACCTAAAAGGGGCTTTCAAAGAATTGAATAAGTTTGCTTTCTCTAATATTGAAGCAAGGTTCTTTAATTGCTTAGGAGTACTTGCACAATCACTAGGACCTTCTTGATGCTCAGGAGAATGAGATACTCCCTCCGTCCCAAAATAAATGCTCCATTTTCCTTTTTTGTCCGTCCCAAAATAAATGCTCTGTTATTACTTTTTACTACTTTTGATATTATGGTCCACCTATAAAATTACACTTATACCTTAATATAACATTAATTGATTCTACTTTTACTTTTTTTGATATTATGGCCCGCCTATATATTCACACTTACTATTGATATTATGGCCCACCTATAAAATTACACTTATACCCATTAAATGAAAAAAAAAAACGACAACCTTAATAGTCACCAAATTTCTCTATGTAGCATTAAAAAGGGATAGAGGGAGTAGAAGCTAGAGTGGAATTCTAGCAATGTAGTAAGCTGAAGTTTAATTATTTGGTCTTTGCTAATGATTTGATTATATGTTGCTTGTTGCAATGATGATTTGAATTCAGTGAAGCTTACCAGTATGGTTGTGGATAATTTGCTAAAGCCTCTGGTCGGGAGGCTAACACAGGTTTATTTAATATTTATTTTTTGCAATGTTCTTCTGCCGAGAAGAGCAAAATTTTGTAGATTTGAGGTTTCAAGGAGAGGTCTCTGTTTTTCAGATATTTTGGTATTCCAAGTTTCAAGGATGGGTCTCCTCCTTTTCAGATATCTTGGGATTGGTGTGAGTTCCAAGAAAATGTCTCTTTGACGTGCTCACAGACAAGATAGTGACTAGATCAGGATGTTGGGGGGGGGGTCTATGCGAAGAAGGTGTTGAATGATGTTACTTCAGTTTGTAGAAACTTCTTGTGGGATGGCAGACTTGTGTACTCTAGGTCCCCTCCTATATCATAGGATTTGTTTGTAGGCTAAAGAAGCATGGTGATTTGGGTATTCATGATTGTTTCATGTGGAACTTGGCAGCCATGGCCATGGGAAAGCATGGTGAACTTGGCAGTCATTGCCATGGGCAAGCATGTGTGGAACATTGCCGAAAAGAAAGATAGTTTGTGGGTCAAATGGGTTCATAAAAGGAGGCAATGGAAAAGGTTTAAATCCCCTTAGAAAACGAGCTGGTATTGGAAGAAAATTTGGAAGGTCAAGGATATTTTCAAAGCAGGATATAATAGAAACACCTGGAAGTACAATCCTAGGGGTCACGCCATGGATAGATGTTATGCATGGCTGAGGGGGGAACCTGCTTGATGTTCAGTGAGCAGTGTGGCTCTGGTCCAGGGATCAGTGTAGCGGGGGGTGGGGTGATGCGGTTCATTTGGTTAGAGCAGTGTAGTGAATGGATTCAAGGGATCAGAGGCAGATTAAAGATACATGTCCTTGCTAGTGCTTGTGTTGGCCTAATGTACTGCAGTTGGCACAGCACAATAGAGCTGTTTGGGACTTCATTATTGGATGACCAGAATATGTGATAAATCAGCTGAAAAAGGAGATTTTTTGTTTATAGAATTTCCTATGTTCTGTTTAAGATACTGGGTGGGAACAATAGGATTTATTTTTAATATTTTATAATATGTTTTGATTGTTGCTATGGTGGGTTTGTTCCCCCTTGTTTTTGTAGCCTTTAGAGGCTTGTTTTGAAATGATTGGCTTTGTGCACTAATGAAATTCTTTACTTTATTAAAAAAAAGGTCACGATGAGTCTCAATCTGAAGAGGTTTCGATTATTTTTCGTTTCATAAGTCAAATTTAAGCTATTTTCCCAAAAGCATAAAGGCACACGGCACACCTTGCTAAAGGCTCTGTGATGCACATGCCTTACAATACCTCTTGTATTAGGTGGTTGTCGCCTTGTCGGGTTAAAGTCCATACCTTAGCATGGTGTGTTTTTTGAAACTATAAGCTCTAAGTAAGCTTTCATTTCCTTTGCCACTATCATGAGCCAATTATGATTATGAAGCTGATAAATTTTCAAGCTTATGAAATGAGTTTGCTTAATTTAATTCATTGACGGAGAAATTTTTTAATTGGGTTTTGTATTTGCAGAAAGGGGTTGTTAACAAAAGCATTTCAAGGTCCTTCTCCGTCCCTGGAAGAAATGTTGTTATTGTAAGGTCCCCTTCACTTGGGGGCAGTAAGGGGCATTATCTGTCAAATAATGGTAAGTAAATAGCCTTCTTTTATTAATTTACGGTTGCTTTTCATTTCCTAGTATTAAAAAGGTTTGAAATAATGCTGTTGTTATGTTTTCTCGATCCTTTCTCAATATATATATTTTTCATTGAAAATGTGGACATAGGAGGGAGGTTGTAGATTTAGTGAAAGTGTAAACTTAACGAAAGAGAAGAAATGGTGGGGACTACCGAATTACAGTTGAGTTGTTACTTGGTGACTGAAGGCGTAAACTGATGCTTCCCATGACCCAAAATATGTAGCACATAGTTTTAGGAGATAGTTGTGGTTTGATTATTTACGAACATTCAATTGCAAAGGTAGACAATCATAGTTCACAACTTTGGACTATAATACTTGATGTCTAAAACATTATTGAATGTTTGAGAAAGAATTACTCAACTTTATTCTACTACTAGTGTTTTTTAGTTTACTCGTTTTGACTTTCGTACTTGTCGATGTAAAACTTTGACTATATGTATCATAAAGTGTATTTGTGCTGCTTGGACTCATGTTAACTCCTACTGTACCTGTGTCGACACGACACGAGACATGGGTCGGACTTGGCTGGGTGAAATTGGGTTGGCAACGAAACCCTAGATCTGAATTTGGAGCTCCAAATTAAGAACAATGTGAATAAAATGTTTCGGGCTTTGTTCACCGAAGTGATATGATCTTACCGTAATATTTTTTGGCGGCCACTGTTAGAGAAAGATAAGATATGGGGAGAAGTGGCTGCATGTTAGTGGGATATACAGATGAGGATGGAAGAAGTGTTTTTCTGACTTTGGACATAATTGAGAAGAGAGAAAGCTGAGAAGGGGAGGTGAAAAGAATAATAAATGAGAAGCCAAGGGTTGAGAACTTGAGATAATAAAAAAATTCTTCATACTTTTTATATTAGAGGCCGAAAATTAGGTACAAAATGGACAAATAATTTATCTTTTTTTTTTTGAATGAGCTTATAACTTCTTTATTAATTTTTTTAAATTTTTTTTTTCATAAAAAGGATTAGGCAAAATATGTGTTAAATTTTCTTAGTTTGCACTTTGGAGCAATACCTGAGTCCAACTCCCTTACCTGAGTCAAAGCAACATATAAGTGTATTTAATAATTAGAAAAAGTTGATGTCTAAAAAATATTTGTTGATACGAATGAAACAAGTCTCTACCTGATTATGTTTTTCTTGGTGTTACATTGTTCCCTAAAGTCATTGAGAATTGTGATCTGAAATAAAGAACTATTGTCGGCTTTGGGCAAACTGTGAATCATAGAGGAACTAAAAGGAAAATTATGTAACGTTGGTTTTTCTCTATTGGTGAAATATAAATTGCTTTCGAAGGTTAAGATGTATCATTGCTATGAATCACTGCGATCCTGGTGTTTCTTAGCTTTCGAGAGGCCAAGTTCTCTCCCAAATCTGACCCTTCGAGTGGTCAAGGCACTCCAAAACTACTACTACTTATTATTTATTCCAACCTAAGACATTACACACAATAATCCCTTATTTATAGACTAATTACAACTACAAACTGACAAATCCACCTACAAACAATTATTAAAAGACTGTTCTACCCTTACTACTAAAATACAACAAAATATCAAAAATGCCATTATTTTTATAATTAGATGGTTAATAGCATTACCCCCCCTCCTAAACCTCCACTTTGTCCCCAAGGTGGAAAGAAGGAAATTGACGGTGGTTGAAAAGGAGTTGGAGTTTGGCTGAAAATTACGTGGGCCTAAATAATTTTGTGGGTTTGTAATAGGAGGTTTGGGTTGGAATTTGGGGTGAAGAGTGGGGTAATGGGTCTGAAAAAGTCAAACTAGGGGAATGGGCTTGAAGTTAGAAAGCCCAACTTCAATCAAGTCCCCCTTAAAAAATAGGTAAGATGAATCTTGTTTAATTGGGCCTTTAGGTTTCCTCAAAGGTGGGCTGTGGGTAGGGGTTATCTAGTTCTGGAAATAGGTATGGGTTATTGGGCTTAGCACATGTGGATTCATGAGGCCCAAATTCTTGCATTTTTTTTCCAAATTCCAGTGGGTTATTCTCATGTATTTCATTTTCTCCTAGGAAACTCTTCTCCTCTAAAATAGCAACCCAATCTTCTCTACTCAACTGCCCAACAGAAGTACCACCGCCACTCCCTCCTCCGTCGTCACCTAGACCACCGTCGAAACCCGATCTATCAGCACCACCACTCTCAAAACGTCTGCAGTGTTTTACCTTCACATTCCTTCTTGCGTACCCTCCGCTGCTGCCTCCGTCACAGGCTCGTGCTTGCAACCTTAGGGCGAACCGAGAATTGTCCACCCACCCTTGAGATCTCTCCATCGTAGCCCCTATTTTTGGCATAAATTCCTCTTGGCCATTTTTTAGGGTTTCGGATTGCTGGTCCAACCTACCTTTGAACTGGTGTTTGGTGGCCAAAACTTCACCCAAAGATCGCCTTACCACTGCCCATCTCTGATACAGGATCTATAAGCTCCCT